>OZ024815.1:18797956-20123665 GCA_964017055.1 Chloromyia formosa
CCGGGGATTCGGAGAAGGAGCCTTTTGAAAAGTGCAAGTTTGACCCCCTCTAGCTGCTCAAATAACGAAGTTACAGGCACTTTTAATATTTGGCAGTCGCAGGGTCACTTTGCCATGAAATTTTCAGGGTTTTTCGCAGGTTTTCGTCCGGAATGGTATTTTTGGTTTTTGGGGCAGGTTCAGGCTGCACTTTGAAGCTAACAATGTCAAGCTCTAGCACTCCGGGGTTTCGGAGAAGGAGCCTTTTGAAAAAGTGCAAGTTTGACCCCTCTAGCTGCTCAAATAACGAAGTTACAGGCACTTTTATATTTGGGCAGTCGAGGGGTCACTTTGCCATGAAATTTTTCGGGGTTTTTTCGCAGGTTTTCGTCCGAATGGTATTTTTGGTTTTTGGGGCAGGGTTCAGGCTGCATTTGAAGCTAAAATTCCAGCCTCTAGCCCCCGGGGTTTCGGAGAAGGAGCCTTTTGAAAAAGTGCAAGTTTGACCCCTCTAGCTGCTCAAATAACGAAGTTACAGGCACTTTTATATTTGGCAGTCGAGGGGTCACTTTGCCATGAAATTTTCGGGGTTTTTCGCAGGTTTTCGTCCGAAATGGTATTTTTGGTTTTTGGGGCAGGGTTCAGGCTGCATTTGAAGCTAAAATTCCAGCCTCTAGCCCCCGGGGTTTCGGAGAAGGAGCCTTTTGAAAAAGTGCAAGTTTGACCCCTCTAGCTGCTCAAATAACGAAGTTACAGGCACTTTTATATTTGGCAGTCGAGGGGTCACTTTGCCATGAAATTTTCGGGGTTTTTCGCAGGTTTTCGTCCGGAATGGTATTTTTGGTTTTTGGGGCAGGGTTCAGGCTGCATTTGAAGCTAAAATTCCAGCCTCTAGCCCCCGGGGTTTCGGAGAAGGAGCCTTTTGAAAAAGTGCAAGTTTGACCCCTCTAGCTGCTCAAATAACGAAGTTACAGGCACTTTTATATTTGGCAGTCGAGGGGTCACTTTGCCATGAAATTTTCGGGGTTTTTCGCAGGTTTTCGTCCGGAATGGTATTTTTGGTTTTTGGGGCAGGGTTCAGGCTGCATTTGAAGCTAAAATTCCAGCCTCTAGCCCCCGGGGTTTCGGAGAAGGAGCCTTTTGAAAAAGTGCAAGTTTGACCCCTCTAGCTGCTCAAATAACGAAGTTACAGGCACTTTTATATTTGGCAGTCGAGGGGTCACTTTGCCATGAAATTTTCGGGGTTTTTCGCAGGTTTTCGTCCGGAATGGTATTTTTGGTTTTTGGGGCAGGGTTCAGGCTGCATTTGAAGCTAAAATTCCAGCCTCTAGCCCCCGGGGTTTCGGAGAAGGAGCCTTTTGAAAAAGTGGCAAGTTTGACCCCTCTAGCTGCTCAAATAACGAAGTTACAGGCACTTTTATATTTGGCAGTCGAGGGGTCACTTTGCCATGAAATTTTCGGGGTTTTTCGCAGGTTTTCGTCCGGAATGGTATTTTTGGTTTTTGGGGCAGGGTTCAGGCTGCATTTGAAGCTAAAATTCCAGCCTCTAGCCCCCGGGGTTTCGGAGAAGGAGCCTTTTGAAAAAGTGCAAGTTTGACCCCTCTAGCTGCTCAAATAACGAAGTTACAGGCACTTTTATATTTGGCAGTCGAGGGGTCACTTTGCCATGAAATTTTCGGGGTTTTTTCGCAGGTTTTCGTCCGGAATGGTATTTTTGGTTTTTGGGCAGGGTTCAGGCTGCATTTGAAGCTAAAATTCAAGCCTCTAGCCCCCGGGGTTTCGGAGAAGGAGCCTTTTGAAAAAGTGCAAGTTTGACCCCTCTAGCTGCTCAAATAACGAAGTTACAGGCACTTTTATATTTGGCAGTCGAAGGATCACTTTGCCATGAAATTTTCGGGGTTTTTCGCAGGTTTTCGTCCGGAATGGTATTTTTGGTTTTTGGGGCAGGGTTCAGGCTGCATTTGAAGCTAAAATTCCAGCCTCTAGCCCCCGGGGTTTCGGAGAAGGAGCCTTTTGAAAAAGTGCAAGTTTGACCCCTCTAGCTGCTCAAATAACGAAGTTACAGGCACTTTTATATTTGGCAGTCGAGGGGTCACTTTGCCATGAAATTTTCGGGGTTTTTCGCAGGTTTTCGTCCGGAATGGTATTTTTGGTTTTTGGGGCAGGGTTCAGGCTGCATTTGAAGCTAAAATTCCAGCCTCTAGCCCCCCGGGGTTTCGGAGAAGGAGCCTTTTGAAAAAGTGCAAGTTTGACCCCTCTAGCTGCTCAAATAACGAAGTTACAGGCACTTTTATATTTGGCAGTCGAGGGGTCACTTTGCCATGAAATTTTCGGGGTTTTTCGCAGGTTTTCGTCCGGAATGGTATTTTTGGTTTTTGGGGCAGGGTTCAGGCTGCATTTGAAGCTAAAATTCCAGCCTCTAGCCCCCGGGGTTTCGGAGAAGGAGCCTTTTGAAAAAGTGCAAGTTTGACCCCTCTAGCTGCTCAAATAACGAAGTTACAGGCACTTTTATATTTGGCAGTCGAGGGGTCACTTTGCCATGAAATTTTCGGGGTTTTTCGCAGGTTTTCGTCCGGAATGGTATTTTTGGTTTTTGGGGCAGGGTTCAGGGCTGCATTTGAAGCTAAAATTCCAGCCTCTAGCCCCCGGGGTTTCGGAGAAGGAGCCTTTTGAAAAAGTGCAAGTTTGACCCCTCTAGCTGCTCAAATAACGAAGTTACAGGCACTTTTATATTTGGCAGTCGAGGGGTCACTTTGCCATGAAATTTTCGGGGTTTTTCGCAGGTTTTCGTCCGGAATGGTATTTTTGGTTTTTGGGGGCAGGGTTCAGGCTGCATTTGAAGCTAAAATTCCAGCCTCTAGCCCCCGGGGTTTCGGAGAAGGAGCCTTTTGAAAAAGTGCAAGTTTGACCCCCTCTAGCTGCTCAAATAACGAAGTTACAGGCACTTTTATATTTGGCAGTCGAGGGGTCACTTTGCCATGAAATTTTCGGGGTTTTTCGCAGGTTTTCGTCCGGAATGGTATTTTTGGTTTTTGGGGCAGGGTTCAGGCTGCATTTGAAGCTAAAATTCCAGCCTCTAGCCCCCGGGGTTTCGGAGAAGGAGCCTTTTGAAAAAGTGCAAGTTTGACCCCTCTAGCTGCTCAAATAACGAAGTTACAGGCACTTTTATATTTGGCAGTCGAGGGGTCACTTTGCCATGAAATTTTCGGGGTTTTTCGCAGGTTTTCGTCCGGAATGGTATTTTTGGTTTTTGGGGCAGGGTTCAGGCTGCATTTGAAGCTAAAATTCCAGCCTCTAGCCCCCGGGGTTTCGGAGAAGGAGCCTTTTGAAAAAGTGCAAGTTTGACCCCTCTAGCTGCTCAAATAACGAAGTTACAGGCACTTTTATATTTGGCAGTCGAAGGATCACTTTGCCATGAAATTTTCGGGGTTTTTCGCAGGTTTTCGTCCGGAATGGTATTTTTGGTTTTTGGGGCAGGGTTCAGCTGCATTTGAAGCTAAAATTCCAGCCTCTAGCCCCCGGGGTTTCGGAGAAGGAGCCTTTTGAAAAAGTGCAAGTTTGACCCCTCTAGCTGCTCAAATAACGAAGTTACAGGCACTTTTATATTTGGCAGTCGAGGGGTCACTTTGCCATGAAATTTTCGGGGTTTTTCGCAGGTTTTCGTCCGGAATGGTATTTTTGGTTTTTGGGGCAGGGTTCAGGCTGCATTTGAAGCTAAAATTCCAGCCTCTAGCCCCCGGGGTTTCGGAGAAGGAGCCTTTTGAAAAAGTGCAAGTTTGACCCCTCTAGCTGCTCAAATAACGAAGTTACAGGCACTTTTATATTTGGCAGTCGAGGGGTCACTTTGCCATGAAATTTTCGGGGTTTTTCGCAGGTTTTCGTCCGAAATGGTATTTTTGGTTTTTGGGGTAGGGTTCAGGCTGCATTTGAAGCTAAAATTCAAGCCTCTAGCCCCCGGGGTTTCGGAGAAGGAGCCTTTTGAAAAAGTGCAAGTTTGACCCCTCTAGCTGCTCAAATAACGAAGTTACAGGCACTTTTATATTTGGCAGTCGAAGGATCACTTTGCCATGAAATTTTCGGGGTTTTTCGCAGGTTTTCGTCCAGAATGGTATTTTTGGTTTTTGGGGCAGGGTTCAGGCTGCATTTTGAAGCTAAAATTCCAGCCTCTAGCCCCCGGGGTTTCGGAGAAGGAGCCTTTTGAAAAAGTGCAAGTTTGACCCCTCTAGCTGCTCAAATAACGAAGTTACAGGCACTTTTATATTTGGCAGTCGAGGGGTCACTTTGCCATGAAATTTTCGGGGTTTTTCGCAGGTTTTCGTCCGGAATGGTATTTTTGGTTTTTGGGGCAGGGTTCAGGCTGCATTTGAAGCTAAAATTCCAGCCTCTAGCCCCCGGGGGTTTCGGAGAAGGAGCCTTTGAAAAAGTGCAAGTTTGACCCCTCTAGCTGCTCAAATAACGAAGTTACAGGCACTTTTATATTTGGCAGTCGAGGGGTCACTTTGCCATGAAATTTTCGGGGTTTTTCGCAGGTTTTCGTCCGGAATGGTATTTTTGGTTTTTGGGGCAGGGTTCAGGCTGCATTTGAAGCTAAAATTCCAGCCTCTAGCCCCCGGGGTTTTGGAGAAGGAGCCTTTTGAAAAAGTGCAAGTTTGACCCCTCTAGCTGCTCAAATAACGAAGTTACAGGCACTTTTATATTTGGCAGTCGAGGGGTCACTTTGCCATGAAATTTTCGGGGTTTTTCGCAGGTTTTCGTCCGGAATGGTATTTTTGGTTTTTGGGGCAGGGTTCAGGCTGCATTTGAAGCTAAAATTCCAGCCTCTAGCCCCCGGGGTTTCGGAGAAGGAGCCTTTTGAAAAAGTGCAAGTTTGACCCCTCTAGCTGCTCAAATAACGAAGTTACAGGCACTTTTATATTTGGCAGTCGAAGGATCACTTTGCCATGAAATTTTCGGGGTTTTTCGCAGGTTTTCGTCCGGAATGGTATTTTTGGTTTTTGGGGCAGGGTTCAGGCTGCATTTGAAGCTAAAATTCCAGCCTCTAGCCCCCGGGGTTTCGGAGAAGGAGCCTTTTGAAAAAGTGCAAGTTTGACCCCTCTAGCTGCTCAAATAACGAAGTTACAGGCACTTTTATATTTGGCAGTCGAGGGGTCACTTTGCCATGAAATTTTCGGGGTTTTTCGCAGGTTTTCGTCCGGAATGGTATTTTTGGTTTTTGGGGCAGGGTTCAGGCTGCATTTGAAGCTAAAATTCCAGCCTCTAGCCCCCGGGGTTTCGGAGAAGGAGCCTTTTGAAAAAGTGCAAGTTTGACCCCTCTAGCTGCTCAAATAACGAAGTTACAGGCACTTTTATATTTGGCAGTCGAGGGGTCACTTTGCCATGAAATTTTCGGGGTTTTTCGCAGGTTTTCGTCCGAAATGGTATTTTTGGTTTTTGGGGTAGGGTTCAGGCTGCATTTGAAGCTAAAATTCAAGCCTCTAGCCCCCGGGGTTTCGGAGAAGGAGCCTTTTGAAAAAGTGCAAGTTTGACCCCTCTAGCTGCTCAAATAACGAAGTTACAGGCACTTTTATATTTGGCAGTCGAAGGATCACTTTGCCATGAAATTTTCGGGGTTTTTCGCAGGTTTTCGTCCAGAATGGTATTTTTGGTTTTTGGGGCAGGGTTCAGGCTGCATTTGAAGCTAAAATTCCAGCCTCTAGCCCCCGGGGTTTCGGAGAAGGAGCCTTTTGAAAAAGTGCAAGTTTGACCCCTCTAGCTGCTCAAATAACGAAGTTACAGGCACTTTTATATTTGGCAGTCGAGGGGTCACTTTGCCATGAAATTTTCGGGGTTTTTCGCAGGTTTTCGTCCGGAATGGTATTTTTGGTTTTTCGGGCAGGGTTCAGGCTGCATTTGAAGCTAAAATTCCAGCCTCTAGCCCCCGGGGTTTCGGAGAAGGAGCCTTTTGAAAAAGTGCAAGTTTGACCCCTCTAGCTGCTCAAATAACGAAGTTACAGGCACTTTTATATTTGGCAGTCGAAGGATCACTTTGCCATGAAATTTTCGGGGTTTTTCGCAGGTTTTCGTCCGGAATGGTATTTTTGGTTTTTGGGGCAGGGTTCAGGCTGCATTTGAAGCTAAAATTCCAGCCTCTAGCCCCCGGGGTTTCGGAGAAGGAGCCTTTTGAAAAAGTGCAAGTTTGACCCCTCTAGCTGCTCAAATAACGAAGTTACAGGCACTTTTATATTTGGCAGTCGAGGGGTCACTTTGCCATGAAATTTTCGGGGTTTTTCGCAGGTTTTCGTCCGGAATGGTATTTTTGGTTTTTGGGGCAGGGTTCAGGCTGCATTTGAAGCTAAAATTCCAGCCTCTAGCCCCCGGGGTTTCGGAGAAGGAGCCTTTTGAAAAAGTGCAAGTTTGACCCCTCTAGCTGCTCAAATAACGAAGTTACAGGCACTTTTATATTTGGCAGTCGAGGGGTCACTTTGCCATGAAATTTTCGGGGTTTTTCGCAGGTTTTCGTCCGGAATGGTATTTTTGGTTTTTGGGGCAGGGTTCAGGCTGCATTTGAAGCTAAAATTCCAGCCTCTAGCCCCCGGGGTTTCGGAGAAGGAGCCTTTTGAAAAAGTGCAAGTTTGACCCCTCTAGCTGCTCAAATAACGAAGTTACAGGCACTTTTATATTTGGCAGTCGAGGGGTCACTTTGCCATGAAATTTTCGGGGTTTTTCGCAGGTTTTCGTCCGGAATGGTATTTTTGGTTTTTGGGGCAGGGTTCAGGCTGCATTTGAAGCTAAAATTCCAACCTCTAGCCCCCGGGGTTTCGGAGAAGGAGCCTTTTGAAAAAGTGCAAGTTTGACCCCTCTAGCTGCTCAAATAACGAAGTTACAGGCACTTTTATATTTGGCAGTCGAGGGGTCACTTTGCCATGAAATTTTCGGGGTTTTTCGCAGGTTTTCGTCCGGAATGGTATTTTTGGTTTTTGGGGCAGGGTTCAGGCTGCATTTGAAGCTAAAATTCCAGCCTCTAGCCCCGGGGTTTCGGAGAAGGAGCCTTTTGAATAAGTGCAAGTTTGACCCCTCTAGCTGCTCAAATAAGGAAGTTACAGGCACTTTTATATTTGGCAGTCGAGGGGTCACTTTGCCATGAAATTTTCGGGGTTTTTCGCAGGTTTTCGTCCGGAATGGTATTTTTGGTTTTTGGGGCAGGGTTCAGGCTGCATTTGAAGCTAAAATTCAAGCCTCTAGCCCCCGGGGTTTTGGAGAAGGAGCCTTTTGAAAAAGTGCAAGTTTGACCCCTCTAGCTGCTCAAATAACGAAGTTACAGGCACTTTTATATTTGGCAGTCGAGGGGTCACTTTGCCATTAAATTTTCGGGGTTTTTCGCAGGTTTTCGTCCGGAATGGTATTTTTGGTTTTTGGGGCAGGGTTCAGGCTGCATTTGAAGCTAAAATTCAAGCCTCTAGCCCCCGGGGTTTCGGAGAAGGAGCCTTTTGAAAAAGTGCAAGTTTGACCCCTCTAGCTGCTCAAATAACGAAGTTACAGGCACTTTTATATTTGGCAGTCGAGGGGTCACTTTGCCATGAAATTTTCGGGGTTTTTCGCAGGTTTTCGTCCGGAATGGTATTTTTTGTTTTTGGGGCAGGGTTCAGGCTGCATTTGAAGCTAAAATTCAAGCCTCTAGCCCCCGGGGTTTGGAGAAGGAGCCTTTTGAAAAAGTGCAAGTTTGACCCCTCTAGCTGCTCAAATAACGAAGTTACAGGCACTTTTATATTTGGCAGTCGAGGGGTCACTTTGCCATGAAATTTTCGGGGTTTTTCGCAGGTTTTCGTCCGGAATGGTATTTTTGGTTTTTGGGGCAGGGTTCAGGCTGCATTTGAAGCTAAAATTCCAGCCTCTAGCCCCCGGGGTTTCGGAGAAGGAGCCTTTTGAAAAAGTGCAAGTTTGACCCCTCTAGCTGCTCAAATAACGAAGTTACAGGCACTTTTATATTTGGCAGTCGAAGGATCACTTTGCCATGAAATTTTCGGGGTTTTTCGCAGGTTTTCGTCCGGAATGGTATTTTTGGTTTTTGGGGCAGGGTTCAGGCTGCATTTGAAGCTAAAATTCCAGCCTCTAGCCCCCGGGGTTTCGGAGAAGGAGCCTTTTGAAAAAGTGCAAGTTTGACCCCTCTAGCTGCTCAAATAACGAAGTTACAGGCACTTTTATATTTGGCAGTCGAGGGGTCACTTTGCCATGAAATTTTCGGGGTTTTTCGCAGGTTTTCGTCCGGAATGGTATTTTTGGTTTTTGGGGCAGGGTTCAGGCTGCATTTGAAGCTAAAATTCCAGCCTCTAGCCCCCCGGGGTTTCGGAGAAGGAGCCTTTTGAAAAAGTGCAAGTTTGACCCCTCTAGCTGCTCAAATAACGAAGTTACAGGCACTTTTATATTTGGCAGTCGAGGGGTCACTTTGCCATGAAATTTTCGGGGTTTTTCGCAGGTTTTCGTCCGGAATGGTATTTTTGGTTTTTGGGGCAGGGTTCAGGCTGCATTTGAAGCTAAAATTCCAGCCTCTAGCCCCCGGGGTTTCGGAGAAGGAGCCTTTTGAAAAAGTGCAAGTTTGACCCCTCTAGCTGCTCAAATAACGAAGTTACAGGCACTTTTATATTTGGCAGTCGAGGGGTCACTTTGCCATGAAATTTTCGGGGTTTTTCGCAGGTTTTCGTCCGGAATGGTATTTTTGGTTTTTGGGGCAGGGTTCAGGCTGCATTTGAAGCTAAAATTCCAGCCTCTAGCCCCCGGGGTTTCGGAGAAGGAGCCTTTTGAAAAAGTGCAAGTTTGACCCCTCTAGCTGCTCAAATAACGAAGTTACAGGCACTTTTATATTTGGCAGTCGAGGGGTCACTTTGCCATGAAATTTTCGGGGTTTTTCGCAGGTTTTCGTCCGGAATGGTATTTTTGGTTTTTGGGGCAGGGTTCAGGCTGCATTTGAAGCTAAAATTCCAGCCTCTAGCCCCCGGGGTTTTGGAGAAGGAGCCTTTTGAAAAAGTGCAAGTTTGACCCCTCTAGCTGCTCAAATAACGAAGTTACAGGCACTTTTATATTTGGCAGTCGAGGGGTCACTTTGCCATGAAATTTTCGGGGTTTTTCGCAGGTTTTCGTCCGGAATGGTATTTTTGGTTTTTGGGGCAGGGTTCAGGCTGCATTTGAAGCTAAAATTCCAGCCTCTAGCCCCCGGGGTTTCGGAGAAGGAGCCTTTTGAAAAAGTGCAAGTTTGACCCCTCTAGCTGCTCAAATAACGAAGTTACAGGCACTTTTATATTTGGCAGTCGAAGGATCACTTTGCCATGAAATTTTCGGGGTTTTTCGCAGGTTTTCGTCCGGAATGGTATTTTTGGTTTTTGGGGCAGGGTTCAGGCTGCATTTGAAGCTAAAATTCCAGCCTCTAGCCCCCGGGGTTTCGGAGAAGGAGCCTTTTGAAAAAGTGCAAGTTTGACCCCTCTAGCTGCTCAAATAACGAAGTTACAGGCACTTTTATATTTGGCAGTCGAGGGGTCACTTTGCCATGAAATTTTCGGGGTTTTTCGCAGGTTTTCGTCCGGAATGGTATTTTTGGTTTTTGGGGCAGGGTTCAGGCTGCATTTGAAGCTAAAATTCCAGCCTCTAGCCCCCGGGGTTTCGGAGAAGGAGCCTTTTGAAAAAGTGCAAGTTTGACCCCTCTAGCTGCTCAAATAACGAAGTTACAGGCACTTTTATATTTGGCAGTCGAGGGGTCACTTTGCCATGAAATTTTCGGGGTTTTTCGCAGGTTTTCGTCCGGAATGGTATTTTTGGTTTTTGGGGCAGGGTTCAGGCTGCATTTGAAGCTAAAATTCCAGCCTCTAGCCCCCGGGGTTTCGGAGAAGGAGCCTTTTGAAAAAGTGCAAGTTTGACCCCTCTAGCTGCTCAAATAACGAAGTTACAGGCACTTTTATATTTGGCAGTCGAGGGGTCACTTTGCCATGAAATTTTCGGGGTTTTTCGCAGGTTTTCGTCCGGAATGGTATTTTTGGTTTTTGGGGCAGGGTTCAGGCTGCATTTGAAGCTAAAATTCCAGCCTCTAGCCCCCGGGGTTTCGGAGAAGGAGCCTTTTGAAAAAGTGCAAGTTTGACCCCTCTAGCTGCTCAAATAACGAAGTTACAGGCACTTTTATATTTGGCAGTCGAGGGGTCACTTTGCCATGAAATTTTCGGGGTTTTTCGCAGGTTTTCGTCCGGAATGGTATTTTTGGTTTTTGGGGCAGGGTTCAGGCTGCATTTGAAGCTAAAATTCCAGCCTCTAGCCCCCGGGGTTTCGGAGAAGGAGCCTTTTGAAAAAGTGCAAGTTTGACCCCTCTAGCTGCTCAAATAACGAAGTTACAGGCACTTTTATATTTGGCAGTCGAGGGGTCACTTTGCCATGAAATTTTCGGGGTTTTTCGCAGGTTTTCGTCCGGAATGGTATTTTTGGTTTTTGGGGCAGGGTTCAGGCTGCATTTGAAGCTAAAATTCCAACCTCTAGCCCCCGGGGTTTCGGAGAAGGAGCCTTTTGAAAAAGTGCAAGTTTGACCCCTCTAGCTGCTCAAATAACGAAGTTACAGGCACTTTTATATTTGGCAGTCGAGGGGTCACTTTGCCATGAAATTTTCGGGGTTTTTCGCAGGTTTTCGTCCGGAATGGTATTTTTGGTTTTTGGGGCAGGGTTCAGGCTGCATTTGAAGCTAAAATTCCAGCCTCTAGCCCCCGGGGTTTCGGAGAAGGAGCCTTTTGAAAAAGTGCAAGTTTGACCCCTCTAGCTGCTCAAATAACGAAGTTACAGGCACTTTTATATTTGGCAGTCGAGGGGTCACTTTGCCATGAAATTTTCGGGGTTTTTCGCAGGTTTTCGTCCGGAATGGTATTTTTGGTTTTTGGGGCAGGGTTCAGGCTGCATTTGAAGCTAAAATTCCAGCCTCTAGCCCCCGGGGTTTCGGAGAAGGAGCCTTTTGAAAAAGTGCAAGTTTGACCCCTCTAGCTGCTCAAATAACGAAGTTACAGGCACTTTTATATTTGGCAGTCGAGGGGTCACTTTGCCATGAAATTTTCGGGGTTTTTCGCAGGTTTTCGTCCGGAATGGTATTTTTGGTTTTTGGGGCAGGGTTCAGGCTGCATTTGAAGCTAAAATTCCAACCTCTAGCCCCCGGGGTTTCGGAGAAGGAGCCTTTTGAAAAAGTGCAAGTTTGACCCCTCTAGCTGCTCAAATAACGAAGTTACAGGCACTTTTATATTTGGCAGTCGAGGGGTCACTTTGCCATGAAATTTTCGGGGTTTTTCGCAGGTTTTCGTCCGGAATGGTATTTTTGGTTTTTGGGGCAGGGTTCAGGCTGCATTTGAAGCTAAAATTCCAGCCTCTAGCCCCCGGGGTTTTGGAGAAGGAGCCTTTTGAAAAAGTGCAAGTTTGACCCCTCTAGCTGCTCAAATAACGAAGTTACAGGCACTTTTATATTTGGCAGTCGAGGGGTCACTTTGCCATGAAATTTTCGGGGTTTTTCGCAGGTTTTCGTCCGGAATGGTATTTTTGGTTTTTGGGGCAGGGTTCAGGCTGCATTTGAAGCTAAAATTCCAGCCTCTAGCCCCCGGGGTTTCGGAGAAGGAGCCTTTTGAAAAAGTGCAAGTTTGACCCCTCTAGCTGCTCAAATAACGAAGTTACAGGCACTTTTATATTTGGCAGTCGAAGGATCACTTTGCCATGAAATTTTCGGGGTTTTTCGCAGGTTTTCGTCCGGAATGGTATTTTTGGTTTTTGGGGCAGGGTTCAGGCTGCATTTGAAGCTAAAATTCCAGCCTCTAGCCCCCGGGGTTTCGGAGAAGGAGCCTTTTGAAAAAGTGCAAGTTTGACCCCTCTAGCTGCTCAAATAACGAAGTTACAGGCACTTTTATATTTGGCAGTCGAGGGGTCACTTTGCCATGAAATTTTCGGGGTTTTTCGCAGGTTTTCGTCCGGAATGGTATTTTTGGTTTTTGGGGCAGGGTTCAGGCTGCATTTGAAGCTAAAATTCCAGCCTCTAGCCCCCGGGGTTTCGGAGAAGGAGCCTTTTGAAAAAGTGCAAGTTTGACCCCTCTAGCTGCTCAAATAACGAAGTTACAGGCACTTTTATATTTGGCAGTCGAGGGGTCACTTTGCCATGAAATTTTCGGGGTTTTTCGCAGGTTTTCGTCCGGAATGGTATTTTTGGTTTTTGGGGCAGGGTTCAGGCTGCATTTGAAGCTAAAATTCCAGCCTCTAGCCCCCGGGGTTTCGGAGAAGGAGCCTTTTGAAAAAGTGCAAGTTTGACCCCTCTAGCTGCTCAAATAACGAAGTTACAGGCACTTTTATATTTGGCAGTCGAGGGGTCACTTTGCCATGAAATTTTCGGGGTTTTTCGCAGGTTTTCGTCCGGAATGGTATTTTTGGTTTTTGGGGCAGGGTTCAGGCTGCATTTGAAGCTAAAATTCCAGCCTCTAGCCCCCGGGGTTTCGGAGAAGGAGCCTTTTGAAAAAGTGCAAGTTTGACCCCTCTAGCTGCTCAAATAACGAAGTTACAGGCACTTTTATATTTGGCAGTCGAGGGGTCACTTTGCCATGAAATTTTCGGGGTTTTTCGCAGGTTTTCGTCCGGAATGGTATTTTTGGTTTTTGGGGCAGGGTTCAGGCTGCATTTGAAGCTAAAATTCCAGCCTCTAGCCCCCGGGGTTTCGGAGAAGGAGCCTTTTGAAAAAGTGCAAGTTTGACCCCTCTAGCTGCTCAAATAACGAAGTTACAGGCACTTTTATATTTGGCAGTCGAGGGGTCACTTTGCCATGAAATTTTCGGGGTTTTTCGCAGGTTTTCGTCCGGAATGGTATTTTTGGTTTTTGGGGCAGGGTTCAGGCTGCATTTGAAGCTAAAATTCCAACCTCTAGCCCCCGGGGTTTCGGAGAAGGAGCCTTTTGAAAAAGTGCAAGTTTGACCCCTCTAGCTGCTCAAATAACGAAGTTACAGGCACTTTTATATTTGGCAGTCGAGGGGTCACTTTGCCATGAAATTTTCGGGGTTTTTCGCAGGTTTTCGTCCGGAATGGTATTTTTGGTTTTTGGGGCAGGGTTCAGGCTGCATTTGAAGCTAAAATTCCAGCCTCTAGCCCCGGGGTTTCGGAGAAGGAGCCTTTTGAATAAGTGCAAGTTTGACCCCTCTAGCTGCTCAAATAAGGAAGTTACAGGCACTTTTATATTTGGCAGTCGAGGGGTCACTTTGCCATGAAATTTTCGGGGTTTTTCGCAGGTTTTCGTCCGGAATGGTATTTTTGGTTTTTGGGGCAGGGTTCAGGCTGCATTTGAAGCTAAAATTCAAGCCTCTAGCCCCCGGGGTTTTGGAGAAGGAGCCTTTTGAAAAAGTGCAAGTTTGACCCCTCTAGCTGCTCAAATAACGAAGTTACAGGCACTTTTATATTTGGCAGTCGAGGGGTCACTTTGCCATTAAATTTTCGGGGTTTTTCGCAGGTTTTCGTCCGGAATGGTATTTTTGGTTTTTGGGGCAGGGTTCAGGCTGCATTTGAAGCTAAAATTCAAGCCTCTAGCCCCCGGGGTTTCGGAGAAGGAGCCTTTTGAAAAAGTGCAAGTTTGACCCCTCTAGCTGCTCAAATAACGAAGTTACAGGCACTTTTATATTTGGCAGTCGAGGGGTCACTTTGCCATGAAATTTTCGGGGTTTTTCGCAGGTTTTCGTCCGGAATGGTATTTTTTGTTTTTGGGGCAGGGTTCAGGCTGCATTTGAAGCTAAAATTCAAGCCTCTAGCCCCCGGGGTTTTGGAGAAGGAGCCTTTTGAAAAAGTGCAAGTTTGACCCCTCTAGCTGCTCAAATAACGAAGTTACAGGCACTTTTATATTTGGCAGTCGAGGGGTCACTTTGCCATGAAATTTTGCGGGGTTTTTCGCAGGTTTTCGTCCGGAATGGTATTTTTGGTTTTTGGGGCAGGGTTCAGGCTGCATTTGAAGCTAAAATTCAAGCCTCTAGCCCCCGGGGTTTTGGAGAAGGAGCCTTTTGAAAAAGTGCAAGTTTGACCCCTCTAGCTGCTCAAATAACGAAGTTACAGGCACTTTTATATTTGGCAGTCGAGGGGTCACTTTGCCATGAAATTTTCGGGGTTTTTCGCAGGTTTTCGTGCGGAATGGTATTTTTGGTTTTTGGGGCAGGGTTCAGGCTGCATTTGAAGCTAAAACTCCAGCCTCTAGCCCCCGGGGTTTTGGAGAAGGAGCCTTTTGAAAAAGTGCAAGTTTGACCCCTCTAGCTGCTCAAATAACGAAGTTACAGGCACTTTTATATTTGGCAGTCGAGGGGTCACTTTGCCATGAAATTTTCGGGGTTTTTCGCAGGTTTTCGTCCGGAATGGTATTTTTGGTTTTTGGGGCAGGGTTCAGGCTGCATTTGAAGCTAAAATTTGAGCCTCAAGCCCCCGGGGTTTTGGAGAAGGAGCCTTTTGAAAAAGTGCAAGTTTGACCCCTCTAGCTGCTCAAATAACGAAGTTACAGGCACTTTTATATTTGGCAGTCGAGGGGTCACTTTGCCATGAAATTTTCGGGGTTTTTCGCAGGTTTTCGTCCGGAATGGTATTTTTGGTTTTGGGGGCAGTGTTCCGGCTGCATTTGAAGCTAAAATTCAAGCCTCTAGCCCCCGGGGTTTTGGAGAAGGAGCCTTTTGAAAAAGTGCAAGTTTGACCCCTCTAGCTGCTCAAATAACGAAGTTACAGGCACTTTTATATTTGGCAGTCGAGGGGTCACTTTGCCATGAAATTTTCGGGGTTTTTCGCAGGTTTTCGTCCGGAATGGTATTTTTGGTTTTTGGGGCAGGGTTCAGGCTGCATTTGAAGCTAAAATTCAAGCCTCTAGCCCCCGGGGTTTTGGAGAAGGAGCCTTTTGAAAAAGTGCAAGTTTGACCCCTCTAGCTGCTCAAATAACGAAGTTACAGGCACTTTTATATTTGCCAGTCGAGGGGTCACTTTGCCATGAAATTTTCGGGGTTTTTCGCAGGTTTTCGTCCGGAATGGTATTTTTGGTTTTTGGGGCAGGGTTCAGGCTGCATTTGAAGCTAAAATTCAAGCCTCTAGCCCCCGGGGTTTTGGAGAAGGAGCCTTTGAAAAAGTGCAAGTTTGACCCCTCTAGCTGCTCAAATAACGAAGTTACAGGCACTTTTATATTTGGCAGTCGAGGGGTCACTTTGCCATGAAATTTTCGGGGTTTTTCGCAGGTTTTCGTCCGGAATGGTATTTTTGGTTTTTGGGGCAGGGTTCAGGCTGCATTTGAAGCTAAAATTCCAGCCTCTAACCCCCGGGGTTTCGGAGAAGGAGCCTTTTGAAAAAGTGCAAGTTTGACCCCTCTAGCTGCTCAAATAACGAAGTTACAGGCACTTTTATATTTGGCAGTCGAGGGGTCACTTTGCCATGAAATTTTCGGGGTTTTTCGCAGGTTTTCGTCCGGAATGGTATTTTTTGATTTTGGGGCAGGGTTCAGGCTGCATTTGAAGCTAAAATTCCAGCCTCTAGCCCCCGGGGTTTCGGAGAAGGAGCCTTTTGAAAAAGTGCAAGTTTGACCCCTCTAGCTGCTCAAATAACGAAGTTACAGGCACTTTTATATTTGGCAGTCGAAGGGTCACTTTGCCATGCAATTTTCGGGGTTTTTCGCAGGTTTTCGTCCGGATTGGTATTTTTGGTTTTTGGGGCAGGGTTCAGGCTGCATTTGAAGCTAAAATTCAAGCTTCTAGCCCCCGGGGTTTTGGAGAAGGAGCCTTTTGAAAAAGTGCAAGTTTGACCCCTCTAGCTGCTCAAATAACGAAGTTACAGGCACTTTTATATTTGGCAGTCGAGGGGTCACTTTGCCATGAAATTTTCGGGGTTTTTCGCAGGTTTTCGTCCGGAATGGTATTTTTGGTTTTTGGGGCAGGGTTCAGGCTGCATTTGAAGCTAAAATTCAAGCCTCTAGCCCCCGGGGTTTTGGAGAAGGAGCCTTTTGAAAAAGTGCAAGTTTGACCCCTCTAGCTGCTCAAATAACGAAGTTACAGGCACTTTTATATTTGCCAGTCGAGGGGTCACTTTGCCATGAAATTTTCGGGGTTTTTCGCAGGTTTTCGTGCGGAATGGTATTTTTGGTTTTTGGGGCAGGGTTCAGGCTGCATTTGAAGCTAAAACTCCAGCCTCTAGCCCCCGGGGTTTTGGAGAAGGAGCCTTTTGAAAAAGTGCAAGTTTGACCCCTCTAGCTGCTCAAATAACGAAGTTACAGGCACTTTTATATTTGGCAGTCGAGGGGTCACTTTGCCATGAAATTTTCGGGGTTTTTCGCAGGTTTTCGTCCGGAATGGTATTTTTGGTTTTTGGGGCAGGGTTCAGGCTGCATTTGAAGCTAAAATTCCAGCCTCTAACCCCCGGGGTTTTGGAGAAGGAGCCTTTTGAAAAAGTGCAAGTTTGACCCCTCTAGCTGCTCAAATAACGAAGTTACAGGCACTTTTATATTTGGCAGTCGAGGGGTCACTTTGCCATGAAATTTTCGGGGTTTTTCGCAGGTTTTCGTCCGGAATGGTATTTTTTGATTTTGGGGCAGGGTTCAGGCTGCATTTGAAGCTAAAATTCCAGCCTCTAGCCCCCGGGGTTTCGGAGAAGGAGCCTTTTGAAAAAGTGCAAGTTTGACCCCTCTAGCTGCTCAAATAACGAAGTTACAGGCACTTTTATATTTGGCAGTCGAGGGGTCACTTTGCCATGAAATTTTCGGGGTTTTTCGCAGGTTTTCGTCCGGAATGGTATTTTTGGTTTTTGGGGCAGGGTTCAGGCTGCATTTGAAGCTAAAATTCAAGCCTCTAGCCCCCGGGGTTTTGGAGAAGGAGCCTTTTGAAAAAGTGCAAGTTTGACCCCTCTAGCTGCTCAAATAACGAAGTTACAGGCACTTTTATATTTGGCAGTCGAGGGGTCACTTTGCCATGAAATTTTCGGGGTTTTTCGCAGGTTTTCGTCCGGAATGGTATTTTTGGTTTTTGGGGCAGGGTTCAGGCTGCATTTGAAGCTAAAATTCCAGCCTCTAGCCCCCGGGGTTTTGGAGAAGGAGCCTTTTGAAAAAGTGCAAGTTTGACCCCTCTAGCTGCTCAAATAACGAAGTTACAGGCACTTTTATATTTGGCAGTCGAGGGGTCACTTTGCCATGAAATTTTCGGGGTTTTTCGCAGGTTTTCGTCCGGAGTGGTATTTTTGGTTTTTGGGGCAGGGTTCAGGCTGCATTTGAAGCGAAAATTCCAGCCTCTAGCCCCCGGGGTTTCGGAGAAGGAGCCTTTTGAAAAAGTGCAAGTTTGACCCCTCTAGCTGCTCAAATAACGAAGTTACAGGCACTTTTATATTTGGCAGTCGAAGGGTCACTTTGCCATGCAATTTTCGGGGTTTTTCGCAGGTTTTCGTCCGGATTGGTATTTTTGGTTTTTGGGGCAGGGTTCAGGCTGCATTTGAAGCTAAAATTCAAGCCTCTAGCCCCCGGGGTTTTGGAGAAGGAGCCTTTTGAAAAAGTGCAAGTTTGACCCCTCTAGCTGCTCAAATAACGAAGTTACAGGCACTTTTATATTTGGCAGTCGAGGGGTCACTTTGCCATGAAATTTTCGGGGTTTTTCGCAGGTTTTCGTCCGGAATGGTATTTTTGGTTTTTGGGGCAGGGTTCAGGCTGCATTTGAAGCTAAAATTCCAGCCTCTAGCCCCCGGGGTTTTGGAGAAGGAGCCTTTTGAAAAAGTGCAAGTTTGACCCCTCTAGCTGCTCAAATAACGAAGTTACAGGCACTTTTATATTTGGCAGTCGAGGGGTCACTTTGCCATGAAATTTTCGGGGTTTTTCGCAGGTTTTCGTCCGGAATGGTATTTTTGGTTTTTGGGGCAGGGTTCAGGCTGCATTTGAAGCTAAAATTCCAGCCTCTAGCCCCCGGGGTTTTGGAGAAGGAGCCTTTTGAAAAAGTGCAAGTTTGACCCCTCTAGCTGCTCAAATAACGAAGTTACAGGCACTTTTATATTTGGCGGTCGAGGGGTCACTTTGCCATGAAATTTTCGGGGTTTTTCGCAGGTTTTCGTCCGGAATGGTATTTTTGGTTTTTGGGGCAGGGTTCAGGCTGCATTTGAAGCTAAAATTCAAGCCTCTAGCCCCCGGGGTTTCGGAGAAGGAGCCTTTTGAAAAAGTGCAAGTTTGACCCCTCTAGCTGCTCAAATAACGAAGTTACAGGCACTTTTATATTTGGCAGTCGAAGGATCACTTTGCCATGAAATTTTCGGGGTTTTTCGCAGGTTTTCGTCCGGAATGGTATTTTTGGTTTTTGGGGCAGGGTTCAGGCTGCATTTGAAGCTAAAATTCCAGCCTCTAGCCCCCGGGGTTTCGGAGAAGGAGCCTTTTGAAAAAGTGCAAGTTTGACCCCTCTAGCTGCTCAAATAACGAAGTTACAGGCACTTTTATATTTGGCAGTCGAGGGGTCACTTTGCCATGAAATTTTCGGGGTTTTTCGCAGGTTTTCGTCCGGAATGGTATTTTTTGTTTTTGGGGCAGGGTTCAGGCTGCATTTGAAGCTAAAATTCCAGCCTCTAGCCCCCGGGGTTTCGGAGAAGGAGCCTTTTGAAAAAGTGCAAGTTTGACCCCTCTAGCTGCTCAAATAACGAAGTTACAGGCACTTTTATATTTGGCAGTCGAGGGGTCACTTTGCCATGAAATTTTCGGGGTTTTTCGCAGGTTTTCGTCCGGAATGGTATTTTTTGTTTTTGGGGCAGGGTTCAGGCTGCATTTGAAGCTAAAATTCAAGCCTCTAGCCCCCGGGGTTTTGGAGAAGGAGCCTTTTGAAAAAGTGCAAGTTTGACCCCTCTAGCTGCTCAAATAACGAAGTTACAGGCACTTTTATATTTGGCAGTCGAGGGGTCACTTTGCCATGAAATTTTCGGGGTTTTTCGCAGGTTTTCGTCCGGAATGGTATTTTTGGTTTTTGGGGCAGTGTTCCGGCTGCATTTGAAGCTAAAATTCAAGCCTCTAGCCCCCGGGGTTTTGGAGAAGGAGCCTTTTGAAAAAGTGCAAGTTTGACCCCTCTAGCTGCTCAATTAACGAAGTTACAGGCACTTTTATATTTGCCAGTCGAGGGGTCACTTTGCCATGAAATTTTCGTGGTTTTTCGCAGGTTTTCGTCCGGAATGGTATTTTTGGTTGTTTTTGGGGCAGGGTTCAGGCTGCATTTGAAGCTAAAATTCCAGCCTCTAGCCCCCGGGGTTTTGGAGAAGGAGCCTTTTGAAAAAGTGCAAGTTTGACCCCTCTAGCTGCTCAAATAACGAAGTTACAGGCACTTTTATATTTGGCAGTCGAGGGGTCACTTTGCCATGAAATTTTCGGTGTTTTTCGCAGGTTTTCGTCCGAAATGGTATTTTTGGTTTTTGTGGCAGGGTTCAGGTTGTATTTGAAGCTAAAATTCAAGCCTCTAGCTCCCGGGGTTTTGGAGAAGGAGCCTTTTGAAAAAGTGCAAGTTTGACCCCTCTAGCTGCTCAAATAACGAAGTTACAGGCACTTTTATATTTGGCAGTCGAGGGGTCACTTTGCCATGAAATTTTCGGGGTTTTTCGCAGGTTTTCGTCCGGAATGGTATTTTTGGTTTTTGGGGCAGTGTTCCGGCTGCATTTGAAGCTAAAATTCAAGCCTCTAGCCCCCGGGGTTTTGGAGAAGGAGCCTTTTGAAAAAGTGCAAGTTTGACCCCTCTAGCTGCTCAAATAACGAAGTTACAGGCACTTTTATATTTGGCAGTCGAGGGGTCACTTTGCCATGAAATTTTCGGGGTTTTTCGCAGGTTTTCGTCCGGAATGGTATTTTTGGTTTTTGGGGCAGGGTTCAGGCTGCATTTGAAGCTAAAATTCAAGCCTCTAGCCCCCGGGGTTTTGGAGCCTTTTGAAAAAGTGCAAGTTTGACCCCTCTAGCTGCTCAAATAACGAAGTTACAGGCACTTTTATATTTGGCAGTCGAGGGGTCACTTTGCCATGAAATTTTCGGGGTTTTTCGCAGGTTTTCGTCCGGAATGGTATTTTTGGTTTTTGGGGCAGGGTTCAGGCTGCATTTGAAGCTAAAATTCAAGCCTCTAGCCCCCGGGGTTTTGGAGAAGGAGCCTTTTGAAAAAGTGCAAGTTTGACCCCTCTAGCTGCTCAAATAACGAAGTTACAGGCACTTTTATATTTGGCAGTCGAGGGGTCACTTTGCCATGAAATTTTCGGGGTTTTTCGCAGGTTTTCGTCCGGAATGGTATTTTTGGTGTTTGGGGCAGTGTTCCGGCTGCATTTGAAGCTAAAATTCCAGCCTCTAGCCCCCGGGGTTTTGGAGAAGGAGCCTTTTGAAAAAGTGCAAGTTTGACCCCTCTAGCTGCTCAAATAACGAAGTTACAGGCACTTTTATATTTGGCAGTCGAGGGGTCACTTTGCCATGAAATTTTCGGGGTTTTTCGCAGGTTTTCGTCCGGAATGGTATTTTTGGTTTTTGGGGCAGGGTTCAGGCTGCATTTGAAGCTAAAATTCAAGCCTCTAGCCCCCGGGGTTTCGGAGCAGGAGCCTTTTGAAAAAGTGCAAGTTTGACCCCTCTAGCTGCTCAAATAACGAAGTTACAGGCACTTTTATATTTGGCAGTCGAGGGGTCACTTTGCCATGAAATTTTCGGGGTTTTTCGCAGGTTTTCGTCCGGAATGGTATTTTTTGTTTTTGGGGCAGGGTTCAGGCTGCATTTGAAGCTAAAATTCAAGCCTCTAGCCCCCGGGGTTTTGGAGAAGGAGCCTTTTGAAAAAGTGCAAGTTTGACCCCTCTAGCTGCTCAAATAACGAAGTTACAGGCACTTTTATATTTGGCAGTCGAGGGGTCACTTTGCCATGAAATTTTCGGGGTTTTTCGCAGGTTTTCGTCCGGAATGGTATTTTTGGTTTTTGGGGCAGTGTTCCGGCTGCATTTGAAGCTAAAATTCAAGCCTCTAGCCCCCGGGGTTTTGGAGAAGGAGCCTTTTGAAAAAGTGCAAGTTTGACCCCTCTAGCTGCTCAATTAACGAAGTTACAGGCACTTTTATATTTGCCAGTCGAGGGGTCACTTTGCCATGAAATTTTCGTGGTTTTTCGCAGGTTTTCGTCCGGAATGGTATTTTTGGTTTTTGGGGCAGGGTTCAGGCTGCATTTGAAGCTAAAATTCAAGCCTCTAGCCCCCGGGGTTTTGGAGAAGGAGCCTTTTGAAAAAGTGCAAGTTTGACCCCTCTAGCTGCTCAAATAACGAAGTTACAGGCACTTTTATATTTGGCAGTCGAGGGGTCACTTTGCCATGAAATTTTCGGGGTTTTTCGCAGGTTTTCGTCCGAAATGGTATTTTTGGTTTTTGGGGCAGTGTTCAGGCTGCATTTGAAGCTAAAATTCAAGCCTCTAGCCCCCGGGGTTTTGGAGAAGGAGCCTTTTGAAAAAGTGCAAGTTTGACCCCTCTAGCTGCTCAAATAACGAAGTTACAGGCACTTTTATATTTGGCAGTCGAGGGGTCACTTTGCCATGAAATTTTCGGGGTTTTTCGCAGGTTTTCGTCCGGAATGGTATTTTTTGTTTTTGGGGCAGGGTTCAGGCTGCATTTGAAGCTAAAATTCCAGCCTCTAGCCCCCGGGGTTTCGGAGATGGAGCCTTTTGAAAAAGTGCAAGTTTGACCCCTCTAGCTGCTCAAATAACGAAGTTACAGGCACTTTTATATTTGGCAGTCGAGGGGTCACTTTGCCATGAAATTTTCGGGGTTTTTCGCAGGTTTTCGTCCGGAATGGTATTTTTGGTTTTTGGGGCAGGGTTCAGGCTGCATTTGAAGCTAAAATTCAAGCCTCTAGCCCCCGGGGTTTCGGAGAAGGAGCCTTTTGAAAAAGTGCAAGTTTGACCCCTCTAGCTGCTCAAATAACGAAGTTACAGGCACTTTTATATTTGGCAGTCGAAGGGTCACTTTGCCATGAAATTTTCGGGGTTTTTCGCAGGTTTTCGTCCGGAATGGTATTTTTGGTTTTTGGGGCAGGGTTCAGGCTGCATTTGAAGCTAAAATTCCAGCCTCTAGCCCCCGGGGTTTTGGAGAAGGAGCCTTTTGAAAAAGTGCAAGTTTGACCCCTCTAGCTGCTCAAATAACGAAGTTACAGGCACTTTTATATTTGGCAGTCGAGGGGTCACTTTGCCATGAAATTTTCGGGGTTTTTCGCAGGTTTTCGTCCGGAATGGTATTTTTGGTTTTTGGGGCAGGGTTCAGGCTGCATTTGAAGCTAAAATTCAAGCCTCTAGCCCCCGGGGTTTCGGAGAAGGAGCCTTTTGAAAAAGTGCAAGTTTGACCCCTCTAGCTGCTCAAATAACGAAGTTACAGGCACTTTTATATTTGGCAGTCGAGGGGTCACTTTGCCATGAAATTTTCGGGGTTTTTCGCAGGTTTTCGTCCGGAATGGTATTTTTTGTTTTTGGGGCAGGGTTCAGGCTGCATTTGAAGCTAAAATTCAAGCCTCTAGCCCCCGGGGGTTTGGAGAAGGAGCCTTTTGAAAAAGTGCAAGTTTGACCCCTCTAGCTGCTCAAATAACGAAGTTACAGGCACTTTTATATTTGGCAGTCGAGGGGTCACTTTGCCATGAAATTTTCGGGGTTTTTCGCAGGTTTTCGTCCGGAATGGTATTTTTGGTTTTTGGGGCAGTGTTCCGGCTGCATTTGAAGCTAAAATTCAAGCCTCTAGCCCCCGGGGTTTTGGAGAAGGAGCCTTTTGAAAAAGTGCAAGTTTGACCCCTCTAGCTGCTCAATTAACGAAGTTACAGGCACTTTTATATTTGCCAGTCGAGGGGTCACTTTGCCATGAAATTTTCGTGGTTTTTCGCAGGTTTTCGTCCGGAATGGTATTTTTGGTTTTTGGGGCAGTGTTCCGGCTGCATTTGAAGCTAAAATTCAAGCCTCTAGCCCCCGGGGGTTTGGAGAAGGAGCCTTTTGAAAAAGTGCAAGTTTGACCCCTCTAGCTGCTCAAATAACGAAGTTACAGGCACTTTTATATTTGGCAGTCGAGGGGTCACTTTGCCATGAAATTTTCGGGGTTTTTCGCAGGTTTTCGTCCGGAATGGTATTTTTGGTTTTTGGGGCAGGGTTCAGGCTGCATTTGAAGCTAAAATTCAAGCCTCTAGCCCCCGGGGTTTTGGAGAAGGAGCCTTTTGAAAAAGTGCAAGTTTGACCCCTCTAGCTGCTCAAATAACGAAGTTACAGGCACTTTTATATTTGGCAGTCGAGGGGTCACTTTGCCATGAAATTTTCGGGGTTTTTCGCAGGTTTTCGTCCGGAATGGTATTTTTGGTTTTTGGGGCAGTGTTCCGGCTGCATTTGAAGCTAAAATTCAAGCCTCTAGCCCCCGGGGTTTTGGAGAAGGAGCCTTTTGAAAAAGTGCAAGTTTGACCCCTCTAGCTGCTCAAATAACGAAGTTACAGGCACTTTTATATTTGGCAGTCGAGGGGTCACTTTGCCATGAAATTTTCGGGGTTTTTCGCAGGTTTTCGTCCGGAATGGTATTTTCGGTTTTTGGGGCAGGGTTCAGGCTGCATTTGAAGCTAAAATTCAAGCCTCTAGCCCCCGGGGTTTTGGAGAAGGAGCCTTTTGAAAAAGTGCAAGTTTGACCCCTCTAGCTGCTCAAATAACGAAGTTACAGGCACTTTTATATTTGGCAGTCGAGGGGTCACTTTGCCATGAAATTTTCGGGGTTTTTCGCAGGTTTTCGTCCGAAATGGTATTTTTGGTTTTTGGGGCAGTGTTCAGGCTGCATTTGAAGCTAAAATTCCAGCCTCTAGCCCCCGGGGTTTTGGAGAAGGAGCCTTTTGAAAAAGTGCAAGTTTGACCCCTCTAGCTGCTCAAATAACGAAGTTACAGGCACTTTTATATTTGGCAGTCGAGGGGTCACTTTGCCATGAAATTTTCGGGGTTTTTCGCAGGTTTTCGTCCGGAATGGTATTTTTGGTTTTTGGGGCAGGGTTCAGGCTGCATTTGAAGCTAAAATTCAAGCCTCTAGCCCCCGGGGTTTTGGAGAAGGAGCCTTTTGAAAAAGTGCAAGTTTGACCCCTCTAGCTGCTCAAATAACGAAGTTACAGGCACTTTTATATTTGGCTGTCGAGGGGTCACTTTGCCATGAAATTTTCGGGGTTTTTCGCAGGTTTTCGTCCGGAATGGTATTTTTGGTTTTTGGGGCAGGGTTCAGGCTGCATTTGAAGCTAAAATTCAAGCCTCTAGCCCCCGGGGTTTTGGAGAAGGAGCCTTTTGAAAAAGTGCAAGTTTGACCCCTCTAGCTGCTCAAATAACGAAGTTACAGGCACTTTTATATTTGGCAGTCGAGGGGTCACTTTGCCATGAAATTTTCGGGGTTTTTCGCAGGTTTTCGTCCGGAATGGTATTTTTGGTTTTTGGGGCAGTGTTCCGGCTGCATTTGAAGCTAAAATTCAAGCCTATAGCCCCCGGGGTTTCGGAGAAGGAGCCTTTTGAAAAAGTGCAAGTTTGACCCCTCTAGCTGCTCAAATAACGAAGTTACAGGCACTTTTATATTTGGCAGTCGAGGGCTCACTTTGCCATGAAATTTTCGGGGTTTTTCGCAGGTTTTCGTCCGGAATGGTATTTTTGGTTTTTGGGCAGGGTTCAGGCTGCATTTGAAGCTAAAATTCCAGCCTCTAGCCCCCGGGGTTTCGGAGAAGGAGCCTTTTGAAAAAGTGCAAGTTTGACCCCTCTAGCTGCTCAATAACGAAGTTACAGGCACTTTTATATTTGGCAGTCGAGGGGTCACTTTGACATGAAATTTTCGGGGTTTTTCGCAGGTTTTCGTCCGCAATGGTATTTTTGGTTTTTGGGGCAGGGTTCAGGCTGCATTTGAAGCTAAAATTCAAGCCTCTAGCCCCCGGGGTTTTGGAGAAGGAGCCTTTTGAAAAAGTGCAAGTTTGACCCCTCTAGCTGCTCAAATAACGAAGTTACAGGCACTTTTATATTTGGCAGTCGAGGGGTCACTTTGCCATGAAATTTTCGGGGTTTTTCGCAGGTTTTCGTCCGGAATGGTATTTTTGGTTTTTGGGGCAGGGTTCAGGCTGCATTTGAAGCTAAAATTCCAGCCTCTAGCCCCCGGGGTTTCGGAGAAGGAGCCTTTTGAAAAAGTGCAAGTTTGACCCCTCTAGCTGCTCAAATAACGAAGTTACAGGCACTTTTATATTTGGCAGTCGAGGGGGTCACTTTGCCATGAAATTTTCGGGGTTTTTTCGCAGGTTTTCGTCCGGAATGGTATTTTTGGTTTTTGGGGCAGGGTTCAGGCTGCATTTGAAGCTAAAATTCCAGCCTCTAGCCCCCGGGGTTTCGGAGAAGGAGCCTTTTGAAAAGTGCAAGTTTGACCCCTCTAGCTGCTCAAATAACGAAGTTACGGCACTTTTATATTTGGCAGTCGAGGGGTCACTTTGCCATGAAATTTTCGGGGTTTTTCGCAGGTTTTCGTCCGGAATGGTATTTTTGGTTTTTGGGGCAGGGTTCAGGCTGCATTTGAAGCTAAAATTCAAGCCTCTAGCCCCCGGGGTTTCGGAGAAGGAGCCTTTTGAAAAAGTGCAAGTTTGACCCCTCTAGCTGCTCAAATAACGAAGTTACAGGCACTTTTATATTTGGCAGTCGAGGGGTCACTTTGCCATGAAATTTTCGGGGTTTTTCGCAGGTTTTCGTCCGGAATGGTATTTTTGGTTTTTGGGGCAGGGTTCAGGCTGCATTTGAAGCTAAAATTCAAGCCTCTAGCCCCCGGGGTTTTGGAGAAGGAGCGTTTTGAAAAAGTGCAAGTTTGACCCCTCTAGCTGCTCAAATAACGAAGTTACAGGCACTTTTATATTTGGCAGTCGAGGGGTCACTTTGCCATGAAATTTTCGGGGTTTTTCGCAGGTTTTCGTCCGGAATGGTATTTTTGGTTTTTGGGGCAGTGTTCCGGCTGCATTTGAAGCTAAAATTCAAGCCTCTAGCCCCCGGGGTTTTGGAGAAGGAGCCTTTTGAAAAAGTGCAAGTTTGACCCCTCTAGCTGCTCAAATAACGAAGTTACAGGCACTTTTATATTTGGCAGTCGAGGGGTCACTTTGCCATGAAATTTTCGGGGTTTTTCGCAGGTTTTCGTCCGGAATGGTATTTTTGGTTTTTGGGGCAGGGTTCAGGCTGCATTTGAAGCTAAAATTCCAGCCTCTAGCCCCCGGGGTTTCGGAGATGGAGCCTTTTGAAAAAGTGCAAGTTTGACCCCTCTAGCTGCTCAAATAACGAAGTTACAGGCACTTTTATATTTGGCAGTCGAGGGGTCACTTTGCCATGAAATTTTCGGGGTTTTTCGCAGGTTTTCGTCCGGAATGGTATTTTTGGTTTTTGGGGCAGGGTTCAGGCTGCATTTGAAGCTAAAATTCCAGCCTCTAGCCCCCGGGGTTTTGGAGAAGGAGCCTTTTGAAAAAGTGCAAGTTTGACCCCTCTAGCTGCTCAAATAACGAAGTTACAGGCACTTTTATATTTGGCGGTCGAGGGGTCACTTTGCCATGAAATTTTCGGGGTTTTTCGCAGGTTTTCGTCCGGAATGGTATTTTTGGTTTTTGGGGCAGGGTTCAGGCTGCATTTGAAGCTAAAATTCAAGCCTCTAGCCCCCGGGGTTTCGGAGAAGGAGCCTTTTGAAAAAGTGCAAGTTTGACCCCTCTAGCTGCTCAAATAACGAAGTTACAGGCACTTTTATATTTGGCAGTCGAGGGGTCACTTTGCCATGAAATTTTCGGGGTTTTTCGCAGGTTTTCGTCCGGAATGGTATTTTTGGTTTTTGGGGCAGGGTTCAGGCTGCATTTGAAGCTAAAATTCCAGCCTCTAGCCCCCGAGGTTTTGGAGAAGGAGCCTTTTGAAAAAGTGCAAGTTTGACCCCTCTAGCTGCTCAAATAACGAAGTTACAGGCACTTTTATATTTGGCAGTCGAGGGGTCACTTTGCCATGAAATTTTCGGGGTTTTTCGCAGGTTTTCGTCCGGAATGGTATTTTTGGTTTTTGGGGCAGGGTTCAGGCTGCATTTGAAGCTAAAATTCAAGCCTCTAGCCCCCGGGGTTTTGGAGAAGGAGCCTTTTGAAAAAGTGCAAGTTTGACCCCTCTAGCTGCTCAAATAACGAAGTTACAGGCACTTTTATATTTGGCAGTCGAGGGGTCACTTTGCCATGAAATTTTCGGGGTTTTTCGCAGGTTTTCGTCCGGAATGGTATTTTTTGTTTTTGGGGCAGGGTTCAGGCTGCATTTGAAGCTAAAATTCAAGCCTCTAGCCCCCGGGGGTTTGGAGAAGGAGCCTTTTGAAAAGTGCAAGTTTGACCCCTCTAGCTGCTCAAATAACGAAGTTACAGGCACTTTTATATTTGGCAGTCGAAGGGGTCACTTTGCCATGAAATTTTCGGGGTTTTTCGCAGGTTTTCGTCCGGAATGGTATTTTTGGTTTTTGGGGCAGTGTTCCGGCTACATTTGAAGCTAAAATTCAAGCCTCTAGCCCCCGGGGTTTTGGAGAAGGAGCCTTTTGAAAAAGTGCAAGTTTGACCCCTCTAGCTGCTCAAATAACGAAGTTACAGGCACTTTTATATTTGGCAGTCGAGGGGTCACTTTGCCATGAAATTTTCGGGGTTTTTCGCAGGTTTTCGTCCGGATTGGTATTTTTGGTTTTTGTGGCAGGGTTCAGGCTGCATTTGAAGCTAAAATTCAAGCCTCTAGCCCCCGGGGTTTTGGAGAAGGAGCCTTTTGAAAAAGTGCAAGTTTGACCCCTCTAGCTGCTCAAATAACGAAGTTACAGGCACTTTTATATTTGGCAGTCGAGGGGTCACTTTGCCATGAAATTTTCGGGGTTTTTCGCAGGTTTTCGTCCGGATTGGTATTTTTGGTTTTTGTGGCAGGGTTCAGGCTGCATTTGAAGCTAAAATTCAAGCCTCTAGCCCCCGGGGTTTTGGAGAAGGAGCCTTTTGAAAAAGTGCAAGTTTGACCCCTCTAGCTGCTCAAATAACGAAGTTACAGGCACTTTTATATTTGGCAGTCGAGGGGTCACTTTGCCATGAAATTTTCGGGGTTTTTCGCAGGTTTTCGTCCGGAATGGTATTTTTGGTTTTTGGGGCAGGGTTCAGGCTGCATTTGAAGCTAAAATTCAAGCCTCTAGCCCCCGGGGTTTTGGAGAAGGAGCCTTTTGAAAAAGTGCAAGTTTGACCCCTCTAGCTGCTCAAATAACGAAGTTACAGGCACTTTTATATTTGGCAGTCGAGGGGTCACTTTGCCATGAAATTTTCGGGGTTTTTCGCAGGTTTTCGTCCGGAATGGTATTTTTGGTTTTTGGGGCAGTGTTCCGGCTGCATTTGAAGCTAAAATTCAAGCCTCTAGCCCCCGGGGTTTTGGAGAAGGAGCCTTTTGAAAAAGTGCAAGTTTGACCCCTCTAGCTGCTCAAATAACGAAGTTACAGGCACTTTTATATTTGGCTGTCGAGGGGTCACTTTGCCATGAAATTTTCGGGGTTTTTCGCAGGTTTTCGTCCGGAATGGTATTTTTGGTTTTTGGGGCAGGGTTCAGGCTGCATTTGAAGCTAAAATTCAAGCCTCTAGCCCCCGGGGTTTTGGAGAAGGAGCCTTTTGAAAAAGTGCAAGTTTGACCCCTCTAGCTGCTCAAATAACGAAGTTACAGGCACTTTTATATTTGACAGTCGAGGGGTCACTTTGCCATGAAATTTTCGGGGTTTTTCGCAGGTTTTCGTCCGGAATGGTATTTTTGGTTTTTGGGGCAGTGTTCCGGCTGCATTTGAAGCTAAAATTCAAGCCTCTAGCCCCCGGGGTTTTGGAGAAGGTGCCTTTTGAAAAAGTGCAAGTTTGACCCCTCTAGCTGCTCAAATAACGAAGTTACAGGCACTTTTATATTTGGTAGTCGAGGGGTCACTTTGCCATGAAATTTTCGGGGTTTTTCGCAGGTTTTCGTCCGGAATGGTATTTTTGGTTTTTGGGGCAGGGTTCAGGCTGCATTTGAAGCTAAAATTCAAGCCTCTAGCCCCCGGGGTTTTGGAGAAGGAGCCTTTTGAAAAAGTGCAAGTTTGACCCCTCTAGCTGCTCAAATAACGAAGTTACAGGCACTTTTATATTTGGCAGTCGAGGGGTCACTTTGCCATGAAATTTTCGGGGTTTTTCGCAGGTTTTCGTCCGGAATGGTATTTTTGGTTTTTGGGGCAGGGTTCAGGCTGCATTTGAAGCTAAAATTCAAGCCTCTAGCCCCCGGGGTTTTGGAGAAGGAGCCTTTTGAAAAAGTGCAAGTTTGACCCCTCTAGCTGCTCAAATAACGAAGTTACAGGCACTTTTATATTTGGCAGTCGAGGGGTCACTTTGCCATGAAATTTTCGGGGTTTTTCGCAGGTTTTCGTCCGGAATGGTATTTTTTGTTTTTGAAGCAGGGTTCAGGCTGCATTTGAAGCTAAAATTCCAGCCTCTAGCCCCCGGGGTTTCGGAGAAGGAGCCTTTTGAAAAAGTGCAAGTTTGACCCCTCTAGCTGCTCAAATAACGAAGTTACAGGCACTTTTATATTTGGCAGTCGAAGGGTCAATTTGCCATGAAATTTTCGGGGTTTTTCGCAGGTTTTCGTCCGGAATGGTATTTTTGGTTTTTGTGGCAGGGTTCAGGCTGCATTTGAAGCTAAAATTCAAGCCTCTAGCCCCCGGGGTTTTGGAGATGGAGCCTTTTGAAAAAGTGCAAGTTTGACCCCTCTAGCTGCTCAAATAACGAAGTTACAGGCACTTTTATATTTGGCAGTCGAGGGGTCACTTTGCCATGAAATTTTCGGGGTTTTTCGCAGGTTTTCGTCCGAAATGGTATTTTTGGTTTTTGGGGCAGGGTTCAGGCTGCATTTGAAGCTAAAATTCAAGCCTCTAGCCCCCGGGGTTTTGGAGAAGGAGCCTTTTGAAAAAGTGCAAGTTTGACCCCTCTAGCTGCTCAAATAACGAAGTTACAGGCACTTTTATATTTGGCAGTCGAGGGGTCACTTTGCCATGAAATTTTCGGGGTTTTTCGCAGGTTTTCGCCCGGAATGGTATTTTTGGTTTTTGGGGCAGGGTTCCGGCTGCATTTGAAGCTAAAATTCAAGCCTCTAGCCCCCGGGGTTTTGGAGAAGGAGCCTTTTGAAAAAGTGCAAGTTTGACCCCTCTAGCTGCTCAAATAACGAAGTTACAGGCACTTTTATATTTGGCAGTCGAGGGGTCACTTTGCCATGAAATTTTCGGGGTTTTTCGCAGGTTTTCGTCCGGAATGGTATTTTTGGTTTTTGGGGCAGTGTTCCGGCTGCATTTGAAGCTAAAATTCAAGCCTCTAGCCCCCGGGGTTTTGGAGAAGGAGCCTTTTGAAAAAGTGCAAGTTTGCCCCTCTAGCTGCTCAAATAACGAAGTTACAGGCACTTTTATATTTGGCAGTCGAGGGGTCACTTTGCCATGAAATTTTCGGGGTTTTTCGCAGGTTTTCGTCCGGAATGGTATTTTTGGTTTTTGGGGCAGGGTTCAGGCTGCATTTGAAGCTAAAATTCAAGCCTCTAGCCCCCTGGGTTTCGGAGAAGGAGCCTTTTGAAAAAGTGCAAGTTTGACCCCTCTAGCTGCTCAAATAACGAAGTTACAGGCACTTTTATATTTGGCAGTCGAGGGGTCACTTTGCCATGAAATTTTCGGGGTTTTTCGCAGGTTTTCGTCCGGAATGGTATTTTTGGTTTTTGGGGCAGGGTTCAGGCTGCATTTGAAGCTAAAATTCAAGCCTCTAGCCCCCGGGGTTTTGGAGAAGGAGCCTTTTGAAAAAGTGCAAGTTTGACCCCTCTAGCTGCTCAAATAACGAAGTTACAGGCACTTTTATATTTGGCAGTCGAGGGGTCACTTTGCCATGAAATTTTCGGGGTTTTTCGCAGGTTTTCGTCCGGAATGGTATTTTTGGTTTTTGGGGCAGGGTTCAGGCTGCATTTGAAGCTAAAATTCCAGCCTCTAGCCCCCGGGGTTTCGGAGAAGGAGCCTTTTGAAAAAGTGCAAGTTTGACCCCTCTAGCTGCTCAAATAACGAAGTTACAGGCACTTTTATATTTGGCAGTCGAGGGGTCACTTTGCCATGAAATTTTCGGGGTTTTTCGCAGGTTTTCGTCCGGAATGGTATTTTTGGTTTTTGGGGCAGGGTTCAGGCTGCATTTGAAGCTAAAATTCAAGCCTCTAGCCCCCGGGGTTTTGGAGAAGGAGCCTTTTGAAAAAGTGCAAGTTTGACCCCTCTAGCTGCTCAAATAACGAAGTTACAGGCACTTTTATATTTGGCAGTCGAGGGGTCACTTTGCCATGAAATTTTCGGGGTTTTTCGCAGGTTTTCGTCCGGAATGGTATTTTTGGTTTTTGGGGCAGGGTTCAGGCTGCATTTGAAGCTAAAATTCAAGCCTCTAGCCGCCGGGGTTTCGGAGAAGGAGCCTTTTGAAAAAGTGCAAGTTTGACCCCTCTAGCTGCTCAAATAACGAAGTTACAGGCACTTTTATATTTGGCAGTCGAGGGATCACTTTGCCATGAAATTTTCGGGGTTTTTCGCAGGTTTTCGTCCGGAATGGTATTTTTGGTTTTGGGGCAGGGTTCAGGCTGCATTTGAAGCTAAAATTCAAGCCTCTAGCCCCCGGGGTTTTGGAGAAGGAGCCTTTTGAAAAAGTGCAAGTTTGACCCCTCTAGCTGCTCAAATAATGAAGTTACAGGCACTTTTATATTTGGCAGTCGAGGGGTCACTTTGCCATGAAATTTTCGGGGTTTTCCGCAGGTTTTCGTCCGGAATGGTATTTTTGGTTTTTGGGGCAGAGTTCCGGCTGCATTTGAAGCTAAAATTCAAGCCTCTAGCCCCCGGGGTTTTGGAGAAGGAGCCTTTTGAAAAAGTGCAAGTTTGACCCCTCTAGCTGCTCAAATAACGAAGTTACAGGCAATTTTATATTTGGCAGTCGAGGGGTCACTTTGCCATGAAATTTTCGGGGTTTTTCGCAGGTTTTCGTCCGGAATGGTATTTTTGGTTTTTGGGGCAGGGTTCAGGCTGCATTTGAAGCTAAAATTCAAGCCTCTAGGCCCCGGGCTTTTGGAGGAGGAGCCTTTTAAAAAAGTGCAAGTTTGACCCCTCTAGCTGCTCAAATAACGAAGTTACAGGCACTTTTATATTTGGCAGTCGAGGGGTCACTTTGCCATGAAATTTTCGGGGTTTTTCGCAGGTTTTCGTCCGGAATGGTATTTTTGGTTTTTGGGGCAGGGTTCAGGCTGCATTTGAACCTAAAATTCAAGCCTCTAGCCTCCGGGGCTTTGGAGAGGGAGCCTTTTGAAAAAGTGCAAGTTTGACCCCTCTAGCTGCTCAAATAACGAAGTTACAGGCACTTTTATATTTGGCAGTCGAGGGGTCACTTTGCCATGAAATTTTCGGGGTTTTTCGCAGGTTTTCGTCCGGAATGGTATTTTTGGTTTTTGGGGCAGGGTTCAGGCTGCATTTGAAGCTAAAATTCAAGCCTCTAGCCCCCGGGGTTTCGGAGAAGGAGCCTTTTGAAAAAGTGCAAGTTTGACCCCTCTAGCTGCTCAAATAACGAAGTTACAGGCACTTTTATATTTGGCAGTCGAGGGGTCACTTTGCCATGAAATTTTCGGGGTTTTTCGCAGGTTTTCGTCCGGAATGGTATTTTTGGTTTTTGGGGCAGGGTTCAGGCTGCATTTGAAGCTAAAATTCAAGCCTCTAGCCCCCGGGGTTTCGGAGAAGGAGCCTTTTGAAAAAGTGCAAGTTTGACCCCTCTAGCTGCTCAAATAACGAAGTTACAGGCACTTTTCTATTTGGCAGTCGAGGGGTCACTTTGCCATGAAATTTTCGTGGTTTTTCGCAGGTTTTCGTCCGGAATGGTATTTTTGGTTTTTGGGGCAGTGTTTAGGCTGCATTTGAAGCTAAAATTCAAGCCTCTAGCCCCCGGGGTTTTGGAGAAGGAGCCTTTTGAAAAAGTGCAAGTTTGACCCCTCTAGCTGCTCAAATAACGAAGTTACAGGCACTTTTATATTTGGCAGTCGAGGGGTCACTTTGCCATGAAATTTTCGGGGTTTTTCGCAGGTTTTCGTCCGGAATGGTATTTTTGGTTTTTGGGGCAGGGTTCAGGCTGCATTTGAAGCTAAAATTCAAGCCTCTAGCCCCCGGGGTTTTGGAGAAGGAGCCTTTTGAAAAAGTGCAAGTTTGACCCCTCTAGCTGCTCAAATAAAGAAGTTACAGGCACTTTTACATTTGGCAGTCGAGGGGTCACTTTGCCATGAAATTTTCGGGGTTTTTCGCAGGTTTTCTTCCGGAATGGTATTTTTGGTTTTTGGGGCAGGGTTCCGGCTGCATTTGAAGCTAAAATTCAAGCCTCTAGCCCCCGGGGTTTTGGAGAAGGAGCCTTTTGAAAAAGTGCAAGTTTGACCCCTCTAGCTGCTCAAATAACGAAGTTACAGGCACTTTTATATTTGGCAGTCGAGGGGTCACTTTGCCATGAAATTTTCGGGGTTTTTCGCAGGTTTTCGTCCGGAATGGTATTTTTGGTTTTTGGGGCAGGGTTCAGGCTGCATTTGAAGCTAAAATTCCAGCCTCTAGCCCCCGGGGTTTCGGAGAAGGAGCCTTTTGAAAAAGTGCAAGTTTGACCCCTCTAGCTGCTCAAATAACGAAGTTACAGGCACTTTTATATTTGGCAGTCGAGGGGTCACTTTGCCATGAAATTTTCGGGGTTTTTCGCAGGTTTTCGTCCGGAATGGTATTTTTGGTTTTTGGGGCAGGGTTCAGGCTGCATTTGAAGCTAAAATTCAAGCCTCTAGCCCCCGGGGTTTTGGAGAAGGAGCCTTTTGAAAAAGTGCAAGTTTGACCCCTCTAGCTGCTCAAATAACGAAGTTACAGGCACTTTTATATTTGGCAGTCGAGGGGTCAATTTGCCATGAAATTTTCGGGGTTTTTCGCAGGTTTTCGTCCGGAATGGTATTTTTGGTTTTTGGGGCAGGGTTCAGGCTGCATTTGAAGCTAAAATTCAAGCCTCTAGCCGCCGGGGTTTCGCAGAAGGAGCCTTTTGAAAAAGTGCAAGTTTGACCCCTCTAGCTGCTCAAATAACGAAGTTACAGGCACTTTTATATTTGGCAGTCGAGGGATCACTTTGCCATGAAATTTTCGGGGTTTTTCGCAGGTTTTCGTCCGGAATGGTATTTTTGGTTTTGGGGCAGGGTTCAGGCTGCATTTGAAGCTAAAATTCAAGCCTCTAGCCCCCGGGGTTTTGGAGAAGGAGCCTTTTGAAAAAGTGCAAGTTTGACCCCTCTAGCTGCTCAAATAACGAAGTTACAGGCACTTTTATATTTGGCAGTCGAGGGGTCACTTTGCCATGAAATTTTCGGGGTTTTTCGCAGGTTTTCGTCCGGAATGGTATTTTTGGTTTTTGGGGCAGTGTTCCGGCTGCATTTGAAGCTAAAATTCAAGCCTCTAGCCCCCGGGGTTTTGGAGAAGGAGCCTTTTGAAAAAGTGCAAGTTTGACCCCTCTAGCTGCTCAAATAACGAAGTTACAGGCAATTTTATATTTGGCAGTCGAGGGGTCACTTTGCCATGAAATTTTTGGGGTTTTTCGCAGGTTTTCGTCCGGAATGGTATTTTTGGTTTTTGGGGCAGGGTTCAGGCTGCATTTGAAGCTAAAATTCAAGCCTCTAGGCCCCGGGGTTTTGGAGGAGGAGCCTTTTGAAAAAGTGCAAGTTTGACCCCTCTAGCTTGTAATGAACCACCTGCAATGAACCATATTATGGTCTGGTAGTGCTGCTTCCACCGGCAGATCTATGGCAGCACCTGATGAGTAAGGATCTGTCGGTGGTACGAAACCAGAGGCCGAGGGTCCCATTACACCTGGACCTCAATACGAGCGCGAGGGCAAGCGAGCCATCGCCCAACCATTTCATCCTTATCGCCTCATTTTTTTTATTCCCCATTTTTACCTCCCTTGTTTGTGTTGTCTTCCCCAGGCCTATGAATTTTTGTTAATACGTAAAGGACAGGGGCAACGAGCGGCGAAAACCCCGCCCACGTCTCCCGAACTGAGCTACAGCAAGCATAGGCCGCTGCTTAGCTCGTTGAGGGGCCTTTTTCTTCGCCAGATGGCACGGCCCGACCTTCACGGTCATTATGCTACCTTAGGCTCCGTCCCCACGGGCATCTTCGGATGCCCGCCAAACCGTCCGTTACATATTTGGCGCCCAACGTGGGGCCCATTTCTGGTCAATAACAGGACTAAAAAGGACCTCATCGAATTTCTTTTTAGTCCTTCCACCGTTATGCATCCCCACAAGCACAGTAAGGCTACTTGCTCTAAGTCTTAGGACTTAGCCATCTTTACTTCACGTATTTTCCCTTCAAGTAGCTGTGCTTTCCTCTGTAGCACCCCCATCCTTCCTATAGAGTAGTTTTTCCTTTTAGATTCAGTAACAAAGGCAGTCCTGGCTTTGTGTTTGTCTTTTGTGGTTTAGCAACGTATTTAAGGCCTCCATAAATGCTTCGAATTGCCGGCATTTGGAGCTTCTTCGGTGACCGGACGAAGCGCGGAGGAGCCCTGGATACCTTTTTGTTTGCCAGGATTGTCCTTCTAAGTAACTTAAAAAAAATTATTTATTTACATAGTATTGCATTTTTCTATTATTCATCTGCTCAGCAGCTTACAGAGTTTATGAGTGAATTACGGCAAGGAATGCAGTGTTGCGCCTCTGCTGGCCTCAGAATTCCTTGTAACCTGTTGATCATCTGAATGGTTGGGAAATGTAGTATTTTTTTTTTTTTGCTTTGCTAATTTTTCCCCTCTACAATGGTTGTCGGCTTATTATGGTACCCAGCTCGCTTTTGTTTTGTTTTTTTTTTTTTCTATTTTTAGCAGCACACTTTGTCCTCAGCTTCTTCTTCTTGGCAGGCCTCGAAGTAGAAGCTGCCCTGTAATGAACCACCTGCAATGAACCATATTATGGTCTGGTAGTGCTGCTTCCACCGGCAGATCTATGGCAGCACCTGATGAGTAAGGATCTGTCGGTGGTACGAAACCAGAGGCCGAGGGTCCCATTACACCTGGACCTCAATACGAGCGCGAGGGCAAGCGAGCCATCGCCCAACCATTTCATCCTTATCGCCTCATTTTTTTTATTCCCCATTTTTACCTCCCTTGTTTGTGTTGTCTTCCCCAGGCCTATGAATTTTTGTTAATACGTAAAGGACAGGGGCAACGAGCGGCGAAAACCCCGCCCACGTCTCCCGAACTGAGCTACAGCAAGCATAGGCCGCTGCTTAGCTCGTTGAGGGGCCTTTTTCTTCGCCAGATGGCACGGCCCGACCTTCACGGTCATTATGCTACCTTAGGCTCCGTCCCCACGGGCATCTTCGGATGCCCGCCAAACCGTCCGTTACAAGCTGCTCAAATAACGAAGTTACAGGCACTTTTATATTTGGCAGTCGAGGGGTCACTTTGCCATGAAATTTTCGGGGTTTTTCGCAGGTTTTCGTCCGGAATGGTATTTTTGGTTTTTGGGGCAGGGTTCAGGCTGCATTTGAACCTAAAATTCAAGCCTCTAGCCTCCGGGGCTTTGGAGAGGGAGCCTTTTGAAAAAGTGCAAGTTTGACCCCTCTAGCTGCTCAAATAACAAAGTTACAGGCACTTTTATATTTGGCAGTCGAGGGGTCACTTTGCCATGAAATTTTCGGGGTTTTTCGCAGGTATTTTTGGTTTTTGGGGCAGGGTTCAGGCTGCATTTGAAGCTAAAATCCAAGCCTCTAGCCCCCGGGGTTTCGGAAAAGGAGCCTTTTGAAAAAGTGCAAGTTTGACCCCTCTAGCTGCTCAAATAACGAAGTTACAGGCACTTTTATATTTGGCAGTCACTTTGCCATGAAATTTTCGGGGTTTTTCGCAGGTTTTCGTCCGGAATGGTATTTTTTGTTTTTGGGGCAGGGTTCAGGCTGCATTTGAAGCTAAAATTCCAGCCTCTAGCCCCCGGGGATTCGGAGAAGGAGCCTTTTGAAAAAGTGCAAGTTTGACCCCTCTAGCTGCTCAAATAACGAAGTTACAGGCACTTTTATATTTGGCAGTCGAAGGGTCACTTTGCCATGAAATTTTCGGGGTTTTTCGCAGGTTTTCGTCCGGAATGGTATTTTTGGTTTTTGGGGCAGGGCTCAGGCAGCATTTGAAGCTAAAATTCAAGCCTCTAGCCCCCGGGGTTTTGGAGAAGGAGCCTTTTGAAAAAGTGCAAGTTTGACCCCTCTAGCTGCTCAAATAACGAAGTTACAGGCACTTTTATATTTGGCAGTCGAGGGGTCAATTTGCCATGAAATTTTTGGGGTTTTTCGCAGGTTTTCGTCCGGAATGGTATTTTTGGTTTTTGGGGCAGGGTTCAGGCTGCATTTGAAGCTAAAATTCAAGCCTCTAGCCCCCGGGGTTTCGGAGAAGGAGCCTTTTGAAAAAGTGCAAGTTTGACCCCTCTAGCTGCTCAAATAACGAAGTTACAGGCACTTTTATATTTGGCAGTCGAGGGGTCACTTTGCCATGAAATTTTCGGGGTTTTTCGCAGGTTTTCGTCCGGAATGGTATTTTTGGTTTTTGGGGCAGGGTTCAGGCTGCATTTGAAGCTAAAATTCAAGCCTCTAGCCCCCGGGGTTTTGGAGAAGGAGCCTTTTGAAAAAGTGCAAGTTTGACCCCTCTCGCTGCTCAAATAACGAAGTTACAGGCACTTTTATATTTGGCAGTCGAGGGGTCACTTTGCCATGAAATTTTCGGGGTTTTTCGCAGGTTTTCGTCCGGAATGGTATTTTTGGTTTTTGGGGCAGAGTTCCGGCTGCATTTGAAGCTAAAATTCAAGCCTCTAGCCCCCGGGGTTTTGGAGAAGGAGCCTTTTGAAAAAGTGCAAGTTTGACCCCTCTAGCTGCTCAAATAACGAAGTTACAGGCACTTTTATATTTGGCAGTCGAGGGGTCACTTTGCCATGAAATTTTCGGGGTTTTTCGCAGGTTTTCGTCCGGAATGGTATTTTTGGTTTTTGGGGAAGGGTTCAGGCTGCATTTGAAGCTAAAATTCAAGCCTCTAGCCCCCGGGGTTTTGGAGGAGGAGCCTTTTGAAAAAGTGCAAGTTTGACCCCTCTAGCTGCTCAAATAACGAAGTTACAGGCACTTTTATATTTGGCAGTCGAGGGGTCACTTTGCCATGAAATTTTCGGGGTTTTTCGCAGGTTTTCGTCCGGAATGGTATTTTTGGTTTTTGGGGCAGGGTTCAGGCTGCATTTGAAGGTAAAATTCAAGCCTCTAGCCCCCGGGGTTTCGGAGAAGGAGCCTTTTGAAAAAGTGCAAGTTTGACCCCTCTAGCTGCTCAAATAACGAAGTTACAGGCACTTTTATATTTGGCAGTCGAGGGGTCACTTTGCCATGAAATTTTCGGGGTTTTTCGCAGGTTTTCGTCCGGAATGGTATTTTTTGTTTTTGGGGCAGGGTTCAGGCTGCATTTGAAGCTAAAATTCCAGCCTCTAGCCCCCGGGGTTTCGGAGAAGGAGCCTTTTGAAAAAGTGCAAGTTTGACCCCTCTAGCTGCTCAAATAACGAAGTTACAGGCACTTTTATATTTGGCAGTCGAGGGGTCACTTTGCCATGAAATTTTCGGGGTTTTTCGCAGGTTTTCGTCCGGAATGGTATTTTTGGTTTTTGGGGCAGGGTTCAGGCTGCATTTGAAGCTAAAATTCCAGCCTCTAGCCCCCGGGGTTTCGGAGAAGGAGCCTTTTGAAAAAGTGCAAGTTTGACCCCTCTAGCTGCTCAAATAACGAAGTTACAGGCACTTTTATATTTGGCAGTCGAGGGGTCACTTTGCCATGAAATTTTCGGGGTTTTTCGCAGGTTTTCGTCCGGAATGGTATTTTTTGTTTTTGGGGCAGGGTTCAGGCTGCATTTGAAGCTAAAATTCCAGCCTCTAGCCCCCGTGGTTTCGAAGAAGGAGCCTTTTGAAAAAGTGCAAGTTTGACCCCTCTAGCTGCTCAAATAACGAAATTACAGGCACTTTTATATTTGGCAGCCGAAGGATCAATTTGCCATGAAATTTTCGGGGTTTTTCGCAGGTTTTCGTCCGGAATGGTATTTTTGGTTTTTGGGGCAGGGTTCAGGCTGCATTTGAAGCTAAAATTCAAGCCTCTAGCCCCCGGGGTTTTGGAGAAGGAGCCTTTTGAAAAAGTGCAAGTTTGACCCCTCTCGCTGCTCAAATAACGAAGTTACAGGCACTTTTATATTTGGCAGTCGAGGGGTCACTTTGCCATGAAATTTTTGGGGTTTTTCGCAGGTTTTCGTCCGGAATGGTATTTTTGGTTTTTGGGGCAGGGTTCAGGCTGCATTTGAAGCTAAAATTCAAGCCTCTAGCCCCCGGGGTTTCGGAGAAGGAGCCTTTTGAAAAAGTGCAAGTTTGACCCCTCTAGCTGCTCAAATAACGAAGTTACAGGCACTTTTATATTTGGCAGTCGAGGGGTCACTTTGCCATGAAATTTTCGGGGTTTTTCGCAGGTTTTCGTCCGGAATGGTATTTTTTGTTTTTGGGGCAGGGTTCAGGCTGCATTTGAAGCTAAAATTCCAGCCTCTAGCCCCCGGGGTTTCGGAGAAGGAGCCTTTTGAAAAAGTGCAAGTTTGACCCCTCTAGCTGCTCAAATAACGAAGTTACAGGCACTTTTATATTTGGCAGTCGAGGGGTCACTTTGCCATGAAATTTTCGGGGTTTTTCGCAGGTTTTCGTCCGGAATGGTATTTTTGGTTTTTGGGGCAGGGTTCAGGCTGCATTTGAAGCTAAAATTCCAGCCTCTAGCCCCCGGGGTTTCGGAGAAGGAGCCTTTTGAAAAAGTGCAAGTTTGACCCCTCTAGCTGCTCAAATAACGAAGTTACAGGCACTTTTATATTTGGCAGTCGAGGGGTCACTTTGCCATGAAATTTTCGGGGTTTTTCGCAGGTTTTCGTCCGGAATGGAATTTTTGGTTTTTGGGGCAGAGTTCCGGCTGCATTTGAAGCTAAAATTCAAGCCTCTAGCCCCCGGGGTTTTGGAGAAGGAGCCTTTTGAAAAAGTTCAAGTTTGACCCCTCTAGCTGCTCAAATAACGAAGTTACAGGCACTTTTACATTTGGCAGTCGAAGGGTCACTTTGCCATGAAATTTTCGGGATTTTTCGCAGGTTTTCGTCCGGAATGGTATTTTTGGTTTTGGGGCAGGGCTCAGGCTGCATTTGAAGCTAAAATTCAAGCCTCTAGCCCCCGGGGTTTTGGAGAAGGAGCCTTTTGAAAAAGTGCAAGTTTGACCCCTCTCGCTGCTCAAATAACGAAGTTACAGGCACTTTTATATTTGGCAGTCGAGGGGTCACTTTGCCATGAAATTTTCGGGGTTTTTCGCAGGTTTTCGTCCGGAATGGAATTTTTGGTTTTTGGGGCAGAGTTCCGGCTGCATTTGAAGCTAAAATTCAAGCCTCTAGCCCCCGGGGTTTTGGAGAAGGAGCCTTTTGAAAAAGTTCAAGTTTGACCCCTCTAGCTGCTCAAATAACGAAGTTACAGGCACTTTTACATTTGGCAGTCGAAGGGTCACTTTGCCATGAAATTTTCGGGATTTTTCGCAGGTTTTCGTCCGGAATGGTATTTTTGGTTTTGGGGCAGGGCTCAGGCTGCATTTGAAGCTAAAATTCAAGCCTCTAGCCCCCGGGGTTTTGGAGAAGGAGCCTTTTGAAAAAGTGCAAGTTTGACCCCTCTAGCTGCTCAAATAACGAAGTTACAGGCACTTTTATATTTGGCAGTCGAGGGGTCAATTTGCCATGAAATTTTTGGGGTTTTTCGCAGGTTTTCGTCCGGAATGGTATTTTTGGGTTTTGGGGCAGGGTTCAGGCTGCATTTGAAGCTAAAATTCAAGCCTCTAGCCCCCGGGGTTTCGGAGAAGGAGCCTTTTGAAAAAGTGCAAGTTTGACCCCTCTAGCTGCTCAAATAACGAAGTTACAGGCACTTTTATATTTGGCAGTCGAGGGGTCACTTTGCCATGAAATTTTCGGGGTTTTTCGCAGGTTTTCGTCCGGAATGGTATTTTTTGTTTTTGGGGCAGGGTTCAGGCTGCATTTGAAGCTAAAATTCAAGCCTCTAGCCCCCGGGGTTTTGGAGAAGGAGCCTTTTGAAAAAGTGCAAGTTTGACCCCTCTCGCTGCTCAAATAACGAAGTTACAGGCACTTTTATATTTGGCAGTCGAGGGGTCACTTTGCCATGAAATTTTCGGGGTTTTTCGCAGGTTTTCGTCCGGAATGGTATTTTTGGTTTTTGGGGCAGGATTCAGGCTGCATTTGAAGCTAAAATTCAAGCCTCTAGCCCCCGGGGTTTTGGAGGAGGAGCCTTTTGAAAAAGTGCAAGTTTGACCCCTCTAGCTGCTCAAATAACGAAGTTACAGGCACTTTTATATTTGGCAGTCGAAGGATCACTTTGCCATGAAATTTTCGGGGTTTTTCGCAGGTTTCCGTCCGGAATGGTATTTTTGGTTTTTGGGGCAGGGTTCAGGCTGCATTTGAAGCTTAAATTCAAGCCTCTAGCCCCCGTGGTTTTGGAGAAGGAGCCTTTTGAAAAAGTGCAATTTTGACCCCTCTAGCTGCTCAAATAACGAAGTTACAGGCACTTTTATATTTGGCAGTCGAGGGGTCACTTTGCCATGAAATTTTCGGGGTTTTTCGCAGGTTTTCGTCCGGAGTGGTATTTTTTGTTTTTGGGGCAGGGTTCAGGCTGCATTTGAAGCTAAAATTCCAGCCTCTAGCCCCCGGGGTTTCGGAGAAGGAGCCTTTTGAAAAAGTGCAAGTTTGACCCCTCTAGCTGCTCAAATAACGAAGTTACAGGCACTTTTATATTTGGCAGTCGAGGGGTCACTTTGCCATGAAATTTTCGGGGTTTTTCGCAGGTTTTCGTCCGGAATGGAATTTTTCGTTTTTGGGGCAGGGTTCAGGCTGCATTTGAAGCTAAAATTCCAGCCTCTAGCCCCCGGGGTTTCGGAGAAGGAGCCTTTTGAAAAAGTGGAATTTTGACCCCTCTAGCTGCTCAAATAACGAAGTTACAGGCACTTTTATATTTGGCAGTCGAAGGATCACTTTGCCATGAAATTTTCGGGGTTTTTCGCAGGTTTTCGTCCGGAATGGTATTTTTGGTTTTTGGGGCAGGGTTCAGGCTGCATTTGAAGCTAAAATTCAAGCCTCTAGCCCCCGGGGTTTCGGAGAAGGAGCCTTTTGAAAAAGTGCAAGTTTGACCCCTCTAGCTGCTCAAATAACGAAGTTACAGGCACTTTTATATTTGGCAGTCGAGGGGTCACTTTGCCATGAAATTTTCGGGGTTTTTCGCAGGTTTTCGTCCGGAATGGTATTTTTGGTTTTTGGGGCAGGGTTCAGGCTGCATTTGAAGCTAAAATTCAAGCCTCTAGCCCCCGGGGTTTCGGAGAAGGAGCCTTTTGAAAAAGTGCAAGTTTGACCCCTCTAGCTGCTCAAATAACGAAGTTACAGGCACTTTTATATTTGGCAGTCGAGGGGTCACTTTGCCATAAAATTTTCGGGGTTTTTCGCAGGTTTTCGTCCGGAATGGTATTTTTGGTTTTTGGGGCAGGGTTCAGGCTGCATTTGAAGCTAAAATTCAAGCCTCTAGCCCCCGGGGTTTTGGAGAAGGAGCCTTTTGAAAAAGTGCAAGTTTGACCCCTCTAGCTGCTCAAATAACGAAGTTACAGGCACTTTTATATTTGGCAGTCGAGGGGTCACTTTGCCATGAAATTTTCGGGGTTTTTCGCAGGTTTTCGTCCGGAATGGTATTTTTGGTTTTTGGGGCAGGGTTCAGGCTGCATTTGAAGCTAAAATTCAAGCCTCTAGCCCCCGGGGTTTTGGAGAAGGAGCCTTTTGAAAAAATGCAAGTTTGACCCCTCTAGCTGCTCAAATAACGAAGTTACAGGCACTTTTATATTTGGCAGTCGAGGGGTCACTTTGCCATGAAATTTTCGGGGTTTTTCGCAGGTTTTCGTCCGGAATGGTATTTTTGGTTTTTGGGGCAGGGTTCAGGCTGCATTTGAAGCTAAAATTCAAGCCTCTAGCCCCCGGGGTTTTGGAGAAGGAGCCTTTTGAAAAAGTGCAAGTTTGACCCCTCTAGCTGCTCAAATAACGAAGTTACAGGCACTTTTATATTTGGCAGTCGAGGGGTCACTTTGCCATGAAATTTTCGGGGTTTTTCGCAGGTTTTCGTCCGGAATGGTATTTTTGGTTTTTGGGGCAGGGTTCAGGCTGCATTTGAAGCTAAAATTCAAGCCTCTAGCCCCCGGGGTTTTGGAGAAGGAGCCTTTTGAAAAAATGCAAGTTTGACCCCTCTAGCTGCTCAAATAACGAAGTTACAGGCACTTTTATATTTGGCAGTCGAGGGGTCACTTTGCCATGAAATTTTCGAGGTTTTTCGCAGGTTTTCGTCCGCAATGGTATTTTTGGTTTTTGGGGCAGGGTTCAGGCTGCATTTGAAGCTAAAATTCCAGCCTCTAGCCCCCGGGGTTTTGGAGAAGGAGCCTTTTGAAAAAGTGCAAGTTTGACCCCTCTAGCTGCTCAAATAACGAAGTTACAGGCACTTTTATATTTGGCAGTCGAGGGGTCACTTTGCCATGAAATTTTCGGGGTTTTTCGCAGGTTTTCGTCCGCAATGGTATTTTTGGTTTTTGGGGCAGGGTTCAGGCTGCATTTGAAGCTAAAATTCAAGCCTCTAGCCCCCGGGGTTTTGGAGAAGGAGCCTTTTGAAAAAGTGCAAGTTTGACCCCTCTAGCTGCTCAAATAACGAAGTTACAGGCACTTTTATATTTGGCAGTCGAGGGGTCACTTTGCCATGAAATTTTCGGGGTTTTTCGCAGGTTTTCGTCCGGAATGGTATTTTTGGGTTTTGGGGCAGGGTTCAGGCTGCATTTGAAGCTAAAATTCAAGCCTCTAGCCCCCGGGGTTTTGGAGAAGGAGCCTTTTGAAAAAGTGCAAGTTTGACCCCTCTAGCTGCTCAAATAACGAAGTTACAGGCACTTTTATATTTGGCAGTCGAGGGGTCACTTTGCCATGAAATTTTCGGGGTTTTTCGCGGGTTTTCGTCCGGAATGGTATTTTTGGTTTTTGGGGCAGGGTTCAGGCTGCATTTGAAGCTAAAATTCAAGCCTCTAGCCCCCGGGGTTTTGGAGAAGGAGCCTTTTGAAAAAGTGCAAGTTTGACCCCTCTAGCTGCTCAAATAACGAAGTTACAGGCACTTTTATATTTGGCAGTCGAGGGGTCACTTTGCCATGAAATTTTCGGGGTTTTTCGCAGGTTTCCGTCCGGAATGGTATTTTTGGTTTTTGGGGCAGGGTTCAGGCTGCATTTGAAGCTAAAATTCAAGCCTCTAGCCCCCGGGGTTTTGGAGAAGGAGCCTTTTGAAAAAGTGCAAGTTTGACCCCTCTAGCTGCTCAAATAACGAAGTTACAGGCACTTTTATATTTGGCAGTCGAGGGGTCACTTTGCCATGAAATTTTCGGGGTTTTTCGTAGGTTTTCGTCCGGAATGGTATTTTTGGTTTTTGGGGCAGGGTTTAGGCTGCATTTGAAGCTAAAATTCAAGCCTCTAGCCCCCGGGGTTTTGGAGAAGGAGCCTTTTGAAAAAGTGCAAGTTTGACCCCTCTAGCTGCTCAAATAACGAAGTTACAGGCACTTTTATATTTGGCAGTCGAGGGGTCACTTTGCCATGAAATTTTCGGGGTTTTTCGCAGGTTTTCGTCCGCAATGGTATTTTTGGTTTTTGGGGCAGGGTTCAGGCTGCATTTGAAGCTAAAATTCAAGCCTCTAGCCCCCGGGGTTTTGGAGAAGGAGCCTTTTGAAAAAGTGCAAGTTTGACCCCTCTAGCTGCTCAAATAACGAAGTTACAGGCACTTTTATATTTGGCAGTCGAGGGGTCACTTTGCCATGAAATTTTCGGGGTTTTTCGCAGGTTTTCGTCCGGAATGGTATTTTTGGGTTTTGGGGCAGGGTTCAGGCTGCATTTGAAGCTAAAATTCAAGCCTCTAGCCCCCGGGGTTTTGGAGAAGGAGCCTTTTGAAAAAGTGCAAGTTTGACCCCTCTAGCTGCTCAAATAACGAAGTTACAGGCACTTTTATATTTGGCAGTCGAGGGGTCACTTTGCCATGAAATTTTCGGGGTTTTTCGCGGGTTTTCGTCCGGAATGGTATTTTTGGTTTTTGGGGCAGGGTTCAGGCTGCATTTGAAGCTAAAATTCAAGCCTCTAGCCCCCGGGGTTTTGGAGAAGGAGCCTTTTGAAAAAGTGCAAGTTTGACCCCTCTAGCTGCTCAAATAACGAAGTTACAGGCACTTTTATATTTGGCAGTCGAGGGGTCACTTTGCCATGAAATTTTCGGGGTTTTTCGCAGGTTTCCGTCCGGAATGGTATTTTTGGTTTTTGGGGCAGGATTCAGGCTGCATTTGAAGCTAAAATTCAAGCCTCTAGCCCCCGGGGTTTTGGAGAAGGAGCCTTTTGAAAAAGTGCAAGTTTGACCCCTCTAGCTGCTCAAATAACGAAGTTACAGGCACTTTTATATTTGGCAGTCGAGGGGTCACTTTGCCATGAAATTTTCGGGGTTTTTCGCAGGTTTTCGTCCGGAATGGTATTTTTGGTTTTTGGGGCAGGGTTCAGGCTGCATTTGAAGCTAAAATTCAAGCCTCTAGCCCCCGGGGTTTTGGAGAAGGAGCCTTTTGAAAAAGTGCAAGTTTGACCCCTCTAGCTGCTCAAATAACGAAGTTACAGGCACTTTTATATTTGGCAGTCGAGGGGTCACTTTGCCATGAAATTTTCGGGGTTTTTCGCAGGTTTTCGTCCGGAATGGTATTTTTGGTTTTTGGGGCAGGGTTCAGGCTGCATTTGAAGCTAAAATTCAAGCCTCTAGCCCCCGGGGTTTTGGAGAAGGAGCCTTTTGAAAAAGTGCAAGTTTGACCCCTCTAGCTGCTCAAATAACGAAGTTACAGGCACTTTTATATTTGGCAGTCGAGGGGTCACTTTGCCATGAAATTTTCGGGGTTTTTCGCAGGTTTTCGTCCGGAATGGTATTTTTGGTTTTTTTTGGCAGGGTTCAGGCTGCATTTGAAGCTAAAATTCAAGCCTCTAGCCCCCGGGGTTTTGGAGAAGGAGCCTTTTGAAAAAGTGCAAGTTTGACCCCTCTAGCTGCTCAAATAACGAAGTTACAGGCACTTTTATATTTGGCAGTCGAGGGGTCACTTTGCCATGAAATTTTCGGGGTTTTTCGCAGGTTTTCGTCCGGAATGGTATTTTTGGTTTTTGGGGCAGGGTTCAGGCTGCATTTGAAGCTAAAATTCAAGCCTCTAGCCCCCGGGGTTTTGGAGAAGGAGCCTTTTGAAAAAGTGCAAGTTTGACCCCTCTAGCTGCTCAAATAACGAAGTTACAGGCACTTTTATATTTGGCAGTCGAGGGGTCACTTTGCCATGAAATTTTCGGGGTTTTTCGCAGGTTTTCGTCCGGAATGGTATTTTTGGTTTTTGGGGCAGGGTTCAGGCTGCATTTGAAGCTAAATTTCAAGCCTCTAGCCCCCGGGGTTTTGGAGAAGGAGCCTTTTGAAAAAGTGCAAGTTTGACCCCTCTAGCTGCTCAAATAACGAAGTTACAGGCACTTTTATATTTGGCAGTCGAGGGGTCACTTTGCCATGAAATTTTCGGGGTTTTTCGCAGGTTTTCGTCCGGAATGGTATTTTTGGTTTTTGGGGCAGGGTTCAGGCTGCATTTGAAGCTAAAATTCAAGCCTCTAGCCCCCGGGGTTTTGGAGAAGGAGCCTTTGAAAAAGTGCAAGTTTGACCCCTCTAGCTGCTCAAATAACGAAGTTACAGGCACTTTTATATTTGGCAGTCGAGGGGTCACTTTGCCATGAAATTTTCGGGGTTTTTCGCAGGTTTTCGTCCGGAATGGTATTTTTGGTTTTTGGGGCAGGGTTCAGGCTGCATTTGAAGCTAAAATTCAAGCCTCTAGGCCCCGGGGTTTTGGAGGAGGAGCCTTTTGAAAAAGTGCAAGTTTGACCCCTCTAGCTGCTCAAATAACGAAGTTACAGGCACTTTTATATTTGGCAGTCGAGGGGTCACTTTGCCATGAAATTTTCGGGGTTTTTCGCAGGTTTTCGTCCGGAATGGTATTTTTGGTTTTTGGGGCAGGGTTCAGGCTGCATTTGAAGCTAAAATTCAAGCCTCTAGCCCCCGGGGTTTTGGAGAAGGAGCCTTTTGAAAAAGTGCAAGTTTGACCCCTCTAGCTGCTCGAATAACGAAGTTACAGGCACTTTTATATTTGGCAGTCGAGGGGTCACTTTGCCATGAAATTTTCGGGGTTTTTCGCAGGTTTTCGTCCGGAATGGTATTTTTGGTTTTTGGGGCAGGGTTCAGGCTGCATTTGAAGCTAAAATTCAAGCCTCTAGCCCCCGGGGTTTTGGAGAAGGAGCCTTTTGAAAAAGTGCAAGTTTGACCCCTCTAGCTGCTCAAATAACGAAGTTACAGGCACTTTTATATTTGGCAGTCGAGGGGTCACTTTGCCATGAAATTTTCGGGGTTTTTCGCAGGTTTTCGTCCGGAATGGTATTTTTGGTTTTTGGGGCAGGGTTCAGGCTGCACTTGAAGCTAAAATTCAAACCTCTAGCCCCCGGGGTTTTGGAGAAGGAGCCTTTTGAAAAAGTGCAAGTTTGACCCCTCTAGCTGCTCAAATAACGAAGTTACAGGCACTTTTATATTTGGCAGTCGAGGGGTCACTTTGCCATGAAATTTTCGGGGTTTTTCGCAGGTTTTCGTCCGGAATGGTATTTTTGGTTTTTGGGGCAGGGTTCAGGCTGCATTTGAAGCTAAAATTCCAGCCTCTAGCCCCCGGGGTTTCGGAGAAGGAGCCTTTTGAAAAAGTGCAAGTTTGACCCCTCTAGCTGCTCAAATAACGAAGTTACAGGCACTTTTATATTTGGCAGTCGAGGGGTCACTTTGCCATGAAATTTTCGGGGTTTTTCGCAGGTTTTCGTCCGGAATGGTATTTTTGGTTTTTGGGGCAGGGTTCAGGCTGCATTTGAAGCTAAAATTCAAGCCTCTAGCCCCCGGGGTTTTGGAGAAGGAGCCTTTTGAAAAAATGCAAGTTTGACCCCTCTAGCTGCTCAAATAACGAAGTTACAGGCACTTTTATATTTGGCAGTCGAGGGGTCACTTTGCCATGAAATTTTCGGGGTTTTTCGCAGGTTTTCGTCCGCAATGGTATTTTTGGTTTTTTTGGCAGGGTTCAGGCTGCATTTGAAGCTAACATTCAAGCCTCTAGCCCCCGGGGTTTTGGAGAAGGAGCCTTTTGAAAAAGTGCAAGTTTGACCCCTCTAGCTGCTCAAATAACGAAGTTACAGGCACTTTTATATTTGGCAGTCGAGGGGTCACATTGCCATGAAATTTTCGGGGTTTTTCGCAGGTTTTCGTCCGGAATGGTATTTTTGGTTTTTTGGGGCAGGGTTCAGGCTGCATTTGAAACTAAAATTCAAGCCTCTAGCCCCCGGGGTTTTGGAGAAGGAGCCTTTTGAAAAAGTGCAAGTTTGACCCCTCTAGCTGCTCAAATAACGAAGTTACAGGCACTTTTATATTTGGCAGTCGAGGGGTCACTTTGCCATGAAATTTTCGGGGTTTTTCGCAGGTTTTCGTCCGGAATGGTATTTTTGGTTTTTGGGGCAGGGTTCAGGCTGCATTTGAAGCTAAAATTCAAGCCTCTAGCCCCCGGGGTTTTGGAGAAGGAGCCTTTTGAAAAAGTGCAAGTTTGACCCCTCTAGCTGCTCAAATAACGAAGTTACAGGCACTTTTATATTTGGCAGTCGAGGGGTCACTTTGACATGAAATTTTCGGGGTTTTTCGCAGGTTTTCGTCCGGAATGGTAATTTTGGTTTTTGGGGCAGGGTTCAGGCTGCATTTGAAGCTAAAATTCAAGCCTCTAGCCCCCGGGATTTTGGAGAAGGAGCCTTTTGAAAAAGTGCAAGTTTGACCCCTCTAGCTGCTCAAATAACGAAGTTACAGGCACTTTTATATTTGGCAGTCGAGGGGTCACTTTGCCATGAAATTTTCGGGGTTTTTCGCAGGTTTTCGTCCGGAATGGTATTTTTGGTTTTTGGGGCAGGGTTCAGGCTGCATTTGAAGCTAAAATTCAAGCCTCTAGCCCCCGGGGTTTTGGAGAAGGAGCCTTTTGAAAAAATGCAAGTTTGACCCCTCTAGCTGCTCAAATAACGAAGTTACAGGCACTTTTATATTTGGCAGTCGAGGGGTCACTTTGCCATGAAATTTTCGGGGTTTTTCGCAGGTTTTCGTCCGCAATGGTATTTTTGGTTTTTTTGGCAGGGTTCAGGCTGCATTTGAAGCTAAAATTCAAGCCTCTAGCCCCCGGGGTTTTGGAGAAGGAGCCTTTTGAAAAAGTGCAAGTTTGACCCCTCTAGCTGCTCAAATAACGAAGTTACAGGCACTTTTATATTTGGCAGTCGAGGGGTCACTTTGCCATGAAATTTTCGGGGTTTTTCGCAGGTTTTCGTCCGGAATGGTATTTTTGGTTTTTTGGGGCAGGGTTCAGGCTGCATTTGAAGCTAAAATTCAAGCCTCTAGCCCCCGGGGTTTTGGAGAAGGAGCCTTTTGAAAAAGTGCAAGTTTGACCCCTCTAGCTGCTCAAATAACGAAGTTACAGGCACTTTTATATTTGGCAGTCGAGGGGTCACTTTGCCATGAAATTTTCGGGGTTTTTCGCAGGTTTTCGTCCGGAATGGTATTTTTGGTTTTTGGGGCAGGGTTCAGGCTGCATTTGAAGCTAAAATTCAAGCCTCTAGCCCCCGGGGTTTTGGAGAAGGAGCCTTTTGAAAAAGTGCAAGTTTGACCCCTCTAGCTGCTCAAATAACGAAGTTACAGGCACTTTTATATTTGGCAGTCGAGGGGTCACTTTGACATGAAATTTTCGGGGTTTTTCGCAGGTTTTCGTCCGGAATGGTAATTTTGGTTTTTGGGGCAGGGTTCAGGCTGCATTTGAAGCTAAAATTCAAGCCTCTAGCCCCCGGGATTTTGGAGAAGGAGCCTTTTGAAAAAGTGCAAGTTTGACCCCTCTAGCTGCTCAAATAACGAAGTTACAGGCACTTTTATATTTGGCAGTCGAGGGGTCACTTTGCCATGAAATTTTCGGGGTTTTTCGCAGGTTTTCGTCCGCAATGGTATTTTTGGTTTTTTTTGGCAGGGTTCAGGCTGCATTTGAAGCTAAAATTCAAGCCTCTAGCCCCCGGGGTTTTGGAGAAGGAGCCTTTTGAAAAAGTGCAAGTTTGACCCCTCTAGCTGCTCAAATAACGAAGTTACAGGCACTTTTATATTTGGCAGTCGAGGGGTCACTTTGCCATGAAATTTTCGGGGTTTTTCGCAGGTTTTCGTCCGGAATGGTATTTTTGGTTTTTTGGGGCAGGGTTCAGGCTGCATTTGAAGCTAAAATTCAAGCCTCTAGCCCCCGGGGTTTTGGAGAAGGAGCCTTTTGAAAAAGTGCAAGTTTGACCCCTCTAGCTGCTCAAATAACGAAGTTACAGGCACTTTTATATTTGGCAGTCGAGGGGTCACTTTGACATGAAATTTTCGGGGTTTTTCGCAGGTTTTCGTCCGGAATGGTAATTTTGGTTTTTGGGGCAGGGTTCAGGCTGCATTTGAAGCTAAAATTCAAGCCTCTAGCCCCCGGGATTTTGGAGAAGGAGCCTTTTGAAAAAGTGCAAGTTTGACCCCTCTAGCTGCTCAAATAACGAAGTTACAGGCACTTTTATATTTGGCAGTCGAGGGGTCACTTTGCCATGAAATTTTCGGGGTTTTTCGCAGGTTTTCGTCCGGAATGGTATTTTTGGTTTTTGGGGCAGGGTTCAGGCTGCATTTGAAGCTAAAATTCAAGCCTCTAGCCCCCGGGGTTTTGGAGAAGGAGCCTTTTGAAAAAGTGCAAGTTTGACCCCTCTAGCTGCTCAAATAACGAAGTTACAGGCACTTTTATATTTGGCAGTCGAGGGGTCACTTTGCCATGAAATTTTCGGGGTTTTTCGCAGGTTTTCGTCCGCAATGGTATTTTTGGTTTTTGGGGCAGGGTTCAGGCTGCATTTGAAGCTAAAATTCAAGCCTCTAGCCCCCGGGGTTTTGGAGAAGGAGCCTTTTGAAAAAGTGCAAGTTTGACCCCTCTAGCTGCTCAAATAACGAAGTTACAGGCACTTTTATATTTGGCAGTCGAGGGGTCACTTTGACATGAAATTTTCGGGGTTTTTCGCAGGTTTTCGTCCGGAATGGTAATTTTGGTTTTTGGGGCAGGGTTCAGGCTGCATTTGAAGCTAAAATTCAAGCCTCTAGCCCCCGGGATTTTGGAGAAGGAGCCTTTTGAAAAAGTGCAAGTTTGACCCCTCTAGCTGCTCAAATAACGAAGTTACAGGCACTTTTATATTTGGCAGTCGAGGGGTCACTTTGCCATGAAATTTTCGGGGTTTTTCGCAGGTTTTCGTCCGGAATGGTATTTTTGGTTTTTGGGGCAGGGTTCAGGCTGCATTTGAACCTAAAATTCAAGCCTCTAGCCCCCGGGGTTTTGGAGAAGGAGCCTTTTGAAAAAGTGCAAGTTTGACCCCTCTAGCTGCTCAAATAACGAAGTTACAGGCACTTTTATATTTGGCAGTCGAGGGGTCACTTTGCCATGAAATTTTCGGGGTTTTTCGCAGGTTTTCGTCCGCAATGGTATTTTTGGTTTTTGGGGCAGGGTTCAGGCTGCATTTGAAGCTAAAATTCAAGCCTCTAGCCCCCGGGGTTTTGGAGAAGGAGCCTTTTGAAAAAGTGCAAGTTTGACCCCTCTAGCTGCTCAAATAACGAAGTTACAGGCACTTTTATATTTGGCAGTCGAGGGGTCACTTTGACATGAAATTTTCGGGGTTTTTCGCAGGTTTTCGTCCGGAATGGTAATTTTGGTTTTTGGGGCAGGGTTCAGGCTGCATTTGAAGCTAAAATTCAAGCCTCTAGCCCCCGGGATTTTGGAGAAGGAGCCTTTTGAAAAAGTGCAAGTTTGACCCCTCTAGCTGCTCAAATAACGAAGTTACAGGCACTTTTATATTTGGCAGTCGAGGGGTCACTTTGCCATGAAATTTTCGGGGTTTTTCGCAGGTTTTCGTCCGCAATGGTATTTTTGGTTTTTTTTGGCAGGGTTCAGGCTGCATTTGAAGCTAAAATTCAAGCCTCTAGCCCCCGGGGTTTTGGAGAAGGAGCCTTTTGAAAAAGTGCAAGTTTGACCCCTCTAGCTGCTCAAATAACGAAGTTACAGGCACTTTTATATTTGGCAGTCGAGGGGTCACTTTGCCATGAAATTTTCGGGGTTTTTCGCAGGTTTTCGTCCGGAATGGTATTTTTGGTTTTTGGGGCAGGGTTCAGGCTGCATTTGAAGCTAAAATTCAAGCCTCTAGCCCCCGGGGTTTTGGAGAAGGAGCCTTTTGAAAAAGTGCAAGTTTGACCCCTCTAGCTGCTCAAATAACGAAGTTACAGGCACTTTTATATTTGGCAGTCGAGGGGTCACTTTGCCATGAAATTTTCGGGGTTTTTCGCAGGTTTTCGTCCGGAATGGTATTTTTGGTTTTTGGGGCAGGGTTCAGGCTGCATTTGAAGCTAAAATTCAAGCCTCTAGCCCCCGGGGTTTTGGAGAAGGAGCCTTTTGAAAAAGTGCAAGTTTGACCCCTCTAGCTGCTCAAATAACGAAGTTACAGGCACTTTTATATTTGGCAGTCGAGGGGTCACTTTGCCATGAAATTTTCGGGGTTTTTCGCAGGTTTTCGTCCGGAATGGTATTTTTTGTTTTTGGGGCAGGGTTCAGGCTGCGTTTGAAGCTAAAATTCAAGCCTCTAGCCCCCGGGGTTTTGGAGAAGGAGCCTTTTGAAAAAGTGCAAGTTTGACCCCTCTAGCTGCTCAAATAACGAAGTTACAGGCACTTTTATATTTGGCAGTCGAGGGGTCACTTTGCCATGAAATTTTCGGGGTTTTTCGCAGGTTTTCGTCCGGAATGGTATTTTTGGTTTTTGGGGCAGGGTTCAGGCTGCATTTGAAGCTAAAATTCAAGCCTCTAGCCCCCGGGGTTTTGGAGAAGGAGCCTTTTGAAAAAGTGCAAGTTTGACCCCTCTAGCTGCTCAAATAACGAAGTTACAGGCACTTTTATATTTGGCAGTCGAGGGGTCACTTTGCCATGAAATTTTCGGGGTTTTTCGCAGGTTTTCGTCCGGAATGGTATTTTTGGTTTTTGGGGCAGGGTTCAGGCTGCATTTGAAGCTAAAATTCAAGCCTCTAGCCCCCGGGGTTTTGGAGAAGGAGCCTTTTGAAAAAGTGCAAGTTTGACCCCTCTAGCTGCTCAAATAACGAAGTTACAGGCACTTTTATATTTGGCAGTCGAGGGGTCACTTTGCCATGAAATTTTCGGGGTTTTTCGCAGGTTTTCGTCCGGAATGGTATTTTTGGTTTTTGGGGCAGGGTTCAGGCTGCATTTGAACCTAAAATTCAAGCCTCTAGCCCCCGGGGTTTTGGAGAAGGAGCCTTTTGAAAAAGTGCAAGTTTGACCCCTCTAGCTGCTCAAATAACGAAGTTACAGGCACTTTTATATTTGGCAGTCGAGGGGTCACTTTGCCATGAAATTTTCGGGGTTTTTCGCAGGTTTTCGTCCGCAATGGTATTTTTGGTTTTTGGGGCAGGGTTCAGGCTGCATTTGAAGCTAAAATTCAAGCCTCTAGCCCCCGGGGTTTTGGAGAAGGAGCCTTTTGAAAAAGTGCAAGTTTGACCCCTCTAGCTGCTCAAATAACGAAGTTACAGGCACTTTTATATTTGGCAGTCGAGGGGTCACTTTGACATGAAATTTTCGGGGTTTTTCGCAGGTTTTCGTCCGGAATGGTAATTTTGGTTTTTGGGGCAGGGTTCAGGCTGCATTTGAAGCTAAAATTCAAGCCTCTAGCCCCCGGGATTTTGGAGAAGGAGCCTTTTGAAAAAGTGCAAGTTTGACCCCTCTAGCTGCTCAAATAACGAAGTTACAGGCACTTTTATATTTGGCAGTCGAGGGGTCACTTTGCCATGAAATTTTCGGGGTTTTTCGCAGGTTTTCGTCCGGAATGGTATTTTTGGTTTTTGGGGCAGGGTTCAGGCTGCATTTGAAGCTAAAATTCAAGCCTCTAGCCCCCGGGGTTTTGGAGAAGGAGCCTTTTGAAAAAGTGCAAGTTTGACCCCTCTAGCTGCTCAAATAACGAAGTTACAGGCACTTTTATATTTGGCAGTCGAGGGGTCACTTTGCCATGAAATTTTCGGGGTTTTTCGCAGGTTTTCGTCCGCAATGGTATTTTTGGTTTTTGGGGCAGGGTTCAGGCTGCATTTGAAGCTAAAATTCAAGCCTCTAGCCCCCGGGGTTTTGGAGAAGGAGCCTTTTGAAAAAGTGCAAGTTTGACCCCTCTAGCTGCTCAAATAACGAAGTTACAGGCACTTTTATATTTGGCAGTCGAGGGGTCACTTTGACATGAAATTTTCGGGGTTTTTCGCAGGTTTTCGTCCGGAATGGTAATTTTGGTTTTTGGGGCAGGGTTCAGGCTGCATTTGAAGCTAAAATTCAAGCCTCTAGCCCCCGGGATTTTGGAGAAGGAGCCTTTTGAAAAAGTGCAAGTTTGACCCCTCTAGCTGCTCAAATAACGAAGTTACAGGCACTTTTATATTTGGCAGTCGAGGGGTCACTTTGCCATGAAATTTTCGGGGTTTTTCGCAGGTTTTCGTCCGCAATGGTATTTTTGGTTTTTTTTGGCAGGGTTCAGGCTGCATTTGAAGCTAAAATTCAAGCCTCTAGCCCCCGGGGTTTTGGAGAAGGAGCCTTTTGAAAAAGTGCAAGTTTGACCCCTCTAGCTGCTCAAATAACGAAGTTACAGGCACTTTTATATTTGGCAGTCGAGGGGTCACTTTGCCATGAAATTTTCGGGGTTTTTCGCAGGTTTTCGTCCGGAATGGTATTTTTGGTTTTTGGGGCAGGGTTCAGGCTGCATTTGAAGCTAAAATTCAAGCCTCTAGCCCCCGGGGTTTTGGAGAAGGAGCCTTTTGAAAAAGTGCAAGTTTGACCCCTCTAGCTGCTCAAATAACGAAGTTACAGGCACTTTTATATTTGGCAGTCGAGGGGTCACTTTGCCATGAAATTTTCGGGGTTTTTCGCAGGTTTTCGTCCGGAATGGTATTTTTGGTTTTTGGGGCAGGGTTCAGGCTGCATTTGAAGCTAAAATTCAAGCCTCTAGCCCCCGGGGTTTTGGAGAAGGAGCCTTTTGAAAAAGTGCAAGTTTGACCCCTCTAGCTGCTCAAATAACGAAGTTACAGGCACTTTTATATTTGGCAGTCGAGGGGTCACTTTGCCATGAAATTTTCGGGGTTTTTCGCAGGTTTTCGTCCGGAATGGTATTTTTTGTTTTTGAAGCAGGGTTCAGGCTGCGTTTGAAGCTAAAATTCAAGCCTCTAGCCCCCGGGGTTTTGGAGAAGGAGCCTTTTGAAAAAGTGCAAGTTTGACCCCTCTAGCTGCTCAAATAACGAAGTTACAGGCACTTTTATATTTGGCAGTCGAGGGGTCACTTTGCCATGAAATTTTCGGGGTTTTTCGCAGGTTTTCGTCCGGAATGGTATTTTTGGTTTTTGGGGCAGGGTTCAGGCTGCATTTGAAGCTAAAATTCAAGCCTCTAGCCCCCGGGGTTTTGGAGAAGGAGCCTTTTGAAAAAGTGCAAGTTTGACCCCTCTAGCTGCTCAAATAACGAAGTTACAGGCACTTTTATATTTGGCAGTCGAGGGGTCACTTTGCCATGAAATTTTCGGGGTTTTTCGCAGGTTTTCGTCCGGAATGGTATTTTTGGTTTTTGGGGCAGGGTTCAGGCTGCATTTGAAGCTAAAATTCAAGCCTCTAGCCCCCGGGGTTTTGGAGAAGGAGCCTTTTGAAAAAGTGCAAGTTTGACCCCTCTAGCTGCTCAAATAACGAAGTTACAGGCACTTTTATATTTGGCAGTCGAGGGGTCACTTTGCCATGAAATTTTCGGGGTTTTTCGCAGGTTTTCGTCCGGAATGGTATTTTTGGTTTTTGGGGCAGGGTTCAGGCTGCATTTGAAGCTAAAATTCAAGCCTCTAGCCCCCGGGGTTTTGGAGAAGGAGCCTTTTGAAAAAGTGCAAGTTTGACCCCTCTAGCTGCTCAAATAACGAAGTTACAGGCACTTTTATATTTGGCAGTCGAGGGGTCACTTTGCCATGAAATTTTCGGGGTTTTTCGCAGGTTTTCGTCCGGAATGGTATTTTTGGTTTTTGGGGCAGGGTTCAGGCTGCATTTGAAGCTAAAATTCAAGCCTCTAGCCCCCGGGGTTTTGGAGAAGGAGCCTTTTGAAAAAGTGCAAGTTTGACCCCTCTAGCTGCTCAAATAACGAAGTTACAGGCACTTTTATATTTGGCAGTCGAGGGGTCACTTTGCCATGAAATTTTCGGGGTTTTTCGCAGGTTTTCGTCCGGAATGGTATTTTTGGTTTTTGGGGCAGGGTTCAGGCTGCATTTGAAGCTAAAATTCAAGCCTCTAGCCCCCGGGATTTTGGAGAAGGAGCCTTTTGAAAAAGTGCAAGTTTGACCCCTCTAGCTGCTCAAATAACGAAGTTACAGGCACTTTTATATTTGGCAGTCGAGGGGTCACTTTGCCATGAAATTTTCGGGGTTTTTCGCAGGTTTTCGTCCGCAATGGTATTTTTGGTTTTTTTTGGCAGGGTTCAGGCTGCATTTGAAGCTAAAATTCAAGCCTCTAGCCCCCGGGGTTTTGGAGAAGGAGCCTTTTGAAAAAGTGCAAGTTTGACCCCTCTAGCTGCTCAAATAACGAAGTTACAGGCACTTTTATATTTGGCAGTCGAGGGGTCACTTTGCCATGAAATTTTCGGGGTTTTTCGCAGGTTTTCGTCCGGAATGGTATTTTTGGTTTTTGGGGCAGGGTTCATGCTGCATTTGAAGCTAAAATTCAAGCCTCTAGCCCCCGGGGTTTTGGAGAAGGAGCCTTTTGAAAAAGTGCAAGTTTGACCCCTCTAGCTGCTCAAATAACGAAGTTACAGGCACTTTTATATTTGGCAGTCGAGGGGTCACTTTGCCATGAAATTTTCGGGGTTTTTCGCAGGTTTTCGTCCGGAATGGTATTTTTGGTTTTTGGGGCAGGGTTCAGGCTGCATTTGAAGCTAAAATTCAAGCCTCTAGCCCCCGGGGTTTTGGAGAAGGAGCCTTTTGAAAAAGTGCAAGTTTGACCCCTCTAGCTGCTCAAATAACGAAGTTACAGGCACTTTTATATTTGGCAGTCGAGGGGTCACTTTGCCATGAAATTTTCGGGGTTTTTCGCAGGTTTTCGTCCGGAATGGTATTTTTGGTTTTTGGGGCAGGGTTCAGGCTGCATTTGAAGCTAAAATTCAAGCCTCTAGCCCCCGGGATTTTGGAGAAGGAGCCTTTTGAAAAAGTGCAAGTTTGACCCCTCTAGCTGCTCAAATAACGAAGTTACAGGCACTTTTATATTTGGCAGTCGAGGGGTCACTTTGCCATGAAATTTTCGGGGTTTTTCGCAGGTTTTCGTCCGCAATGGTATTTTTGGTTTTTTTTGGCAGGGTTCAGGCTGCATTTGAAGCTAAAATTCAAGCCTCTAGCCCCCGGGGTTTTGGAGAAGGAGCCTTTTGAAAAAGTGCAAGTTTGACCCCTCTAGCTGCTCAAATAACGAAGTTACAGGCACTTTTATATTTGGCAGTCGAGGGGTCACTTTGCCATGAAATTTTCGGGGTTTTTCGCAGGTTTTCGTCCGGAATGGTATTTTTGGTTTTTGGGGCAGGGTTCATGCTGCATTTGAAGCTAAAATTCAAGCCTCTAGCCCCCGGGGTTTTGGAGAAGGAGCCTTTTGAAAAAGTGCAAGTTTGACCCCTCTAGCTGCTCAAATAACGAAGTTACAGGCACTTTTATATTTGGCAGTCGAGGGGTCACTTTGCCATGAAATTTTCGGGGTTTTTCGCAGGTTTTCGTCCGGAATGGTATTTTTGGTTTTTGGGGCAGGGTTCAGGCTGCATTTGAAGCTAAAATTCAAGCCTCTAGCCCCCGGGATTTTGGAGAAGGAGCCTTTTGAAAAAGTGCAAGTTTGACCCCTCTAGCTGCTCAAATAACGAAGTTACAGGCACTTTTATATTTGGCAGTCGAGGGGTCACTTTGCCATGAAATTTTCGGGGTTTTTCGCAGGTTTTCGTCCGCAATGGTATTTTTGGTTTTTTTTGGCAGGGTTCAGGCTGCATTTGAAGCTAAAATTCAAGCCTCTAGCCCCCGGGGTTTTGGAGAAGGAGCCTTTTGAAAAAGTGCAAGTTTGACCCCTCTAGCTGCTCAAATAACGAAGTTACAGGCACTTTTATATTTGGCAGTCGAGGGGTCACTTTGCCATGAAATTTTCGGGGTTTTTCGCAGGTTTTCGTCCGGAATGGTAATTTTGGTTTTTGGGGCAGGGTTCAGGCTGCATTTGAAGCTAAAATTCAAGCCTCTAGCCCCCGGGATTTTGGAGAAGGAGCCTTTTGAAAAAGTGCAAGTTTGACCCCTCTAGCTGCTCAAATAACGAAGTTACAGGCACTTTTATATTTGGCAGTCGAGGGGTCACTTTGCCATGAAATTTTCGGGGTTTTTCGCAGGTTTTCGCCCGGAATGGTATTTTTGGTTTTTGGGGCAGGGTTCAGGCTGCATTTGAAGCTAAAATTCAAGCCTCTAGCCCCCGGGATTTTGGAGAAGGAGCCTTTTGAAAAAGTGCAAGTTTGACCCCTCTAGCTGCTCAAATAACGAAGTTACAGGCACTTTTATATTTGGCAGTCGAGGGGTCACTTTGCCATGAAATTTTCGGGGTTTTTCGCAGGTTTTCGTCCGGAATGGTAATTTTGGTTTTTGGGGCAGGGTTCAGGCTGCATTTGAAGCTAAAATTCAAGCCTCTAGCCCCCGGGATTTTGGAGAAGGAGCCTTTTGAAAAAGTGCAAGTTTGACCCCTCTAGCTGCTCAAATAACGAAGTTACAGGCACTTTTATATTTGGCAGTCGAGGGGTCACTTTGCCATGAAATTTTCGGGGTTTTTCGCAGGTTTTCGTCCGGAATGGTATTTTTGGTTTTTGGGGCAGGGTTCAGGCTGCATTTGAAGCTAAAATTCAAGCCTCTAGCCCCCGGGGTTTTGGAGAAGGAGCCTTTTGAAAAAATGCAAGTTTGACCCCTCTAGCTGCTCAAATAACGAAGTTACAGGCACTTTTATATTTGGCAGTCGAGGGGTCACTTTGCCATGAAATTTTCGGGGTTTTTCGCAGGTTTTCGTCCGCAATGGTATTTTTGGTTTTTTTTGGCAGGGTTCAGGCTGCATTTGAAGCTAAAATTCAAGCCTCTAGCCCCCGGGGTTTTGGAGAAGGAGCCTTTTGAAAAAGTGCAAGTTTGACCCCTCTAGCTGCTCAAATAACGAAGTTACAGGCACTTTTATATTTGGCAGTCGAGGGGTCACTTTGCCATGAAATTTTCGGGGTTTTTCGCAGGTTTTCGTCCGGAATGGTATTTTTGGTTTTTTGGGGCAGGGTTCAGGCTGCATTTGAAGCTAAAATTCAAGCCTCTAGCCCCCGGGGTTTTGGAGAAGGAGCCTTTTGAAAAAGTGCAAGTTTGACCCCTCTAGCTGCTCAAATAACGAAGTTACAGGCACTTTTATATTTGGCAGTCGAGGGGTCACTTTGCCATGAAATTTTCGGGGTTTTTCGCAGGTTTTCGTCCGGAATGGTATTTTTGGTTTTTGGGGCAGGGTTCAGGCTGCATTTGAAGCTAAAATTCAAGCCTCTAGCCCCCGGGGTTTTGGAGAAGGAGCCTTTTGAAAAAATGCAAGTTTGACCCCTCTAGCTGCTCAAATAACGAAGTTACAGGCACTTTTATATTTGGCAGTCGAGGGGTCACTTTGACATGAAATTTTCGGGGTTTTTCGCAGGTTTTCGTCCGGAATGGTAATTTTGGTTTTTGGGGCAGGGTTCAGGCTGCATTTGAAGCTAAAATTCAAGCCTCTAGCCCCCGGGGTTTTGGAGAAGGAGCCTTTTGAAAAAGTGCAAGTTTGACCCCTCTAGCTGCTCAAATAACGAAGTTACAGGCACTTTTATATTTGGCAGTCGAGGGGTCACTTTGCCATGAAATTTTCGGGGTTTTTCGCAGGTTTTCGCCCGGAATGGTATTTTTGGTTTTTGGGGCAGGGTTCAGGCTGCATTTGAAGCTAAAATTCAAGCCTCTAGCCCCCGGGATTTTGGAGAAGGAGCCTTTTGAAAAAGTGCAAGTTTGACCCCTCTAGCTGCTCAAATAACGAAGTTACAGGCACTTTTATATTTGGCAGTCGAGGGGTCACTTTGCCATGAAATTTTCGGGGTTTTTCGCAGGTTTTCGTCCGGAATGGTAATTTTGGTTTTTGGGGCAGGGTTCAGGCTGCATTTGAAGCTAAAATTCAAGCCTCTAGCCCCCGGGATTTTGGAGAAGGAGCCTTTTGAAAAAGTGCAAGTTTGACCCCTCTAGCTGCTCAAATAACGAAGTTACAGGCACTTTTATATTTGGCAGTCGAGGGGTCACTTTGCCATGAAATTTTCGGGGTTTTTCGCAGGTTTTCGTCCGGAATGGTATTTTTGGTTTTTGGGGCAGGGTTCAGGCTGCATTTGAAGCTAAAATTCAAGCCTCTAGCCCCCGGGGTTTTGGAGAAGGAGCCTTTTGAAAAAATGCAAGTTTGACCCCTCTAGCTGCTCAAATAACGAAGTTACAGGCACTTTTATATTTGGCAGTCGAGGGGTCACTTTGCCATGAAATTTTCGGGGTTTTTCGCAGGTTTTCGTCCGCAATGGTATTTTTGGTTTTTTTGGCAGGGTTCAGGCTGCATTTGAAGCTAAAATTCAAGCCTCTAGCCCCCGGGGTTTTGGAGAAGGAGCCTTTTGAAAAAGTGCAAGTTTGACCCCTCTAGCTGCTCAAATAACGAAGTTACAGGCACTTTTATATTTGGCAGTCGAGGGGTCACTTTGACATGAAATTTTCGGGGTTTTTCGCAGGTTTTCGTCCGGAATGGTAATTTTGGTTTTTGGGGCAGGGTTCAGGCTGCATTTGAAGCTAAAATTCAAGCCTCTAGCCCCCGGGATTTTGGAGAAGGAGCCTTTTGAAAAAGTGCAAGTTTGACCCCTCTAGCTGCTCAAATAACGAAGTTACAGGCACTTTTATATTTGGCAGTCGAGGGGTCACTTTGCCATGAAATTTTCGGGGTTTTTCGCAGGTTTTCGTCCGGAATGGTATTTTTGGTTTTTGGGGCAGGGTTCAGGCTGCATTTGAAGCTAAAATTCAAGCCTCTAGCCCCCGGGGTTTTGGAGAAGGAGCCTTTTGAAAAAGTGCAAGTTTGACCCCTCTAGCTGCTCAAATAACGAAGTTACAGGCACTTTTATATTTGGCAGTCGAGGGGTCACTTTGCCATGAAATTTTCGGGGTTTTTCGCAGGTTTTCGTCCGCAATGGTATTTTTGGTTTTTGGGGCAGGGTTCAGGCTGCATTTGAAGCTAAAATTCAAGCCTCTAGCCCCCGGGGTTTTGGAGAAGGAGCCTTTTGAAAAAGTGCAAGTTTGACCCCTCTAGCTGCTCAAATAACGAAGTTACAGGCACTTTTATATTTGGCAGTCGAGGGGTCACTTTGACATGAAATTTTCGGGGTTTTTCGCAGGTTTTCGTCCGGAATGGTAATTTTGGTTTTTGGGGCAGGGTTCAGGCTGCATTTGAAGCTAAAATTCAAGCCTCTAGCCCCCGGGATTTTGGAGAAGGAGCCTTTTGAAAAAGTGCAAGTTTGACCCCTCTAGCTGCTCAAATAACGAAGTTACAGGCACTTTTATATTTGGCAGTCGAGGGGTCACTTTGCCATGAAATTTTCGGGGTTTTTCGCAGGTTTTCGTCCGGAATGGTATTTTTGGTTTTTGGGGCAGGGTTCAGGCTGCATTTGAAGCTAAATTCAAACCTCTAGCCCCCGGGGTTTTGGAGAAGGAGCCTTTTGAAAAAGTGCAAGTTTGACCCCTCTAGCTGCTCAAATAACGAAGTTACAGGCACTTTTATATTTGGCAGTCGAGGGGTCACTTTGCCATGAAATTTTCGGGTTTTTCGCAGGTTTTCGTCCGGAATGGTATTTTTGGTTTTTGGGGCAGGGTTCAGGCTGCACTTGAAGCTAAAATTCAAGCCTCTAGCCCCCGGGGTTTTGGAGAAGGAGCCTTTTGAAAAAGTGCAAGTTTGACCCCTCTAGCTGCTCAAATAACGAAGTTACAGGCACTTTTATATTTGGCAGTCGAGGGGTCACTTTGCCATGAAATTTTCGGGGTTTTTCGCAGGTTTTCGTCCGGAATGGTATTTTGGTTTTTGGGGCAGGGTTCAGGCTGCATTTGAAGCTAAAATTCAAGCCTCTAGCCCCCGGGGTTTTGGAGAAGGAGCCTTTTGAAAAAGTGCAAGTTTGACCCCTCTAGCTGCTCAAATAACGAAGTTACAGGCACTTTTATATTTGGCAGTCGAGGGGTCACTTTGACATGAAATTTTCGGGGTTTTTCGCAGGTTTTCGTCCGGAATGGTATTTTTGGTTTTTGGGGCAGGGTTCAGGCTGCATTTGAAGCTAAATTTCAAACCTCTAGCCCCCGGGGTGTTGGAGAAGGAGCCTTTTGAAAAAGTGCAAGTTTGACCCCTCTAGCTGCTCAAATAACGAAGTTACAGGCACTTTTATATTTGGCAGTCGAGGGGTCACTTTGCCATGAAATTTTCGGGGTTTTTCGCAGGTTTTCGTCCGGAATGGTATTTTTGGTTTTTGGGGCAGGGTTCAGGCTGCATTTGACGCTAAAATTCAAGCCTCTAGCCCCCGGGGTTTTGGAGAAGGAGCCTTTTGAAAAAGTGCAAGTTTGACCCCTCTAGCTGCTCAAATAACGAAGTTACAGGCACTTTTATATTTGGCAGTCGAGGGGTCACTTTGCCATGAAATTTTCGGGGTTTTTCGCAGGTTTTCGTCCGGAATGGTATTTTTGGTTTTTGGGGCAGGGTTCAGGCTGCATTTGAAGCTAAAATTCAAGCCTCTAGCCCCCGGGGTTTTGGAGAAGGAGCCTTTTGAAAAAGTGCAAGTTTGACCCCTCTAGCTGCTCAAATAACGAAGTTACAGGCACTTTTATATTTGGCAGTCGAGGGGTCACTTTGCCATGAAATTTTCGGGGTTTTTCGCAGGTTTTCGTCCGGAATGGTATTTTTGGTTTTTGGGGCAGGGTTCAGGCTGCATTTGACGCTAAAATTCAAGCCTCTAGCCCCCGGGGTTTTGGAGAAGGAGCCTTTTGAAAAAGTGCAAGTTTGACCCCTCTAGCTGCTCAAATAACGAAGTTACAGGCACTTTTATATTTGGCAGTCGAGGGGTCACTTTGCCATGAAATTTTCGGGGTTTTTCGCAGGTTTTCGTCCGGAATGGTATTTTGGTTTTTGGGGCAGGGTTCAGGCTGCATTTGAAGCTAAAATTCAAGCCTCTAGCCCCCGGGGTTTTGGAGAAGGAGCCTTTTGAAAAAGTGCAAGTTTGACCCCTCTAGCTGCTCAAATAACGAAGTTACAGGCACTTTTATATTTGGCAGTCGAGGGGTCACTTTGCCATGAAATTTTCGGGGTTTTTCGCAGGTTTTCGTCCGGCAATGGTATTTTTGGTTTTTGGGGCAGGGTTCAGGCTGCATTTGAAGCTAAAATTCAAGCCTCTAGCCCCCGGGGTTTTGGAGAAGGAGCCTTTTGAAAAAGTGCAAGTTTGACCCCTCTAGCTGCTCAAATAACGAAGTTACAGGCACTTTTATATTTGGCAGTCGAGGGGTCACTTTGCCATGAAATTTTCGGGGTTTTTCGCAGGTTTTCGTCCGGAATGGTATTTTTGGTTTTTGGGGCAGGGTTCAGGCTGCATTTGAAGCTAAAATTCAAGCCTCTAGCCCCCGGGGTTTTGGAGAAGGAGCCTTTTGAAAAAGTGCAAGTTTGACCCCTCTAGCTGCTCAAATAACGAAGTTACAGGCACTTTTATATTTGGCAGTCGAGGGGTCACTTTGCCATGAAATTTTCGGGGTTTTTCGCAGGTTTTCGTCCGGAATGGTATTTTTGGTTTTTGGGGCAGGGTTCAGGCTGCATTTGAAGCTAAAATTCAAGCCTCTAGCCCCCGGGATTTTGGAGAAGGAGCCTTTTGAAAAAGTGCAAGTTTGACCCCTCTAGCTGCTCAAATAACGAAGTTACAGGCACTTTTATATTTGCAGTCGAGGGGTCACTTTGCCATGAAATTTTCGGGGTTTTTCGCAGGTTTTCGTCCGGAATGGTATTTTGGTTTTTGGGGCAGGGTTCAGGCTGCATTTGAAGCTAAAATTCAAGCCTCTAGCCCCCGGGGTTTTGGAGAAGGAGCCTTTTGAAAAAGTGCAAGTTTGACCCCTCTAGCTGCTCAAATAACGAAGTTACAGGCACTTTTATATTTGGCAGTCGAGGGGTCACTTTGCCATGAAATTTTCGGGGTTTTTCGCAGGTTTTCGTCCGGAATGGTATTTTTGGTTTTTGGGGCAGGGTTCAGGCTGCATTTGAAGCTAAAATTCAAGCCTCTAGCCCCCGGGGTTTTGGAGAAGGAGCCTTTTGAAAAAGTGCAAGTTTGACCCCTCTAGCTGCTCAAATAACGAAGTTACAGGCACTTTTATATTTGGCAGTCGAGGGGTCACTTTGCCATGAAATTTTCGGGGTTTTTCGCAGGTTTTCGTCCGCAATGGTATTTTTGGTTTTTTTGGCAGGGTTCAGGCTGCATTTGAAGCTAAAATTCAAGCCTCTAGCCCCCGGGGTTTTGGAGAAGGAGCCTTTTGAAAAAGTGCAAGTTTGACCCCTCTAGCTGCTCAAATAACGAAGTTACAGGCACTTTTATATTTGGCAGTCGAGGGGTCACTTTGCCATGAAATTTTCGGGGTTTTTCGCAGGTTTTCGTCCGGAATGGTATTTTTGGTTTTTTGGGGCAGGGTTCAGGCTGCCTTTGAAGCTTAAATTCAAGCCTCTAGCCCCCGGGGTTTTGGAGAAGGAGCCTTTTGAAAAAGTGCAAGTTTGACCCCTCTAGCTGCTCAAATAACGAAGTTACAGGCACTTTTATATTTGGCAGTCGAGGGGTCACTTTGCCATGAAATTTTCGGGGTTTTTCACAGGTTTTCGTCCGGAATGGTATTTTTGGTTTTTGGGGCAGGGTTCAGGCTGCATTTGAAGCTAAAATTCAAGCCTCTAGCCCCCGGGGTTTTGGAGAAGGAGCCTTTTGAAAAAGTGCAAGTTTGACTCCTCTAGCTGCTCAAATAACGAAGTTACAGGCACTTTTATATTTGGCAGTCGAGGGGTCACTTTGACATGAAATTTTCGGGTTTTTCGCAGGTTTTCGTCCGGAATGGTAATTTTGGTTTTTGGGGCAGGGTTCAGGCTGCATTTGAAGCTAAAATTCAAGCCTCTAGCCCCCGGGATTTTGGAGAAGGAGCCTTTTGAAAAAGTGCAAGTTTGACCCCTCTAGCTGCTCAAATATCGAAGTTACAGGCACTTTTATATTTGGCAGTCGAGGGGTCACTTTGCCATGAAATTTTCGGGGTTTTTCGCAGGTTTTCGTCCGGAATGGTATTTTTGGTTTTTGGGGCAGGGTTCAGGCTGCATTTGAAGCTAAAATTCAAGCCTCTAGCCCCCGGGGTTTTGGAGAAGGAGCCTTTTGAAAAAGTGCAAGTTTGACCCCTCTAGCTGCTCAAATAACGAAGTTACAGGCACTTTTATATTTGGCAGTCGAGGGGTCACTTTGCCATGAAATTTTCGGGGTTTTTCGCAGGTTTTCGTCCGGAATGGTATTTTTGGTTTTTGGGGCAGGGTTCAGGCTGCATTTGAAGCTAAAATTCAAGCCTCTAGCCCCCGGGGTTTTGGAGAAGGAGCCTTTTGAAAAAGTGCAAGTTTGACCCCTCTAGCTGCTCAAATAACGAAGTTACAGGCACTTTTATATTTGGCAGTCGAGGGGTCATTTTGACATGAAATTTTCGGGGTTTTTCGCAGGTTTTCGTCCGGAATGGTAATTTTGGTTTTTGGGGCAGGGTTCAGGCTGCATTTGAAGCTAAATTTCAAACCTCTAGCCCCCGGGGTTTTGGAGAAGGAGCCTTTTGAAAAAGTGCAAGTTTGACCCCTCTAGCTGCTCAAATAACGAAGTTACAGGCACTTTTATATTTGGCAGTCGAGGGGTCACTTTGCCATGAAATTTTCGGGGTTTTTCGCAGGTTTTCGTCCGGAATGGTATTTTTGGTTTTTGGGGCAGGGTTCAGGCTGCACTTGAAGCTAAAATTCAAGCCTCTAGCCCCCGGGGTTTTGGAGAAGGAGCCTTTTGAAAAAGTGCAAGTTTGACCCCTCTAGCTGCTCAAATAACGAAGTTACAGGCACTTTTATATTTGGCAGTCGAGGGGTCACTTTGCCATGAAATTTTCGGGGTTTTTCGCAGGTTTTCGTCCGGAATGGTATTTTTGGTTTTTAGGGCAGGGTTCAGGCTGCATTTGACGCTAAAATTCAAGCCTCTAGCCCCCGGGGTTTTGGAGAAGGAGCCTTTTGAAAAAGTGCAAGTTTGACCCCTCTAGCTGCTCAAATAACGAAGTTACAGGCACTTTTATATTTGGCAGTCGAGGGGTCACTTTGCCATGAAATTTTCGGGGTTTTTCGCAGGTTTTCGTCCGGAATGGTATTTTTGGTTTTTGGGGCAGGGTTCAGGCTGCATTTGACGCTAAAATTCAAGCCTCTAGCCCCCGGGGTTTTGGAGAAGGAGCCTTTTGAAAAAGTGCAAGTTTGACCCCTCTAGCTGCTCAAATAACGAAGTTACAGGCACTTTTATATTTGGCAGTCGAGGGGTCACTTTGCCATGAAATTTTCGGGGTTTTTCGCAGGTTTTCGTCCGGAATGGTATTTTTGGTTTTTGGGGCAGGGTTCAGGCTGCATTTGAAGCTAAAATTCAAGCCTCTAGCCCCCGGGGTTTTGGAGAAGGAGCCTTTTGAAAAAGTGCAAGTTTGACCCCTCTAGCTGCTCAAATAACGAAGTTACAGGCACTTTTATATTTGGCAGTCGAGGGGTCACTTTGCCATGAAATTTTCGGGGTTTTTCGCAGGTTTTCGTCCGCAATGGTATTTTTGGTTTTTGGGGCAGGGTTCAGGCTGCATTTGAAGCTAAAATTCAAGCCTCTAGCCCCCGGGGTTTTGGAGAAGGAGCCTTTTGAAAAAGTGCAAGTTTGACCCCTCTAGCTGCTCAAATAACGAAGTTACAGGCACTTTTATATTTGGCAGTCGAGGGGTCACTTTGCCATGAAATTTTCGGGGTTTTTCGCAGGTTTTCGTCCGGAATGGTATTTTTGGTTTTTGGGGCAGGGTTCAGGCTGCATTTGAAGCTAAAATTCAAGCCTCTAGCCCCCGGGGTTTTGGAGAAGGAGCCTTTTGAAAAAGTGCAAGTTTGACCCCTCTAGCTGCTCAAATAACGAAGTTACAGGCACTTTTATATTTGGCAGTCGAGGGGTCACTTTGCCATGAAATTTTCGGGGTTTTTCGCAGGTTTTCGTCCGGAATGGTATTTTTGGTTTTTGGGGCAGGGTTCAGGCTGCATTTGAAGCTAAAATTCAAGCCTCTAGCCCCCGGGATTTTGGAGAAGGAGCCTTTTGAAAAAGTGCAAGTTTGACCCCTCTAGCTGCTCAAATAACGAAGTTACAGGCACTTTTATATTTGGCAGTCGAGGGGTCACTTTGCCATGAAATTTTCGGGGTTTTTCGCAGGTTTTCGTCCGGAATGGTATTTTTGGTTTTTGGGGCAGGGTTCAGGCTGCATTTGAAGCTAAAATTCAAGCCTCTAGCCCCCGGGGTTTTGGAGAAGGAGCCTTTTGAAAAAGTGCAAGTTTGACCCCTCTAGCTGCTCAAATAACGAAGTTACAGGCACTTTTATATTTGGCAGTCGAGGGGTCACTTTGCCATGAAATTTTCGGGGTTTTTCGCAGGTTTTCGTCCGGAATGGTATTTTTGGTTTTTGGGGCAGGGTTCAGGCTGCATTTGAAGCTAAAATTCAAGCCTCTAGCCCCCGGGATTTTGGAGAAGGAGCCTTTTGAAAAAGTGCAAGTTTGACCCCTCTAGCTGCTCAAATAACGAAGTTACAGGCACTTTTATATTTGGCAGTCGAGGGGTCACTTTGCCATGAAATTTTCGGGGTTTTTCGCAGGTTTTCGTCCGGAATGGTATTTTTGGTTTTTGGGGCAGGGTTCAGGCTGCATTTGAAGCTAAAATTCAAGCCTCTAGCCCCCGGGGTTTTGGAGAAGGAGCCTTTTGAAAAAGTGCAAGTTTGACCCCTCTAGCTGCTCAAATAACGAAGTTACAGGCACTTTTATATTTGGCAGTCGAGGGGTCACTTTGCCATGAAATTTTCGGGGTTTTTCGCAGGTTTTCGTCCGGAATGGTATTTTTGGTTTTTGGGGCAGGGTTCAGGCTGCATTTGAAGCTAAAATTCAAGCCTCTAGCCCCCGGGATTTTGGAGAAGGAGCCTTTTGAAAAAGTGCAAGTTTGACCCCTCTAGCTGCTCAAATAACGAAGTTACAGGCACTTTTATATTTGGCAGTCGAGGGGTCACTTTGCCATGAAATTTTCGGGGTTTTTCGCAGGTTTTCGTCCGGAATGGTATTTTTGGTTTTTGGGGCAGGGTTCAGGCTGCATTTGAAGCTAAAATTCAAGCCTCTAGCCCCCGGGGTTTTGGAGAAGGAGCCTTTTGAAAAAGTGCAAGTTTGACCCCTCTAGCTGCTCAAATAACGAAGTTACAGGCACTTTTATATTTGGCAGTCGAGGGGTCACTTTGACATGAAATTTTCGGGGTTTTTCGCAGGTTTTCGTCCGGAATGGTAATTTTGGTTTTTGGGGCAGGGTTCAGGCTGCATTTGAAGCTAAAATTCAAGCCTCTAGCCCCCGGGATTTTGGAGAAGGAGCCTTTTGAAAAAGTGCAAGTTTGACCCCTCTAGCTGCTCAAATAACGAAGTTACAGGCACTTTTATATTTGGCAGTCGAGGGGTCACTTTGCCATGAAATTTTCGGGGTTTTTCGCAGGTTTTCGTCCGGAATGGTATTTTTGGTTTTTGGGCAGGGTTCAGGCTGCATTTGAAGCTAAAATTCAAGCCTCTAGCCCCCGGGGTTTTGGAGAAGGAGCCTTTTGAAAAAGTGCAAGTTTGACCCCTCTAGCTGCTCAAATAACGAAGTTACAGGCACTTTTATATTTGGCAGTCGAGGGGTCACTTTGCCATGAAATTTTCGGGGTTTTTCGCAGGTTTTCGTCCGGAATGGTATTTTTGGTTTTTGGGGCAGGGTTCAGGCTGCATTTGAAGCTAAAATTCAAGCCTCTAGCCCCCGGGGTTTTGGAGAAGGAGCCTTTTGAAAAAGTGCAAGTTTGACCCCTCTAGCTGCTCAAATAACGAAGTTACAGGCACTTTTATATTTGGCAGTCGAGGGGTCACTTTGACATGAAATTTTCGGGGTTTTTCGCAGGTTTTCGTCCGGAATGGTAATTTTGGTTTTTGGGGCAGGGTTCAGGCTGCATTTGAAGCTAAAATTCAAGCCTCTAGCCCCCGGGATTTTGGAGAAGGAGCCTTTTGAAAAAGTGCAAGTTTGACCCCTCTTGCTGCTCAAATAACGAAGTTACAGGCACTTTTATATTTGGCAGTCGAGGGGTCACTTTGCCATGAAATTTTCGGGGTTTTTCGCAGGTTTTCGTCCGGAATGGTATTTTTGGTTTTTTGGGGCAGGGTTCAGGCTGCATTTGAAGCTAAAATTCAAGCCTCTAGCCCCCGGGGTTTTGGAGAAGGAGCCTTTTGAAAAAGTGCAAGTTTGACCCCTCTAGCTGCTCAAATAACGAAGTTACAGGCACTTTTATATTTGGCAGTCGAGGGGTCACTTTGCCATGAAATTTTCGGGGTTTTTCGCAGGTTTTCGTCCGGAATGGTATTTTTGGTTTTTGGGGCAGGGTTCAGGCTGCATTTGAAGCTAAAATTCAAGCCTCTAGCCCCCGGGATTTTGGAGAAGGAGCCTTTTGAAAAAGTGCAAGTTTGACCCCTCTAGCTGCTCAAATAACGAAGTTACAGGCACTTTTATATTTGGCAGTCGAGGGGTCACTTTGCCATGAAATTTTCGGGGTTTTTCGCAGGTTTTCGTCCGGAATGGTATTTTTGGTTTTTGGGGCAGGGTTCAGGCTGCATTTGAAGCTAAAATTCAAGCCTCTAGCCCCCGGGGTTTTGGAGAAGGAGCCTTTTGAAAAAGTGCAAGTTTGACCCCTCTAGCTGCTCAAATAACGAAGTTACAGGCACTTTTATATTTGGCAGTCGAGGGGTCACTTTGCCATGAAATTTTCGGGTTTTTCGCAGGTTTTCGTCCGGAATGGTATTTTTGGTTTTTGGGGCAGGGTTCAGGCTGCATTTGAAGCTAAAATTCAAGCCTCTAGCCCCCGGGGTTTTGGAGAAGGAGCCTTTTGAAAAAGTGCAAGTTTGACCCCTCTAGCTGCTCAAATAACGAAGTTACAGGCACTTTTATATTTGGCAGTCGAGGGGTCACTTTGCCATGAAATTTTCGGGGTTTTTCGCAGGTTTTCGTCCGGAATGGTATTTTTGGTTTTTGGGGCAGGGTTCAGGCTGCATTTGAAGCTAAAATTCAAGCCTCTAGCCCCCGGGGTTTTGGAGAAGGAGCCTTTTGAAAAAGTGCAAGTTTGACCCCTCTAGCTGCTCAAATAACGAAGTTACAGGCACTTTTATATTTGGCAGTCGAGGGGTCACTTTGCCATGAAATTTTCGGGGTTTTTCGCAGGTTTTCGTCCGGAATGGTATTTTTGGTTTTTGGGGCAGGGTTCAGGCTGCATTTGAAGCTAAAATTCAAGCCTCTAGCCCCCGGGATTTTGGAGAAGGAGCCCTTTTGAAAAAGTGCAAGTTTGACCCCTCTAGCTGCTCAAATAACGAAGTTACAGGCACTTTTATATTTGGCAGTCGAGGGGTCACTTTGACATGAAATTTTCGGGGTTTTTCGCAGGTTTTCGTCCGGAATGGTAATTTTGGTTTTTGGGGCAGGGTTCAGGCTGCATTTGAAGCTAAAATTCAAGCCTCTAGCCCCCGGGATTTTGGAGAAGGAGCGTTTTGAAAAAGTGCAAGTTTGACCCCTCTAGCTGCTCAAATAACGAAGTTACAGGCACTTTTATATTTGGCAGTCGAGGGGTCACTTTGCCATGAAATTTTCGGGTTTTTCGCAGGTTTTCGTCCGGAATGGTATTTTTGGTTTTTGGGGCAGGGTTCAGGCTGCATTTGAAGCTAAAATTCAAGCCTCTAGCCCCCGGGGTTTTGGAGAAGGAGCCTTTTGAAAAAGTGCAAGTTTGACCCCTCTAGCTGCTCAAATAACGAAGTTACAGGCACTTTTATATTTGGCAGTCGAGGGGTCACTTTGCCATGAAATTTTCGGGGTTTTTCGCAGGTTTTCGTCCGGAATGGTATTTTTGGTTTTTGGGGCAGGGTTCAGGCTGCATTTGAAGCTAAAATTCAAGCCTCTAGCCCCCGGGGTTTTGGAGAAGGAGCCTTTTGAAAAAGTGCAAGTTTGACCCCTCTAGCTGCTCAAATAACGAAGTTACAGGCACTTTTATATTTGGCAGTCGAGGGGTCACTTTGACATGAAATTTTCGGGGTTTTTCGCAGGTTTTCGTCCGGAATGGTAATTTTGGTTTTTGGGGCAGGGTTCAGGCTGCATTTGAAGCTAAAATTCAAGCCTCTAGCCCCCGGGATTTTGGAGAAGGAGCCCTTTTGAAAAAGTGCAAGTTTGACCCCTCTAGCTGCTCAAATAACGAAGTTACAGGCACTTTTATATTTGGCAGTCGAGGGGTCACTTTGCCATGAAATTTTCGGGGTTTTTCGCAGGTTTTCGTCCGGAATGGTATTTTTGGTTTTTGGGGCAGGGTTCAGGCTGCATTTGAAGCTAAAATTCAAGCCTCTAGCCCCCGGGGTTTTGGAGAAGGAGCCTTTTGAAAAAGTGCAAAGTTTGACCCCTCTAGCTGCTCAAATAACGAAGTTACAGGCACTTTTATATTTGGCAGTCGAGGGGTCACTTTGCCATGAAATTTTCGGGGTTTTTCGCAGGTTTTCGTCCGGAATGGTATTTTTGGTTTTTGGGGCAGGGTTCAGCTGCATTTGAAGCTAAAATTCAAGCCTCTAGCCCCCGGGGTTTTGGAGAAGGAGCCTTTTGAAAAAGTGCAAGTTTGACCCCTCTAGCTGCTCAAATAACGAAGTTACAGGCACTTTTATATTTGGCAGTCGAGGGGTCACTTTGACATGAAATTTTCGGGGTTTTTCGCAGGTTTTCGTCCGGAATGGTAATTTTGGTTTTTGGGGCAGGGTTCAGGCTGCATTTGAAGCTAAAATTCAAGCCTCTAGCCCCCGGATTTTGGAGAAGGGAGCCTTTTGAAAAAGTGCAAGTTTGACCCCTCTAGCTGCTCAAATAACGAAGTTACAGGCACTTTTATATTTGGCAGTCGAGGGGTCACTTTGCCATGAAATTTTCGGGGTTTTTCGCAGGTTTTCGTCCGGAATGGTATTTTTGGTTTTTGGGGCAGGGTTCAGGCTGCATTTGAAGCTAAAATTCAAGCCTCTAGCCCCCGGGGTTTTGGAGAAGGAGCCTTTTGAAAAAGTGCAAGTTTGACCCCTCTAGCTGCTCAAATAACGAAGTTACAGGCACTTTTATATTTGGCAGTCGAGGGGTCACTTTGACATGAAATTTTCGGACTTTTTCGCAGGTTTTCGTCCGGAATGGTATTTTTGGTTTTTGGGGCAGGGTTCAGGCTGCATTTGAAGCTAAATTTCAAACCTCTAGCCCCCGGGGTTTTGGAGAAGGAGCCTTTTGAAAAAGTGCAAGTTTGACCCCTCTAGCTGCTCAAATAACGAAGTTACAGGCACTTTTATATTTGGCAGTCGAGGGGTCACTTTGCCATGAAATTTTCGGGGTTTTTCGCAGGTTTTCGTCCGGAATGGTATTTTTGGTTTTTGGGGCAGGGTTCAGGCTGCACTTGAAGCTAAAATTCAAGCCTCTAGCCCCCGGGGTTTTGGAGAAGGAGCCTTTTGAAAAAGTGCAAGTTTGACCCCTCTAGCTGCTCAAATAACGAAGTTACAGGCACTTTTATATTTGGCAGTCGAGGGGTCACTTTGCCATGAAATTTTCGGGGTTTTTCGCAGGTTTTCGTCCGGAATGGTATTTTTGGTTTTTGGGGCAGGGTTCAGGCTGCATTTGAAGCTAAAATTCAAGCCTCTTGCCCCCGGGGTTTTGGAGAAGGAGCCTTTTGAAAAAGTGCAAGTTTGACCCCTCTAGCTGCTCAAATAACGAAGTTACAGGCACTTTTATATTTGGCAGTCGAGGGGTCACTTTGCCATGAAATTTTCGGGGTTTTTCGCAGGTTTTCGTCCGGAATGGTATTTTTGGTTTTTGGGGCAGGGTTCAGGCTGCATTTGACGCTAAAATTCAAGCCTCTAGCCCCCGGGGTTTTGGAGAAGGAGCCTTTTGAAAAAGTGCAAGTTTGACCCCTCTAGCTGCTCAAATAACGAAGTTACAGGCACTTTTATATTTGGCAGTCGAGGGGTCACTTTGCCATGAAATTTTCGGGTTTTTCGCAGGTTTTCGTCCGGAATGGTATTTTTGGTTTTTGGGGCAGGGTTCAGGCTGCATTTGAAGCTAAAATTCAAGCCTCTAGCCCCCGGGGTTTTGGAGAAGGAGCCTTTTGAAAAAGTGCAAGTTTGACCCCTCTAGCTGCTCAAATAACGAAGTTACAGGCACTTTTATATTTGGCAGTCGAGGGGTCACTTTGCCATGAAATTTTCGGGGTTTTTCGCAGGTTTTCGTCCGCAATGGTATTTTTGGTTTTTGGGGCAGGGTTCAGGCTGCATTTGAAGCTAAAATTCAAGCCTCTAGCCCCCGGGGTTTTGGAGAAGGAGCCTTTTGAAAAAGTGCAAGTTTGACCCCTCCAGCTGCTCAAATAACGAAGTTACAGGCACTTTTATATTTGGCAGTCGAGGGGTCACTTTGCCATGAAATTTTCGGGGTTTTTCGCAGGTTTTCGTCCGGAATGGTATTTTTGGTTTTTGGGGCAGGGTTCAGGCTGCATTTGACGCTAAAATTCAAGCCTCTAGCCCCCGGGGTTTTGGAGAAGGAGCCTTTTGAAAAAGTGCAAGTTTGACCCCTCTAGCTGCTCAAATAACGAAGTTACAGGCACTTTTATATTTGGCAGTCGAGGGGTCACTTTGCCATGAAATTTTCGGGGTTTTTCGCAGGTTTTCGTCCGGAATGGTATTTTTGGTTTTTGGGGCAGGGTTCAGGCTGCATTTGACGCTAAAATTCAAGCCTCTAGCCCCCGGGGTTTTGGAGAAGGAGCCTTTTGAAAAAGTGCAAGTTTGACCCCTCTAGCTGCTCAAATAACGAAGTTACAGGCACTTTTATATTTGGCAGTCGAGGGGTCACTTTGCCATGAAATTTTCGGGGTTTTTCGCAGGTTTTCGTCCGCAATGGTATTTTTGGTTTTTGGGGCAGGGTTCAGGCTGCATTTGAAGCTAAAATTCAAGCCTCTAGCCCCCGGGGTTTTGGAGAAGGAGCCTTTTGAAAAAGTGCAAGTTTGACCCCCCACTTGAAAAAGTGCAAGTTTGACCCCTCTAGCTGCTCAAATAACGAAGTTACAGGCACTTTTATATTTGGCAGTCGAGGGGTCACTTTGCCATGAAATTTTCGGGGTTTTTCGCAGGTTTTCGTCGCAGGAATGGTATTTTTGGTTTTTGGGGCAGGGTTCAGGCTGCATTTGACGCTAAAATTCAAGCCTCTAGCCCCCGGGGTTTTGGAGAAGGAGCCTTTTGAAAAAGTGCAAGTTTGACCCCTCTAGCTGCTCAAATAACGAAGTTACAGGCACTTTTATATTTGGCAGTCGAGGGGTCACTTTGCCATGAAATTTTCGGGGTTTTTCGCAGGTTTTCGTCCGCAATGGTATTTTTGGTTTTTGGGGCAGGGTTCAGGCTGCATTTGAAGCTCAAATTCAAGCCTCTAGCCCCCGGGGTTTTGGAGAAGGAGCCTTTTGAAAAAGTGCAAGTTTGACCCCTCTAGCTGCTCAAATAACGAAGTTACAGGCACTTTTATATTTGGCAGTCGAGGGGTCACTTTGCCATGAAATTTTCGGGGTTTTTCGCAGGTTTTCGTCCGGAATGGTATTTTTGGTTTTTGGGGCAGGGTTCAGGCTGCATTTGACGCTAAAATTCAAGCCTCTAGCCCCCGGGGTTTTGGAGAAGGAGCCTTTTGAAAAAGTGCAAGTTTGACCCCTCTAGCTGCTCAAATAACGAAGTTACAGGCACTTTTATATTTGGCAGTCGAGGGGTCACTTTGCCATGAAATTTTCGGGGTTTTTCGCAGGTTTTCGTCCGGAATGGTATTTTTGGTTTTTGGGGCAGGGTTCAGGCTGCATTTGAAGCTAAAATTCAAGCCTCTAGCCCCCGGGGTTTTGGAGAAGGAGCCTTTTGAAAAAGTGCAAGTTTGACCCCTCTAGCTGCTCAAATAACGAAGTTACAGGCACTTTTATATTTGGCAGTCGAGGGGTCACTTTGCCATGAAATTTTCGGGGTTTTTCGCAGGTTTTCGTCCGGAATGGTATTTTTGGTTTTTGGGGCAGGGTTCAGGCTGCATTTGAAGCTAAAATTCAAGCCTCTAGCCCCCGGGATTTTGGAGAAGGAGCCTTTTGAAAAAGTGCAAGTTTGACCCCTCCAGCTGCTCAAATAACGAAGTTACAGGCACTTTTATATTTGGCAGTCGAGGGGTCACTTTGCCATGAAATTTTCGGGGTTTTTCGCAGGTTTTCGTCCGGAATGGTATTTTTGGTTTTTGGGGCAGGGTTCAGGCTGCATTTGAAGCTAAAATTCAAGCCTCTAGCCCCCGAGATTTTGGAGAAGGAGCATTTTGAAAAAGTGCAAGTTTGACCCCTCTAGCTGCTCAAATAACGAAGTTACAGGCACTTTTATATTTGGCAGTCGAGGGGTCACTTTGCCATGAAATTTTCGGGGTTTTTCGCAGGTTTTCGTCCGGAATGGTATTTTTGGTTTTTGGGGCAGGGTTCAGGCTGCATTTGACGCTAAAATTCAAGCCTCTAGCCCCCGGGGTTTTGGAGAAGGAGCCTTTTGAAAAAGTGCAAGTTTGACCCCTCTAGCTGCTCAAATAACGAAGTTACAGGCACTTTTATATTTGGCAGTCGAGGGGTCACTTTGCCATGAAATTTTCGGGGTTTTTCGCAGGTTTTCGTCCGCAATGGTATTTTTGGTTTTTGGGGCAGGGTTCAGGCTGCATTTGAAGCTAAAATTCAAGCCTCTAGCCCCCGGGGTTTTGGAGAAGGAGCCTTTTGAAAAAGTGCAAGTTTGACCCCTCCAGCTGCTCAAATAACGAAGTTACAGGCACTTTTATATTTGGCAGTCGAGGGGTCACTTTGCCATGAAATTTTCGGGGTTTTTCGCAGGTTTTCGTCCGGAATGGTATTTTTGGTTTTTGGGGCAGGGTTCAGGCTGCATTTGACGCTAAAATTCAAGCCTCTAGCCCCCGGGGTTTTGGAGAAGGAGCCTTTTGAAAAAGTGCAAGTTTGACCCCTCTAGCTGCTCAAATAACGAAGTTACAGGCACTTTTATATTTGGCAGTCGAGGGGTCACTTTGCCATGAAATTTTCGGGGTTTTTCGCAGGTTTTCGTCCGCAATGGTATTTTTGGTTTTTGGGGCAGGGTTCAGGCTGCATTTGAAGCTAAAATTCAAGCCTCTAGCCCCCGGGGTTTTGGAGAAGGAGCCTTTTGAAAAAGTGCAAGTTTGACCCCTCCAGCTGCTCAAATAACGAAGTTACAGGCACTTTTATATTTGGCAGTCGAGGGGTCACTTTGCCATGAAATTTTCGGGGTTTTTCGCAGGTTTTCGTCCGGAATGGTATTTTTGGTTTTTGGGGCAGGGTTCAGGCTGCATTTGACGCTAAAATTCAAGCCTCTAGCCCCCGGGGTTTTGGAGAAGGAGCCTTTTGAAAAAGTGCAAGTTTGACCCCTCTAGCTGCTCAAATAACGAAGTTACAGGCACTTTTATATTTGGCAGTCGAGGGGTCACTTTGCCATGAAATTTTCGGGGTTTTTCGCAGGTTTTCGTCCGGAATGGTATTTTTGGTTTTTGGGGCAGGGTTCAGGCTGCATTTGACGCTAAAATTCAAGCCTCTAGCCCCCGGGGTTTTGGAGAAGGAGCCTTTTGAAAAAGTGCAAGTTTGACCCCTCTAGCTGCTCAAATAACGAAGTTACAGGCACTTTTATATTTGGCAGTCGAGGGGTCACTTTGCCATGAAATTTTCGGGGTTTTTCGCAGGTTTTCGTCCGGAATGGTATTTTTGGTTTTTGGGGCAGGGTTCAGGCTGCATTTGAAGCTAAAATTCAAGCCTCTATCCCCCGGGGTTTTGGAGAAGGAGCCTTTTGAAAAAGTGCAAGTTTGACCCCTCTAGCTGCTCAAATAACGAAGTTACAGGCACTTTTATATTTGGCAGTCGAGGGGTCACTTTGCCATGAAATTTTCGGGGTTTTTCGCAGGTTTTCGTCCGGAATGGTATTTTTGGTTTTTGGGGCAGGGTTCAGGCTGCATTTGAAGCTAAAATTCAAGCCTCTAGCCCCCGGGATTTTGGAGAAGGAGCCTTTTGAAAAAGTGCAAGTTTGACCCCTCCAGCTGCTCAAATAACGAAGTTACAGGCACTTTTATATTTGGCAGTCGAGGGGTCACTTTGCCATGAAATTTTCGGGGTTTTTCGCAGGTTTTCGTCCGGAATGGTATTTTTGGTTTTTGGGGCAGGGTTCAGGCTGCATTTGAAGCTAAAATTCAAGCCTCTAGCCCCCGAGATTTTGGAGAAGGAGCATTTTGAAAAAGTGCAAGTTTGACCCCTCTAGCTGCTCAAATAACGAAGTTACAGGCACTTTTATATTTGGCAGTCGAGGGGTCACTTTGCCATGAAATTTTCGGGGTTTTTCGCAGGTTTTCGTCCGGAATGGTATTTTTGGTTTTTGGGGCAGGGTTCAGGCTGCATTTGAAGCTAAATTTCAAACCTCTAGCCCCCGGGGTTTTGGAGAAGGAGCCTTTTGAAAAAGTGCAAGTTTGACCCCTCTAGCTGCTCAAATAACGAAGTTACAGGCACTTTTATATTTGGCAGTCGAGGGGTCACTTTGCCATGAAATTTTCGGGGTTTTTCGCAGGTTTTCGTCCGGAATGGTATTTTTGGTTTTTGGGGCAGGGTTCAGGCTGCACTTGAAGCTAAAATTCAAGCCTCTAGCCCCCGGGGTTTTGGAGAAGGAGCCTTTTGAAAAAGTGCAAGTTTGACCCCTCTAGCTGCTCAAATAACGAAGTTACAGGCACTTTTATATTTGGCAGTCGAGGGGTCACTTTGCCATGAAATTTTCGGGGTTTTTCGCAGGTTTTCGTCCGGAATGGTATTTTTGGTTTTTGGGGCAGGGTTCAGGCTGCATTTGACGCTAAAATTCAAGCCTCTAGCCCCCGGGGTTTTGGAGAAGGAGCCTTTTGAAAAAGTGCAAGTTTGACCCCTCTAGCTGCTCAAATAACGAAGTTACAGGCACTTTTATATTTGGCAGTCGAGGGGTCACTTTGACATGAAATTTTCGGGGTTTTTCGCAGGTTTTCGTCCGGAATGGTATTTTTGGTTTCTGGGGCAGGGTTCAGGCTGCATTTGAAGCTAAAATTCAAGCCTCTAGCCCCCGGGGTTTTGGAGAAGGAGCCTTTTGAAAAAGTGCAAGTTTGACCCCTCTAGCTGCTCAAATAACGAAGTTACAGGCACTTTTATATTTGGCAGTCGAGGGGTCACTTTGCCATGAAATTTTCGGGGTTTTTCGCAGGTTTTCGTCCGGAATGGTATTTTTGGTTTTTGGGGCAGGGTTCAGGCTGCACTTGAAGCTAAAATTCAAGCCTCTAGCCCCCGGGGTTTTGGAGAAGGAGCCTTTTGAAAAAGTGCAAGTTTGACCCCTCTAGCTGCTCAAATAACGAAGTTACAGGCACTTTTATATTTGGCAGTCGAGGGGTCACTTTGCCATGAAATTTTCGGGGTTTTTCGCAGGTTTTCGTCCGGAATGGTATTTTTGGTTTTTGGGGCAGGGTTCAGGCTGCATTTGACGCTAAAATTCAAGCCTCTAGCCCCCGGGGTTTTGGAGAAGGAGCCTTTTGAAAAAGTGCAAGTTTGACCCCTCTAGCTGCTCAAATAACGAAGTTACAGGCACTTTTATATTTGGCAGTCGAGGGGTCACTTTGCCATGAAATTTTCGGGGTTTTTCGCAGGTTTTCGTCCGGAATGGTATTTTTGGTTTTTGGGGCAGGGTTCAGGCTGCATTTGAAGGTAAAATTCAAGCCTCTAGCCCCCGGGGTTTTGGAGAAGGAGCCTTTTGAAAAAGTGCAAGTTTGACCCCTCTAGCTGCTCAAATAACGAAGTTACAGGCACTTTTATATTTGGCAGTCGAGGGGTCACTTTGCCATGAAATTTTCGGGGTTTTTCGCAGGTTTTCGTCCGGAATGGTATTTTTGGTTTTTGGGGCAGGGTTCAGGCTGCATTTGAAGCTAAAATTCAAGCCTCTAGCCCCCGGGGTTTTGGAGAAGGAGCCTTTTGAAAAAGTGCAAGTTTGACCCCTCTAGCTGCTTAAATAACGAAGTTACAGGCACTTTTATATTTGGCAGTCGAGGGGTCGCTTTGCCATGAAATTTTCGGGGTTTTTCGCAGGTTTTTGTCCAGAATGGTATTTTTGGTTTTTGGGGCAGGGTTCAGGCTGCATTTAAAGCCAAAATTCAAGCCTCTAGCCCCCGGGGTTTTGGAGAAGGAGCCTTTTGAAAAAGTGCAAGTTTGACCCCTCTAGCTGCTCAAATAACGAAGTTACAGGCACTTTTATATTTGGCAGTCGAGGGGTCACTTTGCCATGAAATTTTCGGGGTTTTTCGCAGGTTTTCGTCCGGAATGGTATTTTTGGTTTTTGGGGCAGGGTTCAGGCTGCATTTGAAGCTAAAATTCAAGCCTCTAGCCCCCGGGGTTTTGGAGAAGGAGCCTTTTGAAAAAGTGCAAGTTTGACCCCTCTAGCTGCTCAAATAACGAAGTTACAGGCACTTTTATATTTGGCAGTCGAGGGGTCACTTTGCCATGAAATTTTCGGGGTTTTTCGCAGGTTTTCGTCCGGAATGGTATTTTTGGTTTTTGGGGCAGGGTTCAGGCTGCATTTGAAGCTAAAATTGAAGCCTCTAGCCCCCGGGGTTTTGGAGAAGGAGCCTTTTGAAAAAGTGCAAGTTTGACCCCTCTAGCTGCTTAAATAACGAAGTTACAGGCACTTTTATATTTGGCAGTCGAGGGGTCGCTTTGCCATGAAATTTTCGGGGTTTTTCGCAGGTTTTTGTCCAGAATGGTATTTTTGGTTTTTGGGGCAGGGTTCAGGCTGCATTTAAAGCCAAAATTCAAGCCTCTAGCCCCCGGGGTTTTGGAGAAGGAGCCTTTTGAAAAAGTGCAAGTTTGACCCCTCTAGCTGCTCAAATAACGAAGTTACAGGCACTTTTATATTTGGCAGTCGAGGGGTCACTTTGCCATGAAATTTTCGGGGTTTTTCGCAGGTTTTCGTCCGGAATGGTATTTTTGGTTTTTGGGGCAGGGTTCCGGCTGCATTTGAAGCTAAAATTCAAGCCTCTAGCCCCCGGGGTTTTGGAGAAGGAGCCTTTTGAAAAAGTGCAAGTTTGACCCCTCTAGCTGCTCAAATAACGAAGTTACAGGCACTTTTATATTTGGCAGTCGAGGGGTCACTTTGCCATGAAATTTTCGGGGTTTTTCGCAGGTTTTCGTCTGGAATGGTATTTTTGGTTTTTGGGGCAGGGTTCAGGCTGCATGTGAAGCTAAAATTCAAGCCTCTGGCCCCCGGGGTTTCGGAGAAGGAGCCTTTTGAAAAAGTGCAAGTTTGACCCCTCTAGCTGCTCAAATAACGAAGTTACAGGCACTTTTATATTTGGCAGTCGAGGGGTCACTTTGCCATGAAATTTTCGGGGTTTTTCGCAGGTTTTCGTCCGGAATGGTATTTTTGGTTTTTGGGGCAGGGTTCAGGCTGCATTTGAAGCTAAAATTCAAGCCTCTAGCCCCCGGGGTTTTGGAGAAGGAGCCTTTTGAAAAAGTGCAAGTTTGACCCCTCTTGCTGCTCAAATAACGAAGTTACAGGCACTTTTATATTTGGCAGTCGAGGGGTCACTTTGCCATGAAATTTTCGGGGTTTTCCGCAGGTTTTCGTCCGGAATGGTATTTTTGGTTTTTGGGGCAGGGTTCAGGCTGCATTTGAAGCTAAAATTCAAGCCTCTAGCCCCCGGGGTTTTGGAGAAGGAGCCTTTTGAAAAAGTGCAAGTTTGACCCCTCTAGCTGCTCAAATAACGAAGTTACAGGCACTTTTATATTTGGCAGTCGAGGGGTCACTTTGCCATGAAATTTTCGGGGTTTTTCGCAGGTTTTCGTTCGGAATGGTATTTTTGGTTTTGGGGGCAGGGTTCAGGCTGCATTTGAAGCTAAAATTCAAGCCTCTAGCCTCCGGGGTTTTGGAGAAGGAGCATTTTGAGAAAGTGCAAGTTTGACCCCTCTAGCTGCTCAAATAACGAAGTTACAGGCACTTTTATATTTGGCAGTCGAGGGGTCACTTTGCCATGAAATTTTCGGAGTTTTTCGCAGGTTTTCGTCCGGAATGGTATTTTTGGTTTTTGGGGCAGGGTTCAGGCTGCATTTGACGCTAAAATTCAAGCCTCTAGCCCCCGGGGTTTTGGAGAAGGAGCCTTTTGAAAAAGTGCAAGTTTGACCCCTCTAGCTGCTCAAATAACGAAGTTACAGGCACTTTTATATTTGGCAGTCGAGGGGTCACTTTGCCATGAAATTTTCGGGGTTTTTCGCAGGTTTTCGTCCGGAATGGTATTTTTGGTTTTTGGGGCAGGGTTCAGGCTGCATTTGACGCTAAAATTCAAGCCTCTAGCCCCCGGGGTTTTGGAGAAGGAGCCTTTTGAAAAAGTGCAAGTTTGACCCCTCTAGCTGCTCAAATAACGAAGTTACAGGCACTTTTATATTTGGCAGTCGAGGGGTCACTTTGCCATGAAATTTTCGGGGTTTTTCGCAGGTTTTCGTCCGGAATGGTATTTTTGGTTTTTGGGGCAGGGTTCAGGCTGCATTTGAAGCTAAAATTCAAGCCTCTAGCCCCCGGGGTTTTGGAGAAGGAGCCTTTTGAAAAAGTGCAAGTTTGACCCCTCCAGCTGCTCAAATAACGAAGTTACAGGCACTTTTATATTTGGCAGTCGAGGGGTCACTTTGCCATGAAATTTTCGGGGTTTTTCGCAGGTTTTCGTCCGGAATGGTATTTTTGGTTTTTGGGGCAGGGTTCAGGCTGCATTTGACGCTAAAATTCAAGCCTCTAGCCCCCGGGGTTTTGGAGAAGGAGCCTTTTGAAAAAGTGCAAGTTTGACCCCTCTAGCTGCTCAAATAACGAAGTTACAGGCACTTTTATATTTGGCAGTCGAGGGGTCACTTTGCCATGAAATTTTCGGGGTTTTTCGCAGGTTTTCGTCCGGAATGGTATTTTTGGTTTTTGGGGCAGGGTTCAGGCTGCATTTGACGCTAAAATTCAAGCCTCTAGCCCCCGGGGTTTTGGAGAAGGAGCCTTTTGAAAAAGTGCAAGTTTGACCCCTCTAGCTGCTCAAATAACGAAGTTACAGGCACTTTTATATTTGGCAGTCGAGGGGTCACTTTGCCATGAAATTTTCGGGGTTTTTCGCAGGTTTTCGTCCGGAATGGTATTTTTGGTTTTTGGGGCAGGGTTCAGGCTGCATTTGAAGCTAAAATTCAAGCCTCTAGCCCCCGGGGTTTTGGAGAAGGAGCCTTTTGAAAAAGTGCAAGTTTGACCCCTCTAGCTGCTCAAATAACGAAGTTACAGGCACTTTTATATTTGGCAGTCGAGGGGTCACTTTGCCATGAAATTTTCGGGGTTTTTCGCAGGTTTTCGTCCGGAATGGTATTTTTGGTTTTTGGGGCAGGGTTCAGGCTGCATTTGACGCTAAAATTCAAGCCTCTAGCCCCCGGGGTTTTGGAGAAGGAGCCTTTTGAAAAAGTGCAAGTTTGACCCCTCTAGCTGCTCAAATAACGAAGTTACAGGCACTTTTATATTTGGCAGTCGAGGGGTCACTTTGCCATGAAATTTTCGGGGTTTTTCGCAGGTTTTCGTCCGCAATGGTATTTTTGGTTTTTGGGGCAGGGTTCAGGCTGCATTTGAAGCTAAAATTCAAGCCTCTAGCCCCCGGGATTTTGGAGAAGGAGCCTTTTGAAAAAGTGCAAGTTTGACCCCTCCAGCTGCTCAAATAACGAAGTTACAGGCACTTTTATATTTGGCAGTCGAGGGGTCACTTTGCCATGAAATTTTCGGGGTTTTTCGCAGGTTTTCGTCCGGAATGGTATTTTTGGTTTTTGGGGCAGGGCTCAGGCTGCATTTGAAGCTAAAATTCAAGCCTCTAGCCCCCGAGATTTTGGAGAAGGAGCATTTTGAAAAAGTGCAAGTTTGACCCCTCTAGCTGCTCAAATAACGAAGTTACAGGCACTTTTATATTTGGCAGTCGAGGGGTCACTTTGCCATGAAATTTTCGGGGTTTTTCGCAGGTTTTCGTCCGGAATGGTATTTTTGGTTTTTGGGGCAGGGTTCAGGCTGCATTTGAAGCTAAATTTCAAACCTCTAGCCCCCGGGGTTTTGGAGAAGGAGCCTTTTGAAAAAGTGCAAGTTTGACCCCTCTAGCTGCTCAAATAACGAAGTTACAGGCACTTTTATATTTGGCAGTCGAGGGGTCACTTTGCCATGAAATTTTCGGGGTTTTTCGCAGGTTTTCGTCCGGAATGGTATTTTTGGTTTTTGGGGCAGGGTTCAGGCTGCACTTGAAGCTAAAATTCAAGCCTCTAGCCCCCGGGGTTTTGGAGAAGGAGCCTTTTGAAAAAGTGCAAGTTTGACCCCTCTAGCTGCTCAAATAACGAAGTTACAGGCACTTTTATATTTGGCAGTCGAGGGGTCACTTTGCCATGAAATTTTCGGGGTTTTTCGCAGGTTTTCGTCCGGAATGGTATTTTTGGTTTTTGGGGCAGGGTTCAGGCTGCATTTGACGCTAAAATTCAAGCCTCTAGCCCCCGGGGTTTTGGAGAAGGAGCCTTTTGAAAAAGTGCAAGTTTGACCCCTCTAGCTGCTCAAATAACGAAGTTACAGGCACTTTTATATTTGGCAGTCGAGGGGTCACTTTGCCATGAAATTTTCGGGGTTTTTCGCAGGTTTTCGTCCGGAATGGTATTTTTGGTTTTTGGGGCAGGGTTCAGGCTGCATTTGAAGCTAAAATTCAAGCCTCTAGCCCCCGGGGTTTTGGAGAAGGAGCCTTTTGAAAAAGTGCAAGTTTGACCCCTCCAGCTGCTCAAATAACGAAGTTACAGGCACTTTTATATTTGGCAGTCGAGGGGTCACTTTGCCATGAAATTTTCGGGGTTTTTCGCAGGTTTTCGTCCGGAATGGTATTTTTGGTTTTTGGGGCAGGGTTCAGGCTGCATTTGACGCTAAAATTCAAGCCTCTAGCCCCCGGGGTTTTGGAGAAGGAGCCTTTTGAAAAAGTGCAAGTTTGACCCCTCTAGCTGCTCAAATAACGAAGTTACAGGCACTTTTATATTTGGCAGTCGAGGGGTCACTTTGCCATGAAATTTTCGGGGTTTTTCGCAGGTTTTCGTCCGGAATGGTATTTTTGGTTTTTGGGGCAGGGTTCAGGCTGCATTTGACGCTAAAATTCAAGCCTCTAGCCCCCGGGGTTTTGGAGAAGGAGCCTTTTGAAAAAGTGCAAGTTTGACCCCTCTAGCTGCTCAAATAACGAAGTTACAGGCACTTTTATATTTGGCAGTCGAGGGGTCACTTTGCCATGAAATTTTCGGGGTTTTTCGCAGGTTTTCGTCCGGAATGGTATTTTTGGTTTTTGGGGCAGGGTTCAGGCTGCATTTGAAGCTAAAATTCAAGCCTCTAGCCCCCGGGGTTTTGGAGAAGGAGCCTTTTGAAAAAGTGCAAGTTTGACCCCTCTAGCTGCTCAAATAACGAAGTTACAGGCACTTTTATATTTGGCAGTCGAGGGGTCACTTTGCCATGAAATTTTCGGGGTTTTTCGCAGGTTTTCGTCCGGAATGGTATTTTTGGTTTTTGGGGCAGGGTTCAGGCTGCATTTGACGCTAAAATTCAAGCCTCTAGCCCCCGGGGTTTTGGAGAAGGAGCCTTTTGAAAAAGTGCAAGTTTGACCCCTCTAGCTGCTCAAATAACGAAGTTACAGGCACTTTTATATTTGGCAGTCGAGGGGTCACTTTGCCATGAAATTTTCGGGGTTTTTCGCAGGTTTTCGTCCGCAATGGTATTTTTGGTTTTTGGGGCAGGGTTCAGGCTGCATTTGAAGCTAAAATTCAAGCCTCTAGCCCCCGGGATTTTGGAGAAGGAGCCTTTTGAAAAAGTGCAAGTTTGACCCCTCCAGCTGCTCAAATAACGAAGTTACAGGCACTTTTATATTTGGCAGTCGAGGGGTCACTTTGCCATGAAATTTTCGGGGTTTTTCGCAGGTTTTCGTCCGGAATGGTATTTTTGGTTTTTGGGGCAGGGTTCAGGCTGCATTTGAAGCTAAAATTCAAGCCTCTAGCCCCCGAGATTTTGGAGAAGGAGCATTTTGAAAAAGTGCAAGTTTGACCCCTCTAGCTGCTCAAATAACGAAGTTACAGGCACTTTTATATTTGGCAGTCGAGGGGTCACTTTGCCATGAAATTTTCGGGGTTTTTCGCAGGTTTTCGTCCGGAATGGTATTTTTGGTTTTTGGGGCAGGGTTCAGGCTGCATTTGAAGCTAAATTTCAAACCTCTAGCCCCCGGGGTTTTGGAGAAGGAGCCTTTTGAAAAAGTGCAAGTTTGACCCCTCTAGCTGCTCAAATAACGAAGTTACAGGCACTTTTATATTTGGCAGTCGAGGGGTCACTTTGCCATGAAATTTTCGGGGTTTTTCGCAGGTTTTCGTCCGGAATGGTATTTTTGGTTTTTGGGGCAGGGTTCAGGCTGCACTTGAAGCTAAAATTCAAGCCTCTAGCCCCCGGGGTTTTGGAGAAGGAGCCTTTTGAAAAAGTGCAAGTTTGACCCCTCTAGCTGCTCAAATAACGAAGTTACAGGCACTTTTATATTTGGCAGTCGAGGGGTCACTTTGCCATGAAATTTTCGGGGTTTTTCGCAGGTTTTCGTCCGGAATGGTATTTTTGGTTTTTGGGGCAGGGTTCAGGCTGCATTTGACGCTAAAATTCAAGCCTCTAGCCCCCGGGGTTTTGGAGAAGGAGCCTTTTGAAAAAGTGCAAGTTTGACCCCTCTAGCTGCTCAAATAACGAAGTTACAGGCACTTTTATATTTGGCAGTCGAGGGGTCACTTTGACATGAAATTTTCGGGGTTTTTCGCAGGTTTTCGTCCGGAATGGTATTTTTGGTTTTTGGGGCAGGGTTCAGGCTGCATTTGAAGCTAAAATTCAAGCCTCTAGCCCCCGGGGTTTTGGAGAAGGAGCCTTTTGAAAAAGTGCAAGTTTGACCCCTCTAGCTGCTCAAATAACGAAGTTACAGGCACTTTTATATTTGGCAGTCGAGGGGTCACTTTGCCATGAAATTTTCGGGGTTTTTCGCAGGTTTTCGTCCGGAATGGTATTTTTGGTTTTTGGGGCAGGGTTCAGGCTGCACTTGAAGCTAAAATTCAAGCCTCTAGCCCCCGGGGTTTTGGAGAAGGAGCCTTTTGAAAAAGTGCAAGTTTGACCCCTCTAGCTGCTCAAATAACGAAGTTACAGGCACTTTTATATTTGGCAGTCGAGGGGTCACTTTGCCATGAAATTTTCGGGGTTTTTCGCAGGTTTTCGTCCGGAATGGTATTTTTGGTTTTTGGGGCAGGGTTCAGGCTGCATTTGACGCTAAAATTCAAGCCTCTAGCCCCCGGGGTTTTGGAGAAGGAGCCTTTTGAAAAAGTGCAAGTTTGACCCCTCTAGCTGCTCAAATAACGAAGTTACAGGCACTTTTATATTTGGCAGTCGAGGGGTCACTTTGCCATGAAATTTTCGGGGTTTTTCGCAGGTTTTCGTCCGGAATGGTATTTTTGGTTTTTGGGGCAGGGTTCAGGCTGCATTTGAAGGTAAAATTCAAGCCTCTAGCCCCCGGGGTTTTGGAGAAGGAGCCTTTTGAAAAAGTGCAAGTTTGACCCCTCTAGCTGCTCAAATAACGAAGTTACAGGCACTTTTATATTTGGCAGTCGAGGGGTCACTTTGCCATGAAATTTTCGGGGTTTTTCGCAGGTTTTCGTCCGGAATGGTATTTTTGGTTTTTGGGGCAGGGTTCAGGCTGCATTTGAAGCTAAAATTCAAGCCTCTAGCCCCCGGGGTTTTGGAGAAGGAGCCTTTTGAAAAAGTGCAAGTTTGACCCCTCTAGCTGCTTAAATAACGAAGTTACAGGCACTTTTATATTTGGCAGTCGAGGGGTCGCTTTGCCATGAAATTTTCGGGGTTTTTCGCAGGTTTTTGTCCAGAATGGTATTTTTGGTTTTTGGGGCAGGGTTCAGGCTGCATTTAAAGCCAAAATTCAAGCCTCTAGCCCCCGGGGTTTTGGAGAAGGAGCCTTTTGAAAAAGTGCAAGTTTGACCCCTCTAGCTGCTCAAATAACGAAGTTACAGGCACTTTTATATTTGGCAGTCGAGGGGTCACTTTGCCATGAAATTTTCGGGGTTTTTCGCAGGTTTTCGTCCGGAATGGTATTTTTGGTTTTTGGGGCAGGGTTCAGGCTGCATTTGAAGCTAAAATTCAAGCCTCTAGCCCCCGGGGTTTTGGAGAAGGAGCCTTTTGAAAAAGTGCAAGTTTGACCCCTCTAGCTGCTCAAATAACGAAGTTACAGGCACTTTTATATTTGGCAGTCGAGGGGTCACTTTGCCATGAAATTTTCGGGGTTTTTCGCAGGTTTTCGTCCGGAATGGTATTTTTGGTTTTTGGGGCAGGGTTCAGGCTGCATTTGAAGCTAAAATTGAAGCCTCTAGCCCCCGGGGTTTTGGAGAAGGAGCCTTTTGAAAAAGTGCAAGTTTGACCCCTCTAGCTGCTTAAATAACGAAGTTACAGGCACTTTTATATTTGGCAGTCGAGGGGTCGCTTTGCCATGAAATTTTCGGGGTTTTTCGCAGGTTTTTGTCCAGAATGGTATTTTTGGTTTTTGGGGCAGGGTTCAGGCTGCATTTAAAGCCAAAATTCAAGCCTCTAGCCCCCGGGGTTTTGGAGAAGGAGCCTTTTGAAAAAGTGCAAGTTTGACCCCTCTAGCTGCTCAAATAACGAAGTTACAGGCACTTTTATATTTGGCAGTCGAGGGGTCACTTTGCCATGAAATTTTCGGGGTTTTTCGCAGGTTTTCGTCCGGAATGGTATTTTTGGTTTTTGGGGCAGGGTTCCGGCTGCATTTGAAGCTAAAATTCAAGCCTCTAGCCCCCGGGGTTTTGGAGAAGGAGCCTTTTGAAAAAGTGCAAGTTTGACCCCTCTAGCTGCTCAAATAACGAAGTTACAGGCACTTTTATATTTGGCAGTCGAGGGGTCACTTTGCCATGAAATTTTCGGGGTTTTTCGCAGGTTTTCGTCTGGAATGGTATTTTTGGTTTTTGGGGCAGGGTTCAGGCTGCATGTGAAGCTAAAATTCAAGCCTCTGGCCCCCGGGGTTTCGGAGAAGGAGCCTTTTGAAAAAGTGCAAGTTTGACCCCTCTAGCTGCTCAAATAACGAAGTTACAGGCACTTTTATATTTGGCAGTCGAGGGGTCACTTTGCCATGAAATTTTCGGGGTTTTTCGCAGGTTTTCGTCCGGAATGGTATTTTTGGTTTTTGGGGCAGGGTTCAGGCTGCATTTGAAGCTAAAATTCAAGCCTCTAGCCCCCGGGGTTTTGGAGAAGGAGCCTTTTGAAAAAGTGCAAGTTTGACCCCTCTTGCTGCTCAAATAACGAAGTTACAGGCACTTTTATATTTGGCAGTCGAGGGGTCACTTTGCCATGAAATTTTCGGGGTTTTCCGCAGGTTTTCGTCCGGAATGGTATTTTTGGTTTTTGGGGCAGGGTTCAGGCTGCATTTGAAGCTAAAATTCAAGCCTCTAGCCCCCGGGGTTTTGGAGAAGGAGCCTTTTGAAAAAGTGCAAGTTTGACCCCTCTAGCTGCTCAAATAACGAAGTTACAGGCACTTTTATATTTGGCAGTCGAGGGGTCACTTTGCCATGAAATTTTCGGGGTTTTTCGCAGGTTTTCGTTCGGAATGGTATTTTTGGTTTTGGGGGCAGGGTTCAGGCTGCATTTGAAGCTAAAATTCAAGCCTCTAGCCTCCGGGGTTTTGGAGAAGGAGCATTTTGAGAAAGTGCAAGTTTGACCCCTCTAGCTGCTCAAATAACGAAGTTACAGGCACTTTTATATTTGGCAGTCGAGGGGTCACTTTGCCATGAAATTTTCGGAGTTTTTCGCAGGTTTTCGTCCGGAATGGTATTTTTGGTTTTTGGGGCAGGGTTCAGGCTGCATTTGACGCTAAAATTCAAGCCTCTAGCCCCCGGGGTTTTGGAGAAGGAGCCTTTTGAAAAAGTGCAAGTTTGACCCCTCTAGCTGCTCAAATAACGAAGTTACAGGCACTTTTATATTTGGCAGTCGAGGGGTCACTTTGCCATGAAATTTTCGGGGTTTTTCGCAGGTTTTCGTCCGGAATGGTATTTTTGGTTTTTGGGGCAGGGTTCAGGCTGCATTTGACGCTAAAATTCAAGCCTCTAGCCCCCGGGGTTTTGGAGAAGGAGCCTTTTGAAAAAGTGCAAGTTTGACCCCTCTAGCTGCTCAAATAACGAAGTTACAGGCACTTTTATATTTGGCAGTCGAGGGGTCACTTTGCCATGAAATTTTCGGGGTTTTTCGCAGGTTTTCGTCCGCAATGGTATTTTTGGTTTTTGGGGCAGGGTTCAGGCTGCATTTGAAGCTAAAATTCAAGCCTCTAGCCCCCGGGGTTTTGGAGAAGGAGCCTTTTGAAAAAGTGCAAGTTTGACCCCTCCAGCTGCTCAAATAACGAAGTTACAGGCACTTTTATATTTGGCAGTCGAGGGGTCACTTTGCCATGAAATTTTCGGGGTTTTTCGCAGGTTTTCGTCCGGAATGGTATTTTTGGTTTTTGGGGCAGGGTTCAGGCTGCATTTGACGCTAAAATTCAAGCCTCTAGCCCCCGGGGTTTTGGAGAAGGAGCCTTTTGAAAAAGTGCAAGTTTGACCCCTCTAGCTGCTCAAATAACGAAGTTACAGGCACTTTTATATTTGGCAGTCGAGGGGTCACTTTGCCATGAAATTTTCGGGGTTTTTCGCAGGTTTTCGTCCGGAATGGTATTTTTGGTTTTTGGGGCAGGGTTCAGGCTGCATTTGACGCTAAAATTCAAGCCTCTAGCCCCCGGGGTTTTGGAGAAGGAGCCTTTTGAAAAAGTGCAAGTTTGACCCCTCTAGCTGCTCAAATAACGAAGTTACAGGCACTTTTATATTTGGCAGTCGAGGGGTCACTTTGCCATGAAATTTTCGGGGTTTTTCGCAGGTTTTCGTCCGGAATGGTATTTTTGGTTTTTGGGGCAGGGTTCAGGCTGCATTTGAAGCTAAAATTCAAGCCTCTAGCCCCCGGGGTTTTGGAGAAGGAGCCTTTTGAAAAAGTGCAAGTTTGACCCCTCCAGCTGCTCAAATAACGAAGTTACAGGCACTTTTATATTTGGCAGTCGAGGGGTCACTTTGCCATGAAATTTTCGGGGTTTTTCGCAGGTTTTCGTCCGGAATGGTATTTTTGGTTTTTGGGGCAGGGTTCAGGCTGCATTTGACGCTAAAATTCAAGCCTCTAGCCCCCGGGGTTTTGGAGAAGGAGCCTTTTGAAAAAGTGCAAGTTTGACCCCTCTAGCTGCTCAAATAACGAAGTTACAGGCACTTTTATATTTGGCAGTCGAGGGGTCACTTTGCCATGAAATTTTCGGGGTTTTTCGCAGGTTTTCGTCCGGAATGGTATTTTTGGTTTTTGGGGCAGGGTTCAGGCTGCATTTGACGCTAAAATTCAAGCCTCTAGCCCCCGGGGTTTTGGAGAAGGAGCCTTTTGAAAAAGTGCAAGTTTGACCCCTCTAGCTGCTCAAATAACGAAGTTACAGGCACTTTTATATTTGGCAGTCGAGGGGTCACTTTGCCATGAAATTTTCGGGGTTTTTCGCAGGTTTTCGTCCGGAATGGTATTTTTGGTTTTTGGGGCAGGGTTCAGGCTGCATTTGAAGCTAAAATTCAAGCCTCTAGCCCCCGGGGTTTTGGAGAAGGAGCCTTTTGAAAAAGTGCAAGTTTGACCCCTCTAGCTGCTCAAATAACGAAGTTACAGGCACTTTTATATTTGGCAGTCGAGGGGTCACTTTGCCATGAAATTTTCGGGGTTTTTCGCAGGTTTTCGTCCGGAATGGTATTTTTGGTTTTTGGGGCAGGGTTCAGGCTGCATTTGAAGCTAAAATTCAAGCCTCTAGCCCCCGGGATTTTGGAGAAGGAGCCTTTTGAAAAAGTGCAAGTTTGACCCCTCCAGCTGCTCAAATAACGAAGTTACAGGCACTTTTATATTTGGCAGTCGAGGGGTCACTTTGCCATGAAATTTTCGGGGTTTTTCGCAGGTTTTCGTCCGGAATGGTATTTTTGGTTTTTGGGGCAGGGTTCAGGCTGCATTTGAAGCTAAAATTCAAGCCTCTAGCCCCCGAGATTTTGGAGAAGGAGCATTTTGAAAAAGTGCAAGTTTGACCCCTCTAGCTGCTCAAATAACGAAGTTACAGGCACTTTTATATTTGGCAGTCGAGGGGTCACTTTGCCATGAAATTTTCGGGGTTTTTCGCAGGTTTTCGTCCGGAATGGTATTTTTGGTTTTTGGGGCAGGGTTCAGGCTGCATTTGAAGCTAAATTTCAAACCTCTAGCCCCCGGGGTTTTGGAGAAGGAGCCTTTTGAAAAAGTGCAAGTTTGACCCCTCTAGCTGCTCAAATAACGAAGTTACAGGCACTTTTATATTTGGCAGTCGAGGGGTCACTTTGCCATGAAATTTTCGGGGTTTTTCGCAGGTTTTCGTCCGGAATGGTATTTTTGGTTTTTGGGGCAGGGTTCAGGCTGCACTTGAAGCTAAAATTCAAGCCTCTAGCCCCCGGGGTTTTGGAGAAGGAGCCTTTTGAAAAAGTGCAAGTTTGACCCTTCTAGCTGCTCAAATAACGAAGTTACAGGCACTTTTATATTTGGCAGTCGAGGGGTCACTTTGCCATGAAATTTTCGGGGTTTTTCGCAGGTTTTCGTCCGGAATGGTATTTTTGGTTTTTGGGGCAGGGTTCAGGCTGCATTTGACGCTAAAATTCAAGCCTCTAGCCCCCGGGGTTTTGGAGAAGGAGCCTTTTGAAAAAGTGCAAGTTTGACCCCTCTAGCTGCTCAAATAACGAAGTTACAGGCACTTTTATATTTGGCAGTCGAGGGGTCACTTTGACATGAAATTTTCGGGGTTTTTCGCAGGTTTTCGTCCGGAATGGTATTTTTGGTTTTTGGGGCAGGGTTCAGGCTGCATTTGAAGCTAAATTTCAAACCTCTAGCCCCCGGGGTTTTGGAGAAGGAGCCTTTTGAAAAAGTGCAAGTTTGACCCCTCTAGCTGCTCAAATAACGAAGTTACAGGCACTTTTATATTTGGCAGTCGAGGGGTCACTTTGCCATGAAATTTTCGGGGTTTTTCGCAGGTTTTCGTCCGGAATGGTATTTTTGGTTTTTGGGGCAGGGTTCAGGCTGCACTTGAAGCTAAAATTCAAGCCTCTAGCCCCCGGGGTTTTGGAGAAGGAGCCTTTTGAAAAAGTGCAAGTTTGACCCCTCTAGCTGCTCAAATAACGAAGTTACAGGCACTTTTATATTTGGCAGTCGAGGGGTCACTTTGCCATGAAATTTTCGGGGTTTTTCGCAGGTTTTCGTCCGGAATGGTATTTTTGGTTTTTGGGGCAGGGTTCAGGCTGCATTTGACGCTAAAATTCAAGCCTCTAGCCCCCGGGGTTTTGGAGAAGGAGCCTTTTGAAAAAGTGCAAGTTTGACCCCTCTAGCTGCTCAAATAACGAAGTTACAGGCACTTTTATATTTGGCAGTCGAGGGGTCACTTTGCCATGAAATTTTCGGGGTTTTTCGCAGGTTTTCGTCCGGAATGGTATTTTTGGTTTTTGGGGCAGGGTTCAGGCTGCATTTGAAGGTAAAATTCAAGCCTCTAGCCCCCGGGGTTTTGGAGAAGGAGCCTTTTGAAAAAGTGCAAGTTTGACCCCTCTAGCTGCTCAAATAACGAAGTTACAGGCACTTTTATATTTGGCAGTCGAGGGGTCACTTTGCCATGAAATTTTCGGGGTTTTTCGCAGGTTTTCGTCCGGAATGGTATTTTTGGTTTTTGGGGCAGGGTTCAGGCTGCATTTGAAGCTAAAATTCAAGCCTCTAGCCCCCGGGGTTTTGGAGAAGGAGCCTTTTGAAAAAGTGCAAGTTTGACCCCTCTAGCTGCTCAAATAACGAAGTTACAGGCACTTTTATATTTGGCAGTCGAGGGGTCACTTTTCCATGAAATTTTCGGGGTTTTTCGCAGGTTTTCGTCCGGAATGGTATTTTTGGTTTTTGGGGCAGGGTTCAGGCTGCATTTGAAGCTAAAATTGAAGCCTCTAGCCCCCGGGGTTTTGGAGAAGGAGCCTTTTGAAAAAGTGCAAGTTTGACCCCTCTAGCTGCTTAAATAACGAAGTTACAGGCACTTTTATATTTGGCAGTCGAGGGGTCGCTTTGCCATGAAATTTTCGGGGTTTTTCGCAGGTTTTTGTCCAGAATGGTATTTTTGGTTTTTGGGGCAGGGTTCAGGCTGCATTTAAAGCCAAAATTCAAGCCTCTAGCCCCCGGGGTTTTGGAGAAGGAGCCTTTTGAAAAAGTGCAAGTTTGACCCCTCTAGCTGCTCAAATAACGAAGTTACAGGCACTTTTATATTTGGCAGTCGAGGGGTCACTTTGCCATGAAATTTTCGGGGTTTTTCGCAGGTTTTCGTCCGGAATGGTATTTTTGGTTTTTGGGGCAGGGTTCCGGCTGCATTTGAAGCTAAAATTCAAGCCTCTAGCCCCCGGGGTTTTGGAGAAGGAGCCTTTTGAAAAAGTGCAAGTTTGACCCCTCTAGCTGCTCAAATAACGAAGTTACAGGCACTTTTATATTTGGCAGTCGAGGGGTCACTTTGCCATGAAATTTTCGGGGTTTTTCGCAGGTTTTCGTCTGGAATGGTATTTTTGGTTTTTGGGGCAGGGTTCAGGCTGCATGTGAAGCTAAAATTCAAGCCTCTGGCCCCCGGGGTTTCGGAGAAGGAGCCTTTTGAAAAAGTGCAAGTTTGACCCCTCTAGCTGCTCAAATAACGAAGTTACAGGCACTTTTATATTTGGCAGTCGAGGGGTCACTTTGCCATGAAATTTTCGGGGTTTTTCGCAGGTTTTCGTCCGGAATGGTATTTTTGGTTTTTGGGGCAGGGTTCAGGCTGCATTTGAAGCTAAAATTCAAGCCTCTAGCCCCCGGGGTTTTGGAGAAGAAGCCTTTTGAAAAAGTGCAAGTTTGACCCCTCTTGCTGCTCAAATAACGAAGTTACAGGCACTTTTATATTTGGCAGTCGAGGGGTCACTTTGCCATGAAATTTTCGGGGTTTTCCGCAGGTTTTCGTCCGGAATGGTATTTTTGGTTTTTGGGGCAGGGTTCAGGCTGCATTTGAAGCTAAAATTCAAGCCTCTAGCCCCTGGGGTTTTGGAGAAGGAGCCTTTTGAAAAAGTGCAAGTTTGACCCCTCTAGCTGCTCAAATAACGAAGTTACAGGCACTTTTATATTTGGCAGTCGAGGGGTCACTTTGCCATGAAATTTTCGGGGTTTTTCGCAGGTTTTCGTTCGGAATGGTATTTTTGGTTTTGGGGGCAGGGTTCAGGCTGCATTTGAAGCTAAAATTCAAGCCTCTAGCCTCCGGGGTTTTGGAGAAGGAGCATTTTGAGAAAGTGCAAGTTTGACCCCTCTAGCTGCTCAAATAACGAAGTTACAGGCACTTTTATATTTGGCAGTCGAGGGGTCACTTTGCCATGAAATTTTCGGAGTTTTTCGCAGGTTTTCGTCCGGAATGGTATTTTTGGTTTTTGGGGCAGGGTTCAGGCTGCATTTGAAGCTAAAATTCAAGCCTCTAGCCCCCGGGGTTTCGGAGAAGGAGCCTTTTGAAAAGGTGCAAGTTTGACCCCTCTAGCTGCTCAAATAACGAAGTTACAGGCACTTTTATATTTGGCAGTCGAGGGGTCACTTTGCCATGAAATTTTCGGGGTTTTTCGCAGGTTTTCGTCCGGAATGGTATTTTTGGTTTTTGGGGCAGGGTTCAGGCTGCATTTGAAGCTAAAATTCAAGCCTCTAGCCCCCGGGGTTTTGGAGAAGGAGCCTTTTGAAAAAGTGCAAGTTTGACCCCTCTAGCTGCTCAAATAACGAAGTTACAGGCACTTTTATATTTGGCAGTCGAGGGGTCACTTTGCCATGAAATTTTCGGGGTTTTTCGCAGGTTTTCGTCCGGAATGGTATTTTTGGTTTTTGGGGCAGGGTTCAGGCTGCATTTGAAGCTAAAATTCAAGCGTCTGGCCCCCGGGGTTTTGGAGAAGGAGCCTTTTGGAAAAGTGCAAGTTTGACCCCTCTAGCTGCTCAAATAACGAAGTTACAGGCACTTTTATATTTGCAGTCGAGGGGTCACTTTGCCATGAAATTTTCGGGGGTTTTCGCAGGTTTTCGTCCGGAATGGTATTTTTGGTTTTTGGGGCAGGGTTCATGCTGCATTTGAAGCTAAAATTCAAGCCTCTAGCCCCCGGGGTTTTGGAGAAGGAGCCTTTTGAAAAAGTGCAAGTTTGACCCCTCTTGCTGCTCAAATAACGAAGTTACAGGCACTTTTATATTTGGCAGTCGAGGGGTCACTTTGCCATGAAATTTTCGGGGTTTTTCGCAGGTTTTCGTCCGGAATGGTATTTTTGGTTTTTGGGGCAGGATTCAGGCTGCATTTGAAGCTAAAATTCAAGCCTCTAGCCCCCGGGGTTTTGGAGAAGGAGCCTTTTGAAAAAGTGCAAGTTTGACCCCTCTAGCTGCTCAAATAACGAAGTTACAGGCACTTTTATATTTGCAGTCGAGGGGTCACTTTGCCATGAAATTTTCGGTAGTTTTCGCAGGTTTTCGTCCGGAATGGTATTTTTGGTTTTTGGGGCAGGGTTCAGGCTGCATTTGAAGCTAAAATTCAAGCCTCTATCCCCCGGGGTTTTGGAGAAGGAGCCTTTTGAAAAAGTGCAAGTTTGACCCCTCTAGCTGCTCAAATAACGAAGTTACAGGCACTTTTATATTTGGCAGTCGAGGGGTCACTTTGCCATGAAATTTTCGGGGTTTTTCGCAGGTTTTTGTCCGGAATGGTATTTTTGGTTTTTGGGGCAGGGTTAAGGCTGCGTTTGAAGCTAAAATTCAAGCCTCTAGCCCCCGGGGTTTTGGAGAAGGAGCCTTTTGAAAAAGTGCAAGTTTGACCCCTCTTGCTGCTCAAATAACGAAGTTACAGGCACTTTTATATTTGGCAGTCGAGGGGTCACTTTGCCATGAAATTTTCGGGGTTTTCCGCAGGTTTTCGTCCGGAATGGTATTTTTGGTTTTTGGGGCAGGGTTCAGGCTGCATTTGAAGCTAAAATTCAAGCCTCTAGCCCCCGGGGTTTTGGAGAAGGAGCCTTTTGAAAAAGTGCAAGTTTGACCCCTCTAGCTGCTCAAATAACGAAGTTACAGGCACTTTTATATTTGGCAGTCGAGGGGTCACTTTGCCATGAAATTTTCGGGGTTTTTCGCAGGTTTTCTTTCGGAATGGTATTTTTGGTTTTGGGGGCAGGGTTCAGGCTGCATTTGAAGCTAAAATTCAAGCCTCTAGCCTCCGGGGTTTTGGAGAAGGAGCATTTTGAGAAAGTGCAAGTTTGACCCCTCTAGCTGCTCAAATAACGAAGTTACAGGCACTTTTATATTTGGCAGTCGAGGGGTCACTTTGCCATGAAATTTTCGGAGTTTTTCGCAGGTTTTCGTCCGGAATGGTATTTTTGGTTTTTGGGGCAGGGTTCAGGCTGCATTTGAAGCTAAAATTCAAGCCTCTAGCCCCCGGGGTTTCGGAGAAGGAGCCTTTTGAAAAGGTGCAAGTTTGACCCCTCTAGCTGCTCAAATAACGAAGTTACAGGCACTTTTATATTTGGCAGTCGAGGGGTCACTTTGCCATGAAATTTTGGGGGTTTTTCGCAGGTTTTCGTCCGGAATGGTATTTTTGGTTTTTGGGGCAGGGTTCAGGCTACATTTGAAGCTAAAATTCAAGCCTCTAGCCCCCGGGGTTTTGGAGAAGGAGCCTTTTGAAAAAGTGCAAGTTTGACCCCTCTAGCTGCTCAAATAACGAAGTTACAGGCACTTTTATATTTGGCAGTCGAGGGGTCACTTTGCCATGAAATTTTCGGGGTTTTTCGCAGGTTTTCGTCCGGAATGGTATTTTTGGTTTTTGGGGCAGGGTTCAGGCTGCATTTGAAGCTAAAATTCAAGCCTCTGGCCCCCGGGGTTTTGGAGAAGGAGCCTTTTGGAAAAGTGCAAGTTTGACCCCTCTAGCTGCTCAAATAACGAAGTTACAGGCACTTTTATATTTGCAGTCGAGGGGTCACTTTGCCATGAAATTTTCGGGGGTTTTCGCAGGTTTTCGTCCGGAATGGTATTTTTGGTTTTTGGGGCAGGGTTCATGCTGCATTTGAAGCTAAAATTCAAGCCTCTAGCCCCCGGGGTTTTGGAGAAGGAGCCTTTTGAAAAAGTGCAAGTTTGACCCCTCTAGCTGCTCAAATAACGAAGTTACAGGCACTTTTATATTTGGCAGTCGAGGGGTCACTTTGCCATGAAATTTTCGGGGTTTTTCGCAGGTTTTCGTCCGGAATGGTATTTTTGGTTTTTGAAGCAGGATTCAGGCTGCATTTGAAGCTAAAATTCAAGCCTCTAGCCCCCGGGGTTTTGGAGAAGGAGCCTTTTGAAAAAGTGCAAGTTTGACCCCTCTAGCTGCTCAAATAACGAAGTTACAGGCACTTTTATATTTGGCAGTCGAGGGGTCACTTTGCCATGAAATTTTCGGTAGTTTTCGCAGGTTTTCGTCCGGAATGGTATTTTTGGTTTTTGGGGCAGGGTTCAGGCTGCATTTGAAGCTAAAATTCAAGCCTCTATCCCCCGGGGTTTTGGAGAAGGAGCCTTTTGAAAAAGTGCAAGTTTGACCCCTCTAGCTGCTCAAATAACGAAGTTACAGGCACTTTTATATTTGGCAGTCGAGGGGTCACTTTGCCATGAGATTTTCGGGGTTTTTCGCAGGTTTTCGTCCGGAATGGTATTTCTGGATTTGGGGGCAGGGTTAAGGCTGCGTTTGAAGCTAAATTTCAAGTCTCTAGCCTCTGGGGTTTTGGAGAAGGAGCTTTTTGAAAAACTGCAAGTTTGACCCCTCTAGCTGCTGAAATAACGAATTTACAGGCACTTTTATATTTGGCAGTCGAGGGGTCACTTTGCCATGAAATTTTCGGGGTTTTTCGCAGGTTTTCGTCCGGAATGGTATTTTTGGTTTTTGGGGCAGGGTTCAGGCTTCATTTGACGTTAAAATTCAAGTCTCTAGAACACATATGCAAGTGAAATACTATGGGCAACCTTTGCTTAATTTATACTGAGTTCCAACTCTGTTATATATTTCCTCTATGACTAAACCACGTAGAACTGGTAAAGTGAGGAGCCCTGTATCACCAGTTCGTCTCTCACTGAATCTTGAGTCTTATTTGCATCCTGGCTATCTATGAGAATCGCGACGCCCATTGTGGCTGCTATGCTGCCCTTATTGCCAATACTTGAAATACGCGTGCATTATCTGGGCGACGATAGAACGTTGATAATCTGTGATTCTCAGAAAAGCTCCCCGTTTCAACTCCGTAATCCACTTTAGATCCATCAGTAAATATTTTAGATTGGGAACACAGTTGCGAGGTGCTCTTCAAAGTCTACGTCAGTGACGATGTAGTCCGTTGGCAATATGTCTCGTACCCCGAAAGGTAGAAATTCCACCATATTTGCCCATATAGTTTGGAAGTCCTCCAAGCTCTCCTAGTGCAAGAGCGCTGTATGCGGCGATGTATTCTATAGGTATGTATTTGTAGGTCCAAAGAGTGTAGTAGCTGTAATTTAGCTAAGAAACACATAAAGGCGTTTATGTATCTTGAAATGATTACGGGTGAGCTTATTGTTGTTGTTAATTGCCTTGACCCCTCCAGGGGCGTAGGCGCGTCACAATCTCCTGCATTTCTATGCCTTGTTGACGTTTCGATAGCATATCTACAATACTTTTCGGAAGTGCAGCTGCTAGCATGCTCCTCCTATCCGCGCCGTCCTCATACGAGTACTGACAAGCTCGGAGCACTTTGAGAGTTCTATTAGTACCCACAGGCAGTTTTTGATCGCGCCGAGATATGAACTCCGAGCTCTAAGTTAGTGACCTTACTGTGATAAAGATGAAAACATCATATGGGAAAACCCTTCATATCAAGAAATTGTTTCACAAGTCCAGAGTAACGGCTGCAAGGAAAAGCAGCCTACTTGTGGGTGGCGATGCCAACGCCAGACATACCTTGTGAGGAAGTTCCACGACGAACGAGAGATGAGCCACTTTTTAATTACATCATTATGTAATAGAGGAAGCACGCAGAACTTCAACTTCCCTACTACGGATAGTTTTGAGGGGAGGAGGTCCTTGAAATTACGTTTATGATGGACAATAATGAAACCGTCAGAGTTCAGGACTGGAAAGTCTCTAACCTAAAGTCATTCTCGGATCATGGCTAGATACAGTTCACGGTTGCTCTTAAGGAGGAGGAGACAAAGCTGTACAAGAGAATCAACTGAAAGTTTCGATAGGAATAACGATGAAACTCTCAATGACAACCAGCCTTAGCATAAAGTCAATACACGAACTGGAGTCCAGTTCAACATCTTCGAAAAGGCTAAAAACTTTTGGTACAAGATCTCATGTCCTGCTAAATACAGTAACTCCCCCTTCCCTCTCCCCTCCGTGGTCGAACGAGGACCTAATCAACCTATTATATAAATTGGCAAGGGAGATTTTTAGCATTTGTCGAAACATAAGTTCTGGCCGTCATACAAAGACTGTTTGCAATTATGCAAGAAAGCCATTAGGATTGCTAAGAGAGAATCTGGGAGAGACCACTGCAAGTCAATTGGGAGCACCAGCGCTTCAGTGCAGCTGCTCAAGATTTCGTCTAGAGACCATTGTTACAGCCATTCATCTAGAGACTGAACGGAGCCCCGACCGAATCTGCAGCTGAAACCTTTGAATTCCTTATGGAAACACTCTACCCACGCAGCGCGATCCGCTGACGCGCTCTGTAGCGTCAGCACTCTGCAATGCTGCATATAGAGAGCAGAGGATCAATGCCCAGTGCATTAATAAAAACTATCTGTAGGCACTATTAAAACTTTCACAGCGTTTCAAGCTTGTCCGTTTCTCGGACAGATGGACGACTGCTTTATTAGCTTGTGATGTGCTTTATTTGAAATTGAGTAGTACTTTATGTGTATGACGCTCATTTTTTGTTGGCCTCCTTTGGGTCACTTTCGATAGCGCATTCTTTGCCGTTGAAACAATAACTCTCACAATTTTGGCATGTTTGGTTTTATTTCTTCAGACGCCTTCGTCGATGCTTCGTTATTTATCGTTGAAGTATTTTCTGTTTTCCGCCTTATGACGTTATCAGCGTCTTTTCATAGCAGTTTGTAAATCTCTTTTTTCGTCTTGTTCTTATCGTCGTGAACTGTTCATATGCCTCATCGGTTCGACTACCCGACTACTGTAGCGTTCTGCAAGCGGAATTGGTAGCTATTTGCGAAGTCCTGGTCTCGCTGGCACGCCATCGTCATGACGCATCTGTGAGGAACATCAATATTTTAACAGACAGTCAAGCGATTAGAGCCCTGGAATCCGTAAGTATCACCTCAAGCATGGTGTTGGCGTACCGCGAATCTCTCACAAAGATAAGTGGTATCTTTGATATTGTCTTGTGCTGGATTCCGGGTCGCAGTGGTTTCATTGCCAACTGCCGAGCCGACAAACTTGCTAGAGCCGATAAACTTGCTAGAAGAGGAACCTCGGAAGAATCCGAACCTACTCTCTACAAAGTTGAGATGCCTTTTAATGTATGTAAGCATAGTATAATGTAGGCCGAGATAAGTATCATTAACACGAGATGGTTAAGTGGCAGCACTCGTTCCGCTAAGCTACTGTCGCTGAAAAGGCATCGCATTGGTACGGTTATGGGCGTCATCACTGCGCACTGTCCAATTGGAGAGCACGCCAGGAGTCTTCGACTTCCGTATACCGAATTATGTAGAAGGTGTGGGGAGGAAGAAGTAGAGGAGAGTATTGTACTTTCCCGCTTCTCTGAAAATGCCCTTGCATGGAAAGTATTAGGAGGGCTACTCTTGGGGCCTAATACTTTGCCGACTTAGGTGTCTTGCAGGACGTCGATGTCAGCCCAACGTTTTGTTGGCGCTCGAGCTGGCTTGAGGCTTAGTATGGGTCGGAAGAACATATCCCGTTGGGTATCACAACGGACCAAGATGCGGTCTATGTGTGCTGGTGATAATCATAGCAACCCTTTCATCTGACCTAACCTCGAGTGCCTCATTCTTCTTCCTCGCCACTTCCAGACATTCTTCGTCGAACCAGTCCTTCTTGATGGTTGGTTCGTTTAGCCGTCTACTGGGGACAGTCGCAGTTTCCTCTTCTGAACGTACGCACGTCGACGATGCTCGATTCCCATTTTCATTGCATCGTGCATCGTCCAAAACTGTAGTGATGGGTAACACAGTAACGAGTCGCTCTTTTTGATCGCCTCAACAGAATGAGCGAAAGATTCGGCACAACGACATAGCTTCCGAGCTGTTCAATTTAAGATTGACACACTGTAAAATGAATACTCAAATTAATTTAAATATTACGTAACGCATGGAGACTCAACGCTCATTCAAAATTTCTGATAACATATATGTATGTATGTATTACATTCATATTCATTCACACCCCATCCTAATATCTATCTGAAACTAAAACCATCATTATCTATCTACCAAACCAATCCCACCCATCTAAATATTCCCATCCATTCATAATCGTCTCTATGCAGTATACAATGCACGCATTGTGTATACACTTATAAATTTACAAACAACAACCCATGCTGACTGCAAGCAAATCAAAAATCATATGCTTACGTCGCACCGCACATCCAATTTTCCCCAAATACATACAGAAAACAAACCCAACATTCTAAAACAAAGTAGTCGTCTTGTATCATATCATCATCATCACCTCAAGTTCAACTTGAGATGAAAACGATACCAAACCAACAAACAACCAGACAATTTCCTCTGTATACTGTGGACGCAATGAGAAGTTTCTTCAATGTGAGTTTGAGTTTTTAGCACAATTTGTGCTGTTTTAAAACAGCACACTCAGCACACAGCACACGCTAGCACTTCTGTATTTCATTCGCTCTGTACTTTGAGTCATACTGGGCTGTGTCTTGAGTAAAAAACACATTGATTATTTGGGTAATTCAGTACAGAATAGACCCAGATATTTCACTCATAAGCACATATTCCAATCATCACATTCATTTGATTTGAGTCTTTTTCAGCCAGAGAAGAAAGAGAAATAAGGAAATGAAATTGCTAGAGAGAAACGAAGCAATTTTTTGGCAGCATTATTTTGGCCTGGTTCTTCTACTATATGGATCGGGCGGGTGTTCCGGGGAAATGAGATGGAATTGGGGAATGTGAGTTTGGCAGACGGAATGAGGTGGAATTGCTTCAGGGAATTTAGTGTACATAGATTGTGATTATCCTTCCTTATCTCTCTCTTCTCTGTGCATATCCGCAGGCTTTATGAAAATGAAAACATTATGAAAAATTTTGAGAAAGCAACAGTCTAGTTCAGAAATGTTAGCCCAGCCGCTGGAGATGTTCATGTTGTTGTTGTTCATGATTGAGGAAGTAGCGGTTGGTGGCTGCATATGCACATATGAATTTTGATTTGTTTTTTTTTTTCGACTATAAGGCTTGTAAGGAGTCTTTTCAAAAAAGATAATGAATACTTTCCACTTCTGGCATTTTTTTTCAATTTGCTAAGACGCAGCGAGGGGCGAAATGCTTGTATTTAACTACAAAACATTTAATATCGTTATATATTAAACGATTGATTTGGAACTTGGTATAACTTAACTATTGTCTATAATATCGTTTATTACATGAGTATGGAAATTTTCTACAAGCAAGTTAATAATAATATATAGCATTAATTTCTATAACTTCGGTTATTTGTCACCTACGCTTCCTTGTTCAAACCTGGGAATTTCACAACAAGCTAGTTGAATAAATATTTCCTCTCAAATCAATCATACATCCGCATCCGAAAATTTCTGTGAGGAGTTATCTGCAATGGAAATTTGGGGCGATTTTGACGAAAGAATGTCGAAAATCACATCCGTGTCTAACCCCATTACTGTCGGGATTGCAGAATTAGACAAATATTTGCAGGAGCCATATGTCAAATGAAGCAGCGATCCATTGTTGTGGTGAAAAGAGCGGAAATTGCTTTATCCACGCCTTTTTAAAATTTTGAAGAAACGATTATGTGTCATGGCTACATCGGTGCCGTGTGAAAGGATTTTCTCGAAATCAGGACAGATTATTTCGGAGAGAAGGAACAGAATAACATCAAATAAAGTTTGACAGATTATATTTTTGAATTCCAATCTTTAGCTATAAGTTTTATTTAACGTTATTTCCATATACACTTTAATTACAAAAAACTAGAAATAAGTTGATGTAATATACATGCATTTCACATAATTACGGGTTTTATTGAATATGTTCCCCAAGTCTATGGATTTGTTCGACTCTTTTTGAACGACTCTTTTTGAACGACTCAGTGGAAAGAGTTAGAGTGTATGTGCTGGCACAGTAGAAAGAGTCAATATGCCCATCACTACAAAACTGGTGTATGCCAACGAAACGCTAAGCCACATGGAGTATTTGACGCGCTATGCCCCACTAGGGATTGAGGAAAATGAGTAGTAGTAGTACATGGTCTATTTGGTTGAAGTTACGGTAAGTTATGGATGCGTGGCGGCAGTGTGGCCGGTATCTACATCGACAGGACGTTGGCTATTATCGTTGGTTTCCTCATGGAGACTGTGTCTTCTCTTTATTCCTCCGTAGGTCTCCTCATTCTCTACATTAGCATTGAAGTATCTCATTAGTATTTTATACACCCTGCCCACAAACGTGGCAGGGAGTCGAAGAGGGTCTTGTAGAAGTCCTCATTAATATCTACTTTTTGTCTTCAGTCGGTGCGTTGGCTGTGAACCAGATTTTAAAAAATTAATTGGCTTTCAGTCGATAACGTAAGATTTGAATACTTTATATTTATGTATATACCATAAATGCTGCTCGAAACCGTCGTTTTCTGTCGGCGAGCCACTTGCATAGATTGTATACGACTCCTGGTCAAATACCTGCGTTTTAGGAAAATCTGTTTCGTGAAGTGCTAACTCGCGGCAATCTTTTCGTTTCCGGGGCCCGGGCTGAAGATTTTCGGGTCTTTTTCACCTTTCACTCGCGTCACTCTAAAAGTCTGGAATTTGGGAAAGTATTATACAAAGTATTTTTTTATATATGTATTTATTTTTTAATGAAATGTACTTAATATTTGGTATATTAAAGGCATGGAAAATTGCAATATTCGCAAGTCCCCTTGCGTGGGCTCCACCCGCTATGTTAGCTTCACGTCTAAGGGATCGCAACCCTCAGTATCGCTCAAACATGAACCCTCGCTCTGCGTACAACAGCGTTTCGAACAGTTTTAAAGATACCAAAAATTCAGTATAAATTAAAAAAAAAAAAATTTTTTTTTGCAAATTTAGAACTTTTGAGGTGACACAAGCGACAAAAAATCAAAGGGAATAGTAATTTTACTAAACATTTCCTTGAACTTGAATTTTCTGTACAATGTAGTTTTTTTTCTGGCGCCGATTGTCCCAATGGCTCAGCCAAACATTTTACCGTATCTGATAAGCCGCCAGCGATTTGCACAGCTGCCGTCACCAGGGAACGTCTACATGGAGGAGTATGGTAGAGGTATTTTGCCCACATTTGCCGGAGTGAATATCCAGTTTAGGCAGTAGAATTCAACGGAAACACACTTGTACAAATCTTAAAGAGGAGTTCGGCTTTTAGCGGTGCAGAATTCCACTCTGGGAAATACAAAGGCACTTCCGCTTTAGGCAGTCCTAACCCATGGAAATTCACTTGGAAAATTTCAAAGGGGCATTTTAATTTTAACAAAGTGGGTTCTCGCTTAAGAAAGTACGAATAATAAAATAATATAAATAATAAATAAGGACAGGCTAAGGTACCCAAAGGTGGGCACTGCGACCATGAGATCTATTGTGCCTTATAGCCTTAAACTAATCCAAAAGACTCTCAATCAGCCTGATGAAGGCCAGTAGGTCCTTTGTAGGAGCGCTCTTAACGACCGCGGAGCTCACGATGGAATCTCCAAGAAACAAGAACCTCGAACGAGCAACCGCCGGGCATTCGCAGAGAAGGTGTTTGGTTGACTCAGTGTCCTCCAGGCAAAGTCTGCATTCCGTTTCAGTAGCCAGACCCATTTTGTTGAGGTGATATCTTACCCAGTGGTGTCCCGTGAGGTAACCAACGATTAACCTCAGGTCCGCTCTGCCCAGGCGGCTAGTTTCTTTGATACCGTATGGGTTTATAAGATCTTTCGACTGACGAAGACCAGCGAGATCATTCCAGTGACGCAACCTTTCATTTGCGGACCATTGCTTAACCAGCTGTCTGGTTGTAGCCCAGCTCAGACCACAGTACGGATCAGGCCCGATAAATTTCACAGATAAGCTCTGCCTAGCGAGTTCATCCGCAGCTTCGTTACCTTGAATGCCCTGATGGCCTGGTACCCAACATAGAGTTACCCGATTGGTGTTTGTGAGACACTGAAGGGTATCAAAACACTCTTTCACTAATTTTGAAGAAAATTTGTATGAAGAAAGAGCCTTAATAGCTGCCTGGCTGTCCGTGCAGATAGCAATGTTTGCGCCATTAAGTTTCTTGTGCAGAATTTCTCTGGCGCAGGTCTCAATGGCATGGATCTCTGCTTGAAATATGCTGGGCCAGACGCCCATGGCGATTGAAATCCTGGTGCTCGGTCCAAAGACCCCAGCACCAACTCCCTGATCAGTCTTTGACCCATCCGTAAACCACATGGTACAGCTAGGGTCAGGACAGAGGTTGGCACTATCCCATTCCGAGCGGCATGGAATTGAGACCGAGAATTTTCTATCGAAGCAAAATTCCGTAGTCATGTAGAAAGTACGAAACTTGCGCTTTAGGCAGTACTCAAATTCGCGCGATTTTACGTTGGTTTAGTGGGATGGTTCACACATTAACTGTTGCCCCGAATTTTACGAACTTTATATTTTTTTATAAACCACTTTTAAAGCGTCAAATGTCGTCATAATTTTGGTTTCGTAAACATCATTTAACACATATTACCAGTAGCTACCACTATCCACTTCACTAGTCTACAAGAACACATTACCTGCACCATATTGACGAGGGATTTTCTTTCCCAATTGAAAACACCATCCTCCATAATATAAACCACAACAGGTGCCAATTATCCTTTTATCTTTAATCAATATCAACAAATCAAACAAAAATCAATTTATCTTCGATAATTACAAGCTCACCCCTTTATCTATTTCAAATGACTTTTAAAAATAATTAACCCGCATCCCAAACCCACACCACACATTTTGTTCAATACAATCACGTGGAAGTATCGAGAGCGTAGCCATGAATATTCAATATACTTTTCAGACATCCTTAAAATCACCTATTTAGGTCCTCGTTTCCTGCGAATTTTATGATACCAATCAAACCAACTAAAACGCAATATTCTGTCTTCAATTATACTCAGAACTCGCTACGCTATTGATACCATCCGGCCACTTAATTTAACAAGGATCAAAAACAAAGTGCAAATGTGTTTTCAGAATAAATCAGCGGAGGAAAGGATATGGCTATACAAAAAGGCTAGGGATTTTCGAAAAGATTGAAACAAATTTTCACTTGGGTCGGGTGAATGTTTGTTGATCGAAGCGCGGTGAAAGTACGTACCTGTTAAATATCAATTAAAATTCTACTCCATGAATGGCGCGGAGCTGCGTCTAATCTTGGGGAGAAGTTCTTGAAACAGTCCTGTTTCTTCTGTTTTTTTTTGTTTCTATTCGATTTTAAGGTAAATACATAGGGTTCAGGAGCTAATCCCCACGAGAGTCGATACAAAGGCATTTCGACAGAATATCCCTTGTGGTTTATTCCAGGATTGAGTGGAGCCTTAATTGGTAAGATGTTCACGATTTATTACGAGTATTCAAGGATCTGCCGAAAATTAGAAAGATAATGGATTTAATAAAGTCAGCAAAGTAAAAGTCGAAATGAATTTGCTGCGTTGAAAGCTAAAACATGGGGCTTATGTTAATCATGACATCTCCAAGGAGAATATTGTAAATGGGAGTTTTTTTCATCAGGTCGGTTTATGCTACAAAGTTGAATTTAGTCTTAGTATTCGGCATTTTACATTTAATTTGGTAAAAAAAAATCTGATACCTGTGCTTATTATCATTTATAAACCACTAAACATACATATTCTCCCAGATTTAATATGCAAAAACTCCTCTTCCATAGTCCTCCGCGTGGGCGCCCCCTGGAACGGCAGTGGTCACAGACCATTGCCAACCAACGTCAAGCCGCCAGTGATGGCGGTGCGATGATTTGGTTGAGGTACCCCTGTGGTGTGGGGTGTGAAAAAAAATACCACGGCCTTTCCCTTTGAGGGCCTGTCGTTAAAACCGACAATCAAAGGACAGGATGTGTATGCCAGCAACTTGCACTATCCGAAATCTTTATATGCTAACGAAACGTCAACTATGCCTCGGATAAGGACTGACTCAACGGTTACGACTTTTGGCTATCGTACAATGACAAAGATTGGATTCTGGAATGTGCGTACTCTCCTGGACAATGGATCAGAAGGTCCCCAGAACGCACGATTTCTTCAATTAGAGAGTGAATTTCTGAGGTACAAATTAAATATCTTAGGAGTTAGTGAGATAAGATGGTGGAACAGCGGAGAATTCATCTCTCCAACGGGCAGCACTGTAATGTTGTACTCCGGTAAAGCTACCGGTAGTCGTCGTGAGTCAGGTGTGGGGCTCCTTTTAACCAGAGCCGCGCGAAACTGTCTCTTATCCTGGGAACCGGTCTCTGACAGGGTCTTGACCGCCAGGTTCCGGACCAAAATGAGGAACATCTCAATAATACAATGTTATGCCCCTACTGAACACGGCAATGTCTTGGCAAAAGACTCCTTCTACGAAGAACTAAACGCCGTTCAGAGCAGAACACCTAAAGGTGACATTATAATGGTTATGGGTGATTTGAATGCGAAAGTTGGCGCTGATAACTATGGGCTCAGACATGTGATGGGGAGACACGGTCTTGGTGATCGTAATGGCAACGGTGAAAGATTTGTAGAGTTCTGCAACTTTCACAGTCTCTTCATCGGTGGTACTATGTTTGAGCATAAGGACCACCACAAAATCAGTTGGTCCTGTGTTGATCGGCGCAGAACACAAAATCAGATCGACCATTTTGCCATTAGTAAAAGATTCAAGAGTTGCCTCCTGGACGTGCGAAACAAGAAGGGTGCCGATATTGGGATGGGAAGAGACCACTATCTTATGATCGCTAATGTTCGATTGCGTATTGCAGCCGTGCGCCGCCCCAGCGACGAAAGATCCAGGCCCCGCAAATTCAACGCCGCTTGACTAAAAAATCCAGCTTTCTTACAACAATATAATGACCATCTTGCGCAAAAAGCGGCTGAGATAACTAGTCACCCAGATAGTGACATAAACGAAAACTGGGATGCCATAAAAAATGCGTACATTGATAGCGCAAATACCATCCTTGGCTCAAACCCGGATTGCCGGAATAAGCCCTGGATGTCCGACGCTTCATGGCAGCGGATTGTTGAAAGAAAGGAGCTGAAAGTTCGTTTGGCTGCAGCATCAGACGACAATCGAAGCAGCATCGAACTCCTTTACCGTCAGAAAGCTCGAGAAGTTCAGCGTAGTGTGCGACGCGATAAAAGAGATTAAGCCAATTCTCTTTTAGCGTCAGCAGAAGAAGCCGCAAGAAGTAACAACTTAAATGCCGTATACGGTGTCATCAAGGAGTTTACAGGTGGTCGTAACTCCTGCCAACATCCGGTGAAAGATAGTGATGGAAAGCTACTTATCTTGGAAGAAGATCAAATGAGGCGGTGGAAAGAACACTTCGCCGCGGTCTTGAACCGTGTAACCTCTGGTGAAGTTCCCCCTCATATAGATAATTTAGCTAACCATCAAAATGTGCGTATACGGTCCACCGCCCCGACTAAAGAGGAAATAGTCACTGCAATTATTGCACTAAAACGAGGAAAGGCCGCCGGACTTGACGGCATCCCTGCCGAACTTTATCAAGCAGCGCCAAGCGTAACTGCCGATTTGCTGCACCCACTTGTTGATAAAGCGTGGAATACAGAGACCTTTCCCACTGAGTGGAAGGAAGGTTTGATCATCAAACTTCCAAAGAAGGGCAGCCTCACAGACTGTAATAATTGGAGAGGCATTTGTGTGCTTCCTGCCGTTGCCAAGATAATAGCTAAAATCGTCCTGGAAAGACTAAAGTCCCACTTAGAAAGCACAATTGATGAAGAGCAGGCTGGCTTTCGATCCGGATTCTCCTGTGTCGATCACATTAACACCTTGCGAATCATCATCGAGCAATGCGCTGAATACGATTCTCCGCTTCACTTGCTTTTCATCGATTCTATATGGGCGGCCTTGCGCAGGAGAGGCATCCCTGAGAAGCTTGTGGCTATTATTAAGGCAACCTATGACGGCGCGAAATGTCGCGTTCTGCATAAAGGTAAGGTGTCGGGGGACTTTGAGATTCGCAGTGGAGTTCGGCAGGGGTGCATCCTCTCACCGATCCTATTCCTCATTGTGATCGGCGATGTGTTGCATGCAGCCCTATCCGGACTCGACAGAGGAATTCAATGGACTTTGACATCTTATCTACAACATCTTGACTACGCTGACGACATATGCCTACTCTCCCACAAAATCATGGATCTGTCCGCAATGGCGTTAGATCTCGAGAGGGAGGCAATCAAGGTTGGGCTAAAGATTAATACCAACAAGACCAAGGTTCTTAGCCCGCCGTAAATCCGACACCTATTGCCATCAATATTAATGGGCAGCCTGTGGAGAAGGTGGACAACTTCGTCTACCTGGGTAGCATTGTTGCCGAAAATGGTGGTACGGAGCAGGACATCGCTCGTCGTATCAACCAGGCTAAACGCGCATACGGCATGCTGTCCAAAATCTGGCAGGGCAGTTATCTCAGCATTAAGACCAAGCTGGGCCTGTTTCGCTCCCTGGTACTATCAGTGCTTTTGTATGGGAGCAGTACATGGAAAGTTTCCGTAGTAACTCCTACGGAAAGCTGCAAGTTTTCGTCAACTCATGTCTTCGTCGAATTTTAAGAATTTTCTGGCCCGAAACAATATCAAATGAAGAGCTAAGTCGGCGTACGGGTCAGATGCCAATCGACGAATTGATACGCAGGCGAAAATGGCAGTGGATAGGTCACACATTGCGGAAGAGTGATAACTGCATTGCTATGCATGCCATGAAATGGAACCCCATTTCCAACCAAGGCCGACCAAGAGGGGGTCCTCGAATCACATGGCGTCGATCTGTGGCAAAGGAGTGTCAGGTACTGGGTAAGTCTTTTGGGGAGTTGCGCCCCATTGCCCAGAACAGAGTACGATGGCGCGAGTTATGGATCCGAATATGAAAACTGGTTCTTTCAAAAATAAGAGTTTATTGTCTTGCCTCTATGACGATTAATACAAGAATGAGAGTGATTCTACTCAGTTCAAAAAGAAAGTAATTTGCATACATACAAAAGTTGAATTCAATGTTGTTACAATATATAGTTCAATATAGTTATTACAAATATAGAGTTGCCGTAATCCGTAAATCCAATGAATTAAATGATTTGATAAAATAAAAATTATTGCATTATAAGATTACATTTAATTACAAAATGAAGCTATTAGACATATCTAGTAATAATATAGTTGCTGTTGTGGGTGTTGCCATAACTCCTCCCCTCCGAGAAGGATACGCTAGGGTCAAGAACTGCATCTTTTGTGCTGTGTCTAGAGCAGCGTGTTTGCTGAAACTTCCAGGGCATCATTTTGAAGAAAGGATGGTAATTTGCATTGCAATTTGACTGATTTAAATTGACGCAATCTTGAGTGTGTAGTTTCAATAGCTTCTTTTTTTTGCATATTTTGTAAAGTTGTTGGATATCTTTAGGAGTCAGGACAACATAAAGGGTGCTTACAATAAACATACAATCAGATATGAGCAGCTCTTAATGGATATTGAAAATAGTTTTTATTTTGGTTTAATTATGCTGTTGCCATTTAAGTCTTGATTTGAGTTTTTTCATGAAATCTTGTAATTATTTCTATATACCTACATGTACCTAGGTACATACATGTGCCCAGTGGGTTTTATTTTGCTTGAATTTATAAACGGTCGCCTAAAATATATCTTCTTAGTTCTTTATCGAATACATGTTTTGAAATTTTCGTTTCCGTTTAAGTCTTCTTTTGTGTATTTTTTGGTTCTTATCAGTTATGATAGTGACGTGGTTGTTAGTTTTAACTTTATGTTTCTTAAACCTAGCTGTAACTTTATTTCGTCTACACTCTTTTCTATAAACCGACTGATTTTCATCTAATTTTCGGGGATTTTCACGACTTTTATTTAGTTTTTGAAGATTTTTGTTTACCAAATTTTCTATTTTCTATTTTATTTTTGATTTTAGGGTAAATTTCCGACCTAAATTCGTTTAGCTTTTGAAGGTATTCATGTTCATTGTTGAAGGAAACGTTTTGGTTGAATTCATGCGTCCTGCCAGAAAATAGTTCATATGGGGTGAGTTTGGTTGTTGAATGGATGGCATTGTTATAAGTAATTATAGCTTCGTTCAAGATGTCAAGGTGGCTATATTCGAGATTCTGTTTCTTCCTTTCCTCAAGAATTATTCGGTAAGCCTCAGTCAGGGTGGAGTGAAATCTCTCTACATAGGAGTTGCTACTTGTTTGCTGAAAGGATGTTATGTGGAGTTCAATTTTATATTGTTTGCAGAAGTCTTGAAAAATTACGGTAGTCATCTCTGTACCCTGATCGGCGACGATTTTCCTGGGGATCCCATGGAGGCTAATGAAATGTCTTATAGATCTAACGATATTTAAGCCATTTTTCGTTTCCAAGTTGTAGGCTGCAGCAAATTTTGAGAAACGATCGACTATTGTTAGGATAGGTTGGGAACAAATGGTATATATATCGACATATATAGAATCTAGTGGTTTCAGTGGGCTCTCAGACTGTTGAAATTTGATATTAGGTGGGTTTCTGTCATACTTAAGGGTCTGGCATATCTCGCAATTATTTATTATTTTTGTTATTTTAGTTTTAATATGGGGAAAATAATAATTTCTTTTGAGGTGTAAAACCGTCTCATTAATACCTCTATGATTGTTCTTTTGATGGTACTCTTGAATAACCTTGTTTTGTTCATCTTCCCCAGTCACATCAGTAACCATTTTAATACAGCGAACTAACTTAAATAACTTTGAGTTTGAAAAATATTTGGAATATACGTTTTGTACTTGGCGAAATGTCGTATCATCGGTAAGAATTGCAGTAAGTTTATTAGGCACCAAGTATTCTTTGAATATTTCTGTAATACGATCTTCTGTAAAACTTAGATCCCAAAAAATTCTCCGCTGTTTTCTTTTGAATAAAATTTTTGTTGACACACAAGGATTCCTATCTACTTTATCTAAAATGATTTGATGATTGAATTCATTCAGTGGGCACTCCGAAATGGGTATTCCATCGTTTAGGTTCTCATCAGTTGAATGAATTGTGGTGCTGCCGTAATTGATAAGAGTAGGATTCGCAATTAGAGAGTCAGTGATGTTTGCATCAATATAATTTTCTACAGTTGGTTCTTGTAATCGGATTCTACTAAGTGCGTCAGCGTTTGAGTTAAGAACTCCTTTTTTATAGATAACCTGATAATCAAATTCTTCCAGCTTGAGTCGCCACCTGACCAGTTTTGAGTTCGGATCCTTTAAGCTCATTAAGTACGTTAGAGGCTTATGATCCGTGATAATATAAAATTTCCGTCCAAATAAATAAGGCCTAAAATATTTAGTCGCCCAAACGATGGCTAGCATCTCTTTTTCTACGGTGGAATAATTTATTTCGGTGTCCGTTAAGGTTCGACTCGCATAGCTTATCGGTCGGTCACTACCTATAGGTCCTTGCGATAATACTGCGCCAATGGCGAAATTGCTGGCGTCGGTGGTCAAATTAAATGATTTTTCGAAATCGGGATATTGGAGCAGTGGATCGTTCATAAGCAAATTTTTACATTCATTGAATGTGGACAAGTATCGATCGTTAAGTTCTATTTTCCTACCTTTTTTCAAACATTCTGTTAGAGGTTTCGTTAATCTAGCAAAATCTTTTATAAATTTCCGGTAATATCCCAATAAGCCAAGGAAACTTTTAATTTCCTTAGGCGTTTTGGGCACAGGAAACTTTTTTATTGCTTCGATCTTCTCAGGGTTTGGTCGAACTCCTTCGGTGGTTATCACGTGGCCCAAAAATGGTATCTCCTTATACATAAACTCGCATTTGTCGAGTTGGATTTTGAAATTCGACTCGCGAAGTTTTTGAAAAACTTTCTTTAGATTTTCCCCATGTTCTTGGAGTGAGGTGGAATATACGATTATATCGTCAAGATAAACTAAACAAAGCTTTCCTTGTAATTCTTTGAGAATGTTGTCCATTACTCTCTGGAATGTGGACGAAGCATTTTTTAGCCCAAAAGGCATCCTGACATATTCATAATGCCCTCCTTCAACAGTGAAAGCCGTTTTATTAATATCCCTTGGATCCATCTCGATTTGATGGAATCCACTTGCGAGATCCACTATGGAATAATACATACTCCTGCCTAGTCGATCGAGAATTTCGGTTATGTTCGGGAGTGGATACCTATCGCTTGTTGTAACCTCGTTAAGCTTGCGATAATCAATGACAAGCCTCCACTTTTGTTTCCCGCTTGCATCAGTTTTTTTTGGGACTATCCACACTGGGGAGCTCCACGGAGAAAAACTCGGCCTGATGATGCCTTGTTCTAGCATATCACTAATTTGCTTTCGAACCTCTTCCTTATGAATGAATGGGTACCTGTACGATTTGGTATGTATCGGTACGTCATTGGTCGTTTGAATTCGATGTTTAATTTGGTTCGTGAAAGTCAATTTTTGATTTTCACGAAAAAATAAATCATCATATTCGCGACAAATTTCGAATAAGATGTTTTTCTCTTCTTCGTTCAGATGCGATACGCGAAGGAATTTAGTAATATCTCTAGATATATTTTTAGTAGTCTCAGAATCTATGCTAAAGTGGTTTACTTCTACATAATTGGAAAAAGGTTCTACTTTCAGTGGTTGTTCCAAGAGAAATTCTTGTTCTGAGTTTAGGGAGTTCTCGACTTCAACTAGACTATACCAGTCATTTGAGTTGTATACTCCTTCATTTACGTAGACTCCTGGCTTGACACTGGTTGTTTTAATATAAATATCTCCGTTCTTAATGTCAACAGGGAGTTTGGCTATGATTTTACAACTTGCAGGAATTGTTATTTTTGTAGACATAAGGTTCGGTTTGAAATAAAGGGGAATAGTGCTAGATCTAGTATTCAAGGTTTTATTAGCAAGGTCGACAGTCGCTCCTAATGCCGATAATGCATCAAGTCCTAGCAAACCGTCGAAATATCTATGGAATTTGAATATCAAATAGGTAATTTCACCGGGACAGTTGAATTCATTGAAATATGGTAGTGTAATTGCTTTACTCAACTGATGTTTATTGAGGATTGTAGAAATAATTGTTGGTTTAATATCTTTGCAATCTTCGGCGTTGACAAATTCAGGGCTTATGAAAGATGATGACGAGCCTGTGTCAATAAGGAACTTCAGCGAGCGCCCAAATGGTGACGATATGTTTATGTATGGTAGTGCACAACCATGTTTGTTGATATCTACGTATCCGATGGGTTCTTCGAGGCAGTTAAGTGAAAATTTTGGTCATCTATTTCACAATTTTGTTGACATTCAAACTCTTGATCATAGTAATTGGTACTACCTGTATTTACAACATCTAAATTGGCAATTGCATTATTATAATAGGAGTCTAACTGTTGAAAATTTAAATGCTCACTTTCTTGTGGTCTTTCACCACTGGAAATATTAAACATTTCGTTGGTGACAAAGTTTGAAGGTCTAGCCTGTCGAAAAAGGTTATAGTTTTGCGGAGTCATTTGCTGTTGTACTTGCTGTCGATTTTGTTTGGAAAATGTTGACCCAATGGTATTTGTTGAAAGTATCTGTTGGACAGAATTGGGTTGGTATGTTTGTCGCGTTTGGCGTGTATTGGTTGAACCCAATTCCATTGGTTCAGGTTGATTAAATTGATTTATTCCCGAATGCGAATTATTAGTCTGGTTAATGAATGGACTACAACTAGGTCTTGCAAAGTTTGTATTTTGAGATATGGGCCGGCTAGTGTTAAGGAGATTCATATTGTGTGTGTTTGCCTGTTTGTAACTATGATGAACTTGAGACTGAAGTAATGGGTGGTGTAACCGACGGATGAGAGTACCTGACGCTTGGCTGAGGGAAAGTGAAATTGGTCGATCGCGCTGAATTCAAATTGGCACGTGAAACAGATTTTTCACAAAAAACACCTTGTCGCGAATAAAATATATTTTGTTCCTGAATGCAAAACGCGAACGCCATCGCCAGAGTCTTTGGCTTCATAGCTCTTATGGTTGAACCAAGCGGTTCCCTAAGTCCTGACAGGAAGCAATTCAAACACATCTCCGTAAATAAGTCTCTTTTCGAGTTTAATACATTGCTGTCGGTTTCATGAATCTGAACATGGTTTGTCATTGTGGCTAATATCTCGATTATTTCACTATAGAAACGTTCAACTGTTTTGTTAGATTGTTTCATCCCGTAAAGGTCACGAATTAAAGACGTTTCGTTACGTTTATCCGCGTAATGCAGGATTAAGTTTTCTTTAATTTGCGCCCAGTCTAATCGTGTGCCGTACATATTTAATACTTCGTTTGCTGGCCCTTCGATTTTATTTCGTATAGCACGAAGAAGAATATTTCCGTAAGGGGTTCCATCCGTAATAGATATTATAGATATAATTTCTTCAACGTTATTGATAAAATCGAAAAGAAGCCGGGGATTGCCATCGAATTTCGGCAAGTCTTTAATGGCGTCCGGAACACGTAAAGAACTAAGGAGATCGTTAATGGTTACTGTATTATTGGCGGCACCGGGTATACGAGTATTATTATCATTACCGTTATTTTCTAAGGACATATTTGACAAATTTATATAATTAGAAGGTTCCACAAATTCACTCGTTTTACCACTATCTGAACGCGTTTCTAAAAATCTTCTAGATACCGTAGAGTATGGTTTTCCTGCTTCTTTAAATGGCATTAGCAGAAGACACTTTTTATAAAATTTATCAGTGCGATAAATTTTAAAGCGAAAATCTAACCAACTTAAATAACTAACTTAACTTCGATATCCAATTCGCACTATAGATTTAAGTTTTCGAACACGTGGGACAGCATATGTATTTTTATATGGGATTACTATATTAATAGGTAACACGTAAAAGGAAGGTAGTTATGATAGGATTCGATATCCAACTTACAAATAAATTGAAAGAACCTCGTTGTTTTCCGATCCAGTATCCTCTTATATAGAGCGTAGATGCCTTTTCGCTACCGTGTTCCTCGGTATATTTTGTAACTTTTTCAATTTGATGACTACTATGTGCCGATATGCTTTCGACTATCTTAGCACCAAATCCAGTTGAAAACAGTTATAAGGTGAAAAGTCTCCAAGACTGCGCCAGTTATGGATCCGAATATGAAAACTGGTTCTTTCAAAAATAAGAGTTTATTGTCTTGCCTCTATGACGATTAATACAAGAATGAGAGTGATTCTACTCAGTTCAAAAAGAAAGTAATTTGCATACATACAAAAGTTGAATTCAATGTTGTTACAATATATAGTTCAATATAGTTATTACAAATATAGAGTTGCCGTAATCCGTAAATCCAATGAATTAAATGATTTGATAAAATAAAAATTATTGCATTATAAGATTACATTTAATTACAAAATGAAGCTATTAGACATATCTAGTAATAATATAGTTGCTGTTGTGGGTGTTGCCATAACTCGCGCAGGAGTAGTTGACGCGCTATGCCCCGCTAGGGGTTAAGGCAAAGTAGTAGTAGTAGTAGTAGATTTAATATTGGTCAGCCGATATTCTTGTCGAGTGCTAGAGTCGGTTTTGGTTTGAGGTATCGGGAAAAAGTTAACTTATTTACTTTTCACCGCGCCCCACGTGTGTGATTTTTTTTTTTATCTCTGTTCTTTGTTAGCTGAAGAACATAATAGAGTCCCTTTTCTTCTACAGTACATCTACTGGTGAAAAAACGTGGATTCATTGAGATAAAATACTGGCAAAGTACCCAATTTGATACGGGAATTTTACTAGTAAAATTCTGGATGACAACCCGATAGTTTACCGCATAAATTAGCAGAAATATTTTTGTTGTTCTTCCTGTTGAAGAGAACAAGAAAGTTCAGATTTCAGTTTTGAGCCAACTTTTTTGGGGATCAGTTTAGTTTACTGGATAGCATCATGAGTTGGATTCCCTCAACAATACAAAATATTTACGATGCGAATGATTCCCATAGAATTGCAAATCCTTCAGCACATAATGTTTGTACATTGCAAATCCTGTAATCAAAGTATTCTTCGCGTTTCTTGACTGAATTTTTAAAATATTTCCACTTCAACTACCCGAGCATTCCAATCAATTTATTAATTAACCAAAGAGCCTAACAGTCTCCAAACTTCACCGCACTTCCCCCAATCCGCAACTATTCCACTCCACGTTGTACAATAAAGTGACTTTTTACGAGATCGCCTCTTCTCTCTTTCAAAGGTACTACAGCTATGGCTGTTACTCCTTGAAAGAACATTACCTCCGTCAGCTATAAACACGTTTCGCAACAACCCAAAGCGTTTTCAGTTCCGTGCCGCTTCCGTGGCGATAGTGTACCTGTATTCTAACCGTTCTGCAACCTGAAATGGAGAAAGAAGAAAATGAAGAGCAGAAAAAAAAATTAATTGAAAGGAAAACACGTAGATTTCCCAAAGGATATCATCTTTGCTTTATGCCACCACCCTTGCTTACCGTGGCAGCTTCGTGCCAAGAAATCCGTATCAGAAGACAACGACTCTTTCAATGCACACGGCCGTAACATTTTCCTTTAAACAGCATCCCATCTTACCTAGTGCCGTAATACAAATATACATACCCTTGAACTCAAGTTACTGGCCATTCATTCCCCATTCGGGGGGGTTTCACCTTCAAGTATACATTAGTTCTGATTTTCGACCGCCAGTCAGGAAAATTCATTATCCACTCGAATGAAAATCCTCATCGTGGCAGATTGAACGAAAAAAGGCGGCGATTTAAAGGCATCCGATAGCGAGGACCTTGTGATATCTAAGTTTCTCCAAGCCCTATGAATATTGCAAACTCAAAGTTTTTTTCGAGAAGATGTAAAATTTTGCAAGGACACACGGCTGCACGAATAGTGGAAGAGTGGCGTTGAAGAGCTTCTCCACTTCTGAATAAAATTTTCTTTTATAAATAGGATGAGGTGGTCGATGTAGGTTGGATGTTTTTGTAAGCACATATTCAGGAGCAATATTTCGCTGATTTCTTCCTATTCATTCAAAATCAAAATAAGATTTTTTTTACGGATATTATATTCACCGCTCGACTCTACCTGAATCCTGTAATTACACCGTTGGCTCGAGCTCCAGGTGATGAAACAATGAAACGCCCTTTTCTCAACAGTAACGACCAAAACTTGGCGTATTAGAAACCATTAAAAACGTTATCTTTGCCGACCATCGCGAGTAAAGATTTGAATTTTATCCTGCGCCGTATCTTTTCGCGGTCCATGCCTGTGGCTGTGAAAGGCTGCGTTCCTGAGAATGACGCAAAAAATACTGATTCGGAATCAGTGTGACTGAAAAGAAAATTTGCATCCGTGAGTGGGAGCAAAGAGGGTCGCGGCATCTGATTTCGAATCTTGTCGGCTTTTGGTTCGTCGTTTCCGCAGATCATGATCTTTGAAGGTCGACATGATTAGAGATCGCTCTCTCTTTCTCTTTCAGTCAAGGATGCACAACAGGGCGACCGGTAGCGCAGTGTGTTGAGGCATCAGTCTCATGTTGGACTACCGGCGTTTCGGGTTCGAATCCCGTCCACGACGATGTTCGTGGCCATGGATGTGCAGGAGGTGCATGCTGGCAACTGCATTCTCTGAAACCAATTTACGAGTATGCCAACGAAACGTCAACTGGGCCACATGGAACAGTTGACGCGCTATGCCCCACAAGGGGTTAGGGCAATTGAGTATCTGTATTACCCTGATTCCAAATCAGTGATTTTCCACCATTCTCAGGAACGCGGCCAATGTTACGAGATTGTGAGGGAGTCAGCAAAATGATATGCTAAGTAGGGCGAACGCGAAAATTCTCTTATTTGCCTATTTCTTTCAAAAATTATGAAGTTTTGTTCAGGTGTTGTATGAATATGTTCGAAGGTACATGTCCTCCCTTTCAAAAATAGTCAGTTACGTACCATGGTACGATTATTCGCCACGAATTTTTTCCATCATCATCAACATCCGATTTTTTCCTTTTTCTTTTACTTTGTATGTGTGTAAGTACCGTAAGCACTTATGTCTGCGCGTCTCGTGGCTTGTTCTGAAAATGGATTCTCGAAAAAAATTCCTTTCGCATGTTTAATCTTAATATAGTGTCGACCAAGATGATTTTCTATTTTTTCTTACACCCGAGGATGCTGAAGATCGAGCGTAATAAAACGGAAAAATAATCGGAAAGAGAATCTCTAATCAGGACGATAAATTTTAACTTGTTCGGCTCGAAATGTTAGTGGAAATAATTTCAGAGAAATTGCATTAATTTTGTGGATGATTTTTCACAGGAGCGCTCCTTAAATCGCTCCCTGCAATTTGGTAATGGAAACGATTTTTATTTCAATTGTCAGTTGCGTCTGGACGGTGAAATTGGTATTTATGTAGATTTAGGGGGTAATTACAATTCATTACGAAGATTAAGGACGCGTTGCGCTTGAAATTACCTCGTATTCATTGTCGATGTTAAAGAAAAAGACTGTAATGAATGACTTTTCTAAGAAACTATCCGAATTGTCAAATGTCGAAAAATGCCGGAACGAATGCAACAACCCTTTCCATACGAAAATATTTAACAATCAGAAAAAAATCGGGAACCATTCAAGCTATGCATGTTTAGACGCAAATGATTCCTAGGGCACGTTTTCAAATACTGGAAATCTTGATATGCCTCACTCGAGCCGGAGTTCGAGTCCGAGCCCGTGTTGAACTCGGTCGCCGGAAGAGTTTACGGCTCGTGGCTGGTTCTCGGGACGAAATGTCTTTTGACGCGACCCCAAAGATGAAAGCACAATACCTGTGGTCTCCGTTTCAGTAGTTCTCTTCAGCGGCGTTCGGTGGTCGCCGGGTGGCTCGAGAACCAGTGCGACCGAACAAACTGGCCTGTTGCCGGGACCTCCCGGGGTATGACGTAGCTGGTAGGATATACCGTGGCGAAGTATTCCCGTGAGACGAAATATGCCGCGGTTATCGACTGGCAGCCGGTGTTTTTTCTTTTCTTCTTTCTGTGCCCTTTCGTGATTTTTTCTTTTTTTTTCTTTCGGCCGGCAGACACGCCGTCCGCCTTGGAGGTTAGGTTTTCTTTTACTCGTGGCGTGTTTCCCGGCTGGAATGTTCGTTGGGTTCTGAATTACCTTCATTAGTATGGACCTTTTTTTTAAAGCAAAAATGTCACTACTTATCTCGGATTCCGAAATTGTGCTGCGCCCGTTGCCGTGGATGCGGTCTCCTTGTTTGAATTATCGATGGCAGCTGTCAAATGACAATGCATCGCAACCATAAAAGAGCCAGGCTGGAACTTCGAAGATCGCATTCTATTTGGTTCCTGTCCTCGAAATTCCTACGTGGATGCGGCTACTTCTCCACAGATGGCGCTGTAGTTTATGTCGGAGTTATGTTCGATCGGGTCGCGTTGATACAATCAGTTGTACCTATGTGTGCCGGGCGAGTATTTTCGCCCAACTCCGTTGCAACTGAGTGCACCTCTCGGAACTGGCCGGGCATAATTCCGAGACACTCGTTACACTATGTGTCCTTTAAGAATATGCTGTTTTATCGAATCTCATCGACCTGGCCATGCGGTAGAATAAACAGGCAGGTTTATCGATGTTTATTCGACCCTCCATCGTCCGCAGTTCTATGCGAATGGAGCATTCCGTTTCTTAGAACTTGATTGATTGATCGGGGGTCGCAACCTGTCGGCGGAGCCACATCGGCACTGAGCCGCGATCGATTTTTGATCGAGGTTCCGGGAATTGTGGGTTTTTGGATATGCTGTTGCCGTCGAATCGGCTGCGCCTGGACGTTTTTTTTCGGGGAGTCGAATTCCGCCCACCTCTGAGGGAGCAATGAGTTGGTTTTGAAACAAGTCGACCGAATTTAGACTTACCGCTTGTTTCACGAACTAAAATTTTAAGTCGCGACGGTAACGCAGCAATTGCGGAATCTTGAATTTAGTTTTTTTTCTGTGAATATTATAAGGCCTAACAACAGAGAATCAGTGCGTGCCTGCGGAGACAACAAACAGAACAACCGCAACCATTCTATGGCTGATGCAGATTCGAAAGAGCCCTTTTATACCCTTATTATAAGACGAATTCACCGAGTTGCACCGGACAATGGACATGGCTGGGGACGGCTTGCTGCGGAGCAGGGCCGTGGGACGCCACACGCTTAAAGTTTTCCCGTCCGTGTCGGGAACCAATGGAGTCCCTGTCAAGCGCGGGGTCGCACTCACAGAATTTTAAAATATATTAAGTTTATTAAAGAATAAAATGTATTAACTTAAAACTACCCCTACTCGAACGGCCTCGCAGATTCAAGTCGAACACCTAGACTATACCTAGGTACTTGAAATTATTTACAAATACCTGTCTCTTCACCTACTGGGGCGGCAAAACTCACTAGCATTAATTGCTTACACAAACGTACGCCTTCTCGCGGTCGTCTTCGTAGCCTTAGCTGCTTCAGCACTGTCTTCTCCTACATGTCTCGTCGTATTGGGACTTGCTTTGGATAAACGATTAAACGGAGGCGTGGTGGCGGACTTTTGAAGTTTATCTTTCTTTCTAAAATTTAAAAGCCAGATAAGGTTCCTTTCAGCATTTTTGATCGGATCGTTAAACAGACATTTAGAAAATTAAATTGTTCTAACAGGCACTTTATTCCTACGATAAATTGTAGCAGGAGATTGAGAAAACGGGCTTTAGTGTTTCGGTTGCTCCCGAATCGAGGTGGCCACGTCGAGTTTTTTTTTTTATTAAATTTAGAGATTGTGTGATCCTTCGTTCAGTTTATTTTTGTTTATACCTGTTACCGAGCTATGAATTTTCTTTATTATATATTTTTTTTATACCATTTCTCTTTCATTTCTTTTTGTATTTCGGGGACCTACCATTTATACTATGTTTTTGAATCCAATCGTGTATACAGTTTAACAAAATAATCTATTTTATTAAAAAAAAAAAAGAATTTTTCCTTCAGAGGAACACTTAGTATCGGTTTCTAGGTCTGGGATGTGTTAGTAGTTAGTATAAGGTAGAAGCTTCATCGGTTTTGGTTAGTAGCAACGTACCAAGCTTTTGGCGGTCATGGTACCTCATAATCTTTGTCTATTTCATTAGTTTGTGATTTGATACCCTTAGCAGGTTGTGTTATGTGGCATATAAAAGATACGGCCGCTTTGCACCAGATGCCTAGTCTAAGTGTGTTCTTTGGCTGTAGAGTATCATCTGACAGATCGTAAGGCAACACCTTATGAGTAGTCTCCCCGTAGACGAAACCTGATGCGGGGGCCTATGGCGTATGATCTGAAAACTGGTGGGGATCGTCCGATCCATTATGTTGATCGTCTTCGTGGACTCAATAGAGTAGTGTTCTTTACAGCAACGGAATACTGGCAAGTTTTCAGCCAAGCAAAAACTCTAGAAGGTGGCCAAGAGGTTGGGCAAAAAAAAAGGTGTCGAAAAATTACCACACAAAAAAGCCACCATGACTTTCACTGACAGACCAGCTCTGCTGTCGCGTCCGTCGGGAGAAATGGAGTGGTTCTTGCAGCATTGTAGTCATTGGCCTCCTCAATTGACATCTTTTATGGTACGCATGTTTGCACGAAAAAAGCTGAAGTACTTGAGAAGGATAATGTACGCTCTAGACAAAACGCCCAAAAAGAAAATTAACAAAGTCGAGTGAAAGACGCAGGGCTATATCAGCCAAACTAAAGACTATATTGGAACTAAGCCTAAAATATGTATATTATGGAAGGATAAGGGCAGATGTTTTCTCCTTCCAGTTTGAAAACGGTTAAAGCTACTGAAAATTTATTCGAGATAAAATAAAAGAGATCTAGAACCGTTCAATAAAAAAAAACATGTTGTTACTTCTTCATTAGTTTTCGAGATAAGCTCACTTGGAAAATATATCAGAAAAGAAAAAACAGATTTGACCCATTTAGTCGTTTTCAAGAGCAAATATCTCGAAAATTATTGAAGATACGAAAAAAGTTGGGTTAACCCCTTTTACTGAGATCTTTAATTTTGTCCCAGAAAGTTTTTTGCTAAATTTTAAAATATTTTCAAAGCCCAAATTTAGGGTCTTTTTTTGTGGTTTTTTGACAATAATTCAAATTTTACAAAAAAAAAAGCGCCACAGAAAACTTAAATAGAAGAAAAACTATAAACTACACCACAATTTGTTTTAAGCAAACTAGACACAAAAATCAAAATTTTTCCTTTTAAAACAAAAATCAACGTTCAAAGAGTTATTTCTCAGAAAAACCCAGACATACGGAGCTGTTTTTTATATTAAATTTTAGAAAATTTAATATACTTCTCAAAAAGATAATTTATTTATCTGGGTGACACATACTGTTGAATTTATTAAGTGATTTTTCTATTTTTTCCCCACATTTGATTTTTAAGGAAATTTATATCTCACTGAACGGCTCTATATATTTCATTTTGTATCGGAAAATTTTTCGCTAAGGTTAACCGTTTTCAAAATATTTTGTACATCACTACTCGTAAATCATGATCACATTTTTTTATTGTATTAGAATTCGATATATTGTGTATATAAATACCTAAATGGAACAAAAAATCCGAATGTAATTCAATTTTTGAATGTTTGTCCCTAATTTGCCGACTAATCTATCGATTTCCATCAAAATTTCATAAACATATCCGTTGGGATCCAGAATAGTTCCTGGCGCTTTAATTGTTCGATTTGGCCGCAGTAACCAAACCCTCCCCCACATGGGGGTGAGTAGGCGTATAGAATCGAGATAGAGAGCTGAGAAAAAATGTCAAAAATGACTAACATTAGTGTCAAACCGATAGTCTTCGAGGTCGCTGAGATGAATAGTGGTAAACCCAAAGACCAACCGTCCCGCGGGGAAGAGTATGCATGGTAAAATTGTCCTAAATAAACAAAAACTTGTGAGCGAAGCGAGCTCTCTCAGATAGAAGTTAATAAATAGGGGAAAGTACGATTTTTACGATTTTTCGGAACGAGTTGGTACGATTTCCACTTTTTGTCTTTGACATCACTGTCTCCAGGTGACAAACAAAGTGGGGCTCCCTCCGAACTCGATTTCTGGATATCACCTTCCAATCCTGCTTCAGTACCTATTGCATGTAACTCTACCCAAGATACATTGTTCAGCACACACTTGAAATATGTAGAAGGGCGAATAAAGGCCCACTTTTTTGCATTCATAAAACACGGACGAAATTGAAACACAAGCTGTCGGACTAACATAAAACATAAAATCTAAATGTATTTGGTTAGATGGGATTTCAAGAAAATTTTCTTGAATTTCATCTCGCTGAAATGGTGTTCTGGCCAGAACAGTATCGTGACGGCCGCTCCACTCTCCACGAATGTGCAACGAAAAGTGCAAAAGGAGCTTAAAAATATCCTTCGTATGTACAACGTACATATACGAGTACCTACCGTATTCTATACGCAAGCACGATGGTATATTACGGTGAAGGTTCAACTACAACCAGGTGTAATTGAATATAAAATTACCTCTGCCATGGATTAATATTTAATGAGATTCTTCCTCCTTGGCATTTCCTTGTAGTGGAAATGTACATGCGGAATATGTACCTGAAGTATCCGACATTTGCCCCATTTTTATATCTCACGTTGAGTGAATGAGTTTTATCTATTCCAGGAGAATTTTGTACTATTCTGTCTACTTTTTTTCTTTTCCGTTTTGTAAGACTGTTTTCTGGGTTGTGGACTATTTGCTGAAAGGCTGATATTCAAGGAGAGATCATCGAAGTTACTTTTTGTTTTTAAGACACAATTAATTAGAAAACATATATGTTTACGTGCGTTGAATATGAAAACATCTGTCGAATTAGGTGCGATTTACAACTTTTTCTTTTATTTTTACCTTTCTTTCTAATTAATAGAAATTTGACGACGTATTTTCAAAAGAGAGTTAGTTCAGATTTAGTCAAGCATCCCTCAGAACACCGCAATTTATTCGCATCGATTTCGAATATTTCGCTACGAAATCGCGGCGGAAAATTCGCACTAGCTTCACACTGACGCGATTTTTTCACTAGTGAAACTTCACTCAAATCATGAAAGATTCATGGAGAAATGCAAATGGTTGCAAAATCACGATAGTCAGTCAGATTCACTTCGCGCCAGTATGAATAATGCTATTGGGTGTACTTACTAAACTTTGCTTGCTTAATTGTCAAAAAGTACTTACAGATGTATTATTCAAAGTACTGTTCATCGCTAGCGACAACTTTCGCCCATCTCTCTGGCAATTTTCGGATTCCATCTTGGAAAAAGAGGCGTCTTTCGAAGCGATCCATGATTGGATCCATTTTTCGACATTCTCGTACGAACGAAAATTCTGATTAGCCAGGCCGTGCGTCATGGAAAGAAACAGATGGTAGACGGAAGGATGTCTGGGGAGTACGGCGGGTGGGGTAAGATTGCCCATTTCAGGGTTTCCAAGTATCTGTTGACCACTTTTGCGGCATATGATCGAGCATTGTCATGCTGGAGACTGACTTTTTCGTGTCTCTCTTGGTACTGTGGTCGCTTTTCCTTTAATGCTCGACTTAAACGCATCAATTGCGTTCGGTACCGATCTCCTGTGATAGTTTCATTCGGTTTCAGTAGCTCGTAGTATATCACACCGAGCTGGTACCACCAAACGCAAAGCATAACCTTGGCGCCGTGAATATCCGGTTTTGCCGTTGACGTTGAGGCATGTCCGGGGATTCCCCATGACTTTCTGCGCTTGGGATTATCGTAACGGACCCACTTTTCGTCGCCGATTACGATGCGATATAGAAATCCCCTCCGATTCTGCCTTTGAAGCAGTTGTGTGCATGCAAATAATCGCCGTCCAATATCTCTCGGTTTTAACTCGTACGGAACCCGATTTCCTTGTTTCTGAATCATGCCCATGGCCTTGAGGCATTTCGAGATAGCTTGCTGAGTGACTCCCAGTGATTCAGCTAATTCTTCTTGCATTTGGCACGAATCTTCATCGAGCAGTGCTTCCAATTCGTCGTCTTTGAAAATTTTTTCTCTCTCAACACCATGCTTGTCCTCGACATTGAAATCGCCACTTTTAAAACATGGAAACCACTCACGACATGTTCTGTCACTCAGAGCAACCTCACCGTAAATATCTGAGAGCATTTGATGAGCCTCAGCTGCAGTTTTTTTCAAATGGAAGCAGAAGATCAAAACTTCCCGCAAATGACGAGAACTTGGCTCGAAAACAGACATTTTGAATCGCGAATCTTATTAAAAATGCGAACAACTTTTACTAATCCGGGGACGTCGATACGTTCACAGACGTCCAAACTCACTTTGTGACACTTTTGAACTACGTATTTTGACTAGCCCTCACCGATGCAGCCGTCTGTCGGAAAACGGCGGAAGCAAAGTTGTACACCTAATATTTTTTTTATATTCTTTTAAATACAATAATTTATACACTTAATTCTTTCACCTTAAATTCTTCTTACCACTACGCAAAGGACTGTCGACTAAGACCAGGGTCTAAGTGCATTTGCTAAGACATCTCTAAACCACATTTTAGATTAAATATTAAGCAATTGCCGACAATCTGCTGGCAGTCATTAAAACAAACTGCCCACTTTCCAAAATATTTAGCCGCAGTAGAGCCCTTTAAAGACAATCCGACAAAAAAAAAGTTCAAAGACGCGTTCAAACAGTTTAGACATCCTTGCGACAATCGTTCAGGCTCAAATTTAATGATTCCTCTCATCCTCTATCATAACTAACTTTAGATATAGGTTTTCACGACATCCTGCTGGCATTCCATAATGTGCCATAATCTACAGATGATACAGAGACCATAACATCCGCTGGTCGCCTCTTAAGATGTCATTTCGAAATAGATTCTCAAAATTTTGTGATTTCGTAGTTCAAGAAGTTTGATTTCCGTCACACTATTGCCGAGACTTTGGTCCGTTTGTATAGGTCGTTCCTTGCCGGAGCGAACTTCTTCAACGCTATGCATGCATAGTCCTCCCGGCAATCGGGGTATTGAGGGGATGATGATGATGATAATAGTGGCCGTATGTTGTCGGAAGTATTGTCATCATCTCATCCTTTTCAAATGCTGAATATGTCTTCGTCTCAGTCGTTGTCGGGAGTCATCTTGAACTAAGTTGCCTCTCGCTTTTCCGGCAACTTTAATTAAATTTTATAGAATGGAAAAAACTTTTTCGTTATCGACGAAGAAATAGGGGGATTTAGTATTACATGTTCATGTTCCAATTGTCGATTAGAGAGGACCCTGTTTAATGGTTTTGCAATTTTCAAGGCTGGCGGACGAAACCGAGAACGGAGAGCATGTGAAATTTGTTGAAAGTTTTCAATTCTTATCGAAGATAGGATGTGAAGTGAATGCGCTTTCTTCGGTTATTGAGTTGAAAAGTAAAATTAAAAGAAAATTGATTAGTTTTGTGGATTAGAAGTAGGCAATTATTGCATGAAGAGTCTTGTAACAATTACAAAAGTTGCCTCTTATGACTGATTCCGTATTTGCAGTGGAAGATATGGTACAATTTAGAATTAAAATGTCGATTATTCGGGAATATCTAATATAAAGCTCAACTTTTGCATTCAATCCTTCTGAAAGAAAATTACAAATAATTGTAATGGACGGTTTGGTGGGTATCCGAAGATGCTCGTGGAGCTCAACGGAGCCTAAGGTAGCATAATGACCGTGAAGATCGGCCCGTGCCATCTGGCTAAAGAAAGGCCCCTCAACGAACTAAGCAGCGGCCTATGCTTGCCGTAGCTTAGTTCGTGAGACGTGGGTGGGGTTTTCACCGCTCGTTGCCTCTGTCCATTATCTATTAATAAAAATTCACAGGCCGCGGGAAGGCAACATATACATGGGAGGCAAAAATGTGGAATAATAAAGAATGGGCCTATAACGATGGAATGGTTGGTGGACGGCGCAGACGCGCTCGCGCTCGCAATGGGATCCGGGTGTAATGGGGCCCTTGGCCTATGGTTTCGTACCACCGAGAGATCAATTCTCATTAGGTGCTGCCTTCAATCTGCCGGTAGAAGCAGCACAACCAGACCAGAATATGGTTCATTAAATAATTTCATCATCATAGTGGCGCGACAGCCCGACGTCGGGCCTTGGCCGCCTGGATCATTGTCCTCCAATTATCTCGGTCACGTGACCGCGTCGTCCAATTTTGGAAGCCCACTTTATTTCGTTTTAATGACCGCAACGCGAGATCAACTTCCTCTACTGTCGGGGCTTGTATGGGTGGGCCTAGATCGACAATATCGTCGAGAGCTTCTTGTGTGAGGATGTTAGATGGTTGGTTCAAAATAAGAGGCCCATCGTTTGTTAATGCCATCGGTGTCGCTGATGATGTTTCCATCCTTGTCCTTACAAAGGCTAGTCCTGGGTTGGTAGCCGTTCTTGTATTTACTAGTTTGTTCGCTTGCCTGGTGTTCCTATTAACTAAGTTTTCGTCTATATTCAGCAACTGCTCGTCAAAGTATTTACGTTTCTTACGTCTAATTATTCTATTCGATATTCGCCGTAGCTCGTCATATTTTTCTCTTCTGGCTCTGGTTCCTCGTTGAATCCATTGTCTGTAGGCCTCGTTTTTCGCGCCAAGTGAGTTTTTGCATTCTTCGTCGAACCAGTCATTTCGCGCTCGCCGGGCTTTATATCCCACAACCTTCTCTGCGACACCTCTGATGGTACCCTTGAGTTCTTTCCAGAACCCATGGCGCCTATGTTGCTGAGGTTGTGTAGCATAGGCGGTAGTCTTTCCTCAAGGGCGGTAGTATACGCCACCACCGTAGCATCGCTCAGAAGTTTATCAATCGCAAAGATTTTGGGAGGGCTGATTCTCGATTGGTGCACTGAGGAAATTCTAAATCTGTTGGTCGTCTTCACCAAGTGATGATCTGAGTCGCAGTTTGGTCCTCGATAGGAGCGGCCCCCGGTTTGTTCATGGAGCGTACATTCCAGGATCCGAAAGAATAATCCTTTAGTCGTTGATGTGGTGGTCGTTGTTGATCCGTCCAGGTTTCTTGACGTGGAGTGGTTTTTACAAGGACGAGTCGTCAGCACTTCGCTTAACCCCATTCAGGGGATGGCCTCAGAAGATAGCTGCTTCAGATGGTTTGATAAACGTTTTGGAGCTCACACAACTATGTTGCAGGTCCAACTACGCAAGTGATTCCATCCTACTAAACCTGAAAGGCTTGGATGTTAGTCAGCTATTCAGACTACAGCTATTCACCTTTTTCCATACTGTCTTATCGCTAAGACTTGGCCGTCAGCGGTTTGAAATACTGCCGTTACCAGGAGGCGCCCACGTTGAGGACTATGGAAAAGGTCTTTTGGCGCCCATTAGCGTCTAACACCAGCTGAAATACATCATGAAAATTCAAATTCAGCGTCACCGACAGCTGAACTTCAAACTAACGAAACTGTCGAAAATTTGCGTCGTAACGAATAACCTCAAATCATGCAATCTGAGAATCGTAACATGGCCGCTGTTCCATACACTAGGCCAAAGCGTATCCAGAAACCCGTTGATCGATTCGCATCAACATAGATCTTCAAAATTTGCATTAATACTAAAAAGGTGAGGTGTTGGAATCTTTAAATTGTCACTTTTTCGCTTTGTCACTTTCGCTCTTTCAACCAATTCGACTGTCACAAATTCGAGTCCTAGGAAATAAAGTATCTTTTTTATATTACTAAAGCAAATTTACTCTTTTCTTTGTCTGCAATCACAATAGTAACCATAGCCACGGTGGGACTCAAACCATTCGGGAGATGCCTGACTAACGTCTCAATGTACGAGTACACAGAGCTACCGGCCCCCAAAGAACAACATTCTTTTGAACAGCTTTTAATTCGTTCGAATACAATCAAAAAAAGAAAAAAACATTATCTTTACATGGTTGGTAAGTATACCATAACCGTGTAAGGATAATCACATTTTCAGTCACAAGTCAACGTGGTCATGAAACTATCCCCGTCTAATGTGACTATAATAATTTTACCCCGGGCGCATTTCTCTCTAGACATGTGTTTACGAGTACACACATAAATGAACTGTCATCCCCAACTGCTGTCATTATCAATTAGGTATAATTTCCAAATAAACTTCGTAAATGGATCTAATAGTCTCATATGCAGTGAAGGCTAAATTAAGGATCAAATATTTACAACAAGTAATTATAGGGCTGAGCATGGTCTACGTGGCTACCATGTTACCAGAACGATGGCATCCAATTCCTGAGGGGACCGTCAACAAAGAGGAGATTTCAACGAAACTTTCCAAGATTCTTAATCCTCGCCTACATATTGCAGATGACATAGGGAATTATTTGTGGAATTAATACAGTAATTATTTCAGTAGTGAAAATTGGTTTATTGTATTTCGCAGAACTCTATATCTTAGGATAGGGGATTGTCAATAATATTATACTTACGTTTGTGGTTTCATTACGGAATAGTAAAAATAAAATCTTTACCTGCATCATCCAAATCCGTAAACACGAAAATGATTTCGTTTGCAACAAAGTATACCTTAACTATGTAAACATCAGTGTGTACGGTCTTTCGCTTTGAAGACTACTCTGGTGTTCAGAAAGGAGACATTTGATCAAAAGCAGGGTCAAAGCAATTTCGCAAGCACAAGTTGTACAGTGTCGGTAGCCACTACTGAAGATTAGTTTGAACTTGTAAGTGGAGCTGTGCCTTGTTTGACTCGTATATTCTTACGAAGGATATACAGTTGCACAGATCCCTTTGTCCCTCTGACTTTGTACCACTATCATGATTTTCTCCATTGCATCGCTGCCAGAGACTTACATGTACGAATATATATACGATATTAGGAAAAGATACTACACAACATCTGACTGAAAACTTTCACTAAAGTACACTCTGTGGCATACAAAGTTTTGGGGAAAAGTTGTTTGCTCTCTACTTGTCTGTCTCAGGCTGGCTCAGCGCTAACCACCTTAAATTCTATCCTCTTGTCATTGTTATTTTAGATCCTGTATAGTTGTTCATCGCTACTGTTGGATGCTGTTTTGCAGCAGTCACACCGTCACACAGAGAGAAGATAGGGGATATGTTATGGGGCAATCATTCTCGTTTCAAAGTTACACAATTTCCTATACACACTTTCAATTTGTAACACACAAAAGTTGTTTTAGTTCGGCCAGTTCAGGAAGAAAATGAAAAGATAACGTACAATATGAAACGACGTCAACGAGAACATACAGAAATGACAGAGGAGGAACTAGGTTGCGGGTCAAGGTATCGACTAAGAACCTGGCGTATAGTATGACAACGTCAGGATCAAAAAGGGGCTGCTATGAAATTCTAGAAGATGTGATGAGTAACAGATTGACGGCTTGCGAGTATTGTATCAATTATTCCCATTGGCAAAACATCGGGAAAAGTTTGACAAGACAATATCAAGTTTCGATGATATTCCTTGCAATGTCATATCGAGATTGCTTTCAGTATTTTGGGAAATATAATTTATTGTTAATTGTGTTCTGCTGTTAATGGCGTAAAGTTGTGATGATGTTATTAGTTTTTATAGGAATTAAGTTATGATGACGAAGCTGTGTCGAAAATATTCCTGCGATCAGAATAACGTGAAAAATTGGTCGCAAAAGCAAATGGAGAAACTACGACCCTCAAACCTGAACTCTTTTGTAAGGAAACCTTTGATCCCTAATTAACCAAAATTCTCTCTCTCTCTCTTTCTCTCAATTGCCCTAACCCCTTGTGGGGCATAGCGCGTTAACTGTTTCCGTGTGGCCCAGTTGACGTTTCTCAGCATAAACTGGTTTCGGAGAATTCAGTTGCCAGCATGCACCTCTTGCACATCCATGGCCACGAACGTCGTCGTGGACGGGATTCGAACCCGAAACGCCGGTAGTCATTCATGAGACTGATGCCTCAACACACTGCGCTACCGGTTGCCCAACCAACCAAAATTAGAGGTGCTGAAGTAAAAAGTTGCTATCGTCACCAGTACTTTCTGCCCGTCCCTTGCGAGATCGTCGCCGAGTTGTGCTCGCGGTCACCCAAGGGAGGGAAGTAACGATGCTAAATATTGTAGTACGATTTGTAGCAGAAGCAAAGCAGTGACAGCAGCAGCATCGTCAGTATCTTGTGTAAATTTACTTTCTTCCACCTACCTCGCACCTATGAGGCCTTCATACAAATCTTAACCTTTTTGTTTAGAAAATTTGCCAGATATGAGTGAGATGTAAGAAATCACATTTACCCAAGACGATACTGCTGCTGCCGCCGCTGCTTTGAGAGGTCGGGCTTCATGTTTGCAGCTGCTTGGATGAATGATTTGTAGCGGAACTCGCTGAGGGATTTTTCTGTGACTGGAGCGCCATACCATTAGAGAGTACTCGTAATCCCCGCTATCTCAATGAAATCAGGCGGATAAGAACTGCGGGCAAATACTTCAGCTGCACGTTGATTGATTTTGAACTGCGGATACGATTTGACAAAGCCCACTTTACTCTTGCGATATGCGTCGGATGTTGAGACACAGCCTGTGAATGCATGTCAGAATAACAATTGGCATTGTCCTTCATTTTCAACTCCTGCTGCAGCTGTTGTGAGGAATATACAGCAGTCTTGACTTTTCTTGTTCCAGGTTTTACCAGCAGAATGTCACGATCTGATGGGGTTTTGGCTACAAAGAGAACAACCAAGTCGACGTCCTCTCCAATAACAGGTACCGAGCAATTTTGCGATCTGTTGATAGCTGTCTTCACAAGATCAACGTCTTGTTTAACTTTAATTTCACTCATCAATATCAGTGAAATTACACATCTCCTGAGCCGATATCGTCGACTCTGTTCCGCTTCTTTTGTGCTCTCTCATTATAATGGGTCCTCAAAAAATTTACGTAGCCATCACAAATGGTTGATACACTTGTCTATTTTGCCAAACAACTTTGTGGGCTTGGAAACCCCCATCAACAACAAATTCAAAGGTGGTTAAATCAACTTCGTTAAAAAATGTGTATAGTGCTGATTTTCTGCACTTTCTCACTCCACATTCGTGCCAAAGAGTAGGGAGCCAATTGTAATGAACCACCTGCAATGGACCATGTGGTAGTGCTGCTTCCACCGGCAGATCTATGGCAGCACCTGATAAGTAAGGATCTGTCGGTGGTACGAAACCAGAAGCCGAGGGTCCCATTACGTCTACACCCTGATGCGAACGCGAGGAAATCTGCGCCGTCCGCCAACCATTCCATCCTTATCGCCTCATTTTTTTATCATTCCCCATTTTTACCTCTCCTGTTTGTGTTGTTTTCCCCAGGCCTATGAATTTTTGTTAATACGTAAAGGACAGGGGCAACGAGCGGCGAAAACCCCACCCACATCTCCTGAACTGAGCTACGGCAAGCATAGGCCGCTGCTTAGCTCGTTGAGGACCCTTTTTCTTCGCCAGATGGCACAGCCCGACCTTCACGGTCAATTATGCTACCTTAGGCTCCGTCCCCATGGGCATCTTCGGATGCCCATCAAACCGTTCATTACATATTTGCTCGGCTAGCTCATTCGGTAGAGCATGATACTCTTAATCTCAGGGTCGTGGGTTCGGGCCCCACGTTGGGCGCCAAATATATAATGGACGGTTTATGTAACGGTTTAAATACGTATTATATATATAATTTTCCTCTTCTATTATTGTTATATACATATTTTTCATTATTTCTATTTACTTCAAAATTCTTCTTTTTGAATTACTTGAATTTTTCATAGTGTTTACTTCTACTTTTCGTTTGGTTTTGGATTTTTTTAGGGTTTTGTATTAAAAACAAAACCCTTATGAAATCGGTCAAATGTCTGTCCGTCTGTCCATGAAATATCTCACGAACGGCTGCAGCTACATACATGAAATTTTGTGGGAGTATGTAGAATTATTATAATTCGCCGGAGAAAGCGATTCGCTTTAATAGGCTGACTTTAAGGGGATGTCCCCATAGAGGGGAAATGAAGGTAAAAAAAATTTTTCATCTGGTATAGGCAAGTGGGGTATCATGAGAAAGGTAACACCGAGTACAATTAATTTCCGATATTTTCATCATATTTGAAAAAAGGGGAAAAGAGATAGAGGAAAAAATATGTGATCCGAGTTTGTCCCCCCCCCTTGCATTTCGATACCGTTATACTTAGAAATATGAAAATTTGCAGAAAAGCGGCATTTTACTAGTATAGAAAGCCAAAAATCGTAGAATTTTGATATCTCATCAAAAAAGGTTAATAATAGTACATTTCTATAGTTGCAGTTAGCATACCCCTGCACGCCTCAAGCACACCCAAGGTCAAAAATATTGATGGCCAATGATAATTAACATCATAGGCAATAACATCTTCAAGTTTCATTACAATCACATAATATTTAATAATAGTAAAATACATTCATTTAAATTTAGGCATTTTGACACTATCCACACAAAAATTACACCTACCGGCCTCATAGGTGTGAGTACTACTTTCATGTTGTTTTTCGTAGTGCGAATTGCAGTTATTTAATTAATCATTTCTGAAAGGGTAAAGATTAGTTGGGGGCGCTGCGTCGTAATTGGCAAACCTTACCGGGTGGAAGGGGTCCACATAGAGGTGAAATTAAGGTCAAATTTTCTTTTATCGACTGGTATAGGCAAGTGAGGTGTCGTGAAAAAGGTAATGTTGAGTACATTCCATTTTCTCGCATTTTCTTGAAATTTTTAGAAAGGTGAATAGTGGGGGAGGAGAAAATATTAGTTCGTAATCCCCCCCGTGGCATTTCGAGACTGTTAGAATTATGAAAACTTACAGGAAGGTGGGTTCCGAATAGCATATAAAATGGAAAATAATGGAATCTGTATATCTTCTCAGAATAGGTAAATAATAGTTTATTTCTGTAGTTACAGTTAGCACACCCCTGCATGCCTTAAACACTTTCGAGGTCAAAAGTACTGATGGCCAACGATAACCAACACCTTAGGCAATAATATGTTCTAAGTTTCGTTACAATCATGTAATATGAATTGGCATGTAAAATGTAAGTGAGTAAGACATTTTAATTATGTTTTTTTTTGTCCATCTGAGTGGTATCAAGAAGAGCAAGGAGCCGATATTTATATACCAAAATAAGCGCTTGCTACAAAACCCTCGGATTGCGGGCGTAGCCCTCTATATTCCGGTTTCATTTCAATAATAATTTATAAATCCATAATGAATAACTATTTTGTTTTCTTTGATTGGGTTCTTCCGTGTCCCGAAGGATGGGTACATTCCTTTCTCTCTCCCAATCCTTCCCTCGTTTGTTTCCTTATATGTTTTCTTAAGGGGGCTGATCTAGGACCAGGGTGCTTTGGCTCAAAACCCACGCAATTCGCTGATCCAGCCGGGACATAAGCCACCGAGCCAAAAGCATTCTGTTCAAAAATATTCTTGTTGCAGTGGCGGCGGCTCGGCAAAGCCGTGGTTCGCAATAATACAAATACTAAGAATTAAGGAAGCATTGGATAACACAGGACTCAATGATGAAAAAAGAGGTCGACAATTATCAAGCGACATCCGAAAATCACTGTTGACCGGGAGGGGGTGAAAAGGGACCCAAAGATTAGTGGTCTGCTTCGGTTATCCCCGGAATACAATCTATTATTATTCTCCTTCGTCTGACTTACAATTTCCTTTACCATAAAGTACAGGCAATTTAAATTAAAAAATAATTTACCATTCAGACAAATACAACGTAGGCACATATTGCCGCACAATAATCCATTGGATAAAACCAATCTACATTTCATAAGCCTTAATTTGAGTACATAAAGCCGATTATCCACTTTGAATTAGCACCCAAATTGCCATATTTACCAAAAATCAAACACTGTGGTAATACAAAATAATCTAACAGAAGGACGATAATGATGATGAGTGCATTTTGAGTGAAATTTGATAATCCTGTATTCGAATGCCGTAGGTGGTATGTTACCTTTTGTTGTATCCCACTCGTTAGGGTATGTATTTTTGGAAAGACGGAACGATGTGGAGCTGTGGAAGGATACATATTTACATTTGTGTTTCCCCGCAACAACAACAGAACAAGAAGCATCCAGAACATGTGAAATCTGTGTTACCCAGCGGGTATCCAATTACAAAGTGTAGGCATTTAAGGTATTCGACCGTTAGAGAATGGACTTTATGTAATGACACAGGAAAATTTTAAGTCAATTTTTCTGAATTTAACATACATAATATGTCATATCATCTCATATTATGATTCAGATATACGAATATGTGATTTAAAATACATGCTGCACTGAAATCTAGCTCATTAATAATTTTATTAACTTTGTTATACTGAATTTTTAATGACTCCGTGGGTTTTTTTTTTTTGAAGAAATAAGGAAATGTAATTTTGTTTTTATTTTTCAATTTGATGCGGATCACAAGTATTTGCGACTTAAGGTAGGTACGCCACGAATCTTGAAAACCTATCTGTAAATTTACATTAATTTTACACATATACATACAAACGCCTCACTTGAAAGGGTAATCTTCCAAAAAAATGTATTAGTGTTAGAGCTTGTGCACACTACAGGAGATTTGGATAAATCTCGAGACTGAAACAAGTACAGGAATAGATAACAAAACAGGGAAGGCAAAAATGGGGTGATAAGGGTGGAGTGGATGGCGGACGGCTCGGATGCCTTTGCGCTCGCATCGGGTCCGGGTGTAATGGAATCCTCGTCCTCTGGCTTTGTACCTTCGATAGATCACTACTAATTAGGTGCTGCTTTTGATTTGTCAGTGTCAATCAAATCAAATCTCGTCGCAAATCTCGTATTTACCCCTGGATTCGTATTTCAGCACATTACGGAAAAATTAATGCAATATTTTCTTTTGAATTATTCTTGGAAAAGAAGAAGAATGAAAGAAAGGACAATATGACAGTTGTTTGTTATGAAATTTTGGGACACACACGTGCGTGTATGTACATAAAGACTACCACACCATAGTCTACCTATACCTGATGTCCCTATGTACGTGAACGATAGCACAACTGCTGCTGAGAAGAAGAAAACAGATGGTGTTCATGAGTTACGAGATTTGCAAATCAATCCAGATTTAGGTCTCTGCTGTGCATATACTATTAGGTATCGGATTATAAAAATTATATTGTCATAGAGCCGGTTTCTAAATCTCCGGTTGAACAGCTGATTAACTAACCAGGGCATTAGTCTATCTATTAATCTAAGCTTTAGGCCGGCCGCATCTTGGACGTAGGGAGGGCAGCGCAGCGCGCACATGGCATTGTTGTTGTAAAATCAGATTTTGACAATTGTTACAACAACAATGCCACGTGCGCACTGTGCTGCCCTGACTACGTCCAAGATGCGGCCGGTCTAAGAGTATGCAACGCATCGCAACACTCAAACTATGACAACGCTGTAGATAAATCAGCTGTTTGATTTTGCGGAATGCAGTCTGTACCATTCTGTTCAATTAATGTTTTAATTAACGTTTTTTATACCGAACTCCGTTTGTATTTTATATCCAGTGTAATTGTTCTCATTTGAATGTGCGAAAGTAAATAGTTCCAGCTGTAAAATCTATCCAATATTTGGGTTTATCATGTAGTTAAATTTTTAATCGGAGGATAGGTAGCAGTTAGCGTTTATCGATACATTAAACTTTAATCAGACATTGGGAAACCAGCTCATCAACTAATAATATTATATTTAATGTAATCTATTTTCTATTCAAAACTATTTTCATGATATAGACTCTTGCATCAATCCCTCTCTGTAATTCGCACCCCAAATTAACGATGATGTGGTCGTCTTGTACGTTCTAATGACGAAATACTATGCAAATTACCCCAGAGGTGATAATAAACGAGATGACAAGTGAAATGTACTCTGGAGACCCCCCAATGATATTACATCCACATTCATGTGAAGATTATTTGTCGAAGATAAAATCCTTCAACCCCATGGAGCGTATTATGAATGGCGTTATGAGTATACGACAGAAGCTGATAAGATACACCAACGTACATATGTACTCGTACATGGAGAATCTGTATGATGGATGAAGGACGAGTCCATAAGGAAAATGAGAGGATAGTTTGCAATCCTTTCGGGTGTTTGTGTAGATTATTAAATGACATTCATGGTTTAACGTTAGTTAAGATTTGGATTTCATTGAGAACTTGATATTGCGAAGTAATTCTCTATTGTCGGGTTGGAAGAAATTCAAAGCGATTAATGGATCAACATTGCAGAGCATTGAATTTTATAATTTATTAATTTGGAATTGAACCAAATTTATATTTGGAACTTCTTGACAATAAAACTATTTGCATAAATCGAAGGGACGAGTTTAATGGAGCACTCCGACAGGATACTAAATCCGATAACTGTTACCAATATTGCTATAAAACGATTACTGTAAAAAAGAATTGCACCCTATTTTTAATTGAAAATCATTTATATACAATATACCGGTTTGAGTGGGTCGAAAACTTATTCCAATCTGCAGCCATCTATTGCTTGGCGGTACTTTCTCAATTCCTGAAGTAATGTCCACAGGCGGCAGCTTCAGCCGACTATTTTTATACCCTAGACTTTTAGTATAGGGTATATTGTTTTTGTCACGATGGAAATATGTAACACCTTAAAGGAGGCTCCGGAGGTATAGCAATGTATATATATAAAATATCAGGGTTACCTCCTGATTCGATTAAGCCATGTCTGTCTGTCTGTCTGTCTGTCTGTCTGTCTGTCTGTCCGTCTGTCTGTCCGTTCGCACGATAACTTTCGATAGAATGAAGCTAGAGCCTTTAAATTTTGGTCAAATGTTGGTAGTGTAATCTAGTTGGATGGTATTGAAAATGGGCATGATCAAGCCAAGAGAACGCCTACCTCCCCTACATATGTAAAATACTTAAATGTATCTGTAACTTCCGACTAAATAAATATGAAAAGCTCTAGCTTTGGTAGATTACTCGTGAGGGTAATCTTATAAACTCCTAGGAAAATAAAATCGATCAGTTGAAAACTAACGGTAATTTTCTTACAAAGAGCCCCGTACTACCCTACTTTTCGGGTTTTTTGTCTATAACTCTTGAACCAATTGACGTAGACGCCTGATTTTTGGCATGGTACCCTGGGGTGAGAAGATGCTTGAGTTCTAGTAAGTTGGGCATAATCGGATCAAAGGAACGCCTACCTCCCCTACAAATTTAAAAAAATTCAATATTCCTTTAATTACGATAACTTTCGATAGAATGACACTTGCGAGTTGAAAATTTGACAAAATATTGTTAGTAAGATCTACTTGGTTGGTATTGAAAATGGTTAAGATCCGACTCAAGCAACCCCTACCTCCCCTACAAATGAAACTTCAAATAAGCGATAACTTTTGATAGAATGATACTACCGAGTTAAAAATTTGGTGGAATGTTGCTAGTAAGACCTACGTAGTTGGTGTTGAATATGGGCAAGATCCAACCCAAGGAACCCCCACCTCCCCTACATATGAAACTTCAAATAAGCGATAACTTTTGATGGAATGAAGCCAGTGACTTGAAATTTTGGTCAAATGTTTGAAGTGAGATTGAGTTAGTTGGCATTAAAGCTGGGTAACATCCGATCAACGAAACCCCTACTTCCCCTACAAACGAAACTTTAAATAAGCGATAACTTTCGATAGAGTGAAGTTAGAGACTTGAAATTTTGTTTAAATGGTTGTAGGGTGATCTAATTGGTTGGTGGCAATGATGAGCAAGATCCGACCTAAGGAACCCTTACCTCCTCTACAAGTGAAACTTCAAATAAGCAATACCTTCCGATAGAATGAAGCTAGCGACTTGAAAAATTCGACAAATATTGTAGAATGGGTTAGTTAGTTAATTGATTTTGAGAATGGTCAAGATCCTAATGAATGAGTGCCAACCTCTCCTATGAACTGGCCATATAGGAGACCCATTCTTAATGCATATGGTCGTTGCCAATTGGTACTTTTGGTATCTCCACTAGGTCTGTAGAAGTCTAGGGTATATACGCTTCGGACTCCGGGCCGAAGCGAAGCTTCGGCCTGGTTTCTCTTTTGCATTCAAGAACAACAACAACAACATAACTTTTCGGGCTGTCAAAGTCACTGCTGAAATGTGGCTCGCGAGGCAGACTACCAGACACAGCTGATGCCGCTCCTGATGCATCTACCGCCGCCAATGCTTTTGTCGAAAATGCAATTAGCCCATCAGATAAAATACCGAATGATCGCAGTTCTGACTGTTCGTTATAAGTGCGGTGACCGATTGTGATTTCGGCCAGTTCATTTGAGACGAATCGTAAACAAACATTTAAGTCAAACCTACAGTAATTTGACATCGTTATGGTTTTTGATGAAATATTGCATTGATTTAATTACTTTAATCCTGTGACTGCCTCACTGTTTTTCACACCACACGTTGAGCGCCCTTTTCGTCTAGTCCAATTTTTAGCATGGAAAAGGGTTTTCATTCCAACTGGGGTCTGTTGAAAATTATACATTCACTGATTTATCATGAATAAACGAATTAAGAATTGCAATTGAAATAAATTTGATATGCAGGCGCAAAGTCTTCTGTTCATAGCATAGTCTCTAAAAACGGCTTTTTATTTTACATGTCCCACCTGTCTGTAAATTTATTAGATTCCTAACTTTGAGTGTGTTTCTTTTGATGTATGGACGTGATTTGGATTCGAGGCTAGCTCTACTTTTGATCAAGTCAAAGATCTAAATTTCAAAATTTGTTGGTTATGCGGTAGATTTAGGAAAATCTCGAGATCTAGATTAATTTTTTTTTACTGAGTTTAAATTTTTTTATTGCCCCCAATTTATAAATTTGTAGTGACTGGACACCCGCCCCAAAATTAAAATCTTATTTCCTGGCTTTAATATGTGTCCCTAAACTTAAAGGACAATTACTTATTGAACGAAAAGCTCGTTGTTTTTACTTTCGTTTCTTTCCAAAAGGAGGCCACTTGATCCACTCCCCCCGCTCGTGGTAGGTAAAGACATATCCCCTCGGTTATTTATGAATTCCAAACAAACAATGGCACCGATTGCATAAATAAATTGCAGCTTTATCCTTCTTCATTTTATTCGGGGCGTGTGATATTAAGAAAGCAAAATGCATACGGTGAAAACGAGAGCCGACAGGAAAATGCCATAAAGCAATGCTATGTAGGAGCGTCAGCAATACGAAATAATATTGTGCCGCCCTTTCGCCATAGTGAGTCAAGACATTTGTACACCTTGATTTTGTACAGGGTGATGCTTTCCGGAGGAATTGGATGAGGCTCAAATCTTTTTACTTGACTAATTTTTTGTTAATTTGTTGTTTTTCATATAATGAACGTCCTGCGGTTTATCATTTCACGAAAACGGTGTTGCAGTCATGCCACACTTCAATCCTAAATTCAAATTTGCTTTATAATGATTTAACTTCAAGTGTTAGGACTTATCCAATATCGGCCTGGGATCAGCTTATCGCTTACCAGTCCCCAACTAGGCAAGAATGTTCTTTTCTTCAACTAGTTAATGTCAAATGCATGTAAGGAGAGGTTTAATTTATTTTATTATACAGCTAACATTTCCCACACACAGGCATAGGCATAGAGAAGAGAAAAGCCTGAAGCGAAATCCTGTCTTATTTCGTAGTCTTCCGCCACCCTGTATGTCCAGAAAGTGTTATGTCGCCAACGACCATCGATGCGAGACGTGGCGTGGCACACTTGAACCCAGCAAAAGGAGCCGAGAAAATTGATGAGAAAAATGCCTGCACGATACAACATTCAGGTTCATTACACAATCATGTCACTCGAAATAGTATGCTGCAATGCAGTCACACTTTAGCCAGGCTAACTTCCAACGTTTCCTACACAATTCCAGTAGTTCGTCCTCTTGTTTTTTTTGCCTTTCTGTTCGGTTGAGCCTTTTCTAGACTCACTTTATATTTATCCTTTAATGGTATTCGTGCATTGAAGCCATACTATAAAATGTTGTGCAAAAGATTATCCTGGTATGCTAAGCAGCAGCAACATATGTTTATCGAACATACTCGTATACTCTACGAGTGCATAGTTTGTAGATACAATCTTCCACTATAAGGGAATTTCATACTTTCCTCGAGATAGGTGGGGCGTACTCGTATGTGTCGCAAAGTGTCCATGCGATAGAATTATGGAACAGATGGACAAATAGTTCGAGTCGAAAGTTTTTTGTCACACTATCGAAAAGGAAAACATAATTTTTAGTGGAGGTAAGCTGATTTTGATACAGATACATATTTGTAACGAACTCCGCAAATTTAAAATACTTGCGGCGCCATCCGTGTTAGTATTGGTTGGTGTTGACAGCCGTCAACAAGAAATAGAAGCTGCAAATCACTCGTCGACAACATCGGCTGGGTTGCTGGCGTGTCGGCGCAAAATTTAACTAAGAAATAAGGAGGGCAACAAAGTTTTCTATTGGGACTAGATTGCAAACTTTCGTGAACCAGTGTCTACGGCGGATCCTACACGTTCCCTGACCAGCCGATCTCCTGTTCATTACTGGCTAGGACAGGATAGAAATTTCCATAAAAGCCAAAGTGGCAATGTATAGATCACACATTTCGAAAAGGGCCGGAAAACACCGCTAATCAGGCCCTCGATTGGAACCAACAGAGAACCGATGCAAGTCTCCGCATTGGACGACGTAGAAAAACCTGAAGAAGATCAGTTGAGGTCGAAGGTAACTCAATAGGCAAATCGTGGAAACAGTTGAAGGCGATGGCAGTGAACAGGACGAGGTGGGAAATCGGCGTGGTGAATGCCCTATGCCCCACAAGGTGTTAACAGGAACCAGAGAGAGAGATACGGCATGGACCCAGTTTCAACCTTTGTCGTTTCGTCTACCCACAAGGCACATGATATATGTTATCTATGTGATGGCAGAGGTAGCGAGCGGGCAAAAACCTCGCCCATATCTCCCGAACTGAGCTGGAACAGCATCTCGTTTTGGAGCATTCGTTTCTAGCGCCGCCTGTCCTTGACGGCCACTTTGGAAAACCTCCGGCTCCTCCCCCATAGACGCCATTCGGTGATCAACTTAATCATTACATAATTCGTTAACAAATTAATATGCTACCTCTGTTCTGCGAAATGAATGAATTGTACAAATACTTCACCGACTCAGTCGGCCTTAGATGAGTTGCCTATGGAAGAACTAAAATGCAATCAAATTGAAATCACTTGCGGTTAAAAGAAATTACAGAAACAATAACACAACTGACTGAAAAAAAATTGTACGGCGAATTTTTTTTACCGATCGGTAGCCATGAGGTTTCGGTCACCACTCTACGATTCTACATCTAGAGAATCAGGGATTTAATCCCCGGCGCGTTAATTAAAATTACCCACGGGTATTATGAGGACTCCCACAGCGTTCCAAGCGCGTCAGTAAAAGACGGCTCGGATAGGAAGTGCATGCTAGCAACTGCACCATCCAAAATTTACATGCTACCGAAATGTCAACAAGGCCTAGCCATGCAAGAGAAGTTGACGCCCTCTTACTCCTGCAGAGTTTAAAACAATTGACAAAAAAAAACAACAAAACAAACAAGAAGGTCTAAAATACAAAAAGTAACGTCAGACGTTGCTATAAATAAATAATAAATAACTGGCGCAACAGTCCAATTTGAACCACGGCCTCGAGATGAGTTAGCATCATCTCATTTTCTAGATCGTGACGGTTTTTTTGTGCAGAGGTATGTGATCAGCAATACGCTCAACCGAGTTATTTACCCCATAATGGGTACTCATTTAACAGCTGAGTGGGCTCATAGTCCGACACGTAAATCCCCGGAATCGAACCGGGGCCCAGTGCGTTGAAGGCGAACGTGCTAACCGTTGCGCCATCCGGGCTACGTTGCTATAAATTCAAATAATTTTCGGCTGTTTAAATGTCAGAATACTTTTTATCTTTACTCTAATGGCATTTGAGTCTCTCTCTCTCAACGTGTATAAGTATGTTGAGCCTAGACACTCTTCTTGAACCCATTCGCCTGCTACGTTACGATAGAAAGGATGACGATTGAACTGTTCATTTTTGAGATATTAGTAAGCAAGTGTCCAATACCAGACTTCGACATTCCATTTCTAGTCTTCCCCTAAAGTTGAATGGTCACCATACCAATACTATTCGGTACATTTGCGGAATCTTATAGCCCTCGAAATAGAAAGGATATCAGCCTCATCTCAAGCTTTTCTAGTTCGTTCATCCTGACGTTGTGTCGTAGCATTAAATTTGCTGCAATCAATCATTCATGGACTGGCTACCTCTCTAAGCTTGAATAATGTGTCACCGAAGCTTGGAATTGAGTATGGGTATGTTTGTCCGCTTCATAGTTAATGGATGAGGACGTGCCTAGGTTTCGCTATGGATCCTGGTGACCTCATCATGTACATAGATAATGCTATATCCGTAATATGGCCCTAGTTTTGAGTAAGAATCATTTCTAATGCATGAAAAACATGTCATCCGAAAACTAAAAATTCATATATGTGCGGAGTGCATAGAAACACGAAAAGGGCTGACGGTGTTACCTAAAAATGGTTTTTATGAGTATACTGAAGATACCCGATTGAATGACGAAATTGCATGGAAAATGCATAGGAGATTAGTTGAAATTTATCATTCAATTAATTTCCAAGATTTCCAGCAGTAAATGGTGATTTCAAACCAATTTTGTATCATCCCAGGTGAACCAACGCAGGTGTAAAGACAAAACATACAAATTTTTTGACGCGATAGTTTAAATAAACTTATTAAATTTTAACATAGATTTGTCTTTTGGCTGGACGTGAAAGTAAGTTCTCTTAATCCCCATTATACACGCCTCTGCCTCAGAAGCGAGTTTTTAATGGTATCTTATTAGGTATTTCACTATGTAAAGGGCGAATAAAACGAACAGTTTTAAAAGAACTAACTAAGAATTAATTTATTAATTTATTAGTCAGTAATGTGGTTTACTATAATCATGTATGGAATAAAATGTCACCTTGTCCAGCAGTAGACCTCCATCCGCTTGTCTACATTTTGGATGGCGCTGTGGCATAGTTTAACCACAATTGATTCGTTATGAAGCGATTATTGTCGCATCTGGGCTGATGAGAACCCAAGAGCTACTCAGCTCAAGCTGGTTTAAGAATTAGTATGGTTAGGCGTGTTGTATCCCTGGGGTATAGCAATGGACCAGTCTTATGGTTTATGTGTGCTGTGCGAGTCATGGCAGTCTAATATACCTACCCATCAACCTTACAGTAAACCAAAATTTACTTCAAATACGAAAAATGTATCATCTCTAGTGGAAGTCAATATCAAATATGTATTTTGATTCCTATCTGCAGGCTTTCATATGCAGCCACAAATTAGGCGCACTTTCTCCCGGCTGTCATCACGAAAAAAATACCCACCGCAATAATTTTCTCACGTTCCGCAAATTAGACTTTCTTGGCGTACCGAAAATTAACCAAACTCATACTAAATCGTCTACTTAGTCCTAACAAATTACTTTGGAGTCAGCGTCATATTACTCATAGCAAAATTATCTTCATTCCCGACGTTTAATATAAGTTCTGCTGACATCAACGGCCACCACATTGTGTGATGGTGTGGTTTGTATGTGTCCTTTCTTCCTGTTACCAACAGCATATCCCTATAGAACTTCATGTGGTATCAGAAAGAAAGTTGCGGGTGCCGCGTGCAAGGACTACAACACTTCTTCTTCTTCTTAATAATAAGACACAAATCAAAACTGATGGCTAAATTATTCCAAACTTTGTTTACGTCTGATAAGGAAGCAAGTTTGTCGCACAGCAGTAGGACCAACTGTGATCCTGCTGTGTTCCCTATACGGTTGGTGGTCCGTCGGCTTGTATGGTTTCCACTTTCGGGTGTCCTTTTTTTCCTTGTCGACTTTATGACATCCACCTTCACTTGGTTAAATATGAAACGACTAAATGGGACAAACTGATGACGGTGGGGGTGATGGCCCCGGTGACGAAGAAAGTGTAATATCAGCAGAAAGATGTACGGTACGAGAAGAAAAAAAGAAAAACTACTTACGTGTTATAGAGAAGATTTTCTGTCTGTGTCCAGCTTGCGTGTTTTTAGAGGTCAGCTGAAGGGTTGCCAATCTGGACCTTAAAAATGGTTCGGAATGTTATGGGCTTACGATTTTTAGGAGAATTTTCTCTATTCGATTAGAGAGAAATTTTGACAAAGCTCAAGAAATTTCCGCTTTAGAATCTACACATCCTCCCGCGTGGGTTCTAGGTTCTTACCCTCTCAAGTAAATCTGTAAATTGGCATCAGATATCGACTTGAGTTCCTTTTCTCCACACTCAGCTTGAATGATGTGGCAGAAACTCGAAACAGATCTAACTTTAGGGCACCCTACACGGTGCATATGCAGCCTAGCATCATCACCCAAACATCATCACGTTTCCATCTTCCTGTGGTCCTGTGGACCACGCGAGTTTCACATCTAAAACGAAACCAGACAATAGGCGCGTTTTTTAAGAGCCATGCAGAGCAGACCCCTCCAGGGGCATGGGCGCGTCAACTTCTCTAGCATTTCTATGCCTTGTTGACGTTTCAATAGCATATCTACTTTTCGGAAGTGCAGTTGCTAGTATGCACCTCCTATCCGCGCCGTCTTTATACTGACAAGCCCGGAGCACTGTGAGAGTTCTATTAGTACTCACAGGCAGTTTTTGATCTCGCCGAGATTTGATCTCCGAGCTCTAGATTAGTATCGTAGAGCGGTGACCGAACGATCACGGCCACCGAGCGCGAGCAGGCTTACACTACACAATTACACTAACAATTTGATCTGAGCTGCTCTGGATAAAAGGTTAGTGCGAGAATGCTGCTCCGTTAGCATTTTCACGTTTTTTGGGCAGTTTACAGTTTAGGAAGCACTAAAAATATATTTCTTGTCAATAAAATGTTGGTATTGTGTAATTTTGTGGAATAGTAAACATTCAAAATGATTCTGCAGTCTAAAGGAAATTCGTCCGATTGTATCTGTACTAAGGATTTAAGTTTGCTCTTGAAATTTTAGTTAACGTTTGAATGCTAAACTAAACCAAAGCACACTCCAAGCGAAACGGGGCATGTTTTCGTATTCGCTACTCTAATTTGCACTAAAGGGTTTTTTTTACCGCTTAGCCTGTTCTACTCTGCTCTGTATAAAAAAAAACAGCTAATATCATACAAAATACTGATTTCACTTATTTAATAGTATTTCTGGCTCCCTAGATACTCGTATATTCGATTTTTTTTTTCAATTACCTTTTAAGGTTATCCTCTCGACTAGATCGATATTTCTGTTTAAAACAGATCGCATAAATGTTGAGTAGAGTTCGAGTTGTAGTTGAGTGGAGTTCGAGCAGACCAATGTGTTGGCCTACATTGCATGTCAGGCAAAGTTCGAAACGTGGTCGAGTCGATGTCGATCTATGTGCGGAAAGCCTTATGTGTGAAGTGGTACGATCAATGCAACTTTGAAAGAGCTAGGGTTTTTTTTTATAAAATACCCGCTACTCATCTTTAAGGTGGGCACTGCGACCAAAGGGGGTCTATGGTGCCTTAGCCTTTTTTTAAATTATTCAAGCAAAAGTCTTTCCACTACTCGTACGAAGGCTAGTATGTCTTTCGCAGGAGTTTTCCTGATAACGGTAGGGCTCGTGGTGAACTGCCCGACGAACGTATGCTTCACCCGCGCAATCGCCGGGCATATACATAAAATGTGGCCTCAACGTCCTCCAAACAATTACGACACTCCGTCTCATTAGATAAGCCCATCTTATTTAGATGGAATCTCACCCAGTGGTGGCCCGATAGGTAGTCTACAAGTAGTCTAAGGTCGGTTCTAGAGCCTATGTGAAGAGAGAGGCTTAATGGCTGCCTGGCTATCTGTACAGATAGCAATATGTACACTATGTAGCTCGTTTTCCAGAATAACCCTCGCGCAGACCTCAATGGCAAGGATCTCGGCTTGAAAACACTAGGCCAAGTACCCATAGCAATTAAGATCCTAGTGTTGGGGTTTCATTAACCGCGTAAAAATGCAGAAGGCTTCAGCCTGCATATTTTTTATTCTAACCTGAGATTGACATCTGCGAGATATGTTGCATTAATATCAATAAATGATCTCCAAGTAAGTAACGATCTATATCAGAAGTTAATTCTGACGAAAACCCAAACAGGCAACCCCCACCTCACCTAGTGGAAACTTTTAACCTCCTATCTCTTTCCGTGTCATGTAAGCAATCCTGTTCTTACCACAGGAATAATAAAACTTTGGACATTGTTGGCAATTCGGCTGGCACAGATGTTTCTTATGTTCTTTTGCCACACTGCCCGCTGCTATCCTGTTGCTTTCTTCCCGGAATCTAGTAATGGGTGCAAAAGTCGGTTGTCTTTACCACAAAGACGTTACCATCAATGTATCTCTGTATGAATCTCCATGTGGTACGCGCCGTATCGAAATAAAAGCAGGGGACATCCGAGATAGAGTAGTGGAGCAGTTAATTGGGATGAATAGCCACCCGTCCCGTCGTATCGCGGAAGCACCATCAAGCTCGGAGGCTCCAAGAAACAACAAAGAACACCACATAAAAACAAAGGAGATGTCATGGGCTTCTTTTATCCTATCTAATATGTATTCAGGATAGTATTCCATTAGGAATAATGACATTATTATTTCGATGGGACCCAAGCAATAGACAACAATCAAAGATTCGTATTGTGTTGTTGTGTTCCTTCTTCAATGACCGAAAATGGTGACGAAGCTAAGTTAAGAGAAGTAGTAGTGTTGAATGGTGTCCTTGTTCTTCCCCACTATATATGGAGACCATAATGGCATGTTGTTTATGCTGAACATGCTTCCGAAACGATTTCGTCGAAGAAATGCAATTTCGTTTCCCGATCACATTCTCTCCGCGTAACCCATTCTGATTGTCTGTCCAATTAAAACAATAACTCTGAAATGTTTTTCTTCAATCGAAAATTTTCGAAATTAATTCCAGTAATGGACGCGAAAACTTTTTGGCAATGTTCTGTTAGTACCGAATTTTCGAATTACTACATACTCATGGTTGCCGGTGTCCTTTTGCCGACTTTTACTGTGTGACCACCAAACCAATTTTAACTAATGCAAAATGGCTCCTGCCAAAATTGCACTATCGCGAATTTATACAATTCACCTGGTCTCGTTGTTGTCGTTATTGCAACGGGGGCGCTTTCGTAAAGTAATTTTCAAAAACTTTGTCCATTATCAGAAAATGGCATGAAAGCTAGGACACAACTTGATAAGTGCGCTACGCTACCATCCGTGCTATAATTCAAAGTGAAAAGCGAAAAATTCACGATATTCGCAATCGAAAGAGGTTGATGAGGTACCGAAGCTGTTATTACAATTGGTTGGTACGATGGAAGAGGAATACACTCGGAGGAATCGCGATGAATGTAGTGACACATATTTATTGTTGAGGATTATTTTACTCGTACATAACAACAATCGGCGAATTCAGGTCTCTCTTTACTCAATCATGGAAGAGGTCCTGAATGAAGAAATCGCTTCCATTGAATTCGGAGGTATCCGATTCAAGTTGTATGTATCATCGTGCACTTCGACAACCATAAGTCTTCCGAGTGGCTCACTTTCACAATAGCCGCACTGCAACCTTGCGGTGGAGCCTCATTATGTGGCAATGGGGGACGGGATCTTCCTTCTTCCCTAAAAGAAGAGTGCTCAGTCGTTTGCGAAAACAGCCATTAAGATCCTAAGTTAAGGCAAGACAATGGTCTTCAATCAAACGACTGGATGATTATTTGAGAGGTGCTGGAAAGTGAAGTTATCTCCGTTGTCGCATTAGTAGATTCACGATCCATGGATGTTATAAAGTGGCGGAACTTCTTCCTTTCCGTTCTGTATGAGAAACTGGAGGGATTCCGATTGCTGATACCCCCTATGTCTTCTGCTCCTCACACACACAGCAATAAGGCATCTGCAACAACAGCATCTGAAAACCTATAGAATCTTTCATCGTCTATGTTTTTCTCACCATTGATATATACGCAAAGGAAATACTTGTTCATTGACGGTATCCTTCTTCCGTCGAGAAGCATTCCGTCTTGGGAAAAATCAACAAACAAATCTTTTCCTTTGAGTATCAGCCTCTGTCTTAGTCGAGCTGCGTCCAAGCACCAGCAGCGAGTGTAGGGTTAATAGCACTACGATCAGTGCTTCAGCCTGATTCTCGGTAGAGACTCAAATAGAGACAGACCACAATCAATTAGACTCTGACAATGAGAAAGTCCTAAAGCCTAGCAGTGTCGTGTCCAAAATGAACTTTCACCACGCCAAAAATGGTGTGGATATCTTAGTAACTTTAATAGTATGGACCTGGGAGGTCCTCATTCAGGAGCCGTAGCAAGTCAATGTATTGATAAAGAGATCCACTGTGAGTAATTCTACCATCCAACCAAGAGCCTGTACTGTCTTAAAGAATAACATTAATTACATTTACTTTTCAAATTTCATCACCAGCGATCTAGTAGCAGTAGCTATTAACTGAATCCATGGCAGCAACGAACCAGGACTGGTCATCTCATCCACCTAGTTTCTAGGAGACTCTGATATAGCGTCTTCGAGGCCTTAACGACTATCGGATTATTGCAGAGAAAAGCATCAACCCCTGCTAATCGGCTGCGATGCAAATGCTCACCACTCCATATGGGACAGTACAGGCACAAACTGTCCAGGTTAGTCATCATCATCTTCGTGCCGCGACAGCCCGACTTCGGGCCTTGCCCGCCTAGAGGTTAGTACTTTCTCGAATTCAATCCTAGTTTGAATTTCAAAATCTCCAACAATGCCAATAGCCCAACATTTGTTAGTAGAAACAGGTGAGGGGTACTCAACATTATTGTAGGGTCCCACAACATCTCAAATCAGATCCAGAATTGGCATACATATGTATCTCTGGCGAGCCATCACTGTCCTATCAAAGGCACATTCGATTGGTACAAGTTAGTGCTGACAAAACAATCCCGCGACGTACGGATTGAGTTGAATTCTCCATCACTTTGCGGGGCAAACTACAATAAATATGCAAGACCGTTGAGTTTCCCGGTGGCTCAGTTTAGATAGCCTAGTGTCAAATGAATAGGAGGCAGTCATATATTCATATGAGGAAAACTGTCTCCTGAAACGTTAAATACCTCCGCACTATGTATAAGTAAAAGGAGACTCTTTAATATGACACAGCGAACTGGCGAGTGGGGACAATTACGCTCTTCTCTCACACTATACAATAAAAATGTGCGTTCCGCCAAGAATTGCAAATCGTTGAAATTCTGCGGGGGGGTTGACAACACCAACTCAGCCGCCAGACTTCACCGCGTTCTGACCAAGAAAGGCACGAACCAAGCCAACACTCTAGGAATACAGGATTGCGGTATCACAGAAGAGAGCCGAGAGCATAGGCAAACTGCTTCTGGATTCTCACTTTCCTGGGTGAGTAGTACTAGTAGACGACGTCAGAATCTCTGGTGATTGTGAGGCGTGGTACAAAGTTAGCCGTTCAGACTGGAGAATCGCAAAAGATATATTTACGTATACGATAAAGTCAAATGGGCTATCAAATCCTTCGATCCGAAAATAGAGCGGCCGACAGCTCGGTGAGTTGAGGCATCAGTCGGATGCCTCATGCTACCGCTCAGTTACGGGTTCAGGTCCCGTCCACATTGTGGCCAGCAGGAACAGTTCTACCGGAAATTATTAATCTCATTAATTATGAGCTTGCTTGATATTTATGATGTAGTCCGGATGGCGCAACGGTTATCACGTTCGCCTTCAATGCACTGGGCCCCGGTTCGATTCCGGGGATTTACGTGTCGGACTATGAGCCCACTCACCTGTTAAATGAGTACCCATTATGGGGTAAATAACTCGGTTGAGCGTGTTGCTGATCACATACCTCTGCACAAAAAACCGTCACGATCTAGAAAATGAGATGGTGCTAACTCATCTCGAGGCCGTGGTTCAAATTGGACTGATGCGCCAGTTATTTATTTTATTTTGATATTTATGATGTCTTCCCCCTGTGATGTGGGGCGTAACAATAAGCCACAAACTTTCCTATCGTCCAGATGGGTCATCACTGAGAATGTCAAGTTGCTATCAAGGCTCTCAATAAGCCCTTGCTCATATTTGAATCAGTACTTAACTGCTACGAGGTTTTGCATAGACCCAGTTTCTTCAATAAAGTCACCATGTACTGGCATGTACTGGGACCCTGGCCATTTCGATATCTTTGTTAATAAGATTGCCTACGAGTTGCAAAGCAAAGCAACAGCAACCGCGCTCGTTAGCCAAGAGCCCTTGTGGTGTCCCTTATGCAGGGTTAAGAATCAAATTAGAGAACAGGAACGAATAGATACCGGCGTGTACTAGGATAAACTCTCTGGCCTGAGACAGTATAAACAGAGTTAGAATCATTCGCGGCATTCTCACAGGACAAACGACGCCAGCTATCGCTTCATCGGTGCTGATAAACTCAGGCAGTTGAGCAGTTTTGTCGGCCAGATCAACCATAAAGTTGCGCAAATTGCACAATATACCTCCCTTTTGGTCGCGATGCTTGTGAGCCTACGTTAAGTTCTCCTGTGAACAGAAATTATAAAATTTCAGTCGTCCTTTCGGATATAAAAATCTCCTCCTCAATTAAAAAGCCTGCATTCACATCAGCTACAATGAATGTAAGTTGACAACAGAACGCTTTTTGTCTGCAACCAAAAGATATGCAACAGAATACCAAGCCCCAAATACTATTGCGACCACAATATTCGAGAAGCACACAATAAGTGAATTGTTGCACAATGAGGTGGCAGTTTTCTAGTTGTGCGAACTCCATTCTCCAGAAAAACAAATCCCATAAATTGGATGATGAACTGAAATTGCAGAACAGTGCAGCGCGGGGGCGCAGTGAGAGAACCTTGTTCAAGTCCTTATAGTCTACTAAAAATTGAAGAACAAGACGGTTTTTACAACCTTGGTAAAATATGAAATGTCGCTTGGCACTATACTGCTCACGTTATGCTGGATGTTGTCGTCGGTGAAACGTTGGCCAAAGGATCTCCAAGGTGTAGCGGAAATTCATTTTCGGAAATATGCTGAAGGAGTCCTGTGGTGTAGTTGTGTGGGTGGCAACAAGAGGCACTGTAGCAGCAGGAGCAGTTCTACCGGAAATTATTAATATCGTTAATTATGAGCTTGCTGGACGCATATTTCCCGCATTGCGATATACGAGCACAGTCTGTGTATTTTGTCAGTATTCTGATAGAATTTGAATTTGTGGATGGAATGAAAACTGTAGTTATGTACGAGTTACATCAAAATAAGAAAAAAAATGTATTTCTTTTGTTTATTAAAAATGTAATTTTGTAACCAATTTCATACATGATACTTTAAAATTGTCCATATCCTTGTGGGTGCGGTTGTTAAAATAGTCCACAACGTTCCTTGTCAAATAAGGGACAGATAGACAGGCTGAAAGCTAGCTGAAGCTCCAGCGGAAACTGGAGATTATTTCGCTTCTCTTTCAGCATGACGCGTTCACTCTGATCACCAAACGAGTAGCCAGGCAAATACAGCTGCGATTCTTCCTGATTGGGCCTTGACAGTTTGGACCATCTTCCTCTAATTATCTCGATCAGGTGACTGTCTCCTCCGCTTTTGGAAACCCTGCAGTTGTTCGGCATCAGCATCTAATCAGTCTTTTCAACAAGCTGTCGGTCTTCCTAGCAGCCTCGCTCCGCTGATACGTCCTTTCAATATTTGTTTACAGGCATGCGGTTATCGTCCATTCGTTGTGTATGCCCTGCCCATGAAAGACATTGTAGTTTCACGATTCTCGAAACTTCCAGCTCATCGTGCATATCGAATAGCTCATGGTCGTACTGGATCCGTTATTTATTTCGGTCGTAAACTGCTCCGAAATTTCGCGGAAGGACCTTTCGTTCATATGTTTTGCATGTTTTCGGAGGTTTGGGTTAGGGTCCAGGTTTTGCATCCAAAGCATAGCACCGGTCTTATGATGCTTTTGTGTATTCAAAGCTTCGTATTTTCGTGCATATGCTTCGATTTCACTATTGGGAGGACCGAGAAAAAAGTTTAATAGCTACCAGTATCCGTCGCTTGATTTCGTCAGTTTGGCTGGCGTCTTTTGACAGGTTGCTACCATGTTATGTGAAGTCGTCTAAGAATTCGATGCTGAGGTCCACGACGTTGATGCTCGGTTGTACTGGCCTTCGTCTTTTTGATCGTTATTTTCGTTTTTCCGCCGTTAATCTAGTCGTGTCAAGATTATGTAGAAGATTTTCTGCAGCGGGCACCTTTCGAGACCTGATGTTAATGTCATCTGCGTGCGCTATCAATTGCTTCAACTTGAAGAGTAGTGTACCGCTAGTGTTCGCATTCGTTACCCGGATGGCGTGTTCAAGGTTAACAAGCGTTGGCGCCTGTCTATCGCTTTGCTCCTAACCAGTACGTGTTCCGAAAAGAACAGACCGTCTGTTTTTGATGTTGTTGAACCTGCGAGACGGAGCTGGTCAACGTCATCTTTTTTAGCCGTACAAATTTACTGGTCTACGAAATTGCAACGTGAGCGTCATCAGCACTTTTCCAGGATTTGCTTGAAAAGCTGATGGGTTGTTGATCGGCCAGGTCTAAAGCAACCTCGATATTCGCTAATGATTCGTTCGGTATTTTGTAGGACCTACACACACTCTAATTCTCGTAACGCAATTTATTTCTCTATTTGTGAACTGGACAAATGAAGCTCCTGCGCCAATATTCTGGGATCACCCCGTTCTGCCAGATTCACAGAATTAGTTGACATATGGCATTCAGTAGACTCGTTTCACCAGATTTTGGCTGTTCAACTGAAATGTCGTCTGCGCCCGATGCTTTATTTAGTTTGAGTGACTTCAGGGCGATATCAACTTCTTCTACAGTGGGGGGTTTTGTATTGGGACCATCTTCGATCGTGTCATCATTAACTGAGGTTTCTTATATGAGGACGGCCTGTTGTAAGAGGGCCTTCTCGGCCACCGGTTAGTTCAGGTAGCGTACATTCCAGAATCCAAAAGAATGATTTGTTAAACATTTGTGTTGTCGTTGCTATTGATCTGAGGCTTTTTCTTCCACATTTCTTGACATTTAGTACTTTCTACAAGGATAGGTTGCCGGCCCATCGCTAAACCCTGTTCATGGTTGGTCTCGGAGATGAGAGCTACAAGAGTTCACACAACTGCTACAGGTCTGACTACTTGATTCATGGCACCTTAATGACCTCAGACCCTTAAGAGTAATTTAGCTATTCAGGCTACAGCTATCCATCCCACCTCCTTTCACAAGACTGGCGTGGGACAGGCTTCGGCGGAGTTGAAAAGGTCACCCCAGTCATAAATAATTACCCTACGGCACACTTTTTGTGTCGTAATTGGGAGTGGTCTAAGAGTTTGTGCCAAAAAAATATTGAGCGGAAGGGTCTTAAAAGGACGAAAATGGAGGTCACTTTTGTTTTGGGTTATTTTAACCCTGACGCCGTTGTAGTTACTTCACATTAGAAAAAGATACCAGAAATAAAGCGTCTCCCTTTGGATGTGATACCTCGCATGCTTATACCCGATAAAACAACATGTTCATCCCCCTTGAATATTCCTATATTAAATGTCATATCATATGGTGTGTTGAGTACATATGTATATATTGCATGGTTTCTCAAATTTCAGCCTCGATTTTTATCCGCGTTAAACGAAACTTAATACCACGTAATTCAGCAAAGTTCCGCGTTATATGAAAATTTACTGTACATTGCTTTGAAGAAATAATGGAGTAAAGTCGGAACATGCGTGATATTGACGACATCACCTTATCCGTAAAATTACCACTTTCCCGCAAAAAAAAAGGTATTAGAAATTAAGTGCTTTTTCCACTTGGTACTCGGTGCTCCGATTCGGAACGGAAAGAGAAATATTTACTGTTTTCATGATTGATAAAACCAATCCAAAAACTAAAATTTGTTTGAAGCAAAACCAACTATATCGCGTCATACTTTTCACCGGCGACGGTTCAAAAACTTCCAACTCAGGACTCTTCCTCGATAATTATCTTTCCTTTTAATTTTTCTCTTTATATGAATTTCAATCAAGTTAATCCCCCGGATTATTAAATACCATCGTTCAACCGCATTACTATATCCTCCCCAGCAACAGAGATGATTGCATACCATGTTTCCATCCCCGGCCATCTTGGCATTGTCCTCGACCGAAAACAACAACTTATCGTCCTTCCGTTCCGATCGATTCCAATGAAAATAAAGTAATTCCATTGTACTCAGTCTATAGACGATGATTTCATTTCACCAAAACAATATGCAACACATATTGAAAAATTTCCACTTCATCAGGAACCATTCCGTGCGATAAAATGTTCGACGCTGGCCCCTGGAAATTTCATTCGCCACAAATCGTCAAATCTGGTCATGTGGTCACAGTAGAGCGTACTCCCCATCTACACAAGATATTTGATCCCGAAAAGGACAATACGGACGGAATAAACTCAAGTGCCCAAGAAGTATGCGAGGAGCGTTTGAAGCTGCGAGCTCTTTCAAAACTGTTCGATTACTGCGTTGATAGGTGGCGGGGGGTGAAAAGGGTTGTCGCAGGATGGTCTCTTGGGTCTATTGGGTGAAAAAAAACTACTTGAAGGGTTTTTCTTTTTTCTCTCTATCAAATATTTGGCTTAATGCTAGACGGATCGTTATGTCAAGTTTAGAACCAACCAGCCATTGGTTGATGTTGGAATGATGGAATCCAAGCAAATTTTTCCGGAATTTGTTAAGTTCTCGTTTTCACATTGCCAATACTTTCGTCGTTTGTCCTTCTCCGTAGGATCCTAGTGATTCCGACTCTTCTCGTTATATATGTTTGTTCGTTTAGAACGTTTGGGCGGCGACTGCCACTATTGATATACACGCAAGTAAGAGTAAAGTGCAAACATTGAAATCGATCTTCATCTCGTGATATTAGAGATCCGATTTCAGTTCGTGCCCCCGAGTCGTGTAAAGAGGATTTGAAACTTCATACCTCATTCTATTCGTAGAATCTTAGACAATGTAGCCGATTGCAGCTTTTACGAACTATTCGATGAGGACAATGGAGATGACCACATGGACGACATTGGTCATTTCGATCCACTTAAGCTGTATTTGCTAGTAAAGCACTTGTGATTGTAATCGCACAGAGAGAGAGCTTATGGCCAATGTATTTCAAGTTGTTGGAATTGGCTATTATGAAGTCCTATCCTATCATGAGGACATAACGCACAAACTTAAGTCATGGTGAAATGTAGTTTGAATATCTCGAACCGAATGAAGAGTTCATTGAAATGCCATACCAATACTATGTGTAACACTATTTGCCCTAACCCCTGGTAGGGCATAGGGCGTCAACTGTTTCATGCAGCTCAGTTGACGTTTCGTTGGCACAAAGTACTTTCGAAGAATGCAGTTTTCAGCATGCACCTCCAATTAACCTCCTACCTTGCGACAAGTCGGGAGATGCTGTGGCGTGTTATTTCGCCCCGCACCACAACACAAACATCCATGGCCACGAACGTCGTCGTGGACGGAATACCAACCCGGAACGATGGCAGTCAGATATTAGGCTGGTGCCTCTACGCACTGAGCTACCGGTCGCCTATATGATAGGTGTGTGTTAATTGCCTTGACCCCTTCAGGGGCTGGGTGCGTCAACCACCTTGCATTTCAATGCCCTGTTGCATATCTATTTTATTCGGGCGTGCAGTGCACCCATCGGCGCAGTCTCTTTACTGATAAGGCCGGAGCACAGTCTATTAGTACCCACAGGCAGTTTTTTTTCAAGTGCAAATACAGTGACATATATCAGTGTTAGCGAGGTGACGGCAAAGCCCGTATAAACAGCCCGCCACGGAAATTGACAGGAACATCAGATGTACGCCTAATGAGTGTCCAAACACGAAAATCGATTTAGTGGTAGATTCCAGGTGGGAGAAAACCAAACTTCCTCTGAAAGAAGCGTATATTTAGGCTATATGTGTTTGCAAAGAGTATAACGAGCAGCCCTCGCACCAGACATGGACGCCGTTCAAGCAGCACTATGTGCAGCGAACTGTAAATTAAGCGACCAGGTCTGCCCAAATGGTGGAGATGATGGAGAAACTGGACCGAATTGTCGCCGAAAACAAAAAGGCTTTCTCACGAACTAATGCTATCTCCTGAGAACAAACCTATGTGCGATAAATCCAACAAGCAGAACTTCTGCTTGTTGGATTTATCGCAGAAGCCCACACCTAGCAAGCCTAGGCGCAAAGCTAAAACGTTGTCCAGTATCTCCGTGTCTATGTCATCAAACAAAGACAAAGACGAACCGTAGTGCCTCCTTGGTTAACAGCAAGGAGGCCACTGAAGATTCCTGTGAAGAAGAGATGACTGTGGACTGGGACGAGGAGTTTTCAAACTACCCCTACCATCCCAAAAGATCAACATCCTGGTACCCCCCGGAAGGTAATTCCGAAGCCGACTGAGTTACCGAACGGCAACAGGCGCACAAACCCGGCTGAGGCCACTCTCAACACTACACAAATCCTAACGACGACCCCTACTCCAACGCACCAACGCAAGAAGCCGCCAATAACAAGCTGGTTCCCAATATCTTGAGGGAACCTGAGAAATGAGCAACTATCAATTGACAGCTCAAACACCTGAATATACGTTATTCAACTGCCAAGAGAGTCTGTTTAGATATGCATATAGCTCCTGAGACAATTAACGAACACAGGAAGCTGACAAGGTACCTGACTGAGCGAAAACATCAATACCACACGTATCTCCTCCCGGAGAAGAAACATTTAAATATAATTATCCGCGGCCTGGAGGATATCTCTCCGGAAGAAATAAAAGTGGAGCATGAAGCTCAGTGGTTTCATCCCATTGAATACTTCAAACTCAAGAAAATATAAAGGTCCCAGGAACTGTGACGGTTATTCCCAATATTACAGGGATCTGCAGCCTTTCCGGTATTAACATAGAATCCGAAAGGTAAAAAAGTGGACAATCTCAATTCCACAACTGCCAGCAATTCGGGCAAGAGGCCAATAAGTACCACGCCCAACCCCAGTGCGTGACGTGTGATGGCCTCCACCACTTAAAGAACTGCACATTGAAAGCAGAGGAAAAGCCAAAATGCACCAACTGTGGCCAGCACACAGTCAGCTTCGGCGGCTGCCTCGAAAATCCAGTAAATATCAGTAAGTTGTTTGCGCAGACGGCAAGAGTCGCTGTGCCTCCGTTAAGCCCATCCAAGCCATTCAGCCATAATCCCGAGCTCCGGTCAAGTCGAAATCTTCTTTGGCCAAATACAGGCACAGTGCCGGCAAATTATGGAGCAGATGATGGCAACCATGATTCAGAGCTTGTTCGCAGCCCGGAAATTGGCAACCCTCCCAACCCAATCCAAATATTAAAATGGATGTCACTTGTGTTTCCGTGGTTTCATGGTACGCCGATTCCATCCACAGGCATAAGGGTGAGCTGATCAGCTTTTTACTAGAGCATCAAGTTGACATCATGCTCATCCATTAGTCTTTCTAAAACCGGGAAACAACCTCCGAATACCCTATTACATTCTACACAGGAGTGATAGAATAATAGGTAGATGAGGAGGCACAGCCATTCTAATCAGACGAAACATCAGCAAGCGATATTCCTTGACTTTTCAGGAGACCTGCAGGTGCTTCTGGAAATTGAAGGCACTGTTTTTCTTAGAGGGCATATCAATGCATGTCACCGCTCTTGGAATGCTGTAAGCCGAATTACAACTGTTCAGATTCATCACAGATAACAATATAGTTTGCACTAATATCCCCAGAGAACCGAGACACAGCAACCTACTTGGCACACGGTTATCAAAAGTACTGGAACTCTATGTGCTGATTAACGTCCTGGACGAAATATCATCGGACCATAAGCCAGTCCAATTCCTCATAGAGGAAATTTTCAGATTGGAAAGGTTACTACGAAACCCTGAGTATAATAGACCCACTAACAATAATAGACCTAGAAGACGCGGTACAAGACCTGACTTTCACGACAACATTGGCAAAAGAGTCTAACACAACCCAATTTCCGTTAAAGGTGAAAAACTCCTACGAACTTTCTCAAAATATTAAAAACTTAATAAATATGAGGAATCGAGTACGGAAACGGGTAGTCAAACATGAGACTGATGCCTCAACACACTGCGCTACCGGTCGCCTGATTAAAGCCTCATAAAAGAATTCGATAGGCTCACCGAACGCACAATGTAATAATGTAAAATAAGTAAGAGTAACAGTGTCAAGCACTAGCTCCAAATGCGTACAGTTCCTTGAGTGTGAGTTTTTTTTTGAATAATTTGGATATTCTGGGAATTACTTTGGAATCCTTAAGGTAACCGAGATCTAACCGATCAAAACATAAATTTTTAATATCGGCTTTGCATTTAATGGATACCTAGATTTATCAACGTATTGCAGATAGCCGAAGATACCTGATGACTTACGACCTACACCCTACTATGCATCTCACAGGGATAGGGATAAACTTTTAATGCAGTCCCTTTATATCTGCAATATGGCAGGAAATGCTACAAATCTTTGCCCAGCCTCCTAAAAAAAATCATTGGAAATATTTACGAGACACGATTATGTTGAATGCACATTTTGTTATCCCAGAGACTTGGCATCTTCGAGTTCACTGTTATGACTTTCCGTGCCATATCTACACTTCTTAGTGCCTCTCACCTACCCTGTGCATTCGTGCAAGGACATTCGTAAAATGGAATTAGTGCAAGTTGGATAGTAGAAAAGTACGTAACGCATAAAAGGATAAGTGCCCATCGGAGGACTGGCGTCAAATGAATAAATGAAATCGCTCCTTCTGGTTTATGGTCGCACTTCAGTCCACTGTGTTTTCGGTTTTTATTTCGGGCATTTCGACGGAAATTTTTATTTTGTGACTTTACCCTGGAAAATGGTTTTATCGTTGACGTGTTCCTGTAATCGTCCTCGGGACAGAATGTTTTATCTAATGGAGCAGTTTTATGATGTCGGAAACAATTTAGCATCTCGGATAATGTAGGCTGGAAGCTGGATCGTTCGTTATACGCTCAGTGGCGTATTGAAATATTAACCACGACATGGAGGAAAGGCATTAATCAAATCCCAGTGGACTAGAACTACTCGTATAAGCTTTTCGAATACTGGTAAACATGAAAACATCCTGAATCAATATAATGTATTGTATAATATTTTCCTCAAATTTTCCCTGCCCGTAAGACTTTTCTTCCATACCCAGTCTGGGCCATAGACTTTTTGCAGGTATCTATGAAGATTCCTTGAAGACGCGATCTCTTGCCCGACACCCAATGCCCCGTGTAATGTCTGTGCAACTTTTCTTTTATCCTTTATCTGAAGGAGTCAGTCGTCCGTTCGCGAACTTTTACGGTTTCGCCCTCACTTTCGGTGTCATTAAAAAACACTTTTCCATGCAAATGCATTTCTTGTTCTGTCTCTTGTTCGCCCGTTTGGGATGCCATACCGTTGTGAATGCCACCCACACCCTATTTCAGGACAGAACATATTATTGGGGACTGAAGGATTTTAAATGTTCGTTTAGTTCTCTTACCCGGAACTCGTTGGCTCCTGTTGCCCTCTTAAATGGCGACAGCGCTAGACTTTTTAAAGTTGCAAATGCAAGTGGCAAAGTAGCATGTAGTCGAACTCAACTCTTTTTTTTAGTCTTCCCGCTATTGCAGGGGTTGAGGGGGTCGCGTGTGTGAGTTTCATTCTATTCGGAACGAGCTCAATTTCTTATGTACGAGGATGTATGCTTCAGCATCGAGTAAGAGACCCTTTTTATGGACGTTAACTCATCGCATTACTTGCACTTACATAGTCAAGGATTTATGGCTTGATATGCGACGGAAAGACGAAATGGAAGGACGTGTAAAGTCCTTTTAAATGCATACAGCGCGAGTATAGTGAAATAACGAAAGCCATTTATCTCTCTCTTTTATGCGGTTGTCTGTTTCAAATGGAAGGCTATCGTAATAAATACTTTAAAGGAGTTTACGTTTTTATTCGATTCTGTAAATTATTTATCATTTTCAAGTGGCACTTGTATTGTGGATAAGGAGAAATACAAGTTTTTGTTCAATACATTCCGGCGGACGAATAGTTTTGATTGATCTAAAACTTAATAGTTTCGAGCAACGTAATACATAGTCGTTTTCTGTTTTTTTTTTATTCATTTAATATGAGTAATAGTATGAATAGATATTCTTCAGTGCTAATCTAAATAGATTTGTAGGTTAGCACTGAAGACGGAAGTACGTTGCTTCTGAAACAATTTCATGCCAACAATAAATATTGAAAACGCTTGTAGTACAATATAAGGAAAAGACTAAGTTTTTAATATCTATAGCCCACTGCAAAAACGATGGACAATAATAATTTATGTTAAAATATTAGCTAAATTACAAGACTTGTTCCATCATCAAATTCTTTGTCGTTCGCTTGTTTCAGGAAATAACCCTTGTAATGAACCATATTTTGGGCTAGTATTGCTGCTTCCACCGGCGGATCGATGGCAGCACCTGATGAGAAATTGTGGCGGTTATGGACACCACTTTTGCCACGAAGCGGCGCTGACATCGACACAAAGAAGACACCGTATGATCTTAAAAAATGTACATCTGGCAATTAGTACTAGTAGATACACTTCTGTCACACGAGTTACACAAACTCCTGTGAAATCTTAAATAGAATAAAGTTTTGTTAGTTATTCACGACTCAGTTTTATTCTTAAAACCGCTTGATATCTTGGACAAAGGAAATCTCCAAAACCAAGGTATCTTTCCGCTTTATTGGTGACCCCGACTCGCGAACATTCGCGACCTTCACAAAGGCTTTGAGGACCATATTCAACTTAAAAAAAACGCTAAATCAACTGTCACACTACCAAGAGAAACCGCCACGAATACTCCAGCAAATGCAACAGCAGCTGTAACACATCCGTTGGCACGAGCCACGAGCATCATTGCAACGGCTGGCCAATGCATCAGCCCTTCACGGACCTTCGTCAACAGGCTTTTGCTTCTGTCCACGGACTTGCTCACCCAAGCGGCAAAGCCACCCTCAGTCAGCTGCGTCTAGGATACGTCTGGCCCAGCATTCGAAGGGACTCAATGGGATGAACACGCAACTGTATATCTTGTCAACGGTTCAAGATTCAACGACACAGCAGAAGCCAGCATACATTGCGAAGGATGACAGCGAACAACATCACCAGGACGTCCCCCTCAGAACGTACGGTCGTACGTCAATACTGGGAAGGGGGCAAAGGGCGGCTGTTCGACAAAATTTTTGAATACATTTTCAGTGATTTTCACACATACTATGAAAGATGCTGCACACCAACAAAGATCTAAAAGGCGTAGGCAACTTTTCTGTATTGGGGGCATTGATTTGGCGCGTAAATTTGAATTAAATTATCGGAAAAAATTTTACTTTTATGTATTCAATGTTCTTGCAATGTGCAAATGCGAATTATTTCAGTGTTAATTGGAATTTTTGTGACACTTGGTTTCATTCTGCACACCAAGTTGGTATGCATCTGTAGCTTAGCTCGGGAGAGAATTTGAGAATAAAAAAATATTTGGTCCAGTTGCGGGGCTTGAAACGTAGAAGACCGCAAAAAAATGCCCGGTGCGTTACCGAGCTAAGCTGTAGCATACTAAGTTGGCGTGCAAAATGAAACCAAGTGTCACAAAAAATTCCGGCTAAAATGTATTTATCCAAAATGCAGGGGGCCAAGGCCCGACGTCGGGCTGTCGCGCTGCAATGATGATGATGATAGCAACCATAAATCATTCCAGTGACAAAGGCATATTTATAGTAGGGGGATTCATGCTCACGTCGTAAACGTCGTATCTGTCGTAAAGTTGTAAACTTCTGTCATTTTACTATGGAGATGACAGAAGTTTACGACAAATACGACATATACGACAGGGAGCGTGAATCCCCCTTGTATATTTGGAGTATTTTCATCGTGGCTACATTGACTAGTATTTTTTTTTATGGATTTTAACAAAAGTCCATGACAGATTACATTCTGGTCCGGGTCCAAATGGACGCATGGTGAGACGACTTTATGTCGTGCAAAATACCGCATTCTTACTAATGCAAAATTGATAGTTTTGGGCTTGATTTAATATGGATTGACCTTTCAAACTAAGTATTAAATTTAGTCCGGTCCCCGCTGTCATAAAAAGGGTAGATTGACGACTAATGCGAAAAATTGAATACTTAGAACTTCAGTCAACTCGATCATATTCTGAGCTTCTAAAGCACCTGACGAGAAGAAATTATATTACGTCTACACTATAGGCAGATTGCTTCACCAGCGGCTTAATCTGGGTGTTGTGAATTGAAAATCGTATGGATTTGACAGTTTCAGATTCATTTCATCTGGCACAGATGAAATAATGTAGGTGTAGTGTGAACATATAATAATATAACCCAAATGATTTACATACACACTGTTTTGAAGATATTGACTGACATTTTATTACAATGAAAATTCCATGTATTTAGTACAAATCCACCACCACCTACATCTAAGGCCCGACGTCGGGCTGTCGCGCCGCGATGATGATGAGTACAAATGCACATACATGTTACTACCATTTGCTCCGATGCTGATTTGATGAACGATGTTATCAATGACTCTGCATTTTGCATTTCATCATCATCGTGGCGCAACAGTCCGACGTCGGGCTCTGGCCGCCTAGATCGTTGTCCTCCAATTATCTCGGTCACGTGACCGCATCCTCCAATCTTAAAAGCCCAGTAGTTGCTCGGCGTCAGCATATACTGAGATCTCCCAATGAGCTCTCGATCTTCCTGGCAGACTCGCTCCGTCGACGCGCCGTCCGGCCCGTTCGTTACTTGTTTAGGCATGCGAACATCGTTCATTCGTTGTACATGTAATGGCCATTGAAGACGTTGTAGTTTGACGATTTTGGAAACTTCCAGCTCATCGTAGCGTTCATACAACTCATGGTTGTACCGGATGCGCCAGCCATCTCGGTCGTAAACTGCTTCGAAAATTTGCCGAACGACTTTCCGTTCGAATGTGTTTTCGATTTTAGAATGGCAGAAACCTAGAATATACAATAAATTAGAAAAAAAAACATGATCACTTTTATTTAATTGTGAGTGAATTAGTACTTACCGTCATTTACCGACTGTTTTTGCGTGTTTTCAAACTCCTTCAATTAAAATTGTTTAACCACAACGACCTTGTGGTACTATCTTGCGGAAAACTGTAAATATATAATGTACATTAAAAATTTAATTTCAATATCAAATTTACCAGCCCCCCTAAAAAAATATTTTAGACTACGCCAATGGCACATAACAAAAGACAAAAGTCATTTGGATGACAAAAGTCAAGTCGGCGATTCTTGTTTGCTTACACTGCACCGAATTCGTAAAAAAATGCAAATTTTAAATGAACACCGTGAAAATTACCAGTTGATTTTAAGGAGACTTCATCACAAATCATATAAATATATACTTACATATGAAACGATACGCAATTTGGACGTAAATACGTGGTGTTTTCGCGACCCGGTACAACGCACTTTATTATTAGTTTTATAAAAGTTCACGGCAATGACTCGCGCTAATTATGGTCACAATCACTTTTAAATTCGTTTGTAATCGAGTAATTAATGCCAAATCGGCTAAACACAAGGCGAGAGCACTGGTATTTAGTCGCGAAACTGACGATACGACAAAAACTTTCTATCAGATGGCTTTGGAATGACGTTTCTGTCCAAAGTGACACAATCGTCCAATGACGTTTGTGTCCAAACTGACACAATCGTTCTACAAACTCAAAGAGGGGGAGAGTGACGGGATTACACTTATGTTTCAAACACGTATGGGCTCTGTGTGAAAACCCCCGTTCCATATTATCTTCTAGTTCTTTGGAAGGGGGTGACTGTGGCGGTTATGGACACCACTTTTGCCACGAAGCGGCGCTGACATCGACACAAAGAAGACACCGTATGATCTTAAAAAATGTACATCTGGCAATTAGTACTAGTAGATACACTTCTATCACACGAGTTACACAAACTCCTGTGAAATCTTAAATAGAATAAAGTTTTGTTAGTTATTCACGACTCAGTTTTATTCTTAAAAGCGCTTGATATCTTGGACAAAGGAAATCTCCAAAACCAAGGTATCTTTCCGCTTTAAAATGATCTGTCGGTGGTACGAAACCAGAGGCCGACGGTGCAATTACACCCGGACCAAGATGCAAGCGCGACGGCGTCTGTGCCGTTCGCCAGCCATTTCATACTTATCGCCCCATTTTTTTTATTATTCCGCATTTTTGCCTCACATGTGTGTGTCGTCTTCCCAAGGCCTTTGAATTTTTATTAATAACTAAAGGGGGGTTGACGCGCTCGGTTAACGGGAAGTCTCCGTCGACACTCTACGATACTTCGATCTATATTTCAGATTTGACGCACTCGGTGGCCGTGTTAGTTCGGTCACCGCTCCACGATCTAGAGAATGGAGGTTCGATCCTCGGCGCGAACAAAAAACTGTCTGCTGATACGGATACTAATAGAACCCCCACTGCATAAAGAGGGGGCGGATGGGAGGTGCATGCTAGCAACTGCACAACAGGGCACAGAAGTGCAAGCGATGTTGACACGCCCATGTCCCTGGAGAGGTCAGGGCAATTAAAAACATTTCCCCGGCGCGGCGTCGTAATAAAATAAAAAAAAACTTCCTGGGGCTACTATTGGAACTCCGTCGTCATTTTAAGTTGATCAGTAACAAACGGCTATATGGACTGAAGGCGTAAAATAGAAACTTCTTCACCTGAAATTGATTGATGACAACGATTTTTCCAGTGTAGTGAACAGCATTCCCGTCATGATCCTCAAACGGCGAGACTTTTCAACACTCAACACCGAAATAACATTTATTTGTTGGTTAATGCATTCAAAGCATTTCGATAGTTTCAGTCAACTAGTCGTCCTGCAGCAAAACATTTTTCACTGTAAAAAAGACCAAGAATACAAGTGTATACTCGTCTTGGTAGGAATACGGATAAAGGAGTTCCCGGGCATCTGACAAGCCAACCAAGTTTGTAATGTGGTGATGGTGTTTTCTTGTTTTTAATCGGACCGACCGACCCTCTAATTGAAGTCTTGAATTACACTGTAAATGCACTTTGGCTAGAAGCTGGTTGGAAGGACTATGGTGTGGCTGTAGTACAGAAGGAGCTTGTTTTGTGTCGGTTTTGCTTTCGCTCGACTATAATATCCCTTTTCTCGTTTGGACAATAACATTTAACAGACATTTGCATAGAAAATGTCTGTTGTTTTAAGGAATTCTTTTCGCTTGTTTGAGAGCGTTTCAAGTTAGTTCTGCTATGTGCACAAAATGAATAGTGCTGGTTTTACAACAAGCGAAAAAGTCGAGCGTGAATTCAATGAATCTTGGGTATTTTAGGGAGTTGGTTTGTATTTTGTATTGATTGATGTTAACATGTTAATTAATTCGAGGAAACTATGAGCAATCGAAAACACCAGTCTCCATGACTGACCCAGCAACGGACACACGTCGGGAACAAATTGACGCCATGAGTTTCTAGGGCGCCCCCTTGGCCGGCCTTGATTGGAAATGGAATCCCATGGCATGTTCAGCAACGCAGCTATTAACTTTCCGCAATGTGACATATACATACATTGCCATTTTCGACTGCGCATCAGTTCGTCGAATGGTATCTGACCCGTACGTCGACTCAGCTCTTCATTTGAAATTGTTTCGGGTCAGAAAATTTTTAAAATTCGACGAAGAAAAGAGTTGACTAAAAGTGGCAGAACACTTGCTGAAACTTTCCATATACTGCTCTCATATAACAGTACAAACAGTAAACGGGAGCGAAAAAGGCCCAGCTTGGTCTTACCAGGAAGATTTTTACGGATTTCGAATTTTCGGGGCTGTTTACGATCGAGATGGATGGCGCATCCGGTACTACCATGAGCTGGAAGTTTCGAAAATCGTCAAACTACAACGACTTCAATGTGCAGGGCATGTATAACGAATGGACGATGATCGGATGCCAAAGAGAGTAATGAACGGAAGACGAGTTGACGGAGCGAGACTGCGAGGACGACCGAGAGCTCGTTGGGAGAACTCGGTATATGCGGACGTCGCGCAATCACTGGGCTTCCAAGATTGGAGGACGCGGTCACATGACCGAGATAATTGGAGGACAATGATCGAGCCGGCTAAGGCCCGACGTAGGGCTGTCGCGCCACTATGATGATGATGGTTGTCGAATTACTATTGATTTGCTGCTCGTGTCTAGTCGCCGCGCTACCTATCCTTCTACCCATCTTCTCTGTGAGCTTCTTGCCAAATACTTTTCTGGCAGGCTTCCTGCACTTTGGTAGTCTCCGACTCAACTCTGTGAATTTGGCACTGTCACATAAAATTTTTTTAAATTTAAATTATGCATTTCGTTTGCATATAGTAGGCCCACGTTTGTCCAGGATAAATTTTTCATTTAACCAACCTTGTAAAAAAGTTATTAACAAATCAGATTTTCTTCAAACTAAAAAAAACGCAATTTTTCTTTCAAAATTGGGGATTTTTCCGCTATTGTCCTTGCCCGACGTTAGCTCAGTATTGCCCACCCAAAATTTTCGTTTCCCCAACCCTCCAATGTTTTTTATCTGAAAAATAACAATTGGGCGCAACATTTTACATCTCCACCCTTTGGCTCCTTAAGGGCAAATTTGTAGACCCAATCTGGGTAGTTCATTTGCCCATCGTGGATTATCGTTTGCCCAGCAAAATGTTTCGTTTGCCCACCACTCCAACTTTTTTATTAAAAAGTAAAATTTTGATCTCACTTGGGCACTGCATTTTATATTTTTGACATTTGGCTCCTTAAAGGACAATTTGTGGACGCAACCTGGTAGTTTGTTCGCTCATCGTAGACTATCGTTTGCTCAGGAAAAGTTTCGTCTGCCCACCCTTGCAAAAAAGTTCTTAGCAAAATAATTTTTCTTTAAACTGAAATCCTTAAAGCAAAATTTTGCAGGGTAAGCTGGCCAAATTTAGGATTTAATTATTCCCAACAAGGGTGGGCAAACGAAACATTATTTGGGCAAACGATCTGCCCAGTTTGCAGCACAAAATTATCCTTTAGGAAGCCAAATGAAGGATATTAAAATAGGTTTCCCAACCCCAAAAAAAACTCATTTTGCAAAAAGCTTTCTTCGCAAGGATGGATAAACGAAACTTTTGGCTGACCCAACGATAGTCAACGATGGGCAAATGAACTGCCCAGGTTGCGTCCACAAATTGTTCCTTAAGGAGCTAAAGGAAGTTCTAAAATGTGGATGAGATAAAAAATTGTATTTTTCTAAAAAAAAAAAACCTTAGAGCAGTGGACAAACGAAAATTTATTGTGGGCAATCCTGGGCTAGCGTGAAAAATTCCCAATTTAAAAAAAAAGAAAATTTCGTGTTTTTTTTTCGTCAGTTTAAAAAAAAAAATATTTTGTTATTCATTCCTTTTTCAATGGTGGGCAGACGAAAAAAATTCCTGGGCAAACGTGGGCCTACGAACTGGATAATTTAAATTTAAAAAAATCGAATGTGACGGTGCCAACTTCACAGAGCTCTCCTACACAAGAATCATGGTGGTCAGGTCTGTGGGGAAACTCATGGGCAAGTCTACATAGCACCTCCGCGTGGTGGCCGCTGGTAACTTCGCGAATAGCGAAGGCTGAGCTATGGGGCCGGTTGCGTGTACTATCACATTACGCGAGTACCGCCGTTTTGTGATATGTAAGCAATCGACACACTCCCTACTTGGCCAACTCTTGTGTTCTATAGTTTTGGCGAAGGTAGCCCATACGGAGTGTCAAATGTCCTAAATCCCCGGGGTGTTATGCGACCGTGCCCATCGGGGGAAGGTGACCAGGGACGCAAATGGTCATCACAAACGGAGCAAGTTACTGCCACACATCTGTACAATAACCAGTTGTATGGGTAGTGTAAACTGTCTCCCCGACCGTACGTTGGCAGAGGGGCGCCTATGAAACTCTCTGCATAGGTGACACGGCGACCAGGTGTGAGGTTGGAGCTGGTGACTGAGGTGAAAGTTCACCTGCGGGGTTCCGGATCCAACACTTCACTTTGCTCCTTTCTTGCACCTGTTGAACCGCGGTCTACAGAGTAGCGATCTGTTAGACTAGGAGAGAAACCTTGATTTGCTTCAAGGGTAGCAGGTGCAGAGTGGCATGAACGCCTACGGAACTTTCGGGAGGTCGCGAGGGAGTCTGCTTCGCGGCACAAAGAGAGGAAAGAACGGCCGGATCGTCATAATGTTCCTATAGGGGCGGGGAGTAGCGGGAAGCAATATGCTGGCAGTTGCCTCGGCTGTGGTCCGAGAACGGGAAACCCAAACCTGAATCAATAAATAAAAACAAGAATATGAAAATACATCAAGACATTCTTGGAGAAAGTGGCTGGAGGAATTCCAATGAGACGGACAGCGACGACTCGCAAGTGTTGAAGAGGTTAGTCTCTGAAGAAGACGCTCCAGGGGAGAAGGGAGGCGTTGTTGGAGCGGACAATGACGCGCCAGAAGGCGCGGAGAGGTTAGTTCAGACAACGTGCACTCTGATCAACGTTCAATCTGCTAACTATCAGGGATGGTGGCGGGCCCGAACAAAGAAACACTAACTGTGTGCCAGCTGAATATTCATCATAGTAAAGCGGCATCAGCGATGATGACGAGATGCTTTGATGAAGAGAAACTGGACATAGCTTTAATACAGGAACCCTGGATTTTACAAAACAAAATTAGGGGTTTGTCACAACAAACCGCAAATCTGTACCATGCACAGGTGAACGGTAAAATAAGGACATGCATCCTGGTGCGTCATGGAATACGTGCAGTACAAATGATGCATCTCTGCTCGCCTGATCTTACGGTAGTAATGATCGGCAGTGGTGCAGGATCATTCCTAATTGCATCAGCATATCTCCCTTATGATGCACCAGAACCACCTCCATCAGAGGAAGTAGAAAATCTGGTAAGGTATTGTAAAGAAAGAGATATGGCGCTGATCATAGGCTGTGATGCCAATGCGCACAACACTGTGTGGGGCAGCACAGATGACAATCCCAGAGGACAGCAGCTGCTAGAATTTGTGGAAAAGTACAATCTGCTGGTAGCAAACAAGGGGGTCGCTCCCACCTTCGTGGATGCACGAAGGGCTGAGGTGATCGACATTACCCTAAGCTCTGTTAATATGCTTGACAGAGTTCAGAATTGGAGAGTGGTGGACAGGCTAACCATGTCTGATCACAGGGCTATCCAGTTTGAAATTCTGTATGGCAGAAAACGGAGTAGCGAACGCAAACGTATAAGAGTGCCAAAAAATACTGATCGTGTTAAGTACGAGACATATTTATTGGAACAAGTCGAGGATATTCAAGACGGAATACCTCGGAATACGGTCGAGATAGAGCGAACAGTGGAACAACTGAACTCCACTATTAATCGCGCCTTCGAACACGCTTGTCCCTCCACAGTAGTGGACGAAAAGGACCCAACACCATGGTGGAGTAGGGAACTGGAGTCTATGAAAAAAGAGACAAGGAAAGCCTTTAACCGTTACATGAGGGAGAGAGACTCTCACTCTTGGGAACTATACAAGGATAAAAAGAGGGAGCTGAAAAGAACCTTACGTCTTCGGAAACGAAATACGTGGAGGGAATTCTGCTCTAGCATGAAGGATACGTTGGAAGTATGCAGATTACAGAAGATGGTATCGAAAGACACTGCTTCGAAAATGGGGCTGATACGCAAAGTTGATGGTTCCATGACAGAAACAGTGGAAGAAACGTTGCAGGCCCTGATGGAGGTACATTTTCCTGGAAGTTTCAAGTCAGACCAACCATGGCCTCAAACTAACATGGGAGCTGGTGGGGTAAGTCAACAAGAAGCTGAGAGGATAATAATTCCAAATGGAGTCAAAAGTGCTATAAACTCTTTTGCTCCATTTAAAACGGCTGGAATGGACGGAATATTCCCGGCACTATTACAGTGGGGCATGAGCGCTCTACTAGATAGGATCCGGAATATATTCGTCGCCTGTCTTTCAGCAGGCTACATCCCGAAGGCATGGAGGGAGGCTAAAGTGGTCTTCCTGCCTAAACCGGGAAAGAAAGACTATACAGAGGCAAAGTCCTTCAGGCCGGTTAGCCTTACATCATTCCTGTTGAAAACAATGGAAAAGGTGTTGGTGGACTACCTGGAGAACACCACGCTAATGTATAGTCCTCTGAGTAGGTGCCAACATGCCTATAGAGCAGGCAGATCTACGGAAACCGCTCTACATGAACTTGTTAGAGTTGCAGAGAGAGAGATTAACAATGGCGGGATCGCTATGTCTACTTTTATGGATATAGAGGGTGCTTTTGATAAAATCTCCTTTACCAAACTAAGGAACGCCCTGATTGAGCGGGGGGTTGATTACATTATAATTAAGTGGATCGACTCTATGCTTAAGCAGAGGGCGGTAAATCTTAGGAGTGGATGTGACAGAATACGGGGTAAGGTAGTCCGAGAATGCCCACAAGGAGGTGTTCATTCGCCTCTACTGTGGAACATCACCGTGGACAGTCTTCTCTGGAAGCTGGACTCGATGGGCGTACACACTGTAGGATACGCCGATGACTTGGCACTCACGGTCAGTGGAAAGTTCATGGACACAATTCTAGGTTGCATGGGACAAGCTCTCAAAGTAACCGAAGAATGGTGTAATGAGCAAGAGCTAACCATAAACGCTAGTAAATCAAACACTATGATTTTTACTCGTAAGAGGAAAGACATAGAGATAACTCCCTTACGGCTTTTTGGTTCGGAAATCAAGGTGTCCAAGGAAGTGAAGCATCTAGGAGTTACCTTAGATGCGAAACTAACTTGGAATGTTCACGTTGATGAAAAGATCCAAAAAGCGAAAAGGATTTTGCATCAATGTAAGAGAGTGTGTGCTCGCAGGTGGGGAATTTCACCTAAAGCGACACACTGGATTTACACAATGATGGTAAGACCTATTCTAGCCTACGCATCAGTGGTATGGTGGCCAAAAGCCATGCAGAATACCACAAAGCAGAAGCTAGATGGGGTACAAAGGATAGCTTGCGTAAGCATATGTGGTGCAATGCGCACCACACCAACGCGAGCAATGGAGGCATTGCTGGGACTGCCGCCGTTGGACTTATTTATAAAGAAAACGGCGGCGCTTTCAGCAATACGCATGGAAAGGGATGCCATGTGGCATCGCTTTGGAACTAGCAGCGGTCATAAGAGCATCCTAGACATTATTCATGATGAGGTCAGGGAGACTCTAATGCCGGTAGAAGGCATGAGTAGACGTAGGGTAGTTGAAAGACTACACAAGACTCACATTGCAGATGGAAACATACATAATGAGTGTATGTACAATGACATCAGCATTTTTACTGATGGCTCTTTAATGGACGGTAAAGCGGGGGCGGGGGTTTACTCTGAAGAGCTAAACCTAGCATGTGCGCTTAGTCTAGGAGAGTATGTGTCCGTATACCAAGCAGAGATGCTTGGCTTGTTGCATGCGTTGGACCACTTGCTTGAAGGTCAGGTGCGGGGGAAGAAAATCCTTATTGCACTGGACAACCAATCGGTGATCAGACGCATGCAGCAGACGAACATAAACTCTAAACTGGTACTAGAGTGTGTCCGGAAGCTCAACACGTGTGCCTCAGAAAATGAGGTTACGCTGATGTGGGTAAAAGGACACATAGGTACAACAGGAAATAAGGCGGCGGATGCCCTAGCAAAACAGGGATCTGCGGCACCTTTCATTGGCCCAGAACCCAGAGTTGCTCTGGGGAATGGCATGATTGGAGCGAAGGTTGGGAAGTGGATGGACTCCATGCATCAACAAAGATGGCAGGAGCTAGTCACTTGCAAACAAGCTCGGAATGCAATGACCAGCCCTTTAGGCAGGGAAGCGAGAAAGGTACTTAGTTATAAACGGAGTACCCTAAGCTGGATAACTGCCTTGGTCACAGGGCATGGTAATTTTAAGGCTCATCTGGCCAAGATGAAAATCGGGGAAGATGACGTTTGCAGGTTATGCCTGGAGGAGGCCGAGACGGCAGCACACATTGTGTGCGAATGTCCAGCACTGGCTAGCACGAGGTTGAGGATCACAGGCAAGCACACGATAAGTGTAGAAGCCATGAGTGAACTCAGCTTCAAACAAATGCTAGCAATAACACGGGACTCAGTGATGAAGAAAGAGGTCGACAATTATCAGTCGACATCTGGAAGTCACTGATGACCGGGAGGGGGCGAAAAGGGACCCAAACGTTAGTGGTCTGCTTCGGCTATCCCCCAGAGTATATAATAATACACAAGAATCATTAGTGAAACCGAGGTCCAAATATTGACATGTGCTGCCATCATGGGGGCACTGAGGAAAACACCAAACACTGCAATGGGCGCAATGTTAAATTTGCTCCTGCTTACTGCCTTAGCCCATACAGTGGGGTATGGGTGCGTCAACATCTCTAGCAAAATGCCTTGTTGACGTTTCGTTAACATACAAATTTTGGATGGCGCGGTTGCTAGCATACACCTTCTAATTTGCTTCCTTTGGACATTTTCGCAGAGCAGATGCGGGCGAACACTGATATTCGCTTCCTCGAAACCGGTCAGTGGACTGCGTTAATCATAGGTTACTCGACTGTTTTGAACAACATTGAAATTGCCGAAGAGACGGACTACACTTGACCGTAATATTTGGTTGACAAGGGATGTACAACTCGATTCAGTCTTGGAGTGAGTGGCCAGAAAACGCTGATGATTCTGATGGCCTTACCATTTTTACTGGGTCTGGTGTATGTATGCATACTCAGAGATGGATATTGGTTTGGCGTTCAGCCTCCCGCGATACAGTAGCGTTTTCAGGCGGAAGTTACTACAATCTCCGCGTGCCTTGCGCATAATTTTATACCTAATAGAGATATTTTAATCTACACGGATAGCGAGTTGACATGTATTGCAAGTTGGAACGATAAGAGTCACAGAGATATGCACTTCATAACGCTTCCCTTTGGGTCAGTCCTCTGTAATCTGAAGTCCTTACTGGCGCAATACAAGAAGACATGTAAAACATTCCAGATGCTCCTTAACAGAGCCTAACATTTCATCACTTATCTGGGTTTGAGTATTTGTTCCAAACTATCGACACATTCTTTTCTCAATCGTCTCATTTAATCCGCACAACACTTTTATATCCACTTTTTCCCATAGCCAAGCTTTGAAATACTTTACAAAGTATTTCGAACATACTAAGAGAAATCTACGCAAAATTTCCCATCCATAGAATTCTTGTCGGTGGATCCAAGGACACAGAGGCACTTTCATGGACAATTGGAAATTTATTGGTTGTTATACGAAATTCAAAGGGTTCCAACTCAAATTTAAGGATTCGCCACCCTTACGCCCTTTATCCAGCCCGAAATAAAGTTGGCCGAACCTTTACAAATAGTTTTTCCTTTTCCAATTTATTTAACTTGAAGAGGGTGCTATGTGGGTTGTCTGGTTCTTCGTGGCTGCACTTTATTGGAAAATAAATTTCCCGAAGAGTTTGAAATTAACGATTTACAGCGAGAAAACGTTAAGCAATATTTTCAATTTGAATATTTAAATTTGTGTAGATAAGAGACGATCCTTTCTAGATTGTGGTAAGGAGATGTGTAGTTCCGGAAGGTGGATACGCACATGAATCCTAATCTAGTGGAAACTTTTTTTATGCGGACAAAATGTGAATTGCTTTCAATTGGACAAATACTCTGAATAAAACTCAATGGACGTGGAAATACCTACATTCAGCACTCCCATATACGAGTATGTAGCCGTCATTCATTTTTTATAGACGCTAATTGAGATGCAAATACAAATCACATCCACCCGAATTAGGCCAGCCAACTGTCCTCCAATATTTTTTTTTTTGAAATTCTATTGAATAGTTTGTGAACAAGCATAGCGATTTTTTTTTCGAATGTGTTTTCGCTCTTGGGATGACCTCGGTTTTGTATCAAAACTAATCCACTTTTGCTTTGGATAATCTACTATCCACCACTGGATATTTGGATTCTGGTCGACTTTTTACTGGATTCGTCCTCTTCACATTTTTTTTATTCGAATGGTCCAGTGTTTGTTTTCGAGCTGCAGGTCACCACCTAACGAGGTGGATGTAACGAAACGGACGAAGGATGGAAGATGGGGACTGCAATCCCATGAGAGTCCTGTTTTTTTCAATCGTTGACATCCAATCAATGAAATTGGATCGTCACTGTGCCGGGCGATGGCAAACGAATGTAGAGTAAACTTTGACGAGTTTGGTGGTAATTTGTCAAAACATCATGAACGACCAAAGAGAACAAAAGTGCTTCCGACTAGGATCTATTTTCATTTCATGCATTCACCTCTGGGGTGCCTATGGTACCTGATAAAGTCGTTTTATCCATTTGAATACGGTGAAGGTTAGATATATTGTATATAGAAGAGTGTGTGCAGGAAAATTGGTTTGTATTTGGGTGGTATGCATTTTGATTTTTGGTTCCTATCTATTTTACTAATTGGTCGTTTTTAGACACAAGACCAACCTCGAAACCAGCTGAGAGACCAACACGACACCTTGTGGGACCAGCTACGACACCTCCTATGAGACCAGCTAAGAAACTAGCCACGAGACCTGCTGCAACATCAGCCGCTGAGCATGTTTTGAGGCCTGTCGTCAGGAAAACGAATTGCTGGTCTGAGAATAGACTTCACGGTAGTCCACACACCATGTCTCGTTACTGGTCTCGTGCCTTGCCTGACAGCAGGTCTAGTGACTGGCCTCGCAGATGGCCGCTGGTCTCGTCGCTAATGGACGTGGTGTCTAAAAACCACTTAAAATTATTTTATCCTCGCCTCTTTAATAAAAAATCGACCCAAGGCTCACTATTTCATTAAGTGGATAATTTGGAATTATATCACCAACGTTTCACACTTCGTCGATCACATCCTCTGCTGGCACTGCGATAATGTGATCAAATTGAACGCGCACGCTCGAGCCTCAAGATTAATCCGTAGATCAATTTTGGTAGTATTTGCGAACGACCTCGGTTTCTGAATACATGAAACCACCCGGAAACCTCTGTTGAAACCGCTCTTTATAAAAAAGTCCTAAGAATTTTTTCCAATGCATACTGTTACTGCAACGCAAATATCTAGAACTAACTTTCAGGAGCTATTGCAAGCTCAATTTCGTCAGTCATGTTCTATTACGATAGGATTTTAGCTATCGACTTGGTACAGAGTAAAGAATGAATTGAACTGGATTGGAATATCAAAGCTGTTTCGACTAAAGAGATGCTTGGATTAACAGATTAATTGATGGCAGCATGGACTTAATTGACCACATGAAAGTCCTTTAGTAAAGTAAATGAGTGTGCATGAGTGGCTTACACGTCCAACATTTAGCTGGTATACGCAAGGGAATGTTAAATAGTTTAAATAGGCAGCCTTTAATATGATCAGATTTCAATTATTAGTTTAAATAGGCAGCCTTTAATATGATCAGATTTCAATATGAAAATCTGCACTGCAGTAGACTATTTTCGTAAGCGATGAAAAAATTAATTTTGAGTCGAATGATTTATCGTCCAAGTGTAATTATGGGGCGACCGGAAGCGCAGTGTGTTGAGGGAGGCATCAGTCTCATGTTTGACTACCGGCGTTTCGGGTTCGAATATCGTCCACGACAACGTTCGTGGCCATGGATGTGCAGGAGGTGCATGCTGGCAACTGCGTTCTCTGAAACCAATTTATGCCAACGAAACGTCAACTGGGCCACATGGAACAGGTGACGCGCTATGCCTCACAAGGGGTTTGGGCAATTGAGTAAGTGTAATTATGAGCGATGGGTATTTGAAGAGGAGAAAAAGCCTTTTCATCATAATACAAAGCAATGGCGCTCAAAATTGTTCGATTTCTGTAGGAGATAGTAAAACACAGTCGTTGCTTATAATCTAATTTGACTGCCACTGAAATTAACAAAAAAAACATAAAAGAACTACGATTGGGGTAAACCCCAATCATGCAATACTCTAGATGAATTTGAACCTGGTTAAAGCCAATAAATAATTTTGGTTGCAATCTCGGATGCATCGTATACGTACTGAGTAAATAGGCTAAACGTATTTCATGAAATAGTGCAGTTTGTATGGGAGGGGGTAGAAGGAGGGTGAGGATTACAATAAATTTTATAATGTAGGTTACAATTATCATAAAAGTGATATATTCAAAATTTCAAAGCAATATGTTTTATAGTTTCTGAGAAAATCTGATTATTGTAAATTATCAAAAATGTGTCATTTTGTATGGGAGGGGGTAGACGGAGTAAGGGTAATCGATTACTTTTTTTGAATCTAACTGATATTGTTAATTAAGTGTTAAGCACAAAATTTCAGCCCGATAAATTGTATAGGTAATGAGTAAATTGGCTTAACGTATTTCATGAAATAGTGCAGTTTGTATGGGAGGGGGTAGAAGGAGGGTGAGGATTACAATAAATTTTATAATGTAGGTTACAATTATCATAAAAATGATATATTCCAAATTTCAAAGCAAGATATTTTATAGTTTCTGAGAAAATCTGATTATTGTAAATTATCAAAAATGTGTCATTTTGTATGGGAGGGGGTAGACGGAGTAAGGGTAATCAATTAATTTTTTGAATCTAACTGATATTGTTAATTAAGTGTTAAGTACAAAATTTCAGCCCGATAAATTGTATACGTACTGAGTAAATTGGCTTAACGTATTTCATGAAATAGTGCAGTTTGTATGGGAGGGGGTAGAAGGAGGGTGAGGATTACAATAAGTTTTATAACATAGGTTACAATTATCATAAAAGTGATATATTCAAAATTTCAAAGCAAGATGTTTTATAGTTTCTGAGAAAATCTGATTATTGTAAATTTTCAAAAATGTGTCATTTTGTATGGGAGGGGGTAGAAGGGGTGGAGCGATTTAGCCCGTTCACGAACTTAGCCTTCATTTTTTGTCGAAAATAACGTGTGCAAAATTTGAACTTCATAGCTCAACGCGTTCTTGAGCTAGAGAGGTCACGGACGGACGGACGGACAGACGGACAGACGGACAGACGGACAGACGGACAGACGGACAGACGGACATCCGGTTTTGAGATATTCGAGTGATAATATGAACTTCTGTATCATTCATTTTTTTCTGCGAGCCTTATTTCTTAGCGTTACAAACTTTGTGGCAAACTTATAATACTCTCAGATTTCATCTAGAGTATAAACATAAAAGAACTACGATTGGGGTAAACCCCAATCATGCAATACTCTAGATGAATTTGAACCTGGTTTTGAATCTAACTGATATTGTTAATTAAGTGTTAAGTACAAAATTTCAGCCCCATAAATTGTATAGGTAATGAGTAAATTGGCTTAACGTATTTCATGAAATAGTGCAGTTTGTATGGGAGGGGGTAGAAGGAGAGTGAGAATTACAATAAATTTTATAATGTAGGTTACAATTATCATAAAAGTGATATATTCAAAATTTCAAAGCAAGAAGTTTTATAGTTTCTGAGAAAATCTGATTATTGTAAATTATCAAAAATGTGTCATTTTGTATGGGAGGGGGTAGACGGAGTAAGGGTAATCGATTAAGTTTTTTGAATCTAACTGATATTGTTAATTAAGTGTTAAGTTCAAAATTTCAGCCCGATAAATTGTATACGTACTGAGTAAATTGGCTTAACGTATTTCATGAAATAGTGCAGTTTGTATGGGAGGGGGTAGAAGGAGGGTGAGGATTTCAATAAGTTTTATAACATAGGTTACAATTATCATAAAAGTGATATATTAAAAATTTCGAAGCAATATGTTTTATAGTTTCTGAGAAAATCTGATTATTGTAAATTTTCAAAAATGTGTCATTTTGTATGGGAGGGGGTAGAAGGGGTGGAGCGATTTAGCCCGTTCACGAACTTAGCCTTCATTTTTTGTCAAAAATAACGTGTGCAAAATTTGAACTTCATAGCTCAACGCGTTCTCGAGCTAGAGAGGTCACGGACGGACGGACGGACAGACGGACAGACGGACATCCGGTTTTGAGATATTCGAGTGATAATATGAACTTCTGTATCACTCATTTTTTTCTGCGAGCCTTATTTCTTAGCGTTACAAACTTTGTGGCAAACTTATAATACTCTCAGATTTCATCTAGAGTATAAAAAAACACTTTGAAGACTACTACGGAGAGAGTAATTACAACGAATGTGCGACCGGCCAGTAATATTGCGGTTTAGCGGAGACTGCAAATTTTGGTTTATAAATTTTGGGGTACTGAATCTGAATTTCAACTTTCTCTCAATTGCCTTGGCCCCTCCAGGGGCATGGGTGCGTCAACATCTCTGGAATTTATATTCCTTGTTGACGTTCCAATAGCATATCTACTTTTCGGAAGTGTAGTTGCTAGCACGCAATTTTCTGATATATTAAAATATATATATTAGGTCGGTTCAGTAGTTCAGAATTCAGGCTTTTGACTTGCACCCCCGTATACATTCCCTGTGGCACAGAAAAACCAACGAATTTGGGGACATTTTTTCTGTTCATTGCACATATCTTTTTAATAATTGTTCATGTCAGAGAAAAGCAATGTATTGAAAAGTTATAGACTATTGAATGTTCTATAACTTTTGTTTACAAAGTTTCTCCGTAAAATTATTATCTTAAGAGTTACGCTCTGCTCTGTGGCGGTGGCACAACCAAAACTTTAGACGCTTAACTATATTAGCTATTCTCGCAGTCTGCTGCAAGTAATAAGCTGAATCTTTGAAACAGCCACCGACACAGATGCAGCTGTGTGGCATGTCTTCCGTATTTATCAATAAGTTAAGACATAGATAGGCAAAATTAAAAACCCTCTGGACTGGAGATGGAGAAGGGACAGTCAAGGAATACTCTTATTAAAACCATCAGAGATCCATCTTCTCAATTAATCTTAACCTGCATTTTCTGTAAGTGCAAGAAAGGCTGCTCGAAAGCCTGTAGTTGTGGAAAGAGCAGTCCAAAAAAATCTATCTTCTATATACATATATATAAAATCAATCCATTTTTTGTGAGTACTGAAATGGTGCCTAAACTACTGGGCCGATTTAAATGAAAATTTCACAGTTTGTTGGAATTAGTTGTCCGAGGGTTTTGACGGTGGTTTGCGAAAAATCCAAAAAGGCTAATGTACACCAAAGTGAAACACACCATTTAATGGCCCATAAAAATGGATCTTATCCATTTTTTCAATACTTCGAGAAGAATGCTTAGATGAATTGTGGGTTGGGCGGTACCATTCGCCTACTGTTAGTTTCTTCCCAGGCGTCAATATTGGTATCACCTTACCTTTCTTCCATACCTCGGGAATAACGGACGAAGAGATGGAGAGGTTTATGGTTGCCGCTATGTACTCAATTGCAGACAGGTCGAGGTTTTTAAGCATGACAATCGAGATGCCGTCTGTCCCTTATGCTTTAGAACTCTTTACATTCTTTATTGCGGTGGCAACTTCGACAGAGGAAAAGAGATGCGTATGGTCACAGGAGTGGTTAGGGATGGTTCTAACAATTTTGCGCTTTAGTCAGTCGAATGGTGGGTGTTCAGTAAACTGTTTGTTAAAAAGACTAACGCAGTGTGTGGAATTGCTGGCCATAGAGTTGCCGAATTGAATGCCAACTTCACCTTTACATGTTATTGCATTAGAGAGGGCTCTAACAGTGGACCATAGCTTACTAATGCCAGTTGTTAGGGTGCAGTTAAGTAAATGTGTACTCCATTTCCGTCTCCTATGGCCGGCTACCTGTTTTTGAATATCAAGGTTCACTTCCTTGATTCTTGAATCATCTGAGTTATTGCTGCGGATACGATCGCGCTCATCTGTCAGTCTGGCTGCTGAAGTGGGAAAATTGGGTCGTACTGAAGGCATACGCCCAGCAGGAATAAATCTTGCCGCCGCTTTTATAATGATTTGCCTTAAGTTCCGTTCGGCTACGTGGACATCTTTAGGTGTAGGTAGAGCTTGAAAATTCGTACTGGTGTAGTGTTTGAAACAAACCGTCCCAATAAGCCTTGTTATAGTCTATGAAAGGAGGGCGTTCAGTGCGTAGGACGTTAGATGGTTTGTCGATTCGGGTGATGATTGGTAGATGGTCTGAAGACAGCGTTAGAACTGATTCCTACTGAGCCTCATTAATGAGATCTGCGCTTGCAATTGAGATGTCAGGGGAACTGGAAGAAGTTCCTACAATGCGAGTGGGTGTGTCATTTTCCAAAAGACAGAATTCCAAGGTGTCTAGTTGTTCTGCTATAAAAACTTCTCTGGCATCATTATCAATGCTTGAGTGCCATAGTTGAGATCGCCGAGCATTAGGCGGCATTGGCCGGTAAGGAATGGACTTATATTCGCATTGTATCCTGGGGTACAACTAGATACTTGTGGTATGTAGATGTTGAATATGTCTATATCCACATTACCGGATGTGACCGCAACAGCTTGGACTTCCACGGTGTTATCAATTGCTAGGACGTTAATCTCTCGGTAAGCCACGGATTGGTGGACGATGGTAGCTAGTCCACCTCCAGCATTGGTCAGCCGATCCTTCTTGATGATGTTGAAGTGGCTGTAGGAATTGAGGGACGAGTTAACGTTTAATTTGGTCTCCTGAATAGCAGCGATTAATATACGATGCCTGTCCATGAACGCAGCAAGTTCCGCTATTTTGTAGTGCAACCCGTTGATGTTGAGTTGTAGAACTGCTAAGCCGTTAAGATTGGCGGCAGGTGGTGAAGGTGTTAAGTTATGCTGCCCTTGTGGTTTTATAGTGGAACTGTTTGCTGGTGTTACTGGGGACAATTGAGATAGCTCATCTGTCTCTTAACTGGTAATAATTTAGGCGTATTGGTCGAGGAAGAAGTTTATTGTCCTTAGTTGTTGCGTCAATCAGCTGTGAATTATGAGTTCCATTGTTTGTGATGAGTTAAACCAGAGCAGCTTTTTAGATGACACCACTCGTCGCGGCAGTTACATCGTACGGAAGTTATGCTTGGGTGCAGGGTTTTATTGCAGACGCAGCAGACCCATTCACCGGTGTTGAGTTCGATGCCGGCGCGGTTGAGAAGTATCGAGAGCAGTTGTGACGAAGTGTGCTGCTCCCAGAATCCACAAAACAAAGAACGAACACGTAGAACATGTAACACATACAAATACATTCCTTCGGCACTGAAGGGGTTTGGCAGCTCGCGTTGATCTGGTGCGTAGACCCGACAATGTAATTTAGGCACTGATTTCGCATGAAATCACAAATGTAGGCCGAAATCACGAGATTTATCTCAGAATAGATGCAAGTTTAGGAGAAATTCATCATAATAATAATCCTTTACTTAAAAAAAATTTCCTTCAAATTAACTAAATTAAGGTGTCGACTCCCACCGTAACGACCAAAGTCTAAATGGAATCCAATTAGTCAACAGAATGGTGGATAAGATGATTGAATTAGTTAAAAGTTAAATGGATTCTGGGTCACTTTGATTTGCAGCTCGTTAGTCGTAAAGTCAATCTAAGTCTCAAATCGGATTTCATGAATGCAGGTAGAGGCATTGAGTAGTCATTTGAATATACTTTCATCAGTTCCGTTTGACTTTGTAAAATTCGATGCAATCTGTCTTTTGCGAGTAGTTTCATCCCAGCAATAATTCCGATTATCAGTCAAAATGCAAAATGTGATTTCAATACACTGTGCATTTAAGGTTGATAGACGTAATAGACAAATTCCTTTACAATATAGACTGCTTCCCTAGTCCTTTTATCGTATATCGACCTGTTCCATTCACGTCAGCATATTACGAGTACTAAGTACTTTCCCAACTCACTTTTTTTGCCATGAGAAAGAAAAGCACCTCACACTTGAATGAATTCATTATCAATTCCAAAAGTACACACGTCCACATACTGTTTGAAGTTGTCTGAATGTGCCTGCGTCAGCAGTGCCATAAATTATCCAATTTTGTTTTTAAATTTATTTCAACGGAAAATCGAAGAAACGAAAAAATGGCGTTCATGCACTGTGCTAGACTGATAAATCCACCAGTAGGAGAGAGTTCAATTTCACACATATGATATATGTACTGGTTAAAAGGAAATTTGTTGTTACTACGGCACGTACCAATAGGTAAGTACATGTTTCGTGAGCTCAACGTTAAGTACTTCTGTCGTCCTCGACATGCCCTTCTACATACGAATACCACACACTATTCTGTATTAGAGTTTCAGCATTAGACGAATGTACTCGTATGTAGAGGATAGGACGTATAGTGTGGGTATCGTACGAAAATACCAATTTCGAATTCAGTTCGTGTAGAAAATGACCAGGAGAAGTTTTATTACGTTTTGGGTACCTACGTACTGTACTGCTAGTTCTAAGACTTTTTTTGTGCCATATCCCATCTTCAGTCTTTCTAATTTTCTTTGAAAATCTCATCTGGTAGACGATGTCGAGTGGACTGGCCTTGGAGTTTTCCATATTTAAGATGGTTTGACTGAACTAGGCTAGGCAGTCAGGTGCCGTTTTCGTAAAGACTGTCAGCTCAGAATACTTAAATAAATCAGAAAAAAAAAATAGTTAAAATTTTTTAAGGACATTCTCATGGAAGGTTTATAGAAAAGCAAAAATCCCATGACAATTTTATGTCGCGAACTCAGAGCCACGGATTTTAACAAGTTCTTCATATTTTTTCATGTAGTGTCCACGTGGACTGTGAATCTACCTACATTATAAAAAGAACGTAAGAATTCCTGGATAAATTTTTCATCGAGGTTGGAGAGTGTCTCCAAAGCATTCCTTCTTTAATCACCACTTCGATTTAGAATAAATAATCCTCAAGGGGCCTGTCCTATTTTTATCAATTGGAGGAAAACCGATTGTAGATACTCGTCGCCAGCTTACTGATGATGAACTACTAGATTAGAGGACTAAGCTGTAGACTACTTTCATATCCTAAAGCTGGACCTTTCAATTTCATTCAACAGGAAACAATCCGCTTTGATCGCTCACCAAGAAAACCAAACTAAACAATGTTCATGATGTTAATAGATGTGGGACGTTGTGAAATAGGCCATTTCCTCACGAGGCAAACATTTCAGAGCTTCGTGCTTGCATTTACCACCCACAAGATTACGACTGTTGAGACTCACTGTCGCTCATGGGGAAATAAATCTTCGAAGATCGTCGTCGGACATATCCGTTGCAAACTATGCATACATCGTGATCGTGTGCGTTACTTCGTCGCCGAGGGTAATAAAATTTGAAAACTTTTGCTTGCATGCAGTAGCCGCCTCCTTTCGATAAATGGTTACAATACATACAGACATCTCATATCGAATTTGTTTGCGCAACATACGAAAAAGCTCTAATGTCCCAAATTGACTGCGAATTAGAATAAGAATCATTACACCAGTTTAAATTAAACTTGACCAGCTGAAAATTCTGCGAGCCTGGTTGGAAATCATGACATCCGACATGACGGATAAATTTTCAGGATGGCCCCCAGCCATAAGACATATCCTTGCCAAAACATCCTCTGAGCGGGAGTCTTCAAAATCCGTCAGATTTATCACGTAAGTCGTTCAAAGTTGCCCCTTGGATCGAAACTATACTTGTCTGGCTTAAATTAGTGCACATTCCTAGCATGTCACTGGCTGCAAACTTTATCTACAATCACATGCAGACCAAGAAATCTAAGGCTCATAGCTATTAGTCAATTCTCTGCACTTCTAAAGATGTTGGAAAGACTAACCGACATCCACTTACGTAGTACAATCCCAACATAATCCAAACACCACAGCGTGCATACACCAGAGGCAGGTCGGTAGGTAGGAGACAGCTTTACATTCTATAGTGCATACAACATTTGTCAGATATTCTCTACCTCTGGATTGTGTCTATCTTTGGATTTGGTTTACGTCCTGAGAATGTAGACAGGTGTCAATTTGGTTTTCACCCCGAAGGCGGCCAGGGGTTCTCACTCAAGTCCGAAGAACCTCAGACCTATAAGCTACACTACGTAAAATGTTTGAAGGACTAATTTGTTTTCACCTGCGTATCATAACTCCGCTCCTAATATCTAAGTCTCAGCATGTATACTGGAAGGGTAATTCTGTGGATACCGCTTTGCACTCAATTACATGCCATATTGAAAAATATTTCTACTGTAAGCAATACACTATGGCCGTCTTCCTGGACATTGAGGGCGCCTTAAACAACGTTAAATCAGACTCTATTACCGAGGCGTTATCTTATTTGTGACAGTGGATGACCCGCTCTGTAAGATAATTTACATGATATTGACAACTTAAGGCACAGGCAAGGAAGTTTTCGCTCTTCGGTGCCATTTCGGAGTCGGCGCCCAAGGTGACCGCCTGTTTCGCCTTAGCCTTATAGCCAGGCTTCGAATAAATCGCTCGAACCAGGCTTGTGCACGTCCAATATGTGATGTGTGATTTCTTCAACATTGTGCTTTGTTGGATTCCTGGCCAGTTTAGCAGAGCTGATGGCTTCGATAGAAAGGGAGCAACCGCTGTGACGCAGCAGGTCAGCAGTAATTTGTCCATTCCCCTATATTGCTTAAATCGAATATAAAGTTGTTTGCCGTAAGCAACTTAAGATGGACCGATAGTGTTATGTGCTTTACTGCCAAGCTGAGCTGGCTAAAGTTGTATATCAGCCGTACCACTGGGCACTTTGTCATCGGTGGGCAAGCCAGGAGGCTTTGATTTTTGTACAACGACTTTTATAGGAGCTGTGGGGATGTATATGAAGAGAAATTTTTCATTTTCTATGGAAATGCCCGGCGCAAGCAATTATGAAGAAGCCAACCTTCCGTGAATATTATATCAATTATCAGAAGTGGCTAGAATAGACAACCCCACAAATTTAAGCAACATAGAAAGGCCCGAGTTTTTTTTTATTCTCAAGGTATCACAACGAGCCTACGTTTTCGTCTAAATGAGTTGTGTAGATGCAGTAGCCCTACGTCTGCGGATCTTTCTGTTGTGCTCTGTTTGAAAAAGTGGCTTATTTCCCTTTCGTTCTACTGAAATATGAAACAACAACAACAAGCTTTAGTTGAAATAAATAAAAAATATAAAAGTTGAAGGGCTAGTTGCCGCACTTTAGAATAACTTAGGAATCGACAATCAAATGTCCTTTTCCGAATTGATATTCAATGGTGATACGAGAACCTTTTATTCTGCCTCCTGTCAAAAACTCAGCCCATTTTCCACGAAAACTAAATCCGCATCCAAAAGAATATTCCTCCTGTGTTATGTAACCGTTAAAATTTCACCTTCAAATATCATCCTTTAAAGGTATTTACTAAAATTTCCGTTGATTCTCCTGCAAAAATACACCGGAAATTCACAAAGAGATTATAAGTATTTCTATGAAGGCGACTTGTCAAAGGAAAATCCTTTGTATGAAAATCAGTCAAATCGAAAAAGCTTCTCTTTTGTACTCGCCTTTTTCAGGCTGTGAAGCAATTCCACCTTTATCACGCTTTTTCATCTATTACTCAAAATGAAACCGGAAAGAGAGCATCCAAATTTAATTTCGCCATGCTGACGTGGCCATGATTTTTTACTATTTCAGAAGCAATGCATTCATTCACATACAATAAAGAGAGGCTCCCCCGAGAATTTTAATCAAATTTGAAATTTGAATTTGAAAAATTTGAGAACTACATATTCCAAATGTATGAAAATGAATTTGTAGGGGGCTAGACATGACGGTCATCCCCGGTAATGGCTGAAGTGTTAATTGGTTTTTAGACACAAGGATAATCAGCCGTAACATCAGCAAAAAAGACCTGCGGCGAAGCTAGCCACAAGACCTGTTGCAAGACCAGTCACGAGACCTGCTGCGAGACAAGATACAAGCCTAATTTCGAGACTAACCACGAGACATGTTGTGACGCCTAATTATGAGGCCTGCTATATGACCAGACGGCCGGTGAGCCTTACAATATGACTCCGGACAGGTCTGTGGTGGCTGATTGGTCTTGTGTCTAAAAACTAGACTATACTATGCTAGTAGGTTCTATTCGGATAAGGTTGTCTGGAGTTTAGGCAAAACGAATAACACTTCACACAGTGACTCTATAAAGACTCCAAGAAAGGCAGGGCCAGCGGAAAGTGTGGGCACTATAGATACTACTACTACACACTGTAATGAACCATATTCTGGTCTGGTAGTGCTGCTCCCACCGGCAGATCGAAGCAGCACCTGATGAGTAGTGATCTATTGGTGGTACGAAATCAGAGGCCGAGGGTCCCATTACACCCGGACCCAGATTCGACCGCTTGGGCGTCTGATCCGTACGCCAACCATTCCATCCTTATCGACTATATTTTTTTTCCATTCCCCATTTTTACCTCCCCTGTTTGTATTGTCTTCCCCAGGCCTATGAATTTTTGTTAATACGTAAAGGACAGCGGCAACGAGCGGCGAAAACCCCGCCCACATCTCCCAAACTGAGCTACAGCAAGCACAGGCCGCTGCTTAGCTCGTTGAGGGGCCTTTTTCTTCGCTAGATGGCACGGCCCGACCTTCACGGTCATTATGCTACCTTAGGCTCCGTCCCCACGGGCATCTTCGGATGCCCGACAAACCGTCCATTACAACACCGAAAATTTAAGAATGGGGTAATTACCCACACCGAACATTCTTCGGATATGGTTAACAGTACCTTAACAATGCATTAACAATACATACATAAAATATACATTTACAGAACACTTTTCGTTTTCATAGCTCCATGAAATTCGGATGACTTTTCCATTTGATGGCGAAGAAGAATATTAATTCTGGTTTCACAGATAGTACATAGGCTGCATTGGATGCTAACACTGCCGATGCAGTTCGGTCATTTTCCTTTTTTTTAAATTTAATAGTATCTGTCAACTTTCAGGGCTTAGGGGAAGGCCCCTAAAGCCTTCAATAGGAATCAGTTCAGGCTTTTTTACCTAAGAAATTGGCTTGAGTCTAAAATTCCTTCCGTTTCTTTTGTAACTCAGCTTTGTTCTGGGCCTCGCAGTGCTGTGCGCACCTGCTTCATTCTTATCTTCATTCAATCTCAGGTGAGTTGGGATAAGACAATGCGAGGTAGGAAGAGGCGCGATAGACGACCTATATAGCCCCCCGCCCCTATTTAACCCACATTGTGCGCCACTTTGATATTTGTAAAGTTCCAGTTCAATTTCTAATTTGCGGGGGGGGGGGGGGGGTACTCTAATGCTTCGTTTACGATCCTTTTTTGTTGTTGGTGCTTTTCAATGCAATTTTTCAATATTCCGTGTGTGGCTCAGCGTTCACATGTAAACAAAGCATACGATCAAGAGAAGAATGATTAAAATTACGCAGATTATCTAGCATAAAAGCTTCTGAGCCTTGGGTTGCGTATTTCTATTCTATCTAAATGAATGAGGAACCAAAGCGATGTGTTTTCATTTGAAACCATTCGAAATGCTTTGCTATAGGTAGTTACATTATTGTCCGGAAAAAAATGTTTTTTTTTTTTTTTTTTTTGCACCACAAACTTTTGAGCGCTGATAATATAACCGTAATGCGATAACCTGCTTCCGATTCATTTTAATACCACTACACTCAACTCCTTGTAACAAAATGTACAATAAAAAAAAACTGTGCAGAAGCCAACTATGTTTCTCTTTCGGTTTTAAGCTGTTTAAATTTTTTGTCGTATAGTGTGAAATATGTGCTTCTTTAGGATTTTCGCCGTTTTGCTTTTAGCCGTACGGCGGAAATCGGATAGTGTGAAAGCGGCCATATGCGCACAATTTTGTCAATGGGCTCTTGGACTGTTATGGGGTTTTTTTTTAAACTAATTAACAAACAACAAACTCTCTTTCGACCACAATCCCTTATTACACTCCACTCGTACTTACTACCCACTCCGCCTCAGAGTGTTTTGCGGCCTCTGAAGAAAGGAACTCGTTCCAAGTGCAGCGCCGTTTCACAAAAGTGAAACTCTACCAAACTTCAATACCTTAAATTTAAATACATATTATAAACTTATTATTTGTTTTCCCTGATTGCTAATATAGGGAAGAGAATTTTCGATGAGCTTTGATTCACTGACTGGTTGACATTTCTGAATTTTCGTTGATGATTTCGTTTATATTTCTATTCCCAAAGTGAGCCCAATTTTTACCGAAAATTACGAACAAGTGCTCGATAACGATGATTTATTCGATTTGGATGCATTTTTATTATCAGGAGTCGAATGAACTGCCGATTCTTAATTGCAACTTTTCCCCATGACAATATCCCCGTGAGAATTATTAGGGTAATTGTGCATGCCTCCTGGAAATAAATCTCCAAAATTCACGTTTATTTTATTTTGTACTTTTGGTTTCCTGCCAATCAAGGAAGAATGCAATGGAACATCATTTTTCCCTTTTTTTTGCATTTTCAAATTTGGCCTTTTGCCAATGTGATATATGTAGCCTAAGTAACGACTTTTGGGATCTTGTTGACAGACATTCAACACCGGACTTTGTGTTCATCGCCATTTCTACGAGCTACTGAAATTTGATAGTTGCACTGAAAGAAACATGTCAACGAGGCAGAGTCATTTTTCCTGTTTAAATCACAAGCTACATGCTGCCAGCGTCAAGTTTGCTCCTGTCACAGTGGCAACTTACAAAATTACTTCGGGGCCTTTGGGTTCATGTTTAAAAACATGTTGGTCCTTTACTTTTGTAATTGAACGTCAGCGCGGATATTTATGATGGTCGAACACGTTCAATCATAGTAATAAAACTCTGTATCTTAGTCGTGTAATTAATACAAACGGACATTTGGATTGAAATAAATCGAAGAATCTGATTGGAAAATCGTTGCCACCCACTAGAAAGACGCAGATAGATTGAATTCCTTGAAAAAATTATCGTATATATATTATTACCACTTTTCCCTATAGTTCCGGAACCCTTGTCAACGGGGACTTTGAAGCATATATTCAAGGAACTGCAGTCATTAATCATACAAAATTTCAAAACTACACGATTTTTTCATGTTTTTATATCGATGTCTACTTTAAATGAAACCGGAAAATAGAGGGCTACGCCCGCAATCCGAGGGTTTTGTAGTGTCCCATGCCAATAGGAGATGAACTGTCCTACTCTTGGAGATGCTTAACCATTCATGTTCAAGCTTGCGTAAAAAATATTGAAAATAAATTGTTTGAATAATTATAGAAAGTAGAGTCAGCCACCCTCCCCCTTCCCTCCTCTCCCACCAATCTTTACCCTTTTGAAATTTGAAAAATAATGCATTCCTGCCTGCTGGAAGTAACTCGCATTTAATCAATTCATCACTGAACTGAACTGATCTGACTGCTTCTCTTCCCAAAACGTCGATTATATAGGTATAAGCGAGTCAATTAGTAACATAACTCTGTTAAAGGGTGGCCAGAGAGTTCAGCTCTTGACGGCACTGTTTTACTAATTTAGATGACACTGTCGCTCCTTGAGGGCCATAATGGCAGCCTGGCTATCCGTGAAAATTGCGATATCTTTTGTGGTAACCATGGTGCGCCTCAACATCCGGCAGGCCTCCTCCTGCAGTGAAGTGTCTGGGCTTCCTGAATCGCTGTAAAAGATACTTTATACCATCTGATCTGGCTCAAATTTACAAGGCTCATATAGACCGAGAATAGAATTCAATTTCCACATATGGGCAGTCGCAGGTAAAACCGCATTATCCGCGTTAGACAAAGTCCAACGGAAAGCCTTCAATCGCTACTACAACCGCCGTTGCTCTGATGAAACAGCGAATCTCATTCCTGAGCGTATCTTTCCTTTACGTAACACCCGACTAGCCAGTCGTACACCCCCATCTTCTAGAACTCAGCAGCAGTCGCACAGCCAAATTCTATTACTCGTTTGTATCCAGGATAACACGAATGTGGAACAATCTACCCTATTTTGTTTTCCCCCGCAACTATGGCCTGCAAAAATTTAAACGGAATGTACACCGTCACCTTTTTCAAACTCAACTCATCTTCCCACTACCTTAATCTCTTACCACCAACGCTGTGCTCTCGCATCAAAGGGTTCCCCCTAAGCTTTGGCATAAACCTAAAGAAAAAAAATGAGACTGGCACCCCTACACACTGAGCTACCTACCGCCCCTTCAGGAAGTAGAGGCTTAGCATATCCATATTCCCTCCGCACTAGTCGTTGCAGTAGTCCATTACACATGGTATCTACTTATTGTTGATTAGAGGGTTGATCCCGTAGAGATGGCAGCAATTCCAAATTAGTTTCACAGTGCTCAGGCCGATTGGTTCGCCTGCGATTCAAGATGCGGGGATTGAACGCAATTCGTTCGGCTAGGCTAAATAGGTCAATAGATACATAGATAATCCAAGAATGAGTGTTCCGCGGATACTCTCCAGTCGGTAATCAGGTGAAGAATGCTGTCCGAAGTAAGAGTGATGTCTCTGCTTTTAATGATAAATGTAGACAACTCCTATGCATAAAGTACTCGTAGAAAAATTCACCCCTTTTTTATTAGTGTTAGTCCTGCCCCAGACATCATGATGGGCATTGAAATCACAGCCAAGAATCAGACTAATATTTGATGCTCATGCTATTGACATGGCCTCCCTAAGGTTGCCCGAAAGGCAGGATCCAAATTGAGTATAAGTATGCATGACAAGTATCCCGAGACAACCCAAAATACTCGGACCTTACCTACCTTAACTATCACTTTAAGATGACAATAGGAAGGCCTTAAGTATTTCCCTAACGAGAATGCAAGACCGGGGTTTACCCTGTCTCCTGACATAGAAACAGTATAATCTGAAAACCTAAGACTACTTACAAGATCAGGGTTTCTTTGTCAGTCAATACAATGTCTTCTTCATTCCTCATCAGACGATGAAGGAAGGAATCAGAAGCTGCTACAGATATGGAGGATGCATCACGGATTACATACGTTCAATTTCTATGCAAATACTCCCAAAATGCAAAGCATTAAAATTCACTTTGAATGAAAATTCATCTCTAATATGTAATCGCATTTTAAGACGCAAGTCATAATCCACCTGCACTGATTCGTTTGAAAGTCCATTTCTGCCACTTGTGACTGCCTATCCATCTTATTTGAAAATCGTTCACTTTCAATGTTTGAATTGAATCTACCTGAAAAATGCCTGACTGCCCAAAATGCATGTAATTTTTAAAATAACTATTTCCCCATGGGAATCTCTATGGACATTGTACTCCGTTTGTCCAAACAAGCATTCGATTTTAAAATAATGAAGATTAAAGCACATTTCCTAAACTAGCTTTAGAAACAGAATTCAAATGGCGGTATCCCTATGCCGAGGTAGTATCGCATAAACTTTTGCTAGAATAAAAATGCTGTAATCGTATTCCAATCCTTGTCTAAGTTCATAATAAAAGACGCGTTTGTAAGGGAGAACGACAGCAATTTCACCTGTAAGTAGAAAATATTTATTCAGACAACACATGTTACAGATAGATGACTAGTCATTCGTTCGAAAGACTCTCTTCGAAGTTCGAAGGAATCAGTTGAAAAGGGGGAGCATTGCAAAACTATAAAAGGAGTGAACATGTGTTCCCATTTGAAAACCCAATACTGCCTCGAATTCAATAGACATCCTATCTACCACAAAGACATGTTTTCGTAGGAAATCTTACCTCAAATCGATGACCATAAATCCACTAAACCGAACGAATTGCAGACGCAGACAGGATTAATAAGAAAATCTAGTCGGTTTGTATTTGAAGCTCACATTACCGAATTAAGTGAAGCACAAAAATATCTACTTTTGATTTTTCCTAAGGAACTGGATGATTTGTGGCCCGAACGCGTATAGACAAATTTCGTCCTTTTCCTTTAATCGTACAAGCACGAGAAAAAGTAGCCATAAACTATGGTCAAATAGATATACTCGTATATCATTTAACGTTGATATCTATTAGGGAACACTATGTATGCATCAGTAGTATCTTTGCGAAGTGGAATAGCCGAACTTGATGGAGATATTCTATGATAAATTATCTTTCATGTGCTCTGGGGGCATCTTTTGCAGGCAACATTTAAACACGTGTTTTCGCAACATGCTCACTCTACACAGGAAAAGGATGCGTGTCTACATTGTTCAAGGACTTTGGTCATATTTCAATAAAATGTGTTCTTGACTTATGGCAAATATGTTGGACAGAATCTTTATTAGACTTATAATACGACGATAGCTCAGCTATTGTGTTGCTTTAATTCGATTTTAGTATGTATAGGTACATATGTTGGAATGATTTTGGGGAAACTGAAAGGAGTTCTACTTTTAGTATTGTAGTTTTGAGTGTATAACGGATATGAGTATCAGATTGGAAAATAATTTCTTCCCTATTCGATTAAGTGCCAAGTATATTATTAAATGTGATAATAAGAAGTCAATCTCAGTGCAGTAAGTCTTCAGTCTCATGCTATATCATACCGCTTTCTCGCGAGTTCGAATACCGCAGTGGCCATGTTGTCCCGTAAAACTTTATAACGAAATGTTCAAATGAAATCCACCAAAATCTTAATTTTTTCACTGCAATTTTTCATTCATTCTCCCGGCAAAAATTTCACAATTGAACAATTTCCAACGCAATGTTGCAAACCGAATAATTCATTTAAATGAAATCATAATAAAAATAAACATTATTTTGTTATGCCAACCGTAAAATGCCCCGGGGTGGTAAAACGTACGGCGCTTACACTCCAGTGAAACCGAAATTCATTAAAAACTTTTAATAGTCAGAAAAAAGGGGTTTTCACTCGTCATTGCCAGCAAATGGTTGGAATATGCAATGGCAATCTGGCTGGAATTCATTGTGATCTTCTCTCTGATTAATTTATTAATTTCCTTTTTTATTTTTCGGATTTGGCCTCCTTTCGTGACGTAGCATTTGTTTGAAATTTCAACCGACACCGCTTCGGAGATGCTATCAGGTTGGTCATAAATTAAGGATGATTTCTCGTGCAAGACTGTAAAAATGATTGTCATATCCATCGTTGAAAGAAAGCAATAATCACATTTGAAGTACGCTTGCAGACTAGCTCAGTTTTTTGACGTTGTGGGTGTGTAGTGGCAGGCATTGGTGCTGTCAGTCATAGGTCTAGCCAGAGTGAGGCAAAAATGGGCGCATGCTCCCGCCCTCTGGCTCATGCTGGGATATACATACTCGTATATTTGTTCCCCCTCTAGTGAACTATTGTACTTTGCCTTAACCCCTAGTGGGGCAAAGCTTGTCAACATAGTTGACGTTTCGTTAGCATATAAAAGAATTCGGATAGTTGCTGGCATACACATCCTGTCATTTGTCGGTTTCTATGAGAGGCGGCAAAGGGAAAGGCCGTGGTATTATTCTTACGCCCTAAACCAAACACTCTGTTTGGCGGGGAGCTTCGTGGGCTGCTGGCAAGCCTCTTCGCCCGAATCCAGTTTCAAAAGTAACCCGCTTAACAAAATTTAATGAAGGAGACTCTCCTTAAAGAATGGACGAAGGACGTCATTATTAAGATCCCGAACATAGGTAACCTGAACGAATGTGATAATTGGTGTGGCATTTACCTCCTCCCCGCAGTCACCAAACTGATGGCAAAAATAGTCTTAAGGCTCAAACATACAGTTGACCGCACACTGAACGATGAACAGGCTGGTTTTCGCGAGGGCTTTTCATGTAGCGACCATATCAACACCTCCGGATTATTATTAAACAATCTGCAGAGCGGAGATCCCCATTACATCTCGTGTTCATCGATTTCGAGAAGGCGTTTGACAGCGTTGACCGGGAAAACATCTGGAAGGTTTTACATAAGAGAGGTATACCAGATAAAATCATATCCATCATCAAGGAGTCCTGAAGCGGAGCCCAATTTCACGTCTTAAACAAGGGTAAGCTTCCAGATCAATTCGAAGTACATAGCGGAGTGAAACAAGGCTGTATTTCATCACTTTTATTGTTTTTGATTGCCATAAACGACGTACTCTGCAGCGCGCTTGATGAACACAAGAGCAAAGGTATCAGACGAAAGCTGTTTGAATACCTTGGACTCCTGGATTACGTTGACGATATTTGTCTTCTTTCAAATGGATCGGCTCATCTAGTTCAAATGGCGGATGCCCTGCACAGCGAAAGTCACAATTCGGAGCTGAAAATGAACGCTGCCAAGACTAAGTAAGTACTTGAGATTGGATTCAGGAAGGCAGAGCGAAATTTGTGTTTCTGGGCAGACGGTGGAAAAAGTGGACAATTTCTGCTACCTCCGAAGCGCAGTTACAGCAGATGGTGGAGCAGATGCTGATGTATTGTCTCGCATCAATAAGGCTCGGGCAGCTTTTGCAGTTTGACTCCTTTCTGGGAAAACAGCAACATCTCCAGACGTAACAAACTCAGAATTTTCGAAACCAATATAAAATCTGTTCTTCTTTATTGCTGTTCAACTTGGTGACCAGGGCGATAACAACTAGATTGCAAACTTTCGTCAACCAGTGTTTACGGCGCATCCTACACATACGTTGGCCGGAAGTAATTCCTAACGACGACCTCCTGTTCATTATTGGCTAGGTCAGGATAGACACCTCCATAAAAAGGCGAAAGTGGCAATGGATACACACACTTCGAAAAGAGCTGGAAATCATTGCTAAACAGGCTTTCGATTGGAACCCAAGTTGGACGACCTAGAAATACCTGGAGAAGATCAGTTGAGGTTAAGGGTAAGTCGATAGTCAAATCGTGGAGAGAGTTGAAGGCGATGGCGGCGAACAGGGCGAGGTCGGCGTAGTTAATGCCGACAGGGTTGACAGAAAGCAGAGAGAGAAATACAGTGTATTGGCGCGAGAATGATTACGCACGGGGTCTGCGATTTGTGGCTGTGCAATGCTGAATTTTTGTATGTACATTAGTCAAATGTTGCCCACCCCGGTGTGGCAACCCCGTTGTCGTGTGAAATACTCGCCTGATCTGGCTGGCTCGAACTACAACTTATTTTTGGGTCGCTGATTCCGAATCTGAAGTCGAAAAAAAATTGGGGTTGTCCACCCCCGAATAACACCTCCGTTGTCATGAGAAATGCTCGTCCGATCTGGCAGCCTCGAACTTAACGGTATTAGGAAGTCGCTGACTCTGAATCCGAAGTCTTTCGAATGGCTCAAGACACTTCACTTCGACAGTGTGTGTCTGGGTTAATATAATACAGACTAACGCTGCGTCCTATCACGTCATGTAAACTGAAACGCCGATATCTATCAAAAAGATTGAAAGTGATGCTTTGTTCAGATTACTTTACGCTCATGTACATCGGCTCTTAGTATCAAAGGAAAACTGAAAGGATTCCGTCATGTTGGCCTTCAAATCGCATTGAACTATAGTACAACATTCTGAACTACATACGTCTAAAATCTAATTTTGCACCATTCCGCTGCGTCAAAATCCCATTCATCGTTTTTCTAGTCTACTCATGGTGTTGACCCATGAAGAGTCCATAATTTAATTGTCTGCTTGTAATTGTTTTCAATTTAACCATGCAATTAAATTAGACTCCGAGATCGTGCAATTATTATTATAGTATATCCCGATAACTTTTTGCAATGTACAAATTTATTGTCTCCCCCGGATTTCTCAGCACGGTTGGTGCATGAGTGTATCAGCTGGGCATCGGATGGAACTCTACATTGTCAATTATAAATGTAATTATGGGGTGGTCGCTTGCATGAGTTTAATTCAGTAAATAATAACATTACCGTTGAGCAATAATCCTTTGGGATTTCTTTTGCTGATACTGGTTAGAGTTCAAGGAGTAGTCGAATGAAAATGAGACTTCGGCAGGAGTGTCTACTTGTATTTCTCGAGTAAATTGCTAGACTTTAGTGAACAGTGATACTTTAAAGATTAAATATCTAGTAAATGACTAAATTATTTTGAAAATGGAAGAGTCAGTTTCATTTTCATAATTGTATCTAAATCTATTGCAAAAACTGACCATGTTTACGTTGAGATATCCTTTTTTGACGGAAAAACTGTACTTAAAGGATATTGTAGTGGACTGGAATTTTAATTGTTTGGTGCATTTTAATTGTTTGGTGCAATTATAGTTGTTAAATCTACTGAGTACATACATACTTGGTCAAATTCACTTTTAGGCGTTGGTCCGCCCGACCTAAAATCCCCCTGTCAAAAATCTTCTATCTTATCCTACCAAAACAAAAGTTGGTCTTTCGTCAAATTCATAGCATTTCTTGCCACTTATTATTAACAAGAATGCATTTGTACTGTACATTGCGAACTTTTTGTGTGTGTTTCGTCGTTCGCCGCAAACATTGCTGTCCTGGGACTAATCCTATCTCCAAGTCAAAAACTTGGGGGCGTTCTGCTAGTCGTCTAATGCCATGCAAACGGACTCCGAATCAAGCGACTTGCATGCAAACTCTACACATGTTTGGTATTTCTCTTTGCCCGCATTATCTTCCAATCCCCATCCGGTTCCTGTTTATGTCAAGGGATCAGGAACGGTGCTGAGTCTGAGTCGTCTCGTCTCATATGCACATATATGGCCTAAAATGACACGTGGTGTGGTCGTAAAAGAAAATAAAATTTGTTGCAAGCGTGGTTCGTGGCCATACGTGTAGTTTTCGTGCAAACAATGTACTCGTACATACAAAGGCGACGGAAAGAAAACCGGCAAAACGACTGAAAGGCAGGAATTTCATTTTCCTCAACATACAGAATTATCCTTCTTGAAACTAACTAAATTGGATGCGGTTTGTGTATTAAGACCAAAGGACCAACCGAGCTGGAGTGTGCTACCATCGTCCCAAGTCCTTGCACGAGACAAGAAGCAATCGTTGGCGAGGCTGTTTAGAAAAGAGAGTGTCGGATATAAGGGAATGTCGTTCTTTACTTTAGTCCTGTATGAAATGAAATTGCTACGTAAATAGTTTATGCAATGACCAATAAAATTTTATGTCAGAATTCATTGTTTTTTTTTTTCGTCGTTGAAAGGATGACGTCTGGTAACCGGAAAGTCAATTTAGAAGGATCTATACGTAGACTTCGTGGTAGGACATTTTTTTCTGATATCAGTTACTTTAGCGAATAGTCGCGATTTTGGCCGGATTAGGAGATTAGCGTAGTTTCAATCCGGTTCTACAATAGAACGGAGAAAGTACCATCTGATTCAATATCCTTAATTCATCATTGGATACTATAGCATATTCCACTTTGTCCTTATTAACGATAATCCTTAATAGGCTGTGTAGCTTACCCACCGAGACCTATCGATTTTCAATTGGGTGGGTTGGAAAGTATCCTGACCCTGCGATGTCGATATGCTGAATAAACTTATTAGGCTTTATGGAATCTGCAGTGTTAAGACTGTCAGGCCATTTTAGTTGGCCGACTACGTTTGCTGAGTTCTTCGATAGAGCTTCACGAAAACCTTCAGCTTTCGAGAGGAAATAAATGCTTTTACAGTGGTTTCCACCCGGTCGGTGCGATTCTGTACTCTTCCGACCGTCTGGTTTTGTTAAAGAACAATTTCCTGTACTGTCCGGGTGCAAAAAAATTAGCACATCCTTTAGTTGATCACACACCGACTACATTTTAGGCATCGCATCGCATCTCAAATCTCGCCCAGTTTGCTGGTTGCCGTAAATGTATTTGTATTCCTGGACACATATAGGAGAGCAAATCGGACACGGTTGGTTGGAAGTTGTAAGGTATATTCTCACATTGCGTCGCTGTGCTTCGCTCAACAACTGTTGCCACCTCAGACTCCACAGCCTCGAATTTGAGGAAGTTCTAGATAATCGTCTCAATGCAGTTTCCCACGGCTTCGTAACACTAAGCCTGGCATTGCTCGGGAGTTTGCCAAAATTTCGGCTTACATGTTTGAAACGCCCTATAGAAGCATCGTCCGCGGGAGGGCGTGGTGAATGGTCACCATTTAACTGTATACTCTGCAGTCATTTGCCTCAATTTTTATCAATACGCAGCCTCAGGAGGGAGGAAAAACACACCTCTTCCATAGTCCTTCAGGTGTGAGCCCCTGAAATTGCAGTGGAATTATCACGCTGACCAAATTACTTATGAGAAGATGATTTGGATAGAGGCAGAAATTCTGGCGATGGGCCAACAACCCCTCCCTATAAGACAAAGCCCATAAAACTGAAGTCATGCCTCTGATAAGATCGACTCAACGGTAACCTGGAATGTACGATCTCTTAATAAAAGTGGCGCTGACATAGTGCTGTAGCAAGGGAGCGAATAGCATAAATGTGTTGGCAATTCAGGAGACTCGTTGGCTCAGAAATGACATTGAAGACACACAACACAACAGGTCGCACACAACATTCAAAATCGGAAATCTCGAACCGAACTTTTAAATTAAACTTTATGGCAAATAAAATTCTGAAACCGCATGTTATTGACTTCAAACCAATCAACGAAAGACTGTGCGCCATCCGCATAAAAATTAAGTTCTTCAAAATATGGCTAATCAAGGCCACTAAAGATGAGGAAAGCAAAGATGATTTCTATACCTCCTTGGAAAGATTCTTTGACTGGGAGATTTCAACGACAAAGTCGGCAACTCACAAAGGTACAGTCGTGTGTCCTCCGACTGTACCTCCTCTGTGTCCATGAAATATGTAATGAGAATGGCCAGCGCCTCGTAGACTTCGCCAGCAGAGAGAGAGAGAGAGAATCAACAACAATATTTCCACACCAACGCAACCACGAAAGATTCTGGGCTTCGCCCGATGGACGTACCCTTGACCAGACAGACCATGTCCTAATCCAACGGAGACGGGCTTCAAGTACTTTTAGAGGAGCGAATTACGACTGTGATCACTACATGGTCAAAACCAAACTCCGCTGTCGTATGTCTTAAATCTACCTGAACAAAGCCACCCGCCTCCGAAAATTCGACATCGAAAAACAACAGCACTCACGTAGGAGTTTGCGTCGTTTCTCATGAGGGAGCTCCACCTAATCCTGCAGAACGCTATAGCAGCATCTGTGGACGACACATGGAAGTTACAGACAGACCAACTCGCTGGAACAGAGACTGGCTCGACAACGAATGCCAGGAGCGATGAAAGCGAAGAACGTGGAGTAGCAAAATGCACAGAGAGAAGTACTAGGGCCAAAAAAGAGAGTTACAAACACCTCACGAAGCTAGCAAGTAATATGATTAAAATGAAAGAAAATTTTTCGAAGAAAAACTTCGGAGAATTGACGAGAATCTTGAGAGAAACAAGACAAAAAAAAACCCTAGAAAGTAGGGTAGTCTATCAGAACCGGATTCTGGGCGAAGGTCACTCTTTGTAAAGGCAAAAACGGTGCCATCATCAGCAATATGTAAACGGTCTAAAGATGATCCGCATTCAAAGAACTATTCAACCCGAGAGATAACACTCCACCAAATGATATTCTAGTCTATCAGTCGACAGATAAACCCCCAATAGATCCAAAAACGCTGGAAGAAGTCGAATCAGCCATCAATGCACTGGAAAAACAACAAAGCGCCTGGCATCGACGTTATACTAGAGAGATAATCGGGGAATGTCAAGGAGACTTTTCATCCAGGAGGAAGGACCACTGATCAACTTTTCAGTGTACAGCAAGTGCTTGAAAAATGCTTAACACCGATGTATAGTACACCAAATATTTGTTAACTGAAAGCAGGCATACGACAGCATCGACTCGACTCGGCAAAATTAGTCTGGCTCACGAAGATGACAATGTCCGATTGACAGCACTGGTCCGAATTAACAACATTCTGACGGACGACTTTGACACAGGCATTGAAGTAAAACAGCGACATAGGCTGGCCCCTCAGCTTTCCAACGTGGCACTTTAGTACGTGATACGAAGGCTGCCCATGAAAGCAACGAGGACCCTAAATTCCTGTCAACGGTGACTGCTAAAGAAACATTGAACTTCCTTGATCAAGCAGTAAAGCAAGTTGGGCTACACATCAATAAAGAAACAATTAAAACGTTCACCCAAGTGAAAGTGAAGCTAGGCAACCACGTTATCGAAAGTGGAAACCTTCGGCGATGAAACTCTCGAAATGAAACGTCTGATCCAACTTGCAAACTAAAGCTTCTACTCGATGCCCCCTGCATTAAAATCAAGCTGCATACACAGAAAGGCTAATCTGAAAGTCTGCAAAACAATAATCAGACCTTTGCTGTACCACGGATGGGAGACATGCACTCACACCCAAACCTAGGAGAAGTTGATCAACTCCTTCGAAAAGAGTATCCTCCGGCGAATAATTGGAGCTCTACTTGATGGCGGACAATGGCAAGGAAGGTCAACAGCAAGTTTTACGAAAGCGATGGGCGAACTTCGTTGACACCGAAAGCAACAAGCTGCCCAGATTCAGGAACTGGAGGGCGCGGTATTTCAACCGAGACGACTTGAGGATGCCTCTGACAGCTTGTTAGCCTTAAAGTCTGCTGTGACTGACAGGGCGAACACCAGGTAGCACATGCCAAATAACCCTTCAAATGTCGCGACCACTGAACTCTAACTGCTCTTAAGGGTTGCTGCTCTTAGTTAGAAAGTACATTGGGCATCCTGGGAGCTATCACACATTGTTCTCCTGGCAGGAAACTTCGAGTATCGCGCAATAAATATTGCAAAATCTATGGTTACTAAGATGAGGAAGAGATCTTACTTCATTTCTGCTCCTACTACTTCTACTCTACTACTTCGCCGATGTTGATGACCTGAAGGAAACGAGTGGAGGTTGGTAACATCAGCTGCGTTCCTAAAACGCAAGCGCTTTTCAATTGCTGAGCAGCAATTTGTGATTTGTTCATGTTTTAAGAACGACATGCTGTCTCATTTGTCAACTGCAATTTTCAATGGGGAGGAGCATCACACAATGCGAACGCACTAAACGTTTTAGAAACGCAGCCATTGTTTCATTATTTGGTCGGTGGATGATGAGTCCATGGTGGTACCACATGCGACCCTATTATGGTTAAATTGTGCTCTATATCAGAGCAGCCCCTTCAACCTAACCTAACCAACATGCTAACATACACATCCTGTTACTATCCATTTAGTCGCCTTTCTGATCAGTTCTGTAAAGCCGTGGCTCATTCTTCCCTCCACACCACAGCGGGCGATGATACATCGATTCAGTCTCTTCAGATTCGTTTCTTTTTGTAAAGAACGCTGCACTAGCTTCGAAAAGACCAGACCAAATTTTAGTGAAGCATCGACCTCCACATCTAGAACCATTCTCCTCATTACCATTTCTCACAACCCCTATCAATAATTCACACGCTTCAATTAAGTAAAAACTTCGGAAAGTGCTTGTCACCAAACATTCAATAAATTTTCATTTTATTGTAAAACTCCACAGGTTCGCACAATCACCTCATCCCATAGCCCGGGTTCAGCTCTCGTTTCCCTACGTCAGGAATAAATCCTGCAGCAGCTCTTATTGTGCCCGTAAAATGCATCGTTATTCGCTACCTCACAGAAAAGTGGGCATTACACGCCGGAAAGTAACATTTAACAAAGCGACAAAATTAACAATTTTAATGTTCCTGCCACTTCCTGATAACGTAGAAGCGCGACGTTTGCCCGGGCGAGAAAAACGAATATTGCACTCAACGCGATCCCATGCTGTGCATTTTCCTGTTTTGCGTCGTTACACTGAGTGTATATCGTTGGTTTGTTCATTCGTTTTGGGTTTCATTTCCCATTTAACTTTTGCCTGCCTCTGGTAAAGCTGGCGCTTTGCTATATAGATGGCTGCAAGGATGTTTAAGCAATATCAACAGGTTTTTCCTGTATCCATTTCCCATTCCAAAAAAAAAACGGTCGCCATCTACTACAGCATCATTATGGCGTTCATGAGGAGCTGGTTCAAATTTCCAGCGTGGTAGCGAAGTACCATGGTCTTGTCTGATGTAACGTTCAGGCGGTCTTATAAAATTAGGAAGCGAAGAATGGCTATTGAAAATATCACATTTTTGGAGTGATAATGTCTTATGGAGAGGGAAGGATAATCGACGGATCATTTTTGTGATTGAGTGTAGCCGGAAATAAGTCCACTTTGCAATTTCGTAAATTTTTGTAGTTGTATTATTCTAGAAGAGGTTCAAGCTCAACCATACTAAACTATCTCGTATGAGATGCCTATATATTTGCAGGACTGCATACATCTTATTATAGAGTGCGATGTACGGCCATTTAACTCCACCAGCCGTAGCAAGTTGGATCTCACTCAGTCCAGAAAAGTCGATTGCATACTTCACCATCATTAAGGCTCAGGTCCGCGTCGAGCCTTGGCTTCCGGGATACAGCTCCTCCAACTACTCGTATCTCAATCAAGCGACCGCACTTCGAAAATCGTAGAGCTTCCTGAAATCTGTGCGTCAGTTGAGTCTTCCTATTGTACACTAGGTATTCCTTGTGGTTTATTTTTAGTGGCTCTTGTTAATCGGATCAGTTTCGGTGGGACTTAATACTCGAGCAGTTTCTTATAAAGACGTTGCGATCAATACTTTCGTAGGCTTGACGGAAGTCAACATACAGTTGGAATAAAATGTTCGTTTTGTGCAATTAATTGGAATAGTAAACACACAAAATAATTGCGCTGCCTAAAGGAAATTTGTCCGATTGTATCTGTACTAAGGATTTAAGTTTCCTCATGAAATTTGAGTTGAAATTTGAATTCTAACTAAACCAAGAAACACTCCCAACAAAGACATGCCCCGTTTTCATGTTCGCTACCCTAATTTGCTCTCAATAGTTTTCTTTTTGCCGCTTAACCTGTTCTACTCTGCTCTGTACGAAAAAAAAACACAGCTGATTCACCCTCTTGAGCGAAATGGAGAAAAAGTGCAGATGAAGCTGTTTTACAGTGATGAAGATTAATCTGTACGATTCTATTCATTACTGAAGAGAAACATTTTAACACTGCTTTATTGACCCAGCGGTGATGACAAACCCATCTCCACCACAGTAGCATTAGCATCCCCGTCAGTATTAGACTCTAGGGAGTCATGGGCGAGGGATGGCTGCGATGTATCATTAGGGCCCCTTTATCCGATCCTAGCGATACACACTCCTCATCAGTATCCTCCTCTTCCGGCGTAGATACTGCGAAGAAGGAGGTATCTCTCAGTTGAGCACCAACTTCCTCTACGCGATTCGATGTAGGCCGACTCGCCTTTTTCATGTCACTTTTATAGACCTTTAACTTGATAGTAACGAATCCAAATTTCATAATGCCGTTGGTTCTGGTTAGAGGGGCAAGTGACTCGGCATTTATCACTAAAACCGCACAACTGCAATTCTTTATCGGCTCCTCTACAATTACGATCCTCCAATCGTGGGTCAGAAGTTTGCATTACTTGTTCTGATTAGGGGCATAACTTCATCCCAATCAGATACCAAACCTGAAAGCCAGGTACGGACTCTGGGCCGCGACGTGATCTGTTCCCTAGTCACAGCCTCCAACTTAGCATCTGGCCAAAATTTCTTCACACTATTTAGGGCGTACCTCATCATCATCATCGTGACGCGACAGCCCGGCGTAGGGCCTTGGCCGCCTGGATCGTTGTCCTCCAATTATCTCGGTTGCGTGATGACGTCCTCCAATTTCGGGAGCCTAGTAGCTGCTTGGCATCTCTGAATACTGAGCTCTCCCAACGTGATCTCAGTCGCCTTCGCAGTCTCGCTCCGTCGACTCGTTTTGCGCCCATTACTCTCTTTGGCATGCGATAACGGTGCATTCGTTGTACATGCCCTGCCCATTCAAGTCGTTGTAATTTGACGATTTTTTTTTTCCAAACTTCAAGCTCATCGTACAGTTCATACAACTCATGGTTGTACCGAATGCGCCATCCATCTCGATCGCAAACAGCCCCGAAAATTCGCCGTAGAACCTTACGTTCAAATGTGTCTAGCATGTTTCCGGAGGCTTGAGTTAGGGTCCATGCTTCGCAGCCATAGCATAGCACTGGTCGTATAATGCTTCGATTTCATTATGGGGAGAACCGAGAAAAAAGTCTAGCTAACTGTATCCGTCGCTTAATTTCGACAGTTTCGTTGGCGTCCCTTGACAAGTTGCAACCCAGGTATATGAAGTCGTTCGAGAACTCGATGTTAAGGTCCCCCACGTATCCTTGTCGTATGTAATGTATGGTCTTCAAAGGGTAAACATTAATGGCTAAACGTCTCCAACCAAGAGGGGGTCCTCGAATCACATGGCGTCGATCTGTGGTAAAGGAGTGTCAGGCACTGGGTAAGTCTTTTGGGGAGATGCGCCCCATTGCCCAGAACAGAGTACGATGGCGCGCAGGAGTAGCTGACGCGCTTTGCCCCGCTAGGGGTTAAGGGAAAGTAGTAAGCATCTCCAGAAGTAGGACAGTTCATTTCTATTGGCATTGGACACTACAAACGGACGAAGCCCTCTACTTTCCGGCTCCATTTTCTTCCTTTTTTTTTGTAGAAAACTCACAGTACTGATCCATAGAGCAAACACTATACGAGTACTACAAAATTCCTTTCATCATAGACATTTATAGTCAAAATTTTCCGACTAAATGCCATTCAAGAAATAAAAATCATTCTATTGTGTTTGGCTGCGATTCCTCTATATCCTCTACAAAAGTTCAAAACGATATGATAGATTGGATCGATGACCCTTCATAATTTCATGTCCTCTTCTGTTCCATTTTCAACCCCTACGCTACTTCATTCTTAAGCGTCGCAACGATGCTCCCTGCTAATTCTTGTGCCATAATGAGATTTTTATTGCTTCGCTAAAGCAATTTGTGGAAATTAATGAGACAACGCTATGAAAGCGGAAACGTGTTGGATGACGGCTAAAGAAGTTATGAAGGACTTAAAAGTTAGTTTGGGAAAGTCCTTTTATTTTTCCTGGCGTTGAAACTAGTCGGCTACAATAAATAGAGATAATGGGTTCCGAGTGTGCTGAGTTGTTGTCGGAACGACGAAATTGGTGAAAACAATACGGCGAGTGTTGCACTTAAATTCGAGAATTGAAGTTCCAATAAGTTAATTAAGCAATTTGTTTGCAAATAGAATGTTTTGTTTGATGTTTGATTGGGTTTTAGATTTAACTGCCATGTTTGCTACTAATTCTGTTGTCAGGCTTACTATCAAACTTCAAACGTCAGTAGCGCCATGAGGTCTACTAACCATAATATAAGTTTTGACCACTGTCAATCATCTTCGGATGATCACCAAACCGTCCTTTACACTATACCAGTTTTATTCAGTGTTCGGACATTCCAAGTTCCAAGTTCTTCCGTTTGCACGGTCGTCTCAGTAAATCCGATCGTATCCGAGGCTTGACTTCAGTTTTCTGGACAATTGTTTTCTGGTGACAGGTTGTCGGCCCAACGTCCAAATTTTTGCCTCAACCATATCCTTTAGCGTACGTAATACAGCAAGAGTTGGTACCGTCACTGTCCTGGAGGGCGCCCGCGAGGAGGACTCTGGAGAGGCCTTTTGCCACCGCCAGGCCTGATGACAGAAATATCACTACTTTCCTACAAGTTGAATCAGACTTATTTGAACTGCCTATTCACAAACCCAATCAAAATTTTACAGAAGTTGAAAAGACAGTAATCGATGAATATATATTTTTTTTGTACAGTAGGTCAAGTTGTTCACATAAGCTATGTCGGTCAATCTCTGGGGAATTTCTTCGTTACCGTATCGGAGCGCATTGTCTTAAGAAAGAGTAAAGTAAATTCGTTAAGTGTCCCCGCATGAAAACGTTGAGGAATTTTTATCTATCCATAATTGTTTGATGCACAAGAGATGAAGACTAAAGTACACTCTTGAATGAAGGATCCACTCAAGCTGCCGCTGGACAATCACGATGAAGGGGTTTGTGCCAATATGACTACATACATATTGCATATTTTAGTTTGAAAGGAAACAATCGGCACGTTTTTTCAATAGCCATGCAGAGTAGAGCAGATAAACACCATACTATTACACTAACAATTTGATCTGAGCTGCTCTGGATAGAAGGTTAGTGCAGAAATTCTACTGCATTGTGGAGTTTCATCTTTTGGAATGCAGGCGGCGCCGGAATTATAAGTCGTCGTAGTTTGACGATTTTCGAGACTTGCAGCTCATCGTACAGTTCTTACAACTCATGGTTGTACCGGATGCGCCATCCATCTCGATCGCAAACAGCCCCGAAAATTCGCCGCAGAACCTTACGTTCAAATGTATCTAGCATGTTTTCGGAGGCTTGAGTTAGGGTCCATGCTTCGCAGCCATAGCATAGCACTGGTCGTATAATGGTTTTGTACATGCGGAGTTTCGTGTTTCTGTGCACATGCTTCGATTTCATTGTAGGGAGAACCGAGATTTGCATCGGCATAACTGAATGGATAGCTCCTGGACACCATTGGGGCTTTAGAAATCTTTGTCATGGATATTGACAAATGAATATGCCTGTCAGGTTCAGAAGATCTTCTTTAGTCAAAATGAGACCGAGGTGTTTCAGGTAGAAGAGAAACTTAACTATTGGTCCCTATTACTAGAAAAAATGTTTCCAAATATTTTTGTACTTTCTCTATTATCCTACAGTGACATTGCAGATTGCACACATTACATTTATATCTGCCCATACACCACGGCAGTAATGAGGCAGATTCATGGGTGGGTATTCATGCCATCCATTCTCTATCCATGAATCCAACCCCAAGTGAAACTGTGCAATCTTTCATTATTAGTTAGGGTGAAACGTCCGCAAATGAGCGATGCACTCAAGTGCTCCATTGAAGGAAAATAATTTATCGATATTAATATTTGAAGTTGGACCACACTCTATAGGAGTGTATGCAGTAAAAGTGAACATAATAAAACTTAACCAAACTTCATCAAGCCGATACCATTTAATGGAAGTTTCGAACAATATGCAGTATAATGACGAAGCATGGAAACTAGGCGACTGAGGATATCATGTCATCCTGATCCATGCGTGTCTGAGCTACATAATATGCAGTTTGTTCAATAATAGATGGATAAAGTTTCACTGAGAACGGTATATAGGTACATAATCGTATGTTGTATACTCGCATGTATACGTATACAATTTATTATTATTATTTTTTTCACATTATATTGATTCTGCTAAATTGCGACATTAATGTCTCTGAATCGCTCCTCGGGGACGCACAGCCGACGCGAGAAAATTTATGAGACATTTTAATATATTGACTGGAGTCAAACTCGTGGGGTCATATAGACGGACAAGTGTCAGACGTGGATGCTTTGGGGGATGATTTAGTACGAGGCTTTGAACTTTTTCAACATTGACCAGAAAAACGCTTTAATATTTACAAACCTCGATATCTCGAAGTACCAAGGGGGCGAAAAAATAGTTCGACATAACGGAAATTCGTCAAATTACAGTCAAGAACAAGGACATCAGAACAACCGAATATCAACGTCGGGAACCTCAGCATCCAATTCGCAGACGACTTCATGTACCTGGAAACCTGTCAAAGGACGTCAATGAGACTGACGAAATCAATCGACGGAAACAGCTAGCAAATACGATTTTCTTCTCAGTCCTCCAATATTGAAATCGAAACATGCGCACAGAAATACCAAGCTCCGCATATACAAAAACCATCATACGACCTGTGCTATGCTATGGCTGCATAACCTGGATCCTTACTGAAGCCTCCGAAAACATGATAAACACATTTGAACGAAAGATCCTTTGGCGAATTTTCGGAGCAGTTTGCGACAGAAGTGGATCGCGCATCAGGTACAACTGTGCGATGAACTGGAAGTTTCGGGAATTATCAAACTACAATATTTACAATGGACAGGACACATACAACGAATGGACAATGAACGCATGCCTAAGAAAATATTCAATGGGCGACGCATTGACGGAGCAAGGCTGCCAGGAAGACGGAGAGCTCGTTGGAAAGACTCAGTAGATGAGGACGCCGAAAAAATTTTGCCCGTCCAAAGTTCGAAGACACGGTCACTTCACCGAGATAATTGGAGGACGATGATCCTGGCGACCAGGGTCCGACGTCGGACTGTTGCGCCACGATAATGATGACGAAGGAAAATTCGACAATTAAAAAAATAATGAAAGGAAAAGCCCGTATGGCCATTGGTTATATATATTTTCCGTTTCATTTCCGTTAACTCGACTCACCAATGGCACAAAATGGTTTGGAACAGATAAATTGCTTCGAGATATCGAAAAATGTGTCTATTGAACAGTCTAGTAAGTTTTAAGTTAATGTTTTGAAAGATAAAAGAATTGAAATTAAGAAGTTGGGGATATGTATTGAATACTGCGTAAAAAATTTTATTCGACTTAGATAGATCCCCAAACATGTTTCATAATATTTAAGTGTGGGAGCACGGGGGTCGTGTCATAAAATCAATATTTTGAGCTTGGGTACACATTTTTATCAGTCGTGCAGTATGAATGTGAGCATAATCCTGCTGCTATATCCTTCTAAGTAAACCAAAAATATTCTGGAATTATGGACAAAGTATTTTCCGTATAGTATGGTACGATTTCGTCGCCATTTTTACGCAGGGCCTAGGACGAAACTCAGCAAAGCATGACGCGTCTTTCTCTTCTGTGAGGATTCGTCAAAAAGCGGAATTATACGCTGATTTCCGAAATGGTAGTTTTTTTCGATGAAAAATAATTTAGATTCAATGGTCCGGCCTTACTGTGGCTTTAGATTGGCCTCGGCCAAACGGCGGATCACAGATCGGTCTGCACTATTGCGCCAACAGTACTGGAATAACCTTCCAGCGCTTCGCCAATTAAAGGAGCTGATAATGCCCTTCGGTCACAAGGGTCACACTCAAATGAGTAGAACCCACCTAAGACTCCTAGGGGGTATTTATCTGGCCATCACCTGGCCTTCCTGCTGGGACAGTAGCTCGACTAGTTTATCTTATCTTAATGGTCCGGCCGAACTTAACTGCTACATATATCCGGGATCTGTCAAAAAACTTATACTCTAAGTGTCCTTTTTTGGGGTAAAAGTAGAATTTTGCTAGTGTGCCTAACGAATACTAAGTTTTGCTCTCTGACCTGGCCATCAACCGACTCATGCCGCACGCTCCGCGTCCTGGTGGTTTGGAACCTTGGCCTCTAAACCCAAAGACAATGAACACCAGCCAGTGGGACTCCACAGCTGACAAAAAACGGGGTCTCCAAAATCGAAACCAAAGAGATGAGGTCTTCACCTCATTTCATCAGGAGCTTGGGGAGAAATTCCACAAACAAAAAAGCCTAGTTTAGAAAACAAAAAATTAAAAACATTATATTACATTCAAAGTTATATCAAAATCTCAAAAAAAAATAGAAATTAAAAATAATACAAAGAAAAAAAAAAGGCTGCTTCCCCTTCGATTTTTGGAGCTACAAACCTCGGCAAAATCGTGTATAAGAAGATGGTTGGATTAACAGGGGATGCAAGGATGCCTAGGTCCAACCGAAGGAGTTCAGGAAGTATATCAGCTCCCCGATCTTCATCCCCGATACATCCACCAGGTTAACAGGAAAGACCTCACCCAATGCTCGATGTCTGGCCCTAGCAAGGGCATTCTCAGAGGAAGTGAGTGAGGGTTTCTTTCTCATCCTCATTCCCGCAGCTGCGGCAATGCGGATTATGAGGGATGCCATGCGTTATTGCATGTTCTCCGATACGCCACTGTCCTATAATGACCGCCTTGAGCCTGGTGACATCTCTACGGGACTTGGTTAATAGCTCAGATGTTTTTCTTCTGTCATATGAGGGCCATATCTTCCTTGATACGGCGCAGGTGGGCAGATTCCGCCATGTGGAATCCGCAACATTGAGGTACAATAGTATCTTGCTCGAAAGGTGGTTACACGGTAAAGAAATTTCTACAAAACTGTCTCTAATATAACATAGAGCTCTACACTTCAGCTCTACGTGGTATTTACACGTCTCTACTGAGAGTTTTGTTTCCACTTTACCACTTTTTCTCTACAGTCTAAGTGTAGCTTTAGAAAGCACAATTTACACTACACATCGGCCTGCTCTTCGGTCGATCACATTAACACCTTGTGAATCATTATCGAACAATGCGTTAAGTTCCATTCTCCGCTTCACTTGATTGTCATTGATTTCGAGAAGGCTTTCGACAGTCTCAACTGGGACTCTATATGAGTAGCTTTGCGCAGAATAGGCATCCCTGAGAAGCTTGTGCCTATTTTGGTTTATTATTTCACTGTCTGTGCTGTCTTATGGGAGCGGCACATGCAAAGTTTTGCGTAAGGAATACCAAAAAAACTGCAAGTTTTCTTCAGCTCATATCATTGTCGAGTTCGAAGAATTCTCTAGTCCGAAACTATCAAATGAAGAGCTGAGCGGACGTACGGGTTAGATGCCAATCAACAAACTGATACGCAGACGAAAATGTGGATAGGTCACACATTGCGGAAGGGTGATAACTGCATTAAAGGATATGCCATGAAGTGGAACCCCAATCCCAATGACGGCCGACGAAGAGGGTGCCCTAAAATCTGTCTCGAAAGAGTGTAAGCTACTGGGTAAGTCGTGGGGCAGTTGTGTCCCATTGTTCAAAGCCGAGGACGATACCGCGCCGAAGTAGTTGATGCGTCATGCCCCACTAGGGGTTAAGGCAATGAAGTACATCGTACATGAACTTGACAGAGTTTTCCCAAAAGTGTTGAGTCTTTATCGCAACCGCAGATTTGCGAAGACTGTGGTTGTTCTTCGCAGTATCTGATAACGCCACCTGGTATCGACGTCTAAAGCAAGCAAAGAAAAACTTCGCGGATTGGTCGTCCAACTTTAATCCCATCTACTGTGCACGTTTAACTTGCATCTTATGCGAATAGAAATCGATTAGCTACTTCAACAACGACACTCCTAAAGTACCGCCTGGACTGCAATTTGCATTGCACCAACTATTCCTAAATTTAGCTAAAATATAATTATTTGCATTGCACCTTAAATTTTCACTTTCAAGTGTGGACTATACTGCGCGACATCAATTAAAGGTTGTAAATACTTTCCAGTCACGCAATCCTCAGAATGGTCATTCAGAACTATAATATTAAAATAAACGAATGTTGTGTACATAAACGCAACACAGGAAGATTATTCATTTATTTCAAGACGCCATCTTCGATTTTATAAGTCACTGTCTGCTTCACTTGAATTTTGACATCTCTCTCTCTCTCTCTTTCAATTGCCCTTACCCTTATGTGGGGCATAGCGCATCAACTGTTCCATGTGGCCCAGTTGAAGTTTCGTTGGCATAAACTGGTTTCGGCGAATGCAGTTATCAGCATGCGCCTCCTGCACATCCATGGCCACGAACGTTGTCCTGGACGGGTTTCGAACCCGAAACGCCGGTACTCAAACATGAGACTGATGCCTCAACACACTGCGCTACCTGTCGCCCCTAACCAAAAATTCTCAAAGAGAATATATCAAATATGTATCAATATAAAATTTTTATGCGAACAATCCAATATAACTCAGAAAAATATCTTCAAATCATTCACTTTTCTACGCCGGCGTTTGTCTCGCCGGCCGGTCGGCCAGCCGATTGGCAAAATAGTTGGAGCAGTCAAAGCCCAAACGAAATTATTTATCATTCCATTTCCATGGCTATATCGCTTCTAAGTGTGAGTACATGAGAAATGTCGACTGCCTAGACCAAGTTTAATAAATCGCAGGACCCAACAAGGACATTGTCAGACCATATGATTTTCATCAGGCGCCTGGCATACAGCTGAAAAATAAACTGTTTCGCCGTTGTTGCTGATGTCGCGGCGACAGCCCTAAATTGTTCGCGATACCAACCACGTCGACCATTTGCCCACGTGGTGGGAGCGATTTAAGGCGACGATGTCGGAATCATTCGAACCAGCTGAAAATTGAAAGTTTGCGCAAGCAATCGACCCAATTTCAACGATATAACTATTTTCAATCCTATCCCAAGGAATCATGTATGTATAGTGTTCCTTTTTTTACCGCGTCATGTTCTTGTTGTTGGCACACGATGGCATATAGTCAGCATGTTGGCCCAACCTAAATTCGTTACACGCGACTTGGAGCTAAAAGCGCCCATTGGGATGGGTCATGAACGGCTGGCTCCAGGTTTTGATTTTAATGCCTCCTCATGTCCTAACATCGACTTTTGAGAACATTTGTTGTAGGTGATACCAAGAGTATGCCGCAATTTTCCGTGCAGAGCAAAGTGTGCTGTTTGTTCGACCTCAAACCAATAGCAACAGCTTTTTGTGACTATTAACCCTAAAAGGATGTGTCATCGGAAATTATGGTTTCCATTTATGGTAGGATATTTTGATAACATCAGCTACGATAGTACTAGTATTTCTAGGGCTGTTGAGAGATATATCAACTGTCACTATCGCGTGGATTGATGTTATGTTGGGCGAAGTGTTCGGCAGCACCTCAGTATATTTCAGCGCTGTTCCTTCTCAGCTTCTCAGTAAATGAGGACGCATACTGGTGATTTCAAGGGCCGAATGGTGCGTCAACTATTCCCATTAGGCTTAATTGATGTTTCGGTAGCATACACTAGTTTCGGAAAATGCTTGTTTCTAGCATATACCTGCTGCCCACTTAGCCGCATACCTACGACATGATTTTTATAAAATTTGGAAGGACTTGCGTCAATTTCGACTTTGAATAATAAATTCCAAAAATGTAAACTCACTGCCTCCTATGAACAAAGTGCCTGCAAGCCTTCCCGCATCACATGTTCTTTGTGAAACAAGCAGGACTCATCGTCAATAAAATTGCACACGAAATATTCTCCCGAAGAAAAGACAAAATGGCGACGGCATTCACTATAGACGGCGCCAACAAGCCGCGACATACAATGTTGATGTGGCGCCCAAAAAGGCATTTCGAAATGTTTCCAACTCTGACGCTCTAGTACTTTGTAGGGCTGAAAAATATCTGCCCGACACTAGTACTGGAGGGTGGCTGTTGGAGCCACAGTCAGGATCTGGTAACTGTGGAAGGGGTCAACAGCTCACTCATTCCCTGACTCTCTCTCTCTCTCAGTGATTTTCAATTGAGGCATTGTACACGGATGTCCATGATGTAGTTCCGAAGTGCCGGCATGTGGGTTGGAGACGACGAAGACTTTCTGACGTCGCATTCGACATTGCCGGCTACAGCATTTGCCGAGGGACGAGTGACGAGATGAATGGCTAGTGGTAGCCGACCCTAACAGTCCTTGTGGTTGGAGTAATGGTAAAACGGATTTCTTGTTGAGGCATTACGAAAACTACGAAAATCACATTTTGCGAATTCTTTATGAACCAACACTGTAAGATTGTAATTTGTGTGCTGTGTAACGAAAGTGCTAGTTGCTAGGCTGACTTACTAGGGAAAAACAATATTCAGCTGGACAGTTGGCAGAGCATGTGTGAGCGTTGTGGAAGGTTTCGAATAATTTAATAATCGTAATTTCATTTTTATCCTGCATGCTAACGAGAAAAGCTTTTGTCACGGTCCGCTAATTATATGGTTGCAATTTGGCTGCATTCCTAGAGTGAGATTTATGTTTGAAACTATTGTTGCTGGCCTGGGGCGATTGGAAAGTCGACGAAGAATTGAGTTTAAAAATGGAATAGTGGCAGGGCATAGGTCCTTTTAGCATATGAGTCTTCATTTTGGATTTAAACTACAGCTAAGCTTAATGTTCCGCGAAATTATCGGTGTGACTATAACGAGTAAGTGCTGTAATTGTTTTGCTCCACTATTTAGGCTGTGGTTGAGGCATCAGTCTCATGTTTGACTACCGGCGTTTGTGGCCATGGATGTGCAGGAGGTGCATGCTGGCAACTACATTCTCCGAAAAAAGTGCACGCCAACAAAACGTCAACTGGGCCACATGGAACAGTTAATGCGCTATGCCCCACTAGGGGTTAGGGCAATTGAGTATCCCATGGCTATCTAATTGCTAGGATGATCAGCGTGGTCGTCATCATGTATAGCACTTTCAAGTAAAATTAACGTTTGTCAAACTAAAATAACAACTTCCAAAGTCAAACTAACAATTTTTCAAAACATTTCAACGCTTTTAAAAATTCTCAAATATGAATATGTCCAATTAATACTATGCAATGTCCTACCATTGGTATGGTATGGGTAGATTTTTAGAAATATCGATTAAATTTATTTTCGACAAAAAATAAAAAGTGGTTTCTTTACGAAAATCTTCATACATTTGTCTCAGAGTTTTGGCCGAATTCCAAAGCTTTTCTGATTCTAATGAGAGACCATTCTTAGAATAAAGAAAAATGTAAGACAGCTGTAAATGGCTGCGTCCAGAAGGAACTGAGCAACTTCCACTCAAGTAAACATGATGAAAATGAGCGGATTCAGAAGGAACCGAGCAACTTCTGCTCGGGTGAACATGATCAAATTAAATGTCATTTCACCGAACAAGAAATATTTTTGATCATCGCTCAGTGTTCAGGTTCTTCTTCTTCTTTTTCCTCCTCACGCTCATGCTGCGATTGCGACATCCGACTTTTGACAGTTCTCAAGTTGTGTGTGCTGTGTTTTCAGCTTTGAATAAGTGGATATGATACGTTTTGTAATTTTATGGTTTTCGTTTGATTTTTATACCCTAGACTTTTAGTATAGGGTATATTGTTTTTGTCACGACGGAAATATGTAACACCTTAAAGGAGGCTCCGGAGGTATAGCAATGTATATATATAAATGATCAGGGTCACCTCCTGATTCGATTAAGCCATGTCTGTCTGTCTGTCTGTCCGTCTGTCCGTCTGTCCGTCTGTCTGTCTGTCCGTCCGTTCGCACGATAACTTTCGATAGAATGAAGCTAGAGCCTTGAAATTTTGACTAGATGTTGGAAGTATGATCTAGTTGGTTGGTATTGAAAATGGGCATGATCAGGCCAAGAGAACGCCTACCTCCCCTACATATGTATTTTAAAATAATTAAATGTATTTATAACTCCCGATTAAATAAACATGAAAACCTCTAGCTTTGGTAGATTGTTCGTGATGGTAATCTTATACTCCCCTGGAAAAATAAGATCGATCAGTTGAAAACTAACGGTAATTTTCTTACAAAGAGCCCCGTACTACCCTACTTTTCAGGTTTTTTGTCCATAACTCTTCAACAAATTGACGTAGACATCTGATTTTTGGCATGTAACCCTGGGGTGAGAAGCTGCTTAGGTTTTGCGAAGTTGGGCATAATCAGATCAAAGGAACGCCTACCTCCCCTACAAAATTCAAAAAATTAAATATTATTTTAATTACGATAACTTTCGATAGAATGACACTAGCAAGTTGAAAATTTGGCAGAATGTTGGTAGTAAGGTCTTATTAGTTAGCACTGAAAATGGGCAAGATCCGACCTAAGGAACCCCTACCTTACCTTCAAATGAAACTTAGAATAAGCGATTACTTTTGATACAATGAAGCCAGCAGCTTGAAATTTTTGTCAAATGTTTGAAGTGAGATTGAGTTAGTTGGCATTAAAGACGGGTTAGATCCGACCTAAGGAACCCCTACCTCCCCTAGAGATGACACTTAAAACAAGCGATAACTTACGACAAAATAAAGCTAGCGACTTGAAATTTTGGCCAAATGTTTGTAGTAGTATCCAGTTGGCTAACATTGAAAATGCGTAAAATCCGACCAACGAAACCCCTACTTCCCCTACAAACGAAACTTCAAATAAGCGATATCTTTCGATAGAGTGAAGCTAGAGACTTAAAATTTTGTTTGAATGTTTGTAGGGTGATCTAATTGGTTGGTGGCAATGATGGGCAAGATCCGACCCAAGGAACCCTTACCTCCCCTACAAGTGAGACCTCAAATAAACAATAACTTTCGATGGAATGAAGCTAGCGACTTGAAAAATTCAACAAATATTTGTAGAATGGGTTAGTTAATTCATTTTGAGAATGGTCAAGATCTCCCTGAATGAGTGCCAACCTCCCCTATAAACTGGCTATATAGGAAACTCACTTTTAATGCATGGTCGTTGCCAATATTACTTTTGGTGTCACCACTAGGTCTGTACAAGTCTAGGGCATATACGCTTCGGACTGGTTAATTTTTGTTTTTGTCGTTTGTCATATGCAACCGTCGTGAAACTATGGAGAACTCACCGCCGTGCCTAATTCGCCACTTCAAAGGCCACACAGGCAAAATCACAGAACTTTCATCCGCTGTCCAATCAACTCGCCCCGAGCTATGTCGTCTCGACAGTTTATGCTATGGAATTTCGATCGTGCCGCCGGATGCGTTAAATTCACAGATCACACGGGTCCAGTTTATTCAGTTTCGTAGTCGCCCAAGGGTAATCTGATTGCTTCATCCTCAAGTGATCGCACAGTTCGCATTTGGACGCCAAAAATTCGATAAGTAGGTGGCGAGTTCCTGGCACACACGGCACCAGTGTGAAGCGTTGACTTCAGTCCGGACGGCAGACATGTAAGTGCACCGCCGTAATTTAATATAAATTTTCGGGTAATATTTGTTACATGGCTGGATCTCAGCCCGTCACCGTTTCTGATGTCAAAACTATGAAGCTAGACGTTTCTTAAACTCTTTTACAGGACACAAGAACTAGGTGCAGTGTGTTGGTTTCAGTTCGGACGGAAAATTGGTGGCCTCCTGTGGCGACGACAAATCCTTACGAATTTACGACGAGCGGCGAAAGTGTTCACACCTTTCAAGAGCACAAGGGTGCTAGCTTGCATGTAGCATGGCACACGAACGAAAGTTTTGTCGCATTGGCGATGACTGATAATCGTATCAAAATCTTTGATATGCGTCCAGAAGTCTGATTCAGCTGTATCAGGTGCATTCTGGTAGTGCTGCTTCCACCGGCAGATCTATGGCAGCACCTGATTAGTAAAGATCTGTCGGTGCTACGAAACCAGAGGTCGAATGTCCCATTACGCCTGAGCCCTGATGTGAATGCGAGGAAATCTGCGCTGTCCGCCAACCATTCCATCCTTATCGCCTCATTTTTTATCATTCCCCATTTTTACCTCCCATGTTTGTGATGTTTCTCCAGGCCTATAAATTTTTATTAATACGTAAAGGACAGGGGCAACGAGCGGCAAAAACCCCGCCCACGTCTCCCGAACTGAGCTACAGCAAGCATAGGCCGCTGCTTAGCTCGTGGAGGAGCCTTTTTCTTCGCCAGATGGCACAGCCCGACCTTCACGGTCAATTAAGCTACCTTAGGCTCCGTCCCCACGTCGGCCAAAGTAACTGACGATGCCGCGGAATTCTAGTCTATCCAACGAATAGCGGTGCTTATAACGAGCAGCATGTCTATCAGGTAGACGATTAGTTTTATGAGTTAATATACCTACTTCGTTTTGGCAAGGAGATTTCATTGATAAAACATTGGATTTTCAGTGCTTTGTTTTAAGTTCCGACACCAAACATGATTTTATTATTTAGGTATTTCGAATACATACGAAAAATGTAAGGATTATCCACATAAGGCCGACAAATAACAGAGTATCGATTTTCTGAGGTGGTGCATGCTGGCAACTTCATTCTTCGAAACCAGTTTATGCCGTCGGAACGTCAACTGGGCCACATAGAACACCGCAAAGTGTCTGTATCGCTCAACATTTTTGTTGCAAACATGTCAAGTTGTCGCAGTTGCGTCGAGGTCTAACTGAACCATATATATGTTCACATTTACTTACATCGGATATCGAGGGCATTGCGATGTCGAGTCGACATTGTTGTTGTTGTTGTTGTAGTAGCAACGCCTTAAGGTAAATATACGTGTGTGTGCAGCAATGGCTCCCTCTTCCACGGTGTCGAGGCCCAGAAAGATAGCGGCATCCATAGGAGCCTCCCACAGAGTTCTGGGTGCTAGCGAGGTAGAAGTTGCTGATCATGTGAAGCCTCTTAGAGACACTGGCCCATCCTCGGCCATTTGAAGCCATCTCCATTGTACGGACGGGCGGATGGCGTTCTGTGGCCAACGGCGCATAACTGTCATGCCTGCTACAGACAATGGCCCATCGCTGTCAGTTACTATCGTGAATCTGGCCAGATAGCGGTTTGTGGCGATGAAGACTGCCAATAATTGGCTCATAACAGCTTTCGGAGCCATTTTCTACCAAACACCATCACCACTAACTGGTATACGCGTAGATAATCGATGACAATGGCTTCCAATTGCCAATCATGGCCCATTGTCTGTAGCAGCCATCATAAAGGTGCGATTAACACCACGAGGTCTAGCGTCAGCTGTCAGCTGGTCGATTTGTCAATAATATGTCAGCTGATAAAGTAGGGTTCAGCAGGCGTAGACTCCATAACCGTGCAGTTGCGGAGCTGCTCGTGAGCGATTTCTGATTTTGGCTACCTTCTGAACACACCCAATGAAAAAAAATGTGTGTATTAACATATATACATTGAATAAACCTATTGTATTTAAAATCCTGTTTATCCTAGTTCTGCGAAACGAAATGAAACGGTAATTCTGCAAAATATGACATTGACTCGATACGTTCCTTCGGCTCACGAAAACATCAACGAAAAAAACACCCTGAAGCTTACCCGAACTTGTGCCTGCAATTTTATTTATGTATTTTAAAGGCAACATAACAAGTTGTCCTTGCCTTCGACGACGTTGACGCCTTAAAACCGTTGACAACCAATAGTCGCCACTGGGATCATATTCTGTTTATAGATTATGGAAAATTTCAATTAATGTCAAATATTACGATAACTTTCAAACATAATGAAAAACCTTTCGAATTTCCTGGCAAAATATCCTCAAACGGCTCATATTCGCCAACCTATTAAGATCTATTAAGTGCAGGTTTGATTACCAAAGATGGTCGCTAAATGACGACATTTACGATACCCTCCAAGTCCGACAGTCACTGGACCTGAAGCATGGGGGCAAAAGTAATGGTCGGAGGTCATTGAAAAGTTTTCAAGTTATCTGCCACATAACAAATAAAGCCATTAACAACGCTCTCCGACTCAACAACAGGACGAAAATCCATTCGTTTTATTATGGCAAGGGGAGTTTGGGGATCAAAAAGAAAATGTTCTCTTGCAGTTACTGAAAATTATATATCTGAAATGATCCTTTACAAGTCTTCTATTATTCTAAACTGACGAGAATGAACAAAGTACTTTATGAAATTTACACTGGATTTTTTGCGTAAATTGTTTAGTGGATTAGCGGATTCTATCAAATCAAAATTTTAGAATTGGAACATTCAACCCTCCCCTACACATTCCCGGAAAGTCCAGCCGAATTTTATACGATTCCAGTATTTGTTATTTTTATGACTCGCCACACCATACAGTCAATTTTAGAATATACGACTGTTGGTCTAATGGGTATCGTACAAAGTCTATAAAGCACCGTGAAGACAGCTCGATAAAATAAACGGACATTTCGGGAAGAGTTTGTCACTACCCAGGAAATACAGTGGGAATAGTGCAAAAAAATAAACTTGGCATCCACTATAAAAGAGAGCCGGTTATACGACATTGGACATACTATTATCCATGAGCGCATTAATAGGATAGTTCACATATTGTCCTGTTCCCTAGAGCCTCTAACTCTCGAGATAAATCCGACCGAGTATGTTCGTGTCTATTCTGTCTTTCGGGGGAAATGGTGTTCTTTATTATAACTAGGAGATACGAAGTTTTTTGGAGTCGTTGTTTTTCCGTAATTTATAGTCATGAGCTTTATAGATTCTGGCAAGAATAACTTCTTGAGTTGTCATCGTTGAAATTTGTTGAACTATGGTTTGGGACTTGAGAACGGAATACAGTTTATATTTTTCCAAGCAATAAGTGGTGTGAAGTGATTACATATTTAGAAAATTCCTAGTTGACAGATCGATGAATAGTGGTTCTCTGACCAATAGTAGGTCGTAAGTCGAGGTGATTTCGCACTCTCCTGTTCCGCTCAAGAAATTAGCACCTTCAGTATACGTACTAGATCGAAAATTTTCGTTTGCCCACCCTTAGAAAAACAAATATATTTTTTGAAGGCTCACTGAAAATACAAATTTCGCCGTTTCGTTTGCCCATCACTAGCCCAGCATTGCCAAACTTTTACCTTCGTTTGCCTTCATTTTACCTTCGTTTGGGGGCTGGGCAAACGAAGGTAAAAGTTGCGCAAGCCTGGGCTAGTGATGGGCAAACGAAACAGCTAAATTCAATCTGAGGCTTTTTTCCAGATTTACCATGTAGTAGTTTTTATAAGGATATAAGGAAGGGTTGTCGGGCCATCGCTTAATCCGGTTAAGGGTACCCTCGGGAATAACTGTTTCAGGTGGTTAATAACGTGCCAGAGCTCACGCAACTATGTTACTTGTCTGACTACGTGATCCATGTCGCCCTAATGACCTGAGACGCTTAGGAACAGGCAAGGTTGGGGGCCGGCCATTATTGCCACAGCACACTTAGACTCGGGATAGGTCCATTGTGTTACTCAAGTTGTGTCCAGTCTCTATGTTATATCGAACCATTCGGAGCTAACCGCAAACCGGATAAGTCGACCGACATCCACATCTTTAAGTTCACCTAGATGATCGTAGAAAGGTATTCCAATGATTGACCTCCTTCTATATGCCAGTACCGGACAGCTACAGACCAGATGATGGGTGCTCTCCTCCTCATCCACTTCACCGCAACTTCAACAGAATTCGTTGGAAGTCCAAGCCTCCTGGCGTGTTCACCGATGACGCAATGACCTGTAACAACACCAACCACCTCCCTGAAGTTTTGTCGGTGATAGCAATTTAGCAGAACGACTGAAATTCCTCTCAGGCCAAATCAGCTTTGCTTTCGAACATTTAACGCCATTCATCCATGTCGAGTTAGCTTTCCCGACAGCAGCCAACTTGAATTCAGATTTGCGGGTAGAGAGGAGCTTAGCAATCTAGCCACTGATCTGCCGAACTGCGCCGGCTGCACCCCTGCGAGCCAGCTCGTCGGCTCTGCAATTCCCGGCAAAACCACTGTGGTCAGGTATCCAGCACAATGTAATATTGAAAGAGCTGATAACTTCCATAAGGTTTGCTCGACATTCGGCAACAATTTTAGACACCATCAGCGTAGACTCAAGCATTCTAATTGCAACTTGACTGTCCGTGAAAATAGTGATGTCCCTTTTGGTTGTTGTGGTGTGATCTAACGACATCGCAGCCTCTTTTATCGCATAAACCTCCGCCTGGAAAACACTGCAGTAACTTGGAAGTTAAAACGAGTGGTTGGGATTGAGCTCCTCGAAGTATACTTCGACGGCCACACCTGCATCAGTCTTGGAGCCGTCTGTGAAAGTCCGCAGAGAGGTTAAGAAATAAATAACTGGCGTAACAGTCCAATTTGAACCATGGTCTCGAGATGAGTTAGCATCATGTCATTTTCTTGATCGCGACGGTGTCTTGTGCAGAGGTGTGTGATCAGCAACACGCTCAACCGAGTCATTTAACAGCTGAGTGGGCTCATAGTCCGACACGTAAATCCCTTCTTTATCGAAAACTACCGCATTCAGTAGGAATCAAACCGAGGCCCAGTGCATAGAAAACAAACGTGCTAACCGTTGCGCCATCCGGACTACCAGAGAGGTTAATAGTGCTGGTGAAAACCCTAAGTCCCATTAACCACGGGATGGGATTAAGCTTGCATAGTTATTCCCGAAACAGTACGTTGGTATTGTGTAGTCTACTGATAACGGAATGTCAGTATTATTGAGAATTGTGGAATGCCCGATACTCGAGGTGAACCAATTACTGGTTTCCCGAATACGTATGGCTGAGTTTTCTGCCATTTGTTCCCCTTGAATATCTAGAGGAAGTAAACCAAGCATTATATCTAGCGCTGCAGATGGAGTCTATCGAAGAGCTCTGCAGATTGCCAAGCAGGCCGCTCTTTGTACCATGCTCAACAATTTACGATTGGCTTCGGAACGAAGGGCGTTCCACCCTACAACAACGCCATGTGAGAGTATAGGCCGCAGGACCGACACATAGAGCCAGTGCAGCACCCTAGGTTGCAGACCCCATGTCTTACCTATAGCCTTTCTGCAGCAGTAGAGTGCTATAGTGGCTTTGTTGGTACGTTCTTGGAAGTTCAGTTTCCAGTCAAGCTCCCTATCCAATACCAGGCCCAGAAAATTTGCCCTGTCGGTGAATATAAGTCTCACCCCCTCCAAGGTAGGAGGCTCTACGGGGGAGATGATATTTTTCCGTGTAAATTCCACAAGTTTGGTTTTTTCAGGATTAATACTGGGGCCGCATTTCTTGGCCCACTTAGTAAGTAAAGAGAGTACATATTGCGTAGGGTCCCAGGGAACTTACTGGAGATGGCAATAGAAACGTCATTCGCATAGGCAGTCACTTTACATCCCACCTCCTCCAGGTCTAAAAGCAGCCTGTTGACCACGATGTTCCATTAGAGGGCTGAGAGTACACCACCTACAGACATTCCTGCGTACAGTCGAGCCGCCCAGTTTCGACGATATGACCCTGGATGTTAACATCAGGTTAATAATTTGAATCAGAGAGCAATCTATTTTATGTACATCGAGTTTCCTTAGTGCATCAGTAATTGCTTCAGGTTTGACATTGTTGAAGGCACCCTTAATGTCCAGGACGACCGGTAGCGCAGTATGTTGAGGCATCAGTCTCATGTTTGACTACCGGCGTTTGGGGTTCGAATCCCATCCACGACGCCGTTCGTGGCCATGGATGTGCAGGAGGTGCATGCTGACAACTGCATTCTCTGAAACCAATTTATGCCTACGAAACGTCAACTGGGCCACATGGAACAGTTGATGCGCTATGCCCCAAAAGGGGTTAGGGCAATTGAGTAATGTCGAGGAAGGTTACAAATGTAAACTCAATGTAATGCAGAGATCTTTCTATGTAACTCACAAGTGAGTGCAGAGCTGTATCCACCATGCTACGAAGCAGAGAGTAAGTGCGATGAAATGGTTCTGCGTAGATGAATATCAATTAATCTCTCTAGCATCTTTAGAACTATATAGGACCGGCTCATTGGCCTTAGGTTTTGGAATGAACACCACATAGACCTCCATCCACACAGTGGGAATGTGGACTAGGGTCAGACAGATGCTTAGGGGTAACTTAGCCAGTCAGGCTACAGTCATCCATACATCCTTCTTTCACGACACTGACTTACAAGTGCCTGGGTTGCCGCCCTCAAAAATTCTTCGGGTGTCTGTTACAAGTTTCTGGTTTCTAAGCTGGAATATTTGGGAAATCACAGACTAAATTGGACCCCATGCGAATTTGAACCCTGTAAGCGACATTTTTCCTCCAGTAGTGTTTGAAATTAAAGTAATTTATTTATTTTTCAAATTTTAAAAATTATGACAGTTACTTTTCTTCGTTTACTCAGGTTCGCTGCGTCTATGTATATTTCTTAGTCTTCGCAAATATTCATCTTTTTTTTCAAGGGAAATACGTATTCGTGTATTCATTTTGCTTCTCTGTCGAACCACGGTTTAGAAAAGTAAAAAAAAAACAAACGAATGGAACTCTTTACTTCAAAGTCACGTTTCACCGTCGCGTAGTCGTCCCTCACGAAATACAAAACATTGAGTTCGTATTCGTACGTGTGCCGGGGACATCATTGACACTTTGAAATGGAAAGCCATCATGAAGGAAAATTCGAAAGAGAATTCGTTTCGCCAAAAAAAGGAAACTTTAAGTAAAACGCATTATTGTCAGAAAAAAGTTTGGGTAACTCATGAACATATAGAGAACGAATATACAAAAACCGTTGATGGAATATGGAAGCCGCACGTTCCTGACACACGAAATACTTCGTTCCGTTTTCCGCCTCTTCACAGGACATCACACAAAATATAAAATATTCTTCTGTCGTGTCGGAATTTTTCCTTGTACGAAACTCGTTGGTGGAGGAATTTTGGGCACTTCTCTTCAAATTTAAAGAAAAAACGAAAGTTTTAGAATATGTGCATGAACGCTTCCAATTATTGTTTTTGGAAGATTGATGATTTTTGGCGGCAATATGTCTCAGAAAATAACCAGTAACTTCTAAGGGTTACAAAACCATTACGTTTTCTCCAACAAAGAGGACCATCCATTCGGTTTTGTAATAGTAAAAATTAAAGCAAACACAGTGGAAAATGCGGACTTTTAGGAAAAATTAAAATGATGATGTCTTATCAATGATCCTTTCGTAAATGTTTTCGAGTGATAAACTGTTTTTTAAATAATATCCCAGTGATTCGGTTCTTTCTTTTGTTCTCGAGGATCAATGAACAATCAAATTTTTTAATTAAAACTTAAAAAAAAAAATAAACGGAAAATCGGGGACAAATTAACGCCACTTTGACTAATAATCTCAAAGCATCGCCTTATTGTGTCTTCTTATTCGACCCAAGTCGATGTCATCTCAGCTGTTCACTTCGTTTATTCTACTTGACATCCTGTTTTGTGGGCATTATTAAGAAACATTACGCATCCTTTTCAATGTCATTGCAATTTTCCCGCATTATTACATGAATAAAATCCCAAATGGCGAGACAAGATTCACTTCACGGATATTCGTTCGCATCTCGAATGACAAGTAAATAATGAGAAATATACCACTCGTACGTATTCCCATCTGGGCGTCTTGGTGGATACTTACCGACACCCTTGGAGTTATCAAATTTGCATTTAAATGACATTTATTCATAAAATTTTGCATTCAATTCAGTCCAGTTGAAAATTATTCTGATACGGTTGGAAGACTGTCTAATTTGTTGAATATTATGGCAACTAATTACGCAAATTGATTAAATTATCTTTGACCCATGTTCGGGGAGTTTAGCAACAAAGCGAATTTAAGAGATTTTCATGCGGAAATTTGACAATAATTGCGGATGTATAGAAGATGTAATGGATAAATATGAAGAAAAAAATTGGGAGCATTCCTATTCCTTGACCGGGCGACGCATAGCGCATCGCATCGTTGGCTAATAAGGTTTTAAATAGAGTTGATTTCGAACTACCCTTGCATGGGCTCCGCTCGTTATGACAGTTCCGCGTCTCAAGTACACCACCCTAGATCGTTCGCTCTAGCGCTACAGTGGTTAGCCATGGCGCGAACCGCGATGCGGTGAAATAGGAATATACAAAAAAACAATGGATTCAACGCAAAAAGCAGTAGCGGCGGCGAAAACAACAACAACATGCAGATCTGCTTTTGTCGCTGTGGCTGCCGCTGCGTTCAATCTAGGTCGCTTAAAGGAAATGCATGCTTTCTAGCTTGATATTTTCGCCCACGAATTGGGCCAACGTGCCAATGTCAGGCCGATGCTGGCCTCAGCTCTGTGTGACAATTTAAAAACCAAATTGGCCCAATTTCATCCCATTATCTGTCAACTGACTGATGTTTTTATTCGCATTTGTTTTCACAGCTCACGTCAGTGTACATTAATTTCGGTATGTGAAGTCGTCTACGTCCTACGAATTCATTGGGCTCATTCACAAAACATTGAGCAGCTACGTAGCGACATCTCCCCTCCATGTCACACGGAGCGACTGCTCCCTGTCACAACCGTCACACACCTGTTTTGTGAATACACCGGCTACATATCGAATTTGAGACAATCAGCTGACATGGCAAACGTCTAACAAACGGGTAACGGCTGTCTGTTTAAATTGTTTGGTTTGGCCGGGTTATACAAATATACAATTAATGAAAACACCACTCACCTTTTAATTGTAATTTTGCTGCAAAATTCCCTTAAAATAACACGCAGGACGTTGTGTTGTCAAACACTCAAACACTCAACACTCAATCAAATGACATATGACGCGCGCACCATCTGTGATGCGAATTGTGAAAACAAAAATGTATCACGCTCCAAGCCAAGGGAGCGTGGAAAATTTTCGCTTAAAAGGAGAAGTAGCGGCTCAGCAACGGCTCCATGGAGCGATTGCATTCACCAGACATTGGGACAGTAGCACTCCACAGCGCTCAAGAGGGGAAGGACTGCTCAGGGAGCGATGATGATTCCTGAATGCAGGCAATGATTTTACAATTAGCGTCCCGCTTTAGTTTGTGGATTCAGTTGGCCGCTAGTGAATATCCTATAATATGGATGCTCCGAAATTAATGGTGACCAATTATAGCGTTTGTCACTAACGTCGCGGCCAATTCCTGGGCCAGTATGGGTACGAGCCATTAAGGAGATATTATAAAATCAGGTACATCTCTGATTAATAAAAAAAAAGACTGGAACTACCGTTGTCTCTGCTTCTCTCCTTTGCTAATAATTTCAGCAGCCTCGATTGCAAGATTCTGATGCTATGATTCAGCTTCATCTCCCGGTTCTTTGAGGATCGCTAGACTCGCCAGTGCGTCTAGTTTTTTCGCTTCCGTTCATTTCTTGGATAATCGTTATGTCTTCCCCGGCGATGCTGTCTCGTCGCCTGGGATGTACCGCGCTACCATTCATTTTATTGACGTAGGGTCGCTTTTTTCTGACTGGCGGTTCTGCTTCTCGCGAATCGTCCTCCCATCGAACGGAAACTTCACATAAACTTTATTCCACTCTGGGAACAAGAGTTTTTGAATCCCACTTAGTTCGAGTTTGAGTCGCTTGTCCTTCACGAACCCCAATTCGTCCTCTAGTGGCGACGAGGTTGGCTTCCCATCACCTTCTTCAATTTGCTTAAAGAAGCCGGGTGGATGACACGCACCTCTTTCTTAACCTCTACATCACCCAGCTGGAGACTTGTACATTATTTTTATTCCTGATGAGATTTGAGATCTCGGAGGGATGGTAACCATTCTTTGCACTTGTATATAATGAAAATTTGGATAAGTTTTATACAGTGTTTATGATTTTCCCTCCCCATTCACCTTGTGAAGAAAATACCGAAGATTTCGTCTTCATAGTTTATCCAGAATCGAGGCTGAACTACCTGTATGTAATAGGCCATTCTCGATCTTGTTCATAAAGAGTTCATTTATGAATGTGAAAGGGGAACTTCCTTGGTTCTTTAAAAAAACAGCTCTCTGAACGTGAGATAGTTCTCGGTCATACATAAATTGGCGAGTTGCTTGAGCAGGCTGACTTCCCATTTCCATGCTAGAAATGTTGGATCTTTCTCCTGTAACCATTCTTCTAAGTACTGGAGGTCCTCCTTTACCGGTGGGCATGGAAATAAAGCCTTCGCATCGAATGAAACGATTCGTTCATCCTGCGATGTAGCTTTGATATAAGTCAACTTTTCCACGAAGTCATATCTGTTGAAAAAAAAATAATTTCCGGGCTTAAGCCGCGATTTTCTGCATGAGGGAATTGGTGGGGGCCACAATTTCGTTGGAGAGCGAGGTTGGATATCGTTAGGCTCGACGGGTCGTATAAGATGTTCGGACATTTTTTATGAATTTTCCACCCTTTTAATCGATTCACGCAACTGGTCTTTCACAATTCAAAATGTTCTCCCGTGTTCAATTTGTCGAACATCGTCGCCATAATCCACTTTGTCGATGATGGCTACCGGATTATCATTAAACGCCTCCTAGACGCTTTTCTGGGATCGGGCATATTTCAATAGGAACTGACTGACTGTCAGACAACATAAAGTTCAATAGATCCAAGGTGTAGACACAAAAAAAAACCACAAGCAACTTGGACGGTTAGACCAACGAAAGGGTAGGCAAATTCATATAACTTGTATCCAGAATTATACCAGGCGACCAAGGCCCGACGTCGGGCTGTCGCGCAACGATGATGATGATGATGGATCCAGAATTGATTGCGAAACCGGCGAAGTTAAACGACGAATCCAACTCGCAGACAGAAGCTTTTATGGGGGTCAGCCTACTAGATTACAGCTTCAAAAGTATGAAGGCGAAGTTTCAAATTCATAAAACATTAAAACCTGTGATATACCACGATTTGGGGTACCTGAATTCTCACCCAGGCTTCTGATAAAATGCTAAATGATTTGAAAAGAGAGTCCTCCGAGAAATTAGTGGAGACCAAAGTCGACGATTGTAAATCCACGAGACTAAATATTTGACGAACCAGGCGCCACAAAGAAAAATAATAAATTATGGTACGGGGGCTACAGTGGGTGGGGCAAATGCATCGAATGAATAACCAACGAATTCAAAAAACTGCTTCGTGGAAAGGTGTTATAGCACGAGGAATCTCGGAAGATTAACGAAACGATGGCAGGCGTCCGTCCAAGTGGAAGGTAGAAAGCTGTTCGGAGTGAAAAACTGGAAGCAGCTTGAACTGAGACGTACGGATGCAGTGACTTAGAACAATCTCCTAGTGGATACAATGGCAAACAAAGTAAGTGTAGTTTGTTTACTCGTCTCGTGAATGAGGAGCTTTAAGCGAAATAAACGACAAGTCCAAATGCATAAAGATGACCACTGCTTCTGCTTCATTCAAGAGCCGTCACTCGCCTGCATTCGTTTGGTTTATACTGAAACTTAACCCCATCTTTTATTTCAACTCTTTCTGACTATATACGAGTACATACTCGTATTTTCCCATTCTCTGCTTTTATTTACCTAAAATATCAATAACTTCTCTTTCGTAAACAAAATCCGGAAAGTATTTCAACGAAATTAGTTTCTCTAGCACTCTCGAAATTTATTACACTAATTGAGTGCTTCGCATAAAATTGCATTTTGGCTGGATATCTGTGCAGAATCGAAATGCAATTGAAATGTCGATCTACGTGCCGGGTCCGTACCGGAGTCCTTCCCATACCTCTCGAGTTGGCCATTATTTGCCTATTTGAACTCCTGTGCGGTGTAGGGTTAATGCCGGGGCCATTTTGGGGTACGAATCGAGAACACTACTGCACCAGTTCACTATCAAATTGAATGCGAATGTGGATTACCATAAGGGCTGTATACTACGTATTGATTTGGTATATTATGGCACACTGAAACTTTAAACAATTCCTTAAATAATTTAGTAATATGTTGGACGAGTATATTCCCAGGACGACTTACGAATATATACGATTATGTGCTGCAGTGTAGAATAGAGTCAACACTCATTTGAAGGGATTCGCAAATGTGCGGGAGAAGTGCAGGAACCACGTCCATATTCACACTGAGCATTTCAAAGTGAATTGGAAATGGGCTAAGAATTATAGTAGCATACATGCCTGACATTCTATACGCCATTTGAAAAGCATTGCACGAAGCTATACTACGCTGAAAGGATTTGTGTCCATACAAAACAGTAAAATACCAGAAGAAGTTAAAACACTTGGCATCAATAAATTAATTGTGACGGTAAGATTGTCAGAAATGTTTTTGCAATGACAAAGTATACTGAAGGTTACGCAAAAGGATTTTGCAGGTGATAAGACGATACTTATATGAAGCGACAACCAAAAGGTAAATAAATGTTTACCCCAAGAGGTGAATTTTCGGATTTTGTGATTCTGACAGTCAGACTGTTGTGTGTATTGTCATCGTTTCACTATACATGTCGAGATATGTTGTGAATTAATATTTAATGTGTATTTGATTTGGCCTACTTGCTCTTGAAAGGGATTTGTTTATTTATATATTAGTTGAACAAGGAGTATCATTCGTTAGGGAAGACACGAAGCGGTGCTCGAGGGAACAGAGGCGATAGACGTGAAATTAGACCTGAGAACGCACATCATTCGTTTTGAAATCCTAAGGGGGGAAACCACATAAGGAGGTTAAAAAAATCCAATTTTTTTATTGCATAAATCATTAGCTTCACAATCCAAGAATACGCCGCCAAAATTTCAAAGCGAAATTCGCATTCGTTTAGATTTTATGAGCATAGAGCCGAGTGCACATGGGGTATAGTCTACAGACTCGAGCGCACTCAAGGAGGTAGGGCGGAGTACTACCTCAAGTAGCCGCTTTATGTGCTTACGTAGCCTTGAAGTGGAGCCCCACTTTTGCATCTTTGTTTTCAAATAACGGTATAGAAGGTACTAGAAGCATTAGCAAAAGGGATTATTTCGGTTATATTCTGTTTTTCAAAAACGTTTTTCTCAAAATGACTTTTTTGACATTTGCGGGAAGTCTAACTCAAAAAGTAATGAACCGATCATTATGAAAATTGAAAGTATGATTCTTTATAAAATTACAAAGAATATGAACCAACGTTCGGGATGATATCATGTTTTTAAGGGAGCTTTTTTTGCAGAATTAGTGAAAAAAAAATGGTTGCCTTAATAATAGCTGCAAGCTTCTCAGGAATGCCTCACCTGCTCAAGGCCGGCCATATGGAATCCCGGTTCACACTATCGAAAGCCTTTTCGAAATCGATGAAAAGCAAGTGAAGCGGAGAATCGTATTCAGCGCATTGCTCGATGATGATTCGCGAGGTGTTAATGTGATCGACACAGGAGAATTCGGATCGAAAACCAGCCTGCTCTTCATTAATTGCGCTTTCTAAGTGGGCCTTTAGTCTTTCCAGGACGATTTTAGCTATTATTCTGGCAACGGCAGGAAGCACATAAATGCCTCTCCAATTATTACAGTCTTGGAGGCTACCCTTCTTCGGAAGTTTGATGATCAAACCTTCCTTCCACTCAGTGGAAAAGGTTCTGTATTCCACGCTTTATAAAAAATCGACAGTTACGCTTGGTGCTGCTTGATAAAGTTTGGCAGGGATACCGTCAAATCCGGTGGCCTTTCCTCGTTTTAGTGCAATAATTGCAGCGACTCTTTCCTCCTTAATCGGGGCAGTGACCCGTATACGCACATTTTGATGGTTTGCTAAATTGTCTTTATGAGGGCAAACTTCACCAGAGGTTGCAACGTTCAAGATCGCGGCGAAGTGTTCCTTCCACCACCTCATTTGATCTTTCTGCAAGACAAGTAGGTTTCCATCACTATCCTTCACTGGATGTTGGCAGGAGTTACGACCACCTGCAAACTCCTCGATGACACTGTGTACGTCGTTTAAGTTGTTACTTCTTGCGGCTTCTTCTGCTGAGGCTAAAAGAGAATTCGCATAAACTCTTTTATCGCGTCGCACACTACTCGAGTTTTCTGATGGTACAGGAGTTCGATGCTGCTTCGATTGTCGTCTGATGCTGCAGCCAAACGAACCTTCAGTTCGTTTCTTTCAACACTCCGCTGTCATCCAGACTCCGGACATCCAGGGCTTATTCCGGCAATCCGGGTTTGTGCCAATCTCTAGATCATTTTTTATGTTTTTTTTTTTCAAAACTTCAGGAACCGTGAACTGAGGCAGTATATGTCTTTAAGAAGTACAAGTACATGTATGTCGAGACGAGACGAGACATAGTAATGTCTAATGTTCATTTTCAAGGAAAATGTTATGAACAATTTTCTTGTTGAACAGGGCACTATTTAAGCTCTTAGCCCTCTACTTATGTATTGTAGAGTTGAGATTATACAAAAGTCCCTGCCCTCTTGTATGGGTCTTTTTCTTTTCTATCATGCTTGTCATGGAATTCTCCCTCACGTCAATTTTTCTCTTTGACCGTACTATTGTACAAACATCCTTAACGTCATTTCGTCTAAGTGACGCGAATCGTGTGGGAGCACACAAAAGGACGAAAAATGCGGAAAAATTGTACATATGTGTGACGTGACCAATGCATGTTCCATTTTATGGCCTCACGTACGTGCCCAATACTCCATGAAATGCATGTTAGGGGGAGCGATAACTTAATTACTGTCAATTTCCAAGGATAGGAAGTAGCCATGCAGTCACATCCAAGCCGTCGATGGGCATCGTCTATAGTGCTCATAACAACTCTCTCTCTGCCCATCCCAAAGAGAGCAGAAAAGGTATTTTCGTGAATGTATTCCTTCGAATTCGAATACTAGGGTAGTGTAGCTCTGTATACCATCTGTAGTGTCGGACATTCTAACTAACAGATATGACTGCTAGGGTTGCTACCAGAATATCAATGCTCGAGGATACGCTCCACCGTTCACAGAGGTCATAGTTATGGCGAGCTGCGGAGTTGCGGATGGTGTACTCGTATGTTAGCGAGGAAATTATTTGCAATCTTTGAACACGTCCAGCGTTGCAGATACAATCGCGTCACACAATGCGCCAGGGAATCAACGGAGATAATGCATTATAATTCATCGTGACAGTATAATGAGCAGTAGACATCTGACCAAAGTGAATGTGATGTGGTCATTACAAATTGGTTACGTGCATTGCACGTACGAAATGGCGTAGTACTCGTAGATTGGCGAATAGGCAACCGTGTCGTCTATATTAGCAAATATGAAGTTGTGAATTTAATTACATACTTGATTTCTGATAATTTGATTATGAACTACTTCATTTATTGGCAATAAATGCACGGTAGCCGCAAACAAGTCCACTAATATCGAAATGGAATACATACACAACGAGCTCTGCCGAAGGGTTTGTAGTCCGTGAAAGTATCGTGAAATTAATGATTGGTAGGAGTTTTTTTTTGAATCTGATACATTAATTGCTAGTTTATTATTTTAGTAAAACAAAGTTGGACTGTGCATTAACCAGGATAAAACAAAATAATGATGCAATCAAAAACAGGGACGCCAGAAAAACCGAACATCAACGTTGGGAACCTCCGCATCGAATTCGTAGACGACTTCATATATCTGGGTAGTAACCTGTCAAAGGACACCCATCAAACTGGGGGAAAAAGCGACGGATACAGTCAGCTTTTCTTCCCGGTAAACGCGATCCGCTTTTGTTGTAGCACGTGAACTTGCGAAGGACGATGCGAAGGCTTTTAGGGAACTGTTCAACTAGCTGGTCAAAAAACTTCGTCCAATAATCAGAAAGAAAGATACAAACTGAAGGAGATGTATCTCTGTGGAAGAAAAAAGTCAGACGAGACACGCAAATGGGCAGCCAAGTTGTTTTGGAGTTGGTCGTTCTCTCTCTCTCTCTGCAGTCGCGTTGCCCCCGTGAACGAAGGGCCTAACATCACACTTCTTGACCTCGTGGTTAAAAATCGGGGCAAAAATCTGGACCTGAACAATTTCAATAAGAGTAACATTATTCAAAATGTCCACTTTCAATAAGAAGTTGCGTTAATGAAAATGTTCAGACCCAGATTTGAAATTTGATTAAGTATAGTCATCGACAAACTAGAGAGCTGAATGGAGCGGATGTGTGGGTCTCGAGTCGAGACTCGGGATCATTCGTTGCCGTAACTCTTCATCATCGGACTGATTGTTATTGCCGTAAGGTCACTGTTAGTGAAGACTTGTATGCGTCCCTCTTCTAAACATGACTTATGCTCGAGTAGAACCAATTCTCATAGTGAGTCCCTTGATTTACACAGGTTTTTTTTTCTGGTGAACCTGGCGACCACCATATCCGTGGCTGATTTGGCGGAGTGCAAGTTGACTTGTACCACCCCAACTCCTGACATACTTCTCTACTGCATCGTTGGATTTGTCTGATGGTGGGTTTCCAACTTCAGATCTTCGTGATGGCCGCTCCATTGAGGCCGTATCGTTGGCAAGAGTGGAACTAAAAGTACCTTTACTGGTGACGTGGATGTAGGTAACTCGCTAATTCATACTAAATTCGTGCCGTTTGACCAATGGCATCGGATCCGTGGATAGGCTTGTCCGTCTACCTTTCTAGGCTCTCGGACGACCTTAATACACCGGTTTCATTTTTTCCCAAGATTGGACTTGTAAATGCTACTTTTGGACACCGTCCGTTCTCGTACCGTATAACATTTTCTGAGGTACGTCATATCTATTTCACTTAATTCTAGAGCTTCGGTAAATCCACAATAATCTCTTTAATACAAAACCATAATTCATAGGCAACCCCTAACTGCAATAGTCTTCCTTTCCACCTTCGGCACTTCAACCAAACAATTCCGATCTCATTATTCGCCCCGACAATATTCTCAGCATCCAACTCCAACGTATTCAGGCATAACTTCACGTCCTCTTCATTTATCATGGCAGGATGCCTTTCGCCAAAATACGTCCGCTTCAAACTCGGGTGCATTATATTGAATTGTGAATTCGATTTTCGTAAACGAGGCAAATTTCGAAATAGAAAAAAAAAGATAAGACAAATTGAATATACGGGTCTGGGTGATTTGTTATGTGTCCTGTCGTCGTATGTGAATGAATGTCACATGAAAAAACAATAGAGACGAACTTTCCATTTATCCTGTTCCGTCTTCTATAGTCATGGCCCGTTTTGCGTTGGTATTTACCGAGGGGTTCGTCAAATGACATTATATTCTCAATGCGGAATACTTAAGACCTAATCGAGTCTTTGGGTCAAAAAATGTCGTTCCATTCGAATTTGAAGTCGTCCGTCTTTGTTCCGAAGTTCCTTTGAATTCAAACAAATATTCATTTTACCTTTCCGCGCGCTCTTTCGCATTGGTCGTTCAACTACCAGCGTAGGGTGGAACGTTGTAAAGGAATTTCAATGAAATGCTAATTTTCGTCTACATTCCCGTAAAGGAACTTTTCTTTCCTATTTTTTTTTGTTTAGATAACAAAAACGTCTTTGTTTTATCCAATGAGCTTATTGTAAGTGATCCTTTGAAGACATGACATGGAGTTCCTTGTGCGCCCAAGAAGATTCCTCTACATTGAAGTCACGTATCGTACGGAAAGTTGAGGGGAAAAGCCGCGAGGAAAATTCGAATATGATGGCTATGACGAGGACATATGAATTCTGTCGTCTAAACCTAGATCCAATATTACTAGAAGTGTGTACGGAAGGTATTCAACGTGGGCCGCCGATCCAGAAAGATTCCGGAGAATCTGTCAGCCTTAAGTCAATATGATTGATGAGGTGTCATGTCGTGCTGTGCGGTAATAACGTATCGAATACTTATGTAAAATACGAGAAATAAAAGTTTATGGGATTTGCATTGAACGGTAAGCTCAAGGTTTGATTATAGTTTAATTATCGATAAAATGTAAAGTAATGTATTGTGGTCCCAAACGATAGTTCTGCGAGAAGGTGACTCAAATCAGAGTCAGAATAGTATTCGTGAAAATATCGTCAAGCAAGCAGTCAATCCGAGAGGCAATTTAAAATGTGAAAAAAAAAACAAGAGTTGCCTGCTTTTCCAAAAAAAAGGGACTCTGGCTCCTGGAAAACCGTGGTTCACAAATGGCCCAATCCGGGCTTGGTTATTATTTTTTTTTTCAGAACAACAACAAACAAAAATATGTTCTGCCAAAAAATTTAACGACTGTGGTAACCCGATTTTGGATTGTTTACTTAAAGGTAACTCAGCAAATACGAACTGAATGGCTTATTAACCCATTACTACATGAAGTTCCCTAGCGACGTTTTTTTTTCGTTGGTTTTATGGAAATAAATAAGACCAGTTAAGTATTTAAGTCCGGGTGGCGCAACGTTTAGCACATTTGCATTCTAACCAATGGGCCCGGTGCGATTCCTTTCCTACTGAATGCAGTAGTCTTCGATCTCTCTCTCTCTGGTTCCTGTTTACCTCTTGTGGGTCATAGGACGTTAACCACGCCTACTTTCCACCTCGTCCTGTTCATCGCCATCGCTTTCAGCTCACTCCACGTCTTGCCTATTGAGGCACCCTCTCTCTTAACTGATCTTCTCCAGATCTTACTGGGCCGTCCAACATGGCGACTTGCGTTGGTTCCCTGCGGGTTCCAATCGAGGGCCTGTTGAGCAATGTTGTTCGGCCTTTTTCGGAGAGTGTGACCTATCCATTGCCACTTTTACCTTTTATTGGAAGTGCATATTCTGTCCTGACCAGTAATAGTAAGGAGGTCGTCGTTCGTAAAGACCTCTGGCCAGCGTATGTGTAAGATGCGCCGTAAACACTGGTTCACAAAAGTTAGCAATCTAGTTGTTATCTTATTGGTCACATTCCAAATTGAACAGTCATATAAAAGCACTGGTTTTACGTTTGTTTCGAAGATCCGAAGTTTGGTGCGTCTGGAAATGTTCTTGTTTTGCCAGAAAGGAGTCCAACTGAAAAAAGCTGCTCGAGCCTTGTTGATGCGAGACTGTACATCGGGTTCCGCTCCACCATCTGCTGTAACTATGCTTCTGAGATAGAAGAAATTGTCAACTTTCTCGATTGCCTGACCCGAAACACAAATTCCGCTTTGCCTTCCTGGATGCAAGCTCAAGTACTTAGTCTTCGCAGCGTTGATTTTCAGCAGAGCATCAGACACGTAAGCTTGATCCGATCTATTTGATAGAAGACAAATATCGTCAGCATAGTCCAGGTGTTGAAAGCATTTTTTGACCAACTTTCATCTTAAACCTTTGTTATGGTGTTCTTGAAGCGCGCCGCTTAGTACATCATTAATGGCAATTAAAAACAGTATAGGTGACAAAATGCTGCCTTGCCTCACTCCGCACATCGGAATGATCTGATAGCTTACCCTTGTGTAAGATGTGACATTGGGCTCCCTAGTAGGACACCTTGATGATGGAAATTATTTTATCTGGTATGCTTCTCGTACGTAAAGCCCTCCAGATGTATTCCCGGTCAACGCTGTCAAACGCCTTCTCGAAATCGATGAACATGAGATGTAATGGGGATCTCCACTCTTCGGATTGTTCAGTAATAATTCGTAGGTGTTGATGTGGTCGCTACATGAGAAGCCCTCGCGAAAGCCGGCTTATTCATCATTCAATGTGCGGTCAACTGTTTGTTTGATCCGGTTCAAGATTATTTTTGCCATCAGCTTGGAGACTGCTAGGAGAAGACAATCCCAAGCCAATTATTGCAATCCTTCAGGTCGCCTTTTTTTTTGGAATCTTAATAATGACGCCCTTCTTCCACTCTTTAAGAAGAGTTTCCCAACACTTTTGGATAAGGAGGAGCAGAATATCCGCAGAAGCATTGCCATCCGGATTAAAAAGTTCCACCGGAATTCCATCTATCCCCGGGGCTTTACCCGCTTCCATCGATTTAATAGCCGTCGTTACTTCCAGCTTAGATGGTGGGCTGAATGTTGGCAGTTAGCTATTAGACGTCGTGACAAATCAACGCTTATTTTTTACTCTAGATGAAATCTGAGAGTATTATAAGTTTGCCACAAAGTTTGTAACGCTAAGAAATAAGGCTCGCAGAAAAAAATGAATGATACAGAAGTTCATATTATCACCCGAATATCTCAAAACCGGATGTCCGTCTGTCCGTCTGTCCGTCTGTCCGTCTGTCCGTCTGTCCGTCTGTTCGTCTGTCCGTCCGTCCGTCCGTGACCTCTCTAGCTCAAGAACGCGTTGAGCTATGAAGTTCAAATTTTGCACACGTTATTTTTGACAAAAAATGAAGGCTAAGTTCGTGAACGGGCTAAATCGCTCCACCCCTTCTACCCCCTCCCATACAAAATGACACATTTTTGAAAATTTACAATAATCAGATTTTCTCAGAAACTATAAAACATATTGCTTTGAAATTTTTAATATATCACTTTTATGATAATTGTAACCTATGTTATAAAACTTATTGTAATCCTCACCCTCCTTCTACCCCCTCCCATACAAACTGCACTATTTCATGAAATACGTTAAGCCAATTTACTCAGTACGTATACAATTTATCGGGCTGAAATTTTGAACTTAACACTTAATTAACAATATCAGTTAGATTCAAAAAACTTAATCGATTACCCTTACTCCGTCTACCCCCTCCCATACAAAATGACACATTTTTGATAATTTACAATAATCAGATTTTCTCAGAAACTATAAAACATCTTGCTTTGAAATTTTGAATATATCACTTTTATGATAATTGTAACCTACATTATAAAATTTATTGTAATCCTCACTCTCCTTCTACCCCCTCCCATACAAACTGCACTATTTCATGAAATACGTTAAGCCAATTTACTCATTACCTATACAATTTATGGGGCTGAAATTTTGTACTTAACACTTAATTAACAATATCAGTTAGATTCAAAACCAGGTTCAAATTCATCTAGAGTATTGCATGATTGGGGTTTACCCCAATCGTAGTTCTTTTATGTTTTTAAACTGCCTTCAATAAACCTAATTAATTACGTTTTTCTAGTAATTGCAAAAGCCCTTCAACTTGACAGATCAGAAGTGGGATACGGACATGGTGAAAGTCTTGGAAATTTTTTAATTGACGATTAAAGTATTGCGACGCTTGTGCAAAGACTGTTGGGAGGGGGTGAAGACGTAATTGGTGGAGTGGCTGAGAAAGGCGTGCGACGGGGACACGGTCGATGTCGATAGTCCTGAGGAAGGCGCCAACGATTTAAAGAGAAGGTTACTTGGTAGTAACATCAAATCCGTCTTTCGCCACTGGGTAATCACGCAAGTTGGAGCCTAAATACAAGGGCCCCTACGTAATCACCAGAGTTCTACACAAGCATCGATTCCTCGTGGAAAGGCGACTGAAACACTATTTTGGCGTGTTTGCGACTGACAGCATGAAGTCATGGTGTTCATTCAACCGAGAGTTGAGTTTTCTTCAAGCGATGAAGACGATCACGGACTAAATAAACGATGTAGTGGTACTGTTGATCCTTCTATGAAAAGGCATATATCGCGATTGTACGAAACTGGCAACAACGTGTTTGTTCTTACCGACCGCATTACAACTCAGCATGGAATCACCCAGCTCTGGAAATTTCCATTCATTCCAAGAAACTTAATGCGAATATAAAATTCGAAATTAAAAGGAAAATATACCATTTTTTCAGTACGTCTCGCAACCATGGCATAGGATAGGTGAGGTCGAACTATTATGTCTTATAATTTTAAAACTTTACCTAGTATGTTAAGCACCCCATAGAAGGGCAGCTGATACTAGAGTTTTCAGCCCAGGAGTTCGTCATTGTAATGCGACGCAACGGTCCGTCGTTGGACTTTTGCCGTCGGGATAGTTTTCCTCCAATTGTCTCGATCAAACTACCACGTCCTCCAATTTTGATAGCCAAGTATGTTCTTGGGTGAGGAAAAAGGACATTCTCGGAAGTGAAGTAATATCTACGCAAGATAGGTATTATGATTGGAGTTAATTTGGCGAATGTTCTAGATTTCTATGTTGAGTCCTTTTGTCATTAAAACGGACATTCTTGCATTCGCCTGCTAGATATTGGTATCTCCTGAATAGGGGCACTACGGACAATATTTCCCAAAGCAAATCATAAACAATTTGGAAGCATGCATGGGACGGGCCTCCTAAAGTACCCATGAACATCTTCGCCCTTTTTGTGTCATTTCAATTATGTTTATGCTAAAAAAGGCAAATGGTGTATTTCAAAAGTGCAATTAACACAAAAATATCTTCGATGCACCCTACCACACAGCCAAAAGTGAATGGCATAGAATTCAAAAAGGATGAGTTTCATTCCGAAATTACGACTTACGAAGTCTTTTCTCTTTTCTGTAAAAATGGAAAATTATGATAGAATATTTCACGAAAATCCCCAAAATGAAAATTTCCCTTTCAGCTACGTTCACATCGTTCCATGTAAGCCGTCCAAACAAAGTCTATGTGGCGCATAAACTACCTACTGGAATATAGCGAAAATATGTACGAGTATATTTACAGAAAAGATGATTCTACCACTGTGCCACGCTTCCATAATTCTTTCTTATTAAATATCAAGCGAGGCCAAGACACAGATGCTGCAGCGGCAATATGTGACAAGCCAAATGTAATTTGGTATGCTTAGAACTAATTCTTTTTACTTAACTTTACGGAACTTCATTCTTTCAAATTTATTTTCTCTTCTCTTCCGCCAGTCTACATACATATTATTCTACAATATCTTGGTGAATCGTTGCAGATGCGTAGGAGTGAAAAGGATTTGTTGTCGACATCTAAAACCATGACATGCCATCTGATGCTAGTGAAGCATTTACCTTATCTCTGAGCTATGCTTTCGAGTTCCTGTGACTGTCGGAACATGTCCCTTGTTCCATTTCGTACAATGTCCGGGTTATAAGGACAGATGATAAACGGATCTTATAAAAATGTAGACAATATTGCAAGTGGTTGAAGTGGGTACTTACGAGTCGGTCCACCATGATCTCAAGATCCAACTGGAATCATAAATGTATAGTATATAAAAAAACAAATACTGAATAAATCCCTTGAAATTTAAGTCATTTAATTACATAGTCTTAAATCATTACCGGAGATCCTTCGTCTTGAAAACACAGCCCCGACAAAGTAGATTTAATCAACATTCATTCAGTTTTCCAATTTTCTCCAACTAATTTTGAGCATGCAGCTCGTCCTTGTTGTACGAGTAGAATAGCCTCGTCGCTCTTGCTTCCGCCGAAGGACCAACTACATCGAGTGCATTAGATGAAATTCGTGCAGAACATCATATTCTATTCGTCAGAACTAATTAGATAATAATAATTACAATTAAACTTAATTGGGCCAACATCTGGCTTGGGATTACGTAGATTTGCTTGAATTGTGACTATGAAATTCTCTCGGAACAAGAGGAATTTCATTATTTAGGATCTTTCATTTTTCTGCTTTTAATTTGGAGTGGCAGAAGCGCATTTTTTTAAATGTGGTTGTAGATTATGAGGGCGATTGATGTGAGATTTGGATTTAAGTGGTTTGGAGAAAGAGAGTTTCTATAAATCCATCAAGGAAGAACAAATGCAGGTTCGAATATGAACTTGACAGGAGGTCAATTCGGCAATTGTTGATTTTATTTTACTTTTAAATTATAATATCATTTATGTTCCATCTAGTCAGTTTGTACAAGGCAAGGCAGACGTAGTTAGCTCGATGGGTAGAGAGTCGAGATGTTAAGCGAGAGGTTGTCGGTTTGAACCTTCACTGACTAAAGTTGAAGCGCTAATTTATGCCTACTTCAATACGAGAAAGAGTGACTTTTCTGATGTCTTATTTGGATTGAAAATTGTCAAATATTTTCTTAAAATATTTGTAACGTGACAACTCGAATTCTCCATCAGGAATTTTTACTAACGACAACCCTAGCATTCAATCACACTACGGGTCGTTGACATTTGCAAACGCCATACTCTGATGGAAGACTTATGTGTCCTGTAAAAATAAGGTTTGATCGGATGTCGTTGACCTGACCTTGTGATAAAAACGACAGGCAGGTTTAGCCAGTGGCGGATCCATAGGGGGACCATTGGGGCCTGGGCTACCTCCAAAATATTGGATATATATGCTTGGTCTTGAAATATTCAAGGAAACACTCAAAAATGATTTATAAAAATAACAGCGAATACAAATGATATCTGAAAAAAAATGGGTTTTTTTGAGCCGGGCGCTGCGTGCTGTTGCTACTCCTGCCACACTTGTTTGGGACCGCCGTCTAAAGGAACCGTGAGCAGCATGTTGGAGTATTCTTCTTTCTTTCTCTGGAACGTACTTGTCAATAGACTGCTTTAAAATCTGAAAGGATCGGGGTGCAAGGAATGTGCTTAAACCATATCAGATAAATTTTCTGGTGTTTTAATGAGGTATTGCTTAATGCCCTTTCACAACAAACCATTTGGATAATTCCAGATAATTCTGTTGGGCTGAACCTAAATTTCTCTTTCAGCCTTTCTGAATCCTGTCTTTTCCAGGCCAAAGTTACGGTGATTACAAATGCTATGACCTAGCTGGGGTGTCTCCTGATATGAGCAAGAGATATTATAATTTTTGCCGACAGCCAAGCTACTATATAATCAAATCCCTCGAACAACGCCCGTCACTGAGCTACAGCAAACTCATTTCGCCGCCTTCAAGCTGAGGCGGTTTCGTAAAATGGCGCTGCCGGACCTTCACGGGCACTTCGGCAAACCTTCACTCCGTCCCCATGGACACTTCAAGTGTCCTCAACACCTGACGATTACGCGACTTACCTGCGAACGAGTATAGTGATTTGATCTACGATCGTTAGTATAGAGGTCGGTTGAGCTTGATATTGACCACTCATTTCATTGCACCTCATAAAATGGTCTCTCTATTCTGGATTCAGAGCATGCCAGGACTTACGTGGTAAGGGACTATTTTATTGTAATCGCCATTACGCAAAGCACTACCCTCTATCCCCTATTCATATTTATTCACTATTTACGACCAAACTATAAAAAGAAACATTGGGCTCTTTATCATACTTTCGTATTCATTCGTCGAGTGAGGATTACACATCAACTCTTGCCGAACATTAATAATCATTTCCCAGATGACTCACTGTAGCATTTAATAAAATTGCTGCATGGGTATCCAAAATAAAAAAAAAATGCAGGCTTCCCCACGTATTTTGTATGACACAGTGGAGCCAAACAAATTGACGCCAGATTACTTGGAAATTAGTGAATTAAAAGCCTTGCGCTAAACCCACTTTCGATAGTCATCCTTACAGACACATACTCGTACATAGATACCAGTATGTCTGAATTTTGTGCAGAGCAGAATAAATGGACGACTCGACGAAACTCGACAAGAAAGAGTACTGAACTGAATCCTTCTTCCTGGGTTAAGGCTACTCGAAACTTTGAAAGGGTACTGGTTACGTATCGCAGTTTAAAAATTTTCTCTTTTTAATAAATTACACGTTCGACCTAAAGATATCCGTAATAGTCCGATGGCTGTTGATTTAAGCTGCAGTCGGATCGATGGAGCTAATTAAATGGTAGTAGTTTCGGATGGAATAGATGTTTTGCAGCTTGTGTTAGAAATGTAGGTTGGGTTAGGTTAGGAAAAAGGGTTGCCGCAGCGACCAGCTCGTAGTAGACCTCCGATTTGGGCCCATTTGCCACCCTCGGCTGGCTGATTAGAACAGCCAGATGACCACTCCGCTAAATTGAATCAGTTGATTCAAGAAGACGACACTTGCCACCTCTGCTAGCTCCTGAAAGCTGTGAGCGACTATGATGTTGAGGCGTTTCCAATTTAGAGTTGGACACACACACAAGGTATGTTCCATCGTGCATCTTCTGCATAAATTGTTGGAAGTCAGTTCCAATCTTTTCGCGTGAGATGATTTAAGGCAGTGTCCTGTGACGACTAGACCTACCGTCGCTCTCAGCCTATTTTTCTGCTCTTGCTCAAATTAAGTGATGGCCACAAGGTCCTGGATACCGTACAATCCGTTCTATTTGTTCAGTCAGTTAGTAGATGTAGTTTAGTCCATAAGGCTTCATCTATTTCATTTGTGATGTGGCATAGGTGTCTGTATGCTGTTCACGGCTCCCAGACCTCTTCTTGCCAGTTCATCGGCTTTTTCGTTGCCTGCAAGACCACTGTGGCCGGGCACCCACATAGTCCTTATAGGAGTTTTTTAGCCTTTCTGTCGACAGCCTCTTGGCATAAGTTTACAGTTCTCGAAGAGGATCTGTATGACGCTAGAGCCAGAATGGCCGCCCTGCTGTCGTCATCCTCGTTGAAGTTCCTTGAATGGACTGTACTGCCATGCGTATAGCATATAACTCCGACTGGAATACGATCGCGTGGCTCACCAGTCTGAACCACTTGCTGAAGCCCAGATCCGCCGAGTAGACGTCTGAGCCGACTCCAGTGTCAGTCTTTGAACCATCCGTATAAATCAGGACGCCACCGTTATGGATGGCTTCTCTGCTCTCCCTCACTTCGGAGTTCCGTTCGGAGTATGTTTGTTTGGTCATGTGATCTGTATTCTCAAAATCGAGGCTGTATTTCCTTTGATATGTTGCCAGAATACAAAAGTGGCCTTCTATTGAATCGCGCCAAATGCCAGAGCTTTTAGCGCGTGTTGCTGCTAAGCATGCGCTTCTTCAAATTAACTGGTCCAAGGGCATAAGCCTCAGGATCATTTCCAGCCCAGCCGTTAGGGTGGTTTTTAGGGCACCTGTAGTTCTTTTGCAGACCAGTCACTCCAATCTCGTTAGTTTCGTGACATTAGTTTTGTTTTCGGCGGTCTTCTACCAAACGACCGCTCCATAACGCTTACTACACATATAAATATATATAATAGGCCGTGTGAGGTCTGAGGTCCCATGTACTGGAGTACGCCAACCAACACGCGAAATGAGCTTCGCGGGTCTTACCAATTCTGTACCTCACGTTATCTCCCCAGACCAGTTTCCTGTCCAGTATTAGGCCCAAATATTTATCTAGCACTGACAACAAGGTGTAGTGGTGCTCCATTAAGGGTGGTTGTGGCAATTTTCGGTACGTTATGTTTCCTTGTAAAAAGTATTAATTCATTTTTTCACAGATTAGCCTTAAGACCAGCTTCTCCGGCCCAGATTTGGATCTCGTCCAGCGTGAATTGCTTAAGGTCCGACAAGGTTTGAAGAAACTTACCTCTCACAAGTACTACAATATCAGCGGCACATGCCACCACATTAAAACCGCTGGCTCTTAACCTCTCTAGTATATTGTTGACCGTCAGGATCCGGAAGAGAGGGGTCTTGCTGAATTTTTGGATGGTTAATTGTGTGAATAGTTTGATCATCTACCACAATATCCATTTGTAGCTTCACTTCCTTGGTCCAGGTGTAGGAAGAGTAGCTGAAGACATCGGCGCTGACAGAGTAAGATTGTTGCTAATGAAGAAGTTATTGAGCTCTTCATGATAATAATTTATCTGCTCGCATATTTGGGTGATGTCATTGCCATTGGTGGCCAAAATCGAACTGACGATTTCAAGTCCGTCGGGTGCCGTGAGTCCTGACAAATAGATTAAATAGAGTGGGATATAAGACTCCTCCTTGAGGGAAACCCTGCTTAGTTTTCCCTAGTTTAGATTTCCCATTTCTAAACTCCGTATAGGACCGTCTTCCGGCAAGGTAATTCGCGATCCACTTGATTATTCCCAACGGAAGGGATGTACCGCAAATTTCAGACAGGAGAAACCAGTGGCTATCAGTGTCAAATGCCTTTGACAAATGTCACACACTGCCTGGTGCGATGCTGGTTCGCGATCGACGATTATGCGGCTCATTCTCGACGGCTTCGTGGCCATCTTTGAACGATTTGGCCCATCACATCAGGCGCGCCATCTACAGCGTTTGCCTCGATCATATTTGAACCACGTATTAAATGTTCTATTGCTTTTTTCGTACTAGTTGACAAAAGACAACATTCGTCAGTTTCCTGATTTTTGAAACGAATATGTGTTTTGTTCGAATTTTCTGAACCTATCTATAATCAAATAGAATGACACTTAACTGCTTGTGAGATTTCTTCTAGGACAGAAAATAACCGCCCCAAATTTGATTCTTCAATGGAAAATCAAACGCAGATTTTTAACGATCATCAAATCTAGAACTTTGCAAATTCTTTGAAAAATGCCTCAATGCGACTGCTTTCGACTGGTATTTCATTTTTATGGCTTTTGATTTGAAAAGTTTATGATACTGATTTTCGAGTTATAAGCGAAAATCTATTCTTTTTTATCGATTTTGGCATTTTCGCAGGGAATTCGATAGCCTTTATTTTTAGTTTAATTCATCTTTGAAAGTTAGTATTTTCGAAGGTAGAGGCAAGAAAGTTAAAAAGAGCATTTTTAGCAGTTTTTGGTAGATTTCTCGGAGCGTATCAGTTTTTCCAGGTGGCGAAGCCGAAATTCGGCTTCCGCACCCCCAAAAAAAAAAAAACTTCTATAATTTTTTCTCTGTCAAACCACTGGACTGATATACGTATTACAACCTCTCAAAAAATCTGGTTGATGGCTTTCCAAACCATACACTGCTGACACATATATATTTTAAAATTTAATACTTGAACAATTTATATAACGCCATTCGTTACCTTTAGGGCCATGAATACATTTATACGAAACCTGTCCAGCACTTTAAATGCTTGCTCCCCGACCCGCATACACTAACAAAAATTGACAACGGAAATTGATTCCATAAAAATTTCACCTTCCCAAAGTACATAAACGCATGACATGCATTCAATTTCATCGTATCCTTATCGGAGGACAATACGGATGCCCTTTGAACATATTGCAAAAAAAGGCAGCCAGGATAAAATAATTTAAGAACATTGCAGTCACTGTAGAGAATGATGATAACATTCTACCATCTTCGTCACCGTTGCGGCGACGGTGGTAGTCATTCATTCCGTTGTCATTGTTGACGGTAAAAACAGGAGAGTCATAAAACGAGAAAAGCACAAAACCAACATAAAAGCAACATCGGGCAAACACCTAACAACAAATGTGAAATATGTCGTGAAATAGCACAAACAACCCTCCACAGCCAGCATCGTTTTGGTAAGAAGCGAAATGACAACGTTACCGCAAACATGGAGTCATTTTAATGTTGGAAGGACATAACTTTCTTCATTTTTCCTTTCATCGTTACAGTTGCTTTACTTTCGTTCACTTATTGAAGTGTGTTTTGTCGAGAGTATGGTTTGGTATCGACATGGCGACATCACGATCACGAGCAAGAGCACTCCTACTCTTGAACGAACTACGATAAAAATATTACGTTTTTTTAGAACAAATATTTTATACCACAGAAATAAAAAGATTACATATATGCTTCGGCTAAAGTTGTAACGCAGGCAAGCGTTGGTGTGGTCGGACCATCCGGGAAACCCAAGTACCTAAACTGCCTCAGCCAGTGAATTGTTTTACGCGTTCTATGAAGCTAGCATGGCTATCAGTAGTTACTACTACTACTTGTCCTAACTCCTAGTGAGGCATAGCATATCAACTATTCTCATGTGGCTTAGTTGACGTTTTGTTAGCATAAAATAGTTTCGGACGATGCCCACACCACAGGGGAACACAAACATGTATGGCCACGACGTAGATGGGACTCGAACCCGTGGCTGACCGGCATCATGAGACATCAGACTGACGCCTCAACGCACTGAGCTACCGGCAGCGCCATGTGATAGTGCATCCATTCTATCTCGGGAGAAGATTGTGTGGACAATTTCCATCTTTGAACCTTATAAGTCGGCTGGACCCGATGGTATCATTCCTGTGGGACTTGCAGCATTGTATGGATATCGTATATCCTTGGATAGAGTGTATCCTAAGTGCCTGCTTGGAGCTGGTGTACGTTCCTCGCATTTGGAGGGAAGTGCGGGTGATCATTATCCCGAAAACGGGTAGAGGTTCGCGCCCAAACGATCTCCGACCAATTAGTCTCTCTTCAACTATGCTGAAAGTATTGGAGAGACTGGTTGACATCCATTTGCGGGATACTATCCCGCCACTGCTTTTGTCCACGTCGCAACATGCCTATTGGAAAGGTAAGTCGGTGGACACGGCTCTGCACTCTTCAGTCTGTCATATTGAGAAATCTCTTGATCAAAAGGAATACACGATGGTTGCATTCCTGGATATCGAGGGTGCTTTCAACAATATTAGACCTAGTGCGATTAATGAGGCACTTCTGGGCCTCCAGGTTGATGAGTCGCTTTGCAACTCGTTAACATAATACTTACATCTCGGCGCATACACACTACCCTAGGTACATCGTCGGTTTGTAGGGATGTCTGTAGAGGAACCCCGCAGGGGGAATACTGTCTCCACTTCTTTGGAATGTAGCGATCAACAGACTGCTTCTAAAACTGGAAGAGGTTGGGTGCAAAGTTACTGCGTATGCAGATGACGTTGCCATCGCTGTGACAGGTAAATTTCCTGATGTCCTTAGCGGGTTACTGCAGAATGCCCTTTCTATTCAACAGAGTGGGCTAACCTCTGCGTTGTCGGAATTAACCCGGTTAAGACGGAGCTTGTGCTCTTCACTAGAAGACGCGTGATTAAGCTGATCTTCACCAACAAAGCTAAGTGCCTTGGTCTCATTTTTGACAGGAAACTAAGGTGGAAGCCTAACATTGAAGAGCGGGCCGAGAAAGCTAGTGTTGCCCTCTACTCGTGCAAAAAAGCTATAGGTAAGAACTGAAGCTATAAATAAGAACTGGGGCCTGCAACCTAAAGCTGTTGTACGTCCTATACTACTGCACGGAATAAGTGTGTGGTAGACGGCACTCCAAGTAGCGGCCTATTGCAACCTACTGAGTAAGGTACAAAGGCTAACGGCGCTGGCTATAACGGGGGCTTTTAGAACAACTCCGTCAGCCGGATTGGCCATGGCTACCTCTGGATATTTGCGGCGAACAGCTGGCGGCTAATACGGCTTTACGCCTTCGCGAAACTGGCCAGTGGCGCACGTTGAATTGTGGACACTCGACTATACTGGGCAACTTAGATCTCCCTGCGGAGACTGATTATACTTGTGCAAAACACGTTTTTGGCCGGAACCATACCAGCTTGATTGCGTCGAGGGACCTATGGGGTGTTAACACGCTCATGACCACCGACTCCATGGTCATCTACACGGATGGCTCTAGGACCGACGGCGGAGTTGGGGCTGGTATCTATTCGGAGGGATTGGGAATTAACTTGTCATTCCGTCTTCCCGCCTTTTGTAGTGTCCTGCAGGCGGAGGTTTCGGCAATCCTGGAAGCTCTGACATGGCTAGGAAATCATGTTATGACCACGTTCCTATTTACACGGACAGTCAGGATGCAATTCGATCACTTGAATCCGTCCTGACCACATCGAACCCATCGCGAACTGTCGTTTAGTCCTCAGGGAGATGGGTGGTTTCTTCAACATTACGCTCTGCTGGATACCGAGCCATTGTGGCCTTGCAGGCAACCGCGAGGGGGACCGTGTAAACATTAAAATGCCTGTCTTATCGTGCAAACTTCTCATCAAGGCCACCGCGGTTGACAGGGCGAACATGAGATGGTTAAACGGCGATACGTGCCAAACAACGAAGTCAATTTGGCCAAACTTAACCCTAGTCGCTCCGCCACACTGCTTTCACTGAACAGGAAACACATTGGCAGAGTCGTGGGGGCTATAACGGGGCACTGTCCTATAGAAGAGCTTGCCTGGAGGCTTCGTATTCCTCACAATGACTTTTGCAGGAGCTCTGATGACGTGGATGAGGAGGAGAGCGTTCTCCATCTTCTTTGTCACTGTCCGGCCCTGGCCCCGAGGCGGAGGAAATTTCTGGGTTCCTGGTTTTTCCGGGAACTGGAGGACCTAAAAGATATGAGTTTAATGCAGCTCAATTGCTATATTGCTAGCACAGGCTGGTTTGTTGTCTAGGTTTAATTAGGTGACTTTGGCGATATCACAACGGACCCAGAGGTGGTCCAAGTGTGCTATGCGGTAGCATGGCAGCCCCTTTACCTAACCTAACCTACCGGTTGCCCCAATTACAGCTATTACGGCGTAGCACTTTCTGTTTCGGTCATCTTACCAAATCAAAACTAAAAAATCCGTGTCTCTGTGAATTCATCGCCGTGATCGTGGTACGACAGCCCGAAGTTGGGTTTTTGCCTGTGAATTACAAACCAGATAAATTCCTAACAGAATCGAAAAAAATTTGAAACTATCACTAACCTCAGCGGCCATTTTTTGGATTGTGTTAGAGAACTATCTCGTTTGCAACTCCATGGACTTTTTTTTTGCTTTGGAACCGCAATCAGGAAAACTCACAAATAAAAAACCTTTACCTTTAAATATATATAGGTATATATTTTTTTTTAGCTAACTTTACTACGACATCTTCAATCTTTTTAACGATGACAGATTCCGTGCACATCTGCATTACCTTTCCGGCACTCAAAAACCTAAACGACAAGTGGTTTGTACGTCTTACTAAAACTCCCTAATAACAGGAAAAAATCGTGTTGTTTTGAAATTTTAAAAAATATTGTATATAAAAGCAGTCTTTTGATTATATGCTCCAAAATCTCCGTTAACAGGGGGTCCGGAAGGGTAGGGGAGAGGGAGTCAAAAGCCCTTTTTTCCAGTTTTTTTCGTCCGTTTGTATATAGATTGTCGGCAATACAATCCTTAGGGATTAGCCATCGATCCTGGATAGGAGCCCCACCTGTGGACTTCTGTAATACAGCGGTGACATCATGAACAAAGCCTTATCTGGATCACAGGAAGAAGAAGAAGTATATACAATAGATTGTCAAACCTATTCCGCTTTAGAGGCGTGTTATCAACCGGGCGTATATAGTTTAGTAATAGTAGCGTATTTTCGATTGCTGGGGTCTGTCAAACTCCACCTTGTATACAGAGAGTTCATCGAAATGTGACGCTGAGTAGAATAGTTCGCTATATAAAAAGCGTATTCTTCGCCAAAGGTGCGAATTATATTCCATCGAAAAATTACCGAATTTAAACTAGTATTCACGTTTGAATATTTCTGAATCGAGTTAAGTCGTCGGAATGCTAGTGCACCTGATCGTGCCTCGATGGATTGTGGAGTATTTATTATCCATCGTGTGGACGAAACCAGGAGACCAAGGGTGGGATGGCGTCTACGCCATGAACCTGGATACAAGTTGAGTAACAGTAATTTTTCGCTGGAGTTTCCTTTTAAGGTCTATAGTATTAAAAAAAAAAGCCAATAAGACAAAATTGCAGTTGTCGTTGCTGTCATTTCACTCTTACGTCAATCAGCTTGATATTTTATTGCTTTCACACTCCTCAACAGTATCGATATCTCATATATATCGCATACAATTAGTATAATTTGCTTGCATCCCCCTACAGCCATTTCCTTCTCATCCACTTCTTCGTGGACATTAGTACGTGTACGTGATATCCACTTTCATGTAAATAGCCCATGTCATTCGATCGTAAAATGAGTAAAAGGCGAAATTTGTGAGCTTGACTAAATTTCCTGTAATCGCTTCCCATAAAATAACTCAACAGTGCAATTCACTCCTTTATCCCTTAATAAAAGTGCGAGGACTAGAACACGCGAAGCAATGAGCGTGTACGGGCAAAAGCGAAACTCAGTCTTTTCCGCATTTGCCCGATGAATTTCTGGCCTTTGCAAGGACACATAATGCCGCGGTACATTGTTGATGAGAAAATAAAACACCCAACTCCAGCCAGAGCCCCAGAGTGTTGTCGACGACGGGTAAAGGAAACGCCAGCGTGGCAGACCGTTCAGTGGAAGAGTTGACATATTACATGGTTGGTAATACACTAAAACAGTCTAGACAATATTGCCAATAAAAATGTTATTAAGATGTAATTTGAATGTCACATTACATTTTGCAAAATTGGCCCATTATATATGTTAGTTTCAAGATTATAAATGGTTTAGCTAGAGTCAGAGTGCTTCTGGAACAGGGTACGAAAATTTCAGTATGTTAAGCTGCTGTTGGCGATGAAATATGCATAAGCGTAAATGAAAACAGCGATTTTCAATTATGAGGACAGGATGGATGTGGAGATACTCCGGGTACGCAAGATAAGCTATGTTCGAATCAATGAAGTTTGTGTGACAAGCTGAAATTACGTGTGCCGCGTTGTAGGACTTTTTGCATGGGTATTTCCCATCAAAGTTCAACTTTAACTAAAGTGTTCCTCAATGATTGGATATTAAAGCTTAAACTGAGTCTGAAAGCCGAAATGTCTAGTTCATAGGATAGTCTGATGCAGGGCCGTACACAGGATTTTTTCTAGAGGGTATTTTTTCAAAGCCTAAACATAGGTCCAAAAAATAAAAAAAAACACATAACTCAACATTTAAATTAGGAAGCAAAATTCTCTTACACAGTCCTCCTCGTGGGCGCTGCCCGGAACGGCGGTGGTTGTTAACCATTGCTAAAAAAATTAGCGATAATGTAGTTGGGTTGTTTGGGTCTGGTCCCATTACATTCCATGTTCATCGATTTCGAGAAGGCATTTGGCAGCGTTGATCGGGAATACATCTGGAAGGCTTTACGTAGGAGAGGTATACTAGATAAAATCATATCCATCATCAAGGAGTCCTATATCGGAGCCCAATGTCACGTCTTACACAAGGGTAAACATTCAGATCCCTTAGAGGTACATAGCGGAGTGAGACAAGGCTACATTTTCTCACCTATATTGTTTTTGATTGCCATTAACGACGTACTCTGCAGCGCACTTCATGAACTCCAGAGCAAAGGTATCAGATGGAAGCTCTTTGAATACCTTCAACACCTGATGATATTTGTCTTCTTTCAAATAGATCGGAACATCTACTTCAAATGACGGATGCCCTGCACCGCGATAGTCGCAATGCAGGGCTTAAATCAATGCTACCAAACCTAATTACATGAGCTTGGATCCAGGAAGACAGAGCAAAATTTGATTTTCGGGACAGACGGTGGAAAAGTGAACAGTTTTTGATACCTCGGAAGCGTAATTACAGCAGATGGTGGAGCGGATGCCGATGTACTGCCTCGTATCAATAAGGCTGGGGGAGCTTTTTTCAGTTTGACTCCTTTCCGGCAAAATAACAACATATCGAGACGTACCAAACTCATGATCTTCCAAACCATTGTAAAATCTATGCTTCTTTATGGCTGTTCAACTTGGAAGGTGGCCAAGGCGATAACTACTAAATTGCAAACTTTCGTGAATCAGTGTCTACGGCGCATCCTGCATATACGTTGGCCGGGGGTCATTTCTAACGACGACCTCCTGTTCATTACTGGCCAGGACAGGATAGACTCCTCCATAAAAAAGCGGAAGTGGCAATGGGACCGGAAAACATTGCTAACCAGGAACTTGATAGGAACCCACAGGGAACAGATGCAAGTCGCCGCGTTGCACGACTTAGAAACACCTGGAGAAGATCAGTTGAGGTCGAGCGTAAGTCAATAGGCAAATCGTGGAGTCAGTTAAAGCCGATGGCGACGAGCAGGACGAGGTGGAATGTCGGCATGTTTAATGTTAACAGGATCCAGAAAAAGTTTTGGTCTGGTTGCAATGTTGTACTCCGGTAAAGCTACAGGAATTGGTCGTGAGTAGGTCAGGTGTTGGACTATTTTAACCAGAGCCGCACGAAACTGTCTCTTATCCTGGGGGATCCGGTCTCCGACAGAATAATGACCGCCAGGTTCAAGACCAAAATGAGAAACATTGCGCTTCAGGTGAACCCGACAATTTCGTGGCGGAAAATTCTTTCTACGAACAACCAAACGCTGTCCAGAGGAGAACACCTAAAGGTCGAAAGGTTTTAATGCTGAAGTGGGTGCTGATAATAATGGAATCAGGCACATGATGGGGAGACACGGTTTTGGTGATCGTAATTATAACGGTGAAAAAATTGTAGAGTTCTGCCACTTTCACAGTCTCTTCACTATTGGTACCATATTGAGCAAAATAAATTCCTTCAGAAGAGAGAGAATAAAAGGAAATGAAATTGGGCGAATGAAATCAAGCTATTACGGACAAGGGAGGAAGCCCGAAGGGAATGTGAGTATGACATCTCATGGTGCAACGTAAGTCGGGTAAGCGCATTTATGCTTCGGTACTCGTCGAGGTGTCGTGTGCGCGTTTGCTATTTACACGTACACGCGTCGCGCGAGACACAATACCGATCCCGTATAAACAGCAAACAAGTATAAACCTCTCACGCAGCAAACTAAACTATTTAGTAATCGCTGTGTGCGCGGTCTCATAAAACACCGTGTGTTCTGTTTTTCTGACTAAACTATTTAGTTTATCTGAAAACTAAAAAGTATGCCTTGTGCGCGAGCTTTAAAAATTAATTTTTGTTTCTTGACTAGTTCGTTCAATTACTTTACAATAATGTGTTGAACTTATTTGATGCATCTCTGAACAAGCTGTTCAAATAATCCTTTACACTGTTTCCCTTCAAATCTTGTCGCTTCAGGGTAAATCTTCAATTGGGGTCATCGGTGTCTGCATACACTAATCGTTTGGAATATTAATTACACACACAAGACGTGACAAATGCATCCTTCAGTTTAAAGGAAATAGTCCGTTCGTTATAAATTGAGTTATCCTTCATGCCATACCCTGGCCTCACGATACATGTCCCAGAGACGCTGACTAACCCAGTACGTACACGGTCACAGGAGTTCATTATATTGGTTCATCTGCAGTGCACGGAAACTGAAAAGTCGGGAAAGCGGTAGCAACCATTAGGTGAGCAAGCACTTTAGCGTACCGCTACATCAACTTTAGCTTTGTTCTTCGATTGTTTGACTGCGACAAAAGCTTGTTGTGAGCTCCGACATTTGTCAACGAGCGTGTCGAATAAACAAACAGGACAAAACTGGGATGGAAAGCAAGCAATCTATATCTCGTTTCGTTTCCGTATCCCTGATCCGTATACCGCTCCATATTCGCCGAAATGCTTGGATAAGTTTTGATTTATTTTCAAAACACAATCAGCACCGGAGAAAGTACTCTTCACATTTTGTACTAGTCCTCGTCTCATGCTCGACAGTTTTCCGGATTTGCTGATTCGAGTGTGAAGCGAGTGCAGTAAATATGTATTTCGTCCTTATTTGTCACGTTGCGTTTGCGAGAGCCTGTCAGAAGCAGACTGGATAACAACAAATACACTCAGAATGTAATTGCTTTCGATACTGGGATACACCTACATGTGGTATGGATTTTGTTTTCTAAAAGTGTTTAAAATAATGCATTAAAAAAATGCACGCAGGTATTACTATAAATTCGGTGCTGATTTTCAACAGCTGAATCCACGCGGAGAGGCGCCGCTTCACCCCATCACTTACGCCATACTATTCAGGGCCAGCAGGTCGTTGTTGTTGTTATAGTAGTAGCGTTGCTTCGAATACTGCAGTTCTTCTTGCATCGAGGGGGTTTGGCAGCTCTTGGTCGTCGAAAGACGGGTCGTTCCGGCTGCCGCAGGAACGCCAGCAGGTCGTCTTCAGCCCGAGTGGGTAGTCAATCTGGAAGAAGAGCAAGCCACAAATCATGGATTAGGGAATTGGACATGAGTAAAAGTGAGAATTTTTTTGGCGTATTTAAATAAAATAAATAAACCCTCAAAGGGCACCATATATTTTTATAACGTAAAGGGCACACTAAGGTCCCTGGGACCTTAGTACAAATACCATCCAGAAATTCATAGTTTCAATTTTGGGTTCGAGGCTAATCATAAGAAAATTTCGGCGTCAGCATCTACTCAACCCTCCCACCGAGCTCTCTATTTTCCTGATAGCCTCGCTCCGGTGATGCGCCCTTTCAGTATTTATTTAGGTAGGCAGTTATTGCCCATTGGATGCGTTGTAGTTTGCAGATGTTCGAAATTTCAAGGTCATCGTACTGTTTCTACAGCACTTGGTTGTACCATTTGCGCCATCCATTTCGATCCCAAACTGTTCCCAACATTCGCCCAAGGACCTTTCATTCAAATGTGTTTAGCATGTTTTACGAGGCTTAGGATCCACACGTCGCAGCCATAGCGTTGCACAGGTCGAACGATGATTTTTTATATCTGGAGCTTCGTATTTCTTTGCACATGTGTAACGGACGGTTTGGTGGGCATCCGAAGATGTCCGTGGGAGCGGAGCCTAAGGTAGCATAATGACCGTGAAGGTCGGGCCGCGCCATCTAGCGAAGAAAAAGGCCCCTCAACGAGCTAAGCAGCGGCCTATGCTTGCTGTAGCTCAGTTCGGGAAATGTGGGCGGGGTTTTCACCGCTCGTTGCCCCTGTCCTTTACGTATTAACAAAAATTCATAGGCCTGGGGAAGACAACACAAACAGGGGAGGTAAAAATGGGGAATGAAAAAAAAAATAGTTGATAAGGATGGAATGGTTGGCGGGTCCGGGTGTAATGGGACCCTCGGCTTCTGGTTTCGTACCACCAACAGATCACTACTCATCAGGTGCTGCTTCGATCTGCCGGTGGGAGCAGCACAACCAGACCAGAATTTGGCTCATTACACATGCTTCGATTTAATTATTGGGGGAACCGAGAGTATTTGCTAGATATATCCGCCGCTTGATTTTGTCAGTGTCGCTGGCATCCTTTGACAGCTTGCTACACAGATGTGTGACGACGTCTACGTATTCCTTGCTGTGGTCCCCGACGTTTATGTTCGGTTGAGCTGGCTACCTTCTTCTTGATTGCATCATTATTTCGTTTTATTCGCGCTAATGGCGTAGTACAAATCCTTTTCCAACCTTGTCAAGATGATGTAGAAGTTCTTATTCGGCGGAAGGTATCGAGACATTAAGAAGCTCAAGACGCCCATCGTTTTTTGACGTACTCGGTAGTAATGTGCTCCATGATTCTATACCTAGAGAGACAAACGTTCAATTCTTGGCGCGGAAGGATTAGATGCTTTTGAGTCGAATGGGAACTTAAGGATATGCCTTGTAACACCTTTGGCAAGAAAAGATACTAATCCGCCCGCGCCAGATACGTCGACGGCGATCTTAAATGATTCGATCCCAAACGCGTCGGGGGCTTATAATTTCCGTGTCACCGTTTCGAGGCGCAGACGATTCCCGCTGGTGTCGTTGGCAGGTGTGTTGTCAACTTTTCCACAGCGTGTGTCAACAATCGGACGGCGCGGCGGTACGCGCTGGTGTGCCTCTGTTTGATCGAATTGGGGGTGGGGACTTGCCCTTCTGTTGCCCTGGTGCCATTACTAAGTCAATATTCACGTGCTAAGTGATTGAAAAAACAAATAAAATAAAGTCGGACCAACGAGAAATTAAATAAGGAAAACCTACGCTGACTAAATCGTGCAAGGTCAAGATGTTATTGACCATGACCGTCCACACCCAACCGCAACCATGTAGGTCTCAAGGCCACATTATTAAGGACCTCTGAAAAATAATTCGTATTCTCGCGTCAACTTGTGCGTGTTCATTGTCAATGAAGAGAGAAGAGTGTGCAGGCAGGAAAAATTACGATGGAACAAATTACAAATCGAATTGCTACTATTGCCGATCATTTTAGCGGACTTCAAGTTTATAACGACATTCCACCCGGTGGTTAAACTGGCTGACTGCGGAAGCACTTGTACTGAGGAGAGGGTTGATGTCGCTGGACAAATCGCTGTGCATGCCACGAGGGTATCCTGGGAATTGTTGCCAATCCGTCCTGATTAGTTGTTGATGTTTTCGGATACCCAGACTATCTTGACTGTTTAGCACTGGGTATAAGCCCAAAAGCGTATGGTGAGTGCCGGTCCGTCGGGAGAATTCCAGCTTCAGCGCTTCGCAAGAAGGCTCCGCAACAAACAGCAAATTTTATCAAATTGCTCCAAATAAGTTACTCAGGGTAGTTAAATACACTTATGGAGTGAATGAGTGGAAAACTTTTTGATCCTTTGCCTTATAATGGATAAGGGCACAACGTTAGTCCTGATAGCATTTGGTTATCCCGTTACTTTGGTTACCGGTCAAGCAGTAAATTTTTCCGTGGTATTTGCCAGATTACCGGCCACTTGGTTGTATACATTGAGTACAAAATGTCCAAATGCACAAAAAAAAAATAGAAGGACGAAATACAGAGTTATCCATTTTCCCTTTCGGAAAATAAACTTAAATTAAATACAGTAAATATTTGAATTTCGATGGAATTTTTATTTCATAATAAAGTTTGGATTATGCCATTATACGTGGAATATAATATCTGTCAAATGTCCCCCACGGGACCGCTTGCAGGACTCGATCCTTTTGAGGTAATTTTCGATTACCTTTTCACACATTTCGGGCAATAACTCGGCTATAACTCGATGGATTTCGTCCTTCAATTGTCCAATCGTCGTGGGATTATTCGCATAAACACGGTCCTTCGCATAGCCTCACAAAAAGAAATCGAACGGCGTTAAATCGCAAGACCTTGCTGGCCAAGCCACATCGCCGAATCTCGAAATTACGCGTCCTGGGAATCGCGCAATAAAGCCACATTTTGTCGCGTGGTGTGGCATGTGGCCCCGTCTTGTTGAAACCACATATTGTCGAGATCCATATCTTCAATTTCCGACCAAAAAAAGTCATGAATCATGGTGCCATAGCGCTGACCATTGACTGTAACGGCGGCTCCTTCATCGTTTTCGAAGAAAAACGGCCCAATGACGCCGTCGGCCCACAATGCACACCAAACAGTCACTTTTTACGGGTACAACGGTTTCTCAGCGGTCACTTGCGGCTGCTCACTGCCCCAGATGCGACAATTTTGTTTTTTTTACATAGCCGCCGAGCGCCAAATGGGCCTCATCGCTAAAGAAGATTTTCTTCGAAAAATCGGCATCGGTGGCCTGCTGTTCGAGGACCCAATCTGAGTACTCACGACACAATCTGTGATCAGTCGGCTTTAATTCTTGCGTGAGCTGGACTTTATAAGGATCGAGATGAAGGTCCAAATGCAAAATGCGCCACAATGTGCCGTAAGATAGGCCTAAATGCTGGGATCGGCGCGGAATCGACAAATTCGGGTCTTCGGCCACACTTTCACTCACTGCGGCGATGTTTTCGGTCGAACGAGCAAAACGATGATGCACAGGTGTAGAAGTGTCTGTCACCGATACAGTTTCTTTAAATTTTTTCACTGTGTAGGCAATTGTGCGCTCATTGGGACGATTATGTCGACCATAATCTGCGCGTAATGCACGAAACGGGGCCACCGCAGATTCACCATTTTGGTAGAATAATTTAATAATTTTAACGCGTTGCTCAGTCGTAAAACGTTCCATCTTGTAAAATGGCAAACCTTCAACTAAACCAATACCAGTTTGGAATACACTGACATTTGACAGATGTCGAATGGCAGGGCTTTACTTTCCGAAACACGAAACGGATAACCCGTTACTATTCACAATCCCAAGAAAAGTTCAAAAAATTTAATCAATAAAAAAACTCGACCACCCCGATCGTTCGAGAGAAATATCAAGTAGCCGCATTCGATTCACCTAATCAAAGATACATTTCCAAACTAAACGACTCACCTGTTTTTGACAAAGCTCTGATATTGGAATCAAGGGGGGTTTGAAGCTTTAGTAAATGTAGGAAAATTTGTCCACTTGAACTACTGATAAGAAGCGAAGAAGCTGAAAATTATTATGTGGGTATTTGAGTGTCGTTCAGCAAGTGAACATTACAAACTCTTACAATTTTTGCGTTGACACACAGAAACCATGCCACTCCCGGTGTTGACGTCTCTACGACGGCTATCCGCGCGCTTCATCAATCACTAGTCCAACATGAAGTTGACGCTGACTGATTAGTTAGTGCGAAGTGTTTTGAATTGGTGGTCGTTACAAAGTTCTGAGGGAATGGTAGTGCCCATTAGCTCCAGAATCTAATTTTGGATTAGCTATCGATTTCCAGCCAAGATTATGATTCTACCACATCCTCGTAAAGCCAAGCCTAGTTTCGCTAATGCTTTAATTGTACTGAAAAGTTTAATTTATGGTACTCGAGGGTCCATCAATTGAGTCGTTTACGGGGACGAGGACGGTTCAAATATGATCGAGACAAACGCTCTGACACATTTACTTATTATCGAAAATATTTACAAAAATTTACAGTTTTTCTAGATAATTCCCCTAACTAGTTACACATTTTTGCCACCTCTCCGGAAGTTTTTTTATGCCGGTATCGAAGAATTCCTTGGGCAACTTGGACAGCCATGTGCGCACGAACTCGTCTACCTCGTCGTCGGTGTTGAATCTTTGACCTCCGAGGGCTTCTTTCAGTGGTCCAAACATGTGGTAGTCGCAGGGTCTTAAATCCGGACTGTAGGGGGGGGGGGGGGTGTTCTAGTACCTCCCACCCCAATTCTGATATTGTATCGAGCGTGAGACGCGCGGAATGAGGGCGCGCGTCATCCTGGAGAAGAATAGCACTTCGCGCTGAAATGCTCCTCCGTTTCGAGCGATAAGCGGGTTTCACGTGTGTTTTCAGAAGTTTAGAGTAGTATGCAGCATTGATGGAGCGTTGGGTGTGCAAGAAGTCCTCCAAAATGAGTTGTTCTACGCGGCGAATGTTATCTGGTGTGATGCTGGTTCGCGGTCGACGATCATGCAGCTCATTCTTGATAGTTTCGCGGCCATATTTGAACGCTTTGGCCCATTTAAACACAGCAGACCTACTCAGGCACTCACTACCGAACTGATTTCGCAAACGCCGAAGAATTTTCGTGTTTTTAACGCCTTTCCACACCAAAAAACGAATGACAATACGTTGCGCAACGGCTGTCAGCACTTCACTCATGGTCGTAGCACGCGCGAGAAACGTGCGTTCGCGACGAAAACTATGCCACACTATTTGTAAGAAACCCAGCTATCACATACTCAAGCTGCGACCTTCAAAACATACAGGCGCGCCATCTACACCGTTTGTCTCGATCATATTTGAGCCGCCCTCGTATTTGACAATCGACATGTCCACGACGGTATTAGCGATTGCAAGTCGATTTCAGAATATAATAGCTTCACAACATGCACCCGCAAAATTGTCAATAACTTTGAAGCTGAGTTGATGCCAAGTTGACTTCAGTTAACCTTGATGCAAAGTTGACTCCATTTAACCTTGACGCAATTGATAGAATATCGACGCAACTGCGACGCAACTTTCACGCAGCGTTGACATAGTTTTGACATAACGTCGACGCAGCCTAGATACAACTTTGACGATGTTCTGACGTAAGCTTGCATTTTCAGCTTTATTTTTATTTCTTTTAAAAATAAATAAGTGGCGCAACAGTCCAATTTGAACCACGGCCTCGAGATGAGTTAGCATCATCTCATTTTCTAGATCGTGACGGTTTTTTTTTTTTTTGTGCAGAGGTATGTGATCAGCAACACGCTCAGCCGAGTTATTTACCCCATAATGGGTACTCATTTAACAGCTGAGTGGGCTCATAGTCCGACACGTAAATCCCCGGAATCGAACCGGGGCCCAGTGCGTTGAAGGCGAACGTGCTAACCGTTGCGCCATCCGGACTACTTTACTTTACTTCTTTTAGTTTTTAGTTTTCTACTCAAATACTATTTCAATAACTGATAAGATAAAATATACAAAATGGTAGCTAACAACACCTAAATCACTCATATACTCTCTGCCAATTCTAGTGTATTTCTTCAAGCAAGTTCAGCTTTCCCTGATGACTCGGCCAATTGGAAATGTTTCTACCAACAATAACACAGGCGAATTAGGATTCTCACAAACGGGAGATTATAAATCATCCATTGTAAGGACATAAATTAAGAGGCTCAGCCCAAAGTAACACCATTCGTTGACAGCTCCTTTATAAAGTTGTTTCTCCTTCAAGGATACGGCCACGTTACACCCCCATATTACTCTGGTCTATTACAACGATTACTTACGGGAAAAGGAGTCAAATGGAAAATTTATTGGCATGAACTTTACACATTATACAAGTATGTATATGTATTACAGAATAAAATATCCAGTTTATGGATAGTAGTAAAAGGGGTGAACCCTATTAAACTTTAAATCGCTCACCGCTTTCCGGTAAAGGCTGCCGGATCCCGGTTATTGTATAATATACACGAAAACCGGTGATGGTAATAGTGAAGTGCACAACACGAAATAACGGAAGCCCAATGAAACGATTAATTTATCCGATAAGAAATTTATTGTAAATTTCAACTTTTTGATGGGGCAGTAATTATATGGTATAAGTCAATTCCTAGCTATTGTATTTTGGGTTGACTTACAGTCTGCGTGACTAATTTGAATTAAATGATATTTTGATTGGTTGGTTCAAGACCAATAGCTAACCCTACTAGGTTTTATTATCAAACTTGTGACTACCTTCTTTCCTTTATCGAAATTTAAATGCCAATCCACTTCAACATATTCCAGACAAAAATAATCTCTTTAACAACATCCTTCATACCAATCTGTCGATTTGTGTTTGCTAAGGAAATGACCACGAACAGATTTATGTTATCTACCACCGACTAGACAAACTTTCAATACACACGGCGATCGTACTCGCACAAGGATATAAATAATATTGCAAAACTTATTCCCCATTGCATCATATGGTTATCCTTAGCCTTTTCTGTGATACTCGTATCATCCGAATAAAAGTACAGACCATGCATTCGGTATCGGATCAAGTTATCCTTCCACTGCTTATTTTTTTTTAAATCGTTTTTCTTGCACTTTTCATTCACGTTTATAGTTTTTGTCAGGCAGACATTAAATCAAACGAAAAGATTTATTACGTCGAATAGGACGAAACCGAGAGAGTAAATATCGCAGAGGAAAATGACAATGGTAAAAGCAAGTATAGTAGTTGACAACAACGGTTAGGAGAAAAAAAAAGTATCATTTTAAGGGCTTTTCTTATAGATGCTTCTCTATCGAGAAAGCACACCGATATGCGATATAAGATAGTCAGTGTTTTTTTGATTTTGATATTACATTCTTAAAATCGCCTTCAGGGGTACTTTATTTAGGCTGCGCCCAGGGGCAGTGAAATACAATTTGCCCGTGTGGGTAGTAAGAATGAGTACATATACTGAAGGGTTCACGTAGCGTGGTAACTGGTAGCGGCTGGCTTAAATTTGCTTAACAACTCCTCACTTAATAAACTTGAAGTCCGACTTGAAGTGAACCGCAGGATCTCTTTGAGCAAAGTTCCAACCGAACACTTCATCCCCACGCTGAAATTTAACTCTGATTCGAACCTCTTGATGGTTTACTTGAAACTGTTGGCGGAGCAGGTGAATCCCATGATACAAGGAAGACAAGATATGACCTTCCCGCGTTTCATTTTCGCATTTTTCGGCGCATTGCGTCATAAGCTCATATACACTTGAGAGACTGGTGGTTCATAACTCTTAGCATTGCAATCCTCACGACAGTATCGCTTCGCTTGATGAGAAAGCAGCACGCGTACGGTGCAGGACGCGCACGGTGCATGACGCGCACGATGCAGCGGTCTCTTGTGTGGGCTCTGGTTGAGATTATTGCGATATAAACAAAAAAGGGAACAAATTCGCTTCTCAAATAACATAAATATCAAGTACAGCCCACATAAGAGACTGCTGCATCGTGCGTGTGCTGCACCCTCAACAAGCGAAGCGATACTGTCGTGAGGGTTGAATGCAAAGTTCGTGTGCTGACTCTGCTTGATATATTTTTTCAATTTCGTGTGAATGAGTAAATTGCATGAGATTATCTCGAAAACTATTTAAGTATAAACAAAAGTTATTTAGACATTTTTTATGTATATTTTCGTGGTCAACAATTTCGCCTCAGAAATTTTTTTGCTAGGATTAATAGTTACAGAGATAAAGGCCAAAAACTAAGTATACATACAATTAAATGAGCGTGTGACGTAGATATTTAGAGAGCCGGCATGCGCAAGGCCATATCTTGTCTTCCTTGTATCATGGGTGAATCCTGCCGGTGGCATCAATTATCTTTTTGCCGGCGACTGATTAACGGCGGCATGGTGTGCAGACCTATGGACATAACTGACGACCTAACCTCGCTACTCTGGGGGTGTATAGTATACGCCCGAATTATTGCCAAGCTGTGGGTCCATTAGCTTGTTGCGAGTAAATGACCAGTGATAATAAATAGTTCACACCAAATATATCCACAAGCGATTTAAAATAATAATGAATTCCCAATCTAAGGTATATTGCATTTCAATTGTTGTGCCGTAGACAATGGTTGGCAGCTTTTGTTGGGCTTACAAAACCCGCACGAATAGGTGTATTCCTTGTCCTTTCGTAGTCATCTAAGGCCAAGGAAGGACGCACGATAGATTTTTAAAGTCATGTTGGATTTTTTTACAAAAGAAAATAAAAAAGAAAACTCGCCGAAAAAATGTGGAATAAGTGAACGCAGTACCTGAACTGCCTTGTTTGGGGTTGCGCCCGAATAAAGTGGCTCCCTAGTTACGGCACTGGAAGTAATGATCCGAATGACAACTTACAGGAACCATATCACAACGAGGATAATTGGCATGGTAAAAATGGAATACAATCAATTCGCAGAATTATAAAATATTAAAAATAATTCTCATTTTTTTCAGACTCAAATTTACTAAATGCGCAATCGACATCCGCGTACAACGATAAAACTATATTTTAGCAGAAATCCCTTTCTAATAAGCACCTCGAGTTAAATTAGAATCATATTATACTTTCGTCTGACAATTCCTAATCAAATCTATAATCGTTTCTCCCCCACCATGTAACCCCCAAATGTAATGAAAATTCAACACAGAAAGCTCGAATTTTGACAAACTTCATTTACTTGAATTTACCGCAAAAGAAAAAAAAACTCGACTCGATGACATCAAATTGATGTAATGCAGGATACGCGAGGAGAAGAAATCTAAGTTTCAAACTTTTTGACACCATTAGACGAGAATGGCACTCTTAATCCCGGCAGAAGAAAACAAACGAAAAAAACGTAGAGGTGCAAAATGTATCCCTAAAAAAATCAGGATAACTTTATCCTGCATAAGAGGCACATCTGTCTCAGTAGCACTTGTAGGCTTTAATTTAAGGCGGTGGCGGCGTCTGCAATCTGCCACGTACTCAGATCGTAAAGCAGGAACACATGGAGGACGCAAGTAAAGTAAATGAAAAAGTAAACAGGCTTGACATTCAACAAACACGAAGAGAAATGCCCCGACAACGCTAGCAATGAGGAAAAGTGAACAAAGTCATTACTTGCGCATATTGAATTCTCCCCAGGGACAACAATTTTACGATTTTGTCGACTACCGTTTTTGGTTCGCTTCACATACTTGCAGAGGGGTTACAATGTTTTTCCCTCCATACCTTTTTTTTTTTGTTTCCTTGAGCTAAGGAAAAAGGAAGGGGACTTTTAAGAGAAACTTCTTCAAGTCTATTTCTGCTAATATATGTTCAAATATGCAGTTCGTTCGTTTCCTCACTTTTGCGAATTGAATTGGATTCGTAACGGATTTGGAGAACGTGCGTTGACGATTGAGGTTTGTCACTTACTACAACTTTGCCTTAACCCCTAGTGGGGCATGGTGCGTCAACTAATCCTGCACGCCACCGTACTCGGTTCTGAGCAATAGGATGCATCCGACTCCACGGCTTACCATGCAACGAACACTCTTCCGCCACATATCGGCACCATGAGTTTCTAGGACGCACCCTTGGTCGGCCCTTATTGGGAACGAGGTCGCTTTTCATGACAAGCCCATCCGCAATTTATGACCTAGGTTAATGTTGTTAATTACCTTGACCTCTCCAGGGGCATGGGCGTGTCAACATCTGTAGCATTTCTATGCCTTGTTGAGGTTCCGATAGCATATCTACTTTTCGGAATTTTAGTTGCTAGCATGCACCTCCTATCCGCGCAGTCTTGGTAATGAAAAGCTCGGAGCACTGTGAGAGTTCTATTAGTACTCACAGGCAGTTTTTGGTCACGCTGAGGTTTGAACTCTCTCTATACCGACTCAGCTCTTCACTTGGTATTGTTTCGGGCCAGAAAATACAATTTGACGAAGACAAGAGCTGACTAAAGTTGAATGTTGGTAACACTTACGGAAACTTGCATCTGCTACTCATATACAATAGTGCAGAGAGTACCAGGGAGCGAAACAAGCCCAGAGATAAGTGCTTTGTCAGATCTTATGGCGACCACAGAATGAAAGCTGATGCCGAGCTGGATGCTGGCGTTTTGATTGTGAACACTCAGCCAAGAGAAACGTTCACGTGAAACGTGCTAATGGAGCTTTCGCAATTGTGAATGTGATCTTGGGCTTTAGCAATAGCATGGGCAGGGAAAGCTCCATGAGCACGTTTCACGTGAACGTTTCTCTTGGTTGAGTGTTCACAATCAAAACGCCAGCATCCAGCTCGGCATCAACTTTCACTGTGTGGTCTCCGTAAAGCTAGATCAGAACAGTCTAGCGGTTGAATGTCTGGTTGAAACGTTTTGTCTGGTATCAACAAGTTACGGAGGCAGCATGACGCGAGAATAATTGTGTCCATAAATTCTGGTTGTATTTCCAGAGCTCCTCGAAAACATCTCCAACGTGCAGCCAAAACTCCAAATGCATTTTCAACAACACGTCTTGCCCTTGACAGCTAATAGTTCTGAGTCGGCTCATTGCACAGTAATGAATTCCTGGAATATGGTCGAAGAAGATATGATTTTATAGGAAAAGCCTCATCTCGAACGATGACATAGTGTTAGGTTCTTTGTTTTTTAGTGGTGTTGAAAGTGTTATTGTGAAATCGTCTTCCCATCTTTAATTTGGAATAAACTCCAGCATCGTCGTATAAGCCCACGTCAACAGCAATTAACTTGTAATCAGCATCAACTAATACCAAAAGAACAACTGAGTGGCATCCTTTTTAGTTATCAAATTGAGATCCAGCATTTATAGGACAGTGTATGTTGACTTTTGTCCTCTATGGCATCGATACAGTTTCTAAAATGTAACATTTCTTTGAATCTGGTGGCGCTGCTTTTCCATGTTGCTACCGTATGAGTTGGCTTTGCAACCGGGTGAAATTTTCCCCATGTAGCATCACATACGTTGTTGACAGTTTCCTGAACAGTACTTAATGCCATCCTCTAGCTGAATTCAATTCTTTTGAAAGAGTTCCCGGTCGTCTAAATCCTAAAACAAAGATAACAGGTTTCTTTTAGTTAGGAATTGCAATTTCAGTCGAAAGCACCGCACAAAAACAGCTGTTTACATTCCCATAAATAAAGGTGAAAATAAGAAACCTTCGGGTAAAATTTGCAGAGTTTTTATATACCTACGTAATTGCTTTTTTTCATGCAATATGTATTTTAATTTCAAGGATTGCCACTAAAGCCGAACATACACCATCCGGAATTCCTGTCCAGAAAACTGATCAGGCCCGGCGTTGAGGAATTTCGGATCGCGGATGGCCGTTTCAGGCGGCTGGAAGGTAAATCGCTCCTACCAGGCCTCCATCACACACGTTCCGGAATTTTTCTCCGGAGAAACTGATCAGGCCTGGCCTTGAGGAATTCCGGACCATGGGCCCGATTCCGCAAGAGTGAGTTTTTTCGGTGCGCACCGAAAAAATAAAAAAAAAAAATTTACCGAAAATATCAGTGCGCACTGATGCAATTCAGCAAAAGCTAGTGAGTTTTTCAGTGCTGAATGAATTTTTCAAACAAACGTCAAACGTGTGTAATTTTTCTGATTGCTGAAAACATCATAAAAATGGGTGACGTTCATGCTTCATATGAAATTATAGAATCGATCAATAACATTTATTCTCTTTCAGGAGGAAAAGTCTTGTGTTTACGAGTATATTAAACTCCCAACCACGGACCATTTCACATCTAGCGTTAAATATTATCATTTAGGGGATTCACACTCCCTTTCATATATGTCGTAATCGTGGTAAACTTCTGTCATTTCCATAGTAAAATGACAGAAGTTTACAACTTTACGACAAATACGATGTTTACGACGACGACGATGAATCCCCCTATTGTTACTTTTCTTGTTTGACTTCAATGACGACCAAAGTCACTTCCGCCAGATTTTTCATAATTCGTATGCTCTGCATCAAACGAAACATAAACACGCTCCTTGCCGTAAATATCGTAAACGTTGTATTCGTCGTAAACTTCTGTCATCCCCATAGACTAATGGTAGAAGTTTACAATTTTAGGACAAATACGACGTTTATGACGTGAGCATGAATCCCCTTATAATCTTCTTTCAGAAATGGTCGGTCCTAGTGACCGAATGAAAACGGGATAACAATAATAATAATAGGGGGACTCATGCCCACGTTGTAAACGTCGCATTTGTCGTAACGTTTTAAACTTCTGTCATTTTACTGTGGCAGAAGTTTTCGACGAATACGATGTTTACGACATTTACGACACTGAGCGTGAATCCCCCTAATATCAATTGCTAAAGAAGGCACCGGATACGGAAACAAAAACTTCTCATCTTCACTATGAATTTTTATACGGAAATTTTTGTCCTTAGATTCAAAACGAAGCTCCGCCCTTCATCCATTTCTGCTTTGAAAAGTAATACTCCACCTTCGTATGCAGAAATCAACAATTTAATACATAATTTATAAAAAAATATATTTCGCACTTACCAAATAGCCAGTGCAAAATATATTCGCACGGTGCGCACCGGAACTGTCAAAAAAACTCATCGCATCGTTGCGGAATCGCATTTTTGCAATTCAGCACGGTGCGCACCGAAAAAATTCATCTCACTCTTGCGGAATCGCATTTCTTCGGTGCGCACTGAAAAAATTCACTCTTGCGGAATCGGGCCCCATAAATGGCCTGTTCACAATTAAAAACAGATCGCTAGAGATTCAAAGTATCTTTCCATGTATTCAATTGTACGGCATTTTACGCCGGACAGGCCTTTCAGGTGGCCGGATGCATAATTGAAAATCGATCTTATCGTCATAGAATCAAAGTATCTATCTATTTTCCTGCATTTTATGATACTTTTTATGGCCAAATTTGAGGTACACTGGTCTATTGAAATAAACTCCAGTGAAAATTCACAGTTGGACAGTTGGCTTTGAGGCGGTTGGAGAAGCGGCCGGACAAGTCTTTCAGGCAGACGGATGCACAACTGAAAAAATATCGCCAGAGATTCAAACTATCTTTCATCTATTCAATTGTACGGCATTTTACCTTCCACGGCCAAATTTCAGATACATTGGTTTATTGAAATAAACTTCTGCAAAAATTCATTGTTGTCACACGGCCGCGCAGGTGGCCTTGAGGATACATTACTATAAACTCCTGGCCGCCTGTCCAGCCACCTGACAATATTGAATTTTTGCAGGAATTTATTTCAATGTAGTAATGTATCTGAAACTTGGCCGAGGAAAGTAAAATGCCGTAAAATTCAATTCAGTAGATAGAATGATACCTCGAATCTCTGGCGATAAGATCGATTTTCAATTGTGCATCCGGCCACCTCAAGGCGGCCTGAAGCAGCTATACACCATCCGGAATTCTCCAGGGCCTGATCAGTTTTTCTGGCAGGAATTTCGGATGGTGTATGGTGTATTCTGTATTCAGGCTAACCGGAAGGCCAGGCCTCACCACTTTTTCCGGACAGGAATTCCGGATGGTGTATGGTCGGCTTAGGTAAAGTTGAGAAGATGTTTCACAAATGCAAGAAACAGACATCGCGACGGCAAGAAAAGTGGTCCAGGAGCCAAAAAGAAAATACGAGTAGTTTGAAAATTAGAAGAATAGATAGCATTTTTACTGTCATTACTTGACACCAAAGAGTGATTTTCAAAATATCGTTTCATCGGTTAAAAACCCTCGAGTTTGCAGCTGTGTACAGAACATAAAACATACAGCGATAATACAAGTATATTCATTTCTGTTTCTGTTGCAGGAGGTGCATGCTGCCAACTGCATTCTCCGAAACCAGTTTATGCCGACGAAACGTCAACTGGGCCACATAGAAAAGTTAACGCGCTATGTCCCACAAGGGGTTGAGAGGCAATTGAAAGAGATTTTTGTTTATTGCAGGACGCGCAGTAATTTTACATTGATCCCACATTGGGTGCCAAATATTCTCGGGTTTTTTCGGCAATTTTTTGACAAATTTTTAATATCTTCATTGACGTAGGATACAAAAAAGTCCTAACGTAACCTTAGTGAAACTTAAGATAGCTTTAAGAAAGCATGACTATACCTTAAGATTGTCTTAAGCTACGTTAAAGTCGCAATTATTCCACATTGGGCGCCGAATGCGATTTGTGCTGGTTATTATATTGATTTGCTCGTTTTCATGGTGCATTCGCACAAATAAAGAGGATAGTGAACTTACGGTCAAATTTGTGAAGTACAGATATCTCGGAGCTTCCCGTATTATGTGTCACATGCATTTGGAACTCTATGCTAGAATGTTACGAGCCATTTTTTATTAAATGAACAGCGTGCTTAAATAATTATGGCCGGCATTGTTACTAACTAGAAAATGCGAAGCGAAACAATTGCGAAACCATACAGTTGAGCGGTTATTAGAAGTTTAAGTCTGAAAAATATATTAAAAATGTGTGTCCGTGTCCGGCTATAGGGCGCCTAATTTTTTTGAAAACATAAAAAAAAAAATATTCGGGACCCAAAAGTTTGTCCGCTTAATACTATATTATAGAAGTGTCCGGTTATGGGATGTGTCCGTATAGAGAGCGTGAGCGTACACTGCATTTAAATAATTCCGTCCTGACGTTTTCTCTCAGAATTCCGGAATCTTGGCTCATAGGTTTGTTTCAAAGGGCGAACATTTTACAGCTTTTACATTTACCACCCACAAGATGATGAATGATTAACCCTCATCTGACCCTCGAAAAAACTTACGTTGTCGTCCCTTTGCGTAGAATTCTACGCATATGGAATTTTCATAGAAATGACAAGACCAACTATGTATTTTATTAAATGAATTTAATTTATTAAATTAGTTTGTCTTCAATGTATTTTATACAAACGTTTCGATTGTGTTTGGCCTTGCAAACTCCCTTTTGACAAAAGCACCAAATGGTTTCATGCATATGGTTTTTCCTTTCTGACTTCTCTTCACAACAACTATAGCACCTAGATCGGCCTTTTATCTGCGGAGGGACACTCTTTGATAGTTTTGGTGGTATTTCTAATGTCTTTGTAATTAATGATCCTTCTCGGGAACCTGCGGGCTCACAGTTGAATTGCGAGGACGGCTGCATGTTTGGGGAATTGTCACGTGATTTGCGACTTACAGATGAAATCATTGACAATGCTGACGTTGAACGTGGCAAAATTCTTCTTTCCAACATATATGGCTGTGACAGAGCTAGACCAAGTTCACGAAGAAAATTCCTTCGCCTAGTTGTCACTTGGGTAGTTTGCCAGTTTGGATTCAGCTCTTTATGGATAATGAATGCATTCAGAGCTGAAATATCAATCATATTCGAAAATACTGTCATAGGCCATCTATTTGTTTTCCTTTTGCAGCTATAGCAAGACAGCATTTTGTCAACTGTATCGACACCACCTACAAGCGCATATTGTGATTTATTTGAAAAATAGAATAGAATTTGTATCATACCTTTAGTTTTATTATAAAATTTAATAATTTCAGGCAACTTCTTTGTTCCGGATCCGACGTCAGTCGAGTGATGCATTGTGCTTTGCAAAACAGTGCACTTGTTTTTTCTACCGATATAGGAGACCAGTGTTGTGTTGTCCGTGAAAGCAAACGTTGATTGAAACAAGGGAAGTTTCTTGCACTGAAGGAGCTTTGGTGGAATACTACGTTTATTTTTTCGCATTGTTCCAACCATTGTGATTCCTTTCTTTAGCAACTGTTGGCCAAGATCATAGGATGAAAAAAAAAATTGTCCATTGTAACGTTATGGCCTTTCAAGCCATCTATTAAGTCTAGCACAACACGAGCACCTTGATGTTTTTCCGGACCGTTTGCACCAATTGCTTTTTCCAACTACGGCTGAATTTTCCAAATGTAGCAGGTTTCGGAACATACTAAAATCCAAAATTTCAAACCATATTTTTCGGGTTTTGAAGGCATGTACTGCCTAAATTTACATCTGCCCCGGAAACCAAGGAGTTGTTCGTCGATGGTTACGCATTCATGGGGGTTGAAATAGTCAGGCAAAAGGCTTGACCACTTTTCAAATAAATCCCGAATCGGTGCGAACTTATCGTCAGATTTTTCTTGTCGTCTGCTCATTACATCATCGAAGCGGATGAAACGATTTATAAATTTGAATTGTTTTTTCGACATTATAGCTCGGAAAATAGGGCGACCATATTCATCGTCAAATAAATCGGCAATGGATTCATTTTTTGATCTAAAATAAAATTTTATAGATAGAATAATGCGTACTTGGATAATAAAAACAACACAATATCACCTGTAAACTCCTGCCAAAATCAGCACTCCGATATATGCACGCAGCATATTTGATGTAATTTGCGTACAATTTTGACCCAAGACTGATGTTGCGTAGGCATTGGAAAATGTGAGAATCATGTTTTCAGCCGGAGTTGGAAAATAGAGCATGAATGCTTCAGCGATGTTACTAACACGGGATTTCGCAAATCTCGTTATTCCAGGAGTAAGATCAATCACATTTTCATTCCGATGTCTTCCCCCTGACACCTGCACTGGCTTTGGATTCCAAATAATACCATCCTTGGAGACAAATAATGGATCCTGCGTTTCGGCCGAAACGTATGGCTGCTCCGTTAGCATTTCAAAATCGTCATCACTGGTATACTCCGAGAAATCATCTTCTTCAAGGAAATCGTCGTCACTCTCTCCGGAGAAATCACTTTCACTGTCACATTCATTGAGGATTGTTTCGATTTCCTCACTTGTAAGAAACTTTGGATTAGACATATTTTACCGAAACTTGTTCAAAATGCGACTGAATGCAACACAGACTCGTTGAACAATGCATGAGAAAAACAAGACAAAACCGACTTGTTTCTATAAGTGTTTATTTACGGCTGAGCTCTACAATCTATTTATCTAATATTTCCTTATAGATCAAAGTAGATATTATGTTCTTCATACATGCAATAGTACTCACGTGTTATGTTTCACATATGGTGACCACTTGTTCTTATTTTGTTATTTCTGCAACTAAATTTTAGGTAGGCTGTACAATAAGATTTCGTTGGTTATAAATAGCATAACTCATGTGCATGATGCATCGCAAAATGAGCCGAAATACCGTAGGATTACATATGCGTAGAAAGCTACGCAAAGGGACGACAACGTAAGTTTTTGGTTATTTTGAAAAAACAAACATTTTTTGCTCGAGGAAACGCATGTATTTGTTTAGAATAACGATAGGTACAAAGTCAAAAAATTTCAGGAATTTTCATTCGAAGCTCTGGGAAATATAATCAGAAGAATATTGAATTTGCGTAGATTTCTACGCAAGGAGCAGATGAGGGTTAAAAACCCAAGTCGCTGATGAGGAAAAAGATGTTCGGAGATCGTCGTCGAACACATCAATTTTAAACTACGCACACATCGTGTAAGTCGACCCTTCGTGGAGAACAATGGAAGTTAATAGCGTTTGCTTGCACGCGCTAGTCATCTCCTATCTACAAAAAGTGATCGGTGATGTGTTGCATGCAGCCCTATCCGGACTAGACAGAGAAATTCAATGGAATTACTATCTTTTCTACAACCTCTTGAAAAGGCTGACCACATATGCCTACTACTCAATTGCCCTAACCCTTGTGGGGCATAGCGCGTCACCTGTTCCATGTAGCCCAGTTGACATTTCGTTGGCATAAACTGGTTTCGGAGAATGCAGTTGCCAGCATGCACCTGCTGCATATCCATGGCCACGAACGTCGTCGTGGACAGGATTCGAACCCGAAACGCCGGTAGTCAAACATGAGACTGATAGCACAACGCACTGCGGTACCAGTCGGCCCATGTCGACATATGCCTCTTCTCCCACAAAATCATGGATCTGTCCGCAATGGCGTTAGATCTTGGGAAGAAGGCAAGCAAGGTTGGGCTAAAGATTAATACCAACAAAACCAAGGTTCTTAGCACGCCATTGCGAAGAAGAAATCCTACACTTGTTGCCATCAATATTAATGGGCAACCTGTGGAGAAGATGGACAACTGAGTCTACCTGGATAGCATTGTTGCCGAAAATGGTAGTACGGGTCAGTACATCTCTCGTGGTTTTAACCAGGCTAAGTGCGCATTAGATTAGATTAGATTGAGAGAGAGGCTGCGGGCGCCAAAAGGCTCACTAGCACCGAGGCCTAATGGTCTATTGTGCTATAGCCCCAGGTCTGGCAACAGGCCTTGGCCTGTCGATCAAGTTTGATCGCGCTAATGAATTTGCTTAAAAGGGTGAGCAGGATCGAAATAATGTCATCTGCTTCAGGGAAGGCGATGCCGAGGTGTACTAGGCGACGCAAAGAACGTGCAATGACATTTCATCATCGTCCTCGCAGAAACGACAGCTAGCGTCCGATACTATACCCATGATCTTCAAGTGACTCCTTAGGCAAGAATGTCCAGCTAGAAGGCCACAAATGCTTCTAACCCTGCTGCGGTTCATTTTAAAAAGTTCAAATGCCCTGCTGCGCAAGTAACCAGATATGAACATCTGGCCTTACCTCAGCCCTGGAAGATAGTCCCATTGGACGGTGGCCTCAGTACGCTCCCCGTCTCTGATGCATTTACTGACGGAACTTAGAGGAATCCCGTAAAAGGGCTTAGGTCCATAAAAGAGTGTGTCCGAGGTCATCCTGGCCAGCTCATCAGCTTGTTCATTCCCAGGAATGGCGACGTGGCCAGGAACCCAGTATAACGTTGCCATGTTCAAGGTGCCAATTTTTTGTAATATATTCTGGCAGCTGCGCACTTGTTTGGACGAGACAGACCAGTTGCTTAACGCCAATATGGTTGCCTGGCTCTCAACGAATGCCAATATTTGCTAAAGAGCGGATCGGAATATTGCCGTCCTTCACGTCACGGCAATCCGGCTGCATGTTGACCTTACGATTACAGAAATGCAGTAAGTAAGAGTATCCAATTTGACTTTATGGAGTTGTAGGTGAAATCAGATCCAGAGATCTCGCCTACTAATAAAGACTTGCTCCCTGAAAAGAATCGTATAGCTGCATTCCAAATCCCCCTGTGAACCACACTAGATGTTCTCATCTTCAAACAAAGATTCCAACTGAACGTCATCCATTTCCTAGCGCGTTACCCAATTTCAACATCATTTGTAATACTTAGGTGTATGAGAATGGAGAGCGGACGAAAATCGAACGGACAATGCCATGGAATTTCGACTTCTTGGCATGGTCCTTCGTGTTCATTTGTAATCAGATCCACACGTACGTACACGTAAATTGTAATTCCGAAGACAATTCCAATGATGAGAAGTCTTATGATGAAAAATGCCCGTGATCAATATGCAGGACCTGATACGAATATTATGTCAGGATTATGCCAAGTGTTGTTGAATACGATGCCAAACTATCCACGACCATTCAGCTAATAGCTTTTCGTTTCAGAAAAAGATTCCGTAGCGAATAGATTTAATTAAATGTTGTTTACACACACAACCGTCGGGTGCACGGAAAGGATGTGATAAATCGATGAACAAGCATGGTGTACTGTCGAAGTTAGCTTGCAGGTGGAGTTAATCGGATTTCGTTGAAATCGTCGATCACTGGGATTTCATGGAAGTTGTAGTGTTCATAAATAGTGCCATGGATGGTTGGAAGAAAATTGAGATGTTTAGGGAATGGAGAAAATTTACAAACTTTGCTGATTAATTGGGTCATCAGTCCTAGCAACTTCTTCAATAATATTTTTGTCCAGAAAATTGGGCAACCGAAATAGAAGCGAAACTATGAAGGCTCAGTGTTGAAATATGTATACATGCGTACTGGTATGTACATGACGCTCGGCCGTCTCCATAAATCTTATGTGAATTTTCGACTCCAGACAGTCATCCAAGCAAACTCAAGTGTTCAATTTACATAACACAAATTTTGCTTAAAACACTCAATATTCAATTCTGTATTTCAACATTGCTCCAAACAAGGGATGTAAGATGCCATTAAATCGTTTTCTCCGAGCTTCACTACATTTTAATAATATACGAGAAAGGATCCATTCAAGCAACGCTAAAGTCCCAAATTGACAATTTGCATTTGAATACGTCCATGTCGCTGATGCTCCGTGTTTCAAAACAGTCAACAAATTTCAAATATTCTTTTTAATACAGTTTCACTGTTGTGATGGTGCGTGCATACATTTCAGGGCGAAGTATTCTCGAATCCCTTTCGTAACCATCAACGTCCAAAAAAGTACTTTTTATAAGCTTCTTATAAGCAGGCTATGTCCTCTTCTGTATGCAAAATCCGGGTGATATGAATTTTTGAGAATTCTTGTATTTCGCCAAATATCACAGTCTTGGTTATCGTTTTAAAGCCGGATGCAATTTAAACGGACCATGTAGACTCAATCCATCCTTGATGTGTCATGTTGATTGCCTTGCCCCTCCAGGGGCATGGGCATGTCAACATCTCTTGCACTTTTCTGATGGTGCAGTTACAAGCATGCATCCGCGTCGCCTTCATGCGGACAAGCTCGGAGCGCTGTGGAAGTTCTAGTAGTACTCACAGGAAGTTATTATTAACGCGCCGAAGATTGAATCTCCATCTCTCTATATGTAGCATGTTAGAGCGATGACCGTGACCACACGGCTACCGAGCACGTCAATCTTTGGTACTCAGTTGCCCTAACCCCTTGTGGGTCATAGCGCGTCAACTATTCCATGTGGCCCAGTTGACGTTTCGTTGGCATAAATTGGTTTCAGAGAATGAGTTGCCAGCATGCACCTCCTGCACATCCATGGCCACGAACGTCGTCGTGGACCGAACCTGAAACGCCGGCAGTCAAACATGAGACTGATGCCTCAACACACTGCGCTTCCGGTCGCCCCAATCAATCCTTGATGCGTTGTCCCTAATTTCCTTACCGGCAATGCTATCATGTCACATCAAAGTGTGTCCCATAAGTTTTGATAATGACATAAACAAATCGGTGATAGCGGTTTTGTGAGAGGAACCAGGTGCCTTAGGTTAGGTTAGGTAGGGTGGCAGCCTAACGGCTCCGCATAGACCGTTGAGGTCCATAACGACACCACATATATCAGGTATTCATCCAGTGTCGCTGCTGGCCCCTACCAAAAGATCGTCGTTGAGCTTGAAAGAACCCGACACATTGGCAAAGCTCAAGAAGCTTCTCCAGCTGAGTCCTGCGACTCCTTCATTGAAGACGTGAGCTCCTAGGTACTTTAATCTCCTTTTAGTGAGTGCAGGTCATTCGCATAGAAGGTGCTTTAGAGTTTCTTTCGTGTTTGGTATTTGGCAATTCCTGCAGCCATCGCTATTAATTAGGATGTTTCTGTAGGCATGTTCCCTTTTCAAGCGGTGGCCCGTTAGTATGCCCACTAATAGTGCACACTCATTTCTGGGCAATCCTAAGAGGCTTTCGGTTTTCCATTTTTCATAACAATTCCAGAATATTTCCATTACTCTGGAGTCGTTTGTGTTAAGCCAGTTAGCATTGGCCTTTTCGCGCATACTGTCGTCCATCATCTTCTTGCATGTTTGTATTGGCGTCGGCAGCTCTTGGGCTGCCTCTTGCTTAAGGGTTAGTCCATCCGCTATTTCGTTACCTAGAACCGCGGTATGGCTCGGAACCCACCAGAATTCCAGGGTCCTAGCTGATCCCAGAGCTTGTAAAGCTATTAGGCAGTTATGCACTGTCTTCGACTTGATTGTAACGGACTGTAGCGCCTTTAGTGATGCTTGGCTGTCAAAGTGTATGACGATTCCACCATTTTTCCGGGATAATATCATCACCTCAGCTGCCCTTTGGATCGCAAGCACTTCCGCCTGGAAAATGCTGCACTCATTTGGCAGTCTGTAGGATAGGTTGCATGGAAATTCCGCCGGGTATACTGCTGCACCAAATCCGACTTCCATCTTGGAACCATCCGTGTAGAGGTTCAGCGCCTTTCTTCGTCCATTATCAACTACCGGGATCTGCTCTGTGTTGAAACCTACTTGTGGTTTCATATAGTCAGTATTAATAGATGGCAGCTTCTGCGGTGGTCGTATGGCCTATCTTTGAAGTGCCCTGCCTCTCTAAGCCTTAGAGCACATTTAGCAGCCTCATTCTTCAGATATACGAGTAGGTCAATCGGAGCCAGATTTAGAAGGGTATTCAGAGAGAGTGAAGATACTCTTCTTAAGACACCAGTTATCCGCAAGCAACATAGTCTGTGTACACTCTCCATTTTCTGTAGGATTCTTTTCGTGTTGAGCGCTGTCCACCAGACCACAGCTCCGTACGTTAGTATCGATCTTACGACAGCCGTGTATATGCAGTGAGTTATCCTCGGTTTGCGACACCACTTTTTACCAAGCATGCCTTTGCAGGTATAAAAGGCGATGTTGGCCCTCCTGTTTCGTTCCTCGACGTTACGACCCCAGTTAAGTCTACTATCCAGGATCATCCCTAAGTACTTTGCATGGGCTGACGAAGTTAACTCGGTGTCGCCCATCTTTGGCAGGGTAAATTCCGAAATTCTGCTTCTCCTTGTGAAGAGGACTAGTTCAGTTTACCAGGTGCCTTATGAGCGTTTCATAAAAAACTTTTACGACTTTTTAATAAAGCAGTGGATTAAACGGAATCCGATCTTTACTCACAGTTCCATTTAACCCCTAAGTAGTAGTAACAGATAATTTCGAATTTTCAAATTTCAATTAGAATTTCAACGAATTTGCACTAGCAACCATCATTGTCCTTATCAAAGGAACATGCCAACATGATTGCGTAAAATTGCGTAAAATATGAAACTTATGATCCTTACAAGCTATATTGGGCGTCGTTTCGTCCGCCCTCATTGCATCCAATTTTACAAGAGGCATTTGTACGTAGATTCTACATACATATTATATGTGCGCACCACATACAACCCCAAGGAAAACCGTGAAAAAAGAAGAGACTTTTGCCTTCATCTCCTTTGAATTTTTTTTATTTGATTACTGCCCAAGTAAGGAGCGTATGGGGATGGCGTCGACCAACGACTTTGGCGTGGTACAATTTTGTGGTGCTTCCGAAGAAAGCAAATTACAGTTCTTACTTTCTGCGTACAAGAGAAAAAATGCGTTACCACATACACAAACATACATTTCGTTTTCGCAATGTTGGGGCATTTAGAGGGTGTACTTTTCTGTAATTTTCTTGGTACGTGATATATGCACATTGTAAGGATTTACTTTCATCAGTCGTAACCAATCCATACAGCAAGAGGATGCAATAACGTGTTGGAATATTTTTTTTTATTTACGTGAATTTTATGCGATTATAACGACGTTCTTGAATTTCCGAATATTTTATTTTTTTACCTGGGTAAAATTATTCCTTTTATGACGAAGTGCAAAAAACAAGAGAGGTTCGAAGCATTTTTTTTTTTTTTTGAGGAGGGTTCAGTGGCGGAACCAGAGGGGAGGAGGGCATAAGGGCCCGGGCCCCCTCTAAAATGTTTGAACTTGATCTTGGAATATTCGAGGAAATATTGAAATGATTTTTAAAAATATTAAGTTGGTGCAGATGAAATGTCAGATTTTGCAATGACATGAATTTGGTTGCGATTTTTATGTATCAAACTGCCACCAGGCGGCCGTAGTGATATGACATATTGAAGTATAGATTAGGTTAGGTAGGGTGGCAGCCTAGACGACTCCGCATATACCGCTGAGGTCCATAGCGATACCACATATAACAGGTACTCATCCCGTGACGTTGCTGGCCCCTACCAGAAGATCGTCGTTGAGCTTGAAGGAACCTGACTCGCTGGCGAAGCTCAAGAGGCTTCTCCAGCTGAGTCCTGCGACTCCTTCAAGATCATTGAAGAAGTGAGCTCCTAGGCACTTTAATCTCCTTCTAGCGAGTGCAGGACAATCGCATAGGAGGTGCTTTAGAGTTTCTTTCGTGTTTGGTATTCGGCAATTCCTTATTGAAGTATAAGTACTGCTACCTCGGCTTATGAAGTCATTTCGGTTTTGCACGTCATGGTGATCGGTAAAAAAGAAAAAGCGAGTGGAAGCGAGTGAAAAACGACTATTTTTCCTTTACTAATTTAATCTAGAGCACAACGCAACGGAAGCAACGAGGCATATCAACAGGGCATTTGGACCTGATTCGGGTAACGAACGAACCACTCAGCGGTGGCTCGAATATTTTCGATCCGGAGATGAGAAATGAGCCACGTGGAAACCTAGGACCATCGATCGATAACGAGGAGCTCCGTGCATTAGTGGGGTCTGACCCCCGCCAAACCATAAGGGATCTTGCGGAGAAATTGGACGTGCACCATTCGTCAGTTTGCCGCCACTTGCAACAACTTGGAAAAGGGAAAAAGCTTGACAAGTGGGTTCCGCATGCTCTTACCGAGCAAAACATGGCCTGTTGAATGGAGATTTCAAGTTCTCTTCTCTCCCGCAACAGAAACGAACCGTTCTTGAACCGAATTGTGACATGCGATGAAAAGTGGGTACTATACGATAATCGTCGCCGATCGACCCAATGGCTAGATGCCGATACATGCAGAAACCAAGCCTTCATCCAAAGGAAATAATGGTGACTCTTTGGTGGTCTGTTGCTGGGTTTATCCACTATTCGTTCCTGCAACTAGGCGAAACCATCAATGCTGAGAAATACTGCGCTTAACTGGACAAATTGCATCAAAAATTGACAGTTCAACGACCTAGGCTAGTCAACAGGGATGGAGTTATACTGATGACTTCATGATAACGCACGACCTCGTGTATCGAGAACAACGATCCAAAAATTGAACGAGTTGCGCTATGAGACTCTTCCTCACTCGCCATATTCACCAGACCTCTCACCAACAGATTACCATTTCTTTAAACGTTTGGATCACTTTTTGACGGGAAAACAGTTTAACAATGAAGCAGCTGTCAAAAATGCCTTCGAGGAGCTTCTTATAACCAGAAACTCGGACTTCTACGAAACAGGAATAAATGAGCTTGTATCTCGTTGGGAATAGTATTTCGCATCCGTCGGTACCTATTTCGATTAATAAAATTATCTTTATAAAATGTTACAGCAGTTCAAAAATTTGCAACTGCATCCGACATTTCATCTGCACCTACCAATATAATGATTCCCTAAACCTTATTAAGATTCGGTTACTTAATAAGGTTGTTTAGGGGATCATTATAAAAATCAATAGCTGCTCTGATACGTGGTCTAATAGGCAGTCTAATGAACGGTCTAATGCGCGGTCTAATGGACGGTCTTACGGCTAGACGGTCAAGTGTGTAGAAACAGCATTAAAATGTCGTAAGACAAACAAGGTGCCAATGCATGCATGGATTTTGAAAGGTAGCATCAGCGGAACAAGGCTGAGCAGAGGGCCGAGAACTCAAAGGGAAGACTTAGTTGATGCAGACACAGAACAACTAATGGGCTTTCAAAACAGGAGGACGCTGTTATTTGACCGATACAATTGGAGGAAAATAATCCATACGGTGAAGGTCCGATGAGGGACTGTTGCGCCACAATGATCATGAATTTGCTGGCATAGATACCCTGTCCTGGAAATTTTAGTCGCATTCTACGATATGTCGGGAAAGGTCGTAGTATTATTCAAGCGCCGCACAACACAGAGGGCATTAGCGGAGTGCCCAACACTAAAAAATAAATAAATCATAATTTCTGCAATTGTTCCAACTGAAACCTAATGCTCCTTTTCTAATGATTATTGAACACTCACTATCAAATTGCATTAACATGAATATCCGAATAGCATACATCGAATCATTTTCGCCTTCCCTTTTATAGCTAGCTGGCTTTTCGCGTAATTAGCGAAATGAACCATCCGAATATATGGATCCTATTGAAGTCGTAAACTCAGTTGTGTCGTTATTTCATCCTTCATGGATAATCCTGGTGTGATTAAACTCAAATGCATTAACCTATTTCGCAGGCAGCGTATTTTATAAGACTGCGCACTGTTAATTATCTCATTTGCAGTAATCGAGGTAATTGAGTAAATTGGATTCGCTATTGGGAGTAACGCCTCATCAAAATTGGCATTTCAGGATATAACGTCGACATCATATCGCTGGACCATGACAAAATGCCAAACTCCAATGGTGCAAGGAGTGCGGGTGCAAATCGATCAGAGTTAAGTTGCCTGTTAAACGCAACCGAACATTTTATGACACTACTCTGCGGCGTATCGTAAAAGAAGTGAAAAAGTCGTTGGTCGACTTCATTAGAAACATACTTTTGAAAGTTTGGTCAATTTGTCTTCAACAAATGTGAATCACGTGAAATCATTATGTCATTCTGGCCCCCGTCGCATGGTAACGAAGGCCGGCATTGAATAAATAATGAAACCAACAGGACCTAGCTTACCCCCCCCCCCCTCCCCACTTGATGGCGCATAAGCAAGTGGTCTAGAGTGGGGTGTAACGACAAAGCTGAATGAAGTTTTCCTATCCAAAGAGACAACTTTGTTCCTTCATTCGCATAATGGCTCTTGTTATGCTACCAACAATCTTTTGGGTGATAATTACGATTAAGGACCATGTCGAAATAAAGATATGTCCTGAAGCCGATTTTAATGTGTACAGTGATGCGGCTGGGAGATTTTCCAAGATCCGGCAAATATATAATATTATTAAAGCCAAAGGAGTGTCCTTTCCTTATACGTGATTATTAGTTAAATTGTGAAAACGAAGAATTTAGGAAAAGGGGAAAGTTACCCTTGAATAGCATAAGATGACGTTAAGAAAGGTCCTATTGTCACAAGGAAGACAATCCATCAAGTCTATATGGAATTATTGGAACTTCAGCCGCTTACGATTCACTGGATTTCGGTGCCAGACCGAAAAGAATGCAATGGCTCTGCGACGAGCGAACTTAAATAGCCACCATAGGTTAGGTACTTCGCCGTCGTGGGGACGAACTGCGGACTCAGTATACATTTAGATCGAGGCGAAATAAGTTTGATGTTCAGGCAATTTGCTTTCAACTTCGATCCAATGAGACCCATACGAAGCCTGTATTAAAAGCGGTCTGTCGTTTTGTATGAAAATGTTGTGAGATCCGGTGAATACGAGTAGAAAGCGGCTATTATCACATAGAAATCAGAAGCGCATAGGCTTTTTTGTGGTGTGGGGCTTAAGGATACGTCGCAGCATTTCCCGGCTTGTAGCGTAATGCGGCTAGATTGACAGGATGTGTATGCCAGCGTCATCCGAAAGCTGTACCATGGTAATGAACTTTCAACTTTCAGGTGAAGCGGATATGACACACTATACGTGCGAGTACATCAAACCGTCTAGCTAAAAGAATCAGGAGGAAACCTCACAAAAGTACCTGTTGATTTCAACAGAACAGTCCACGAGACTAGCCATAGGTTAGGTTTGGTTAGATACAAAGGTTGCTGTATTTACCACTGCACACATGAACCGTGATTGGGTCCGTTGTGATACAACACGGGACTGTTCACCATACCATCCTATTCATTGGAGCAGCCAAGAAGGACTGATAATGAAATGATGCCAACATCAACTTTTGCCAAGTCATTCAGTTCAATGAAGAAGTGGAATCCATGAAATTACTTCCTCCTCCTTACCACAGCAGGACAGGCACAGAGAAGATGAAAAATACACTACTCTTTGTCATCATCACCGCAGCTTCTGCAGAAATTATTAAAGCGGAGGCAGAGCTGCATACAATGTCCACTGATGATTCCCACCACAGCTCTGATTTGTTGCTCATTCAGCAACAGCTATGTGCCGGAGCGTGGCTTTATCGAGAGGAAAGTGTTACCACTTATCTATCTAGAGTTAGTTCTGCTAATAACTTTGACTTTTAGAGTTGGTTTACAAGCATACTACTACTACTTTACCATAACACTTATTATTAGTAGGGTATAGTGCGTCAACCACACCTGTGCGCCAACGTATTCTGTTCTGTTCAAAGGGGCGCAACTCTCCAAGAGACTTACCCAGCGCCTTTCACTCTTTTGCCACAGATCTACGCCATGTGATTTTAGGACCCCTCTTGGTCGGACTTGGTTGGGAATGGGGTTCCATTTCAAGGCATGTAAATCAATGCCGTTATCATCCATCTGTGACCTATCTACTGCCATTTTCGCATGCATATCAATTCGTCGATTGGCATCTGACCCCTACTCCGAATTAGCTCTTCATTTGATATTGCTACGAGCTAAAAAAAACTCCTAGAATTCGACGAAGATATGGGTTGGCGAAAACTAGCAGGTCTCTGATAACTCTTTCGGAAACTCTCCATGCACTGCTCCCATACAAGAGTACAGGGAGTGAAACAAGACCGGCTTTATATTGATGTTGAGATAACTGCTTTGCCAGATTTTCGACAGCATGCCGTATGTCCATTTAGCCTGGTTGATACGACGAGCGATGTCCTGCTCCGTACCACCATTTTAAGCAAAAATGCTACCCAGGTAGACGAAGTTATCCACAGGCTGCCCATTAATATTGATGGCGTCGAATTTCTTTTCGCAATGGCAAGCAAAGAACCTTGGTCTTGTTGGTATTAATTTTTAGGCCAACCTTGCTGGCCTCCCTCTCAAGATCCAACGCCATTGCGGACAGATCCTTGACTTTATGGGAGACTAGGCATATGTCGTCAACGTAGTCAAGATGTTGTAGATAAGATGTTAAAGCTCATTGAATTCCTCTGTTTAGTCCGTATAGGGCTGCATGCAACACATCGCCGATAATTAGGAGGAATAAAATCGGTGAGAGGATGCACCCATGCCGAACTCCACCTTACCTTTACGCAGCACGCGATATTTGGTGTCGTCATACGTTGCCTTAATAATTGCCACAAGCTTCTCAGGGATGCCCCTCCTGCGCAAGGCCGCCTATACAGAATCCCGGTTCACACTATCGACATTAATGAAAAGCAAGTGAAGCGGAGAATTGTATTCTGTGCATTGCTCAATGATGAACCACATGGTGTTAGTGTGATTGACACAGGAGAAACCTGATCAAAATCCGGCCTGCTCTTCATCAATTGTGCTTTCTAAGTGAGCCTTTAGTCTATCCAGAACGAATTTAGCTGTTGCCTTGGCATCGGCGGGAACACACAAATGTCTCCCCAATTATTACAGTCTGTAAGGCTACCCTTCTTCGGAAGTTTGATGATCAATCCTTCCTTCCACTCAGTGGGAAAACTTTCTGTATTTCACACTTTATCAACAAGTGGGTGCAGCAACTCGCCTTGATAAAGTTCGGCAGGAATAGCGTCGAGTCCGGCGGCCTTTACTCGTTTTAGTGCAATAATTGCAGCGACTAATTCCTCTTTAATCGGGACAGTTCAATCACATGGCGTCGATCTGTGGCAAAGGAGTGTCAGGCACTGGGTAAGTCTTTTGGGGAGTCGCGTCCTATTGCCCAGAACAGAGTACGATGGCGCGCAGGAGTAGTTGACGCGCTATGCCCCGCTAGGGGTTAAGGAAAAGTAGTATACGCACATTTTGATGCTTTGTCTTTATGAGGGCAAACTTTACCAGAGGTTACACGGTTCAAGACCGTGACGAAGTGTTCTTTCCACCGCCTCATTTGATCTTCCTCCAAGATAAGTAGCTTTCCATTACTGTCTTTCACCGGATGTAGGCAGGAGTTACGACCACCTGTAAACTCCTTGATGACACCGTATACAGCGCTTAAGTTTTTGCAGCTTTTTTTTTTGGGAAGTCTAGTAGAGAATTCGCATAAACTCTTTTATCGCTTTGAACACTACTCTGAACTTCTCGAGCTTTCTGACGGTAAAGGAGTTCGATACTGCTTCGATTGTCGTCGATATTCATATATTTGGTAGTGATGTAGTCAGTCGTTGCGGAAATGTCAAACTTGCTAAGGAAGATCAACGGAGAAAGTAGAGGAGTCAAACAAATGACATCGCTGGCCAATCTTTGCACGTTTCCTAGCCGTCTCTATACTCAGAGTAGTCCACCAGACAACTACAACAAACATAAGCATAGGACGTAAAAGAGATACATAGAGCGAATGAGTACTTACGGTTAAAGGCCCCCAACTGTTGCCTAAAGCTCTCTTGCAGGAGTAGAGTGCGATAGTGACCTTATTTACCTTCTCCGGTATAATAAGTTTCCTTGATAATTTTTTTATCCACGCATAGCGCGTCAACTGTTCCATGTGGCCCAGTTGACGTTTCGTTGGCATAATCTGTTGCCAGTTGCCAGCATGCACCTCCTGCACATCCATGGCCACGAACGTCGTCGTGGACGGGATTCGAACCCGAAACGCCGGTAGCCAAACATGAGACTCAACACACTGCGCTACCGGTCGCCCCGATTTCAAACAAGTGACAATAACGTTTCTTTAATTATTGGAAATTAAAATATGCAATAAAACACGAGAAAAGGGCAAATAATCTTGAAATAATGTGGAAATCAACAATCCTAATTATTCATACACGCAGTGTATAATCCCATCCTGATTCTTTTTCTTTTTTTGGAACTGCAAATGAGTCAGATTTTTCGCAAGTTCTCCCCATCTGCCCCACCTCCTATAAAACTTTAGTTGTATATCGGTGTCCCTTTAATCTAAGTTTTAGCCTTCAATAATGACCGACAATATCCTTAACGAACATTAAGAAAACTCCTGCATATCGTCTTACAATACGGGTATCATAGCGTATTGTACTTGCCAACCTATAACACGTACGTACTCGTATACGTAGATCTATCTTCTAGTGCCATGAGTAGTAACGTACGTTAGTAGAGAAACTTGAACGGGAAGTATCTTTTCTTTTTTCAACGATGGAGTGGGCAAGTGAAATCCCATGTGGTCTCATTAAATTTATTGCCAATTCATGTGTTCCAAGTCGAACGACTAAAAGATATCCTTCTTGGTTGACTGTGTGTATCTGTACCATGTAATGGTAAGTGCTGTTCAAAGAATTCACAATATTATGCTTGACAGACATCTTTGAAATTACATTTGGCTGTACTATGCTCACGACATCAGCAATAAGTCGGGTATTACCGAAAGTACCAATGTGAATACATAAGTAGTCTCATGTTGGATCGTAGGTTCACAAGTTTAAGATTCCTTTGCGTAAAAATCGTGTCGTGTATAAATGTCAATAGTCAATTTTTTTTGGGAGGCTAGAGTCGACAGCCACTGTGGGACTAATTTTGTTGTTCACACATTGATCATCATATTATGCAGTGGGGTATCACAAAACAGGACTTCTACTGTAGTTGGACCACTGCATTAAAGGAGGGATTAAATGCTTGAAAACATCTCATTCGGACAAAACATTACATTGAAAATTGTCGTATCCTTCAACCTAATAGTTTCGAAATTCACCAAATGATGGTCTTTTTTTATACCCTAGTTTTAATTGAAATTTCGTCCCTTTTTTATTGAAAAACTACTCTTGAAATTTAACAAAAAAAAAAAGAACAAACAAACAAACAACTAAATATTTTGAAAAAAATTAGTTTAAATACTTTCTAATAATTAAAGTCAAAAATCACCAGAATTGAATGCATTTCCTGGTGATTAACAACTCATCCTCACCAAACGTGTTACTAATTGAGGAAACAAATTTAAAACAAATTCAACTAATTCACACACTGTCAAACTCGAACAAGAACCTGGTACAAGTGGACCGGTTTTCTTCACATTTAAGTGAAGTTTGTGTGTGTATCTTAAGCTATTCAGAAGACATTTGTACCAGATTCAAAACGCATCAATCCACTAAAATATTAACACAAAAAAAATGTATACTTACCCTATGAATTCCTATGAAAAGGCCGGAAATTATCTGGAATGTTGTCATTTGACAACAACTTTACAGTCACTTTTTGGGGCACTACCGGGAGTTTGCGCTGAATTCACAGACCCGAGGATTAGTCCCAGGGTAGTGCTGCACCATTAACATTAGCCAAATTGCCGACAAATTAAATTTCCAGTTTTGCACTTTCATGAGGATAATATTCTACCCTCCTGGAAAAATAAAATCAATCAGTTGAAAACTAACGGTAATTTTCTTACAAAGAGCCCCGTACTACCCCCTACTTTTCGGGTTTTTTGCCTATAACTCTTGAACCACTTGACGTAGACACCTGATTTTTGGCATGTAACCCTGGGGTAAGAAGCTGCTTGAGTTCTAGTAAGTTGGGCATAATCGGATTTAAGGAACGCCTACCTCCCCTACAAATTTCAAAAAATTAAATATTCATTTAATTACGATAACTTTCGATAGAATGACACTAGCGAGTTGAAAATTGGACAAAATGTTGTTAGTAAGATCTACTTTGTTGGTATTGAAAATGGGTAAGATCCCACCCAAGCAACCCCTACCTCCCCTACAAATGCAACTTCAAATAAGCGATAACTTTTGACAGAATTAAGCCAGCGACTTGAAGTTTTGCTCAAATGCTTGAATTGAGATCGCGTTAGTTGGTATTCAAGATGGGTTAGATCCCACCTAAAGAACCCCTACCTCCCCTACAAATGAAACTTCAAATAAGCGATAACTTTCGATAGAGTGAAGCTAGAGACTTGAAATTTTGTTTAAATGTTTGTAGCATGATCTTATTTGTTGGTGGCAATAATGAGCAAGATCCGACCCAAGGAACCCCTATCTCCCCTACAAGTGAAACTTCAAATAAGCGATAACTTTCGAAAGAATGAATGGGCTAGTTAGTTGATTTTGAGAATGGTTAAGATCCTCCTGAATGAGTACCAACCTTCCCCATAAGCTGGCCATATAAGAAACTCACTATTAATGCATATAGTTGTTGCCTATTGGTACTTTTGGTATCACCACTAGGTCTGTACAAGTCTAGGGTATATACGCTTCGGACCGGTTTTTTTTTTCACTTTCACACGTCACTGATAATCACTACTTTTAATTACACTTAAAATCACGACACTAACTCACTTTTATGCAAGCAAATCGCGAGATTTCACTGGGCGACCGCACGCATTTACCTATGGCTGACGGCTTGTCATGCCGTCGGCGCCTTGACAAACAGCGTACCTTCTGGCCTGGTACTCTAGAAATGGCTGTGGTTGACGCCACAAATCCCACAAGACGTCATGGATTGTTATTCGTATGTGCGCAGTAGGTGCGTTTTTTCTGAGAACCGCATGATCGGTCGGCTGATTAATTTCTTATTGCCGTGCACTTCGAATTGACAACGACTCCCTTATTTGAAGGGACAAGGCCATCAGATGTTGGAAATGGCCATGGAAGCAGCGATTCGACATATCTGACCCGATCGGCAGATACTTATGTATGTGGAGTGGTACTTGGTGGGAGGAGGAGCAATAGCTGATCGATGATTTTCTCGGGGACTGTACATGTATGGATTAAAGCGGAGAAAACACATACGCGATCGCAATCATGATCACGATTGCGTTCGCGATCATAGGAGGAAGCGAACACACTATGCTGCAATGGTGATCGCAATCGCAAGGATTTTTTTTTTAATTTTATGCCCACCTTTTTGTAGTCAGCATGTGACATATTGAAAAAACACATTACGTTTTTTACATGTTCCATCAATTTTTTCCGTGAAACTTGCTCTACCAGTTTCGTTTGATCGCTGATCGCCAACTACCCTACGATCGAACGCTGCAGATGCCCACTCTATCGCTGACGGATCGCGACAAGCATGTGCTGCTTAATTTGCTAACGACGAACGCGTCTGATAGCGATCGCGAACCCGAACGCAATCGTTATCGCGTATATGAGTCCTCGCCTAATGTTGGATAATTGGAATCGGCGGCAAATCATAATATTCAACAGATTAAAGATGTGCTTCGCGAGCCGGAGAAGAAGAAACTTCATTATCTATTATCGCAAATCGACGATACATACGAGAAGCCAGGTAAAAATATTATTTTTACGGGAAAAAAAACGTCGCGTCGCTTCGTGTCAATCGTATACCTATCGCGCTTCACTTCCAATTTTGGAGTGCGCCCTCCTTGGCGACACATTTCAAGCCGAATATGATTTCGTGTGAATTTTGTAGGTAGGTACTGCAAATCAAATATTTTAGTAGAAATAGACGTCGCGGTACCTGGTATAGCTGACCGTCGGACGAAGTAATTTTATACAGTTAAACAATTTGACTCGTTTGACATTATTTTTTTTTTTTGTTGGTGTGTAATGACTGCTTTAGAAACAAAACTGAGCCCCTTCCCCGGTAAACAATTTCTTTCTCCCGCGATAAGAATGGGATTCGCCTTACAATATAAATATATCGCTGCGATATCGCCATCTTATCGCGGGAGTCACCCCCTTCGGGAAAAAATAGTTATCATTCGCGATTCTTTCGCCTAGGGGATATCCCCTGATTTTTAAAAAAGTGACAAGTAAGCGATAAATTTATCGTATGGAACCGTAATATCTGGGCAATTTATCTTCCAAATGAAACGGTGGGTTATTTTATTAATACTTTTTTTTTCTGAGAGTTTTTGTGTAAGATGCCTCTTCGTTCCCACAGCGGCCGCACCGTTCCAAAAAAACTACGAATATGTCTGATTTTCCTTCCATCGTATATGTATACAATATACCTAGGATGCTATATACCATTTGACAGTCGAGGGTGTGAAACATCGATTTGTGGGAATTGGATGTACCTTGAATCGGCACTAGACGCCCGAAATCTCGTTGGGAGACCTCAGTATATTTGGACGCCGGACAGCTACTGGGGGGCGACCGGTGGCGCAATGTGTTGAGGCATCAGTCTCATGTTTGACTACCGGCGTTTCGGGTTCGAATCCCGTCCACGACGACGTTCGTGGCCATGGATGTGCAGGAGGTGCATGCTGGCAACTGCATTCTCCGAAACCAGTTTATGCCGAGAAACGTCAACTGGGCCACATGGAACAGTTGACGCGCCATGCCCCATAAGGGGTTAGGGCAATTGAGAGAGGGAGAGAGAGAGAGAACAGCTACTGGGCTTCCAAGATTGGAGGACGCGGTCATGTGACCGAGATAATTGAAGGACAACGATCCAGGCGGCCAAGGACCAACGCCGGGCTGTCGCGCCACGATAATAATGATGTTGATTCGGCCCTCGGACATTTTTTTTAAGTTTTGAGCACATATGTCCTGTCCATCATCAAGGTCTTCGGACTTTCTAGTCTGGACTATATTTGTTTTTCAATACTTCGTAATTTACTCTGATGCTACTTATTTGATTACGTTACGTACGTAAGCAGCATCTGTCCCATCCACAATAAGGGAGATAAGTTGCGGTGTGAGAATTACAGAGGCATCTTACTAGTCTGTACGTCCTACAAAATACTGACGAAAATTGTGGAGAATTAAGCCGTACGCTGAACGAATCATTGGCGAATATCAATGCGGTTTCAGACCTAGCCGATAAATAACCGATTACCTTTTCACAATCAAGATGCTCCTGGAAAAGTGCTGGGAATACAACTTTGGCGTGTACCAAGTCCTTGCTGATTTTAAGCAAGCATAAGACTCTAGGGATCGTGGTGTACTGTTTAATATCATGCTGCAATTTGGAATACCAGTAAATTTAATACGATGATGACGATGACTAACTCCGTCTCACAGGTTAGGATCCAAAACAGACTGCTTGATCTCTTTCGAACACATACTGGACTGAAGCAAAGCGATGGCTTGGCTCCTGGCACTTGAAGACGCCATCCGGGTAGTGAAAGCGGACCACAGCGACACACTGCTCTTCAAGTCGGCGCAGCTTATAGCGTACGTTGACGACATAAAATTCATGTCCTAAAACCTGACCGACGCAGAGCAACTTCTAAGTAATCTGTAAGAGGAAAAAAATTAACCAGGATAAAACGAAAGTAATGATGCAATCAAGAATATGGACGCCAGAAGAACCGAACATCAACTTCGGGAACCTCAGCATCGAACTCGTTGACGACTTCATATTCCTGGCAAGTAACCTGTCAAAGGACGCCAATAAAAGTGGCTAAGTCAAGCGACGGATACGGATACAGCTAGCAAATAAGACTTTCTTCTTCAATAACGAAATTGGAACAAGTGCACAGAAATACTAAGCTCCGCTTATACAAAAACATCATGCGACCTGTGCTATGCTATGGCTGCGAAACCTGGACTCTTACTCAAGCCTCCGAAAACATGCTAAACACATTTGAACGAAAGGTCGTTGGGTCGAATTTACGGAGCAGTTTGCGACCGAAATGGATGGCGTATCTGGTACAACCATGAGCTGTAAGAACTGTACGATGAGCTGGAAATTTCGAGAATCGTTAAATTACAACGTCTACATTGAACAGGACATATAAAACGAATCGGCGATGACAGCATGCCCAAGAAAACATAGAATGGACGACGCGTCGACGGAGCAAGGCTGCGATGAAGACCGAGAGCTGGTTGGAAAGGCTCAGTAGATGAGGTCGTCCAACAAGTGCTGTGCGTCCAAAATTGGAGGACGCGGTCACTTGACCGAGGTAATTGGAGAACGATGATCCAGGCGAGTAGGGCCCGACGGCGAGCTGTTATGCCACGATGATGTTGATGATAATAACTTGAGGTCCAGAGGATGTGGCTCGGTGGCCGTGGTCGTTCGGTCACCGCTCTACGATACGAATCTAGAGCTCGGAGTTCAAATCTCGGTGCGACCAAAAACTGCTTGTGGGTACTAATAGAACTTTCTCAGTGCTTCGGGCTTGTCAGTATAAAGACGGCGCGGATTGGAGGTGCATGCTAGCCACTGGACTTCCAAAAACTAGATATGCTATCGAAACTTCAAAAAGGCATAGAAATGCTAGAGATGTTGACGCGCCCATGCCCCTGGAGGGGTCGAGGCAATTAACACACACAGAGGCAGAATAATGGTTCATTTGAGTAAGAGGAAGGAAAATGATTTCATATCAATTAAAAACGTTGACGCTAGTGTACCTATTGAAGATGACTCTTTTCCGAGTATTCTTCAAAGTGGGGATTTTTTACTCTCTGTAAGTACTTACCCATTTGTGCTAAAGTAAATATTCAAACTTAAAATCGTTTCAAAGATTTAATACATCAATATTCTTGCAGGATGATGTTTACTGACAAATTTGAGCTTGAAGAAGATGATTCTGAAGCGGTCAAGGATTTTCAGTCAAGCCACAGCTCATCCGATTACGATAGCTCCGATATTCTAGTAAATCGTCAACTGTCAACAAATGTTGCCTTAACAAATTTTATGTAAAAATAAAGAGAGCTTAATTAAAAAAAATTTCTTATGCTCATCTATTATGATGACATTTTGATGAGCTCTTCCTCGACATCGACTGGCTCTGTACACAGCAAAATCGACGTGTAAGTACACAACAACGAATTCTTGTCAAAATTCATCTCACAAGCTCGTCCCTTGTCGTACATTTACGACGAACGTGACCTTCGCCATGTCGCTTCCTGATAGGACGCGTCATTGAGACATGCTGTAAAGTTGAGAAGGCAAAATAAAATTGTTATAGCAATGTAACACGAACAAAATGTTGCCAACAACCACCTCTTCAACGGGAGTCTCTGCAATGCAAAAACGGATCCTTGCCTACGATGTCTAACGACGACATCCAATCACCACATTACAGACCACTTGCGTCCTTCACGACCTTGTTTGCCTTGCGCCACTGTTCGGCGTTCTGTTGGGCGAACGAAATGTAAATGGGTACCGCCTCTGAACGTGACATTGTGGGCTGTAGGCGGTCACCACCAGGCGTACACAAAACGTACTCAAAGTTTTACATATTAAACAAATGCCCTTCATGGACCGCTTCTGTGGCGGGCTTTTATATTAATTTAAACAGAAAATCCTGTTTTGTGGGCATTCACTTCAACAGGAGTTTGTCGTAATCAACCTTTTGCAAAGTGGCACTTTGTGGATTCGGCTTTTGTGGGATTTTCGTACGAAACTATCAACGAAGTCTAATACTCGTTCGGGGATTTTGGGGGCGAATGAATGCTAAGGTGAGAAGTGTTCTCAAGTAATAAGTTGTGTCCTGATACTCAAGTTGGTTGTCGTTGTTGTGGGAAGTGGGGAACGAAATTGTGTTGTTCGAGTTTGATGAATTTAGATTGGCTTGGATATTTAAAATGTCGATACAAAAATGTATCTGAAAATCTGTCCTTTTCGGGATCCAATTAAAGTGGCTGCCTTTGAGGACACTTTATTCCTTTCCAACCCAAGCTCACAATAGAACGATAACCTTTTACTGTACTTTCATCTAGGCTATCCAAACCTTTGATTAAAATAATGACTATCCCCCCTCTTGCAGGAGTTACACGATTGCAAGTATGTTTGCATGTGATTAAATAAATATCCAATCATGTTAACTTTGATCAAAGAGATGGACTTTTCAAAATGAATCCGTTTCAATTACCAATTCCGCCCTTGTCTGAATAATTAACACAAATTAGAAAATATCGGCATTCATTAAACGCCCCAAACTATATAAGCTAGAGGATGATTGTCAAATTACTCTGGCTCTATGGTTTCAACAGGCGCCAAAATGCCTCGATTTCGCACGATAGGGACGAATTCTCGAGCTTCCGACCTTTTAATAGCTTGATAGCTCATACGAATCCATCAGTGCCGGGCTGATGGTAAAGTCATCCAGATAGATGGAAAATTCAGTTCGGTCTATTTCCAGGATTTGACCTGATGCGACGACGGCACCAGCAAGGCGCGCTAGTAAAATAGATCCTTTGGATCCCAGTGCCTGCCTAGTCCAACTACATTGTGACATCCATTAATTACAATTTGGCTGCAATTATTTATTTAAAATGAAATTTTCAGCTTAAATGGCCGAAACATGCGAACATTATTAATTGCATTGCCTTCGCCCGGTTTATAGCGCACCAAAAAGACATTGCGAAATACAATAGTACGCACGGTTCGCGTGGAGCCTTTTTGGAAAATTTGGAAAACATCGCGGACAGATTTTGATGGATGCGAGTATAACATGTGATGAATGTTGTACACATTGTTTATGGTTGAACGCTGTGTCATTTACGAAATTATTTCGCGACGATTTTGAATATTTTATTGTATGCATTTATTTGGTTTCTTTTTGTCGCTCGTGGGGATTTATTATAAATAGAGCATTATTCGGGGGGTGTGCAAGTCATAATTCAGCAAGTACCATATGCTCTGATTTGCGGCTTAGATGAATAATTGTTGGTTCGACGGCGGTGGCGAAATATAAAGGGTCGCACTACAGACGTCGTATATGTCATCAATTGGAAATATTATCCAAAAACCGTATTAATTTTTGGATACTACTGAAGGGTGAAAATTATTGGTATTACGAATTAATAGTAATTCTCATGCTATTTATATTCAATCGGGATCCAGGTCTTTTTATAATTGATACTTCTCGGTGAACATGAATTGCAACATCTCCTGCACTCCTTACCATTTTTCCCTGCGGGATCACCTCTCAGTATTACTTCGCATGGATGTCATTGGCTAATTGGCCTTCACTTCGTCGTGCTGATTTACGTTTTTCCTCCTATCTCCTGAGTTCTTTACGTATATTATGCGATTCACTGCTTTCCATTTTTACACATGCTTTAGAATATGCTCGATTAAGTTCTCGGGGCACTGCCTAGCTCCTTTTCCAAATCTTCACGATTCTGATGAAACCTTGGACAGTGGAACAGCTCGTGCTTTGCGTTTTCCGCAACTTCCTTGCATCTCGGGGATTCTGCTGAGTCGTCCAACTTAAACTTATGTAACTATGCTCGGTATACACCGTGCCCCGTAAGGAGCTGAGTTAGGTAGTGGTTTAACTCGCCGTGCTTTCTATTCAACCACCTCTTCATATTCAGAATAACAGTGTACATCTATGGCCCGGTTATTGCCCGCTCACACCACCGCTGCCATTTTGCCAAAAACTCGATCGTTTCTGTGTTTCTCAGTTCTTTTGACACCTCCAAAGTTTCCAAACATAGACCACCGTAAAGCCTACTTGTTTCGCCCACCAAAATATCTATTGGGATCAGGCCGCTTCAGGTAATGTTGTTCAGTATGCATAGAACACCCTCCAGCGCCCCTTCCATAAACCGGGCTGGCATTTTTGGTGTTGAAATCGCAGCCCCATACTGATGATGCGTAAAACAGAATAGAGGTGATTAATCTGGAGAGCTGGAGCCTCCTGGTCGTTCTATGGACCCGATCTTCGGCTTCCTCAACAAAGCCACAGTGGCGCTTCCCGCTTTCTCACATACATACTTGAAATGCTCTCCGAAGATCAGCTTCACTTCGGCGATTACCCCCAGGGATGAAGCGCTTAGAGGTAATGATGCATCTTCCGGCTTTGATGTTCAGAGAGTTCCTCTTTCTGCGATTACTGATGATAATAGCCTCCGTTTTGTACTCCACCAACCCCAGTCTACCTTCTCCAACCACAACTTGATAGTTAGGATTGCCACGTTGGCGTAAATTTCGACATATTCTGGATCCTAGGTGACAACAACGGCCACTATATCATAAGCAAATCCAACGTCTTCAGGAACAGGAGGGTCCAGGATGTCTGCTGACACGTTATATTGATTGAGTATTTCGGCATAGTATTTTGGGGGGCAAAAGACTTCTTTTATAGTCCTCCTCGTGGGCGCCCTCTGGAACGGCTAACCAAGCCAACCGAGTTTTTCAGTGCAAAACATTTGGTAGAGGCAAATAACTATGACACTATTGCGTCACAGGAAAAAGGCGAACGGTGGTGTTACAACATAGTTGTGAGAGCACCAACACGTCACAAACAGCTGAAAGATCATCAAAAGAACGCGCAATTTAAAACACCTTTGGAGAGCTACTTTTGCGCTATATAAAAAAGCGCGACTCTTAGGATACCTTAAGAAGCAACTCTTTCCATAAGATTGGGTATGTGCGCTTGTAACCTGCGTACCTGAAATAAATTTACACTCGAAACACTAAACGAGCCTCGGATACCACGGACTGATTCACCGGCAACGACTTTTGGCTACAAACAACGGACCACGATCGGTTTTTGGTACGTTCGAACGATGTGGGACAAGTGCAATAGCGCGAGGCTCACTGAAGTCCAACGGGAAATGACCGCATATAACATCGATATACTAGGACTGAGCGAAACAAGATGGTCTGGATTGGGAACGATGTTATCACCAAGCTCCCAAACAGTGCTGCTCTACTCTGGTGAAGACGATACCTCACCTCGAATGGCGGGCGTCGGTATCCTGTCGACTAGGGAGGAACGCCTATCTCTAATTAACTGGAAGCCCATCTCCGACCGTTTCGTTACAGCCAGATTTAAATCCAGGGTAAGAAACCTCACAGTAATTCAGTGCTACGCCCCGACTGAACCAGCGGATCAATCAACTAAAGACGCCTTCTATCACCAACTCGGCGACACCTTCGACAAGGCTCCCAAAGGTAATACAAATATTATTATGGGGATCTCAATGCCAAAGTCGGGCCTGACAACCTTGGTTTGGAACACCTAATGGGTAATCATGGTCTAGGCAACAGGAACCAAAACGGCGAGATGTTCGTGGAGTTTTGCAACTCTCGTCAGCTCGTTATCGGCGGTACTTTGTTCAAGCACAAACGATGCCATTTAACAACCTAGGTTTCTCCGGATGGCAGAACAAAGAACCAGATTTACCATATGGCCATCAAGACATTAAGGAAAAGTCTCTTAGACGTCAGGTCGAAGCGGGATGCTGACATTGGCAGCGATCACCAACTTGTTGTCGCAAAAGTGCGCTTACAAACGCCGTAGCAACCGTTGATGAACTCAATTTGGGAGGTAACTTTTGATTTTTCTCGCCAGATAATCCGGGACTCCAGTCTTATTTAAGCAAGCGTGGAAATACATCCGATCCGCGAAATTAAAGGCGTTTTTAACATCAAGTGTGATTACAGCACAGCATTTAGAATCGCGCGGTGCATGATTTGCCAAGTTTGTAACCGACATTATTGAATCAACGGTTGAGCGCACCTTTCGGAAGCCGTAATTTCTGAGTGTGTCTCTCTGTCTGAGAGTAGTAGTAGCTTTGTAGCTTTTGTACTGAAGAAGGGACTCCTGAAACATATGCATCTACGAAATAAACGAGATTTGTAGTCTGGTAAAGCTGCGTCTTCTTTAACTACTTAAATCCAAGGATCGTCGGAGTCTTTTACTTTTGACCTTTTTCTGCAGTAGCAAAAAAGATAGTCCGGTGGTGATTTCAGACCTGGTCGCTCCACAACCGATCAGCTTTTGACTATTACGCTAATCCTGCAAAAGTGCTGGGAATACAACACTGACATGAACCAAATCTTTGTCGACTTTAAGCAAGCATCAGACAGTATCGACCGTGGTGTACTATGCGACATCATGCTACAATTTGATATACCAGCAAAGCTAGTCCGACTAACAAAGATGACCATGACTAACTCCGTCTTACATGTCAAGGTCCAGAACAGGTTGACTGGTCCTTTAGAAATATGTAGTGGTTTGAAGCAGGGCAATGGACTAGCTCCAACGCTCTTCTTACCTAGCACTTGACATTACTACGACATTCGGGTAATGGATACGAACACCAGCAGAACGCTACTCATACGCAGATGACTTCAACATCATGTCCCGAAAACTGATCGACGCTGAAGAACTTCTGCATACTCTTGACACCGCTGTAAACGTAGTTAACCAACGCATCAACGAGGATAAAACAGAAATAACGATGCAATCAATAACCAGGACGCCAGCACAATCGAGCAGCATCGAATTCGTAGACGTTGGTAGCAACCTGTCAAAGGGCACCAACGAAACTGACGAAATCAAGCGACGGATACAGCTAGCGTCTAAAACTTTTTTCTCGGAAACACAAAGCTCCGCATATACAAAACCATCATACCAGTGCTATGTAATGGCTGCGAAATCTGGACCGTAACCCAAGCCTCCGAAAGCTTTCTAAATACATTCGAACGGAAAGCAATTCGGCGAATTTTCGGAACAGTTTGCGACTGACATAAATGCCGCATCCAGTGCAGCCATGAGTTGTATGAACTGTACGATGAGCTGGAAATTTCGAAAATCGTCAAACTACAACGTCTCCAATGGGCAAGGCATATACAACGAATGAACGATATTCGCTTGCCTAAACACAAGTAATGAACGGACGAGGAGTCTATGGAGCGAGACTGCTAGGTAAACCGAGAAGTCGTTGGGATAGCTCAGTATATGCTAACGCTGAGAAACTACTGGACTTCCGAGATTGCCGGATGCGGTCAAGTAGATAATTGGGGGACAACGATCCAGGCGGCTAGAACCCGATGTCGTCGGGCTTTTGCACTAGACGCATGTGTGAGGACACCTGAACCGTCCGACACATTCTATCCGTATCGCTTCGTTTTTTTTTATACCCCATTTTTTAATTCCTCTCTTTGTACTGTCTGTCATTAGGCCTGTGAATTTATTTGAATGTGTAAAGGACAGTGGCAACACCCTACCCACGTCTCCCGAACTGAGCTATAGTACAGCAAGCACAGGCTGATGCTTAGCTCGCTGAGGAGCCTTTATCTTCGACAGATAGCACGGCCCGACCTTCACGACTACCATGCTACCTTAGGCTCCGTCCCCACGGACATCTTCGGATGACCACCAATTCGTCTATTACATATAATCCCCTCCCCACAGCAATCATTCCTAAGTATCAGGTCTTTTGACGGTTTCATCGAAGGCTTAGCCTGCTGAGGGTAACTTCTAGAAATTCTGAGATTACCATCAGGCTGTCTCTTTCGTTATGATTTCTCTCTACTTGATGTAAGAAAGGTTCTGAGTAATACTTTTAACAGGCGGTTTGGTGGACATCCGAAGATGCTCGTGGGAACGGAGCCTATGGTAGCCTAATGACCGTGAAGGTCAGCTAGTGCCATATGGCGAGGAAAAAGGGCCCTCAAAAAGCTAATCAGCGGTCTATCGTCGCTGTAGCTCAGTTCGGGAGACGTGGTTGGGGTTGCCCCTGTCCTTTACGTATTAATAAAAATGCATGGGCCTGGGGAAGACAACACAAACATGGGGGGCAACAACTTAAACTCCAATAAAACTAAACATCCCAATATTCATCAACAACATGAGCGTTATATGTATACAAAGACACAACCTTACAAAAAATTCATATTAATTTCTTGCCGTAAAACATTTTTTATTCTCGATTTGCATGAAAATTAATACATTCGCATTTATTGTTACGGTTAGGAGCACAATTTGCTGGGTGAATGAATTTGGATGAGGACTCTTATTAGGCTTGAAGCTAGTCCTGGCACGATTTCGTCGCATTGCAAAGGCAATAACATAAAGTCAACGTTCCTTTCGCTCGCTTTCATAGTTTCAGTCTATCGTTTCCCTTTTATTCTGCCATTTCGCTCGGCTTTTTCTGTCATGTGTCTTGTGCAATTCAACACCTGAAATTACCATTACAATGAAATTACCTTTGCTATGTGCCCCAAAGACTACCAGTCGAAGACTAGAAAGAAGGCCATCCTCGTATCGACTTTGGGTATACGTTTGGGACGAAACGAACATAACACTAAAATAATCGTAAAAAATAGAGAGCCGGAAAATAAGAAAAAACTCCGACCAGGACGAAGAAAATGCTGGAGCCTGATACGAATCAGTCAGTCGCCACGTCTTATGAGGCTGTCATTTTCCAATACGAAGCGCGCGTCCTGTCGCCATGTTGGTTCAAGGCTCTCCCAGCCTTATTGCTTGACTTGCCGTCGCGTCATCGTGGCAAAACCTTCCTGTTTCGTTTTTCGTCAATTTTACGACATGTCTATTGATAATTTTATGGGTATTTCATTGCAGCCGCCAGGTATATAAAAAGTCGACCTCGAGTGGCTTTTTCTGTTCTTACGGCTGGTAATAGTTTGAAAGACATCGATTTTCCGACTCCCTCGTCGAAATACGAGTAGAAATGACGTGATGCGTCTTGTAAGATGTATTTCCAAAGATTATTGGGTCGATTCGTTCTGTCGAAGAACTGCCATCACGTCGGGATAGAAGACGTCTATTCCACGATCATATGACTGACTTTTATTGATACGTTTATCCTCCTTCCATCCATTGTATGACTGTCGAGGATATTCTTTGCGGTAAAAACAGTCTCTTCGCCTTGATGTCAAGAGGATACCAAAAGCATCATAAAATTCACAAACCACAGAAACAAATTTGCGGTCATGGCGAATTTTCCTCTAATTTATTGTCTCGGGCGCTTTTTATTGCAATACGGAAGTGAGAGAGACTCGATGATTCCTGGAAAAATTATTTCCCTTTTTTTTCCCCCATTGTTCGGTCGGCTTTCACGTTTATTGGAAAATCTGTAGGAAGCACGTTCTGTGGCTTTACCTGTTGATAAAAAACGGGCAGCTCTATGGATGATAATGAGTCGGCTCGCCATTTATTTTCAGGCGATCATTAATTTATTATTGCAGTAATTGTGAGTGTTTAAACCGCACAATATAATAGGCATCCGGGAGGTTTTAATATGAGCTAGAGACTGCTGTAGGATAGCAATGCGTCGAAGTTGATTTTTGAAATTTATATGCCTTTGGGGAATTGGAAAAAAAGGAAGGTATGTTCTCGTGCGTATGTAGATATCAGGGCCGGCAAAAGGTATGTTGAATGTCTTGAGACCTTTACACTCGAAATTTCTCGGGTGTGGACTTCATTATCAACCGAAATCGCATGCGTTAATATTCGCCGACTATTGTCTAAGCAAATCTACCCCAAATTTCATCAACGGGGGAAACCACATTAGGAGGCTGATTTTCACTTATTTTTTAGGTTTTTTTTTTGGTGGGATAAATTAATTAGAATTCAATCGAATTGAATCAAAATTGACACAATTTTACTCATATTTCGAATTTTTTGAATAATTTAATGAATTGAATTTTTTTGAATAATTTAAGCTAATAATAACAAAGTTACGTACTGATTTTCACTGAAGGCCGTAACTAGAGTTCTCCAATTGCGGGGTAGGTAGTTAGGTAGTGCTCCGCCCTACCCCCTAGAGTGTGCTCGAGCCTGTAGACCATACCCGATGTGCGCTCGGTACTATGCTCATAAAATCTAAACGAACGCGAATTTTGCCTTGAAATTTTGGCAGCGTATTCTTGGATTGGTAAGCTAACAATTTATTAAAAAAAAAAAATTGAAATTCTGAAACCTCCTAATGTGGTTTCCCCCCTTAAGTTCTGGTGATTAACTCCGCTTGCCTTAAGGCTGACGTGTAGGGCGTTACGGGCATTATGCGCGATACTCACTGACGACAAGTCGTCGCAACGGCACTGCACGTGGAAATGCACAGCATATGGGGCGGTACCTGTACTGTTAGCTCCGACTCCGGCACTGTCCGCTCACCCAATCTGTCAAATTTTGTCAGCAGATCCTGGAAATATCGGTGAAATGTGCCTATGCATTGCAACGGAAGGTTTGGTGGGCATCCGAAGATATCCGTGGGGACGGAGCCTAAGATAGCATATTAACAGTGAAGGTCGAGTTGTGCCATCTGGCGAAGAAGAAGGCTCCTCAACGAGCTAAGCAGCGGCCTCAGTGACCTCAGACGCACCGCTAGAACTGTGATTTTGGCTATTCGTAAATGGTTGCTATAAGGCTGTCTGCTTTCCAGATGTCCGATAAAATGACTTCTACTGAGAACAAGGCACCAAATCACCCGACAACAGTTTACAAGGAAATTGCTCCTGATGTTGGTCGAAGTGCACAGGTTCTACCCTACCCTACCCTACGTTCGTCTACTCTTTGACATACTCCAAACAGACATCATTAGTTTACATTGCTAATTTCCATTGGAAAAGAAGGACCTCTTCCAGTTTCTCAAATTATAATTGTTGTAATCCCTGGACATCCTCTAGCTATTTGGTGCCTTGTGGTCAATAACGGTAATAACGGTAACCTTACCTTAGCCATCCGCGAACAGTTTGACCGGAAATCATGGTTCCTGAAGTGCACTGGAGTTACTTTTTATAGCAAAGGACGCATAACTCGGGTCTCACCTATTGATGTTGCTCTTCATCGGCATTGTCCTGGTCACTTCGAATGATTCTCTTTCTAGTACATACATATGCTATACTATACATCCTGGATTAAAAAATGTCATTCAGAAGTCGTCGACCTGCTCAGGCACTGCACGCCACTCCTCTGTTAAGTTTACAACCCTACATTTGTTAAATTTGGAAAAACGTAGCCTAATGGTTTGGTTCAGATTCAGAGTATCTGTTGTCGGAAGAAAGATTGCATTCCATTGTGTAATGGGATGAGATTTTTGAAGGACTTAGTGAACATAAATTTTGATGAGGCATAGTCCGACTTGCAGGGATATCTCCATTATTAAAAATCGTCGAGTGCTTACAGTTTAAAGTCAACCATTGTCCTGCATCGCGAAGACGGACGGCCGTGCAAACAGCCACCTGTTCACCAAAAATATCCAGCAGGAGCAGGTTGAGCATTGTATTCATGGCATCAGAAGGGATCGTTCTGAGAGCTCCGCTGATTGCCAAAGTAGCGGATCCTTACACTTTTTCCACTAATCTACGATTTACTGCTGTTTTAAGCGCGTTTCACCATACATTAATGTCCTGCAAAAGTATGGGGCGTATAGCCGCCACATTGAGCCAATGCACAACCTTCGGTTGCAGGCCCCACCTTTTCCCGATGGCGTTCCTACAACAGTAGAGTGCAATCTTGGCCTTATTTACACGCTCCTAAATATTGGGCTTCCAGCTTAGCTTCCTGTCAAGCATCAGTCCCAGGAAGTTAGCCTTGTCTATGAAAACCAATCTGTCTCCCTCCAATACAGGAGTTTCTGGTGTCCTATGTATTCTTGAAAAAAGAACAAGTTCCGTCTTTAGCGTATTAGCTGTAACGCCACATTTTGTGCCATTTTTTTTAATAGAGATTGCATTCTGTAATACGTAACTAAGAGTGGTAGGGAACTGACCCGAGATGACAACTGCAATGTCGTCAGCGTAAGCAGTCACCTTGCATCCTAGTGCCTGTAGATGCAGGAGTATTTCATTAACCACAATGTTCTTTAAGAGTGGGGGGACAGAACACCACCCTGCGGGGTGTCCCTATTTACATATCTAAGAGCGGACGACATGCCCAACTCTGTGCAAATAATCCAAGATGTTAGCATCAGGTTGACGGGCTTACAGAAAGAGTCGTCCACTCCTAGAGACGACAGTGCGTCAATGATTGCAACCGGTCTAACGTTGTTAAAGGCAATATCCAGAAACACTACCATGGTAAACTTGTATTATGTACCTGTATATTACCTTTCATTGATAGTTTAAAAGCGGATTTCTTTTGAGATAATAATTTCCAATTGTAGACTGCATCAACTTATTTTCAGGTGACAAACAATACTACCTTGAACAAAACATTTGAACTTCCATTGCTGGTAACTTCACTTAGTCCTTTCTGTATCCTTAATAAAATTCAAAACATTATTTGTCTCTCAAGCTTCTGTCGTTTGCGTTGTTGTCGGGTTAAGTCGTCGTATACAATGTCGTCGAAAACAACAAAACGATAAATTTATTCTACGCTAAAAAGCACAACACACAACGTTGGTTGTTGTCATTAGGAAAACAAACCGGGGTCGTTTTACGCTAAACGTACATAATACGTATACAACAAACTGTGATACAATTGCAACGGAATTTCTTGTAAAGAAACAAGATGTCTTCTGGAAAAAGATATACGACTTGACGTTTTTGCAATGTTACAGTGCGTTACAGAAAACTGATTTTTGCAAGCGATGAAGGAAGATTTTGGGGAGATGGTCAACGAGAAAGGAACTAGAAGCTTTTTTTGTTAAGAAATGGGTCAAGACAATTAGAGAGAGAAGCAATTGGCCCAACGCGGCTAGTTAACCTACGTGAAATAAATGCTTCGACGTGTCAGTATCTTCCAAACCAAGACTATACTCCATAATGTTGGCAAACCCAACTTTTTAAGGTGGTTGCCATGTAATGATCCCCGGTGTACCTAACCCCCAAGCAAACACTGGTCTATTCTTCTACTTTATGTGATTTCTTTGTCGTCGAGGATCTTATACTCGTTCTTCCTATTGCTGCAGCCCTGAAAAACGTTCGAAGTACAGCTCCCGGTAATACGTGGAACAATTCCCTGCTCTGGAAGACCATCCCATTAGAACTACCTAATCAATTCAGACCATTCCCTTATACACTATGTTATGCCTACAATTATGTTTCGACCCTTGAAAATTAGAGAATGAACGATAGGTGGTTAGTTGATCCGCGGTCCCGATGCTACGTTGTCACGGTGACTTCAATACAGGAAAACTCTGCTTTTGGTCGTCAGAGCCAGACATCGGACAAGTTCACGATACCTTGACCAGATATGGCAACTTTTCCAGTGAAAAGTTATGGCGAGATATTTAGCTTTCGAGGATTCGCTACCGCTACCACTTTCGTACCATTTCAAACTTCCTTCCCTGTCATCTAGAAATACGATTTCAGTATTCCCGCTCAGATTGCCTGACAAGCAGCTTGTATGTATTGTATATGTATATGCTTCGTCCAATTAAGATTAGAAGATTTATCTTAAGTGCCTGACTAAAAATTTAGTAAACAAATGACAAATCAGAGGCGTCCAGTTGTCGCCATTGCTGTCATTTGAGTCTATCCCAAACCCCATACTGATTTCAAAACATCTGATCCTTAGGCAACCCTAATTTCAAGCTTATTTTCCACAATCAACCCTGGCACGACCCTGATGCAACATTTCGAAACAGAATGTCAATCTTGACAACGGCTTGCTGCTATCCACCTTTTACAATCTAGAAACGTGTACACAGGAGCAAAATAATGTTGTTATCTGAGACGTATAACTAGGTGTAAATTGAAGGGGATGATAAGATTTGCGAGGAGATTCGCACTGAAAAAGGAGCAACAAAGCAACTGACAGCCAGGTCTGAAGAATGTATGTAACCCCGAGAGCACGAAATAAAGCGTGCTGGAATGGGGATTGGGCGGTATCCGGTATCCCATTGAAGTGTTATTATCGCATACTTCCCTTCCGATCCTGGACGTCCCCGACGATGCGACGCTCCGCACCACACTATGGATTCGCAAGATAGTGTGTAATATCTATGTATCTCCTTGAGGGTATTCCGAAAGGAATGAGATAGATTGGGTTAGGGATGACACGTAATTGACTTTGGGATTTTTCGAGATACATGAAAGACATCGCACCCTTGGTACGCGCTTCGCTCCCTGTTTGTTCGTTTGTTTTTGTCGGCAGCTCTTTTTGCCATGCGGCTCCCGGTTGGACACTATATAGTTCGCTTTATCTTTTTATCATTCTTGTTACTTTTTCATGATTTTTGTGTTTGTTTTGTGTAGATGTTTTCCTTTATCTCATTATGATTTTCTGATGAAAAGATGATTTCAAGAAGGTGTCAAACGGACATAGTGGATGATGTTTGTTTTGACACAGGGGCAATTTTCGTTATAATTCGATTAGTCTGGATTTTCTTTTTAGAATTTTTAATCAGCACGGTTGGACGTATTGGGATTTTTTAATCGATAATGTAAATGTAATGTCTAGGACGACATAAAAAGTAAAGGTGTAGTTCTTGCTTTAGAATCATTTGCTACTTAATTGACTGTGAAAGTAAGCAAACAATTAAGGCTTGAACAAACCGAAAATTAAACCGGAAAATAGAAGGCTACGCCCGCAATCCGAGGGTTTTGTAGTGTCCAATGACAATAGGAGATGAACTGTCCTACTTTTGGAGATGCTTTATCATTCATGTTAAGACGGCATTGCAAATTGCAAGCTTGCGTAAAAAATATTAAAAATAATTTGTTTGAATAATTACAGAAAGTTGAGGCAGCGACCAGCATACACCCCCCCTCCCCTCCCTCTCCCTCCTCCCCTCCCTCTCCCTCCTCCCCTCCCTCTCCCTCCTCTCCCACCAATCTTTACCCTTTCAAAAATGGTTAACTTCAATTCTCTCTACGAAAAACAATATGCAAGTATGTTGTACTCGTAGTACTACTATGTACAAGAGGCCTGTTAGTGTCACCACCACTGTCCAACTCGACGCTAAAGACAAGATGGTAAAGTCCATTGAAATCCTCTGTCTAGTCCGGATAGGGTTGCATGCAATACATCGCCAATGACTTTGGGGAATACGATCGGTGGGAGGATGCACCCCTGCCAAACTCCACGGCAAATTTCAAAGTCACCCGACACCTTACCTTTATGCAGAACACATTTCGGGCCGTCATAGGTTGCCTTAATACTAGCAACAAACTTCTCAGGGATGCCTCTCCTGCGCAAGGCCGTCCATATATAGAGAGAAGAGAAGTCGGTGTATTCCACACTTGATTAACAAGTGGGTTCAGCAACTTGCTTGATAAAGTTCGGCAGGGTTACTATCGAGTCCAGTGGCCTTTTCTCGTTTTAGTGCAATAATTGCAGCGAATATTTGCTATTTAGTTGGGGCAGTGGACCGTGTACGCACATTTTGATGGTTAGCTAAATTAACTATCTATGAGGGGGAAATTCACAAGAGGTTACTCGGTTCAAGAGGTGAAATATTTTTTCCACCGCCTCATTTGATCTTCCTCCGAGATAAGTAGCTTTCCATCACTATCCTTCACCGGATGTTGGCAGGAGATACGACCACCTGTAAACTCCTTGATGACACCGTATGCGGCCTTTAAGTTGTTACTTCTTGTGGCTCCTTCTGCTGAGGCTAGAAAACAATTCGAGCTCTCTGATTGTAAAGTAGTTCGATGCTGCTTCGATTGTCATCTGATGCTGCGACCAAACGAACCTTCAGCTCTCTTCTTTCAACAATCCGTTGCCAATAAGCGTCGGACATCCAGGGCTTATTCCGGCAATCCGGTATTACGATCCCCAAGACAGTGTCTCCCCATCACAAGCCTGAGCCCTTTGTTGTCAGCGCCAACTTTTGCGTCCAAATCCCCGATAACCATTATAATGTCACCTTTAGGTGTTCCGCTCTGGACGGAGTTTAGTTATTCGTAGAAGGAGTTTTTCGCCAAGATATTTTTGGGTTCAATAGGAGCATAACATTGCATTATTTTGACGATCCTTATTTTGGTGTGGAACCTGGCGGTCATGATTCTGTCGGAGGCCAGATACCAGGGTAAGAGACAGTTTCAACAGTTTTTCGACGACTACCGGTAGATCTACCGGAGTACAACATTACAGTGCTCCCCGTTGGATAGATAAATTCTCCCCTGTTCCACCATGTCACCTCACTCACTCCTAAGATGTTTAAATGAACCCGCTGAAATTCTTTATCTAATTGAAGAAATCATTCGCTCTTGGGACCTTCTGTACCATTGTCCAGGAGAGTACGCACATTCCAGAATCCAGTCTCTATCATTGTACGATAGCTAAAAGTCGTAACCGTTGAGTCAGTTATTCGAGACAAAGTTGACGTTTCGTTAGCATATAGAAGATTTCGGATGGTGCAAGTTGCTGGCATACACAGTCCAGTCCTTTGTTTGTCAGTTTTCTACGACAGGCCGGCAAAGGGAAGGACGTTATATTATTCTAACGCCCCACACCACAGGGGGAATATTTACCTCAACCAAATCATCGCACCGCCATTACTGGCGGCTTGACTTGATTAGCAATGGTCAATGACCATTGTCGTTCCAGGGGGCGCCCACGAGAAGGACTATGGAGGAGGATTTACTGTTTTGGTTGTCAGTATTTTGAAACAATCCAGCTATTTGATCTGTTTGATGAAATTGTTTTCTAACATTTCCGCTTGAACTACTTTGGCTATAATTATTTGTTTGAATTCTTTGAAAATTATAATTTCACTTTCCGTTCAGAATTCTCGGCAATTCAAATCTCCGAGTGTCCATATTTCTGAGCTGGTATTGTACGGTAAACGGTGTTCAATATTTCTTAAAAAATTGAAAACAAAAACAGCCATAATTTGTTTTCCATTTGCTCACCGAAGAAAGTCTTTCATTCCATAAGAAAATGTTAAATTTTATAATTGGTAAATTTACCGCCAAGAAAAAAAGGATATACTACGAAAGATGTCAACTTCACATTGAGCTATGCCACAGAGTCACTTCTGTTGTGGGTTAAACTTATATTGTCGTTTCAACACCCCTGGTTGCGATATTCACTCTACTTATGAACAACTTTAACTACTTTCCTGCCTGAAACTTCATCTTGCATTCTGGCCGTAGCATCTCACAATGGTTTCGTCTGCAGATACCCAACTTTTCCGTGTATTCCAACCGATTTGTACCCATCTTCTCCGTATACATATGAAGATAACCCGAAAAAAAATTCTTAATAAGAAAAATATGTTATCTGGAAACTTTGATAAATCTCAAGGACCTTTTATTCATCCCCTGTTAGAGATAAATCCACTTTACATATACGTAACGCTACCTATTCGCCAGGATAAATATATGTATATGGTGGAAAAAAAGAGCAAACATGAATGAAAGATAGGAACACCAACATGACCATTCTTCCGCTATACCGTACTCCGGGTTGATAGCACGCCAGTTTCCAGGAGCAAAGTTATGAAGGTGACGATGCAGGAGAACGATAGTCAGGTTTGAGAAGCTCAAGGATATGAAAATTCCAAACAACAAAATGAAGAAAAGTGAAAATATAAGTTGAAAAAAAAAGAAGTTGCTGAAAGGGAAGTATTCGCCGTATTCACAAATATACTATACATACTAGAGCCTCGTATAATCGTATATGCAGTTTCACATAAAGACGAGCACTCAGCACCTGTGCTATTCCAGGTTTAAACTTTCTTTCACATATCGTGTAGTGGATAGCACGGTAACGACGTAGTCGATGCAACACTACATACCATTCTTTCTTGCAACATATCCCCTGGGATTTCGTTATGCAGAATTCAAATTTGGATAGCAAATTTACCAGTAGTGTAAAGAGCATCAAACTCTTTGTAGAAATTTAGTAGAGTGGTACTTCTGCGATCTTGAGGGAAATGATTTCGAAGCAGCTCGACAAGAAGTTACAATTTGTAATCATGCTGATTAGAGATCGACAATTTGGTTCAAGATAAAGTTGGTGAATTGGATGATGGGATTGTTTATGTCATTCCAAATTGTTGGATTCCTGTCAATATAGGCCCATATTTAGTTAGATTTGCTCGTTGATTGAAACGGTAAAGATACCTGGAGTTTTTCCAAGCTTTCCAAGGAAGAGAGCAAACCAGTGATTAATGATAATTTTGAAAATTTTAAAACGTCTTCGGGACCCTCCGGAAATAGCCTTTCGACTCCCCTCCACCTGTTGGGTGCAATCCACACTTTATGAGCCATAAATTTAGAGCAAGCCCTTGAAATTTTGAGGGAAATCATTCAGCAAAGGCAACAATTGGAGCACGCCTATGTTGAGGATGAAAAGAAAAGTGTCAAAGCAACACTTACCAACAATTTCAGCTTCGAATAGTCCGAATTTGAAGTGATTTTTGGTTATCGTCATCAACCACCAGTAACAATACCATAACAAAAAGAAAACAAAAATTAAAAAAAAAAATTCTCGACACAAAACAAGACAGATCAGTGCCTCTTTAGGGAGGGGAAATGCTACTTTAAAAGGATGTGGAAGGGGAACGAACACCAGTTCTAAGGTCTGCCTGGGCAAAACTAGCGTGAAGCCGTAATCTCGAGGACTGGGCGTGCCAAAGCACTCTGAAAATTTAAGGATCGGTGCGGGGGGACTACTATAATGTGAGGACCCGAGGTGGAGTTGGGTCCTTTTCGTCCAAGGACAGAAACTACAAAATTTTCGGGCTCCACGTTGGGCGCCATTTGTAATAAATGGATTGAAAGATTCCTGCATGACCGTTTGATCCAAGTCGTCCTTGACGGAGTCAAATCGAATCAGCATACCATTTATGCCGGAGTTTGCAAGGCACTATCTTGTCTCCAACCATCTATCTCCTGTTTATCAATGACCTTTTGTGTATAAAGTAGCGTTTACACATGCCAGTAGACCGTGCTAGTACGTACGTACAGGCATTGCAGGTGCCTTGCAAGTAACTAGCAAGCTGTCACTTGCATATATGTAAACACCGATGCCTGTGAACTGCCAGGACAGTAAACGCGCACGGCGCCTTGCAAGTAGCTGGCCTCCCGGGCCAATTAATATCCTACTGGCATTTCAGTAGCGACTTGCGAACATATGTTTCTTGTCATTCGTAGATTTGGCGACAAGTCTACTGGCATGCCGATGCACTGGCAAATGTAAACGAGCCATAACTTACCCAATACACAGTTTTGCTGATGACAGCACTCTTGGCTGCACGTAGTCTTTTAGTACCCAAAAGGAAATGGCCAGCGTTTTTTGGGATGCGAAAGGGATAATGTTAATTGATTACCTTGAAAAAGGCAGAACAATAGCAGGCGAATATTACCCCAAACTTCTTGACCGCCTGGATACCAAAATTCGCGAATCTGGCTTGAAAAAGACAAAAATTATCTGTCACCAGGACAACGCACCTGTATACAAGTGTGTGCTGGCGATGGGAAAACTGTGGGATTTGGGGTACGATTTGCTCGACCATCCCCCTCTCTTGATTTGGCACCCTCAGATTTCGATCTGTTCCAAAACTTGAAGAAATTTGTTTCTGAAAAGCGCTTCGCATCCAATGAAGAAGTGTAGAGGGCCGTAGATGAATACTTTCACAGCCTTCCAGACTCTCACTTCCAGGAAGGAATACTGATGCTGCAGAAACGCTGGAGCACGTGTGTTGAAGTCAAGGGAGATTATGTAGATAAATAAAATTATTTTTTAACTGAAAATCGCAGTCTTTCACTGTCAGGCCGAGAACTTATCAACTTACCCTCGTATATCGACCGAAACCTCACAGCAACCGAGCGCATTGGGCTTTATTGACTGGGTGTAGAGGTCAAGATTCTGCGGCATCTGGGCCCGGAGCGTGTATGCATGACCCGTTTCACGGCCACTGGTATAATTGCATTATGAATTTTGACTTGTCAGTGGGATTCTGCTTCATTCCTTTCTTGTATCGATTACCCCAAAGGCACATGATTTATAATTCCTTGTAACGGTTGAGGCAACGAGCGGATAAAAACCCCACCCACATCTCCCGAAACTAAGCTGTAACAAGCATTGTAGCTCAGCTCATTGTGGAGCAACCTTTGGCAACCTTTGGCAACCTTTGGCAACCTTCCGAATTCTTTTACACTGATTTTCACTAGATAGTGTTATCTAGTGAAAACCTGAGCATCACAACATGGAACGCATTCTGCAACTGATTTTACCCAATTTTAAAATACACACGAAATAATATAAAATATTTGAAAATTAAATTATGTGCTCAGCTAAATTCTTAGCTTCCGACCTGCGATATCATATATCTGTAATTTCTATAAAAATGACCTCGAAATGCTTCCTACACCATTCGAAAGTCACTTCATTTTTCAACTTTCCGATTTGGAAATCATGAGCTGAATTGTCAATCAAAAAAGGAACTTTTTCTTATGTTTTGCTCACCCCAATCATATTTTCATCACAAGTCAGACGTATGACTCTCATTAATTACTTTATTGAAAGAAACGCAAATAATACTTTTTGATTTCCTTATCTTCTAATTTCGCAAATGTCAAACATGCCAAAGTATTCAAAGTTAATTTACGGGTGACAAGCTAAATCCCAACCATAATTACAACTGAACAAGGAATACGAGTAATTTGCCTTCCTCCCTTTCATCAAAGTGTCGTCGTCCTTTCTGGTACGGTTTCAAAGTGTGTTGTCATTTTTCTAAGGATTACGTTTGTTCTGACATCTGCTAATGATACATTGAAAGATGATATTTGATGAAGACCAGGCACTGAAGGCGGTAGGAGAAGAAATCGCGTGATTATATGTTGGGTTTCGCTAGCCAAAAAAAATTAACATAACTCTGAACGATGAAAAGGATAATAATTTCTTAAGTAAGTCCAAGTTCTCCTTCAGGATGTGCAGGATAGACATTATTCACGATCTACATATGTCAAATGGGAATGTTTTTTTTTTTTTCAAATACTAGACCAAAGCTTTTTTTTCTTGCCAAAGGAGCCCTTGAGCTTGAATGGATCGACGGAAATTTCTCCCTCCCTGGGAAATTTTCACCTGAATCCCTAGACATTGTCAGGTAAAAAGCGCGTTCGCCCATTCAATTTCCATTAAGATATAGATTTCGCCTTAAAATTCTTAACTTATTACATTGCACCCGTGCCGCATTACGTTCATAAAATATTTTCCAATTAACTGAAAATTTATTCATGTTCGACACACTTCCAATTTTCAACTCCCTGGAGCAATCTGTATGCATGAATAGATGCTATCGGTATTCTTCTATTTTCCTAGCCAAAAACTCAATTGATATGAATGCGGTGTGAAAATAATGCGACGGTAATACAAGAAGCGAACTGCAAGGATTTCAGTACGACACGTTCTTGCCATGAATACGATCATTGTCGTTGTTGAGAAGGACTCAAATTAGAGGGAAAACGTTAACGTTGCGTTGAAATGTTCGACAGTGTGTATTAGGTGTATTAGCCTAATGCTCGACAACAATCGTCCTGCCACCGTCCACGAGAGAATTTGAAAACGAAAAGCACAAAGTATCGTCAAGCTGCTATTTTGACTATACAACACAACCTAAGATGTAGTTTAGACAAAAATGTACTACAAAGGATTTGCCAAGGACCCATTGTTGTATATTGGCTTTGCCTTTAATTTTCCATTGCACAATATCAACGAACTGTTCGAGGACGGAGGTGGTGGCTAATGGAATTTATGTTTGTATTGTGTACCTGTACGCTTGAATTTTCGTTGTACTCCTTAAGTGAACGTCGCCATGAGTATCATTACTGTTTTGCCTGGCACTGATAAGAAATTGGCGTTGTTATCACGAAATTGAAATCTTCTTGTTAATAGTCACAATGGTGACTTTCGTTTGTTACCTTTTCGACTTTATAACGAATGCCAGCTTTAGCATTGGCAACAGTTTCGTCCGGGAAAAATCGAGGGGTAAATTATGCTGAAAATATATTTCGTTTTATTTGAATTAGTAATAACTTGTGAGGTAATATAGTGGAAAATCATGTGTAATTTAAATTTAGTTCGTAAAGGTGAGCCGTAGATCTATTTAGAATGAATTTGATATCAGGGTCAATTTAATCAAACGCGTACCATAAGCGTGAGCCCAGAAAAAACTATTAAAGCAAAGAAGTTTTTTGGTGGGCGACGGCCATAGACTTCCAAACTACGTTCATTGCACTTGACATGCTGTTGTCCTTAGCTCAAACACTTTAAGAATAATTTCCTCCCGAAGGGTGCCCAAATCGTATTTGCCGATTGCGACCGCTATTGCGAAGCGCGTCTTAACAGATGCCTCTGCTTCGCGCATCGTGCCAGTGGGAGAGGCGTTACCGGGAACGACCCAAGTCTGATGCTGCATTGCCTTATATGTAAGTTAACACATTCCTCTTACTGGCACTAATTATTGCATATACCAGTTAACAGATCCCCCTTACCTGCATTTCCTTTAATTGTAAGTTCACCCATCCTCCTTAATTGCATTTCCATTATAACCCCGATTGAATTACCTTACCTTGCACACGCAAGTTCCCACAATAATCACACGCTTCATATTACGCTACCGCGACCGGCAACTTGTGGCAATGAGCGATGGTGTTAAGTTGCACTTTTTTCAAATGTAATCAAAATTAAATTCTCAAATCGAGGTAAATGTTAGACTTAAGATTCAGTTGTAAATTGCAATTCAAACAATAAACTTGTAAAAACCAGCTTCCAAGTGTTTCCATAACTGGCGCCCAACATTTACTCGGTGGAACAGTTGGCCGAACAAGGAGCAACAATAAAAAGGGACGAAATAATCAAAAGTTCCTTCTCATTTCCACAGACCATCGGCGGAATATCTGTTCCAGAGTTGTAATCCCCCCAATTTAAGGAGACTGATCCATCAGGAATACCACGTTCGAGGATTCTGATTGAGATTCATCAGGAATACCACGTTCAATGATTCTGGTTGCGATTCAGCTACTCTGAAGGAAGAAAGGAAACTATAGTACTACAAGCCGCACTAATCCATCGGGAAACGGAAAACAACCGGATTCTGAGTGACCAAACCCGTACCCCAGTAGGTACCGGACAACCAACTACCAATCAACGCCCGGTGCTAAAAAGGATCGCTACGGAAGTCCAGGAGCAGAATGCAGCTTATTTACCTACTGTAAGTTTACCTCGCCTTTTTAACATTTCTTGATAAAATTTAAATTTAAAATCAATCGCGTGAATAACTCTAAAAAATTGTGAAGTGCTAGTGGATATTGTTAAATTGTTGTAAACAATTACTCATTGCCCTCGCGTACGTTTAGTGTAATTTTTTTTGCAATTTGAATTGTGTGATTACGTGACTCTACTTCTTTGCTATTTTGAGCTGAACATTTCCCGTCCCAAAACTTAAAATGGAGGCAATGCAGGAAGCTATTACACATCTGATCGGTGCGGTTAATGCTCAGATCGAGCAAATAAAGAAGATAGAGCAAAGATTATCTCAATTCGAGACAAGTAATATTAGTGTCAACCCCCAACGGGAACAACTTTCAGTTTCTTCCCTTACTGAACAACCTTTAATTCCCACCCTTACCGAGCAAGATCTCGAAACCATCAAGAAGCTTCCCGATTCCGTACGGGATCTCCAGGTCTTTGAGGGAAATCCAGTGCAGTACCTGTCCTGGATCCACAGTGTTGAGACAATCCTTAACGATTATAAAGTCGTGAGTGATAAACCGATATTTCGGGCAATTATGCGGCATGTCCGACAAAAAATAAGAGGACCAGCTGATGCTGCTCTTGTGTCGTATAGTATCTTCGACGACAACTGGCCTTCTGTAAAGAAATGCCTGTCGTTACACTATGCCGATAAGCGTGACATAAGAACCTTGGAGCACCAGCTGCACTCTATGGCCCAAAGAAACATGAGCATAGACCAGTTCTACGCTACAGTCAATCACCAATTATCCTTAATTATTAATAAAATTAAATCTGAGGATTATTCAATGGAAACCATATCAGCTCTAACTGAAAACTATAGGAACAGAGCTCTCGATGTCTTCATTAGAGGTCTGAATGGGGACCTCTCTAAAATGTTGATCATCCAAAAACCACAAACCTTGCCGGAGGCATACGCGTCTTGCCTCGAGTTTCAGAATCTTAGTTTTCGAAACACCTCCATACACTTGCGAACCTCTAATAACGTGATTACTGCTCCAATCAATCAAATATTTTCTCCAAAATCTGTCCCAGCGAGGCCTCAGCCGAATAACAACCAGCTAACAACGTCCGAAAGAAATAAAATCTACAACATGCAGCGCGATGCGCCACGACATCAAGCCGCAAATGGTAATATCCCACCCAGGCCCAATTACCCCAAACCATCTACCCCAATGGACGTGGACAGGTCAATCCAAACGCGTCAGGTGGATTACGCAAACAGACCTCGTAATCCCGACGTTAATAGGAATTCAAATGAATCGTCCCAGATCCCCAAAAAGGTGCAACGTCTTTATAACCTCCAAACCGGAGACGAGGACTCCTCAGTCCAGACCGAGGAAATTTCTGAAACCTCATATGCTTGCGACAACGAGCAATGTGAAGGCTCACAGGATGAGGATGAACTAAATTTTATGATGGACGTTCCATACTTAGAGTACGTTGCTAATGATGGGAGGATCCTCAAGTTTCTGGTAGACACCGGGGCTAATAAAAATTTCATATCCGTAAAAATTTCACAAGGTGCAAAACCAGTTAAAAAACCCTTTACTATACACTCTGCGGCAGGCGATATTCCTATCACCTCAATGATAAGTGGCCAATTTTTTAAGAAAATGGGTAACAACTCGATCCTAAATTTCTATGTCTTACCTGGACTCATGAGTTTTGACGGTATCATCGGGGACGATACTCTAAAAGACCTTGAAGCAATAATTGATCGAAAAAACAATTCACTGAAAATATCACCAAATATTGTGATCCCCTTGAAGTCCAAGTTATCCAAACAGGTGAACATCGTAGAAATAAAATGCGATCACTTGAACCAAGATGTTAAAGACCAACTACAAGGTCTGTTGACGGAATATCCAAAACTATGGGGCCCAATCAGCGATAACGAGGTCGTTGAGACAAATATCAGAGCCGAAATCAAAACATCCACGTCCGAACCCATATACACAAAATCATACCCCTATCCAGTCAATTTAAGAACGGAAGTCGATACTCAAATAGAAAAGATGTTGCAAAATGGAATTATACGACCGTTGAAAAGCCCGTATAATTCACCGGTTTGGATTGTGCCTAAGAAGCCCAATTCAGCTGGCGAAAGGCAATATAGACTTGTTATCGACTTCAAAAGATTAAACGCCGTGACCATTCCCGACACGTATCCTATTCCAGACATTACCAACACCCTACCAAGCCTTGGCAGTTCCAAATTCTTTACTACAATTGACCTAACATCCGGATTCCATCAGATACGGATGGACGAGAGAGATATACCCAAAACAGCCTTTTCAACACAAAACGGAAAGTACGAGTTTACTCGACTTCCCTTCGGTTTGAAAAATGCGCCAGCAATCTTCCAGCGAATGATAGATGATGTCTTAAGACCATTCATTGGAAAGATTTGCTTCGTCTACATCGACGATATAATCGTCCTCGGTAGAACGCAAGACGAGCACCTGGAAAATATCAGGACTATACTCTCTGCACTAGAAGCCGCAAACCTCAAAATCAATTTGGAAAAATCATCCTTTTTGAAAACCGAAGTCGAGTTTCTGGGATATATCATCTGCCGAGAGGGAATACTGCCTGATCCAAGGAAAATAGCTTCGATTAGGAAAATTAAACCTCCCACAAACTTGAAGGATTTAAAGGCCCTCCTTGGGCTGGCATCTTACTACCGCAGATTTGTACGGGATTTCGCAAGTATCGCAAAGCCCCTTACCTCGATGACAAGAGGTGAAAATGCGCAAATAAGGGCCAACCAGTCCAAAAAAAAGGACATTATCCTCGGAGAAGCGCAAATAAAAGCCTTCAATAACCTGAAGGAACTTCTTACATCCTCGGAAATTTTAGCATTTCCGGACTTCAACAAGCCCTTTGTTTTGACAACGGATGCGTCGTACCACGCAATTGGCGCCGTCTTGTCGCAGGGCGAAATCGGTAAAGACAGACCAATTACTTATATATCGAGATCATTAAACCAGACAGAGGAGAACTACGCCACTGGCGAAAAAGAAATGCTGGCCATTGTCTGGGCCCTCGATAAGTTTCGGTCGTATCTTTATGGCGCAAAGAAAGTAAGGATTCTAACAGACCACCAACCCCTTACCTTTACTCTCAGCAATAGAAATAATAACGCCAAACTTAAGAGGTGGAAAGCTCGCATTGAAGAGTATAATTATGAACTCGTTTATAAGCCAGGGAAGACCAATATCGTGGCCGACGCCCTTTCTAGACTTCCACTCGAGGTAAACATAAAATACTATCTACCAGTTCCGAAACGGCACATAGTGCTGACGAGGACAGCAGCGACCTTATTCCTTCTTGCGAGGCGCCAATAAACGCTTTTAAAAGGCAAATTATTATTTCACGGGGTAAAGAAATTCTCGTACACGAGGAACCACATCCAACCTATCACAGGTATTACATCAGCCTCAAAGAAATAGACTATCAAACACTAGTGCAAATCCTAAAGAAGTATTTGAATCCGAGCGTTGTAAACGGTGTAAAAATCCCGGAAGGCTCTATACAACTTCTTCAAGATGTGTATAAAGCACATTTTTCAAAATTCAGAATACGTTTAACACAGCGAGTCGTTGAGGATATCGCAAATGAGGAAAACAAATTCAAAATTATACAGGATGAGCACAAACGTGCCCATAGGAATAGTAAAGAAAATAAATTGCAAATCCTGGAGAAATTTTACTTCCCGGGCATGAGTGGTCTTATTAAGAAATACACGGCCGGTTGTGATATTTGCCATACTAGCAAATATGATCGCCATCCGCCTAAGCCTTCATTACAAGAAACACCGATCCCAAACTACCCAGCGGAAATCTTGCATCTAGATATAGTGACGCTAAATGGTCAAAAATTCTTAACTTGTGTGGATAAGTTCAGTAAGTTTTGCAAATATTTCCACATAAACAACAAGTCCAGCTTACACCTCCGAGAGAAAATTATAAAGGTTTTGCACTACTATTCTGTTCCAAAAACCTTAGTCACAGACAATGAAGGAGCATTTATTTGCCCCATTGTTATGAACTACCTCGAATCCCTCGGCATAAAGGTATACCTAGCTCCGCCCCAAAAAAGTGAAGTCAATGGACAAATCGAGCGTGTTCACTCAACCATACTAGAGATATTCAGATGCCTACAGAAAGAACATCCCGACCTTACGCTGAAAGAGAAAATCAATATAGCCGTAGATAGGTACAACAACACTTACCATTCCGTGACAGGAGTCAAACCTACCGACATTTTTTTTGGAAGATCACAGAGGATTAACTACCAAAATCTTACCGATTTCAAAACCAAGCTTAATGAGAACCTGAAGCACGAAATCCTAAGGAAACAGAGGAACCAATTAAAAGGCCATAACTCCAAGCGGGAGCCACCCAAGCGCTACGAGGCTGGAGAAGTCGTCTACAAGAAGAACAAGCAGATTAAAACGAAGGACAAGCCGTTATTCGAAAAGGAAACAGTTGCAAAAGACAATCGTGTCACCATCAGCACGACTACCGGGAAAAGAATTCTCAAATCCCACTTAAAAAATATCCCTTCCCCATGAAATACCTAACCCTTCCACGCTTACCATCCTAGAAATATTCCCCCCAACACCATCAAAGCACTAATCACCCCATTACCCTTCCGTTCTAGTATATCCCTATGGAGTGTGAATGCCCTAATGGACATCTACGAATATAATGTCAATCCTCTGGTCACCATACGACAGGGTCTTGGTAAAGTCATCAGCGGAAATTTCAAGTTAATACACACAATCGATCTTGGGAAATACGAGGAGATACTGGCAAGTATCGACGAAGCAATACAACACAAGTTCAACAGATCCAGTATACTAACCCCACAGCTTCACAATCAAGTGGGCCTAATAAGAGGTCAGTTAGAGCAGATCCAACCAATCAGGCACAGGCGTTCCAGAAATTGGATAGGATCGGCATGGAAGTGGATAGCTGGGAGTCCCGACGCTACCGATTGGAATGATGTGCTCAAAAGTCAAAATGACATTGTGCGAAATAACAATCAACAATATAAAATCAATCGTTATCTTACCAATGTAACAACTCAACTCATCGACAGCTATAACCAGATTACTTCGGTTGCAGAGGGCCTCAATGATGATAAATTGGAGCAAATGCTTTTCAACAAATTAGAAATACTTAAGGATGAGGTTCAAGAAATAGTTCGCGCAAGTCAACTCGCGAAGCGAGGTATCGTTAACTCTAACTTGCTAGACAGGGCAGAGATCAACAGGGTCCTCTCTCAGATAGAAACACTACCATATGAGAATGACATCCAAGCGATCGAGTCTGCCGAGCCTATGATGCTCGTGAAGGACTCATTGCTCCTATACGTCATATGCCTTCCCAAAACTGAAAACACATCCTACAACCACATCCTTGTCCGACCCACTATCACTAACAACAAAATGAATCGTTTAGATTACACCAACTTATTTGTTTCTCATCAAATAAAGTACGGATTGTTGGGGAACTGTATAACGATGCAGAACGTAACAATCTGTAGGAGGAAGGAAATTCAGAAGCTAGACCCAAACGATTGCATCTCCCAACTCCTCGATGGTACCAATGCTTCGTGCAGGTACCAGTACCATAATAAACCAATCATTGAAGTTATCAGTGAAGGTATTATTTACCTCAGTAATTTTCATGGGATAGTCTGCCACCAAAACCGAACACGGATCCTGAACGGTACATTTATTGTCAATTTCCAAAACGACACAGTACAAATTAACAACACTGAGTACATTAACACTGAGGTACGGACATTCAGACCCTTACCCCCAATCCTTCAAGGGAATTTAACGGAAAAGGATATGGTCCTCGACCTGGAATATCTCCATAAGCTTCACTTGGAGAATATGGAGAAGTTGCAATATTTCTCACTTACTGGGATTACCTCAATCGCATCTGACACTGCAATTATTGTCTTAATTGTGATCCTTGTTTCTATCTTTTTTGCCCTCCGACTAAGGACCTATAAAGTCACAAAAGAACCTGTAATGCCTTATACTTACCCAAACCCTATTTCCTTACGATTTTAAGGAATCTGTGGGACACAGATTTTTAAACAGGGAGGAGTTAACACATTCCTCTTACTGGCACTAATTATTGCATATACCAGTTAACAGATCCCCCTTACCTGCATTTCCTTTAATTGTAAGTTCACCCATCCTCCTTAATTGCATTTCCTTTATAACCCCGATTGAATTACCTTACCTTGCACACGCAAGTTCCCACAATAATCACACGCTTCATATTACGCTACCGCGACCGGCAACTTGTGGCAATGAGCGATGGTGTTAAGTTGCACTTTTTTCAAATGTAATCAAAATTAAATTCTCAAATCGAGGTAAATGTTTGACTTAAGATTCAGTTGTAAATTGCAATTCAAACAATAAACTTGTAAAAACCAGCTTCCAAGTGTTTCCATAACTTGTATAGGGCCACCAGTGCAATTGTAAACCGAGCCGTCCAAAACCAACCAATTGTAATCTTGCCACTGGCGCTAAGGCAGAACATATTGAATTTCATACCAAGCAAACTGCTCGTTGCATTTTTGCATTCGGGCAGGAATTCGCACCCATGTCGTGTTGGTCGGCCTATATAAGGCACTACAAGATCTCACTTGAGCATTCCCGGTCACGCCTCTCCTATTGGAGCGATACGCGAACCGGAGGTGTCTGAAAATACGCAATTCGCACCGCGGTAAAACCGGTGAATACGAATTTTGGCAAGTGAAAAATATTCTTAAAAACTAGGTATAAATGAGTTCTTTGAAATTTTGGACAAAAATTAAACAAAATTTCACTAGTGTGAGAGACGCTGAACAAGTCATTTTATATCAAATTTCATGTTTTGCTTCAAAAATCAAAGTAAAATTTTGGTTTTAATGCTTGATAGGCTGACGATATTCGGTTTTTGGCGAAAAGGGTAACTTTTTGACGGTTGTAGTTAGATGATAGTTTTTTCTCTGATGGAGAATTCAGTCACCGCTCAAAAAAATATATACACACAATATTTTTAAGCGGGACACCCTGTATTCAGTAAATTAAGTAAGGTATAATGCAAACCCTTTGAGGAACAACAAATATATCCCCTTCAAAAAATGTGCGAAACCAATTTAACTGAGAAAGTGACTTACTGAGAAACTAATTTCGTCAAGAGTGCCTTAAGTTTTATCCGTTTTAACATAATTCAATTCCATTTATATAATATTAATGAAACACGTTGCTGTTTTACAAATTCGTATATTAAGTAATTCAACTCAACCCCCTAGAAGCTTCATCCAAATCAAAAATTCACGCAGCATCTCACCTCTTCGTCAAAATTGACTTTTCCCATTACTTAAAATACTGCAGACAAAAAAGTTAATTCCACAACTTAATTTATTTCTTAAATAACTTTAAATTGTATCCCACTTGTCTAGTCCTCGCCTCACATACACGTATAATTTATTCTTAGCGCCACTTCGTCAAGCAAATTGTCATGTCCTTAACATCAATCTCAATTACAGCGTATGTCGTACTCGAGAGGATTCCCTAATACACCACCACAACGTTTCGCTCCGGACGCAACAAGAACAAAAGTATATGTATGTATTGCAAAAACAGCGAAAGGACTCAAGAAGCATGGCACTCCTTATCGGATCCTTCTCAGTCCTTTTTAGATATTCTGTTGCGTTCATTTCTTTTCTCGTCATGAAATACGGACGCGACAGTGGCATATACACATTTATGCATACGGAATTGAAAAGTACCGAAGAAATAGCAGAAGAATCAAGAAATTCGCTGATCAAAATTCATGAAATCAAATCACAGGTCTAATCCCACATATCGTGAAAGTTGGATCAAGTGAGTTGCAGAATGGGGAATTCCAAGAAAAAGACGAGATGGAGGGCGGACCTCATCAAAACTGTCCCGTCCCCAGTGCTTGGTGTCCTTACATGTGTAAAAGAACAAACTCCCCGAGCATATTATCTAATTCCGCTTTACATACGGCGACGACATGGCTTGAATATTAAGAAAGAGATAAAAAGCCCGAGAGGACATGAGTAAGGAAAAGTCGCGGGTATTTCTGAACTAAGGGACAATTATTTGAATAAAGTTCAAATGGCGGATTGTGACCTTCCCATGCAAATTAAAATTAACTGTGTTTCACCCTTAGGATATCGGATCAATTTTTGAAGAATCAATTGGAAGCAATTTCTCTTTATATTGGGTGATGCAGTAGAATTGCAGAACGTGAACTCGTGAAATGCAGTTCAGTCCGTCTAAAGATAAAATCGACCATATATCTACACATCGACTGCAGGTCGCAGGTCGGTTCCATTACATTTTTGACGATTCTTTACTTATTTATGACAATAGCCGTGTTCGATACAAGCGAACTCAGTTCTAGAGTGAATCGAACGCCATGGATCTGCGACGAGCGAATTCAAATAGCCACCATACAGATACCTCGCCGCATGGGGCGAATTGCGGATTCAGTATACATTTATATACACAGATGCGATTTGCCCAAAAAGCAGAAATACGTTGACTTTCAACCAAATCCTTTTAACTCTGAAACGATGTGATCCCATGCGAGATATTGGATCATAAACCCGGTCAGTCGTTTTGTATGGGATCGTTCTTTTATTCGGGTGAGACAAACACTGCTAATGTCATCAGATAGGGACTAAGCAAACATCGCACTTGATCATGATAGAATAAATTATCAATGCTCTTGAAATGTCATCTTTCTGAACATGGCAATTTTTTTTTATCGGAGTGCGAGGTTTTCATATTTATCTTCACTTAGGCGGCTATTACACTATAAAAGTTCTTTTACAAATATCTTTTATGAACGGTATTTTAAAGAAACTTTTATGGTGATAATAGCCGCCCAAGGGGGAAGGTGTGTGAGCTTGTCAGAAAAGTATTAGAAACAAGCAACGCTCATATCACAAATCTTTACTTGGGCGGCTATTACACTATATAGTACATTATGTATAGTATAGTGTTCATAAAAGATATTTATAAAAAAAAATTTTATAGTGTAACAGCCGCCTTATTTCGCCTTGCTACTCCATTATACCTGCATATAAATAGTTTCTTCAACGCGCTCAACATTTATTTTTAATCACCATACGTCTACATACTAATTTAAAATTAACGTAATTCTTTTAGCATCTATGGTGCACTCTTGCAAACCATCCATTACAATACATGCTTTACCATTACTTTACCATTACTTTTTAATTATTGATTTATCATATTTCAACACCATTGCATGTGAAAACGAAATCAGTGAAAAGTAAAAGTACATTTATGTAAGTTCATTTTAAAAAGCTTTACTCTTATCTGATACTCAGTTATCTGGAGAAATATCCACAGCACGAAAAAAGTTCTTGGCAGCGGTGGGATTCGAACCCACGCCCCCGAAGAGACTGGTGCCTTAAACCAGCGCCTTAGACCGCTCGGCCACGCTACCTTGATGGCCGTTTACACGAGGCAAACTTGCTCACTTGCCGATAACACAATTTCGTTAGGTATATATGTATGTACGAACGCTCGTATTATTAAACATTATCTATACACCACTGTGACAAAAGTATCTCATGCTGTAACGTCACATCTATTATTAGCATTCCCACATGTTAGTTTCAATTTGTTGAATGTTATGACGCGCTATTTATGTAAATTTGTCGGCTAAATATACACTGAGTCGTTCAAATCGGATGAAGATTAGACTGCACATAAAGAGTGGCACGAAACGAATAAAATTAAATAAAATTTGTTGTATGGAAAAAAGTGATTTATTGGTGCTTAAGGGGCTTCGCTTGAAGTTCGATTGGAAATATGTTTTTTTTTTGTTGAAATTTACATTGTGTAGTTTTTTGCTTTTATGTGAACTTTGTGAATTAAGCTAAGATTCCACTATATGTGCAATGCACATGTATTTGCTCAAAAAGTGTGTATGAGCATGCTCATATAGTGGAATCGTCGAAATTGTATACTGAGAAATGTATGCTCATGTTGTATGTGCATCACTACTCATACAGAAGTATGTGCATTGCTTATATAATATGAAATCACCCTGAATTTCAGTTAAGCATTGCGTATGTGCACGTATGCTCAACTTTGCGCATAGAAAAAAGTATGTTCGTACAAGAAAAACTGCAGAGCATAATTTTTTGTATGTGCACATACAAATTCATTCGCATTTGTGGCTGTTAAATGTAGTATTTTGGAGACATGATGATTGAGGACGCATGAAAGAAATGTATCTTTTTCAGATAATGTATCTTTTTTTTGGCGTTTGCCCATTGTGGAGTAAAATGTCGAATTTTTGTACGAAGATGATGATGCTCAGGTTGTATTGGGCTTTTTGTATGTTCGCGAGGCGAATGTATGAAAAAACAAAAATGTACTACTGTTTCCAGTCCTGTGATGAGGAGCAGTATATTCTCGGCAATTAAGTGGAATATGGGCAAGATGGGTGTCATATGAATCGCGGTGATGGCGCGAATGTTCTACAGTACAGCGCCTTCAGCGCAACCAAACTGTCCGAATATGTGACGATTCTACCCTTCTTCCGAGACGATAGTAATAACCGCTTCGGCTGCCTTCTGAGTTGCATTCACCTGGATTATGCTGCACTCATCAGACAACCTGAAGGATAGATTGCATGGAAGTTCTGGCGAATAAACTTCTTCACAAACTTCAGTTTCCGTCTTGGACCCGTCTGTGAAGAGGTTTAGAGTCTTTCCACGTTCACACTTATCTATCGGGAAATTGTCTCTATCGGGTATATTAACCCTGAAGTTTATGCTAAAATTCAATTGTTGTTTCGTATAGTCCATATTATTTGGTGATAGTAATACTACGATGGCCATATAGCCTTTGTCTGAAGTGCCCTACTTCACTGGGCCTTAGAGCACATTTAGCTGCCTCATTCCGTAGAAATAGGTCGACCGGCGGAAAATTAAGCATAGTGTTCAGAGATCACGGGGATGCTGTCTTCAACGCACCGCACCGATGATCCCCAAGCAACAAAGTCTCTGTACTCTCTCCATTTTCTGTATGCTGCTTTTTGTGTTGAGTGTTATCCATTAGACGACATCTCCTTATGCTAAAATGGGTCTTATATTATCCACCAGACGACATCTTCGTATTCTAGAATGGGTCTTATAACGGCTCTGTTTAGTCTACTGTCTAGAATCATCCCTGAGTTCTTTGCATGGATTGACAAAGCTAACTCCGTGTTACCCATCACTGGCAAGTTAAATTCCTGAAATTTGGTTCTCCTAGTAAATTTTTTGAAGACTTGCACCCAATTTTCTTCTACTTGCCCACTTTAGTAGCTTACTGAGAGCCATAGTTTTTAGACCTGATAATGTGCCTATGTTCTTGCCGGAAACGAGTATCACGACTTCGTCTGCGTAGGCCAGCATAAGAATCCCAGATGATTCTTAGGATTTTAGTAGAGCATTAAGTACGAGTAGCTATGGAATACGATAGTGCTCCTCCTTGCGAGTACTTCTCACCGCCCTCTCGGTAGCTTTTGCACCACCCCATTCGGACGTTATCAGCTTGTTTAAAAGTAGAGCTTTGATCCAAAGAGTTTCGTTCACCTAGGCGTGTCCGATGGTTTCCATTATAGCCTCCATTGAGACGTTGCTGAAAGCCCCTGTTATGTCCAGGAATGCACCAAGAGTGAATTCTTTGTATTGAAGGTATATATCAATCGGGGAGACTACTTCATGAAGAACAGTTTCCACGGATTTCCCTTTTATATAAGCATGTTGAGTTCTTGAGAGGTATGTTGGGTCAATAGTCTCCCTGATGCACTATACACGTCTCCAACGTCTTTAGGAAAAAGAAAGTTTGACTGATCGGTCTAAAATCCTTAGGATTAACGTGGCTGCTCTTGCCTGATCTGGGGATAAAAGCCACTCTAGACTCCCTCCATGTCAGAGGTATTGTACCTATACATATCCTCGTTGTAGACATTCTTTTAACATGGCGACAACCCAGGGTGTTATAGCGTCCGTGGGTTTTTTTCAGTATTGCAGAAATAATTCCCTTGAGACCTGACGATTTGAAGGCGTCAAATGCCAATCAAATCGCTCGTCTTACACGTCTGCACGTTAATAGCCTCGGGACGTTGTTTCGTTTTGCGCCGCTATTTCCAATTTCTGACCGTGTAGCCAGGGGATGCTGGTCTTTACAGCCAGGGAAATGGGTGATAAGAAGTTCACCTAGTGTTTCTGCGCTGACTTCTATCCACCCCCATTCTCTTTCCTGAGGGTGGTGGGTGGCACCGGATTTTTAGAGACGGATTTTCTTAGGCTTCTCTCTCCGTCTTTTCAGCTATTCCGTTCAGCCGCCCTTGGTTTTTTTACTACTTTTATTGAATTCTTACACTTATACATCATCCCGCCCCGTACGCTTGGCGTTACTGAAGAGCTTTCTTACTCTAGAGCGGGCCTCCCTAATCTCTTTGCTCGACCAAAGTCGTTTAATTTTCTTTAGGGGTTTTATGAGGGGATGTGTTGCATACACTAACAAGGGTGTTCGTTAAAGACTGCGCTGGATTCCACATGAGTGTAGTATTACATCTGGGACATTCTCGCTAGTGGGCTGCCTATGTGTTTAATAGGTTCCACCCCGTGTTGTTGAGTAGAAAAGTAGTAATGACTCACCTCTATTCTTGTCGTCCTTACTTCGCCATATCGTGTGGGGTGCGTTAACATCGCTGCCTATCACCATGTTCACTTTCCTTGTGGTCTCGTAATCAACCAGCGTATGCAGCTCCTGTGGTGGCACGGGTTTGTCATGTGCCACGCATTCTGAGGCTATTACAAGTGAATGTCCTTGAGCGCGCTCAACAAGAATAACTTTTAGATCACTCCTTGCCATAATGGCCATCCTCAACCTACCCTCTTTCTGATAGCTTATAACGTTGTAGTTGTTCGTTAAGAGTCAATTGATTTGGCCATCCCCAGAAATCCACGGTTCCTGGAGGAGCGCCACATCATAGTTACTCTCCTATAGTGTGTGCTGCAGCTCTGCTTATGCGGAAATATTGTGATGCAGGTTGATTTGAAACACCTTTAGCATATCGCTAAGGTTGCTTCAATAGTGATGTGGTCGTTAGAGTAACATCTGGATTATCCGTTTCAGATTCGCCCTTATTCTCGTTTGGCCTGATGTTGTCGGCTGCGACTGAGGATCTCGAACTCCTTTTCCACGTCGTTAGCTTCCAGCGTATCCTCCGCTGCCGGATGATGGTTTGTCCTCCTTCCGGTGTCGGTTCACCGGTATGCATGCCTAACCCATCATCCATCGGGATGTCAGAGGTCTGTCGTTGGAGGGAGGTCCCTGTCGATAAAATTCTGGAATATTGTCCGAATCGACTATTTCCAAATTGGAACCATCCCATAAACCGTCCAGTGTCGGCACATTGTATCTGCACCATTTCCGTGTTGCTTTGTTTATGCAGCTTATTATCTTTGAACCACCCAGCTCCATCAAACGATGTCATAGGTTGGTCGGCGTCCGATTCCATTCGCTGCACCAGTTTATCTATCAGTCTCATCTTTACTGCTAACTTGGCTCATTTTGCCCAGAGTCGCTGCGGTCAATGAGCGCTACCACCAAATGTCCTTTTACTGCCCCGGCAGCAATCATTTCTTTTCTAACCTTTCCGGTCTTCCTGGAAGTATTCGTCACCATTTGCATGGTGGAAACCATTGGCGATTGCTTTTTGCCCGTTGCGCTTTCTCTGAGCGCTGTCCTTTAACAGCCATCTTTTGCAGTTCATGTTGTTCGACTTTGTTGTGGAACTGCGGGTCACTGAGTTTTCGCGTTTCTCCAAATGTTTGTTGCTACTGTCAGTAATCTCCTTAGTCCACGACAAATTCTTCGCCTCGTTAAGGCTCAGATGCAGCTGTTTCCAAGTTTCGCGTTACTCGTATTGCCGCCTTGTAGCGCCTCTTTGGACTTTTTGGTCGTATGCCATTCAGTGTCCGCCCCCGACGATTTGGACCTTTTGGTCAAGTGCCGTTCAGTGTCCTTACCAAACGATGGGGAGCTTATCAGGCGGTCTCCTTCCGTCCGGGTCATGTTACGTTTTTACCTCTTCGATCAGAGCGATCGCTGCCAAGCTCGGTATCGAGTGTGTAGGTAGATTGCGTTTACACGTTTTCTTAAGTTAAACAGTTTAGTGTTTTGGAGATTCCCATTCACGTATCAGGTGACTTGGGCATTTTATGTTCGGGGATTCCAATCTTGGGGATTTTATTTTTAGAAATTTAAATTTGGAGGTTGGAATATTCCCTCAACAAAAAAAGTTACACAACATTACTCTTTCACTTCTTTGAAACGAATAACTAACCCTATTAAAATTCAAAATTACGTAATTTTAAATCACATGACACTTTCGTTTGAACATTGGTAAAAAAAAATGAAAATGTTCAAGTCTTCTCCCAGATAATTATCGAAGTTTACCTCTTCAAACCATGAGGATGAACTCAAGAAGCCATCTTCGCAATTATCATACACACTCGTCGTCCCGTTATCACCGAGAGGAATTTTCCGTGTTTAATTACCGACCAAAAAGGTCCTTATCGCCTAAATTGAGTTCAAGTACTAAACTGTGTCTTTTCGACGTCAACTCTTAAGGACCATCATGTTAGTTTTAATTGCACAATCAACTATGGGCATAGGTGCGGATGCCGGCACTGCAGGAACATTGTCAGTGCAGAAAAAAAAACATGGCAACGACGAAAAACAGAATGAAAATTTCAATAACGGTTAATGACTGAAGAATGCAAAAGGACACGAACGACAACTGGAGGACCAAGTGTGTCACAGCGGCCGAGCGTCTGTCTTTTGTCAGTATGTGGGGAAAAAAAATAAAAAACCGACGAAATTCAATGCCTCAGGTCTTTTCTCTTTAATTTGCAGACAATTTCAATTTCCGTTTACAACACCTTTAATTATTTCGTCTAGACGCACGAAGCAATGATACAAATGGCAAACGTGATGTGTTGTAACGCTGCGAAACAAAGACGTAAGGACATGGAAGGAACTCTTCTAATGGTCATTTTGTTGTCTCTGTGCCTTGCCGAACGGATTTCCAAGCCAAGGATACACAGCCGGGCATGGCATGCACGATTTCATCCAACGTTCGGTTTTAGTGTCGGTTTTCATGAGGCGACAGAATCGCTCCTTGCAAGCGGGCTCACGAATTGTCTGACAACTGTCGAATGGTTTTCCAATTTTCGGACTGCGAACGAATTCCAAAATGCGGGAGCTGGACACAATGTAGACATCTTGATTCTGGTTAAGGTACTTCAAGAACCTGAAAATATGTCAATCAATCAATAAAGTTGACCTCTTAACTGCTTGCGAACTTGCCTACCTCTTGAATGCTTCAAAATGATGATCTCCCTTGAGGAACCACGATGCGTGCATGTAGATACCGAACGGGGCACGATTTGAATGATAAGTGTTGTTGAAATTTCGCACCATAAAGTGGAAAATAGCATTAACATCATCCTCGGGAGGATAGGGACAAGCGTCAATCATCGAGCAACGACTTCCCTCCACATCTTCCCACATGAGAATTGGATTAACCCACACATTGGGTATGGATGCAGTCGGACAGGTGCCAATTGGACAGTCTTGAGCGGATAGATAATCCAGGGAGTAGGGCCACAGACCGGGCGAGACAAAATGCTGCGTGGGCCACGAACTATCGTACGTCAAGCCAATTTGCTTCATGGCCTGGTACGTATTATTGCCGGATATTTCAAAGAGCGGAACTCGCAATCCTTGAATATCTTTGATGTCCATATTAGCAAAGTGGGCCATCATTTGACGTTGGCCGCCAAATTCCCTGACTAGTGTTTCAACGTCAGCATTACGCCAGTACTTAGTGTACGGGCTGTGGCTAATGGAGTGAAGAGCGATTTCGTGCCCTTGTGACCACAACATATGAACTTTAGTGTAGTCGGTGTATTCGTGGGATACGAAGAATGTTGCCTGAATCGGACATCCGTCAGGATTACGTAGTCCACCCATGGATTCCTTGATGTAATTGTAATTCAGCGCCGTGACGGCATCATCGAATGAAACAACGACCATCTGAAGGGAGAGATAATAAAAACGTTACTGAATTCATGTAGTTGGACAGACAGTAGCAGTCCTGCCTTACCTGCGGAATATCTTTCTCATCAATGTCGCGCGATAGATAAACATCGGAACATCGGCATTTGGGCGCTTGACATTTGGACAAGTTGCAAGGTTCAGCTCTTTTCAACGTTCCCCTCTCATTCTGCTTCTGTGGTCTATTTTGCTGTGGCCTCTTCGGTGGCGACGGTGGATTATACCACGAGTTCTCGTAATTGTCCTGGCCGTAATAATTATTTTGTGGCTTCTCCGCTGGCCTCTGGTAGTAGTCATCATTATTCCAGTTGTAGTTATTTTGAGGTTTCTGCGGTGGCTTCTTCAAGTAGTCGTCATCCAGCTTTTGCGCAGGTCTCACAAAGAAATCATCATCCGGCTTTTGAACGGGTTTCTTGTAGTAGTCGTCATCCGGTTTTTGCACGGGCTTCTTTTGGTTGTCGTCATTAGACGGCAAGAAAGGGTTCTTCGGCTTCTCAGGAATCTTTTCAGGAGATTGCTGGGGTACTGGCGCCTCTTCATGCACGGGCTCGGGGGCTGGTTGTTCAACAGGTGGTTTTTTAACTTCCTCGGGTTCGAATGCGCTAGGCTGATTTGCCAACTCCTGGAACCATGATGGTGCTTCTGCGTCCTCGTTCGAATCCGCTCGATCGGTTAGCGACGGAAAGAAGTCTTCGTCAAAATTTAACTGTTTGGCCAACGCCAAATTAACTAATAATAAACAAATTGCAATTTTCAATGCCATTGTGTTGTACTTTGAAATGGCAATCAAGTATTGATTTCAACACATCTAGCTTTGAGTCTTTTATAATAAGCGATCGACAAGAGGAAGTGTTGGTAACTTCTTTCGGTAAAAAGAATTCAACTTCACAGAACACTTACAAGAACATAATTGTACGGCAATATTTTTGTTTTAATGGACATTTGCAGTCTTGTTTAAGATACAATAGAACACTGATTGATAACAATAGTGATAACGGGTTGATCAGGCGTTAAACATCATGTGACAAACAGTGACGCCTTGTCGGCCACGATCAAAGTCCTATAAATGGTCTACAAATGTTTCGATGCTTTCGATGACTGACTAATAATGTTTCATAATAGCATACATAGTTGGAATTTTAGAAGTTTCTACGCTTCGGCTATTGATTTTGTTATGAATGTTACAATAAAGTGTTTACGCAATATATACACCGTGGAATCTATGTTTCTGGATCCAAGTGAAGGCTTTTAGGGGCAGCGAGTGATTTTCATGTTTCAATTGTGTTTTGTTTGCAAACAATTAGGTTTCTCCTTCTACGCCTACCTCAAAAAAGGCTAACAGTGGAAAAACCAAAATAACGAAATGTTATGTTTCTGTTGATAACAAGAGTTGGTCTGTTCCATTAGTTCATATAATTTTATGGCAATATAGTGTTTGTCCTGGCACCTCCCATTCTCAGATTTCCACCATATTTGTTAGTTAGCTTCCTTGGATGACCATAGGCAGCACTCGGTGCGCTTTTTGGGGGTTTTCAACAAAACTACCGGTACATTAGGTGCGTCTATTGTTGGGCAGAGCATAGTAGAGCAAGATAAATGGCTAAAAAAACGCTATAGAGCAGATTAGAGTAGCGAAGTCGAAAACGGGGAATGTCGTTGTTGGGACTGTGTCTTGGTTAGTTTAGCAAACGTCAACTCAAATTTCAAGAGAAAACTTGTACAGATACAACCGCCAAATTTCCTTTAGGCGACATGCATCATTTTGTATGTTTACTATTCCATATGGTTACACAGAACGAAGATTTTATTGACATGAAATTAAATTAATATGCTTTCCAAATTGTAAAATTCCCGAAAACTTCGACACTTGCACCGCCTAAATTTCAAAACTCAGACTACTTAACAGAGTAGAATTCTTGCACTAACTTCAATCCAGAGCAACTCAGATCAGATTGTTATCGTAATCGTGTGATGTTAATCTGCTTTGCTCTGCATGGCTGTTAAAAAAACGCGCACTATTGTAATGTGTTCAAATCAGATGCTTGATAGAGACATTAACCCAACGCATAGGTGTCTATGATGGTCACCATCATACACCAAATCTTAATTTGAAAGTTCATCCTCCAAACACTGGCCTTCGATGGGCCAGTCAAAAAACGACTAATCACTTTGCACGCTAGATTTTAAATGACAGCCCAACAATCATCTCTGTGTTGTATGAACCAGCCAACAACAACTTTGAACAACACTGATTGACAGACGCGCTGGGCCATTAGGCACTAAATGTCATCTGCCAGTCTACTGACAATGGCTTAAAATTGCCATTTATGGCCCATTGTAGGTATATAGCAGCCAAGAGAGTTTCTCGGCTAAGTTTTATCGAAGAAAATTCATTTCAGTTCCTGCGGGCATTTCAAGTGGTCAAATATCAACCAAATTTAATACGTGGCGCTCTTCAGTGAATAACAGGACCTTCTTGGATATCAAGTGAAATCGAAGCAGAATCTGGCATATATGCGTATCTTCTGAATCTGTGCAGTGAGGTCAATGGATTGAAGTGCTCTTCAAGGCTTTCGGAGTCCTTTGTTCAGGACAACAGGACCTTCTTGGGCACGAAGTGAAACGGAAACCAGACATTTTAGTCCAATCTATTTTTGGTTTGTCCAGGAAACAATGTAGAAGTTTGCTTTTACAATTTTTGTTTCGGGGTACTGAATCCTAAGCGTTTCTTTAGCACCCCGAAAAAAAATGCGTTTCAAGAAAACTGCGCGAAAATTGTTATTTTATCCGGGTTTTGCTTATAACTTGCGGCTTGGACAAGAAATCAATAGCACAAAAAAAAAACACTATGACCCCTGGAAGAGCATGGGCGCGGCAACATCTCTGGCATTTCCATGCCTTGTTGACGTTTCAATAGCATATATAATTTTCGAACGTACAGTTACTAGCATGCACTATGCGCCGTCTGACAAGCTCGGAGCGCAGTGGGTGTTCTATTAGTGGGTGTTCTATTAGTACTCACAGGCACAGGTACTTGTTCGCACCGAGGATGAAACACTTCCGAAAAGTATATATGCTATCGAAACGTCAACAAGGCATAGAAATGCTAGAGATGTTGACGCGCTCATACCCCTGCAGGGGTCAAGGCAATTAACAAAAAATGACAGAGCCAATGCAGTCTTTCTTGCATTTACAATAAGCTCATTGAAGTAGTTTGTCGGGTGCAGAATGCAGACACCGACAATGTGGTGATTACCATCAGCCCGTTCTTTGCCATTTTCCACGCAAATATTTCTGCGTTTTCTGTCAATACCCAATTGCCCTGCAGATGCATCAGTAGGTTGTACTGCAGCAATGTTAGACCTCGCCTTATAAGGTGGGATGCATCCGGGGCGGCGAAACAGGTCTGGCCCGTGTCGGTAATAACCAAAATTAAAGGGGGATAGGACCACACCATGAAATCACCGCCAGCTTCACGGTGGACAGTAGTGCGGAGACATTCTTGGCGCCCTTGTCAAGCCGTTGACCTTGGAGAACTTACTTCCTTACTTGTAGATTCGATTACAGGTAGCGCTTCTACTATTGTATTTTATAGTCCAGCTTGGAGTTATAGTGAGCCCCGGCATCGTTTTTAGCCAATTTTCGAGCTAACACAGCAAGTATTGCAGTGGGCCGAACTTCGCGCATAAGTCGCTCGCACGGTTTCTTAAATCCTGCTGATATTGAAAATAGTATAGTAATATCTACCTTCTTAAGCCGACACAAGGGATTGTGGAATCCGTAACATTATGGTGACGAATTAATAGCGGCATAGTTTGCAATCTCAGATCTGAACATTGATGGTAAAAAGTCAGAAGTTCCAACATCGCTAGTCTGGGTATATACGACAGGATTGCTGCAACGAATGATTGTTTAACTAACACAGAGTAATAAGCTTCTGTCAAGCGTAAAGCTGTTTATTAAAAATTCACAGCATTATCCGCCGCCAAAGTCTCTGGAATCCCAAATACCTATGGAAATAGAGAGCTATGCCCACAATCCGAGGGTTTTGTAGTGACCCATGCCAATAGAATGTGAACTGTCCTAGTCCTGGACATTGCAAATTGCAAGCTTGCGTAAAAAATATTAAAAATAAATTGTTTGAATAAATTGTTTGAATAATTACAGAAAGTAGAGTCAGTGGTCTCGAAATGCAAGGGGGTGGGATAAATTATGATCTCATATTTTCCCCTCTACCGCTTCTCCTGTTTTCAAATTTGATGAAAATACCAAAAATGGAATGTCCCCAGTGGTGCCTTTCTCATGATACAAAAAATGGTGCCTTATACCAGATAAAACAAAAAATGTTTACCTTCATTTCCCCTCTATGGGGACCTCCCCTTAAAGTTGGCCTATTACGACGCATCACTTTCCCCGCGAATAATAATAATTCTATACATTCCTATAAAATTTCATGAATGTAGCTTCAGCCGTTCGTGAGATATTCTATGGACGGACAGACATTTAACAGATTTCATTACTACAGAACCCTATAAACCATCTCTTTATCAGTACCACGATTGCCATATGGCAACCGGCCACCATGGCGCCATCTGTAGGTGGATTTTGAAAAAAAAAAATTTATTGTGAAGCTACTACAAACATTTGACCAAAATTTCAAGTCTCTAGCTTCATTCTATCGAAAGTTATCGTGCGAACGTACAGACAGACAGACAGACGGACAGACAGACGGACAGACAGACATGGCTAAATCGAATCAGGAGGTGACCCTTAAAGATAGGATGCAATTCAGGTTAACATACTTGTAAGTTAATTACATTGATAATAAAGATACAATATTATCAAAAAAAAGAAGGCTTAAAAAGGTTTATTGAGCCAATACTCCAAATCCAAACTGCGGGAGCCGCTGCGGTTTACAGATTTACATTGAATTAAAAAGCAATCTCAGCAGCAGCCGCGGTTTGTTCCATTTGAATTCAACGTAAATTTGTAAACCGCAGGTGCTCCCGCAGCTTTTAAACTCGGCCTTACAGTGACGACTGATTTCGAGCAGCGGAATTTATTTCTCTGGAGCGAAATACTCGTATGTATATTTCGATAATACACTTTTCGATGGTGCTCTCTTCGTTGCATTTCGTTCCGCGTAACGCAATACCAAACATCAGACCCAAAAGAACGGTACGACTCTGCGACAAGCGAACTTAAACAGCCACTATACAGATACTTCGCCGTCGAGGGGGCGAATTGCGGACTCAGCATACATTTAGATAGAGCCGAAATTAGTTAACGTTCAAGCAATTGACTTTCAACTTTGATTCGATGAGACCCCATACTACTTTGCCTTAACCCCTAGCGGGGCATAGCGCGTCAACTACTCCTGCGCGCCATCGTACTCTGTTCTGGGCAATGGGGCGCAACTCCCCAAAAGACTTACCCAGTACCTGACACTCCTTTGCCACAGATCGACGCCATGTGATTCAAGGACCCCCTCTTGGTCGGCCTTGGTTGGAAATGGGGTTCCATTTCATGGCATGCAAAGCAATGCAGTTATCACTCTTCCGCAATGTGTGACCTATCCACTGCCATTTTCGCCTGCGTATCAATTCGTCGATTGGCATCTGACCCGTACGCCGACTTAGCTCTTCATTTGATATTGTTTCGGGCCAGAAAATTCTTAAAATTCGACGAAGACATGAGTTGACGAAAACTTGCAGCTTTCTGGTAACTCCTACGGAAACTTTCCATGTACTGCTCCCATACAAAAGTACTGATAGTACCAGGGAGCGAAACAGGCCCAGCTTGGTCTTGATGCTGAGATAACTGCCCTGCCAGATTTTGGACAGCATGCCGTATGCACGTTTAGCCTGGTTGATACGACGAGCGATGTCCTGCTCCGTACCACCATTTTCGGCAACAATGCTACCCAGGTAGACCAAGTTGTCCACCTTCTCCACAGGCTGCCCATTAATATTGATGGCAATAGGTGTCGGATTTCTTTTTCGCAACTGCGGGCTAAGAACCTTGGTCTTGTTGGTATTAATCTTTAGCCCAACCTTGCTTGCCTCCCTCTCGAGATCTAACGCCATTGCGGACAGATCCATGATTTTGTGGGAGAGTAGGCATATGTCGTCAGCGTAGTCAAGATGTTGTAGATAAGATGTCAAAGTCCATTGAATTCCTCTGTCGAGTCCGGATAGGGCTGCATGCAACACATCGCCGATCACTATGAGGAATAGGATCGGTGAGAGGATGCACCCCTGCCGAACTCCACTGCGAATCTCAAAGTCCCCCGACACCTTACCTTTATGCAGAACGCGACATTTCGCGCCGTCATAGGTTGCCTTAATAATAGCCACAAGCTTCTCAGGGATGCCTCTCCTGCGCAAGGCCGCCCATATAGAATCCCGGTTCACACTATCAAAAGCCTTTTCGAAATCGATGAAAAGCAAGTGAAGCGGAGAATCGTATTCAGCGCATTGCTCGATGATGATTCGCGAGGTGTTAATGTGATCGACACAGGAGAATCCAGATCGAAAGCCAGCCTGCTCTTCATCAATTGTGCTTTCTAAGTGGGCCTTTAGTCTTTCCAGGACGATTTTAGCTATTATCTTGGCAACGGCAGGAAGCACACAAATGCCTCTCCAATTATTACAGTCTGTGAGGCTACCCTTCTTTGGAAGTTTGATGATCAAACCTTCCTTCCACTCAGTGGGAAAGGTCTCTGTATTCCACGCTTTATCAACAAGTGGGTGCAGCAAATCGGCAGTTACGCTTGGGGCTGCTTGATAAAGTTCGGCAGGGATGCCGTCAAGTCCGGCGGCCTTTCCTCGTTTTAGTGCAATAATTGCAGTGACTATTTCCTCTTTAGTCGGGGCAGTGGACCGTATACGCACATTTTGATGGTTAGCTAAATTATCTATATGAGGGGGAACTTCACCAGAGGTTACACGGTTCAAGACCGCGGCGAAGTGTTCTTTCCACCGCCTCATTTGATCTTCTTCCAAGATAAGTAGCTTTCCATCACTATCTTTCACCGGATGTTGGCAGGAGTTACGACCACCTGTAAACTCCTTGATGACACCGTATACGGCGTTTAAGTTGTTACTTCTAGCGGCTTCTGCTGACGCTAAAAGAGAATTGGCATAAACTCTTTTATCGCGTCGCACACTACGCTGAACTTCTCGAGCTTTCTGACGGTAAAGGAGTTCGATGCTGCTTCGATTGTCGTCTGAGGCTGCAGCCAAACGAACTTTCAGCTCCTTTGTTTCAACAATCCGCTGCCATGAAGCGTCGGACATCCAGGGCTTATTCCGGCAATCCGGGTTTGGGCCAAGGATGGTATTTGCGCTATCAATGTACGCATTTTTTACGGCATCCCAGTTTTCGTTTATGTCACTATCTGGGTGACTAGTTATCTCAGCCGCTTTTTGCGCAAGATGGTCATTATATTGTTGTAAGACAGCTGGATTTTTTAGTCGAGCGGTGTTGAATTTGCGGGGCCTGGATCTTTCGTCGCTAGGGCGGCGCACGACTGCAATACGCAATCGAACATTAGCGATCATAAGATAATGGTCTCTTCCCATCCCAATATCGGCACCCTTCTTGTTTCGCACGTCCAGGAGGCAACTCTTGAATCTTTTACTAATGGCAAAATGGTCGATTTGATTTTGTGTTCTGCGCCGATCAACAGAGGACCAACTGATTTTGTGGGGGTCCTTATGCTCAAACATAGTACCACCGATGAAGAGACTGTGAAAGTTGCAGAACTCCACAAATCTTTCACCGTTGTCATTACGATCACCAAGACCGTGTCTCCCCATCACATGTCTGAGCCCATAGTTATCAGCGCCAACTTTCGCATTCAAATCACCCATAACCATTATAATGTCACCTTTAGGTGTTCTGCTCTGAACGGCGTTTAGTTCTTCGTAGAAGGAGTCTTTTGCCAAGACATTGTCGGGTTCAGTAGGGGCATAACATTGTATTATTGAGATGTTCCTCATTTTGGTCCGGAACCTGGCGGTCAAGACCCTGTCAGAGACCGGTTCCCAGGATAAGAGACAGTTTCACGCGGCTCTGGTTAAAAGGAGCCCCACACCTGACTCACGGCGACTACCGGTAGTTTTACCGGAGTACAACATTACAGTGCTGCCCGTTGGAGAGATGAATTCTCCGCTGTTCCACCATCTTATCTCACTAACTCCTAAGATATTTAATTTGTACCTCAGAAATTCACTCTCTAATTGAAGAAATCGTGCGTTCTGGGGACCTTCTGATCCATTGTCCAGGAGAGTACGCACATTCCAGAATCCAATCTTTGTCATTGTACGATAGCTAAAAGTCGTAACCGTTGAGTCAGTCCTTATCCGAGGCATAGTTGACGTTTCGTTAGCATATTAAGATTTCGGATAGTGCAAGTTGCTGGCATACACATCCTGTCCTTTGATTGTCGGTTTTAACGACAGGCCCTCAAAGGGAAAGGCCGTGGTATTTTTTTCACACCCCACACCACAGGGGTACCTCAACCAAATCATCGCACCGCCATCACTGGCGGCTTGACGTTGGTTGGCAATGGTCAGTGACCACTGCCGTTCCAGGGGGCGCCCACGCGGAGGACTATGGAAGAGGAGTTTTTGCCCCCCATGAGACCCCATACGAGCCCATGATTCAAACTGGTCTGTCGTTTGTATGAAAATGGTCCGACATCCTGTGAATCGAAAGCGGCTATTATTTGGGCTCAGAGACAATGGGCGCATTCGGGCGTCACGGAAAACAGCGTAATACACTGCATAAAAATAACGAATTCCTAAGCAGCACAAAACAATTTTTTTTGTGACGCCCGAATGGTATGCTGGCTCACCTGTTGCAAATTGACATGCCTGCATTCACAAATCGGTAGCACTACTTGAGCGCTCCTATTTTTGTTCCAATTTTGCACTGAATTACAACAACAAAAATGGGAGCGCGCAGGTAGCGCTGTGATTTGCGAATGCAGGCCATTCGTTCCAACTGTCAAATCGCCGCTAAGCCAAGACAACGAACAAATTTTGTGCTGCCTAAAAGTGTTAGCGCCTAGCTATTTACGCTAAGTTTAGCAGTGGTTTAGCGCAACATTCGGAGTACAAATCACGAGGCAGCACTTAAAGCTAGCTAGCAACCGTGACTCCCGAATGCACCCAATAACTAGATTTTTGATGGGGTAGCTAGTCTAAGATGGAACATGTTTTTGTGGTGACAAAACCAATATACTCGTACATAGTCTTAAAAGGTCTATGGTATAAAATATTATTGAAAATGCCAAACTGAAGGTCTCCTCTGCTTACAAAATTCACCAGTCATTTGCTTCGAAATTTATTCGACAAACTCCGAAATCCTCTTCTTTGTACAAACCATTTGTGCAAAGACATAACATATTTCAAATGGCACTATGTACACACAATACAAGGAAGCTATCACGCTGGCCCCAAATATACTGATACGTATGATATATGCAATGCAGTGTCCTTTGAATATGTTTTCGCCAATTTTCGCCGTTTTCTATATCGTTGTTACCATTGATGTCGACACACTGCCATCCTTATTTCTGTTTTTCGTCGATTTCAACGAAAGGAAAATAAGGATAAAGAAACATGTTAAATATTCTGTGCATGTCGCACCATCAGCACGCTTGCCACCCATATCTCCATAATTTTCGTTCCTAAATTATATTTAATATTTTTGCATATATTCTGTCGAAGGATGTGTTATGCAAGTGAAGATCGCAGTGGCTTTCTTGTATACTTTTGAATGGACATGGAAATTATTGTCGTGTTTTTGAACGAACTAGACAGTGAAGGGATCTTTTTCCATGTCGCTTGAGGCGTATCGAAATGGTATTGAGTTTTATAAAATGACAAGTTATTTAGCTCCCGATGGCATCCGAATTCGACTTCAGTTTTTCCTTTTTTTTTTAAGTAATGTTTTTGTTTCTCAAAAATGGGTTCTTAGTCCATCGCCCTTATCTTTCCCTTATCCAATCTGTCAACGGTACGTCTCTGATCATATGATCTCTCTCAAATGCCCTAACCCCTTGTAGGGCATAGCGCGTCAATTGTTCCATGTGGCCCAGTTGACGTTTCGACGGCATAAATTGGTTTCGGAGAATGCAGTTGCCAGCATGCACCTCCTGCACATCCATGGCCACGAACGTCGTCGTGGACGGGACTCGAACCCGAAACGCCGGTTTTCAAACATGAGACTGATGCTTCAACACATTGCGCTACCGGTTGCCCCAATCATATCATATGATGATGTGGCTCGTAACCATGTCCCCGTTTTCTCGTGAACCTTATCTCCAGTTATATTTTTCCAATTTTTATATTTTTTTAATGATCGTGGCAGTAATCCGTGGACTTGGGGCAGATATTTTTTAATCAGCTCTCCATGATTCCACTACAAAATTTTCAAAACTGGGAACTTTTTCCACCTTTCAGTCAACTCGAGAAAAATTCCAGTTTCCTCTACCTTATTCTCTTCAGCAGGAAGAAGATTAAATTCATACTGGTGGGTCTAGGCCTTTCATTGTTTTACTATGTGAAATGTCAGAGATTTAAATGTATTCTCCACACTGTCCTCGCATCTCAAAATTTCCAAGGAACAGAAAAATTGCAAAAAGATCCTAAAAAAAAAAATTGAACGAAATACCAAAATAAAGAAAATAAATGTGAACTACCCGCTAGCAATATCCTTTGCCAGGCTTCTCCGTCCCGATATACAGGAAACGAGCGAGGAACTCGCACATTCGTTGTTCTTTATGGTACGATGGAACCAATTGGAAAATTTTCTTGAAAATATTACTACGACAGAATTGAAGGAAAACGGATGAACGTTGTTCGGATACATGTGTAGAATACGAATTTCTTCTTTGAATAAAAAACACCCATTTGCCTGTACACACAATGTTTGACTATGATGGCGGAGGGTGGACCTAAGAGTAGGCATAAGGCATATACGAGAACCGGAACCCGGAAAAAAAATTCAACATATTATATTGACACTTGTGTTTTCTTGGCCCTAAATTGTGTATAGTGCGATTTGGGTTTTTGTTAAAAATATGAACTGGAAGGAAAATGGAAAAATTCCAAACAATTAAGTTGAACTTCGTTTTTTACGGATAATTTGTGAGACGATTGTTTTAGTCCTAGTGCAAATGCTCTACTTTATTTGCACTAGGAGTTACGATTTGTCGGATAGTGTGAAATTATCCTTTAAAATATACTTGAGAAGAAAGGGACCGAGAAAATTCTGACCAAGAAATATTAGTTATAACAGTAATATATTGCAATATGCGTGGTGTGCGCCGCTGGTGCCCCTTTATCATAGCATTGAACGGTCTGGAAACTCCTGTGTCTAGAGCAATATCGAAAATAGGGTTGCCAGGTTATCATCGTCCACACCTCTTCATGGACCAAAGATATTCTTTGGGATTCCCCCTGTGCAACATAAAAAGAGAGAACCGAGGCCGCAGCGTATTGGGACAGCCTTCCGGGTCTGAGACAAGCAAAGCTGTTTACTGCTGAGTACTCACAAAAATGAGCCTCAGTACGACTCAATTTGAGTCGACTTAAGGTCAGAAACATTTGCGGACTTCCTTCAGGTCACTGAAACTTAAGACATCATTTAGCAACGTTGGGCTTGGCCCCAGATTCAACCTGTCGCTCGAAGTCCGGCAGCTCGTAGACTTCTGCCGACGTACCAATCGACAATATGTAATCAGTTCCGATGCGAACGCACACCACACGGTGTGGAGTAGCAGCGACGGCAACGATAGAGGTAAGCGCTTTCTTGATTTTCTCATGTGTAATCATGTGGATGTCCTAAACAGGGGGTGTAAACCAAGCTTTGCAACGGCGGCACGAGAAGAGGTACTTGACATTACCCTTGATAGTGGTCTCTTTTCCATGTTCACTGCGAACTGGCACGTGTCGAACGAGGTGTCTCTGTCGGACCATAGACACATCAGGTTCGATATCCTTGTTCAATTCAGGACTCGTTCGGACACTTACTGTACAAGGAAAACTAACTGGAATCAATTCCGGGAATTAGTTAGCTCCAGAGTTGTATTACTAGTCAGCCCCATCAGTACTACAGGGGAAATTGACTTAGCGGCTTATGAGATCAGAGAAACTTTAACTTAACTTAATCCTCCTACAAAGATTTTACCGTTTCACGTACGTTGAATTCAGAGCGTAAGGTGCCCTGGTGGAACGAGGAACTGGCCAGCAAGCGAAAGTTAGGAGGATGTTCAACAAATCCAAGCTCTGTAATAGGTAGAATGAGTATAGAACTGCCCTCACCGCGTACAATAAGCTCATTAGGCATTTCAAACGTGTTTGCTGAAGAAGGTATTGTGAAAGCAATCAGTCGCTTGCGCAAGCGGCGCGCTTACACAAAGCATTATCCAAGGGCTCAGTTAATGGAGTAGGCCTTCTATTGAGACCAGACGGTTCGTACACTGAAGGTCCAAAAGAAACTCTAGGATTGTTGCTTCAGACCCCCTTTCCAGGTCCGTCCTGTCAGAAGTTGACCCCTCTCCAACTGCGAAACCCCACCAAGTCCCTGAACTGTTGGCAACCAAAAACCAAGTTATCTTGTCTTGAGTGTGAGGCCACTACCACTTTCTAGACAAGATCCAACCGTCTTCATGGACCAGAGCCAGACTGTGGCATGGGACTGTCTTCGGCCAAATTACGAAGCAGCGACTGCTCTGCACTATTACGGCAGCAGTACTGGAATAGCCTTCCAAGGCTGCGTCAATCGAAGGAGCTGATAATGCCCTTCAAATAAAAGGGTACTAGTCTAATGAGTATGGCTCATCTAAGACTTCTAGTGGAGTACTTATCCGACCATCACCGGATCAGATTTCAACTAAACAAAATGGGCCTGCCCAGCGAGGCTGAATGCCGTCTCTGCCTGAAGGACGTGAAAATAACTAAACACATCTTGTGCAAATGACTGGCTATCGCGCGTTATAGGATATCATTCCTCGGACAGACTACTATCAGCTCTGCAGTTCTAAGGTTAATCCATGCTATTATTTTTTGAATTTTACACGTCTGATATTTATTAATGTACCGAGTTAAAGAAAGATAACAAGAATGACATAAATGTAGGTAGGCAACTTTGAACAGTTCAGTTCATAGAAGCTTCGACGTTCAATGACTATGTTGTCTGCAATGGTCGCTACAGTACTCGCCTCTGACTATCCGGGGCGATATTGATGAAGTGCTGATGGAGGGTGCATCCTTCTGATGTGTGCTGTTGGTGTAATTATGGGTTTCCACGTATCTCGACGAACCATACCAGAAGATTGACCAGCTGTTCGTTTTCGTTTGTCGGTAACTGGAACTCAATCTACTGTTTGTGCTAACAAGTAATAGTTTGTCAGAAAAGACGCGCTAGTTTTGACCTTTCCGTTGATATGCTAACGTTCTTGGCATTGACTTCAATGGTCAATCCGACCAGCAAAATTCGACTGATGACACAATGGGGGCCTGACTATAGTTGGTAAAGAGATTTTCGTATTTTCCTATTTCACCGGGCGACGCATCGTGGTTTACGCCTTGGGTAATAGTGGCTTTACTCCTGTAGCTTATAGAGTGAGCGAAGCGAGCTTTCTAGGGCGGTACACTGAGGGTTGCAACCTCTTAAGCCGCGGAGCCCATGCAAGAGGAGCGTGAAATCATCGAAATTTAAAAACTACTATTGTTTAAAGACGCGAACCACTATGCGTCGACCGACAACTCATTGCTTATAGTTATCAGTCTTATGTCTGACTACCGGCGTTTTCAGGTTCGAATCTCGTCCACGTCTCCCGAACTGAGCTACAAAAAGCATTGTTCGCTGCTTAGCTCGTTTTTTGTTCCCCAGATGGGACAGCCCGACCTTCAAAATGATCATTTGAATTTTCGATGAAAAATCGATAGTGAAACTCGTTTAAAGTTTGATCAGTTGCATTTTTAAAGTAAGTCGGAAAAGTCGTTTTATATGAAATTTATGTAGTTTCAGGAAGTGAGGTCAAGTCTCGAATTAAATGATTGGGAGAGTGACAAATTTTAATTTTGTACGGCATTCAAGCTTTTTGACACAATTTACAAAAAATGCTACAATTATTAAAAATGGTTAAAGACAGATTGTCAATTTTTCACAAATGAACGATGCAATCTACCATTAAATTATTTACCATCTGAAGCGGGACACCCTGTATAGATACTCGTAATGAGATATATGGAAGATTCATACACCGAAGACTTTTATCGAAAGCAAATAAAAATATTTTAAATTAATTGAACACGTGCGCCCTAAATTAAAATGAATTGGACATTTCCCACAATCACTCTTGCTATTTATATAAACAACAGAACTATCAAAACTCACTATGTACTATCTATAGTCAACAATATTCACATTTTATTACTAATATTTAACAAATAATACATACAGACGAGTAGATCACAACTTATCTCAGTACATAGTACACAATACCCTACATTCTAACTTCTCAATCAAATGCCCGAAGTCAAAAACGACTCTGTATACCATGTGGTTCGTGGATTCGCCTCATCCGATGTATTCGACGTGGCACTAACGATTGATCCTAAGCCACTATCATTACTATATCGACTAGACGGGTACAATTGTAATCTAGGTCCAGGTCGCCTGAACACATCACTGACTTTCTTGTATTTTTCCTGTATTTTCTCCTTCTCCTCAATTGCAAAGGCCTTCATCATGGCCATTATATGTTCCACGCACGGCTCTTGATTATGCGTATCGCCGGAGAAATCACATTCTTGCACCTTGCGCTTCTGATAGAACAGTGAGAAATTCTTTTTCCCAACAACTATTCCGATCCGTTCGCGTGGATAATATCCTCGATAGATTAGCTTCTTTTCGCGGGCAATTTCCGTATAGACAACACTTCGTTCGAATATGAAAAGACGACATTTATAGGATCGCCGTACAGCATGATCGTAGTTGGTAAAGTCAAAGCATCGTTTGAAGCAGCCCTGATAGAGGAGATTAATCTGGAATGTAGATAAAAGTTGGTTAGGATTTAGATATTTTAAAGTACTACTATGACTGACGACAAATCCTAACACATAGACATACATCCTTCTGGCATTGACGGGGCTTGGCAGCTATTGGCCGTTGTAAAAACGGGTCGCTCCAAAACACCTCTCTCCGTACTGTGACTGGCTATCTCCTGATGTCATCCCAGGACCATCTGCGCCAGGAAACAAGGATGATGCCTCTAAGGGACCACAACAAGCTTCTTGTGAAACAGTACCTGGTGGGTTGTTACCGGAGGGAACACCCCAACACCGACCTCATGGACAAGACACCGCCACCAAGATAAGGCAGGCGTGATCTGAGGGACCTCGAAAGCGATGTCCAGAGGTATAAATGGGTTTCCTTTGACAACAACGCATATAGATCAGCCATCGCAGCAATACATCATGAGGAGGTTCAAACATCAATTGCAGGGCTAGGTCCAAATAGTATTCTCTCGGCACAACCACCAGCCATTTCTCCCGATGAGAGAATACAGAACGACACTTGCCCAACTGCGTTCGGGGTGGTGTTCGCGTCTTAACTCCTACCTATCTCGCATTGACCGGGATGTCACAAACACATGCCCGGCCTGCCATGGTACACCTCACGATGTGGACCACATTTTTAATTGACCAGCTGCACCCACACACCTGACCCCCTGGTCGTTGATACGGCGTGAGGTGTTCCGTTGCAGGCTGAACAGATAGATGTTTGGAATGTTCTCATCAATACGGGGTAGATAAAAGTTAACGCGTGAACACCAGCCTGATCGAAGTTGGGCAAGTGTCGTCCTGGTGGCTCTAGGAAGCCTCTTCTCTTCAGGTGCTATGGGTGGTGGTTGCGCCAAAAGTACTGGATTTGATTTTAATCCGGTAATTTATGAATGCACCTTTTGCTGATGGAGTAATGCGATGGCTGATTTGTAGGCGGCGTCGTCGAAGGATTCTCTATGCTTGAACATCGCGCTCAAGATGCCTCAGATCACGTCGAACATGTCTTGGTGGCGGAGTCTTGTCCATTAGATGCAAGTTAGGATAGTCCCTCCGGTAGCAGCCTATTAAATATTGCTTCGCAAGGAGCTTGTTGTGGTCTCTGATAGGCAACGTCTTAGATTCCTGGTGAAGGTGGTCTTGGGGAGACATCCAATTATGGCGCATAGGTTCTTAGACCACACAGGAGCAGCATAGTTGGCTACAGACCTTCCGACTGCTTTGTAGGTGACTAGTAGCGTTTCCTTGTCTTTTCCCATGTGCTTTCATCATCATCGTGGCGCGACAGCTCGACGTCGGGCCTTGGCCGCCTGGATCATTGTCCTCCAATTATCTCGGTCACGTGACCGCGTCCTCCAATTTTGGGAGCCCAGCAGCTGCGCGGCGTCCACACCTACTGAGCTCTCCCAACGAGATCTCGGTTGTCCTCGCAGTCTCGCTCCGTCGACTCGTTCTGGATTCATTACTCTCTTAGGCATGCGATCGTCGTCCATTCTTTGTACATGCCCTGCCCATTGAAGTCGTTGTAGTTTGACGATTTTCGAGACTTGCAGCTCATCGTACATTTCATACAACTCATGGTTGTACCGGATGCGCCATCCATCTCGATCGCAAACAGCCCCGAAAATTCGCCGTAGAACCTTACGTTCGAAAGTATCTAGCATGTTTTCGGAGGCTTGAGTTAGGGTCCATGCTTTGCAGCCATAGCATAGCACTGGTCGTATAATGGTTTTGTACACGCGAAGCTTCGTGTTTCTGTGCACATGCTTCGATTTCATTATGGGGAGAACCGAGAAAAAAGTCTTATTAGCTAACTGTATCCGTCGCTTGATTTCGTCAGTTTCGTTGGCGTCCCTTGACAGGTTGCAACCCAGGTAAATGAAGTTGTTCACGAACTCGATGTTGAGGTCCCCCACATTGATGCTCGGTTGTGCAGGTGTCCTTGTCACCGATTGCATCATTATTTTAGTTTTACCCTCGTTAATACGTAATCCAACTTCCTTTGCAGCGGTATCGAGCGTATGCAGAAGTTCTTCTGCGTCAGCCAATCTTCGGGACATGATGTTGATGTCGTCGGCGTACGCTGCTAATTGTGTCGACTTGATGAGTAGCGTCTTGCTGTTGTCCATATTCATGGCCCGAATAACGTATTCCAGTGCTAGGTTGAAGAGCGTCGGTGCCAGTCCATCGCCCTGTTTCAAACCAGTGCGTGTTTCAAATAGATCAGTAAGTCTATTCTGGATCCTGACTTGTGAGACGGAGTTGGTCATCGTCATCTTTGTCAGTCGCACTAATTTTGCTGGTATACCAAATTGCAGCATGATGTTGTACAGTACTCCACGATCGATACTGTCGTATGCCTGCTTGAAGTCGACAAAGATTTGGTATACGTTTACGTTGTATTCCCAGCACCTCTGGAGTATCAGTTTGACTGAGAAGAGCTGATCGGTTGTGGAGCGACCAGGTCTGAAACCGCTTTGATATTCGCCAATGACTCGTTCTGCGTACGGTTTTATTCTATTTTCCAGAATTTTCGTCAAAATTTTATAGGACGTAAAAACTAGTGAGATGCCCCTGTAATTCTCACACCGCAGTTTATCTCCCTTTTTATGAATTGGACAGATGATGCTTCTGCGCCAATCGTCTGGGATCTCCTCGTTCTCCCATACTCGCAGGAGTAATTGATGTATGGCATCAACTAGACTCGTTCCACCGAATCTTAGCAGTTCAGCTGGAATCTCGTCAGCGCCCGGCGCTTTATTTCGTTTTAGTGACCGCAACGCGAGATCAACTTCCTCTACTGTCGGGGGTTGAATGGGTGGGCCTAGATCAACAATATCGTCGAGAGCTTCCTGTGTGGGGATGTTAGATGGTCGGTTTAGAAGCTCTTCAAAATAAGAGGCCCATCGTTTGTTAATACCATCGGTGTCGCTGATGATGTTTCCATCCTTGTCCTTACAAAGGCTAGTCCTGGGTTGGTAGCCGTTCTTAATTGTATTTACTAGTTTGTACGCTTGTCTGGTGTTCCTATTAGCTAAGTTTTCGTTTATGTTCAGCAACTGCTCGTCAAAGTATTTACGTTTCTTACGTCTAATTATTCTATTCGATATTCGCCGTAGCTCGTCATATTTTTCTCTTCTGGCTCTGGTTCCTCGTTGAATCCATTGTCTGTAGGCCTCGTTTTTCGCGTCAAGTGAATTTTTGCATTCTTCGTCGAACCAGTCATTTCGCGCTCGCCGGGCTTTATATCCCACGACCTTCTCTGCGACATCCTTGATGGTACCCTTGAGTTCTTCCCAGAACCCATGGACGCCTGTGTTGCTGATGTTGTGTAGCATAGGTGATAGTTTTTCCTCAAGGGCGGTAGTATACGCCATCGCTGTAGCATCACTCAAGAGCTTATCAACCGCAAAGATTTTGGGAGGGCTGATTCTTGACTGGTGCACTGAGGAAATTCTACATCTGTAGGTCGTCTTCACCAAGTGATGATCTGAGTCGCAGTTTCCTCCTCGATAGGAGCGGACATCCATGACACTAGACGCCCATCTCCTGCAAATGAGGACGTGGCCAATTTGGTTGACGGTATGTGCGTCTGGAGACTTCCAGGTCTGCTTGTGAATGCGTCGATGCGGGAAACACGTAGAGCTTACGACTAGATTCCTGCTGCAGGCGAAGTCGTCCAGTGGTCCCCCGATGCCAACTTTCATTCCCGACTTTCGCGTTAAAGTCTCCCAGCAGCAATTTGACGTCGTTTGTTGGAAGTGAGTCGAAGAGAGTTTCAAGGCGGGCGTAGAACTCGTCTTTTACTGCGTCTTCTTTAACTTCAGTGGGGGCATGCACATTGATGAGCCAGAGATTGAAGAATCGAGTCTTGATGCGAATCGCACACAGCCGTTCGTTTATGGGTTTGAAGTCAGTAATATGCGGTTTGAGGTGATTGTTCACTATAAATGCTACTCCAAACTCCTTGCGGCCCGATGGTTTGCCACTTGTAAAAATTGTGTGCGATTTCTTGTCATTAATCTCGCTGCCAAGCCAATTTGTTTCCTGGACTGCAGTAATGCTCAGTTTGTACTTTTCGACCTGTTGAAGGAGGGCCTTCTCGGCCCCCGGTTTGTTCAGGGAGCGTACATTCCAGGATCCGAAAGAATAATCCTTTATTCGTTTGCGTGGTCGTCGTTGTTGATCCGTCCAATCCGAGGCTTTTGTTCCAGGTTTCTTGACATGGAGTGGTTTTTACAAGGACGAGTTGTCAGCACGTCGCTTAACCCCATTCAGGGGATGGCCTCGGAGATAGCTGCTTCAGATGGTTTAATAAACGTGCTGGAGCCCACACAACTATGTAGCAGGTCCAACTACGCAAGTCATTCCATCCTACTAGACCTGAGACGCTTAGATGTTCGTCAGCCATTCAGGCTACTGCTATCTGCCTTTTCCAAACTGTCTTATCGCTAAGACATTGGCCGTCAGCGAATTGATACACTGCCGTTACCAGGGGGCGCCCACGCGGAGGACTATGGAAAAGGTCTTTGCCCCCCCTCCCATGTGCTTTAATAAGGATTTTATTCCTGCCACGCATTCTGTTGTATATGGTTGCGGCATGGGCAGATGAGGTCGCCATGCTATGCAGGGAAACCCCAAGGATTTTTGGATGATTGGTGGTAAGAATGCGTTCGTCGCCTATAAATATCTCAAGCTGCGTTCTTAATTCTTTTGTCCAGGTGGTAAACAGGGTTCCGGATGATTTGGATGCTGACACAGTTAAATTCTTATTTGCAAAGAACCCGTTAAGTTAAATGAGGGAGCCATTAATCAGCTCGCGCATTTCATTGATGTCGTTCCCTGTTGCCAGAATTGAACAGTCATCAGCATACGTAATTAATTGGAGACCATCAGAAGGTGTTGGAATAGATAGATATAAATTAAACAAGGGGGAACACCTTGCTTAATTTTCCTGAGCTTCGATTTGCTGTTCTTCTCCGTGTAGGACTGCCTACCAGCGAGATCGATGGCGATCCATTTGATGTATTGTGTTGGAAAGGATGAGCAGTTTATGTCCGATAGAAGCGAATAGTGGCTGACTATGTCGAAGGCTTTCGACAGGTCAAGCGCCACCAAAATGGTTCTATGACAAGGATGGGCCTGGTTAAGGCCAACGTGAATGCGGGTAATGACATCCAAGGCCGTTGTTGTACTGTGCATCCTTCGAAAGCCATGCTGGTGATCTTCTAGCGGGATGTGATCCATAAGCACAGGGTGGATCAAAGCCTCTAGCGTTTTAACAACTGGTGACAAAAGTGTAATGGGCCGGTAAGATTCACCAAGTGTCGCTTTTTTGCCCGGCTTCAAAATTGGGATCACTCAGGAACGATCCGCGAAAAGATGAGACAGGTTAAATGTAGCCGTAACGTACTCAATTGCTGGTATATCGAGGTTTTTGAGCATAACCATTGAGATGCCATCAGGTCCTGGCTTTTGAGTTTTTCGCTTTTCTGATAGATGCAGCTACTTCATTGGAGGTAAAACATAGTGTGTGGTCGACGGCTCGGTTGTGAATTTTCCTGCGAATTATGCGCTTGAGTCTGTCAAATGTTTTCATCGTGCCGCGACAGCCCGACGTCGGGCCATGGTCGCCTGGATCATTGTTCTCCAATTATCTCGGTCACGTGACCGCGTCCTCCAATTTTATAAGCCCAGTAGCTGCTCGGCGTCCACATATACTGAGCTCTCGCAGCGTCACAGGGTTGCTTACCGCAATATCACAAAATTGAATAGCGACATTCCCATTTTGTTTTGTTGGATTTGAAAGGGCACGGACTGACCATCATTTGTTGACGCCTTTTGTCAAGTTACAACTGTTCAGACGATTGCTCCATTTTGATCTCTTATGTTCGGCTACTTGCTTGTATACATATACATATTTCGCAGTTCAGTTCATGAATTCTTGGGTCGTCCGGGTTATTGCTTCTGATTTGATCTCATTCGTCTGCCAATCTGGCGGCTGAGGTGGGAAAGTTAGGCCTTACTTTCGGTATTCGTCCTTCAGTAATGAATTTTGCAGCCGCTTTATTCAGGACTTTTGTTAAACGTGCCATACACACACCGATCGATTGGCCGATCCGTCACCTGATATCGATATCGGCCGATGGAATGGCCTGTGTATACGCTTATCGTTGACGATTTTTCTTACAGTTCCATATAATTTTCATCAGTTGACATTTTGTGGCGATCTATCGGCTGATCGATCGGGCGACGGATCGCATAATGTATGGCGGCTATAATGTTGAACTCGGCCTTGAATACATCGGTTGGAGTTGGCAGAGCAAGAAATTTGGCATTAATGTAGTATCGAAAACAGTTCCAGTCAGCCTTGTTGTGGTTGACAAACGTGCGGTGTTAGGCAGGTAGAGCGTTTGCTGGTTTATTAAGCCTGATAACGAATTGAAGATGGTCAGATGGTAAGTTAAGAACGGCTCCCATTGGGCTTCATTTAAGAGGGCTGCACTGACTATCGTGATATCAGGTGAATTGCTAAAGTTAAACCGGAACAAGGTTAGAACCATCTGTGGTCTACTGACTGCACACTCAGGCCTGAGAATCAACTTGAGAACTATGGGGATTGTTCCTGACTCGAGGTGTCGCTTTGGCGGTGAAGAAGACTAGACTTCGACCCATATTTTGTGCGATTGCGACGCCTTAGCCCGGCGACGTAGACACTGCTTCGGAGCAGCCTACTCGGAGACTGGTGATATCGCCTCGGCTTCGTTATTCCTCCTGAGCAAATTTATTAGCTCGATCGACAGGTCAAGGGCTGTTATCAGACCCAGGGCTTTAGCGCAATGGGCCACTCGGCCTCTGTGCTCTGAACCCTTAGGGGTTCAACGCCCACTCTACAATATAATCTAATCTAATGGGGATGGGTAGGGGCCTGAAAAAAAATATAGAACATGACCAAGATAACATAAATGTCCTTATTGTCCCCCTTATAAATATAATGAGTGCGGATTTGCTAACTAGACGATGTACCCTTCGAAGGGTACTTTGGTTGATTTTGATCAGTAAGCGTGTCGTCTGTCATATAGTAGTAAAAACAATAGTCAACCTACATCAGAACACTCCTGAATATCATTTATCTGCATAGCTGAATTCACTGTCTCCAGCAGATTTCGGATGTGTTTTTCGACTTTACAGCAGAGCGCAACTTCGGTTTTGTATTTGACAATATCGCCTTTGAAGTATTTCTAAAATAGAATTAAACATATAATTATAAAATTTATTTTAAATTTAAACAGCTGAATAAATAAATTTTCTTTTCATATTAAAAACATGCCAACAAAGATATGTTTTGGAATTTTTTTTTACATTGAATTTAAATAAAATTAAAAAAAAAATAGTAAAAATAGATACAAATATGATTTAGTAAAGCATTCAAAGGTGTCCTTACCGATATCAATTCTTCAAAAAGTAATCCATATCGGGGCAGTCTCTGGATTGGTTGAACTAAGAAACTATCGATACCTAACTTATCACCAGCAAGTTCTTGGATGTTCTAAAATGAGAAAACAATCTCAAAAGAGATGCTTAATTGAATAAAAACAACAATTCTTACCTTAAAATACGGTTTATCCTCTATACATATTTTCTCTGAATTGCTCTTATTTATGGCGTAGAGAACGTATCCGTAAAACCTATTCTCCTGCAAAAAAAAACAGAGATTCATACGTATCCATAACAATCTAGAAATTATGCTCACGTCTTATCCAACTTTCATCGAAATCTGCACACTTACCATTAACAATCCATAAAATTTTTCACATATTTTCGCCACATCATTGCGATTCTCCTTCAACATCGGCAACAATTCGTCCTCGTGTAATTCCACAATTTGCTCAATGTTACCGAATAGGAAGTACTTTTTGCCCCGAAGACTGGCTGGAAGATTTATCTCGTCCTCGTAAATGCTTACATAATTCTTCAGGCCTCGCTTCAATGTGTCGACATAACTCTGTTCTGTCGCTATCAGCTCATTGATTATGAGACATTCGTGGGTTTCGATGTTACTGCTATCGTGTTTCGTCGCCTCGGATTGAGGAACATCCTTGTTTGCTCCCGGCTTGCTGTCCTTAACTGAGTATGATTTATAGACGATATGACGATTTGTTGCTTCGTGAACAGGATGACTGTGCGGTCTGAAATCGAGAGGAAAAAAAGAGATAGATTTATCGAAAATTTATATTAGCTGAGAGTTATGGTTAGAAATAAAGGGTACATTCAGGAAGGGAGAATGCAAAATGTTTTCAAAATTATACTAATGTCACAAGATAATGCACAGAAATACTAGGATTAATAAGAAAGAGGGGGCATCTATGCATCATAACATTTAATGTTACGATCCAAAAGCGCCCCTCCCACCTGTTTCATCAAGTGAAGCGTGTAACAACTACCAGAAAGATAGGAGCAAGGAGCAAGGAACTCGAATTCCTGAAAATACTGGTGTTTTCAGCAAAATTTAACCACTGCATAAAAAAAAAGCAATAAACACCATAGGCGCCGGCTATGGCTCAACGCCCCTCTAATATTTTAGGCACAAATATCGTTTGAAAAGAAAAGTGATCCTCAATCGATTTCTTCATTCAAGCAATCAAATACTTGTTTAGGTATAACGCACAGGCAAGGAAGGATGGCCCATGTGGATTGTACTATCGAACCCTATGCTTCAACAATACTTGACAGTTGACAGCCGTCAATCCCTCGGGCCCCAGTCATGATGTGATTTTAGCCCGAATCATAACGGTCACATGAGGTATTAAAACTCGTCGTTCAATCTGGTTATGATTCCTGGGGGGAAGAAAGATTGATCATCAAATTTCCGAAGAAAGGTGGCCTTATAGATTGTAATAATTGGAGAGGCATTTGTGTGCTTCCTGCCGTTGCCAAGATAAAAGCTAAAATCGTCCTGGATAGACTAAAGGCTCACTTAGAAAGCACAATTGATGAAGAGTAGGCTGACTTTCGATCCGGATTCTTCTGTGTCCATCACATTAGGTAGCTAGGTAGGTAAAGGAGGCTGCCATGACAATACACAGCACACTTAGACCATATAATTGGTCCATTGTGATACCCTGGAGATCCAACAACCTAACCATACTAGTTCTTGAACCAGCCTGAGCTAGTAATAAAGCGAAGCAGACGGCCAATACTGGCAGTCCTCAATTCCTCAAGCTCCTGGAAAAAATAGGAGCCAAGAAAGGATCTCCTCTTAACCGCCAAGGCCGGACAAGCACAGAGAAGGTGGTAGCAGCTTTCTTCCGCGTCAATATCTCCACAGCTTCTGCAGAAGTCATTGAAAGGAAGACGCAATCTCCTGGCGTGCTCACCAATAAGGCAGTGACCGGTGATCACCCCTACGACAGAGCTGATGTGCCGCCTCCTCAGTGACAGAAGATGGGAGGAGCGGATAGGGTCCGTTTCAGGCCACAAAGACCTGGTCGCGAGGCACGTATTACTGCTTGACCACCTGTCATTCGCCCTCCTAATGGCCTCATCCATCACATTAACACCTTGCGAATCACCATCGAGCATTGCGCTGAGTACGATTCTATACACTTCATTTGCTTTTCACCGATTCTGAGAAGGCTTTCAATAGTGTAAACCGGGATTCTATATGGGCGACCTTGCGCAGGAGAGGCATCCCTGGGAAGTTTGTGGCTATTATTAAGGAAACCTGTGACGACACGAAATGTCGCGTTCTACATAAAGGTAAGGTGGCGGGGGACTTTGAGATTCGCAGTGGAGTCCGGCAGGGGTGCATCACCGATCCTATTCCTTATAGTGATCGGCGATGTGTTGCATGCAGCCCTATCTGGGCTAGACAAAGGAATTCAATGGACTTTAACATCTTATCTTGGCTATACTGACGACATATGTCTACTCTACAAAATCATGGATCTCTCCGCAATGGCTCTAGATCTTAAGAGGGAGGCAAGTAAGGTTTGGCTAAAGATTAATACCAACAAGACCAAGGATCTTAGCCCGCCATAGCGAAAAAGAAATCCTACGCCTATTGCCATCAATATTAATAAGCAGCCTGTGGAGAAGGTGGACAACTTCGTCTGTCTGGGTGGCATTGTTGCCTCAAATGGTGACACGGAGCAGGACATCGCTCGTCGTATATCAACCAGGCTTAATGTACATACGGCATGTTGTCCGAAATCTGGCATTGTTATCTCAGCATCAAGACCAAGCTGGTCCTGTTTTGCTCCCTGGTACTGTCGGTGCTTTTGTATAGGAGCAGTACATGGAAAGTTGCCTTAAGAGTTACCAGAAAGCTACAAGTTCCGTCAACTTATGTATGAATTCGTCAAATCCTAGGAATTTTCTCGCCCGAAACAATATCAAATGAAGAGTTAAGTCGTCGTACGGGTCAGATGCCAATCGATGAATTGATACGCAGGCGAAAATGGCAGTGGATAGGTCATACATTGCGGAAGGATGATAACTGCGTAGCTTTACATGCCATGAAATGGAACCCCATTTCCAGCCAAGGCCGACCAAGAAGGGGTCCTAGAATCACAAGGCGTCGATTTGTGGCAAAAGAGTGGAAGGCGCTGGGTAAGTCGTTTGGGGAGCCCATTATTGGATGAAATATACCAAACAATTATGATTTTTCCACTTCCTGGGAACAAAGGAGCAATTGACAAGAAGTGTTTTTCAAATTAGATTAGCTCCGTTGCTATTGGTTGTAGAAAAAAACTTGCGGGATAAAATTTGTTGGAAATTTTGTGCTCTACTAAAATGGACGGATCCTATTTTGCGTTAAAATGAACTGGAACGGAGTTAAAGGCGAAAAACTGATAAAAGTGCCAATTTGTCCAAGATAGCAGGGGAGAGTGACACAAACTTGGATTTTTTACTACCCCACCGACCTATACAACATATCAAAAATTCGGAACTACCGCACCTTATGCAAGGTAAAAATTTTCTGTTCATAGGACTAATCTTATCGATTTGAAAATATAGACCCCTACAAACTGAAAAGAGCTGCTTGATCAACAATGTTGATAATACAGTCTAAGTAAATGCGGATTTTGAGTCATCAAAATTTCACGAAACGCTATTCCACCGTCTTTATCGGTTGTTCATCCGAAAAAAAAAATTTCGCACGTTAACCCCCTTTTACCCCCTGTGACGAGTGCAGATATTTGGAAATCGAGGGAAAAAATTCAAGGAGTGTTGAAACTTGGCGCGATTTGTTGGTTGGTATTAGGAGTACATTATACTAAAAGTTCTGCCTGTGGGGTGAGAGCTCGCGCGGCGGGAGGAGGCTAAAGGACAGTTTTTTGGTATCTCGCTTTTATCTCTATTAATCTTAGAAAAAAATTCCCAAGACAAAGACAATTTAAAGACACAAAAAATACGTGAAAAATGTCATGATCACTTTTTCTGTAATAATAGTTTAATAGTTTTGAGATGATCGGACTTGAAAAACACTCCTGGTCAATTGCTCGTTCATCATCATCATAGTTTTTGTGATATATTTCATCAAATACTGGGTAAAATACTAGTCCCACCAGCAAAATGATAAGGATCGATTATTTGGACAACTAAATAAGCTTTAATTTGAGATAAGTCAAATGCCCGTCGGAGGTATGAATGTTACCAAGAAAAAGGCTTCTAGTGCCAACCAACAAATCGCGCCAAGTTTTAAAACTCCTTGAATTTTAACTCGTCACCTGGGGTATTTTAACAGTCCCGCTTACTTATTTTCGTAAAAATTTCCATACGACTTAACAACAGGATTAAAACAAATTTTCACCAAACAGCAGAAACAATCTAACAGACGCGCGCGATACATTTAACATGACTAAATACATTACTTTCAATAGGCAAAATGAAAATGCAAAAACAGATAGATAGATACTACTATACTACGATTGTACGCGTACAAGGTGAATGCAATTGACCCAAAAGATAAGTTATCAGATAACTAAATCAGCACCGACAATCATTTTTGATCCAATATTAATACTAGTATAATCCAATGGATTCCATTGATAATGGCAATACAAGAATAGACTATGAATATGATGAAAAGTATATAATTATCAAAAACAAATATTCTTAGTACGTATCTATCATGAAACTGGCAACTTTCACTTGATCTAGTTTGGTAACTATTTTCATTTCGATTCCGCAGAAATCTCCATCCTCCTATTATTGCGCTATTACATTAGTTTTGAGAACTTTGTTATTGTTTTCAGAATTTTGAAGTGATATCAATGTATCGTGGAGTTTTATCATGAAAGATGGGATATTTGAATCAGATACAGATACTATATTAGTTATGTTTTTATTGCTAACGACAATAACAGAATATATAAATAAGCAAAATGGGAAAATAACCATAACTATAACCTATCATCAGAAAGGAAGCAAACGTACAAAGATACTTGGAGACTTAAGTAAGCACCCTGCAAAGTGCAAACCATAGTTCACCCGTCGACATTTTTTTCCGTGGAGAAGCAGCGGGGGAAGAAAATCATGCAAAGATTGCGTTTCGGTTGGTGTGTGCTGCAATGAAAAACGTTTTCTTGTCTTATGAGACAAAAACGTTTTGTCTGATCCGGTGTATTTTCACACTTACACTGTAATGTTGTACTCCAGAAAAGCTATCGGTAGTGGTCGTGAGTCAGGTGTAGGGTTCGTTTTAACCACAGCCACACGAAACTGTTTCTTATCCTGGGATCCGGTCTTCGACAGAATCGTGACCGCCAGGTTCCGGACCAAAGTGAGAAACATCACAATTATACAAAGCTACGTCCGTCGTTCGTCAGTGAAAGTAGTAGAAATTAGTCAAAAAATGCCAAAAAAAAAACGAAAATGTTCGGCCTCAATCCGTGGATCAGTATGATTTTATCTGGTCGATAAAACTGAAATGGGCAATCGAATACTGTTAATTCTTTGAAGAGAGAGTATATGAGGAAATGAAAAAGAGCGAGAGAAACGAAGCAATTCGGCACAAGTGAGGAAGTAGGAAGGGGGATGGAAATTTGACATCTCTTTTGCTCTATATGGACCGGGCGGGTGTTCCGCGGCAGAGACAGACTGGAATGTTATTGTTCCAATTGGAAAAGTAGGAGAGGGGATGACATCTTACGTGCTTCCTGTGCTTTTATATAGACTGCGCGGGTGTTGCGCAGTGGAGGGCGTGTGTCTCTCTGTTTACTTTTTACGACTGGAATTGCTTCAATTAGTTTAGTGTTGAGTATATGCGGATTGCTCCTCCATAGTTATTCTCTATGTGTTAATTACAAAACACATAAACCGAAAACTTTTTGGACCTTACCTTAAGGTTACCTTATGACTTTTTCTGATTCCATTTTGATGAAAATTTACAGTAGAAAGTAGTGGAAAATGGTAGAAAATATCCGAAGATATTCAGCGTCCAATGTGGGATCGATGGGATCAAATCAGTGCAAGCAAAGTAGGCAATGAAATTATCACTTTAAGGCGGGTATTGTACATCTTTTCCAAGATTGTTGAAAACAGAACAAATTAGTCGAAAAAGTGTCAGAAAAGCCGGAAAATATTCGGCGATCGATGTGATTTTATCTCGTCGACGAAAAAAAACCAAAGAAAAACGAAACCGTTTTAGGCCTTTACCTTAAGGCTACAATAACGCTTTTTCTATTCTATATGAATAAAAATTAAAGGTAGAAAATAGTCGAAAATGGGAAGTCTGAAGTCTGAAAATATTTGGCGCCCAGTGTGAGGTTAGTAGGATTTTAGCCTTTAATTAAAACTGAAATGGCAATCGAATAATCGCGTGGAACAGTTAGTTACAAGGTAGATAGCCGAAACATTAAGGCCACCGTATGATTTTCAAAATGCAACATTTCGTTTCATTAGGCAGAAGACCTCATGCAGCTACATGACACCCTGTTCAAATGCTCAGTGTGCGTATATGGTAGGGCTGGGCCTGGATAGTGATATTCAATAATCAAATGAGATGACGTAATAAGAAAGCGTTCCTAATTCTTGATATCGCTGCTTCGCATCCAAAAATTTGAAACTTTCTAACGTCACCATTATGTTTTTCCCCCAAATACAATCAGTGAGTGTCAACCCGTGGATCAAGGTGTGACTAAAAAATTTTAAATGTCACTACCGCTCCAGTTTTGGTTGTTTAATTCATTAAAAATGAAACCGGAATATAGAGGGCTACGCCCGCAATCCGAGGGTTTTGTAGCAAGCGCTTATTTTGGTATATAAATATCGGCTCCTTGCTCTTCTTGATACCACTCAGATGGACAAAAAAAACATAATTAAAATGTCTTACTCATTTACATTTTACATGCCAATTCATATTACGTGATTGTAACGAAACTTAGAACATATTATTGCCTAAGGTGTTGGTTATCGTTGGCCATCAGTACTTTTGACCTCGAAAGTGTTTAAGGCATGCAGGGGTGTGCTAACTGTAACTACAGAAATAAACTATTATTTACCTATTCTGAGAAGATATACAGATTCCATTATTTTCTATTTTATATGCTATTCGGAACCCACCTTCCTGTAAGTTTTCATAATTCTAACAGTCTCGAAATGCCAGGGGGGGGGGGTGAATTACGAACTAATATTTTCTCCTCCCCCACTATTCACCTTTCTACAAATTTCAAGAAAAAATGGAATGTACTCAACATTACCTTTCTCACGACACCTCACTTGCCTATACCAGTCGATAAAAAAAAATTTGACCTTAATTTCACCTCCAGCCGGTAAAGTTTGCCAATTACGACGCAGCGCCCCCAACTAATCTTTACCCTTTCAGAAATGATTAATTAAATAACTGCAATTCGCACTACGAAAAACAACATGAAAGTAGTACTCACACCTATGAGGCCGGTAGGTGTAATTTTTGTGTGGATAGTGTCAAAATGCCTAACTTTAAATGAATGTACTATTATTAAATATTATGTGATTGTAATGAAACTTAAAGATGTTATTGCCTATGATGTTGGTTATCATTGGCCATCAATATTTTTGACCTTGGGTGTGCTTGAGGCGTGCAGGGGTATGCTAACTGCAACTATAGAAATGTACTATTATTAACCTTTTTTGATAAGATATCAAAATTCTATGATTTTCGGTTTTCTAAACTAGTAAAATGCCGCTTTTCTGCAAATTTTCATATTTCTAAGTATAACGGTATCGAAATGCAAGGGGGGGGGGACAAACTCGGATCACATATTTTCCCCTCTATCTCTTTTCCCCTTTTTTTAAAATTTGATGAAAATACCGGAAATGAAATGTACTCGGTGTTACCTTTCTCATGATACCCCACTTGCCTATACCAGATGAAAAAAAAAATTTGACCTTCATTTCCCCTCTATGGGGACATCCCCTTAAAGTCAGCCTATTACAACGAATCGCTTCCTCCGGCAAATTATAATAATTCTACATACTCCCACAAAATTTCATGTATGTAGCTTCACCCATGCGTGAGATATTTCATGGACAGACGGACAGACATTTGACCGATTTCATAAGGGTTTTGTTTTTAATACAAAACCCTAAAAATGGAAGGTTTCCCCAAAAGAAATGTTGGCGTTTTTTTTTAAGCGGACACTCCCCATAACCGGACAAAACTGTTGCTACCGATGGTGTCCGGTTCTGAGAGCGTACACTGTACCCCAATTTGGTTGAAGTCGGCTCACTATTTCATACACCTCCCACAGGAACAGCGGAATCGTAAGAAGCTTTAATGCTAATTTCAAAGCGGCAAATACAGAAAGGATCAAAATTATCACACCCGGTCACCTTTTTTATAAGAGAAGGTAGCGTTATAGTAAACAGTGAAGGTATCATACCTAGACTACACTTCAAATGAAAATTAATTGATTTGATTTGGAAAATTACTTATTTGTTTTGGAAATTAAGTTATTTGACTCGGAAATTTATTTGTTTCATTCGGAAAGTTATTTATTTGATTCGGAAAATTATATATTTGGTGTGGAAATTAATATATTCGATCGGAGAACCTATTTGATTTGATTTGCAGTTATCTTTTTGATCCGGAAAGTTATACATATATTAAATCCGGAAAATTGTCTTTTTGATTCAGAATATTATCCATTTGATCCGAAAAATTGTCTATTTATTACGGAAATTAATCTATTTGTCTCGAAATTTTGCGTATTTGACCTGGAAATGCAATACAATCCCAATTTTAAATAGTAATAACACCTAAGAATACCATTCTTCATTTTGAAAAAATTTATTAGTGACGAACAATGGACGTATAACCGTCGTAATCTTTTAACAATCTTCAACAATGTGTTTGATACGTCATTAGATATTCATTTCATGTTTTGGTTATGAGAAAAAAACGATCATATGAAAGCGCATATTTTACGAACTAACCTTAGTGTAGCATATCCATCAATTCTTCTCATGTTGCTTTATTATTGTGCTCATATGATTCACTTGACATGAAACCATCAATGTACCATAACAATCGTCGTACTCGTACCAAATAAATTATTACAAAAATAACCACTCGAATTGCCTTTAAAAGAATACACAGAAAACCACATTCTTTTAGCCTCTTTTTTAGGAGTCCATTACGTGTGATCACTTGACACTGATTTCATATTACATTTTAGGTGATGTCATTAACGAAAACCGACAACAACGAACAAAAGCCATATCGACAAACAAACAGATACAACACCACAATATATCGTGATCAGTGATCACTGATCACCGATGATCGTCAGCTGGGCGAATTGAAAACTGATATGCAACAACAGATGTAGAACCTAGAACGTACTGCGATCTGACTAAAATAACTGGGACCTAACCAACAGCACGTGCCGTCTAGTACAATGTACTCTAACGAATGAGATAAGATTTTCCGGAAAATTTCTACTACGATCGGTGCCGGGTTGCTAGCTCACCTACTCAATTATCTGACTGACTGCTGTTGCTGATACTGGTGATATACATACTTTAGTAGATCCAGTAAACGCAGCCAAGATGGAAAATAAATCATTTTTGGCTAGATAAATATTAACTTCTAGTGAACACAATACGTTGGAGCCTAGTCTATCTGTTTAGCAGATATTATTCAATAAATAGTGTACGTATGTACTATATATGCGAGTACCACACATGTTCACGTACCTGAAAATGAATACATATACACATAAATTCAAAAAGTGGTTTCACTTTTTGCAGTGCGAATTACTTTGCATGGTTAAAAATTGGAATCATATAACCAAGGTCTAGAATGAATATCAATTGCGGACACGTTCAAATCAAGTGAAAAAATGTATTTTTATGCTAGAGTCTAGAACTTAAGATCTTCGTCGATTCGGAGATCATTTTTAATTAATTATATTCTAAAACTATTCTTTCTAAATTCCTTTATTGCAGTTACTATTGTTACTAATCATCAAACACGTCCGACTCCAATGGATGCACCGATAAGAAGAATGACCGGTTTTCGATATCACTCTTACGAGCATCTCGTTCCTATCAGGCATTTGGTGATAACAATCTTAACTGTTGATTTCGATAACATTGCAAATGGGTAGTTAAAGAATCAGTTCCCAAATTGATTTGTAATTTAATCTTTTAATTCAATGATTTTGGGAACTCCTCCTGTAACTCCACCCTCCTTAAATTGAGGCTCCGACGAAAATTACTTATACTTAGGTTATGTTACATAGGTTGTGTGTGTATTTAATATTTAGATTGTACTTCTTTTTTTTCTTTTTTTTTTTATGGAAAGTTAATTAAATTATAGAGTGGATTACGAACAATTCAGTTTTAATTAAATTTGAATGAAATAAATTAATATGAATTTTAATTTTTTTTTTTTTTTAACATAAATGTGTCCAATAGGTGTATCTTTGTTGACTTATATGTACATGCTTGTATATTTTATATATTTTCGTCTGTGTTCAAAGAAAAAGCTTCTTATCATACTGATAACATTATTTATACGATTATCATTTGAAGTCGCTTTGTAGTTTCGAATTTGGCTTTCTCATCCTTGTTAGCTTCCATTTCGGTTTTTAATAAAACTGAATGAAGTGTGAGAGCGATGTTGACGAAATAATAAAAGCTATGTAATCAGATCATCCCGGTCGTCTGGATCATATGTTGCAGTCCTTGATTTTATATGCATCGTTTCCATTGCTGATATTGATTTGTTTGTCAGTTCCATATTTGTATTATTAATTTCTTATTGAAATGTAAATATTATTTTTTGTACGTTTTTGTTCATTTGTCCATATATTTAATTTATATTTATCCATAATATTATATCATTTATTTGAATAAGAAGACCAGTGATCAACAATCAACTATTGTCCATGTTGAGTTAACTACATTATAAAAAATCAAATATAATCAAACATATTCTTTTAATTAATTTGTACATTCTAATTTGGCTACATCATATACAAACTGTTCATATCTTTTTCTTATCAATTAAGGTATGCTTTCTAGTTCTTTTTTTGATATGTATGTGTATATTTCATTTTTCAATACATCGGCCATTGTTCATTAAATTAACCTATTTACAGTTTACAAATGCATATATCATTTCTTATTTTGTTCTGTGTATTGATTTTATAATTGCTATTTCTATCAACAAATATATCTTCATGTTATTTTTACTCATTTACCTATATATTGAAGTTTTATTATTGTTTTTTATACAATTCATAAATGTAAACATTAGGCTACTAACAATTTCCATTTATTTGATCATATGGATTTTGTTACGAATTAATTTTAAATATATGTATTAAGGTCAATAGTTTAATTTACTTTATGATATATCTTTTCAAAAATTTTATTTACAAATTTAAATGCATATGTATTAGTAGATGTTTAGTAAGTTTAGTAATATTAATTCGGTTAGTTTTAATTTTTATGTTATTGCATTATGACATAAGGGATAGGGTGCCTTAGTTTGTTAGTATATTAGTAGAATATTCAATGCATATTGTACTTTGTTGGTTAGTTATAAGTTAAGTAATCGTGCTTATCGGTTTTTAATTGTATCTTATTTATTATTTATTAATGTGTTAATTATTATTAATAATATAATTTAGTTGTTAGTAAAGGGAACATGAAAACTATTTCCATCTTTTATTAACGTCTTTTGTTAGATTGTTATTTTTGTGGAAAAAGTTTTCTTCCATCAAACGTTTGCGTCGTTTTGATACTTTTTATTTCGCTTGATGTGCGATTTGTAATATTTGTACCCTCCATTTGTAACTACGTGATCATTGTCAAGCTTCTCAACAATTACCTTTCGAAACTTGGCATGGTTCTTACCGCCTCTAGTTTCTTTGAGATATATAGGTCCTTCGCTGACTTCAATGGTTTCCCTGTTATTATTTAGTTTAGTTATAACTTTTTCTTTGATTTTCAAAATTCTGTCCCTAATTATCGGGTATTCCGATTGTTTTACATATCCGAGTTGGAAATCAATTGGCTTTATACCAATAGTCGAATGAATGGAATTGTTGTAAAAATGTATAGATTTTAATATTTTTTCCTCTACTGTATCAGTGTCCTTATTTGGGTCATGTCTCAGTAATCGTAGATGCTCATTTATGGTGTTATGTAGACGATTAATTTCTGCATTGGATGTATGGTTATTGTTTGATGTAAAATGAATCTGAATATTTTGTTCGTCTAAAAATTGACGAATAGGAAGAGCTTTAAAGCCTAATTCATTGTCGACAATCAATTTACTAAATGGCCCTGATGTAGCTAAATATTGGATTGTAGCTCTTTTAAATTCTACCCATGTCCTTCCTATAATTTTTACAGCTACAGCGAATTTTGAAAATTTATCTATGAAAGTGAGGAACAAAGTTTTATTTAAACTATAAAAAACATCTGCGTGTACTATCTCTCTTGGTTTATTGGGGGTCTCAGTTATTTTAAATTTTTCTTTGATCGGGTGCCTATCATATTTTTCTACATTGCAAATGTCGCATTTGTTAATAAATTGGGTAATACGTTCTCTCATTTTAGGATTGTAATATTGCAGTTTTAGTTCTCTAAAAACCTCATTGATTCCCCGATGATTATTTTTCAAATGTTCCTTATTGATAATTTCAGCCAGTTTTTCTTCATCTATGATATCTTCTACTAAAGTTTTACAACGAATGATTTTGAATTTAGTGTTATTGGAAAAGAATTTAATAAAAGTATTCTTAATTATATTAAATAATTCTTCGTCTTCGACTAGTATAGCATTTAGACCATTTTGATTGAAGTGACTCATTAAGAGGGTCTTTGCCGTTTCTTCATCTATATCCCTCATGGAAATTGTTATTCGATTTTTACCAAATGTATTTTCGTTCTGGATATTAGTAGAGTCGGATTGAGTTTTATTAATGATAATTTGCTTTTTGAATATATTGATGCATGTGTGACTAGTTGGAATAATTTCTATTTCTTCAGCCATGTTCAATTCAGGATTTTGGATCCTTGAAAGAGCATCGGCGTTACTGTTACTGGTTCCCCTTTTATATTTAATGGAATAATCAAACTCAGATAACTTCAAACGCCATCTAACAAGTTTGGAGTTCGGTTCTTTAATAGAAAACAACCAAGTTAGAGGTTTGTGGTCTGTTTCGATTACAAATTTCCTACCAAAAAGGTATGGACGGAAATATTTGGTGCTCCAAACTATCGCAAGTAGCTCCTTTTCGATAGTACTATAATTGATCTCGTGATCGTTTAAAGTTCTGCTGGCGTAGCAAATCGGATGGTTTTCTTGCGATAGAATAGCTCCGAGTGCATATTTACTTGCATCAGTGGTGAGAGTGAAGGGTTTTTCAAAGTTCGGATATTGCAAGATAGGGTCATTGATTAGTAGTGTCTTTAAAGTCTCAAAACTTTGTATGTATTCAGGGTCGGAAACATTCAATTTAGAATCTTTTTTCAAATATTTTGTCATGGGTTTTGAAATCTTCGAATAGTCCTTTATGAACTTTCGGTAAAATCCAGTCAATCCTAAGAATTCTTTGATTTGTTTTGAATTTTTTGGTATGGGGAAATTCTGAACGCATAGTATTTTCTTGGGGTTCGGTTTTATGCCTTCGGGGGTTACGATATGACCCAAAAACTCGGTTTCTCTCTTTAGAAACTCGGATTTATCCATTTGGATCTTAAGGTTTACTTCCTCGAGCCTTTTAAATATTTTGGTTAATGAATCAAGGTGTTCCTGCAAGGACGTCGAAAAAATAATAATATCGTCAAGGTAAACCAAGCAGATTTTATTTATGTAGTCGTGTAATACATGGTTCATTAACCGTTGAAAAGTAGCGGGTGCTGTTTTTAGCCCAAATGGCATACGGAGGAATTCGTAGTGCCCATCTTCGACACTAAAGGCTGTTTTATATATGTCATGCTCATTGATTTCAATCTGATGAAATCCCTGAGCGAGGTCGATTGTCGAAAAATACATACTGTTTCCCATTTTCTCCAGTATCTCGTCCATATTTGGCATTGGATACTTGTCGTCGATAGTTACCTCGTTTAATTTTCGGTAATCTATGACAAGTCGCCATTTGGCCTTTCCACTAGCATCGGCCTTCTTTGGCACGATCCATATTGGAGCCGAGTATGGGGAGTTACTATGTCGAATTATGTTCTTGTTCAACATCTGCTGGATTTGTGTCTTTACTTCCTGTTTGTGTATATAGGGGTATCGGTAAGCTTTACATTGGATAGGAATGTCGTTAATTGTCCGTATCTGATGTTTTATTACATTCGTAAATGAAAGATCTGACTTTTCATTATAAAGTATGTTAGTGAATCTTTTCACTAATTTTAGAAGCGCATCGCGTTCTTCTACATTTAAATGATCAACTCTTAATTGGTTGAGAACGGGAGTATGGTAACTTGTTTCGATAATATTAAAGTTTACATTATCAACTTTTTCGATTTCGACGGGTTGCGGAAATGTAATTTCTTTTGACAACGTCTTCAGCCTAAAATTTTTAGCTCGAATTTTATAATTTTCTATGTTATAGATTCCTTCGTTTATTACAGTGGAATTGTCTAAACTTCGTTGGTTCTTAACGAGTCCTAGACCATCTTTTCCTGGGACAGGAAGAACCATTTCCATTTCTTCGTATAGATTCCATTCCGGCTTTTTCGAGCAAAAACTATTTTTTAAGTCAAAATGAAGTTTTATTTTGTTTGAACCAATTATTAGCTCTCTTTTTGTGTAATCGATAACTGCTCCTATCTGAAGAAGAATATTGTTACCGATTATACCACTAAATTTATTATGAAATTGGCAGACATGAAATTCTACTTTCATTGACGGAATGCCTAATTCTTCGAATAATGGAATATTAACCTTTTCTGTGATTTGGATAATGTGGTTTAAAGTTTTTAAATTAAGTGGTGTTTCCAAGATAGTTTTCCATTTTACATGGCAAACATTAGGATTTACTATTGAGTGGGTTGCTCCTGTATCTATAATAAATTTCAACGGAATTGTTTTCGATTTGACAATTATATAGGGGAGTTTTGGGAAGAGGCTTGATACTGAAAATTTTGCATTTGTACATTAGATGGCCCCGCTTGAGAGGTAACTAAATCAATTTCCATTGGCTCCGGTCTATTTTGGTTTAAAGGACTTCGGACATTATGGCCCAAATTCGGTTGGAAATTAGATCTCGTATTAAAATTATTATTATTGAAATTATTTCTATTTTGGTAATTATGTGAACGGGGTTTATTGGGAAAGGGTTGAAATTGCTGTTGTGAAGGTTGCGATGTAGCGATACGGTTGTTGACGTTATTGTAAATAGTAAATAGTTTGGAGGACGTCCCGCTGAATTCGAATTACCAAGTTCAATATTGGTTCGATAAAAAGCATATCCACTTTCGTGGAGGATATTCATACTTTCTTCCAAAGTAGTTGGATTTCTACAATAAAGAATTGACCGCATGGGCTCCGGAAGTTTTTGTTTAAATAAATTTAATGCGGACACTTTGTTTGCTTCGATTACATTCGCAGCTTCTGGAAACATTTGAATCGTTTTTAGATTCAAACGTCTTAAAGAGATTTTCAGGTCATTATGGAAGTCGACGCTGTTTGTTTTAAATTTAAGTGATCGCAAATCGTCAAACAGCTCTTCTATTGATTTCCGGTCACTGAAATTTTGAAGCAGAATATTTTTTATGTCTGCCCAGGTACTGATATGGGGGTTTATTTCTACAACTTCCCGTGCTTTTCCTTTCAATTTCGATTTAATATGGTCCACCAGTATGCTTTTCGAATACGGATCATATCTTTCGAATAAAGGGTTTATTTTGTCCAATAAATCTATAAAATTCTGAAGCTCCTTAAAATTTCCATTGAATTCAGGAAGATTCAAAATGTATTTTAAAGGATCAATTTGTAGTGACTCCATTTTGCGGAACTTAAATGGTCTTAAAATTGAAGTAACTTCCAATATCAACGAATCGTATCGAGTAATTAATTAAATGACTTCGATAATTAATTAAAAACAAATTTAGATCTGCACAAATTAACTAAAATTCCGACTTCTATTTAATTAGCACTTGGTAACAATTTTACCACGTGTTTCTTTTTCCGTTAGAGCTAACTGTGTATCAGGGCTTATCGCAATAGTTTAAAAAGCTCCTACAATTATGCGAATCTGAATAAAGTAATTATTCACTTTTAAATCACGCTTTCAATTAATTTGCTTGCGATTTCAATCAGTTTTTTGTTTTTCGAAATTTCACCAAACCGAATTAAATACAAGTTAAATTGAAAGGGTTATGAAAACTTATTACACTTGTTATTTTGTAAGATCTTTCTTACGAAATAAACTATGCTTGCGCGTTCAAGCATTAACAACACGCAACTTCTACTTGCTTCGCGATTTTTTTTACCGACTGCGCCACTTAAGATCTTCGTCGATTCGGAGATCATTTTTAATTAATTATATTCTAAAACTATTCTTTCTAAATTCCTTTATTGCAGTTACTATTGTTACTAATCATCAAACACGTCCGACTCCAATGGATGCACCGATAAGAAGAATGACCGGTTTTCGATATCACTCTTACGAGCATCTCGTTCCTATCAGGCATTTGGTGATAACAATCTTAACTGTTGATTTCGATAACATTGCAAATGGGTAGTTAAAGAATCAGTTCCCAAATTGATTTGTAATTTAATCTTTTAATTCAATGATTTTGGGAACTCCTCCTGTAACTTCTAGACCCTTAGCAATAACAATACTACGTATGTGGTATAGGAAAACGTATAAAATTGTGAATAAGTAATACCGCAAGTACTTTTTCTTATCACTAAACATGCCCGCTCATTCACAATATAGAGGCTGGGAGCAACTTGAACTTAAAAGAACGTCATCCCATTTTTATCAATAAGTGCCAATAACACTGCCAACTTAAATAAAAAAAAATATTGAAAACCATTTATTCAATATCAAACTTGAGCTATTCAATTTACACAGAAACACATTTCTTACACATTTTTGTGTGTATACTTGAAATTATTTTGCATAAATTAATGAATATGTGGGAAAACTGTTCTAATTTTTTTATTTAAACTTGTATATTATCCATGTTCTCAGGAAGACTCTCTAGTTCGCCATTGAAATCTTTTAACGTAGCCTGGGCGTCAGAGCAGCAATCCAATCTGGAGACGTTATACAGTACATACAATTTTCTCTCTCTCTCTCTGACCACCGAACACAAGTTTATCCTACCGATAAACGCTAAATGGAACACATCCTCCAGTTAAAAATTTATTGGACGATAATTCGAAACAGGTGATACGGGCTGCTGAGATTTTGATAGCTTGAACTGCTCAGTTAAGAATGAAGTGGAGTGGAGTGGAGTGGAATCTAAGTCGTAATGACTTAGTTTGGGTATCCACTGCTAATACCCCACATACACGGAGCGATCCGTCGCCCGATCGATCGGCCGATGGATCGCCACAAAATATCAGCTGATCAAAATTATATGGAACTGTCAAAAAAATCGCCAACGATAACCGCATACACAGACCGATCCATCGGCCGATATCGATATCGGGCGACGGATCGGCCGATCGATCGCTGTGTGCATGGCACGTTTAACAGCTCCCTCGATGTGATTAAGGCGGCTCCTGAAGAGTACAATCCATCGCGAGGATGAAACCAGGAACAGTGGTAATGTTGGCTTAATGCTTATCATTTTTGTTGTAGTGGATAGGTAAACTAAGTCATTACGACTTAGATTCCACCGCACTTCATTCTTAGAAAAGGTAGTTATGCGCTTAATCAAAATGATTTTCACTAGGACTGTTTGCGTTTACACACAAACAATTGAAGAGAGTTTTGAATGAAAGATGATTTGAAACCAATTCAGCTGTAAATTTATGCTGACAGACGATACAGACGTAGACTAGAATAGAACAGGCGGCAGAATTCCACCAAGAAAATCAGCTGATTTTCCTGCTGAATTATCAATGTTGAGCATTTCATACGCTTAGATTTAATTTAGTGTCTCGGATAGCTAACTGGCAGTTTAACCAGACAGGGGTTGTCTGGAGCTTGTTGATATATCCTGTTTATCGAGGGAGGTCAGGGTTGTCTTCATCCCCAAAGAGGGCAAGGCCTCGCACGCGCAACCCAAGTATCTTAGGCCTATTAGCCTTTCGTCCTGCCTGTGGAAAGTATTGGAGAGACTGATCGACACCTACTTACGTGACACCATTCCCAGACGATTGTTGTCTGCCTCCCAGCATGCCTACTGGAAGGATAGATCGGTGGATACGGCGTTGCATGCCTTAATAGGCCATATCGAAAAGTCCCTTGTGTACAAGGAGTGCACGCTGGTTGCTTTCCTTGATATTGAGGGTGCCTTTAATAACATAAAACCGGTGGCTATCACTGACGCAATTGTCAATCTGGGTGTACATGGATCTACCTGCAAGATTGAATTCGTTGCTCACTTCGAGGGTGATTTGCACAAAACTGGGCACTTCGTCCGCGCATAGGCATGTCTACAGGAGCACTCCTCAAGGTGGTGGTCCTCTCTACTCTGTTATGGAATCTGGCGGTCAATAGACTGCTTATAGAATTAGAACGATTAGGTTGTAAACTCATTGCATATGCCGATGATATCGCAATTGTCATCTTGGGTAAATTCTCAGATATCCTTAGTGAGCTAATGCAGAGGCCCCTGAGTGTTCTTGTAAGATGGGCGAGTGAAGTTGGGGTTAAAGTAAATCCAACCAAAACCGAGCTTGTTCTTTTCACCAGGAGGGGGATTATCCTTTCGTTCAAACCATCGTTGTTGTCATCGCTGAAAGCTAAATTTATTGTTCTTATCCTGGATAGAAAATTGTGCTGGAAGCCTAATATTCAGGAACAAGTTGAAAAGGCCCCTGTCGACTTATACTCATGTAGAAGAGCTATAGGTAGGAAATGGGGCCTGCAACCGAGAATGGTTTACTGGCTGTATGTGTCGGTCTTGCGCCCCATTCTTATGTATAGGATATTGGCGTGGTGGAGGACACTTAGAATCGCATCCAACAGAAACCTGCTGGAGAAAGTTCAAAGGCTGGCGTGTGTCGCCATTACGGGTGCTCTAAGCTCTACGCCTACTGCAACCCTTGAAGCCATGCTAAACCTGACTCCTCTGGACATGCTGGCCGAGCGGCTTGCTGCCAATGTGGCTATTCGTCTTCGTGAAACGGGTCAATGGACCCCGTCCATCAATGGACTTTCGGATATTTTGAATAGTTTGGATATTCCTGAAACCACGGACTATTCCTCATCCAAACTAGAGTTTGACAAAAACTTCTCTTGAATAGTCCCTTCTCATGAGGAGTGAGCGTATGGTACTAACGCTGTAAGCATTTTTACGGACGGCTCCAAGAGCGTCGATGAGGTCGGGCCGGGGGTTTACTCGAAGACGCTAACCATCAGTCTATGTCCTTCCGTCTCCCTGAATACTGAAGTGTCTTCCAGGCAGAGGTGACTATTCAGGAAGCCATTTCTTGGCTGGGTCGTAATGTTATTTCGTTCAGAGGAATGTAATCATTCACAGTGATAGTCAATCGGTAATAAAATCGCTTCATTCTGCTGTGACTAACTCGATTGCACTTGCTGAATGCCGTACCTCAATCCACCAGTTGAGTAGCTTTCTTAATGTTACTATTTGCTGGATTTCGGGTCACAGTGGCTATGTCGGTAACCGTAAGGCGGATGAACTTGCCCGTGAGGGAACCAATAACGAGATCGGTGACAGTTTTCGGAATGTTGGCATGCCTATGAACACCTAAGGGTCCTAAGGGAAAATGCGATTGCGAGGGCTAACATGAGATGACGTGATGGCTTAACATGATTTGGCCAGTATTAAACCCTGGCCGCCCTTCAGGATTGCTTATGCTGAACAGGAAGTACATTAGTAATGCTGTAGGGGTTGTTACTGGTCATTGCCTCATTGGGTATTATGCCAGGAGACTTCGTGTGCCACACAATGATTACTACAGAAGCTGTGGGGACGAGGATGAGGAGGAGTGTTCTTTTCACTTGCTCTGCTTCTGCTCTGTTCTTGTTAGTAGTAGGAAGTCCATCCTGGGGTCCTACTGCTTCACTGATCTCCATGATTAGAAGGATGTGAGCGTCGGACAGAATAATCGATTCATCATTCGCTTCGGATGGTTCGCGAAGTAGGTACTGACCGAAAGGTCTTTCTTAGATAGAATGTGTCAGCGGTATCACAACAGACCCAGTGTGGTCTGTGTGCTCCGTATGCTGGAGCAGCCCATAAGCCTAACCTAACCTAACCTTAACCATACATTAAGAACGCAGACACTTTTTAAGAACAAATGAGATTCACAAGTTTATCATAGAAACATACTCTTTTTTAGCCCGGCCGTCCACTACTCCCGCGATACAAGCGTCAACAAGCTCTCGCGAAATAAGCGGTCACGGTCGACAGGAGTCGTCCATTGCCAGCGTCTTCGCGTCTCAGTTTGTCTAACTATATCAAAGAATAGGGATTTAAAAAAAAATGGAACTCAACACAAATAATTACACTTACTCCAACCCACACAAACATGCCCCGTTGGGCGGAGAGCTACTGCTACAATTAGAGAAAATTACCCTTTACAGCGTTAAGGACAAAACCAATTCCGAACAGCTGCTCAAAAGCCAAATTGGGTTCAATCAGTTTTAGCTGCGATTGGGGCGACCGGTAGCGGAGTGTGTTGAGGCATCAGTCTCATGTTTGACTACCGGCGTCTCGGGTTCGAATCCCGTCCTCGACGATGTTCGTGGCCATGGATGTGCAAGAAGTGCATGCTGGCAACTGCATTCTCCGAAACCAGTTTATGCCAACGAAACGTCAACTGGGCCACATGGAACAGTTGACGCGCTATGACCCACAAGGAATTCGGGCAATTGATTATACTGTGCATACGTCATCTCATGTTGATAAAACTTCACCGAGAAGTGTGAAACAAGAGATTACCCAATTCACTGTTATTGCAAATAATATTGTAAATAATTTATTATAAAATGACTATCAAAATTTTTAGTTAACAGCGGTTAATAATGCATCTCATTTCTTCTGAAAAACTACATTTCCCCGAAGCCATAAAATGTTGCGGCTGTAAAGTCGCTATGACAATAAAAACGAACGTCTAAGTACCTGAAACCAAACCGCAATGTATGAACGCCGTTATCATGCAGATAGCTACTATCTCCTCCGTTTGTCTTGCTACCTTCGGCATCTATATGCGAGTCATCAACTGATATCGCTGGAATTTGTAGCTCAACCCGAAATTTGCTTGGCGATTGCATGCCATCCTGTGAATTCGTCGAAATTCTATCGAATGCGGCATTATCCTCGGATTCGTCAAAATCCTCCACTTCATCCTCGGAACGCACTTCGTCCTCGAAACGCACTTCACCATTATCCTGTGACATTTCAGCGGACTCTTTGCTACGATTGCGATTGGGCTTGGGCGGTATGTCGGGTATAAAGCGCGGCGGCGGTCGATACTTGAACTCGTTTTCGATATTTTCGAATTTAAGACGCATTTTTTGCACTAAGGACAACTCCTTGCCCGCCTTTTCGGCCGAACCGAGAGCGAAAGCATATTCACTTTGTGAATTCACCGAATAACTGATCTTCATCGATGAACTCGACGATGAGGTGAACGAGTCAACGGATCGAGCGTCACTTTCGATTCGATCATCATCAGCCGTTTTGTGGTGGTATTGACTGTGATTGTTGTGATGATGATGTTGTTGCTGTGATTGATGATGTTGCTGTGAGTGATGATGTTGTTGTTGCTGTGGCTGATGTTGCTGATGTTGGCTGTACATAGAATACAAACTTGAATGGTTTCGTTCATAGGCAAATTCACTATTCTCGCCCATTTCGCGTGATCACACCGACACTAAACACTCTTCGATTATTAGTATTACGACTCTTCCAACGTACGTGTATGAGCTAAGAATAATATTAGTGACACAATGCGAACAAATAACACTCAATTTGCATATTAAAAATAATATGCAACCGCAAAACACTTGCGGCAAAATCACCAAAGAAAAGATTTCGCTCAGTCACTAAGATATGAGTACGACTCTGTCACACACAGTCTTTGACGATATTTTGATAGTCCCACGCAACAAATAAATTCGAAAAAAGATATCACGACTGAGGGGCAAACAACGATCGTGAGTGTCGCGGAATATTTTGATCGCGTATAAAATAATAAATATACAATATGTACGGATATATGCCAAGAATTTGTTGCACCCGAGTCAAAACGCCTTGAGTGTTCGCCAATTCGACGATCCGCAAGGTGTACTTCTCAGTCTCAGCACAAAGTCTCACGATCACGTAAACGTCTTGACTTAGCTGGTACGGCTGGCAGTAGTCACGAACCGCGTTGCTCTGTCGCAGAACATAGCAAAACTGCTTTGCGAAAAATATTTGCTGCTCGTGATTGTCGTCTTCGACATATTCACTTACGACCGGCCTACACAGTTAATCGAGATCGCAGTGAAAATCCCCTGTTCCTTATCAGTGTCGCAAAGTACGGCGATAAGGTGTCCAGTCATCGAACAATTGTTGCTGCCGATCCCAAGAACAAGCAAGCAATCTTTATCTAAATAGAAATGTCGAGTTATCGATGGTAATTAGCGAACTGATAAGAGACGGTGACTTTGGAAAGCAAGAGTTTCATAGAGGTGGCCGAAAGCCGAAGCAATCACTGCAACGCTGCCATATCTCCGCATACAAGCGAAACATTTAAGAGAGTACTTTTATTAACTACGATTCATCAATTTGTCGTGCTTACCTGCTGGGTGTACTCTTCTTCATGTTCTCGATGTGGCTCATTAGCTTCCACTTCACATGTACATATTTACGACTTTGAAGCTAACGCGATAGCTAATTGTGGGAACTCAACATATGCTCTGTTTATGTTGAAGTACAATACAAATAGCACCTACGCTAGTAAGGCCAATAAGCGTAGAGTCACACGAGCGTACAAAGCACGTTCGTTGCAATGGATGTTGTTTTGTACGGACGTACTTCATGAGTAGTTAACACGACCGCACTGCAGTGGCGTGGCGTGATAATTCAACTAGGGGAAGCAATTGGTATTAAAAATTTACTATTATTATGCTTTCCACAAATTTACTGCGTATTAATTGAACCCCTCTCGTTAGCTACTTTTAACATTTCTAATATAAAAGCACCCAGGAATCACGAACGGGGACGTGAGAGTAGGTATACTGTATTTTATCAGCATTTTAATTCCCATGCTACCAATATATAATAATTTACTTTTAAATAAATAATTGTAAAAATTATATGTTGGTAGACTTATCAAAAAAGCAAAGCTGTAACTATAAGTATATAAATAAAGCATATTCGAATTATTAGAACTACTATAACAATAACAACAATAGCAAAAAAATTGCAAAATAAATATCCATACACTCATAAAGAAAGTAATCATGTTCAGCGAATCAAAATTTGAATAATAAAAACAATAACAATACAATAAAAATTAAAAATAATTCAACTATTTACTATTTAAAAAATCACAGCTAGTGAGTAAAATAAAATAATAATAATTGGGCAATAAATATATTACAAGTCAAAATAAATAATAAGATCCGTACATACTATTATTTGTAATTTAATTCTATTCGTCTTTCTTTTTTTGCGAATTCATCTATAATATCTGTATAAAAACTTTGCTCACACAAACATGATTTAAGGAAAACCTTTTCAATTGACATTATTGCCAAGTCGCTAAGCCGTTGTTCGCCTGTACAATTTCTAAGATACGTTTTAATCCTTTTTAAGCAAGAAAAACTGCGCTCTGCGGACGCACTGGTTACTGGTAATGTTGAAACTAAACATATTAATTTATAAAATTGTGTGAAGCTATCTTTTAATTTGTTATTAATGAAATAGTTAAAAATACCTTGAAAAGATTTTCCCTGCAAATCAGAATCAGAATAAAGCACAATGAGTTCAGTCTTTAGTGAAATATGGTCAAATATATCAGCATAAGTTTTAGTTAAATTTAGTAAAAGATTGTCCGGAAATGTTTTCAAATATTGGTTAAATTTAGAAGAATCTAATAGGTTTAAAAATGTGAAACTTGCTAAGGATGAAAATCTTGAATTTATTTCTGCGGTAATATTATCTATAATTTCGACATAAATACGTGTAAAGAATAGTTCAACATTTTCATTACTGTCAACAAGGCACCTGGCTTTTTTCCGGCGTTGTGGAGTTTCGCAAATAGATGTGGTTTGGGTCCAAATTTCCGTGAAACTATTTCTTAACGATTGAAGTTGATTTTCAAAATCTGTAATTTTTTGAATGCAGTACATTATATCAGTTTGTTTACTTTGAAATATATCGAAAAGTACGTCGGTTTGTGGAAAAATTTTAGAAAAAACATTGAGCAGGAAAACAAACTGAAAATCTGTAAGTAAAACAAGAAGTCCCCTTGCGCTATTAACGGTCTCGCCATCCCACTTTCCACTCTCATTTTCAATGATATATTCAAAGAGTTCTTTTAATTGATCTAAATTATCAAAAATGGTTAAAACTAATCGACCATTAAAAGTCCAACGTGTTGGAGCTAATTTTGGAAGCCTTTTTTTGAGGAATAAATCTAGTGCAACTGTTCTCTTTGTTGAATGATTAAAAAATGTTGAAAAACAAGTAATAGATTGAAAAAAAATTCGACATTCGCGTATTTTATCGCATGATTTAGATAAAACTAAATTTAACCGATGAGCGAAGCAATGAATATATATTGCGTTTTTATACACATCCTTTACACGTGTTTGTAATCCAGTTATTTTACCAGACATTACCGAAGCCCCGTCATAGCTTTGACAAATAAGTTTGTTACCGCAATTGAATTTTTGAACAACATCTAAAACATGGTCAAATAAACGCGACGCAGTCTGATCATCAGAAATATCTGTAAAAGTTATGAAAGTTTCTTTAACCTCACCGGAAGGAGTAATGTAACGAAAGGTTGTTGAGAGTTGAGAACGACATGAAACATCGGTTGTTTCATCTAATATTATTGCTATAAATTTAGTTTGCTGAATTTCATTATAAATCTGTTTTAATAAAATTTTAGAAATGCTACTAATGAGATCGTTTTGAATATAATTTGATATTCCGGAAAAAACAGTCGATTGCTCCAAGTGAGCTCGCAAGTCCGGATTATATTTAGCTAAAAGATTTAAAAGTTCAACGTAATTTCCCCTATTGCAAGAATTCACATTTTCATTGTGACCACGAAATGCCTGTTCTTGACATCCTAAATGGCACACAACGTCAATTAGCATTTTTAGTATATCTCGATTTTTCGAAACTTTCTCATTGTGCAATATTATTGAAGATCTGTGTTGGCTACTTAATAATTCTTCAATTCTAGGACCGGAACCGAACTTGGAAAGAAGAAGTACTGACTTTAAATGATCAACGCTTTTCGTACCATGCCTGTCCACAGCTTTATGTAAATTATTTAAGTCACAAAACCCGGTAGTTCGCCAAACATTTGAATCATTTGAAAATAACAAGCATGGCCAACAAAATAATTTTTGCTTGGTCTTACAACCGGTAATCCATTCCGTATCTTCATAAATCTTAGCAGTAAAATGCCTAGTACATCTTTTTGTTTTAGAAACAATTTCAAAAATCGGTTTCGGTCGACCCTTTTCGATAATGTCTTTTTTTTCTGCGAAAGATCGAGATCCAAAAGACAATCGAAAAAGATCATCAACAACACAATATTGATCCATGCTACTTTAAAAACAAATCAAAACACTATAAGCAATTATAAGCACCTAGACCGATTAAAAAACCCCTTCACCTTTTCACCAATAAAAAGCACACAAATCGCACTAAACTAAAGCACTACACTAGAGCAAATGAGTTTTAAATTTAACGGCTCATTCAATTCCTTGTGACGTCAATGACTTGAGGCAGTATTACCATCTCCCACTTATTTTTTCTTGGAATTTTCCGTTAAATGGTTTTCGATTAGATATAAGTTATTGAAATATGCATAAATATCCCTATAATTGAGTTCGTCTCTTACTAATACTCGTATACACTAATAATTCTATGCGAAATCACTTCTTCTCGAATTTGCCAATAATAATTTTTAACCATGAAGCCATTATATTTCAAATTGAAACTTTTTCTACAATTCAATTCCTATCCTACTCTGGTAACCCTTGTGAAACTCATATAGCACATCACATACGCATTGCAACACAGCAAATATTTTCAGTCCACAAGAAAATACGAACAAAGAGAAAATGGGAAGAAAAGTTCCCCAGCGTCCATGCGCCAGCAGCTCTGCTGCAGGCAAGAATTTCCTCTACTACATGTGAGGGGAACTTGGAAGCAAATTCCTGAGTGCTTCCAACCTACCGTGAACGTGAATTTTTTTTTATCGCGACACAGTAGGTTTACTGGGGAAAAAAATAAACGCTCATAGATGCAAATTTTGATATGCTTCCATGTGTCTTCTTCTTGGTGTGGTGTGGTGGTTTTCGCGGTGTTACCAATTCGGCTGTGTAAGATATTCGCGATTAGTTTCTTTGGAACTTTTATTTACATAGACTGTGCCGAAGAGTTTTTTTCGCGACTTTTTTGCGCGATTCAGAAAAAATTATTTAGAAAATTTTCCACCAATCGCCAAATATAAGGGAAGCAATGCTTCCCTTGCTTCCATGGACGCCACGCCACTGCCACACTGGAGTACGTAGTCGTTTAAAAATCAAAATTTATGCGCAAAATTAAGAAAAAAGTGACAAATTTTGGCAATTCAACTAAGATGCGTTCACCACCGTCTACAGGCTGATTTACATGCTCGGCGAGAATGCCCGAGGCAAGGAGCCTTGGCTAGGTGCCCGCAAAGATTAGACATTACTAAGATACCACAAAGTCATGGTGGTTTTTGGACCTAGGTCACTCACCCAGACCTAGGTCCGGTAGGTACGTTTTGAAAAATATTTAGGTTTGCAGGTTTGAGTAGGTTTGCAGATACGGTGATTTGAAAGAACAGAAGATCAGTCCTGGGTAGGTCTGCAGGTCTGCGAATGGATGCAGGTTCGAGTAGGTATGGTAATAATAATAATAATGATATTAAAGGTTGTAGAAAGCCAACCCTACGTCCGAGCTAAAACATCGTAAACCACGTGCACCCCGGGCAACGTTATAAAACGGCTAATAGGGCTCTGGAAATCCCATATGAGAGAAAGTAAAACCATGCAGACACGAAACATGGCAAGAAGAAGACGGGCAGGGATATCTGCCCAAGTGTCAGAGGGAATCGCGACCTCCGGCGAGGGCTTCCCCTCTGTACAAGAGGGGCAGTCGCCAGCGGTAAATGGGCGTATGGGCGGGCGCCCATCAACCAGAAGCAGACCGACTGCCGCGAGTGCACCAGCACGAACCGGTATAATGCGTACTGCTCCAGTCCCATCGAGGAGCCCTCCTTGACCTGTGGTTGATATTTCGCCTGCAATCCAGGCGCTGCTGCAGGCTCGCGTAGGCAACGGATGAAATGAACAGAAGAAATTAACCTTTTTATCATCCGTGTCTACTACGAGATCTAACTCTCGCAAGGGACATCATACCGTCCCCTGCTACATAAGACGTTCGTCGAGCGATTTCCACAATTTGTACATAGTCAATGCAGCGGGTCTCAGATCAGTACCATTTCATTGTACGAAGGAGTGCAATACCGGAGACGACAAGGGAAAAAATTCGGCTCGAGGTTTTAGGGGCAAGTCGAAACCAAGATTCGGCGGGGCAGGATGTGGCAACCCCACTACCATCACGTCACTCTGTCCCGCACAAGAGTACCTACAACATCAGACGAAGTACACTACTTCACCGCAAATGGAAGGTCTCATCTGAAGTTCACGACGAATATGACAGAGCTTGCTTGGAATATCAGGAAATAGATCCTCTGCACAGGCCTGGCATTCCCAGGATACATACATCTGCTGCAACACATGACATTCTGTCTCAAATCGACAGCGAAATCGCATCCAAACTCAGCTCTGATACGACGTTACTGGAACTGCAATCAATTGTGTATTGTGGTGCAGTGGCGGCTATCAGATTGCATGGTCAGAGGATCCGTGATAGCGTTGTCGGCGTGAGACAAAAACAAGAACCAGCCTGGAAGATTCGTCTTGAGCGGAAGAGAGATTCCTTACGATTGGACATTGGTCCATTAACACAATCGCCGGCAATACATGTAGGCGGTTGAAGAAAAAAGTGGAACAGATCCTCCGTAGATATTCCACTCCTGGAACTCCTTTGGTGGAAGTACTGGACACAGTAAAACAGAAGCTCGCAGTCATCACAAATCGTCTCCGACGATACATGCTGAGCCTCTCCAGATGTGTTCAGAACGCTGCTTTCACCAAAAGCCAACGGAACTTCTACAAGACCATCAATGAGGACCAACAAGCCAGCCCCAACATTAACTTCTCAGTGGCTGACGCGGAACAATACTGGGGTGGGCTTCGGCAAACTCCCGCTCAACACACCCAACATACTGAGTGGGTCAATGCCGAAACTACCCGCCATGCCAGCTTGCCTGGTATGATTTTCGCTGAGGTCACTGAATCCGATGTTCGCGAAGTTATTAAGCGGTCCAAAAATTAGAAGGGGCCTGGTCCTGATAAATTGCAAAATTTCTCGTATAAGCGATTGCCGACTATGTGTGGTCAGCTCGCACGATAGATAAATCCGTTGATAAATAGACCTGAGGATTTTCCACCTTTCCTTACAGCAGGTGTAACCTACTTGTTACCCAACCGGGAAACAGTGGAGAGCCCTACTTAGACAAGGCCTATAACATGCTTGCCGATATTGTACAAGCACATTACAGCCATTATTACTGGCAGGATCTATACGCACCTCGAGCAGAACAATACTCTTGCCGATGAACAAAAAGGACTGTCGAGTCGGATCTAGGGGTTGCAAGGAATAACTAACGATCGTCTCGGTTGTGGTAGGAGAAGCTACGCGCAATCACAGGAATCTGTATTGCTGCTACATCGATTATGTCAAAGCATTTGACAGCATCCCCCATAGCTGGCTAATTGAAGTCCTCCACATGTACCGCGTAGATCCTGTTCTAATCAATTTCTTAACGAAATTGATGGAAGGATGGCGCACAACACTATCAGTGCCATCAACCGAAGGCAATATGCTTTCTCAGCCAGTACATATCTGAAGAGGCATATTCCAAGGGGACTCTTTGAGTCCTCTCTGGTTCTGCTTGGCGCTGAACCCCCTTTCATCACTTTTGAATTCGGCTAGACAGTGTGGCTATGCGAGCAGGCATGGTCGTTTTGGAATGTTTTTCAAATTTGAGCTGACTCACCTGATGTACCCAGATGACATCAAACTATACTCGGGAAGCGACGCCCATCTTAAAAGTCTGCTGCCGTGATATTCGGATGAACTTCGGGTTAGATAAGTGTCGAGTCCGTGCCATCTGCACCGCACCCCGGCTGCACTTTGGATGATATCCACATAGATGCAATGTCGGAGGCAGACTTTTACAAATACCTGGCAATTCTGCAAGGTGAACACCCCACGATTGGTGACTTGAGAGAAGGACTACTGGTTGAGTTCTGACGCGGGTTGAAATTGGTGCTAGACAGTAAACAAGTCCCACTTATCGGGAATAAGAGCGGTCAACTTATATGCTATTTCGTCACTGACCTACTCATTCGGAATAGTCCCGTGATCTGTCACATCTTCGGCGGACATTGAACGGGGGTACGCGTTTTGATGTCCAAATTCCGAATGCTACATCCAAAATCGTCAGTGGAGCCAATGTGTCTACTTCGTGACATCGGAGGTAGAGGTTTAGTTGTCATTGCGAACGTACATCATCAGCAAGTCAACTCACTTCGCACTTATTTCCGAGGCAAGGCAACATCGAGTACTCTGCATGATGTTGTCTGCAAGGCAGATGATTGTTTAACTCCACTGAACTTAAAGGATCAATCATTTGCTCCTTTGAGTCTGGTGAAGTCAGACCAAGAGAAGATCGACAAATGGAAGGCAAAGGCGATGCATGGTAAATATGCGAGTTGCTTTTGGCAGCAATTTGTTGATCTTCACCTGTCTAACAGGTGGCTGCGTGCAGGATCCCTCTTTGCCGAAACAGAAGGTTCGATGGTTGCCAATCAGGATGGCGTGGTCCCCACCCGTGCTTATGCAAGCAAAGCGAGGATGACGACTCTCTGTCTCTAATAGCCTTGACCCCTCCAGGGGCATGGGCGCGTCAACATCTCTTGCATTTCTATGCCTTGTTGACGTTTCAATAGCATATCTACTTTTCGGAAGTGCAGTTGCTAGCATGCACCTCCTATCCGCGCCGTCTTTATACTGACAAGCTCGGAGCACTGTGAGAGTTCTACTAGTACTCACAGGCAGTTTTTGATCGCGCCGAGATTTGATCTCCGAGCTCTAGATTAGTATCGTAGAGCGGTGACCGAGCAATCACGGCCACCGATCGCGACTGATGTGTGATTCGGTGTTGAAAACACTTGACCATCCCATTTCAGGTTGCTCTGTAATGGCGCCGGTAGAGTACATGGACAGACACAATGCTGTATGCAACGTAATCCACCAACACTTTGCATACAAGCACGGGCTAATCAGTGAAACCTTACCGATCTACCAGTACACTCCATAAGCAGTGCTTGACAGCACTCGCTTCACGATGTACTGAGATCGCCAGGTAAACACTGATCACCCGGTCGCCCACAACAAACCCGATGTACTCCTAGTCGACAAGACGAGCCGCTCTGCATACATAATCGATGTTGCTATCCCCCACAATAGCAACATAGAGGGAAACCATGCGGAGAAAAGGGCAAACTATAGTGCACTGGCTCAAGAAATCAAACAACTTTGGCATCTTGGCAATGTACGAATAGTGCCTGTAATATTGTCGGCTACCGGTATAATACCCAAAGACCTTTTGACTTCCCTCACCCAATTAGACCTGCCGCACAATCTCATTGACGTTATGCAAAAATATGTCATTTTGCATACGTGTGCAATAGTGCGGAATTTATATTATCTATCAGGATGCCGGCATAACACCTGCCCAAGGCATCCATACCCGTCAACTTGATGCGTGCATCCGTTGTGGGTATATAGCCGGCCAAATGGGCCGAGATTACGCCAGCTAGGCGATAATAAATAATACTCGTAATAATAATAACTATACTCGGGAAGCCACGCCCATCTTAAAAGTCTGCCGCGGATCACCGAAAATTTCTGCCGTGATATTCGGTTGGACTTCGGGCTAGACAAGTGTCTCAAGATAACCAAGGGTCGGCACTGCGACCATGAGATCTATTGTGCCATAGCCTTAATTAATCCAAAAGACCCTCAACCAGCCTAATGAAGGCTAGTAGATCCTTTGTAGGGGTGCTCCTTGCGACCGCTGAGCTTACGATAGAGTCTCCAAGAAACAAGAACCTGGAACGGGCTACTGCCGGACATTCGCAGAACAGATGTTTAATGGACTCAGTGTCCTCCAGGCAAAGCCTGCACTCCGTATCAGTGGATAGACCCATTTTGTTGAGGTGGCCGTGTGGTAATCCACGATTATTCTCACGTCCGCTCTTCCCAGGCGGCTGGTTTCTTTGAGACCATAGAGTATTATACGATCTTTGGACTGCCGCAGTCCTGGAAGACAATCCCAGTGACGCAGTCTTTCATTGGCAAACCACTCCCTCACTAGTGATCTTGTTTTAGCCCAACTCAGACCACAGTAAGTATCAGGCCCGAAATATATATCCGAAGAGCGTTGTCTAGCAAGTTCATCGGCAGCTTCGTTACCAGGGATGCCCTGATGGCCAAGTACCCAACATAAAGTAACCCGATTGGTGTTTGTGAGACACTGAAGGGTATAAAAACACTCTTTCACTAATTTCGATGGGAAATTATGTGAAGAAAGAGCCTTAATGGCTGCCTGACTATCCGTGCAGAAATCGATGTTAGCGCCTTTGAGTTTCTTGTCCAGAATGTCTATGGCGCAGACCCCCAATGGCATGAATTTTAGCTTGAAAAACGCTAGGCCAGGCGCGCATTGCAATGGAGATAATGGTGTCCGGTCCACAGACTCCAGCACCAACTCCCAGCTCCGTTTTAGATTCGTCGGCAAGCAACATGGTATACCGGGAGACAGAGCTAAGAAAGCCACTATCCCATTCCCTTGGTATTTATCACATAAAGCGGAAACAGATTACCTAAAGTGGAAATACCGATATTAAAGAATTTTAAAAATTCTCTCTAAAAGCAATAGAGAGAATTCTCCGAATATTCGCGAAACATTCCAAAAATAATATTTACTATGTGAAGTTGTGTGGTCTCGGAGAATAAGTAGATAAGTCAATTTATACCGAAAATGAGTTAAGTGCATTAAATTACTCCTACAAGTGCTCTACGCAATGTAGAGTAGTGGGTAACTCTAAAATCCAATACTTTGTTAATTATAGGAATGTGAATTTTTAGACATCTCGAAAAATAATGTGCGTACTTGGATAAGTCCAATTACTCAGTTTTGGAAAGAAAATCTCCATCGTGAATATTGAGGTATGTCGACTTATTTATTTTATTTATTTTTATTTTATTTATTTATTTTGAATGATTTAACTTCCATTGTTGTCTATAACATAATTGCTGACATAGCGGTTCTTTTATTCGAGAATCCATAACGAGCTTGCTCTTTCATATCCGATGAAAATTTTGTTTGGGAGTCTCCGAAATCAATCTCCCGAAATTTATTTTGCGAGTAGTCGCTTACTGATTTTGGCACGGGTGGCACAATGGCAAAAGAAGGAGCTCTTTATTTAAAATATTTACGGAGGAACCCATGCCGTAAGGCAAGGAACAGCGAGTACAAAGCAAATGTTGGAAGTATTCCATACGTTGTAGATGCTAGTTGAGGGTCCTTTGATGTGTCCCTACCCCGAAATGCATGGTTTTTGGATGAGCACAATACCGTAGGGGTCATCAAGCAGCATCTGTAGTAGCTCTGCTGACTCAGAACTACTGTGGTGCAGATTTATTTGCAACACCCTTAGCATGCTACAAGGGATACAGTTTCTCACCCGTAGAAAGTATTGTACCAATTGGGTCTTCAGTTCCAGATTCGCTGTCCTCCCAGCTCAGCGTTATGCCATCAGCCACCTTGGTTAAATGTTCTATGCCTAGATCCTTCTCCACTTCGTTGGCCTCAAGCGTGTTCTTGTTGTCGTCCATGGGGCTTCGCTTTTTCAGCTTCAATTCCCAATTATTGGGAATAGTATGTCCTCTGCCTCTTTGCTAATTTGAAGAATCAGTGTCTGCTTTTGTCTCTGCGAGGTGCTCGTTGACACGTAGGACTACCCAGTCCGCAGTGGAAATGTCCGGATTTTCTCGCTGGAATAGCTTTAACGCCATCTCCTTGTTTCTCGGTAATAAGACTTTCGCCTTGGCCACAGTTGGAATTTGGTCTTTTGCGACTATTTCCAATTGTGCTCCTTCCCAAATGCCGTCAAGCGTTGCAATGGTGCTCTTGCACCATTCAAGCATCGCTTCATTGCCACAGTTGTTGATTTTTGTGTCGTTAAACCAACCTGCGTCATCGAAGGATGGCATGTGTTGATCTTCACATACATCTCTTTCGGTCAGTTTGTCGAAGAGCAACGTCTTGACCAGCTCCCACCTCTCCCGGCTTAACTTGCCGAGAGGCTCGCAACGGTCTTTCTTCTTCGTATTTTTGGCACGAGTGGGCTCTTCCGCTGTATTTGATCTCCCTTTCGCAGGTTGCATGTGTGAGGGACATTACTGTTTACTGTTTGAGAATTGTAGATCCTCATCCCACCGTTGTCTCTTGAAAGCTAGTTTTCTGTTTTAACTTTCCGCAATACTGTTGAAGAATTTCGGATCACCGCTGGCAAATCCGCTTCTTGTCGAGAAGCGCTTTCTGGTATTCTCAATAGTTTCCTCGAATCATGCTAGCCTTTCCAACTCTTTCGGGGTAAAGTCTACTCTGGTGCCGAGGTTCCGCTTCAGCCTAATGGCTGTTTTATATTGCTTGAGGGGCCTGAGTTCCTCCTTGGTCTGCTTGGGACTTACGGTCGTACGCCGTGCAGCACCCTTGCTTGACTGAGGAGAATTAAACAGAAGCTCCTCTTCTGCTGGTGTGATGTCGAGCCCCTGTTCCGAGCGATCCTGGTCAAGCTCAGCGACGAGGGGATTGACTGCAATTGTTGTTTGTAGCCCGAACTTGGGTTTTGAACCAGTAGCATGACCGTCTGAGCCGCCTGGTTTCCATGCTGACTCGACTGTTTTTGAATGGCCGCTGGCGACTAAGGAGGTGCGAGAACCTCCCGAGCCTTCGCCGGTAGTCGCAACCTTGCCTCCTACCGACACTTGGGTTGTTCGGTTTTGTCATTTTCTTCTCCATTGTTAGTATAAAGTTTTTTTTTTCCACCGCTACAAGAGAGCATGTCAATAAATTTCGCAGTGTTTGGGTGTCTTAGAAGTAAGACTACTAGAAAATCGATTGGGACATTTTCGCGTAAACCTTGAAAATTAATGTTAAATATACGGTGGTCGGTGTGAATAAAATACTCGAAAGAAACCCCAACACTCTCCTAATTTGATGTTTTGAGCAAAAAAAAATATTTCATTTTGAAAACCCCTTATCCAATTTTCTTTATCTTGTTGTTCACCAACAATTATCTATTTATTCACTGAAGTTACTCAATAATTCACGGAGTTTAACTATTACACACTAGGAAATACGAATATTCAGAATTAAAAAAAAGGTAGTTGATTATTTTTATACTTCTGATAACTTCAGTGAATAAACAGATAATTGTTGGTGAACAACAAGATAAGTAAGGATAATTGGACAAGGGGTTTTCAAAATGAAATATTTTTTTTTTTTCAAAACATCAAATTAGGAGAGTGTTGGAGTTTCTTTCGAGTAACAAAAGTTATATCACATCAACTCATCGATTTACAGAAGGTCGCCAAACCTTTAAAACGCCGCCCTGGAAACTAGCATTTTTTTACTTATCTACTTATTCACACCGACCACCGAGTTTATGTTACTCATTAGTTCTAGAATCCTAAAGTAATTGATAAGGTCATTGCTTGCTATTAGCATAATTTCCGAAATATATAATGCGAGAATTCTGTTGATTTAAAAAAAAATATTACTCAGGCCCATTCTGTTCTTCAAAAAGAAATCCAAACACGAGTAAAGTTAATATTATTCACTAATACGACATGCATTACTCGTAAAGCATTTTTGTTTGAGTACGTACGACTAGAACTGGTCTGTTTTATCTTATTTCCAAACTTTCTCTAATTTCTAGATAATTCATACTTGTAACCAGGTGCTACAAAGAAACCGTTCTAGATTATAATCATAAATTCTATATTTTGTTGACACTGACAGACACACATTGAGTAAAAAATATTCTCATATCAATTCATCCCTTGCGGGGATCGAACCCGCGACCTTTGGATTAGAAGTCCAACGCGCTATCCTCTGCGCCAAAGGGACACGTGACCTGTTCTTGCCAAGTGCACTACAACAGTATTGCCATTTAGAACGACTCATCCATACCTCAGCGATAGCTTTCAGCATTCCTACATCGCACAGGCCATGAATTTTCTTTCAAACACATGACACGGCATGCACTTTTATTTTCCCTTGACCACGCGGGTGTGACGTGACGACAACTTGCGAAAACTCTTCATTCTTTTGTGTCTTCAATCCGTCGCTTTTATTCTCGACTCGACCCGGTAGCGGAGATAAAACAAACTTTCCGAACGAAAAGTTCTCCAGTGGAACATGAAAGAAGTTTTGTTTGCTTTCAAGCTTGCAGAAGCGGTGAGTGGACTGTGGATTGTCTCCATTGATGGAATCGTTCTTGTATTTGTATTTAGAAGCTCTGTAGAATTGCGGTTCAGTGGCGGGGAATTCAACATGGCTGCCAAGCCGTTAAAAACCCGGATGTTTGAAATTATAACGAAATTGTTTGTCACTTAATCTGAATTTTGAAACAATCTCATTGTCATGTCATTTATTTGGGCTTTCATGAAAATTTATTGTGTAATTTTTCTTTCATTGCTTGCTGTTTGCTTGATGATGGACTTTGTGATGCTGGCGGCTCGATATTTGCATAACGACGATAGCTCATATCCATAATTGCAGTCGGAGTGCACGTGCGTGGATTTCTGCACTACGAAGAACCGTTGCCGCATGAAATGTTCTTTTGTGGCACATATTTTGCCTACACGTTGATATCGATTTTCGCAATAGCCAGTAAGTATGAAATTTTTGATTGCAGTTCATTTTGGGTAAAGAAGTATCGTGACTAAATACTCGTATATAGGCACAAATATAACAGCGGTTGGTGTCACAAGAAAACCCGGTAAAAAAAAAAACATTTATCTTGCGGGACAAACGGCAATGTGTAATACAGTGGACCCCGCTTATTGTGATCACGTTTTGACTGAGCAGAACTGATAACAATAAACGGACGATAACATTAAACGAAAGAGACCAAGAACATAACATTCTTCCTAAATAAAATAAAATATTCAAACAAATAATTATTATTACTAGATTTAATTAGAAATACATAAATCCTTAATTTACTGTAATATGTTATGAAATACATATATGTATTAAATTATAATACATAGTACTCGTATGTAATACGTAAATAGAAAAGTTATTGTACATATCAAGCAGAAATTATGTGAAGCTTTACTTGAAATAATCATCCAACTTGGACTGCTTTTTACTATCATCCAAATGGCTGCATGTCTCTTTATTATTATGTCTGAAACCTGTGCAAATTTCGTCCTCACTAGGAACAGTGGAAGTCTGTAGACCCAGTCGGACAAGAATCGACACTTGACCGGTCCTGGATCGATGACTGTCTACTAAGGAATCGATGACTTTATCGGAAACACGTCGGAGATATTTGTATGCATGGCCGCTTTTGCGATACCAAAAAAGAGGACAGGAATCGATCCGAAATCGATGACGGTAATCGATGGAGAATCGATGACTGGAGTCAACGTAGAATCGATACTGGGGTCGATTTGGGATCGATGACTGTAGTCAACGTGGAATCGAATCCGGATCGATGACTGGAATCGATTCCGGACCGATGACTGTATCCAACGAGGAATTGACACTGAGATCGAATTCGGATTGATGACTGTATAAATGGGCTGAATCTATTTAAGCCTGATATACAATCCGTCCAGAAACGTAAGTGTCGTGATTGATTTCACGGCACTTTTAATTTAACGGCGGATTGTATTCATGGCTTACAAAAAAAAAACAACATACATATTCCTTATTCCATATTTCATATATGACAACATGCGAGTTATGTTGTGCCTTGTGGTCGAGACTAAAAAAACACAACACTCAATTTATTATTGCGAAATGCACTTTATTGTCGTACTAGACGGACTGACTACATAGATCTTACTGCACTAATCTCCGTGAACTGAATGAATGAATTGATGATAATCGTGTGGGAAATTACGTTTCCCATCTTTTATAAGTTTAAATGTGCTGACTTAGTGTCTGCACCTGAGTACACCGGTTGTTGGTGTCCGGTGACATTTGTTGAACTATGGAATTTACTTGATTAAGCAAATTCGCATAGCGATCGGATCCGATGGGATACGTAACTTGCCGCTTTTCAAAATTAGGATTCTCCTGAATCCTGGAATTAAGATCAATTTTTACATTGTTTTTGTTTTTCAGATATAGTATTACTAACAAATTAAGAGATATTATTAAAATTATGGCAAAACAATTTATTCCACATGATAGTTTTTTGTGAATTTGAAGCTCATTGATATGGTTTGTATTTTCAGTATTGATGATTGTAATTTCATCTAGAGTCAATTTATCGTTGAAATTTGTCGAATTTTCTTTTGGAGGATAACTAAAACGTTGTTTGAAATTGTGTTTAACATTTGAAAATATATGGTCAAAAATTTTCACGGTACAATTGTTCACATGAAGTAATACGTTTTTATTTAATATCAATTCTCTTCCGTCACAATTTTGGTTTACAATTAATTTATTTGAGTTTTTCACAACAATAGTTTCTTCATCTAATTGAATAATTTCGGTATTAAAGTTTTTAATCAATTTACAATTCTTACGGTATATACAATGTTTACTAACAGATAATTCGTTAAAAGATTTTGAATTTTCAAATCGGTAAATAATTCCGTTATGATCGAATACAATTTCATTTTGTGAATCGATTTGTTTTTTCATTTCATTAGGCATCGGGATGATCATTTTAAGTTGTACATTTACAAAGGATTTTGGTACTTTAATCGCAAATAAGAGTTTATTTTTGTTATAGGTGGTTACCCCTAGTTTTATATTTTCCATTATATTTATATTGATTTCATACTTTTGGATTTCTTCATCCGTGAGAATATTAGGATGGAAAATGTTAGATTTAGCAGAGGCTATATTATCCAAAATATGTTCGATTTTCGACTTGAATATTTGAAATTTAAACATTTGATCGAAGTACAAATTATTATTATGTTTTGTAGATAATAAATCATTAACTTTCGCTATAATTACATTTCTGTCATTTTCTATAATATTTTTGAGCTGAAATAGGGTCTTATTAAAGTTGCTGTTTATTGTTACTTGTCTGTTTAAGTTCGTAATGGCGTTATGTGTGTTAAGGTCTAATGTCTTTAGGTGGTCGTCGATGTCCTGTCGGTCCTGACTGTCCATTGTTCCAAAAAGCCATTTTTGCGTATTACCAATTAGATTTATCAGTCCTCGTCTTTTGCGTGTATTTGTCATATTTCGTACTGGTGTAATCGAATGTACTTTTATTTCCAAGTGTTTTAATTCGTCTAGTAACAAGTCTTTATGTTCGTTGTCCAGTGAAAGAAGATTTGTCTTAAAACTTTTGATTAAATTTAAAATTTCATCTATGTCAATGATGTGTAGAATAATGTCCGTTGAGTTGACTATTTGCACTGTATCAAGTTGTATTTCAGAGTATCCCGTCTGGTCTGTGATTTCGTTAATGTTCAGTAGTCCGTGAGTTGGTATAACCAGTAATAGTGACATCAGTATAGTTACCAAGGCCTATAAGAATAAACATGCTCTCAGAAATATGTGAAATTAAATTTGGAAAAGGATTCTAATTTCGGTTGTGGTAATTCTTATGAAAGTAATCTTCCTTCTGCTATCTCAAATATCATCTTTTCTCTCAAAAGTGGAATGTGTTTTTGGGAAAATAGTAAGTCCTGATTTCGACTGATGTATTCTGCAACAATACAACTAATCACTCCACAATCGCAATTATTGTTTTGTCGTGGAGCATCTGAAACACTTTCTTTTATAAAACTTGAAGTATCTATGGGTTGTTTTCTTTTGTCCAAGGACTCTTCCTTCAGGTAATTTTCTAAAACGTTTAATAGTGTGGGGTTTGGAGTTCCCATTGAATCATAGTATTTTATGGTTTGGTTTTTAAAATGTATAATAGCCATACACCAATGTGATTGGTTTATGTGGATTGGGATTATTATGATATCGTATGCAAATATGTCGACCTTTTTAGTCCAGTTCTTTACAGATTCATAGCCTAAACGCTGTAATGTTGGTACAAAGAAAGTATTCATTGAATATACTTTGGGTAGGTTCCTGCTACCGCACTGTGCACTACGTTCTTCGATTAGTTTTACATAGAAGTTTATAATTTGATCGTTAAGCCATGAGCTTCCTACTAAAGTTCTAATATCCTTCCTAGTTATGGTTAAACCAAATTTTGATGATATAACCTCATCTTGAGAACCTCCGTTCACAGCTTCTTGAACAATAATTCTCTGTTCTTCGGTTATTTGTTCTACTTCTCGCATATCAGCAAATTTGTGTTTTCGCTTTATGTTTGTTAAATGAACGTTATCCAACCTAGCTTTTCTGTACTTCGGTTGCTCTTTATGCCGAAGTGCCTTATAATTTTTTATGAAACCTGTTGTTCGAGTTTCTAAATAATTCTCACGTATTTTATTTAATTTTTGAAGTTTTCTTTCTTTACACGCTAACACATTTTGTCTGACTTTTTCAAAGTTTACTTTTCTGGACTGAATTTCATGTGGGGTAAATTTTGTTGAGGAATGAAATCTATTATTATAAACTCTAACGGCCTGTTGAATAACTCTTCTTGGTACTACTGTAGTTTGTTTATAAATTAGAAGTCTAAATGTTTCGGCTAACGTACTATGAAATTTTTCCACATCAGCGTTTCCTGTATGACTATGTGGTTTAGTCACATGTAAACTAACACCTTCGGTTTGTAAGAATTCTTTAATTTGATGTGCACTAAAATCGTTATCTCCTACAAGTTTATTTGGTTTCCCGTTTCTGGTAAAGTGTTCCTCAAGGCATTCTACTATTGTTGTTTGGTTTTTATCCGGAAGATAGTAAACTGTACCAAATTTAGAAAATTTATCCAGAATGGTTAAGAAGCTATGTTTCATAATTACATAAATATCTACGTGAATTATTTCATTGATGTTATTAGGTGTTTCGGACAAATTAAATTTTGGTTTTATGGGATTTCTGTCATATTTAACTTCAGAGCATACTGTGCATTGGTTAATTACCAACTGAATTAGTTCTAAAAGTTTCGGAAAATTAATTTTGTTCTTTAGAGTATTAAACGTTTCTTGTATGCCAGAATGCATACTTTCCCTAGTGTGGTATAAAGAAATTTGCTTTACAGCTTCTACTTCAGTTTTAATGTCCTGGGCTCTAATTGAGCAGCGAATAAATTGGATGCTGTTATCATTTGAATACATTTCTCGAAGTTTTTGCTGTACTACATTATATTGATGGTCTGGAATTTCCGAATAAATATCCGTTACTCCCTTTTTTAGGGTTTTGTAGTAAATACAAAACCCTTATGAAATCGGTCAAATGTCTGTCTGTCCGTCTGTCCGTCTGTCCGTCTGTCCGTCTGTCCGTCTGTCCGTCTGTCCATGGAATATCTCACGAACGGCTGAAGCTACATACATGAAATTTTGTAGGAATGTGTAGAATTACTATAATTCGCCGGAGAAAGCGAATCGTCGTAATAGGTCAACTTTAAGGGGAGTTACCCATAGAGGGGAAATGAAGGTCGAAATTTTTTTTTCGTTTGGTACAGGCAAGTGGGGTGTCATAAGAAAGGTACCGTTGAGTACATTCCATTTCTGGAATTTTTTTCAAATTTGAAGAAACGGGAAAAGAGGGAGAGGGGAAAATATGTCATCCGAGTTTGTCCCCCCCCCCTTGCATTTCGAGACCGTTATACTTAGAAATATGAAAATTTGCAGAAAAGCGCCATTTTACTAGCGTAGAAAACCTAGATTTCTAAAATTTTGAAATTTTACCAGAAAAGGTTAATAATAGTACATTTCCATAGTTGCAGTTAGCACACCTCTGCACCCCTAACGCACACCCGAGGTCAAAAGTATTGATGGCTAATGATAACCAACATCATAGGCAATAGTACCTCCAAGTTTCATAACAATCACATAATATTTAATAATAGTACATTCATTTAAATTTTGAGATTTTGATGCCATTCATTCAAAAAATGCACATAACCGGTTACATACTAGTACTGCACACTTGAATATTGTTTATTGTTTTTCGTAAAGTGAATTGGAGTTAACCACTTCTGAAAGGGTGGAGATTGGTGGTATAGGAGTGGTAGGGGAGAGAAGTTTAAGGGGGGAGGTAGGTGGGTTGCTGCGTTAAGGGAGCTTCCCATAGAGGTGAAATTAAGGTCAACATTTTTTTCATCTGATATAGGCAAGTGGGGTATCATGAGAAAGGTACTACAGACTACATTCCATTTTTGGCGACTTCATCAAATTCGAAGAAAGGGGAAAAGAGGCAGAGGGGAAAATATGAGATCATATTGTAATTTGTCCCACCCCCTTACCATTTCGAGACCGTTACACTTAGAAATATGAAAACATACAGGAAGAAGGCTTTCAACCAGCACAGAAAACAAAAAAATTATGGAATTTTGATATCTTCTCAAAATAGGTTAATAATAGTATATATCTATAGTTACAGTTAGCACACCCCTGCATTTCTCAAACTCATCTGAGGTCGAAAATATTGATGGCCGACGATAATCAACACCATGTGCAATAATATCTCCAAATTTCGTAATAATCACGTAATATTTAATATCAGTACATTCATTTAGATTTGGTCATTTTGATATCATCCATACAAAAAATGCACATAACAGGTCTCTTGTATTACATACTAGTACTACGAGTACAACATAATTGCATATTGTTTTCCGTAGAGCGAATTGGAGTTAACCATTTTTAAAAGGGTAATGATTGGTAGGAGAGGTGGAGGAGGGGGAAGGGGGGAGGGGGGTATGCTCGTCGCTGACTCTATTCTCTATAATTATTCAAACAATTTATTTTAAATATTTTTTATGCAAACTTACAATTTGCAATATTGTCTTAACATGAATGGTTAAGCATCTCCAAAAGTAGGACAGTTCATCTCCTATTGTCATGGGACACTACAAAACCCTCGGATTGCGGGCGTAGCCCTCTATATTCCGGTTTCATTAAATATCTTCTGAAAATATTAGGTAGGTTTTCAAAATCGTATTCGGCAATGTAGATAATTCTTTTTCTATGGATACTTTCGAATTCTTGAGTTTTATTATTTGTCAAAATAAGTTGGGTCTTATATTTATTTACAATCTCTTCCTTAATGGGTATATGATCAAGTAACTGTTCATCTGCTGAATGGATTGTAGCCATTGTGGCATCGTCATTTTCTACCTCATTGTTACATAGGAGTGGGAAATCAGAATAAGTATTCGTTTTTTCGTCTATTTCTTTCTCAGTTTCTGTATTTTCTTCCTGATTTTGAATTCTACTTAGAAAATCGGCAACACGATTTTCTTTGCCCTTCACATATTCGATATCAAATTTATACTCTCCTAATTTAAGTAACCATCTCTGATGATGTGGTGCAATGTCTTTGCCTTTATATTTACTTTGCAGATACTTTATTGGCAAGTGATCGGTATATATAATGAACTTTTTGCCATACAAATATGGTCGAAAATAGTTAACAGACCACATTATGGACAAAAATTCTTTGTCTGTAGTTGTATAATTCTGTTCATGTTTATTAAGTGTACGAGAAATAAAGGAGACTGGATGTCCATTTTGAGATAGAACAGCGCCTATCGCAAAGTTCGAAGCATCCGTAGTAAGGTGAAATTGTTTAGAGAAATCAGGAAAACGTAAAATAGGTGGTGAACTAACCAAAGTTTTGAGTTTTTCGAATGCATTTATATAATTGGGATCATTAATGTTAATTTTTGCGTTTTTCTGCAAATACTTAGTCATTGCTTGAGCTACTTTAGCGTAGTCTTTGATGAACTTCCGGTAATTGCCGGTAAGTCCCAGAAAACTTTTCAGTTGTTTCTCTGTTTTTGGCAAACTCAGATTTTGTATGACACTTATTTTTTCCGGATTAGGTTTCAATCCTTCTTTAGTTATAATATGTCCTAGAAATTGTGTCTCCTTTCTCAGGAAACTACATTTATTAACTTGAATTTTCAGTTGATTTTGCTCGAGAACTGTGAATATGTCCTTGATTGCTTGAATATGCTCTTGGAGCGAAGTGCTAAATATTAAAATATCATCGAGATAGACGACGCAATTTTTATTTATGAAGTCTCGTAAAATACTGTTCATGAGTCGTTGGAATGTCGCCGGAGCGTTTTTCAGTCCAAACGGCATTCTAACGAACTCATAAAGTCCTTGCGGCGTTACAAACGCAGTTTTTTCTCTATCCTCCTCTTTGACGAGAATTTGATGATAGCCTTTGGCCAAATTAATGGTAGAGAAATATTGGGCTCGGCCCAGTTTGTCTAGAATAGACTCGATATTAGGCAAGGGAAACTTGTCATCAATCGTAATATCGTTAAGTTTACGATAGTCGATGACAATACGAAACTTTTGCTCGCCCGAGTTGTCCCGTTTTTTTGGAACAACGATGAGTGGACTGGAGTATCGAGAATTACTTTTCCTGATAATCCCTTGTTCTTCCATTTCCCTCACTTGTCTTCGGACTTCCTCCTCGTGCTTTGGAGGGTACCTATATAACTTTGCGTTAATTTGGTTATCCGTAGTGGTTTTTATTTCGTGTATAATGCTGGGAGTGCTAGTAAGTCTATCCCCTTCGCGGTAGAATAGCTTATCAAAGCGATTTACTAACTTTACTATGGCGTTTTTCTCCTCTGTATTTAGGTGTTCCAGCTTCAAGTGTTGTAAGAAATTATTTCCAACTGCTTCCAAGGTACATATCTGAGCTGAATAAGGATTATTTAAAAAAGTAATCGTTTGTCCATTTAGTGTGATTGCGTTATTTTCGAGATCAATCACTGTGTCCAAATTATTTAAAAGATCAATACCTAAAATAAATTTGTATTTGCGATTGAGAAGAGATTTGACTTTCCATCTAACTTTCGCTCTTGATGGAAGTTTGAACTCTTCAGGTGCTGGAGTATGAACCTCATGTTTTATGGTGTCTTTTCCAGTTACGGTGCTAAAGACAAGTGGTGGAATTTCGATTGTTTCAAAACATTGAATACTGTCATCAATGATGCTAAATGAAGAACCAGTATCAATTAGAGCGATGTATTTTGTATTATTTAATGTTATATTTATTAGGGGAAGGTCTTCCGAGGCTAATTGCAAAAAAAAACTTCTTTGCTATTTTTGCAATCAGATTCCGGGTTGTTGCAGTTAATTTCCTTAGACTGTTTTTGAGATTTAGATGACTTTCGAGATTCGATATTAGAGATATCCATTGGTTCTCCTTGTTTATAAAAACCAGAATTTTGTCTGTTTTGAGAACTATTATTCCAGTTCTGATTACTGTAGTTATTATTAAAGTTGAAGTTTTGATTTTGACTGCCTCTATGCTGGTTAAATGGATTTGGATTTTTATACTGGTTGGAGTTATTAGGAGTTCTGAATTGGTTGGAATGGTTGAAATTTCTGGATTGGTTTGAGTTATTAGGATTTTTGAAATGATTCGAATTATTAGTATTTTCAAAATGATTTGGGTTATTGAAGTTATTGTATTGATTGGGAAGAAAAGAATGTCTGTTCTGATTATTATTTGTCTGTGGATGTCTATTTTGATTATGATTTGTCTGTGAATGTCTATTTTGATTAGGATTTGTCTGCCTATAGTTATTATTTGAATTTGTAAATTTTTGTGCCCTTTCATTTCTGCATTCTTTTTCAATACACTCATCCTCGTAAGGACGTTTATTGAGGATGGCGATTATTATTTCAATATCTCTCTCATAGTATATTTTTTCTAACAGTACTCCCTGGGTAATTTCTTTAACTTTATTCACTAATATGGAATTGACATTACTTAAGTCTATATAGCACTCTCCACCGTAATACGTTAATAATTCTTCAGATTTGATTTTAATTTTTTGGATGATAATGCTAAGTTCACTCACCCTGTTAACTCGAATGTTGTTAATTTGCCGGTCTATGTCTGCTGGTTCCATATCGGGCCTATATCGCCTTTTGAGTGCTTCCTTAATCTTGATCCAATTGTCGGTTTCAAGAAGCGAAATAATGGAGTCTTTCGCCTCTCCGACAATTTTTTCAAAATAAATCGCCCTCGTAGCCGCTTTTTGCGTCTCGTACTCTCCAATCCCGTTGAGGAAATATTCGACACTATTGATGAATGCGTTAAGAGATATTTCTCCTCTTCCGGAAAAACTAACAAGGTGACGAACTTCCCGCAGTTTTTTATCGATGGTGGTTGAAGTTGCTTGTTGTAACTGCAGTTGTTGAAGTGCTGCAGCCAGTTGATCGGCTTGATGTTCTTGTTGTTCTCTTTGTCGTAGCAAAGCTGAAAGTCGTTCAACCTCCGACTGTAGCGCTTGAATTTGCTCAGCCATTTCGTCTTCTGAAAAACACAATTTTCTATTCAGACTGAAAAATTTCTCACGTTGCAACTTTCGATTTCTCTCTGTCATTCATTTGCTCCTGTTCGCCAATACTTTATATTCTTTTTCACTTCATTTTTTTTTTTTAAATTTACAATTCTGTATGGGTTGTACCCAGCCTCAGGTATCAGTTTGAAGATCTTAAAGGCTTGTTTCAGATCTCCCACACAAGAAATTGTAATAAATAAATTTATATAAGATAGTCTTTTCGACTTCTTATTGTATCGATTTCATTCGCTGAATATCGAAATAATTTATATTAACCTTTGCGGTTTTTATATTATTTTATTTTGTTATTAGTGTATTTTACAGTTTTAAATCTTCGTGACTTTTCAACCGTTGTATTTCACTAAATTGGTTTCACCGACTGCGCCAGTTATGTTGTGCTTTGTGGTCGAGACTAAAAAAAACACAACACTCAATTTATTATTGCGAAATGCACTTTATTGTCGTACTAGACGGACTGACTACATAGATCTTACTGCACTAATCTCCGTGAACTGAATGAATGAATTGATGATAATCGTGTGGGAAATTACGTTTCCCATCTTTTATAAGTTTAAATGTGCTGACTTAGTGTCTGCACCTGAGTACACCGGTTGTTGGTGTCCGGTGACATTTGTTGAACTATGGAATTTACTTGATTAAGCAAATTCGCATAGCGATCGGATCCGATGGGATACGTAACTTGCGCCGCCAAATGCCAGATACTTTCAAATGAATTCAAATTTCAGGCTTACTCGATACGTAATTGAAAACATTTGAATTTTTCCAGCTTCGGAGACAAACCGATGAATGGAACCGGTAAGGAATCGAAGACTTTGCGATTCCACTGGGATCGGAGACAAATTTCTTGCTGGGGATTTGAGTTGATTCCCATCCACTCTTCATGCTCTTCCGGCGTTAAGTTGTCTGCCACTGGAAGAACACTTTCGTCCTCTTCTAACGCATTTTGCGAAAACTCTGCTTTTTGATCGCAATTCGTTATGGTTGATTCTCTAATATTCTGCTAGCCTGAAGTAGCGATGTGTACAGCATCTAATAAGCTAGTTTGCTTAGCTATGTTAGCGGACTTAGACGTAGCACTATCAAAATTTTAATTTTCGATGATGACGAGTATTCTGTTTCGCATTTGGCTCCTATAGTGTCCCTTAAAAGAACAAATGATGCCCTGATCGCACGGCTCGATGAGTGACGTCGTGTTGCCTGGGAGAAATCTAATTTTGATGTGTTTCAGAGGAACTTGGACAACATGCGCTGTGCAATTGTCAATGAGAAGCAGAATATCACGATTCGAATCATTGTCCCATTCTTTGAGCATTTGTTGAAAATGGTTGTATCCATCCACGCATTTTGACTGGAAAAGTACTCGTATTCTACAGGAATTGTTTTACACCTCTAAAGCAACGCGGATTTTTACTTTTGCCTATAATCAGCAACTTTTTCTTCTCTCCAGTTATACTTGCGCAACACATAATGGTTATTCTTTCCTTGCAAATCTTCGAACCCTTAATGTTTTCATTACCGAAAACGTATTAATTATCAGGGATTATTTGATCGAATTTTATTTAGTTTTTCAGTTCTAGTTTCAGTTTTTGTGCTCTAGCCTATTTTTTTTATGTTGATATCAAAGCTTAGGGGGGAACCCTTTGATGCGAGAGCACAGCGTTTGCGGTAAGGGATTAAGGTAGTGGGGAGATGGGTTGAGTTTGAATAAGGTGACGGTGTACATTCCGTTTAAATTTTTGCAGGTCATAGTTGCGAGGGAAAACAAAAGATGGTAGATCGTTCTACATTCGTGGTGTCCTGGATACAAACAAGTCATAGAATTTGGAGGTGCGACTGCTGCTGAGTTCTAGAAGATGAGGGTGGGCACGACTGGCTAGTCGGGTCTTACGTAAAGGAAACATATTTTTAATCTCGCGAGCACATTCAAGAATGATGAAAAACTAAATTGACTAAAGGGGTCCATTGTACTTTGAGACTTAACCGAGTAGTTAACCCGGACCGTTTTTTGCACGGCGTTTAACCTCCACCCGAATTAACCTGTACTGGAGTGTAAAAAAACGCACGTTTTGATAAAATAACTTACAAAATACATCTTTTGTAAAAGTTAATCTATATTATACTATCAAAGTTCTTTGCCAAAATTTTCTTTATCAAATATCTTTGACAAATAACTTTTACGGTGTAATGGCCGCCTAACCCAAGACGAAAAAACTCTATTCGCTGTTCTGTATCGTTTCTTTGCCGTCTTCCTGCTGCAAAAAAAAACACGCCTGATATTAACCAAATTTTATGATCATATATTTTAAAATATAACAGCAAACATTATTTTTATTATATTTATACAGCTTGGCAAATATCAATGAATAATAACTCAAAAAATTTTACTTTCAGTGGTTATACTCCATGTGGACTTAAATTTAGTTGTGGAAGCTGTAATGACGGGAGTTGGCGCAGCACTATATCTGATTGGTTCAATTGTATCAATGTACCATGCAGAAAATGATTTTCATTTAATGTATCTTTCCGATAAAGAAGAGGCTGAACATGAGTTCTTCGCAGTCTGTAAATTCCAGGTCAGTATTATAATGCGTTTGCACTGAAATTACAATTTAAGCTAATCTTGAGATTAGTTTAATTTCGACGGAGGTATGAAGTCATCATCTTTGCGTCACGTTTGGTCTATCCACTGTCATTGGTCGCGGTCCCTAAAAAACACCAAAATCAAGAGCGTGGTCTTGGGTGCGTGGATCATACGTTGTTTCACAAACGGCTATGATCCACCCAGATCCATCAGCTGCCAGACATTCGAATTGAAGTTGTTCTTTTCGAATACTGCAACTTCCACAACTTCTCAAAAAAAAAACTTTACCATACAATTTACTCGGGCAGTGATTGAAAACTGGCGACTGCATCACTAAAGAACTCCACAACAATTGAAAAAACACGTCCGCAAGTATCAGCTTCAAACGGTCATAAGTTTAGGTAAAATGAATCGGAAAAAATTATGTTCCGAAAAATGTTGCATTGTACCCGAACCGCAAAGGTCAGCGAAAGAAAATCAGAAAAAAGATTCAAGAATCGGAAAACTGATCCGTCGTAGAAACTCGCTCATTGTCGCTTACACCTTTGATACTCGAGTAATATTACCCAAAAAAGATTCGAAACACGAATAATTCCACTAACGCTGAATTTTTTAGCATAATCTGAAGAGAGTCGGAGAGTCAGAAAACGAGTTTCCGTCAAAAAAATATTGGGCAGAAAGGCCCGACACAGAGGATGAGGTGTCATATCAAAGGGGATGACGCGACGAGTACATTATAGAATGAACTTGTTTATTCGTGGTAACTTTATAAAGCACAACGGAGTGAGGAGCCAAAAGGCAAAAAAAAACAGTGCAAAGCGAATCGAGAATACCCGGGACCTAGTTAGTGGCACAACCACGGGGACGGGGAGGGCCAAGGAGGCTAAAGCCCCTGCCAGAGATAAAAAAAACTATTTTACAATTTTAAAGAAAACGTTAATTATCTGTACCAGCATATCTAATATATTTATTTATAATATTGTTGCGTGTACAGAGTGGGTAAGTCTTACGACTCGCACTGTACTAAGCTTCATCATATTCTCGAATGATCCATGACAAGTACAAATTGAATGGACACTAGCCGATTCTCGAGCCATCTAGAGTCTAGAACCTTCACGAAACAGAACCATCGATAATGAAGCGGATTCTCGAACCTTCGTTGAGAGTGGAAACCCGAGACTAGAACATTTCGAAAAATCTAGAGTCTTCGCTAATTGACGAATGCATGGATTTCCAACTATAAAAGGCAGATGTCACCGAAGGAGGAAAGAAGTAATCAGACTCGACACTCAGTGGCGGTTGGATCGCTATAAAGCGGGAAGTAGTGCCGTCGTTATTATTAGAGCTAGTTTGACGTTTTAACTTTTGTTGTTAGTACGCGTGTGTAGTTCGTTTTGTAAATAAAGTGTGTGTTTTTCAATCGAAGTGTTTTCATTATTCAGCACAAGAATATCTAACGAACCTGGTTTCGTTCTTGTTTCGCTCAACAGAGGAAACATTACAATATACTTACTGACTGAATGTAGTAATAGCTTCGAGGAAATATACCTCTGATAAATTTGTCCAGACAAAAAAAATCCAACTAAAAACTTTGTGGTATTTTACAAATGTAAAATCTTACAAATTAGGAGAGAATAATTCGCACAATTAACCAAAAAGCGATTTCGGCACGAGAAAAAACTATCACGACAAACGACTTTAAAATGCATAAAATTTGACTGATGAATAATAACTCCCCAAAATTGTACAAAATTTGTGTATTTCAAATGTACACCTAAGAAACTGGTCTTTCGTCGATTAGTTATGATTGACTTAATGAAAAGGGGGGGGGGGGGGGGGGGGGGGCTTTTGGACCGCCGCATGCACTTCGCAATAGGAGATAGAAGACTACTAATCTCAAGTCGCCGTAGAATGCTCTCTTCGCCATGCTCATGAAAGCGGTATGTCATCCCAGCGTATTACCATCATTTCCCAGCTCATTCCTAGGGAATAGAAGAGCTCTCATAATGGCTTTTTAGGAGCAAAGGTCTCATAGTTTGCTAAAGAAAAAACAGTGACAGCGTGAAACTTAGAACATTCCTATGTAGTTCACCGGCGACGCAAAGTGATTCGCGTCTTTGACTAATGTTATTGTTTGTTGCCTTGATCCCTCCAGGGGCATGGGCGAGTTAACATCTCTTGCATTTCTATGCCTTGTTGACGTTTCGATAGCAGATGTACTTTTTCGGGCGTGCATCCACCTTTTAATGAAATCAAAGTCAAAAAAAAAAAAAATTAAATATTAGAAAGTGATCTCGCCCACCATTCTGCAATTTTATTCACCTCTCCTCTTATTACGCATACACGCTATGCACGTTTTCCATTAAGCGGAAATCTACTTGATAGTGGATTCAAAGGGGATTGCCGCTTAGTTGGTAAATATTTTTTTTTCGAATACAGTCGCAAAACACGCTCAATTCTTGGGCTTTGTATTTCCTCCAAGGCCCAAGAATTGACTTAATTTTACTGACCTATACGCTCTTGCGAAAAACCATTGCACTCATCCGTTGCGGTTTGCTTGTGTTTATGATGGGCCTGCCATATACATTTCCATTTCACTCAAGCGTGTTTTGGACTTATCCGTCCCTTGACTGTAGAGCACTTTTATCGGGGGTTTTGATCAGTATCTCCAAAACTATATTTCCGACAGCAAGTCCTATATTTTTTTAAGTACACTAAATTTTCCAACACTTAACACTAAAATTATGGCTAAATACGTCCAGAAAATTATTCGGGATACCAGTTATTTGTAAATATGAAAATTTTCATCATGCAAAGAAGAAAGTACGTTCTTTTGGTCAAAAAGTGTTAAATTATGTTAAGCACCCACGCCTTGGCCGAACGTCGGACTTTCAAGCTACGATGAATAAAGTACTTAAAGCAGTAGACACACTTGTTCTATTTACAAAGGAATTGATTGTGCTTCTTGCAAATTCAGTGTCACATTTTGCTTCAAGAAAGTTGGACGACAACAGTAGATCTTGTTGCAGGTCCTAACATTGTACCGCTACTGTACTGGACATTGAGATGATTTAATCTAGACGTGGATTAAACCTTTTATTATATGGTTTTACGTAACATATTATGGTCCAAAAATTGAAGCCTGATTATCTAAATTTTTTGAATATACACCCTTTAAATTGAGTTACGGGGGGAGAGACGTTGGGTTTTTTTTAACGGAACGAGCTCTTTTAACTACAACTAAATCAAGGGTCAATTTGAAGTCCGCATGCCAACAAATCAGAGTTTGACATCTTGTTTGCTTGTTAGTTTAATCGCCAGTATAAAGTAACCGTCATAAATAATTTTTTGAATTCCCGCCAAATAGTTTCAGCGCCATCTGTGTTGTTTTATTTGACGCCATCTTCTGTGAAAAGCTTAGACTAATTGTCAAAGCTCTGGGACCCGTATCTCGACTAATTTCATATCCAAACCGTGTTCAGCGCCTCTGGTGGTGCAAGCAAATAGTTGATTTGATATTCCGCTAAAGCAGATCCTTGTGTCTTATTGAAGAACAGTATTGCGAGAAAAATACTAACCACTTGGTATTATTTTTATTGTAATACGTGCATATTATCATTTATACCAGACGCGTTTATCAAATGAACGAAAATGTTTAAATTATATTTTTCGATTATATTTACACTATTTCAGTAAACGTAAATGAAAAATACTCCTCAAGCGGGAATTTCATTGCCGCCAGAAGCAATCGCAGCAGCAGCACATAGAGTTCATTTCTTGTCAATAAAATGTTCGTTTTGTGTAATTATTTGGAATAGTAAACATACAAAATAATTTTACTGCCTAAAGGAAATTTGTTCGATTGTATTGTATATGTATAGTACTAAGGATTTAAGTTTTATCTTGAAATTTGAGTTGACATTTGAATTCTAACTAAACCAAGACACACTCCCAGTAAAGACATGCCCCGTTTTCGTATCCGCTACCCTAATTTGCTCTCGATAGTTTTTTTGCCGCTTAACCTGCTCCACTCTGCATTGTACGAAAAACGCAGCTATTGAATCTTAAACGTGTGGACAGTACGGGGCTAGGCATCAACATACATTTAACACGACAATCATAATCCTTGTGTAAAAGTTTTTAATTTATCATTCTTATACTAAATATTGATTTTTTTTTCACCAGAGCATCGTTTCACTTATTGCTGGACTTTGTTTTATGCTTCATTCAACCTTTGCAATCGATGTCCTCCTTGTTCATCCAAATGAATCCGAATTGGCTCTTTTACAGTAGGTTCCCTTATATCTTCAAATTGAAGTATTGCCATGAGTCTATATTTTTCTTTTGTATTGCAGAGTTTCGCCAGCAGATCGTGCTGCTTCAGGACCAATAGAACTTGCTCTATTTTGTAAACCATGGCTTGCATCATTCTGGAAGTTGATAATTTCGATTAAGAGAAGGAATAGTCGAGAAAAAAGAGTGGAGAAAAAGGACGAATCTGCTATCGCCTGAAAATAGTTTTGTATTATTAAAAATATCGACTATACATATTATTTTTAAATAGGTGTAAATAAAAAAAACCGGCCGAATTGAAAAAATTTTTACGACAATAGCACATAAATAGTTTGTAGAAATTTCATGTGGATTACCTCACATAAAAGAAAGCTGCCGATAGCATTCTCCTTCCGCAGTGGTGTGGAGAGGAGTAAATTTTTTTTTAGCCGAACTAATAATATGGATGCTCGCGTTGTCTCGCGTTTTTCACGGTAAAGGTTGATTTTAGGAATAAAAGTAATAATAATTTTTGTATTTAGTAATTTTTACAAGCTACAAATTAGATGGGTAGTTTTCACGAAAATCGTGAGAAACCTAAACCCAATTCACAGTTTGCTGCCCTGCAGTTTTGGATCGCTGTACTACACGCATGGCTTTTAGGAACGCAGCCAATTTTAGCGATTGAGTTTTAGCGTTAGCAATAGCTGGCTGGAAAAGGGCCTCTGGATTGCGATGCTATCGGCACTAAGAGTTGCAGATCACTGATATAATCTGATAACACTAACAAAATAAGTATTAGAAAAACTCAATTTTTCTGGAACTTCTAATAAAACGATTAATTTGTATTTTTTGAATACGCGAAACTCAAAATATGTAAAGGCCACCACTGAAATAAAAAACACTAGCCACATCACAAAAAACACATCTCTTTCAAAATTCGCATACCACACCAAATCAATGAATAAATAGCGAAAGTCCACGGCAACGATAAAATTCCTCAGATTCAATTGATTTGATTTACGCTACGAGGACTTTTATGAACAATTTCAATCGTCACTTGCTCAGTACTGACGATATCGATTTTGGGCGATTCCTTGTAGGGCGTTTTGATCAAAATCAGAATTTTGTCATCAATGCATAGAACGCATGATTCGGGTTATTTTAAGTTGTTGGGCGTAAGAAAGCAAAACACCAAAAACACCTTGCCGTGTACATGCCAACGAGTATGTCGAATTCTTGAAGTGCCATAAAGCAATTATCGAAAATATTAACCCGTTGAATGGAAGACTACAAGATTATGGTTTCTATCTCTGGAATATGTTGAAAGATTGGACTTTTAAATCCACTTGGGGTGTTTCATAGCATTAGGATTGTTTTTTTTTGTATCAAAACAAGAAGAAGTGGAAAAGGTAGTCATAAGAATGGACCACTTAATCCTTTTAAGTTTTAAGAGAGGAAAATAGGACCAAAGGGACTACTAAAATCTGGAAACACATGTATATGATATGGTCCAAAACTTTGTCTGCTTACACACAGCATTTATTTAGTACCATTTGGGCCCCATTTTTCAATGTCTGGTTAATAGTATTGTATATCCTATCGATAAACGCTAAACGCCACCAATCCCCCAGTTAAAAATTTATCGGACGATAATTCCAAACAGCTGATACGGGATGCTGAGATTTTGTTTACGTTTGCACATTCAAATGAGATAATTAAGCTGGTCGTAAAGAACAGAGTAATGGAAATTCATTCGATGGAAGAGGATTTGAGACATACTCAGCCGCAAATTAATGAGACGGTTCAGACGAAGGATGTAATAGAACAGGCGGCAGAACTCCGCCGAGAAAATTAGCTGATTTTCTACAGCACTATCATATTTTGAGCGTTGCATACGCTTAAGTTTAGGTCTTTGGTAGACGGGGTTCAATGTCCCAGATAGCTAACTGGCAGTTTAAGCAGACAATGAGAAAATTAATGAAGTGGAGTGGAATGTCGTATGTCGTAATGACTTAATTTAGCTATCCACTACCACAAAAATGATCAGAATTAAGCCAACTCTTCCACTGTCCCTGGTTTCGCCTATAAAGAGTGCTTTATGGATGAAACCAATTGTAGAAAATTGAGAAGATTGGAAGAAATGTGACTGTTAGAAGTTTAGTGGTAATATAACATATACCATACCTGTACCAGGGCTGAAAAGGCTTGTGTTGATTCTTATGTAACTCCAAGGCCGGCTTCGTGTGGCACATGCAGTATACGAATTTTTTTTTTCGAAAAGGTATCAGCGGCAACGTTGTATGCTCGACGATTGAATTCTAATTGTAAAATTGGTATACAGCTTGGTCCCACAGGGTCCCATTGTCTGAGTCCTGTAAGTAAGTGAATCGAATCTATTCATGTCTTTACGCATTGGTCGAAAGGCTAGGGAATTTTCATAAAGAGGTATGCTAAAAGGAAATAGGTTGAACAAAAAATCGTCAATTTTTATTAATTGATTCTTCTAAAGGAGCTCTGAAACTGAACGCCATTTGAGCCTTTGTATTTTAACCAAGTGCGTACCGCCAGTTTGGAGCACAGCTACTTATATAATCGCAACTTTTAGCAAACATTTATTTTAAATTTTAACCTCGGTATTAGGAGTTATCGCAATAATAGTCTTGACTACAAGATTGGGGCGTTCGAACTTTGACAATATATTTGACCGTATTGTTGAAGCTACAGATATGAAATTTTGAGTTTATTGCAATTAATGTTGGGCAAATCTTCATAGATAGCGTCCAATATTCGCTGGCTAACCTCTGGAGCAGTTAGAAATGGACCCCGATTCCTGAGAGAAAATCAACTTCAGAGAAAATATATTTCATCCTATGTCCCGTACTTGCCTGGATACAGACTCTAGGATGTTGACGTGCCCATACAGTTTGGAAGTCCAGCTCATAGACTCCCTAAGTTTAACCACGCAACAAGCAGCGTTTAATTCTAGATGTAGATCTAGAAGGAGTAAATGTAAATGATGATATCCAATGCATCTGCGCGACATGATCGCATAGTACTTGTCACTCCGATGTATGCGGTTCTTTGGACTATGTTCAGCAGATTGAAGTTTTATTTCTTAGAAGAGCTGACCACCATATCAGCGTCCCGTAAGCGATAATAGGTCGTGACACAGCAGTGTACAGCCATAGCGACATTCTTGGCAGTAGTCTCCAGCTTCCAGTTTTCGACTCTGAGAGTCTCGTTGTTGTTAGTCATCACATCAGCGTGAAGTCGAGGACCTCTTCCCACCTCTGAAAGTTATCTTTATTCGGAAAGGTGAAGATTGGCGTACTTCCCCTGCTGCACACTGAAAGATTGTTGTTTGCAATAGCCCGTTCGAGACAAACGGACAAAACTGATTTCTGAAAAGAACGATCCCGATCAAGTGAAAGGCGGATTCAAACAGCCACCATACAGATGTTTCGCCACGTGGGGCGAATTGCTGACTTCGTATATAAATGTACAGAGTAAATTACCGACAATCAACTTGAAGTTCGACCAATTCACTTTCAACTCTTATTCAGATGTCAGGCGTTTTTTTTATGGGAATGAGGTTTTGATCCAGTGAGTGACTCACCCCGCTTGTTCGTCATGGAGTTGCCCCACAGAGCGTCTTTGGCGTAAGCATCGGCTCCCACCAGCAGGCTGGCCTGCCTGGCAAACACTTTGCGGTTTAGGCGGAGTAGTTCCACGGACTTTGGTACATGCCGGTCAGCCATAGGCCGTAGGAGATATAGAACGCTTCTCCTTTACACGCTTCCACTTTTATCACAGTCAGGTCCGCCGTGCTCAAGTTATGATGTAGCTCCTAGGCCTATCTTGATTAGTGCTGCAATAGAAAAAAGTTATAATTTTTAACGTCGAGGCCTTTGACCTTCAGCTGCTTGGTACACGGTTCCTGAACGAGCCTAATGTCGATGTTTTTCACTCCAAGAAGGACTCTCCGAGATAATCCTGGCCCGGTTTAACCTGCACCATTAACAACATCCGTTCCGTTCATGTTCGTCTCGCTCACCGTACTGGGTGTCTCGCTTACTATACTGGGTGTGCCTTCTTCATCCTTCTCGATATTCAGCCCCGCAGGCATCACCTTTCCATTTAGCACTGGATCGGCTACTCCCGACTGGGAGCGAAACACCTTGACTTGGGCATTCCTGATACCAAAGTGAAATCTGTATCCGGACGCTTCGAGCGGCGCTAGGTTTTCTTGGCTAATGAGGAAGAGGGTTCCTTATCCTGGAAGATCTCCCAGTGCTGAATGGGGATGGCTGGGTTTTGCACGCGGCAGGCAGCTTTGCATTGTCAAAGCTGACTTTGGGTAACCATAAGCAATTGTAGCCGTTAGCCCCCCCCCACCACGTCACCGACCTTCCTGACGTAGCACCGCAGGAAATCCAGAAATTCCTTGGGGGGTTCCGGGTGATCAGGTGCGAGGGATTACGCGGAACCCCCAAGTGATAAAGCTACTATTGAAGCAAGGCAGTAAGCTTCGCCTGTCAGAAGATACTCCACTCTACACTACTCCAGAAATACATATACTACTTAAAAAAATTTCTAAATTAAATAAAATGAGGGTTTCAATTTAAACGCTTAATATAGATGGCGTTATGGCACGATACCTATTTGTGGGCAATAGCAAGAGAGCGAGACCTGACAATCCCATAGGAAGTTGTTACCTTCTCAACGAGATGAAAGAGGAAGAGGCGGTGGTTTTACGACGATATTTTTGGGTCTCGCGCTTATTTTGGGAAGACATTTTTTCCTGCAATGCAATATAAAACGCAGGATTACAGTCAACTGGTTGAAACAAGTGGGCTATCTGAAAACGGCTGTTCAATTGGCTCATGGCTTGCATGTACCTACTCGTATATATTAAAAGTTGGACTACTCCAAAATATCTAAAATGACGACATAGTGGAGAAACCCGAACTCCTTGTTCGGGCTCTCTTTCCTAGGCACGTGATTTCATTTTTGTAGTGGAAATAAGTACCAAAATCCTTGTTCACGAACTAAGTTTCAAGAATAACGGCTATTCAGGTCGCCGATGCATAATAGACTACTTCCAACCTCAATAGGGGATTACTCGTGAATATATCAGAGCCAGGCAAGACGTGCAAGACTTGTGACAAATTCGATCAAATTCAAAGATGAACTGATAGGCAAAGGAGACCACAAGGTGCCATTCCACAAGTGGACGAATTTAAAATTATTTTAGGTGGGAAAAGTTTATTGTGAATACTACGCAGGCAACACACCAAACCACATAATACATACACCCTTCACTCCTTTCGAATATATTAAAATTAACATTTATTCATATTGACAAATAACTACTAACCTACCGTCATTGCACCATGGATTCAAAAACTAGCACGGAATGTCTCTCCCATCGTTTCAATTCATACCTACTCATCATCATTCAAGGGTTAACTTAATGAACAAAATTACTTTCTGCAAAACTTTGCATGGTGCCGCCATTTCTCATTTCAATTTCTCCTCGAAACAAAATCAAACACAGTGAAAACGACTACGAAAATGAGAGAAAAAAGGATCGCTTGTTCCCATAGAATTCAGCAATTTTCTGTAAATACCAACCAAAGTGAATGGAAATTTATATTCTAACCGGGTGCCCACAACAACGGGTGACGGGTATTTTCCCTATAAATTATGTAAAAGAGGCTGCAATCTTGCAAGACAATTCACTTTCGGTGCTACAGTGCAACGATTCGCACGACTAGCGAACAACGAACATCTCTCGACGAGATAATCTTACAACGAGAAGAGCCGTCAGGACATCCGTTGTGGGAGTCAAATCTGTTCAATAGCATTACAACCGTTCGCACTTGTACTCCAGCTGTGTGCGCTACCCTTTACAGGTAAGAAGTGTACCTTTGCCATCTTTGGTCCTCGTTCTGCTAGACTTGAGTGGAATACATAAGAAGTCTCGCCTCTTGATCATCGAATGAAAGACACTCGAACTGAAGAACCCGTGCCGTGGTGGGCCCGTATCTTAAAGCGACACAACACAGTACCCGGAGCAAGAAAGGATAATGGCGCGAAGACGGAAGACAATGGTGACGTGGTTACGGGAAGTTTTGCTCGTTAATTCAAATTAATCGCTAAGTATACCAAATTCCTCTTGACAACTGAAAACACTATAAAACTTTACACTAACTGGAACAATAGATGAGATGGAAAGGATCTCGTTCTTCGATGGCACCGAGTTGAGGAGCTGGTCTAGTGCGACTACGTGCAGCCTGTGCTAAGTTAAACAACGACTAGGGAAATATACGGCTGCGAAAGAGGATTGTCGATTTGAAAATTGCTTTTAATTTTGAGTTACAGGCAAAAGTTTTTATTTAATTATCGGATGAGAGAGCAATAAAAGCGTTTATTTGACAATATTCGGGAAGGACTTAGAAGTTTTCATTTTTGAAATTTATTGCAGATAACCTGCAAGAATGTGCGACGACGATGCATCAGCTCTTGTTGTGGACAATGGATCTGGAATGTGTAAGGCAGGATTTGCCGGTGACGATGCTCCGCGGGCAGTTTTTCCATCAATTGTAGGTCGACCCCGCCACCAGGGTGTAATGGTCGGAATGGGTCAGAAGGATGCTTATGTTGGTGACGAGGCTCAAAGTAAACGAGGTATTCTAACATTGAAATACCCAATCGAACATGGTATTATCACCAACTGGGATGACATGGAGAAGATTTGGCATCATACTTTCTACAACGAACTGCGAGTGGCACCTGAAGAACATCCTGTTCTGCTGACAGAGGCTCCGCTCAATCCCAAGGCGAATCGTGAGAAGATGACGCAAATTATGTTTGAAACATTCAATTCACCGGCCATGTATGTCGCCATCCAGGCTGTTCTTTCGTTATACGCCTCTGGCCGGACCACTGGTATAGTGCTGGATTCAGGCGATGGCGTTTCGCATACGGTGCCTATTTATGAAGGCTATGCTCTACCGCATGCCATCCTTCGATTGGACTTGGCCGGACGCGATCTTACCGACTATTTGATGAAGATCCTTACCGAGAGGGGCTACTCCTTCACAACAACAGCAGAACGCGAGATTGTTCGTGACATTAAGGAGAAGTTGTGCTACGTTGCATTGGACTTTGAACAAGAAATGGCGACTGCAGCTGCCAGTACCTCACTGGAGAAATCCTACGAATTGCCTGACGGTCAGGTGATTACCATTGGTAATGAGAGATTCCGATGCCCCGAAGCACTGTTCCAGCCGTCGTTCTTGGGCATGGAGGCTTGCGGCATTCATGAAACAGTGTACAATTCGATCATGAAGTGTGACGTTGATATCAGGAAGGACCTGTATGCAAATAATGTTTTGTCTGGAGGTACTACAATGTATCCAGGTGAGAATATATTTACTATTTTGCGTAATTCTTGAAGAATGAAATTTTGAAAATTCCTTTCCAGGTATTGCTGATCGTATGCAGAAGGAAATTACTGCCTTGGCCCCATCAACTATTAAGATTAAGATCATCGCACCGCCAGAGAGGAAATATTCAGTATGGATCGGTGGTTCAATTTTGGCTTCTCTGACCACTTTTCAACAAATGTGGATTTCGAAGCAGGAGTACGATGAATCTGGTCCCGGTATAGTGCATCGTAAGTGCTTCTAAAATTATCTAAGTGGCTGAAGGGATGGAAGAGCTGTAAGGCGGGTCTGTGTTCGTGTATTGATTATACATTTTCAAATTGAGAAAATAAATGGACGCAATTCATTCAATTATTAATTGCCAGATAAATATGAAATAATTATTCAACTTGATAGGTGAGTTACATATTGAACTATGGAGATTTGTTTGACGCTATCGATTGGCGGATGACTGATGAGCTCCACCGGTGGATATTTCAAGCATAGCCCTAAAATTTTATTCTCCTTAACATGATAGAACTCAGCCATATTAGCAATACTTGTAGGACAGTTAGGCTTTATTAATGATCGCCCCAGGAATAATTACCTCAAATTTAAAACTAACAATCGTCCCAACTTTGGGATGATACTTCATATGGAACTTTCGCCTCAATGAAAGACGAGCGATTGCCCCAAAATTTAGGAATTATCGACGCAAGCCCTTTTTTCTAGAAAAACTAAAAATATTCCCGAATTCGCTTAAAGCGGAAGTACTCTTTGATATTTGCCAGAATGGAAGTTTATACTAGTTAAACTGAAAAACCTCTCTCGGATATATGCTCGAACTGCCTAAAGCATACTATTTGCCTCAGCCTTTAAGGCCAATTTGCAAGTTGCCAGAGGCATGCCAACGTTTCGAAAACTACCATTGACCTCACTAGTAGTACCCTCGCGAGCCAGTTCATCAGCCCTACAGTTGCCGCCAAAGCCACTGTGTCCCGGAATCCAACAAAGAGTAATGTTGAGAGAGCTTCCTATCAGTAGGATTAAGGCTCGACATTCTGCAAGTATCTAAGTAGCGTGATAGGGCGGTACGATTTGTCTAGTAGCGCTTTTTTTTCCCTGGCTTTAGAATTGAAGTCACTCTTCCTTTCTTCCAGAGTACAGAGCGATAGATAAGTTGAAGGTAGTCATTACGTACTCGAATGCTGGCATGTCGAGGTGCTTGAGCATGACCATCGAGATACCATCTGACCCTAAAGCTTTGGAGATGTTGGCTTTCCTGATCTGCAGATCTGCTGAGGCTAATTCGTCGAAGGTGAATTGAAGCATATGGTCGGCGGAGCGGTTGCTGATTTTTCTACAAATTTTCCGCTTAAATTTGTCAGATGGTTGGTTCTCAACAAATTGTCAATTGAAATGACTAGCGCATTATATAGAGTCGCTTACCGTGACGTAACCGAACTGAGCAGCATTTCTTTTCTGCTTTGATGGGTCAGTGAGCGTTCGGACAGTGGACCATAGCTTATTTACGCCTGTTGTTATGTTGCCGCTGTTCAGGTGAGTGCTCTCGGTTACCGCGAAGTTTAGTTCCTTCATTCTGGGATCATCAGGGTTTGCTACGGATGTGATCTCTTTCATCTGCCAATCTAGCTGCTGAGGTGGGGAAGTTAGGCCGAATTCTTGTTATTCGTCGAATTTTGCAGTCGCTTTCTTCAGGACTTGTCTAAGGTTGTATTTGGCCAAGCGTACATCGGTTGGTGTCGGCAGAGCAAGAAATTTTGTGTTGGTGTAAGATCTGAAGCTGTTCCAGTTGGTCTTGTTGTAATTGATAAACGTGTGTGGTCTGCAAGTTGTATATTATTTGGTTTATCAAGCCTGATGATGATTGGAAGATGGTCAGAGGATAGCGTGAGAACTGGCTCCTAATGGAGTATTCCTGGAATGCGAGTGGGAGTATCATCATTTAGTTGGCAAAAATCTGATGCATCTAGTTGCTCCGCTAGTGTGACACCTCTGGCGACGTTGTCGATGTTAGAGCGGCACAGTTCATGATGAACATTAAAGTCACCAAGTAGAATGTGTCAGTTCGACTATCTTGTGCACCGGCCCATTACAGTTGAGTTGAACTAATAAGCCGGCGATGAACTTGGCGATAGGTGGTACAGGGGTAAAGTTGTGTTACAGCGAAATGATTTGAGGGTTGGGCAAATTAGACGAGATTGAAGTTTGTTGCCTTTTAATCTTACACTGGTTGGCAGTGAAGGAGGAGTTCCAGTACTTGCGATGGTTTAGGCCGGAGCAGTTCCTTAGGTGGCACCACTTATCACAGCAGTTACATCACACTGTCGTAGCATTTGGGTGCAGCACATTGTCATCGCGCTCGGTGGCCGTGGTCGTTCGGTCACCGCTCTATGATACTAATCTAGAGCTCGGAGTTCTAATCTCGGCGCGATTAAAAACTGCCTGCGGGTACTAGTAGAACTCTCACAGTGCTCCGTGTTTGTCAGTATAAAAACGGCGCGGATAGGAAGCGCATGCTAGCAACTGTACATCCGTAAAGTGGATATGCTATCGAAACGTCAACAAGTCATAGAAATGCTAGAGATGTTGACGCGCCTATGCCCCTGGAGGGCCCAAAAACAACAACAATATTGTTGCAAACGCAGTAGATCAACGGTTGAGTTCAATGCCGGCGCAATAGAGTAAGATTAAGAGCACGATTGTACTTCAGCAAAACACGTTTTTGGCCGGAGCCACACGAGCTTGATTCCGTCGAGGAATCTATGGGTCGATAGCACGCTCATGACCGTCGAGTCTATGCTCATCTACACGGATTGCTCTAGGACCGACGGTGGATTTGGGGCCGGTATTTATTCGAAAGGATTGGAGATTAACTTGTCATTTCGTCTTCTCGACTTCTGTAGTGTCTGCAGGCGGAGGTTTCGGCAATCCTGGAAGCTCTGAGCTGACTGGAAAGCCTTGTCGTGACCACGTGGGACGTTACAATTTATAGGGACAGTCAGGCTGCAATTCAGTCACTCGTACTCACTGCATCGTATACAATCGCGAACTTTCGTTTAGCTCTCAAAAAAATGGGTGGTTTTCCACCATTACACTCTATTGGATACTTATCCATTGTGGCTTCGCAGGTAACTGCGTGGCGGATGAGCTGGCTCGGGAGTGGACAAACGATGTTGTTAACAAGGATCGCGTAAACATCAAAATGTCAATCTCATCGTGCAAACTTGTCATCAAAGCCACTGCGGTTGACAGGGCGAACACGGGGTGGTTAAATGGCGATACGTACCAAACAACGGAGTCGATTTGGCCGAAACTCGATCCAAGCCAATCTGCCACACTGCTTTCACTGTACAGGAAACACATTGGCAGGATTATGGGGGTTATTACGGGGCACTGTCCAATCAGAGAGCTTGCCTGAAGGCTCCATATTCCTAGATGCGGTAGCATGGCTGCCACAGGAACGTAGCAGAGTAGGTCAAACAGTTTCTTAAATGAGGAAACGGAAGTAATAAGTCTAAAGCATTTGACAAGGAATCAAACTGATTTACGTACAGCACCTTCCAGTCAACTGGTTATTGGTATAAGAGTTGGCACTGACACATTACAATACACGTGCTGTTAAGTAAAGAAAAGGAAGCGGACAAAAGGAGAGAATAACAAATGGTTCAATTCCATAAATACTGATCACTCACTGTATATCATGCACATTCTTGTTTCGCATGCGAAATTATTTCACTTGAAATAAAATCAATCCCCACTCACTGTATTAAGCATTCATAACGAAAATCCTAAGACCAATTTCACGCCCGACAAAGACATCTTACGAAATTTATTCGACCACATCACTTTACATTACGCTGATTTCGCAAATTCATTCTGAAATTTCACGGTGACTTCCCGTAACATTCAACAGCGCGCAATCTTACAAAAACTGCTAAAAAACGGCAGCCTATTCTGCTGATTTACATTTTCCGAATGCGTGCGAAATTCCGTCATTAAGAATTCAGCCATGAAAATGCTTATCCTTGGCAATCCATCTGAAATTTCGCCAGATCTTTGTTAGGTGAATATTTTGGATAAACGAACCAAAACCAACTGACAAACACCTGGCCGGTATCCCATCGGGAACATCTTGAAAGTTACACATTTTCCATTTCTGCGACTTGTAGCGCTCGGAAAATACACCACCAACTCCTCTTCATTTTAAGCCTAGAGCCTTAGACGCTAGTGTTTGCCTGAGTCCTGCGAAGATAATAAAAAATAACACAAAATGAAATTTGTTTAACGGTAGACTGGGTGCAAATTGTTTAAGGAAACGCAATGGGTAGGAGTCGGTGTTACGGCGGAATAACAAGCAGAATGGGGGCAATTCTAGTTAGTTGGGACGCTAAGCGACATAAATCGACGCCACCTTGCAAAATATGATAGAGAAATGCCGTTTGGTACGAATGTTGGTGGGGCCCATACTTTCAATTTAAGAGATGGAGCCACCTTGGACCCCGCGGCAAAGCGGCTGTGCGGGCGAAAAACCGCGAAATTTGAGCCCTTTTTTTAATATTCTCCTCGTAACTTCTAAACGGAGCTTCGTATCTAAAAACTTAATAGGTTGTAAATTAAAGAGCGTCAAATTCTACATCCAATGCATTGCTCAAAGTTGAAATTTGGTTTAGTAGTATAATCAAAATCGATGGTCGAAAAACGTCACTTTTTGAGGCTTTGGAGAAAAATCACACATATCGCTTTTCAAGCTCACATATCTCTGTAACGGATACTCAAAATGAAAAACCAACAAGTAAAAGTTGAAGATATTTTGATTTCCGGTTTAACGTGCTCAATACTTTTCAAATCGGTTCATTTTTAGTGTAGTTGTGAGTGAAAATGCTGGAATACTTTCTTATCGATTGCAGCTTTAATAGCTCTATTTCGGTAAGTATAGTAGCTGAAGTTTTGTTTTAGTCTCAATTTACAGATAATTAAATCTTGTTCAAAAAGTCTTTGCTTGATAGCTTGGCTTGATAGCTTAGGTCATAGTTACGCTTTTTAGGGTTTTGTAGAAAAAATAAAACCCTTATGAAATCAGTCAGATGTCAGCCTGTTCAAAGAATATCTCGAAGAGCTGAAGCTACAGGTATGGAATTTGGTAGAAATATGAAGGATTACTACAATTTGTGTTATAAGGCTTTTCATTAGTGGCCAAATTGCAAGGAGAGACAGTTATTCGCCGCTTAAAGCACATATGTATACGAAAATTTCCAGGATGACGGCATATAATTAGGATAGCGACGTTAAATATCCTGGATGTTGATATCCTTAGAAAAAAGTTTAATAATAGTATATTTCGATAATTTGATTTGCTACTCTCTGCATATCCCGTAAGTGTCCTTAAGAGAGAAGTAATAATGCCAATCCGTTAGCAACGGGTGCAGGTATCTTGTTATAGATACAATTTGCATGTACATAGTCATAATTAATCAACTAGTCAAGAATAAAAAACAATAAAAATTATTTTTGTCCGCTATTGCCACATTGTGCACCGTCGAGTAAGTAAGCGGATAGATTTGAAACTGATTTGTTTTGTGTTTCGTGACAATGTGTTACAGTTATCAGAAGTGATAGCGCGTATGATAGATGCTGATTGTTATTTGGTGAGTTTGAGGTACACCTGAAAAGGGCATCCCTTCAAGCCATGAAATTCTGGCAGGCTGTGGAAACTCAGCAATATATTCCATCTCCTGGAGATTGGGATGAAACTAGAAGTAGAACGTTGGCTCCCATTATGGATAACAGCGCCGGGTGCTGCAAGGTCATGTGCCACTCTTCATAATCTGGAAAAAATGTGAATTTCTTTCGAACTAATGGTCGTATGGAAGTGCGGTTAGTCTCATTCTACTCAAAATGATCAAATACATTAAGAACTAAGTTAAAAGTGGCATAAAAGCTTTTTATTTTTAACTTATTTAATATGTAAGCTTATTTACTTAATCACAAAATCTGGAAAAATGTGAATATCTTTTGATTTAATGATCGTATGGAATTGCGGTTGGTTTCATTCGACTCAGAATCACTAAATACATTAGGAATTAATCTAAAATGGGCAGAAAAGCTTTTTATTTTTAACTTATTTAATAAAGCAGCTAATCAAACTAATATCTTTTTTTTATTTAAATGAGAATATCTTTTGAACTAATGATCGTATGGAATAGCGGTTGATTTCATTCGACTGAAAATGACCAAATACATTAGGAATCAACCTAAAAATGGAATGAAAGCCTTTTATTTTCAACTTTTTTAATAAAATAAATATTCAACAAAAAAATAAAATCTGGAAAAATGTGAATAAGTTTTGAACTATCTGTTGTATGGAATTGCCTTTAGTTTTATTCGACTCAAAGTCATCAAATACATTAGAAAACAGCCTAAAATTGGCATCAAAGCTTTTTATTTTCAACTTATTTAATAAAAAAGCTTCCTTAACAAATCCAAAAATGTGGAAAAATGTGAATATCTTTTGAACTAATGGTCGTATGGAACCACGGCTAATTTTATTTTACTCAGATTAATTAAATACATTAAGAACCAATCTAAAACTGGCATAAAAATCTTTTATTTTCAACTTACTTAACGAAAAAGCTCACTTAACTAATAAAACAATCTGGAAAAATGTAAATATCTTTTGAACTAATGGTCGCAAAGAATTGCGGTTGGTTTCATTCGACTCAAAATTACCAAATACACTAGAGACTATCCTAAAACTGGCACCAAAGCTTTTTGTTTTCAACGTATTTAATAAAAAGACTTATTTAATTAATAACAAAATCTGGAAAAAAGTGAATATCTTTTGAACTAATAGTCGTATGGAATAGCGATTGATTTCATTTGACTCAGAATGACCAAATACGTTAGAAACCAACCTAAAATGTCATATAAGTTGCTTAAACTTTGAAATTATGGAAGAAATTTAATCATTTAATTAACTAATTATTTAATTAATTAAATTAGTCTGACAAAAAACTTAGCAAAACTTTTATAAACAAGGTTAAAGTATCTATGAATTAAGGCTAAACCAAAACTTTTAGCTGTTATACTTATCGAGGTACAGCTATTAAGGCTCAAATCGCTAAAAAACCATTTTTGCATTTTCGCTCACAACTACACTAAAAACAAACCGATTTGAAAAGCATTGAGCACGTTAAACCGGAAATCAAAATATCTTCAACTTTTACTTGTACGGTTTTTCATTTTGAGTATCCGTTACAGAGATATGTGAGCTTGAAAAGCGATATGTGTGATTTTTCTCCAAAGCCTCAAAAAGTGACATTTTTCGACTATCGATTTTGATTATACTACTAAATCAAATTTCAACTTTGAGCAATGCATTGGATGTAGAATTTGACGCTCTTTAATGTACAACCTATTAAGTTTTTTGATCCGAGGCACCGTTTACAAATTATTAGGACAATATTAAAAAAAGGGCTCGAATTTCTTTGTTTTTCGCCCGCACAGCCGCTCTGCCGCGGGGTCCAAGGTGGCTCCATCTCTTAAAATGAATGTATAGGGACCACGAACAATCATACCAAATGGCATTTCTCTATCATATTTTGCAAGTGAAATCGCTTAGCGTCCCAACTAAGTGGTGGGCATTGTATTTTGCACTGCATAGTCAAGTTGCATTTATATAAAGGTAATTATTTTTTAAGTTTATAGGCGCAGTGTTAAATTTAATACTAAGCCCATCTGATGTAGGAACTTTGTTAGAATTCAAGTGAAAAGAGGAAGCAAGGAAGATTAGACGTTTGCACGTGCATTTTTACTTTACGAGCATTTGAGTCGGTCCCATCTCTTGTGAGAACGACTGAAATGCTCGTAAATTCATGTTGGCCATGGAAGGTTAGGTTATTATTATTATTATATACTATGGGGGATAGCCGAAGCAGACCACTTACGTTTGGGTCCCTTTTCGCCCCCTCCCGGTCATCAATGGCTTCCAGATGTCGACTGATAATTGTCGACCTCTTTCTTCATCACTGAGTCCCGTGTTATTGCTAGCATTTGTTTGAAGCTGAGTTCACTCATGGCTTCTACACTTATCGTGTGCCTGCCTGTGATCCTCCACCTCGTGCTAGCCAGTGCTGGACACTCGCACACAATGTGTGCTGCCGTCTCGGCCTCCTCCAGGCATAGCCTGCAAACGTCATCTTCCCCGATTTTCATCTTGGCCAGATGAGCCTTAAAATTACCATGCCCTGTGACCAAGGCAGTTATCCAGCTTAGGGTACTCCGTTTATAACTAAGTACCTTTCTCGCTTCCCTGCCTAAAGGGCTGGTTATTGCATTCCGAGCTTGTTTGCAAGTGACTAGGTTAGGTAAAGGGGCTGCCATGCTAACGCACAGCACACATAGACCGCCACTGGGTCCGTTGTGATACCACTAGATCCACCTAATGAAAACCAAGGCATTAAAACCAGCCTGTGCTGGCAATGTAACGATTGAGCTGCATTGCACTCGTTTCCTTAAGGTCCTCCAGTTCCCAAAAAAAAGCCAGGAACCTCCTCCGCCTCTCAGCCAGGGCCGGACAGTGACAGAGGAGATGGAGAACGCTCTCCTGCCCATCCACGTCATCACAGCTCCTGCTGTAGTCATTGTGAGGAATGCGAAGCGTCCAGGCAAGCTCTCCTATAGGACAGTGCCCCGTAATAACCCCCACAACTCTGCCAATGTGATTTCTGTTCAGTGAAAGCAGTGTGGCGGAGCGGCTAGGGTCAAGTTTCGGCCAAATCGACTTCGTTGTTTGGCACGTAACGCCGTTTAACCATATCATGTTCGCCCTGTCAACCGCAGTGGCTAGCAAGTTTGCACGATGAGGCTGGCATTTTGATGTTAGCGCGGTCCCCGTCAATAACTCCGGTTGTCCCCACCCGAGCCAGCTCATCCGCCACGCAGTTACCTGCGAGGCCACAATGGCTCGGTATCCAACAGAGCGTTATGTTGAAATAACCACGCATCACTCTGAGGGTTAAACGACAGTTCGCGATGGTTTTCGATGTAGTCAGGACGGATTCAAGTGATCGAATTGCAGCCTGACTATCCGTGTAAATAGTGACGTCCCCATGGAAGAAGAGGGGCGACTGGTAGCACAGTGTAGTATTGTGGCATCAGTCGCATGTTTGACTACCAGCGTTTCGGGTTCGAATCCCGTCCACGACGACATTCGTGGCCATGGATGTGCAGCAGGTTCATGTTGGCAACTGCATTCTCCGAAAACCAGTTTATGCCACCGAAACGTCTACTGCGCCACATGGAACAGTGGACGCTATGCCCCACAAGGGGTTAGGGCAATTGAGTATGGAAGAACAGAAAGGTTTCTTTTTGTTGTTGGTGTTTTCAATGCAATTTTTCAATGTTCCGAGTTTGGCTCAGCGTTAACGTGTTAACGAAGCATTACGTTAACACAATAATCGCAATTTTGACGTGATTACGTCGTAAAGTTTATAATTAGTCCGTGTATTCAGAAAGTCTCCAAAGCTATGAGTTTTAAGCTCTTCATAGCCCCGTGCAACTAATCAACCGACACATGTGTAGGTTTTCTTTTGATTTGGATTTGTGTTCTGTGAACTTCAAGTCATGAAGATTCGGATCAAAACGAATAGAAAATGCATGTTAGGTGAGAAATTTTGTAGACGAAACACAAGATCTACCAAAGAAAACGATCACCACCGCCACATAGACTCCACCATCAACAGATATAAATTTTATTTTTCAATATTCATCCCACGGAAGGATGCACATTTATCCATTTTATTTATATTAAATTGGAAATCATTATACGGTTTTCCATCACATAAAACCTAGGTAAATCCTTTTCCCTGTTTACCAACAAAATTTACTCCAACACATCAAGCGAATCCTTCATCTATGTAATATCCTGAATTACTAATTTACATTTTTGGCACGTCCTAATGACTGCCATTGTACGTATCCTTTCTGTCTAATGCACTATGCATAAATTTAACATTGCACAATTCATTCGGTGTTTGCTCCGCTTTTCGCAAAACAAACCAACTAAAGGACTTCAACCAACAGGATAAAAAGACACCGAGAAAAAAGAGACATTTCCAACAGTCATAACAATTAGAACAGACGTCGGTCGCATTACATCGCACCATTTGCAAAAACATGCAACCTTCATGGGGACAGTATCCTTTTCAAAATGCCAGTTGAACTACTGAACTGAAGCTGAAAAATCGTGAACTCGTTCCTCATTCCATAGATCCCAAATTGCTCTAAAAATTTGTACTAAAAAACAGGAAGATGTTTGGAATAATATTTTCAAATATTTGAGCATTTTGAATGTGTAGCTTTGGAGATTTTTGAAGACCCGGAGGTTTAAGAGAAGGATTTGATATTTTATTGTAGCATAAATCTCAAATGTTCACAAAATGTTCCTTGACAGGAATCGATAAAAATTCGCAGACTCGTATTATCTGCCTATTTTCAGTACAAACTGTCTACAACAAAATATAGCTGTACACAATTGTATCTTATTCACTACGTGATTAGAATTCAAAAATATCCTTTTCAACTCCGTCTCCCGACTCTAATTGTCCTTCCAGGAATTTAAAACGTCCAACGCCGCTTTCTCTGGGTTTTTCGTGGAAGTTCACCGAAGACTCCTCGATTTGGAAATGTTAAGTGGCAGCCTGAAATGGATCTAAAGGATTATAGTATAACACAGAAGCAGATGATTTTTGCCATAGTTTCTTCTTCGGTTGACCCCCACCTCCTTGAAAGTGTTTTGTCGAGCACAAACGATAGCGAGTACAACAGGCATGGCTACTTTTGAATCTGAAGTTTGTTCCTAATTGCAAGTTATTTGTAACACGAGCTGTATTGTGGTCTGACATTCTTAAGCAGTTTTTTTTATGGAAGCTGAGATGTCTAGCGGTTTCTGGTCACGTACCATCTGGCTATGATGAAGATAGGGGTAAAAGGGACAGGGTATGAATTTTTCCAAACAGTTATTCTACTATGTTGGGACCTGGTTGAGTTCAATTTGGATTAAAGGGTTGGTAGTGAAATGCTGAATTAACAAGGTGCTTAACACATTCCAGGAAAGTTGTTGCCGTTGATTATCACTTATATTTGTATCCGACTGGCGTTCTCTCCCGTTAACAAGGCTCCCTAAAACTCTCAAGATACACTCGTATGTCGTATGCCGTCGAATACAAGGGAGAGGTGAGGTTAGGTTAGGTACGATTCACCCCTACCATGTCTAAGCGCAGAAAAAGGACCTCTTTGAAGATCAGAGTCGGAAGCAGTGTCATAACCTCTAAGCCAGCCATTAGGCACCTGGGGGCTATGATCGACGCGAAGCTGAGCTTTGGAGAGTATCTGAAGTATGTATGTGAGAAGGCAGCGTCCGCCAGAGTGGCCTTGACAAGAATTGTGCCAAATATAGGCGGTCCAAGACCAAGCAGGAGGCTTCTGTTATCTAGGGTGATAACCTCTATTTTACTGTATGCCTCACCAATTTGGGCCAGTGCTCTGCAATACGCTTGCAATACCAGACAAATTAGCTCGGTTTACCGAAGGTGCGCATTGAACGTATGCTGTGCCATCTATGTCTTCGCCGGAATGATTCCAATGGAAATTCTGGTTGACGAAACAAGCAGACTGTACCGTGGTCGACGCCTGAAAACATCAAAGGCGTCAGCGGATCGGAAAGTTATTGAAAGGAATGTATCTCTGAGAGAATGGCATCAGCGATGGGAGCAGGCTTCAACCGGTCACTGGACGCATACTCTCATCCCGGATATCGGGAAGTGCGTGAACCTGAAACACGGTGAGGTGAACCACTACCTGACTCAATTTCTTACGGGTCATGGCGGACACATGCAATATTTGCACAGGTTCAAGCTGGACGATTCACCAGACTGTCCCAGGTACAAAGGAGTTGCGAAGGACGCAAAACACGTGTTGTTCGATGCCCCAGATTTTCTGGGAACCGTAAACAACTAGAAGCGCATCTGGGGAGTGTCATAAACCCACAGAATCTGGTTGATTTGATGTTGCAATCACAACAAGACTGGGACGCAGTGAGCCGGACGGTAAGGACCATCCACAAAGAGCTCCAAATAGAAGAAGCCAGACATAAGTCGACCAACCGTAATGGCTGATCAGCCGGAGCCATCCCTGCGAAGTAATCCCGAAATGTAGTTCCGGAGGGGGAACGGTGGAGGAGGTTTTTTTGGGTTTAGTCGGTAAAAATCCGGCATACATACATAATGAGACCGTCCACACAGCGATGGCTTCAGCTTTTGAGTCAACGCAGTCCTATACGGGGCGACCGGTAGCGCAGTGTGTTGAGGCAACAGTCTCATGTTTGACTACCGGCGTTTCGGGTTCGAATCCCGTCCACGACGACGTTCGTGGCCATGGATGTGCAGGAGGTGCATGCTGGCAACTGCATTCTCTGAAACCAATTTATGCCAACGAAACGTCAACTGGGCCACATGGAACAGTTGACGCGCTATGCCCCACAAGGGGTTAGGGCAATTGAGTAGTAGTAGTCCTATACGGGCGGAGAGCCAAATCCTTCCGCAAAATTGGCCACAAACTGATGTAACGGACGGTTTGGTGGGCATCCGAAGATGCCCGTGGGGACGGAGCCTTAGGTAGCATAATGACCGTGAAGGTCGGGCCGTGCCATCTGGCGAAGAAAAAAGCCCCTTAATGAGCTAAGCAGGGGCTATGCTTGCTGTAGCTCAGTTTGGGAGATGTGGGCGGGGTTTTCGCCTCTCATTGCCCCTGTCCTTTACATATTAGGAAAATTCATAGGCCTGGGGAAGACAACAAAAACATGGGAGGTAAAAATGGAGAATTAAAAATAGTAGTCCATAAGGATGGAATGGTTGGCGGACGGATCAGACGCCCACGTGGTCGCACCTGGGTCAGAGTGTAATGGGACCCTCGGCCTCTGGTTTCGTACCACCAACAGATCACTACTCATCAGGTGCTGCTTCGATCTGCCGGTGGGAGCAGCACTATCAGAAAATAATATGGTTCATTACAGGTGGTTAATTACACTGATCACACTGATGTTCAACGCCTGCGATCGGCGTGGAATCGACATCCTTGACTGCTCACGCACACTATCTCAAACGGCAACGATATTTTCTTCACTTCAAGCATTACGTTGTCGCACAGGCACTGGGACATTATGCAATGCATAAATTGTTTCGAATTTTTGCACCAAACGTTGTCCGTCTTGCTGGACGGTATCATCGACCGAAAATTGGCTTAAGCGCGCGCAACGTAATCGCGATAGAACGTGACCTTTGATAAAAAAGTTGAATAATTTGCAAACGTTGTTGAAGCGTGTATCTCTCCGTGATTAAATGGTATAGACTGACGTTTGAAAATACGAGTAAGAAAGAATTGCGAAGCTAACTTCACTCCTGTTTGAGAAATGTCAAAAGCAAAATGCGTTGTCCTATTGGTAAACCCTATAGCACCGTTAATAATTCTCAAAAAATATATATTCAAACCATCAATTCAATAAAAGCAACTTTTAAAGAATTTCAATCACGCAAAACATGGTATGCATTTATTTGCCACTTTGCAAACACATATTAACCACGTTTCTCACTATCTCTCGGCAGAGCGTCCCAGCAAATAATCTGCCGGTAAAAGCAATATATCCGAAAAGTAATCTGAAAACGCAGTTTGAATTTTAAAATGTCAATTTTTTCCCCTACAGAAGCCCACGTCGAATCCCAGCAACATGTCGACATCACCAACAGCGAATATTTATTTCGGATGTTGTTAGTCCTGATAGTGTGCGACGATTGTCACTCTTGTCTTGTACGGGTAGTTGTAGCCCTTGAATCTGAAAAACCTGACGGGAACACAAAAAAAAAAGCAAGGAATACTTCAACTTTTACTCAAAACGGAGTCAAATTTTAGGATGGGATGTGTGTTTCCATTATTTCCCCGGGAAGGTAAGAAAAGCCTTCGGTAGTCTGGTTCTCCTTCAAATTTAAGAACATGTGTTGAGTGTATGTAAACAGGACTACATGGCCGGATGGGACATAGTCATAGACGATGGAAGAAAGTCACACCGGGACGCGTTGCGAAAACAAAATTATGTCACGTTTGTCGTTAGTATGGCGTATGTGTGAAAACACGGACATCAGACAGCTTGTTGCGGAAATAGAAAAGACATGTGACTTCGAATTATACTAGAGACTAGAGATGTGAATATGTGGGAATTTCCAAAATGACATAACTAGTACATTTGCGACGAGACTGTAATATAAATTCATACTTTAAAGGAATGGAAGTCGATGGTCTTAAAGGTGAAATGATTTCAGATCTGGATATGGCACTCGATTTCGGCTTCGCCGCCAGATTTTACGCTACATCACCTCCAATGGGGATCCAAGGGTTGGCATGGCGAAAATCTGTATTCGAAATAATGCTTATGCATACTTTCGCTTAAGACGAAAGTGATCTTAGTATTTACTACAAGGGCAACCAGCCCACTTTTGTAAGAGGTCTAGACAGGAAGTGCTTGACATAACGTCTGGAAGCCATCTAACTGACAATTGAATTCAAAACTGGCATGCCTCGGATGAACCATCGTTATCCAACTACATGCACATTAGATTTGACCTGGATGTTTCTTTATCAGTAGGAAAGATAAGACGTATCCCGCAATTAACGGACTGGACAAACTACGCGACATTCCTTCATGAGAGGCTAGCAGTAAGCGATAGGACGGTTACGAACAGGCAAAGCTTGGGTAGCCTTACTACTAATGTTACCAATGCGAACATTGCCTCCTACGTAGAGAATTGTCCTCGAAGGTAACCAAAACAGCAGGGGAGTTATGTGGTGGAATCCTGAACTCTCGCACCTGAGGAAGACTACCAGGAAACTCTTCAATAAAGCCCAAAAGAAACTGGCAGATGGGGAGACCGTAACTCGCTCTCAGAATACAATAAGAAGATCAGGTCTGCCAAGAAAAGTACGTGGAGTAGGTTCTGCGAAAGTTTTGACAGCACAAACAAAGCTGCGAGACCGCATCGTGTTTTGGATAGAAAGGGCACTGACCAGATAAGCACACTTAAGAAAGCGGATGGTATCACCACCACAGATGCCGAAGAAACCGGCAAACTTCTCCTAAGCACCCACTTTCCTGGCTGCGAAATCCTAGGTGGGGATGGCCCTGTGCAACCAGCTATCGGAAGAGTCTATAGGGCTACGCCATCTGACTGGAAAACGGCGAGAGCTGCGGATGATAAGGTCAAGTGGGCTATTAGGTCTTTCCTCACGTATCTGCGAAGGTGGTGTTCATTCCGAAAATGCGCAATCGCCCTAAAGATGACCCTAAATCATACAGACAAATCAGTCTTACCTCTTTTATGCTGAAATCGATGGAGAAAATCCTGGATGAACATATTCGTCAAACTCTCCTGAAGAGAAATCCTCTTCATGGTAGAGAGTTCACCTTTTAAGCAGGTAAATCTGCAGAGTCCGCTCTTCACTGCCTGGTCAGGGTGATTAATGCGACAATGGAGGTTAAAAAACGGGCTTCGAATCAACCCATCCAAGGCAATTGTCATTCCATTCACTGGAAAAAGAAACCTCAATGGCCTCAGACGCCCTTTAATGCAAGACTCACCACTTCCCATGAAAAATCACATCAAATACCTGGGTATCATCCTCGATAGTCAACTACTCTGGAAAGAACACCTCAGGGCGAATAAGGCCACTAAGGCTTTGTGGATATGTAGGTAAGACGTGGGAATAAAACCCTCAATAGCCCTCTGGATTTACAAGGCTATCATCAGACCTATATTAGAATATGATGCGGTGGTCTGGTGGAAAAGTCCATTCACTGGTGCTGGTAAGATCACCTTAGGCAAGGTGCAGAGACTTGCATGCCTAATGGTGACGGGGGCTATCCGCTCTTGCCCAACTAGTGCTCTTGATGTACTGCTCGACCTACAGCCAATACACATCCCCATAAAAGCACAAGCCGAAATGGCAACCACGAGACTTGTCGCATGCGACGCGAATGTAAAGCAAAATCCAGCATAAATTAGCTGACTTAATGAAAGTAATGTCACATCTGATCATCCTGTGAGGGAAAGATCATGCAAGAAACGGTTCACTGCCGTTAAATGGGACAGAGAACACTGACAGGAAAAATATGCCAATCTTCCCCCTCACACTATCGTATAGTTCACTGATGGCTCGAAAACCAATGAAGGTACCGGGGCAGGCAGGTCTCAACCTGCGGACTTTCATACCCATGGGCAAGTTTGCCACTGTCTTCCAGGCGGAGGTGCGCGCCATCAAGACGTGTGCCGGGTTTATGCCTGAAGATCAGCTACGACAACAAGAACGTGGCTATATTTTCTGACAGCCAGGCGGCCATCAAAGCGCTGTCAGTTGCCTAAAAGCAGTACATAAAGTTGGCTCTTGGAACAGAGAAACTCGATTCTGGGTCCCAATCCATGTTGGTATCAGCAAGAATGAATAGGCCGACGAAATGGCCAGAACAACTTCGGCCACTCCCTTCTGCGAACCGGAACGCTTTTGCGGTATTCCAACCTGTACAATCATAAATCTCATCAGAGACTGGAACGCAATGAGGCTACCGCCTATTGGGATAATCAACCAGGGTTGAGGCAGGCAAATCTTTTCTTTCTCGGGCTACTCGCGTAGCAGATCGACTGAATTGCTAAAGTTAAACCGGAACAAGGTTAGAACCATCCGTGGTCTCCTGACTTGACACTCAGACCTGAAAGGCCACTTGAGAACTATGGGGATTGTTCCTGACTCAAGTTGCTTGCGGTGAAGAAAACGAGACTTCGACCCAGATTTTATGCGATTGCGGCGCCTTAGCCCGGCGATGTAGAGACTGCTTCGGATGATATCACCTCGGCTTCATTATATTCCTCCTGAGCAAATTTATTAGCTCGACCAAACTTGATCGACAGGTCAAGGCCTGTTACCAGACCCGGGACTGAAGCACAATGGGCCACTCAGCCTTTGTGCTCTGAACTCTTAGGGGTTCAATGCCCACCCTACAATCTAATCTAATCTAAATATCTACTTTTCGGAAGTGCAGTTGCTAGCATGCACCTCGTATCCCCGCCGACTTTATACTGACAAGCTCGGAGCACAGTGAGAGTTCTATTAGTACCCACAGGCAGTTTTTGGTCGCACCGAGATTTGAACTCCGAGCTCTATATTAGTATCGTAGAGCGGTGACCGAACCACTACGGCCATCAAACGCGACAACCAGTTAGATCCTACTCCAAATAATTTATCAAAATTTAAAGTCGCTAGCTCCATTATATCGAAAGTTATCCTGCGAACGGACAGACGCACAGTGCGTCGTTCCATAGCCAAAAATCGAAAATTTTTTATTTTTGTCCGGCTTTGAAAGTAACCTATCTTTAAGAAAACATGTTGGAGCTCCTAAAAATGATATTTTAAAAATTTTGCTTTTCTTTGTTTTAGTAATATTATGTGCTAAATTCGAAAAATAGAAAATATTGAAAAAAGGGTCTCTGAGGTGAAAATTGCGTTTTGAGCTTCGGTGAAGTCCTGGCTACCTAAAGTTATATTTTCCCAATAGACCAGGCCCCAGGCTTACACCCAAAGACAAAAAAAAAAATTTTAATTAAAAAATGTTAAAAAAAAAAACAGCACAATTATTTAAAATTAAAATAAAACTTTGAGTAAGGATTAAAAAAAAACGTCGCAAAACGTTTTGGGTGGTTGACGGTTTCTGTCAGATGCATATATATTCTTTCATTCTAAGTAGTTTTGGTTTGCCTTTTTTCGCCTTTTTGAGCGTAATTGGCGTTTTTGTGGGATAAGTCACATTTAAAAAATCAATGAATATTTTTCAAGATTCCTTAAAATTAATAATACAGAGAAAATTGCACATTTGTTGCAAGGACTAGGTGCTTACCGTCTGAAATATAAATAAATAAATAAAAAAAAATAATTTAATAAACAATAAAAAGTTTATTTATTCTAAAAAGAAATACCCATAAAAGGAAACAAATACACAAGGCATATCGGTTCAACTGGGTTAAAGTTTTTTTTATTATATATATTATTTCGCTTATCTACTTTAGAGTGATTTTAGGGGCGTAATTGTAATTTATATGCGTGAAAAACGCTTTTGTAACACATGTAAATATGTATATGTATGTTAAAACTACTAAAAAGTTCTAATTACGGACAAAATTTTATATTTTATAGGTAAAATAAGTATTGTGCTTAGAGTTAGACTAGCAGGACCGGAAAAAAAGTAAATAAAAGAATAATAAGGATATAATGAAAGAATACACTTCAATTTTTACGCTCTAGGTGCTAAAAGCATCAGCTAACGTAACGAATGAAAATTCGAGCGGAGTAATAAAATAAATGTTGTAAAATGTCACAGCTAGTTAGAAAATTCGACACGGTTCATACATAAACTTCAAATTCCGCATCTGTGTACCTGTGCTAAATTAAATGTTAGGTTGTTAATTGCCTTGATCCTTCCAAGAGAATGGGAGGGTACAATCCGAGTGAGATTCCTCATAACTGACGCCATTTTTTGTTTGTAAATTCATTCAAAAGGTATAGGTACAAGTAAGTAAGGTAATTAAGCTATTAATATCCTAACGTTAGAAAATCAGATCATTAAAGTGTCGTAAGATTGAGTGACTTTTTGTGAAGAGTGCGTAAAGTGCAATATGTGCATAGCATCTCTTTGAAAATTTAAGATATTCTGTGTTACCATTTAAAAGATATTACGTTTTACCACCAGCCTCCTAATTACAGCAAATTTAACTCACACTTTTCGTAATATATCAAAACTGCGACCATCTATCTTAATCAAATTTATGGAGTTTAAAGATTATGTATAGCTCCCCATTCGTGCGAAATTTTAACAAAATCGGTTGCACAGTTCTTAAGATACTGATTTTTGATCACTTCGACGCACTGTGAGACGGGTCAATAGTCTCTCGTACCATGTCCGTGTTCGACAATGTGTGGGGAGGGTAACATATTTTCGTTGAGACAAAAACAATATCCCTTATACCTTATAAGGTCAAGGGTCATCTCTCTATCATATTTGCAAGATTGAAACGTTTAGCGTCCCAACTATTTCTTTGATACTACCGTGAACACCCTAAGAACAATAAGACAGTGATGGTAATTTTGCATGCTCCGGAATGACTCACAAACCACTTAGCTCCATCTGCATTTTATTGCCAAAACAAATACTCTTTGTGTTTTTGCCAAAATCAAAATCTTTCCTCAATAGCCATAACAAATTATACTTATTGACGGCATTGTGCAAACAAACAGTAGCCTCTGCATGGTGTGGCAAACATTACATCTTGCCTCCGAACCATACCGATGTATTATTCACCCATGCCCAAAACGTATTTTGCACCCCTTCGACAAATTCCAGTAAATTACCCTTGGCTTGGTTCCAAACTAGTGTGTGGAATTGTTGACAACCAAAAGACAATCTGATTGTGTTTTCCAACGCCATAATTTTATTTATTTCGTAGGCGTCTAGGACTCACACGTATTCCCTGGGAATATGTTAGTCCTTTGAAAAATCCTTACTGGGCAGTGGCATCCAAAATGCAATAGGAAGATGTCGAAAGCATACCAATAATATTCTGAGAAGACAGCAATATGCAGGATGGGAAATATACGGAGCAATAGGTTTATATCAGGCAGTATTACAGTATAAAGGTCCTTTGGCCATGGACCATTGTAAAGAGTGTGGAAATTTATACCCGGAACGAATTCCGAACAAACGGAAATTTCATTGTGGCTTCGAGCCGATTTTACGAGTACGACCATACGTCCCTGGGGGCAATGCACACCAGTGAAAGGATGCGATGTCGCCAGAAGTTTTAAGTATCAAACGTGCGCAAATATTTACGTGAATCGGAGATGAAGTCATTGTAACGAAATTTCTTTGAACACTTCCAAGATAAATATAGTAATATTGTTTTCCTTTGTCCAATTCCCATTAGCCATAACCATCGAAGGATAAGTAAGCAGCTTTATGTTAATGATTGTTCCTATTCACATTGTCCATTTCCAACTGGTACTCTCCGCTCAACAATGGGCGAAACACTTTTATCCGTGGCAATACGAAAAACAGGATACGAAAAGTCGCTGTTGTAGTATTTCTGATTTACTGCCTTTGTGGACGGCAACGCTAAATGCCATCAACAATGCCGGAGTCTGTGATTCATGTTTGGCCAATGGCCGAAGTCAAGTCCTGCCGGGCAAACCATGATGTGCCTGACCAGTAGACTGGAAGTAATAAAGCAGTGAACATTGATTATGTACGATTGTGCTATTTATGGCCTGACACCTATCGGAATGAACCTAACATTGGTCTGACTCGAGTCCAGAGGGATATCCGGGTCGAAATGTTATAAGCTGGAATGGAATGGATGTAACCCTAATTTAAGTTTGCTGCAGGTTTTGGCTAGAAGATAGATAGTTTAGTAAAGAGGAAACTATGATAATATCCGTGACATTTCTCTTCAAGATTGATCCCAATTATCTTTTATCTGCCAATTTTGTCTGCGCCGAATGGCGGATCTATAGGAGGTCATAGGGCCCGCCCTCCCTTCGAAATATTTGGTCTTGGAATTTTCAGTGAAATACTTGAAAATTATTTACAAAAATGACAGGGAATACAAATGACACCCGACAAGGTTTTACTCATGTTTGGGATACCCAACTCATATTCCCCTCATACTTCGCAATTATGCACAATAAAATTTCCTTTTGTTACTCTACTCCGGAACACCCGCCCCGGTCCATATAATCGCATCAAGAGATGTCAAACTCATATTCCCCTTCTACTTCCAAACAACGAAGCGAATCCCTTTGCTGGAATTCCAAAACGGCCTGTGATTCATCTTCTTTTCGATTCAGAAATGAGCGCTCTACGACAAGACAGAGTTATGTAAAAATTATCTACACAAACAAACAAACAAAAATACACACATTTGACTTCCGTAATTTTATTGAACAGTCTAATTTGTTTACCATCAATCGATTCAAGTTGTCGTGGGTGATTAAATCATCCATTTATTGTCCCTATTTAGAAATTCCAGTCACAAATCGGTACTAACTCAATTCTTGAGATGCATGTGCCCACAAAATATATATTATTGAAAGTTACAATGTCTTCTTTAGCAGAACTATAACACACAAGTGACAGAAAAACTATGACTATAAAACACACGTACACGTCCTTTCTGGATGAAGTTGAACCAAACGGATATTCGAATATTTCAATCCAGTAAGGATGATGAGTAGATATGTAGATGTACACTAGCAGAAACGGATTGAATTGCATTAGTTGATGTCTCTGTTGAATGTGAGCGTTTCGGCATTTAAGGGTATGACTAATTTTAAAATAGGCCTTTCCTTGCTCAATTCGAAAATTGGTACGTCCACCACATATTTACTCGTTAGATTTTTTTTTTTAAATTCGCTTCTACCAGAAGAAGGATCTTGAAATTTCTATTACACGATTTATGAGTAACTGCGTTTTTGAACGTCTGACTCGGATACACCCGACATCAAAACGACCGTATCTTAGACAAATATTGAATGAAACCCATTCCGGATAGACATGAAGAGTAAAAGTTGTAAATTTTGGAAGGACCACACTTAGCCATGCTCGACATTCACAGAATACACAACATCCTACCGTATTGGAGTCATTCCAATCTGTACTCTCTACTCCAGACTACCAGTGTAGAAGTTAGTTTTGACTTAAAAAAAAACGTATATCGTCCTCCCAATTTACATACATACTTCCCAAAAACTATGACCATTCAGTAGCCGACTAGGTCTACTTATGATGTCCAGGATATCCAGTAGCATTCATCTCTGGCCAGAAGTATCCCTTGCCATGTGTATCCAATATTACCCATTTCGTCCTCGTAGTCGCAGTCAGTCCAAATCAAACGTCACACAAAAAAAAGAACTTGGAAAATTTGGATAGGTACCATCCGTAAAAGTTTGCTACGACTACTTCGAGTATTATTCGAATGAGTTTTGGGCACTGGCTACTGGAACGACCCAACTTTTAATGGTCATCCGAATTAATGAGGGAATTTCGTGATAGCCGATTGATAGGGTGGGTATACTCTTCTACTTTCTTCAACTAGAAAAAAAAAAACTTTTGTGGACTGATGAGAAAGGGACGCGGCACCGTAATATTTTTAGCCGATAAATAATACGTTTTGAGAGTTATTACTAGAAGCGTGTTTTGAATATGAATGGTCAGTTAAATGGTTGCTGGAGTTTAAGTTGTATAACTCATTTAGAAAAAGGGTACTCGAAATGGAAGGGATGACGGGAAAATTATGCAGATAAAGTATAGGGAAAAATATACTTTGAAAAGTTACTTCTTGAAAATAGATTAAAGTTGGGAAATGGAAAGTAAATGGGTATTTTGGCATAAGTTTTTTTTTCTTTTTGGAAACGCATTGAATTATCATACTATTACCCATGAAAACGGGGCTGCCAGTCTGGGATGGGCGACCCCAATTTTTTTTCTCTTTTTTGACCACAAATTCTGAGTCAGCGACCCCACAATGCCCTTTGTATCGTTCTTTTTGAACGATTTGATTTTGTATCGTTATTTTTGAACGAATCTTTTTGAACGATTTGATTTTGTATCGTTCTTTTTGAACGATTCGATTTTGTATCGTTCTTTTTGAACGACTCTTTTTGAACAATTCGATTTTGTATCGTTCTTTTTGAACGACTCTTTTTGAACGAATCTTCTTGAACGATTGGATTTTGTATCGTTCTTCTATGATGTTAAATTGTATGTGTTACAGCAACTGGAAATTTGAGTTTGCATACACTGTAGCTGTAGTGGAAGTGGAAACTATGGGTTTTTGTTTGGTTTCATCTAAAGTTGAGCTTGAGATGATGATACGTAAGACGAATACTTTCGTTTTTGAATGTTGGGATTGTTTACTGTATCTGGAGAAACTTGGATGTGCGGTGCGACGTATTTTAAGTAAATGATTTTTGATATGCTTGCAGTCAGGATGGGTTATTGTGTATACCTATATATATGGGAGTATACACAATGCGTGCATTGCATACTGCATAGAGATAATTATGAATGGATTTGGATGGGATTGCTTTGGTAGATAGATAATGGTTGTTTTGGTTTTAGATAGATAATGGGATGGGATGTGAGTGAATGAATGTATTGTAGTACACTATATGTAATGAAAATGAGCGTGGATTGGTTATGTGTTGGGTAGTATTTATGCGATGGGCAAGTTTGGGAATTAATTTTACAGTGTGTCATTCTTAAATTGAACGACTCGGAGGCTATTTCGTTGTGTCGAATCTTTCGCTCATTCTGTTGACTCGTTCAAAATGAATGACTCGTTACTGTGCTACACATCTTTACTACAAATGGTATTTCGTCGTAGCTTCATCGGCTAACTTCTGTTCAAACCGACCATATACGAAAAATACTTTCAATGCAAACGACTGTTGCATAGTTGAAGTTTTAATGTCACCATTAGGTCTGCACAGGTCTAGGGAATATACCTTTTGGAATCGTTCTTTTTTCATTAACGTGCCTGGGAAATTAACTAACTGACTTTAAGATAGAAGCATCGTAAGGTGGCGACCAAGACCTCCTGGCTATCGAGCGTGTCAGGTTAGGCAGAAATCGTAATCGTATTAATGATTACCACATCACACACAAAACACGAGTACGGTCCACTGCGAAACGTCTGCGATTCATCAACACAGAATCCGAAAAGCTACTATTAGCCAAGGCGCGAACCCCGATGCGTCGGGTCACCTGGTGAAATAAGAATATACCAAACGAAAAAACCGGTGTTAAAAACCGAAAATAAGCCGGCTCTAAAAAATCGGTAGTCGTCAATATTGGTACCGGTGTTGAAAAATTAAAAATTATACCAAACGAGTGTACCGGTTTTACAAACAGGCCAACATCTTGAAATTTAATTTTTTGTTTCTTTGCGAAGATCATTCCATTTCGGTCACTACAAACAAATATCTAACATCCGAATAATAAATTCCAACTCTGATTACATAGCATTTTAGCATCCCTTCTACCAACCACCACACGAAAATATCCTCCATACGTTAACAGAAAAAAAAAAACAAAGACGCTACAAACTAAACTTCTTAAAGCTTTGACCAAAGTGACACTATCGCAATTTTTCTTATCTTTGTTCCGAAATGTTTTCCAGCGGTTTTCAGACAAGCCAAGAAAAACGTTCTCTTCGTCCCGGCAACCATGTCTACAATCCTTGTCGGCAGATATCGCAAAAGAATGCGATCCGAACGCGGATACAACCGACAGGAATAGAGTGAGAATGTAAGAAAAAAGATTTAACGATATCGGCTTGACCATTGCTCCGGAAGACAAATAAAGTGAAACTCCACGGACATATAATCGGTTCGGAATTGCATACGAGAAAAAGGAGGATAATGTCTCGGAGTTTGGACGTCCTTCCAACGTAGTGAGTGTACGATGTGAGACGCAGAAAAAAATAGGGACATACGTCGCAGCGAGTTTATCTGTGCTCGCCAACTATTATGGGCGGGTTTTCTTTAGTTCGGGACTATTTATCAGCTTAACCCTGAGAAGGATGAGTAGTTGAAATGTATTTTGTAACCCGGATATAAGAAAATACTGACAAATATACCATAGCGTGATTATATCTCTTCTGCATGTATTTTCTGGTTTCGTATATACTATGGAAATAACACCCATCTTACACTAGATAAAGAGTTTTTTTTTCGAATAGAATTTATTGAACAAAAGGTGAGCTGTTACCGGGTTAAGGACATATTGGCTAATGGAGCATGTACAGAAGGTGGCTGTAGGAATTCCTGATTCATTGTCACGAGTTTGCTTTTGCTCAGATAAAAAACGCCAAGAACGGATTACCACATATTTTTCATCTAGCTGTCGGCAGCTTGGGTATCTAGTACCTACTCATTGTTAAGCAGTTGAAATAAACTTGAACTTTGTTAATGGGTAGCTGACGGCAATAGGTGATCCATATTATGTGAGCATCATATTGGAATTTTAATCGACCGTTCTTAAATGAGTACCACGTGTGTGTTGAGCATTTGTACTAGTATATAACATTTAGTGAAGATCTTGTAATAAAACGTTTATATGTGCGTACTGACTACATTGCGCTTTTCACTTATACCGACCACTGTTAGAACGACAATCTAGATATAGTGACGTGAATTGAAAGTCCCTTAAATTTTGTATGATTTTTTTTTCGCTTAAATAAAGGCCTAAAGATCATCAGCGAAAAATACCCACAAAATTGTAGGCGGTGGATCCAGAAGTCGAAACCGGAGGAGACCTGACTTTTTTTTTGTTGCGTAGAGAGCTAAGTGTGGACATAACTTATTCAGATTTCCGCCTCAAGAGGAAACGTCTTTTGAAATACTAGGGAAAGCCAATTATGATCAGGGTTCCCCACCCTTAGCCTTAATCGAAATTTCTCTAGCTCCTGTTTCCTCTTGAATACGAATCTCTCGATATATGCTATTCTGCCTTAGATTAGGGTATATTTAAGGGAACTCTTTCCTTCGAACTAGTGTTCTAGGGAGAATCATACAAAATCAACAGCAACATAGTCCCCAGCAACATAATCCCCAAACATTTCCCCGATAGATCTCCACTGGCGGCTCATACTAAGCACGTACAGGAGAACCCCTGAAATCTCCGGAGCTATCATCTCCATGGAGAAAGTTGTGTGGGCTATTTCAAGCTTTGAACCCTATAAATCCGCCGGACCGGATGGTACATTCACTCACATCCAACTCACGGTAGATATTGTAGGGCATTGAGATATCTTCAATATCTTCCATATCTTCTTTTTGTTTGGACCATTCCATGGCTAGGCATCAATGATTGTTTTTATTCCCAAAGCAGACAGAAGAGCTCACATGTGAAACCCAAAGACCTGAGACCCATTAGTCTTTCATTACACACTCTTGATGCTTAAGAGGCTTATTGATGTCTACCGATGTAGCACGATACCAGAATGTCTATTAGCGGCATTGCAACATGCCTATACCAATTGGCGACCGGTAGCGAAGTATGTTGAGGCATCAGTCTCATGTTTGACTACCGGCGTTTCGGGTTCGAATCCCGTCCACGACGACGTTCGTGGCCATGGATATGCAGGAGGTGCATGCTGGCAACTGCGTTCTCCGAAACCAGTTTATGCCAACGAAATGTCAACTGGACCATGTGGAACAGTTGTGGAACCGTTGTTGACGCGCTATGCCCTATAAGGGGTTAGTGCAATTGAGTAAGTATACCAAGGGTAGATCTTTTGATACTGCTCTACATTCCATTGTGAATTATATAGAGAAATTACTCAGCTACCGCGAATTTACCCTGACTCTTCTGATTCTTACCATTTTGAACATAGAATGTATCTTCAACTATGTCAGCCCGAAGGCCATTATTGGCGCTCCCACAGGACTAGATGTTGACAGTTCTTTGGTCCAACTCTTTAACCTGATGTTAACATCTAGGGTGATTTCATCCGAACTAAGGACTTTGTCATTCAGCCGTAGTGTTTGCAGAGGTACTCCTCAAGGTAGTGTGCTCTTACCACTCCTTTGGGACAATACGGTCAACAGACTGTTTCTAGATTTGGAGAAATTAGGTGATGATGATGTCTAGGAACTCTCAGCGAAATAACACAGTATGCGCTATCTCTGTTGACCAACTGGACTAATAGATGTGGCCTGGCTTACTAATGTTACCCCCAGTAAGATCAATTTAGTCCTATTTTCTAGGAAACGCAGCATTCCACCGGTGATGCCTCGTATCTTGAATGGGGTGAGAGTTGCGTTGCGTTTGAGCTTACTATCCAGTATGAGACCAAGGAAGTTAGCGCTCTCCATGAACGCAAGTCTCACCCCATCCAAGATAAGAGGCATTGCTGGCATCATCCTTGGTCTCATACTGGATAGTAAGCTAAATTGGAAACTGAACATACAAAAGCTCACGGACAAAGCTACCACTGCCCTTTATTGCTGTAGCATGGCTATAGATAAAAACTGGAGTTTGAAACCCAAAGTACTGCACTGGCTCTATGTGGCGGTGCTTCACGATATACTGCTGTATGGTGTGGTAGTGGAATGCCCAACAGAAGGCAGCCAATCTTAGATTGTTTGCCAATGTACAGAGAACGGCTTGCCTGGCGATCAGTGGCGTTCTATGGTCAATACCATCCGCTGCTTTAAATATTATGCTCAACCTTTTGACGTTAGACAATCAGCAGAAGCTCATGGCGGTGAACTCAGCCATTAGAATAAGAGATACCTACCATTGGACAGTTCTGGGAACCGGTCACTCAACGATCTTGAACGACGGAGAGATTTCTGAGTCAGTTGATTACAACTCAGCAAGCGTTGGTTCATTACGAATAACACAAACCTGATTCCATCACGGAGTCTTCGAGAGAGAGATTGGGCCCGTTTATACCTGCGTAAACTGCGTAAGGCGTCGGTGCTAGAGTATTCTCTAAGGAGCTGAACCTTCACTTTTCCTTCCGGTTAGCGGAATACTGTAGTGCTTTCCAGGCGGAAATTTTTGCGATTAAGGAAGCGGTGACCTTGCTGAGTATTCACATGGTCTCCAAGACGAAAATCTTTACGGATTGTCAACCGGTAGTAAAATCCCTCGAATCAAGGTTCTGCATATCGATAAGCCTATCGGAGTGCAGGGCATGGTTAGCGGAGTTGGGTTATTATATATCTTTGATATTATCTTGTGCTGGATACCTGCCACCATGACTTTTTTGTTAATTGCAATTTGAACTCGCCAGAGGGGGAGCACAGATGTGACTTAGCAGCGATATCACTACACCGTTTTCTCTGGTTTAATGCAGAATAAAATCAGCTGCGGTCAGGGAATCCCACCTTAGATGGACTGATGGCGTTAGTTGTTATAATACCAAGCTTATCTGGCCGAGGTAGAATATCAACCGAACTGCTAAACTACTGTCGCTGACTAAGTACCAGATCAGCTTGGTGGTCGGCTCCGTTAGTGGACACTGCCTTATCGACTAATAAGCCGGGAGATTTCGGCTTCCTTTCTTTGATTACTATAGAAATTGTAGGAAGGAGTGTAACAGACTGTCTGGTGGACATCCGGAGATGCCTGTGGGGACCGAGCCTAGGTAACATAGTGACCGTGAAGGTCCATCTGGCGAAGAAAAAGGCCCCTCAACAAGCTAAGCAGCGGCCTATGCTCAGCTGTGCTGTAGCTCAGTTCGGGAGATGTGTGCGGGGTTTTCGCCGCTCGTTGCCCCTGTCCTTTACGTATTAACAAAAATTCATAGGCCTGGGGAAGACAACACAAACAGGGGAGGTAAAAATTCGGAATAAAAAAAATAGTCACTACCAGACCATAATATGGTTCATTACAGGTGGTTCATTACAGGAGCAGGAGGAAAGTATTACTCATCTGCTCTGCGAATGCCCTGCTTTTGCACAATTTAGGAGGTCAACTTTTGGTAAATGCTTTTATAACCATTTTGGGGAGCTGGCAGAGGTGGGGGTGGGACAACTCCTTCGATTCGTCAGTTGCTCCGGCTGATGGTAATATTTTGTTTTCGATTCTCCTAGGGTATCTCAGCGGACTTATGTATGTTTCTGGTCTAAGTTTACTGTTTCAGCAGCCATGCTATCTAACCAAATCCCCAAACACAAAGTTCCTAATTATAAATTCATCCTAAATTCAGATTCAACAATAAAAAAAAAAGAAAACAATAAACACAGAAAAGTTCGTCATTTCACGAACTGAAAAAAGGGAAAAATTCTACTTTCCGTGGATCTATAGTTTGATGATTTTCAGTAAAATTCAGTTTACAATAATCTAATCTGTAGTTCTTTTACATTAATCCGTGAATGTTTAGCGCCGCACCTGGTTATTTCACTAACTACTACTTTGGAAACAACTGCCTATATGTACCTGTTATTTCTTCACATTAGCAACTACCTGTTAATACTAGAATTTAATAGCTGCTAGAAAATAACAGATATGCTACAAGCAACATATCTCTATTAAGCAGCTTAATTTCAAATCCGTCACTACATCAACGACGTTTTATCGGCAGTTCCTGTGGGGTTGAAATGTTTATTATCCTTGTATAAAATGAGTAACACTGTTTATTCTTTTAATTTGAACTTAAATATGAGAAGCGTCTTCTCTTCCTTTCCACTAACATATCATATTCGTTTCCGAATAATCTGACAAAATAATTGGACTTTATTCCGACTTTCTCCTTTCAAAATTTCACGGTTACTTGCTCCACCCTTTCTCAACGATAATAAACGTTGGAAGGACCCAAATTACTAAATGACTGAGTTTAGCGAGCGACTTCCTCTCCAATCCTCACAAGATAAAAATCGTTGATAGCTATTGTGTGTTCTGAAGCGAACAAATCATATTACAAGACATTAGATTCCTGCTAGGAAACGTTATGATGGGGATGAAAACACGAAGCTTTTCACAACGTTATTCACCCCTGTCGGCTGAAATGTCATGTCCAAGGGTCGATTAGCATAATTAATCTAGCGTGAAGACAACTTTTAGTAGAAGAAATTTACAAGTGTAGATGATGGTTATTATCGCGATACGGGAGAACAATGAGAAACGTTCAAATTGATGACGGCATTTCATAAAATATGTTGAATATATTTCTCAATTTGACGAGAGGTCGAGACGGCCAAGGCCCGGCGTGACGTCGGATTGTATCGTCACGATGATGATGAGTGGTAGACTTAGTTTGTAATATATTTGGAGCTTTAAAATATCTCTATATTGCCTTAATTTAAGTTAAATTTTAATCCTTTAGTAATCCCCCAAATCAAAGACCGCATCCCGATCCATTCATTGTTTTTCCCCTACCACAAATCTTTTGGTACATTTATCGCTACTTAAACTGCCTTCGCAGTTTATTAAAAAGAAATTATCCGCTATCATTATTATTAGATGAAGCGAAGGCGACCCTTTTTGTGTGACTATCGTACAGAGCTATCCTTTCACCGCAATGTTTAAAGAATAAATCCTCTCCGGATGCAATCGCTTAATCTTATCTTCCGGAAGTCATCTAAATGACTTGAAAGTTTGCAATTAGAATTTTGTCCGCCCATTTTGTGTAGTGGGCGAATAGAATCCGACTGCGATCCCCTTGGTACAATCCTGAACGGCGACTTTTTTCCCGAGAAGTTTCTGAATTTCAGATGAGCAGAACTCTAAAGCGAGGCTGTAAAAAGGACATTACCCAGCAATGGCAATTAATACTACCGCACTTAAGCATTTCTTGGTTGGCTCCTATTTTTTTTTTCTATTTGTTCTCTGGCGATTTCTTCAGGGACAGCGATTCCATTTATGGTTTCAATTGCATACAACGGAATAGTGATTCTGCTGTTTTTTTTTTCAGTGTCCTTATTCTGAAAATGGAAATTTTCTGCCGAAGAACGCGCAAATATGTATAGCTTAATACAGCTGAATTCATAGCGATGAGAACAAAGGAACGTAAAATGTCCGCCCTTTACGTAGGCAATAAAATGGCATTATTGCGTCTACAAATTAAGTCATTAAGAACTGTTCAGAAAAAGTTTCTTTAAAAGAGAACACAAGTAAGAGCAGGAGCAGTTTATTGTTACTTGACCTAAACACCATTTTGTCGGCATGCATAATAATTGACTGAGACACTGTGACTTTCTTCGCGTGAGGCCATTAAAAAGTTAACGGGCACTTTCTTAGAATGTAATTAAAACAGTATAAAGCCAGGATATTATAATCGGGGGCGAGCGGGGCGAGTCAATGTACTCGCTTTTGAAGTTATTTTATATTCAAAAAAATAAACTCATAAGATCAAGCTTGAACGAATTGTTTGATAGATTAAAGTTAGAACTATTGCGGTTTGATCCATTTTATTATTTATTATTTTTATTATTTATTTTTGACTAAAGACCTAATTAATATGTCCATCAAGCTAGCATTATCAATCAAAGATTTCGAAATCGAGTATAGTGGATTAATTATCGTAAATTTGTCGTGAAAGAAGAGGTTTTGTCGCGTGTTTTTTTAAAAACAAATTGTCTCTCAATTTAGCATTACCACCCCTTGATATAAGGTAAACAAAAAGTGAAAATCAAAAAAGGATGTGGGTATAAATGCCACTTTTCTGTTGAATTTTATGACGGTGTAAAACCGTGAAATCTGTGAAATGCGTAAACAGCATTAGTGTGTCTTTCCCAGTGATGCCACATATGGAGCAATAAAATTGTCACTTTCTGTATTTTATCATATCCTTCAGACACTATAATACTCATTTCTATTTTTTTATTACCCCAGTAAAAAGAGTATTTTGAATAAAAGTATAGGAAGTCAAACTAAAACAATTTATGGATCTAAATTGAGTTGCGCATTCGGATTTATTTCGGAGCATACCCACAATATGCAAATACTTTATTAATTAATCCTTTATTAATGAAATGACTGACGTAATTGCGACTAGATAAAAAAATTATATTTTTAACGCGTAGAATTCGCTATAAAATATGGCTGGCTACATCTACATGTGCAAATCCACGGTTAATTTGCAATTACTATTCCAAGAAATTCTTGGCCATTTTTTGACATATTAATCAGGTGATAGCATATTTTAAATTTATTCCAGGCCCGCATACACACGTCGTGGTCTCCCTATCAAATGTATGGTAGTCTATGCTAAAGGGTCTTCCAATAGGGACTTCCAAACTTGAGCAGTTGATAGCAGTCATATTGTTGAAGTCATATCTGTGGAACTAGCTGTTATTTATTCAGTCTGTTTCGGCAAATCACCATAGACGGATATAGCATTTAACAACACGTGAAAATGATAAAATTCTTTTATCAAAATCGGTATTCTGTTCGGGCAACGTTCCGCGTGCTTCGACCATTTTACGGCCCCCATAATCGTCCAACCGAGTGGACTATTCGTAGTGTGGTGAATAAATTTGAGTCCACTGGTTCAGTAAACAATCAACCAACATCCGTACGACAACGAAACGCAAGATCTGCCGAAAACATCGCCGCTGTCCGTGTCCGTGAGAGTGTGCAGGAGAATCCGAGGAAGTCGATTTCGCGTCGCTCACAAGAACTAGGCCTTTCGCAGACTACAACTTGGCGAATTTTGCGTCGTGACTTGGGCCTGCACCCGTACAAAATTCAACTTATCAGGACCTGAAGATAAATGACCATAGACAGTGACGTGTTTTCGCTGAATGGGCTCTGGAGCAGTTGGAAACTGATCGTAATTTTCATCGAAAAATCATGATGATGAGGACCATTTCTGGATGAATGGGTACGTCAACAAACAAAATTGTCGAATTTGGGACGATGCCAATCCACATGAGATCCAAGAGCGTCCAATGCATCCCAAAAAAGTCACTGTTTGGTGTGGATTTTGGGCTGGCGGCGTCATCGGTCCATATTTCTTTCAGAACGACGTTGGCCAGGCAATTACCGTTAACGGCGAGTTCTATAGGTTGATGATTACCAGCTTCTTTTCGCCTAAATTGGATGAAGTAGACACCAACGACATTTGGTTTCAACAGGACGGCGCTACCTGCCACACAGCTCATGCCACATTGGACATTCAGCACGAGCGATTTGGGAGCATGGTCATCTCACGTGGAGGTGATGTGAACTGGCCACCGAGATCGTGCGATTTGACCCCGTTAGACTTTTTCTTGTGGGGTTTTCTTAAGTCACAGGTCTATGCGAATAAGCCACCAACCACAACGGCCCTCAAATTCAACAACAACCAATGCCATCGGTCAAATTCAGCCTGATTTATGCGCCAGAGTCATGGAAAATTGGACACTTCGGATGCGCGTCACCCAGTGAAGCCGCGGCGAACATTTACAGGATGTTATATTCCATACAGTTGTATGGTGGACGGCGCTCAATAAAGCATCGTACAGGAATCTGTTGGATAAAGTTCAGAGATTGTCTTGTAATAACTGGTGCTCTGAAGACCACACCGACCGCTGCTCTTGGTGTATTGCTGAATTTGCTCCCCTTGGACATCCTGGCTGAGCAGGTAGCTGCGATTACGGCCATCTGTCTTAGGGAAATAGGGCAGTGGAAAGAGTCTACTAATGGCCACTCGGCGATACTGGGCAATCTGGATATTCCAGAAAACACAGACTATACCTCTCCGATATACTCTTTCGACAAAGGGTACACAAGTCTAATACCTTTGCGGCAGGAGTGGGATACAGATAGCACCCCTGAGTTGGAAGCCATAAGCTTCTTTACTGACGGCTCGAAAACGAAAGCGGGTGTGGGGATAGGCGTCTTCTCAGAGAAACTGGACATTCGCTTGTCACTTCGCCTTCCAGCCTTCTGTAGCGTTCTGCAGGCGGAAATCACTGCGATTGCCGAAGTTCTGACTTGGCTGGGTCGTAATATCATATCTGCAAGGAATATTACTATCTACACAGATAGTCAGGTGGCGATTAAGTCCTAGGACGCAAACCTTACTACTTCGGAAACCGTGGTGGTATGTCGCACCGCTCTTAAGGAGCTCGGCAACTTTTTCAACATCACTTTGTGCTGGATTCCGGCTCACGGTGGTTTCAGCGGAAACTGCGAGGCAGACGAGCTGGCTCGGGCAGGTACGACCATTATGGAATTGGGATGTTTCCGCAATGTCAAAATGCCTATAGCAGCATGCAAGAAGCTAATTGGAGCAAACGCAATAAGCCGTGCTAATATCGGTTGGCTAAATGGTAATACCTGCAACGTTACGAGGCAGATTTGGCCGCACTTCAATCCTCGCCGCTCCTCAGGGCTGATGATGCTGGAGAAAAGGCATCTCAGAAAGGTTGTGGGGATCATCACGGGGCATTGCCTGATAGGTGAGCATGCTAGGCGTCTCCGGCTTCCATACAATCATTTTTGCAGAAGCTGTGGGGACGAAGAAGAAGAGGAGACAGTACATCACTTCCTGTGCACCTGCCCTGCTCTGGCCGGTAGAAGAGAGGATATTTTAGGATCCCTCTACTTTATTGACCTCGATGACCTGAAGGACGTAGATGCTGGTCACCTGCATCGCTTCATTGAAAGATCCGGGTGGTTTGACGACTAGGCTCACATGGCGTCTCTGCGCCTATGAGGTATCACAACGGACCCAGTGGTGGTCTATGTGTACTGTGTTTTGTGCGCAGCTGCCTCTTTAACCTAACCTAACCTATATTCTATACATAATGTCATCGATAGGCCTTTCAAACGAATAAAAAGTTTCGATGATATCTCACACACACTTTGTTTTATTTAAATTTAAAGATAGGAAGCGCTTAATGAAAGACGCTATACAATTGATTCGGGCCTGAAATAATTTAATTCGTGATATCAGGTGACTGATGTGTCAGAAAATGTTCAAGAATTTCTTGGAATGGTAATGGTAAATTAACCGCGAAATTGCTCGTACAAATTTTCGCAATATTTTATAGCAAATTCTCTGCATTAATAACAGGAATTTTTGCTTTTGAAATTGAGTGGGAAATTTCAGAGAAATGACGAGTGCAATTTGGTCGGTCCCAATTTTTGGGTGGTTTTTCGTTAATTATAGCCTCCGCGGTCAGAGTTTACCTTAAACAAATTCATATGTTAATAACGAAGCCATTAGCTACCGTTTGACATGTATCTCATAGGCTTGAAAAAAATTTCGAGTAGCAGTGCATTCAGTATCTAAATTTCATTGGCAATGAACTACCCTCTGAATTTTTGTGTTGTTTTTACATGTCTTTGTGAGCTATCCAATCCTCTTCTTTTTTAAACCCTAGACTTTTAGTATAGTTATACTCTAGACTTTTAGTATAGTTATACCCTAGACTTTCAGTATAGGGTATATTGTTTTTGTCACGATGGAAATATGTAACACATTAAAGGAGGCTCCGGAGGTATAGCAATGTATATATATAAATGATCAGGGTCACCTCCTGATTCGATTTAGCCATGTCTGTCTGTCTGTCTGTCTGTCCGTCTGTCCGTCTGTCCGTCTGTCCGTCTGTCCGTCTGTCCGTCTGTCCGTCTGTCTGTCCGTTCGCACGATAACTTCCGATAGAATGAAGCTAGAGCCTTGAAATTTTGGTCAGATGTTGGAAGTATGATCTAGTTGGTTGGTATTGAAAATGGGCATGATCAGGCCAAGAGAACGCCTACCTCCCCTACATATGTAAAATAATTCAATGTATTTATAACTCCCGATTAAAGAAACATGAAAAGCTCTAGCTTTGGTAGATTGCTCGCGGGGGTAATCTTATACTCCCCTGGAAAAATAAAATCGATCAGTTGAAAACTAACGGTAATTTTCTTACAAAGAACCCCGTACTACCCTACTTTTCAGGTGTTTTGTCCATAGCTCTTGAACAAATTGACGTAGACATCTGATTTTTGGTATGTAACCCTGAAGTGAGAAGCTGCTTGGGTTTTAGTAAGTTGGACATAATCAGATCAAAGGAACGCCTACCTCCCCTACAAAATTTAAAAAATTAAATATTAATTTAATTACGATAACTTTCGATAGAATAGCACTAGCGAGTTGAAAATTTGGCAAAACGTTAGTAGTAACATCTTGCTAGTTGGCATTGAAAATGGGCAAGATCCGACCTAAGGAACTCCTACCTCCCCTACAAATGAAACTTCATATAAGCGATAACTTTTGATAGAGAGAAGCCAGCGACTTGAAATTTTGGTCGAATGTTTGAAGTGAGATTGAGTTAATTGGCATTAAGGATATGTTAGGTCCGACCTAAGGAACCCCTACCTCCCCTACAAATGAAACTTCAAATAAGCGATAACTTTTGATAGAGAGAAGCCAGCGACTTGAAATTTTGGTCGAATGTTTGAAGTGAGATTGAGTTAGTTAGCATTAAGGATGGTTTAGATAAGACCTAAGGAGCCCCTACCTCCCCTACAAATAAAACTTCAAATAAGTGATAACTTTTGATAGAAAGAAGCCAGCAACTTGAAATTTTGGTCGAATGATTGTAGTGAGATTGAGTTAGTTGGCATTAAAGATAGGTTAGATCAGGCCTAAGGAACCCCTACCTCCCCTACAAATGAAATTTTAAATAAGCGATATTTTACGACAAAATAAAGCTAGCGACTTGAAATTTTGGTCAAATATTTGTAGTAGGATCCAGTTGGCTAATACTGAAAATACGTAAAATCCGACCAATGAAACCCCTGCTTCCCCTTCAAATGAAACTTCAAATAAGCGATAACTTTCGACAGAGTGGAGCTAGACAACTGACATCTTTTTTTTCTAATGTTTGTATTGTGATCTAATTGGTTGGTGGCTCTGATGGGCAAGATTCGATCCAAGGAACTTCTACCACCCCTACAAGTGAGACTTCAAATAAGCAATAACTTTCGATAGAATGAAGCTAGCAACTTGAAAAATTCGACAAATATTTGAAGAATTGGTTAGTTAATTGATTTTTAGAATGGCCAAGATCCTCATGAATGTGTGCCAACCTCCCCTATAAACTGGCCATATAGGAAACTCACTTTTATTGCATATGGTCGTTGCCAATTGATACTTTTGGTATCACGACTAGGTCTGTACAAGTCTAGGGTATATACGCTTCGGACTCCTGGTTTCATCTTTCTGTTGAACCTACCCACAAAACTGACTACCTAAAATTGTTATAAAATTCACTTTCAATTGTGTGTCTTTCTTTCAAATCTTCTCCCTATTTCTTGACCGGATACACATAATTTGTTATAGCCTGGGCCAATAAAACACCATAACTCTACGGCCGTTTTCTCACTTGTGTGTGCAAAATTGACTGCGAATGAGAATACTTGATCGAAAAGTTGACCAATGGAACCCTGCCGTCCGTCCGTCCATCTAGCCGTATGCATGTAATTTGGCTTTTATAGGAATATCGTCTTCGGGTTAAGCTTCACTTGTATCACGCCCATGTCAGTGTATCCAATTATGTTAATTTCAATAACCGCAGAAATAAGATATTTCCACCAATAATTGCATTAGCTACTATTGGCTTTACCTAAACACAGATTCACCTTCTTCAATCACCAATAGTCTCTATGATAAACAATTTACCATAATCATATCACTTTGCATCCTAATTCACTTAGGCAATAAATTGTTGCCGATTTGAATACCAAATGTGAAAACAAGATATCATCTGACTGAACCAGACAATGTCTGGTGCTTTCCCTCTCCAGCCTATGAAGGCTGCACGTATCCGTACGTACGTATCTCATACCTACGGGTATGTAACTCATGGTACTATGGTTTTGGTACTTGGTCAGGGAACTTTTATCTTTCGCCAGGTTACCTATACAAAACCAAGCTGAAGAAACGCAAAGGTATTTATCTCGACAGAAATATCCTGCAGGAAGAGCAAAAAACATTCCCGACATAAACGTTCTACACTTTCCGTGGATTCAACTTGTGTCGGACAGCTGGATAAATGTCTGGAAATTCTGAGAGGCAAACATATGGATGGCGATAACGAAAACAAATACCATGAACGGTGCGGTAAGGATGCTCATTTATCCGTTCTTCTTGTAATTCTCTTTTCTAAAAGAAAAATATTTTCAAAGAGCTCTGTTTGCGACAGTGTTTTCAAAATAATGGAAGCCAGTGTATAAATTGAAGGGAATATTTATTTATTTAATTTATTTAATTAATTTCTTTTTAACAAGACTAGAGTTCCAATTACTGATCAAATTACAAAATGAACAGAATTAAAAGGATATAAGGTTATATGAAATATTAAAACAAAAGTGAAAAAATATAATAATTCAAAAAGTGATTCAATCAAAAAATAACCAATTTAGAAATGGAGTAATGACAAACTAAAAATTAAAAAGAGAAAATTAAAAGGAGAACGTCAAAAAGGAAAAGTATTTTTCGATGTATTTTTTTGAAAAGAAAGAGCGATGATGGACAGGGCCCAACTGAAAAATAACATGGTTACGCACTATTCGAAGCAAATGCAAATGATAATAGAGCTCAGTTCTTGCGAATGGAATGGCAAATTCAGACGAAGATCGGTTTCTCTGTTCGACAGAGATCTCGTCTGAAAAATTACTCGAGAGAAGCTCTCTACAAAGATTGAAGAGGAGGTACTCATCCAAGTAGACCGTGTGCTTTTCAAGGGAGGGGATATTAAGTAAGACGAAGCACTCGTTGCAAGAAAAGCAGGCGGTTTGGAAGTTGTATAAAAGAATTCGACTAAATTTAAAATGTTCTTAAACTGGGATATAAGGTAATCAGAGGGTTGACCCGACTGTAGAACAATATTCAAGGACGCTGCGGACTAGGGTGTTAAAAAAATCAAGACAAGTTAATATCAGCGCTGAACGAAACCGGGCTGTTGAATGTGAAGATCGAATTTAAATTTTTTTTTAATCTGGTATTTATAGTACCAGGAGACAGGACGATTTATGAAAAGACCAGGGCAATGCCGGTCGAGAGGAATATCAGCAGATGGGGAGCAATTTATTCGCCAATTATATATTTTACAAATCATAAAAATCGTGAAAATACGTTCCTTGCTAATGAAAATGACCTCAGGCGCACAACAGGAACCATTATTTCGACTCAAACTATTATTAAACGGTTGAAAGGAGCTTGCCTATTTCCCAAATATATGCAAGGAACCAAACCGCCCGACAACAGTTTACAAGTAAATTACTTCCCACACATCACGGCTCTACCGTCAAATGCTAATGCTGGTCGAATTTCCCAGAGTAGAAAACCTTCGTTTTCTCCTCTCCGTACTTAAAAAAAACCATCATTACTGTATACAGTAAACCCACGGTATAACGAACTCGGATATAACGAACTCCTCATCCTCCATATAAAATACATACAAATAGTGCTCCTTGGCAGTCGCTTGATCGCGAGTCGCAAACGCACTCAGTCGCGGCCTAGCAACACGCACCTTTATATTTTTTTTTAACCAACACAGTGACAGCTGAAGCTAGAAATCTTATAATAGCCACATTGTTTCATTTTCCTGTTTTAGGATGAAAACTACTCGCAGATAAAAAGAATCCTTCACTTTCATTTTGCAAAATCGAAAATCAGAAAAGGAAGATGGATACAATTCATCATGTCAGTTTCTTCCGAGAAGGAAGACTGGATAGAAATATTGCATCGGTTCCAGCTACAGATTAAGCTACCAAACGACGTTTCCATTGTGGATACATGTAAAAGAATATGGAGGAAATGTCACTAATAATTTATGCGGTTAATAAAGCATTTCACGAATATGAAATTGAAAACGTGTTTTTCGTTTTTACAAAACAGTTGGCAATTGTATTTGATAGTTCGTAAGACAACAGGAAATCTATCAATCAGTGTAGGATGTTTGAAGAACAGATGTTTCTATCTGGAAAATACGGATAGCATTGAAGGAGACTGAATTGATGTTGACTCTCATGTCTTGATGAATGATCGCACTAATTGTTTCGAACTTTTTTATACCCTAGATTTATAGTATAGGGTATATTGTTTTTGTCACGACGAAAATATGTAACACCTTAAAGGAGGCTCCGGAGGGATAGTAATGTATATATATATATGATCAGGGTCACCTCCTGATTGGATTTAGCCATGTCTGTCTGTCCGTCTGTCTGTCTGTCTGTCCGTTCGCACGATTACTTTCGATAGAATGAAGCTAGAGCCTTGGAATTTTGGTCAAATGTTGGTAGTATAATCTAGTTGGATGGTATTGAAATTGGGCATGATCAGGCTGAAAGAACGCCTACCTCCCCTACATATGTAAAATAATTAAATGTATCTATAACTCCCGATTAAAAAATCATGAAAAGCTCTAGCTTTAGTATATTGCTAGTGAGGGTAATCTTATACTCTCCTGGGAAAATAAAATCGATCAGTTGAAAACTAACGGTAATTTTCTTACAAAGAGCCCCGTACTACCCTACTTTTCAGGTTTTTTGTTTATAACTCTTGAACCAATTGACGTAGACACCTGATTTTTGGCATGTAACCCTGAGGGAAGAAGCTGCTTAAGGTTCTGTTGGGCATAATCAGACCAAAGGAACACCTACCTCCCCTACAAATTTCAAAAAATTAAATATTCGTTTAATTACGATAACTTTCGATAGAATGATACTACCGAGTTAAAAATTTGGTGGAATGTTGCTAGTAAGACCTACTTAGTTGGTATTGAATATGAGCAAGATCCGACGCAAGGAACCCCCACCTCCCCTACAAATGAAACTTCAAATAAGAGATAACTTTTGATAGAATGAAGCCAGTGACTTGAAATTTTGGTCAAATGTTTGAAGTAAGATTGAGTTAGTTGGCATTAAAGATGGGTAAAATCCGACCTAAGGAACCCCTACCTCCCCTAGAAATGAAACTTAAAATAAGCGATAACATACGACAAAATAAAGCTAGCGACTTGAAATTTTGATCAAATGTTTGTAGTAGGATCCAGTTGACTAATATTGAAAATACGTAAAATCCGACTGACGAAACCCCTACTTGCCCTACAAATGAAACTTCAAATAAGCGATAACTTTCGATAGAGTGAAGCTAGATACTTGAAATTTTGTTTAAATGTTTGTATGGTGATCTAATTGGTTGGTGGCAATGATGGGCAAGATCCGAACCAAGGAACCCCTACCTCCCCTACAAGTGAAACTTCAAATAAGCAATAACTTTCGATAGTATGAAGCTAGCGACTTGAAAAATTCGTTAAATATTTGTAGAATGGGTTAGTTAGTTAATTGATTTTGAGAATGGTCAAGATCCTACTTAATGAGTGGCAGGTACTTTTGGTATCACCACTAGGTCTGTACAAGTCTAGGGTATATACGCTTCGGCCTGGTTTTTTTAATTTGTTGTTGCAGTTGACTAAAGCAATGAATGTAATATCACTAAAAGGAAGATTTATGGCAATTTCCACACAAAGCCTGTGTTGCCCAGGCTAATAACCAGAATTTTCGGCCTGCGGGGTATGTATCGATTGTGTTATTAATGTACAAAATATCCGTTATGTACATTATTAATTAAAATGACGATTTGCCATTGATGCGATTAGGGGTCAAATACTTTTCTCGCAAGGAAGTCCTTTCCTCCTTCGAGTATCCGCGACTGGAGTATCTCCGTCTATAGCACATGCAAATCTCTTAGTATCCCCGTGTGAGTAGTGCCTAAGGCTAAACTGCATTTGGCGACAATAATGCTACATATTTGGAAGAGGCTGTAATGGATGGGTTGATGGATATCCGAAGATGCCCGTGGGGACGGAGCCTAAGGTAGCATAATGACCGTGAAGGTCGGGCTATGCCATCTGGCAAAGAAAAAGGCCCCTCAACGAACTAAGCAGCCGCCTATGCTTGCTGTAGTTCAGTTCGGGAGACGCGTGTGGGGTTTTCGCCGCTCGTGGCGCCTGTCTTTTATGTACTATTAAAATCCATAGACCTGGGGAAGACAACAGAAAAATGGGAGAAGAGTATTGAAATTATTTATTACTAATTAAATTCTTTCTAAAAATTAATTAAATACTATTTATTACTTTTGAATAAGAGTAATTGTGATACAAAAGTAAAATAATAATCACTTTTTCAGGAAAAGTGATTGTAATTCCAAAGTAATATGCTATTTAATGGCATTTAAATACTATTTAATTAATTTCCATATATAATGCAAAGTAATTAATTAGTAATTATTAAATTTGATTTACAACAGTAATTTAACTTTAAATAATTTTTGCTTTCCGGAAAGTAATTTAACCGTACTCTGCATGGGAGGCAAAAATTGAGAATAATAAAAACTAGATTATACTTCCAATATTTGACCAAAATAACAAGGCTCTAGCTTCATTCTATCGGAAGTTATCGTGCGAACGGACAGACAGACAGACAGATGGACAGACAGACAGACAGACGGACAGACATGGCTTAATTGAATCAGGAGATGACCCTGATCATTTACATATACATATACATTGTCATACCTCCGAAGCTTCCTGTAAGGTGTTACATATTTCCGTCGTGACAAAAACAATATACCCTATACTAAAAGTCTAGGGTATAAAAATAGAGCGATAAGTATGGAAAGGTCGACGGATGGCCGAGATGCCCTAGCGCCTTTGGTTTCGTACCACCAGCAGATCACTCATCAGGTGCTGCCTTCTATCTACCGGTGAAGGCAGCACTACCAGGATATGGTCCATTAGATTTGGTTAATTACAAGGCTCTGGACTGGGATTTCTAGCTTCTAATCTAAATGTAAGAGCTCCCAAAATCTGGGGTGAAAATACGAGCGATACGAAACTACATTTTCCTGTATGAACTTACGCATGGTAATATTGTAATGCCCATAGGGAAAATCGATCCCACCTTAAAATGGACTTCCACTTTAGAAAGTATGCATGGACCGCGTATTTAAATACATAATAAATGCTGGCAAATGGCTTGATGGGAGCGGTGCAAAGGACTTTCGGAACAAACTCATCTCTACGCTTAAGAAGTTGCCACTCCCAGTGGTTCTAGAACGCTCGTTTCGCTCGATCTGAGTGTATCAACGGCCGTCCTAGTGTATCCTTATCGTAGACATTTTCTGGGTCACTCCTATGGAACAAGCTCATGGATTGGCTCCTGGAAAGCGGATTTTCACTCTCAGTATTTCTATTAAAAAAAATTGTATAAGAATTTGAAGGGTCGAAAAAAAGAATCGTGTTGTCAGTCACCACGGTACGGCCATGGTTTGACAAAACTATTTGAACTGTAAGCTGGAAGCTATCCGGCGAATTCGCATGCAACAGAATTAGGAACAGGACCAGAACTCAGTACATTTCTGACATAATACAATTCAGAATTATGTGTCAAATGTACTGAATTCTGGTCCTGTTCCTAATTCTGTTGCATATGAAATCGCGGCTTTAGATAACTATCAGGATACGAAACTAAATACAAACTGCCTTATGAAGCTAAGCTCCAAATGGTTACCTCCATTCGTCGGCGTCGTCAATTCGAATATAAACAGCAATTTAAATTTTGCTAAGTTCCTTGACTTTAACAACTTGTCCCGTTAGGTAATGCGCCGTAAGTTAAATTGCACTTTACCATCAATGTCTTCGACACAATTCTATTATCTCGAGACTTCCGCTCGCCATTCAGCGCCATCAAGTTTTATCGCTATCGTGTGCATAAAATCACCTGTTCAGTGTTTCACGATTGCATAACTATTCTCCATGCATCCTCGTATAAAATCATTGCATATATCTATATGTATATGTACATGGTACATGGTATCTTCTTTTATATCTAGATACTCGTATATTCGTGTTCCCTTAGAATCTTTTAAGTATACATCGTCTGATAATGTAGGCGATGCATTGCTTGTTATTCTCTCAAACTTCCTTCGAGCACAATTTCCGATCAGGATGTCATGCTTCACATTAAAGTGCGCCATGAGAGATCATTCCTGAATGATGACATTAAGACGTGCGGTGTGTAAAGGACGAAAGAAAAAATGCACCAATAATTTTTAGAATTCTGGCACGTTTCTGTTCAAGTGGTCTCTTCAACAAGAGAGTAGAAGGTGAAGAAGTCGTCCACATTGTAATATACCTATATATATAAATAAGGAAAAAGTTCGTACAGGGCGCGACTGAATGAACAATTACAATTTGCAAGGCTGTAAGAAAATAATGTTCAATTCAAACAATAATTCTTAATATTAAAAAAAAGCATCGTCCAAATTTTTAACATTTATTTATTTACCAAAGAAGACATAATAAAATATATAGTCTACACATAGGCGCCGACTATGGGGGGGGCAAGCCACTTTTCGCCCCCTCAATCCAAATATTGGGGGGCAACGCCCCTCCAATATTTCAGGCACAAATGTCGTTTTGCAAGAAAAGCGATCCTCACTCGACTTCTTCGTTCAAACAATCAAACACGTAGCTATGACAAATAGGGAAGGAACGAGCTTCTACGGAGATACTCGTATATATGACCCATGAGGATTATACCATTGAATTCTGTGCTTTAAGGTGCGTTTTGCTAGGCAACACTCTGCGTCGATCACAGGCGACGATCAAAACGATACATTCAGTGTTCCGTGCTCTATGGCTTGATCGCTAATCACGAATAATGTACAACGATCGTGTGCCTAACAGTACCACACCTTTAACAATGCTTGACAGCCGTCAATCTCCCGGGCCCCGGTTCATGACAATCCGTGTGAAATTAGCTCTAACCATAATAGTCATATGAGGTATTAAAACTCGTCGTTCAATTTGGCTATGATTCCTCAAGAAGCTGTCAAAACTTAATGGATCTTTTGTGCTAATGATCATTATTTTAAAGACGTGGACGGTAAAAATATTTGTGTTTGAATTTAATTAAAATTTAATACATTATTTTGTGTTATCAATCAAAAAAGCATTATGGTTCCATTTACAAATGCAAGAAAAATTGGCTTCATTTTTAAAAACAAACAACACACGTCATTTCCATACAACTGATTATTTGCACTGTGGGGACCCTACAATTCGAGACTTGACGAAAAAATTGGTCCTGAATTGGTTCCCCTCAATCGGCAGACCATTTTGGTTGACTGTATGAGATAATACATTCGTAACGATATCAAATATTTACCCGCTTTAAGACGTCGTCTTTTTTAGCTAGGGCTATTGGGCCGTTTTGTTCGTGGACCTTTCATCAATAATATTTTTTAAAGTGCAAGAGAAGAGATACGTTAATTGCTATTTCAAAAATGGGTCAATTTATAGTGAGGATACCATCACAAAAAAATCGCACAACAAGGCAATCCGGCAGTCAATCAAAAATGTATGAAAAGTTGTTGTGCCCCCCAATATTTTCTAACAGTCGGCGCCTCTGAGTCTACATTACATTTCATTTTATACATTTCATTAAATTATTCGATAATTCGTTAATTACATTCGGCAAATTGGTTTGGGTTAGTTTGTTAGACTAGGATGTTAAGAGGGCCTTTGTCAAGTTCAGCTTAAAGACATATTTAGAAATGCCTGAAGAATAGTGGATACTAAGTGAATTGAAAGTTCGACAGCATCTATTTATGGATTCGTTATAACCATAGACAGTAAGGTGTTCATATTCCTTAAGCAGAGTTATATGCCTAGTGCGCCTTAGTTGATCGTTTAAAGTGATTTTATTGGAGAGAAAATCAACATTATCTGCGCCGCTGATAATGTCAAAAGTAAAACAGGCATAAAGTAATGTTCTTCTAGACGAAAGGGTCATTACATTTAAAAGACCCAGCCTGTATTTGTAAGAAAAGTTCAGAAAATCTAGAGGGTCATAAAGGTCTCTCATAACGAAAAGAGTAAATTGTTTTTGAATAGACTCGAATCTGTCGCAATGAAGCTCGTACGCTGGGTTCCAGACTATGGAAACATATTCAAGCGGAGGCCGCACAAGTGTGGTATAAGGATTTAGTGAACCAAATATTTTTAAACTGCCTAGCGCGTCTCTTAATGAAGCCGAGCTGCTTATTTAAAAATGTCAAGTTAATTGCAACGAATTTCCAAAAACGTTCTCGCACTTTATATCGATGTACCCTGTTTTATGAGAGATTCAAGAATCACGAAAACGAATTTTTATTTTTTCTTATTGCCGATGGTAACACATTGAAATTGTTGCCGGCATCATTCGGTTATCATACTATATAACTTTTTACTGCACCTAGTCCTATATCTGTTATATGAAGTTCCCTCAGACACCATTTTTTCAGGAAATGTATTTTACTGTGATAATAAACATAACGATGGAAAAAGTTGACAGACGAGTACCAACCGGATATTGTAATTTTATTGTCATACGCATATAGGTAGGGGTATTTTGGTGGGGTTTTACTCTTGATAAGGATTATCAATATAAATATTGTATAGTCTTGCGTTCTCAGTGTTTATCATGGGCGAAATTCTAAAAAAATCTTTCGTTGTCGATGCTTTCCTCACCTGTAACAAAACTTAATTTTTTTCTTTTCAATAAAAACTACCTTTTTTGTAGTATCATTTCGGACACTAGTTGTGCCCTTCATCAGTAGGTACACTTCAACACATAGTTCAAGTATTCCGCACTATAATCACTCACAAGCAGATTTTGACTATAACTAAGAAAATATTTTCCGGTCGCCTGCCAGCTTAAGGGCCCGTGTTCCTCAGGGCAACCAGTGCGACCGTAGCTCACCGACGAAGCCCTGCGACGAAAGCTCATCGACGATCGTGCGGGGTGTGTTCCTCGAAGCGATAATAAAGTACAGCTACCGCGACTCCACACCAAGTGGATGGCATATACGACAGCAACCTGCCTGCCATGTACAACGCAAGTACCCCTCCCCCAAGAAGTCGACCCCGCGCATGCACAAGCAATTGTCAAACCATACATTTTCTTTTGCCATGCACAATTTTCACCTCAGTCAGTCGGCATGCACAACCGTAGTTGCAAGATTGTGGGATTTATCCCGCATCGGGGGATTATTGGCCAACATGTGGAACCGAGGGATCTTTCATGTTTTGTGGGACATTTGATGATCTAGTGGCGATCGATGAAAATAATCATTTCGCGATTTACCCGATGGAATATGATTCGATTTCGGTTCTTCGGCTTAATTTTCTAGTGGGAGAGAGACTTGCGGACTATAGTTCCAAGAAAAATTGCTCGGACAAAAGTGATGACTGAAAAGTCACTCTCACAACCGCCCTTGTCCAAGTGCACCCCACCCCCAACTGTTTTGAGAAAAGTATAAAGAGGATGCCGCCAAAATTTCTTTGCATGCGCCTTAAGTTAGACTTTGACCAGCTCTGCTTCTAAACTCAATTTGAGTGACAACAGCTGGTTTCTATCCAATCGTTTACAAAAGAAACATGTTTAATTCTGCAAATAAAATTAAACCAGCAATAGGGGAAATTAGTCGGTTGACATGAATTTTAGTTTCTGAATAATCGCAACCTTTGCATTTATCTCTCTCTCTCTCTTACTGTTTTTAGGGCGTTCTGTAATGGTTTAGTGCCAAATAACGGCCATCTGCGACGGCCATCTGTGAGGTGAGGGATCTCCATCTGAATATGGAATAGTTAGACAGCCATCCGGGGACAAACGCTGTCTGGCAACTCTGTGTACAACTGCCATCGCGACTTCCCCGCCATGGGCAACTCAAGTATCCGCGACCCTGCGCATGTACTAACAATAATATCACCACGTTGATGGCATATATGACAGCTGCTTGGCTGCCATGTTCAACGCAAGTACCCTCCATGAAGCCAACCTCCCGCATTCACAAGCAATTGGCAAATCATACTATTTCGAGAGATCATTATTTATGTATTCTAATACTTTCGTTATACTATTATTATGGTTTTATGAGATAAAAAATAGTTTAGGATCTTTTAAGAATATATATTATATGGAACCCACGTTATAAAACACATACGACTACCCTTGAGAAAGTCCAACACAATTTTTATTTAGATATATAGCATATAAAATGCATATACCTCATGAAAATACTAATTATACTGACACTCAGGCTACATTAAATATCAACAACCTTGAAGCTCGAAGATATTATTACGATTCTGTATTTTTATTTAATTTAGTTAACGGTGTCATTGATGCTTCCGATATCCTCTCCTTTTTTTTCTAACTTTCAAAATTCCTTCCAGAAGCACTGGAAATCAAGACCTATTCAGTTTGCATAAATTTAGATCTAATTATTTAAAAAACTCGCCAATTGAAAGACCGAAAGGTACTGGCAATTTAGTTGCTAAACACAGATTTGTTTAACACAAATAGAGCTCTATTAAAAAAAAATTATATTTAATTTATTTGATTAAATTTTCTTTTCCTTGCCTTTGTAGTTATTTTAGTGTTTAATTGAATTACCAATTTAATTAGAATTTCGAGATTAGTTACTTATTTTTCATAGTATTAAAGTCACCCAATAACGAATTTTTATTTCTATATTTTAAGGACTTTTTACTGTTTATCATGAATAAATAGGTTGCCGCTAAGTTCGTTGAGGCGCTTTTTCTTCAAAAGATGGCATTGCCCGACCTTCACAGTCATTATGACAGTCTTAGTCTCCGTCCATACGGGCTTCTTCAAATGCCCACCAACTCGTCCATTAAGTGGCGTTTACACATGCCAGTAGACCGTGCTAGTACGTACATTTCACAGGCATTGCAACTGCCTTGGAAGTAACTGGTAAGCGGTCACTGGCATATGTGTAAACACCCGTGCCTGTGAACTGTCAGGCCAGTATAGTAAACCCTCACGTAGCGTTGTAAGTAGCTCGCCTCCCGGGCCAATTAATTTCCTACTGGGATTCCAGTAGAGACTTGCGAACATATGTTTCTTATGCCCGGTTCACCTCATTCCAGTCCAGTAATCCATAATCATATCGTCTACATGATTCCAGTCCAGTAGTCCGGCGAGTGTGTTGTTGATTCGGTAACTATAGTAACAATGATTTCTGGACGAGCTGGAATCAAAAAGTAGACTGACAATCCAGTCACTGGACTGGATTGCTGGACTGGATTATTGGATTGGATTGCTGTCCAGTGCCGGTTCACATTATTCCAGTAGCAGTCCAGCGCTGGACTGGATTACTGGACTGGATTGGTTACTGGAATAATGTGAACCGGGCATTATCGTTAGTATGCCAAGAAACATATGTATGTGATCATGTGACAAATGATCATCGTCTGGGGCGAACTGAATGACGAGAATTTTAAATGATTGGAAGTGCCGTTAAAGTGGTTTCGGAAACATGCAAACAGACCAATAATGCTGTGAAAACCTATTCAATTATAATGTTGACTACAAATCAATCGCTTGGCATTCGACAAGTCCATTAGATACATGGTTTCTAATTGACTTAATTAACTTATATTTCTTGAAATTGGAATGTCAAGAAAGAATACAATTTTAGATTCCATGTCCTAAAATTTTAGTGATTTAGATTGATTGCCAAATGGATACACAAGAAAAAATCCCCGCCAACAAGTCCAATTGTGTGTGTAAACACTTACTTGCACACGTCATGCAACTGTCAAGGCACTTATCGTTTACTGGCATGCCAGTGCACTGGCAAATGTAGACGAGCCATTACAATGGAACTTTTTGCGCGAATTTTTCATCGCACTGACTTCTCGTTGAAGTGGTGCATCAATGCTAATGCATTTCCGTGATCGTATGGTGAAATGATCGTTTCGGGTCCAAAACAATCTCATTTCACGGCTTGTAAGACGCTAAGATGTTGAAAAACACATTAATTACCGAACGTTCAATGGGCACTGTAGCAGTAAGGATACGATGACAAAACATCACACAGGAATGAATGGTTAACATGTGACACCAACAAAGGTATTTGAGCATCCGAGTTATCAGTAGTTGCAGAATTATTTTTTTTTTACAATGACTAATTTGTGTTTTATTGAAACAATTTCTTCAAGTGTTTTTTCCCTTTCCATCTTTTATTTTCTGTTTTTATAATTACTCTGCAAATGGATTTATTGGAAATCAATAGCTGACATCAATTTCTCCATTAGCAACTTCCTAATGGATATTAGACACATTAGGCAGATTTTTAATAAGGTTTTCAGCGAACCTTTTTTTGACAGAAATTATTGGGAAAAAAAAGTTTCGAATGCACTTTCCCACTAAATCTAAGGTCAAAGTAAAACAATACACAAGAAAAAATTGCAAAAACATTGTGCGTGACGGTGCAGCAGGAAATGGGTTAAGCAACAGGTGCTAGCTCAACTACCCAGAAAACTAGTTATGCTTCCTGAATTTTTTTTTTCACATATTCCCTACTACGACTAATAGTCACATGTTGTTCCTTTTCCTCCTTTAGTAATACTTTTAATCCTATTAATGACTTTAGACTTTGTAATAATTCCATACCAGAAAAATGGCGGAATATTTTTATCATGCAAATTCCAGCACATTTTCACTGTGTTAAACGTGTAGCCATGAAAAATTACAGACAAACTTTAAAGCATAAATTCTGTATCATACGAATTAAATAGGAACACATGCATATGTATGAAAATTTGTCGGAGAACCTCATACAACTTTCTCCGGAGCCGGTAAAATTCAAAATGCAAATCACCTGATCCTTCGTTGTAGAAAGGTATCTGCTTCGTATTTTAATAATAATATTTTTAATGAAAATTTATGCACTCGCATTTTTTTTTTGTCTTAAATGGTGGAATATAAAGTAGGAAAGGCTATATCTGTATATTATGAAATAGGGAAGTACAAAACGAGACCAAAGATTGAGGAAGGAAAGTTCATTACTGCAAATTTTGGTTACAGATTTGATTTAAAGGACATGTTATCGGGAATGGATTGAAAAGTTGGTGGCTAGAACCGAATAACATTTACATACATAAATGTTTATTAAAAGTAAATGCTTCTATATAACTTTCACTGTATGTATTTCAGAATCATATTGTGTATGCGAGTACATTTCTAGAAGTGATTTTGAAGAAGGGTTGATGGGCACAAATGTATTTAAAATAATATTTAACAACTAGCAATATTAATCAATTTAAATTGACACACTGGGTATACGATTTTGAGTTTCATGGTTTTGGAGTTAAATTTTCTATAAATTATCATGTATAAGTTTCGGAATTTCTGAGCGTAAATGTGAATTCCGCCATAATTTTACGACGAAAAAAATCCACGGGCAGTGCCTGAGGCACTGCCTAAGTTTTTACGTGATAACGTCAAAGTATTTTGAAGGAAAATTAAAAAACAAAATGTCAGGGAAACTTTCCCCTTATTGGGAAAAATATGGATCATGTATATGACTGTGTCACAAAAAAGATATTGATTGCGTTCAGGATTTCATAAATTGAATATCTGAACATCTGAGTTACACAATCGTTGTGTAAGTCAGAAATGCAGATTTACATAAACCATGAATAATCGAAATTAATCGGGAAAATTGGTAATTCCCCCCCCCCCCCCCCCTATTTAGAGTCATCGTAGGGTTAGGTAGCGCCTACAACAACACTCCACAGCATTCATTCAGATTTCACTTCATGTCCAAGAATGTGTTCATCTAAACACAATAGGGTTAACAGCGCCTTCAACACCACTCCAGATAATTGGTCTCAAAACTCCGACTCTGATGACACCCATATTTCCTAGATATCATTTTACGTCTAAGAATGTGTTCATCTCAACACCATAGGGTTAAAAGCGCCTTCAACGATACTCCAGAGCATTGGCCTCACCCGTATTTCCTAGATTTCGCATTATGTCCAAAAGTGTGCTGGTGCACCGCCATCTTTATCCTCAGGCCGGAGTGTCAAAGTAATGACGTCATGACAAGCAGTGAACCATATGTAAACAAAGTGAAAAACGCGTGCAGTCGACCTCTTGAAATCTGGTGATTTTCGTGCGTAAAAGTGATTTTAGTGTCGCGATTTTAAGTGCAATTGAAAGTAGTGCTTGTCACTGATATTTGGAAGTGAAAAAAACGCAAGGTGCCGCGAACTTCCGAACAAAATGAACTGCTCGAAAGTGCGCGAGACATGAGTGTGGTTATGAAAGTGCGACACGAAAAATTTCGCATTTTTCGTTAATTTCCCGGTAATTTGGCTAGTGTGAATGGTACAGCACTACTCTGGGACGAATCCTTGGGCCGGTGAGTTCAGCGGAAACTCCCGGAAGTGCCCCAAAAAGTGAATTCAAAGTGGTTGTCAAATGACAACATTACAGGTGATTTCCGGCCTTTTCATCGGAATTCATAGGGTAATTATACGTTTTTTGTTGTGCAAAAATTTTAGTGAATTGATGCGCCCCAAAATACGGGTTTTAAACGCGTTGTTGACGAGCCAGACGAAAGTTTCACTGCAGCTGACAGGACTAGATGCCTAGCAGTGAAACTTTCGTCCGGTTCGTCAACATCGTGGTCAAAATCCACACTTTGGGGCGCATCAATCCACTTAAATTCTACCACAACAAAAAACGCATACTTACCCTATGAATTCCGATGAAAAGGCCGGAAATCACCTGTGATGTTGTCATTTTTGGGGCACTTCCGGGAGTTTCCGCTAAACTCACCGGCTCGAGGATTCGTCCCAGAGTAGCGCTGTACCATTCACACTTCCCGAATTGCCGGAAAATAAACGAAAAATAAGAAATTTCCCGTGTCGCACTTTCCTAACCTCGCACTTTTCAATACACCATTTTACTCGATATTTCCCGGCACTTTACGTTTTTTTCACTTTCACACGGCACTGATAGCCACTTCTTTTAGTTACACTTAAAATTCCGGCACTAAACTCACTTTTACACACAATTATCCCGATATTTCACCGGGCGACCGCACGCGTTCACACTTCGTTGACTGCTTGTCATGTCGTTAGTGCTTTGACAATCAGCTGACACTCCGGCCTGAGAGTAAAGTAAAGTGGCTGGTGTCAACATCAAAGCGTTCAATTTCCACTTTCGTCCCACATTTTCTCGACAGACTTCCCATAGACGTTATCACGTCAAAACAACAAATTTGTAGCATTCTATCGTTTCCAGAGTGATAAAGCTGGGCATCCAACTCGAATACGACAACATCGATCATCAAGAAGAAGAACGTTGGCTTATGTCATTTGGTCATTTGTTTGTGTTTACTTGTGCGGTGCCATGAAATCGTTTGTTTGTTCCGCTTATTCGCTTTGCTTGTTTGTTTTGCTTTTTTGTCCGCGAGTTCACTTATTGTTTGCTTGTTTGATCCGCGAGTTCACTTATTGTTGGTAAGTAGGATTAGGCAAAAAAAAACAATAGTGTACTGCCAACAATTCAAATTGCACCGCCCGCCAAAGCTTGGTTGACGTTTCATTTCCGTCCCAGACTTTTTCGACATAGTCCCCATAGACGTTATCACGTCAAAAAAAACTTCCTGCATGAGTAAGATATAGAGACAGTCTTACTCCCTTTTCCAAAAGATATTGTTGGACACAAAATATAGTCCGAGTGGCGCAACGGTTAGCGCGTTCGCCTCCTATGCACTGGACCCCGGTTCGATTCCTACTGAATGCGGTAGTCTTCGATAAAAAAGAGGATTTAAAGGGGATTTACCCACTCAGCTGTGGAATGAGTTTTGTACTCATTCCACAGCTGAATATAGGAATGTTGCGCCAGTTATTCATATATTTTATTTATCAAATAATAAAAATAATCGTTAAAAGTATTAATTTTGTTCTTTTGTGTGTAGAAATATCAAATACGTAGAATGGATTGTTTTTATATGCATAAAATATTAAACAACATTTTATATGTATAGCTTTCAATAAAATCTATGCGTAATTCTGCATGGACCACTCTACGATACTTTACCCAGAGAACATGGGTTCGATCCCCGGTGCGTCAATAAAAACTGCCTCTGGGTATTATTAGAGCTCCCACAGCGCACCAAGCTCGCCAGCAAAAGACGGCTCGGATATGAGGTGCATGCTAACAACTGCACCATCCGAGATCTTTATGCTATTCAAAACGTCAACTAGACAAAGTAATGCAAGAGACGTCGGCGTACTCATGCCTCTGGGAGGTCAATACTATTAATAAGAGTAATAAACATCCTCCCGTGGTGTGGGACGTAAGAATTACCCCTTCGTCCGAAGCGCGTATATACCCTAGACTTGTGCAGATCAGATTTGATTGATTGATTGATTGTTGCGCTCGGTGGCCGTGATCGTTCGGTCACCGCTCTACGATACTAATCTAGAGCTCGGAGATCAAATCTCGGCGCGATCAAAAACTGCCTGTGAGTACTAATAAAACTCTCACAGTGCTCCGAGCTTGTCAGTATAAAGACGGCGCGGATAGGAGGTGCATGCTAGCAACTTCACTTTCGACAAGTAGATATACTATCTAAACGTCAACAAGGCATTGAAATGCTAAAGATGTTGACGCGTCTATGCGCCAGGAGGGGTCAAGACAATTGGAGATTAAAAGTAAGTTTCCTGTATGGCCAGTTTAGAGGGGAGGTTGGCGATCATTTAGAAGGATCTTGACCATTCTAAAAATGGGCTAACTAGCGCACACTACAAATATTTGTCGAACTTTTTAAGTTACTAGATTCATTCTATCGAAAGTTGTCGCTTATTTGAAGTCTCACATTTAGGGGAGGTAGAGGTTTCCTTTATTGGATCTTGTGCATTTTCAATAACAACCAACTAGATCCTAGTACAAACATTTCACAAAAATTTCAAGTCACTATCTACATTTCATCGGTTATTTGAAGTTTCTTTTGTAGGGGAAGTAAGGGTTTTGTTCGTCGGATTTTACGTATTTTCAATATTAGCCAACTGGATCCTACTACAAACATTTGGCCAAAAATTTTAAGTCACTAGCTTCATTTTATCGAAAGTTATCGATTATTTTAAGTATCATTTGTAGGGGAGGTAGGGGTTCCTTGTGTCGGATCTGGCCCATCTTTAATACCAACTAACTCATTCTCACTTCAAACATTTGACCAAAATTTCAAGTGGCTGGCTTCATGCTATCAAAACTATCGCTTATTTGAAGTTTCATTTGTAGGGGAGGTAGGGGTTCCTTGGGTCAGATCTTGCCCATTTTCAGCACCAACTAACTGGATCTTACTACCAACAATCTGCCAAATTTTCAAATTGCTAATGTCATTCTATCGAAAGTTATCGTAATTAAAGTAATATTTAATTTTTTTAACTTTGTAGGGGAGGTAGGCGTTCCTTTGATCTGATTATGCCCAACCTCAAAACTCAAGCAGCTTCTCGCCTCAGGGTTACATGCCAAACATCAGGCGTCTACGTCAATTGGTTCAAGAGTTATGGACAAAAAACCTAAAAAGTAGGGTAGTACGGGGCTCTTTGTAAGAAAATTACCGTTAGTTTTCAACTGATCGATTTTATTTTTCCAGGAGAGTATAAGATTATCCTTGCGAGCAATTTACCAAAGCTAGAGCTTTTCATGTTTATTTAATCGACAGGTATAATTACATTAAATTATTTTACATATGTAGGGGAAGCAGGCGTTCTTTTGGTCTGATCATGCCCATTTTCAATACCAACCGACTAGATTAAAATGCCAACATTTGGCCAAAATTATAAGGCTCTAGCTTCATTCTATCGAAAGTTATCGTGCGAACGGACAGACACACGGACAGACATACCAGTACTGGCCATTTTGTCTGAAGAGGCCATTACACTAAAAGCTCTAAGAAAAGGCAGCCGGACTCAAAAACGATGTAACACAATTTTATCCAGTTCAAATGGAGGAATAACCACTTACAACGGCCGGAATTAAGCAATACAACCCGATGTAGGAATTCAAGTGAAATGGCAACGGCAATTTGCATTAAGTGTCAAAAAAAGGACGGAAATCACTCATGCAACTGATATTTGAAGTCAATTTGCGCAATGATGTAACTATGACATTTCTATATTTTTTTTATATAAAGGGAAGAAAATCTAAAAGATGTCGCAATGCCAATTACTTCTTCGGAGTATTCCGAAGTGTAATAAATGATTCATTACCAAAATATAAACATGGACGATGAAGGGGAGTTTCAGTCGTAATAATAAAATAACCACACAAATGAGAAAGCCACTTTTCCGGCTACATCAATCATTTTCGTCATTACTATAATACTAGTTACAACACTATATCCCGCCCTCAATAGCGTCGCTAGATTTCATTATTCTAATACGTTCATTATCCTCTCGATTCATCCCTTCGAATATGTATATGATCCGTGCCAATGATGAGTAATCAAAAGCGAAAACTTCTCTATTTGCGGCTTAGAAACTTTCAAATCAAATTAGAGAGTGATTAATTAGTCTAAAATTGTAAAACGGCTGGGAATGGTAGGGTAAAACCTTTCGCTCTCAGAGGACGGCATTGAACATTACCCAATGCGTTTTCCATGTAGGTCCTGCAATTTGGATGCCTCACCAATAGTTACATTCTCTGTGGTCCGCACTCCTATGTCGGTTGATTGAAATCGACAGGCATTCATACCATTCTAGGAATTAGGATTTGTGGCAAAGATTTTGATGTTGAACATGAACTCCCAAGCGGATGGTATTCACTTCAAAATGATAGTTTCAAACTTAATGAAGACACCGTAAATGGGTAGTAAATAGTTTTTGGGTTTGACGAGGAGGATTCTTTACAAATGACAGTGGTTGACCGAGGAAAGTGTTGCGATTAGGGAAAGGTAAAGTTAGTGTCTTTTGTTGCAATTGTCTGGTAGTTGTAGTAGCGTTTGTCCGTTCAAGGAAATAGTGAAACTTAAAGTTAATAAACAGCTAGGTGCATATTGATTTATATTTTAATATTTCCTCTCAACCCCTCGTGAGGCATAGCGCGTAAACTTTTCCTGAAAGACCTTTGAAGTTAAAATAGGTTGGATGATGCATGTTGCTGACTACACATCCTGCCCAGGCTCTGGCCCTTCAGGCGATCTTTGAGTAAATTATTAAAAATTTTTATTTCCAATCAGCAGAATTAATCACACGTAACTAGAATCAATTACAAATCCTATCAATAAATACATCCATTCAAACATTTTGTATAAAATTCCATTAATAATCGGTTGGAATAGTTTATCACATTGATTTACGCACGAGCCTGGCAAAAATGTTCAATTAACGACCGCTCATCCATTAAATGATACACATACGACGCACATTCTCACTCCTGTCGTATGCTAATTGCATGTAATGTGTGAAGCCTTAATTAAATTAACCACCAAAATCATTTTGGATGACATTCCGTGATAATTATTAAATAATTAAAGCACAATAAATATGCCGACCAATCTTGTGGCAAACGCTTAAAACTTTCTCTGCAACGTGGCCAAGTACTCGTACACTAGGACGGTGGCTGATGTGCATTGCAGCAGGGCGGCGAGGCGCAGCGGCTGTCGTTAGCATGAATGATGAGAGATGTAGTTAGGAAATTTGCAGGATTTATTTGATGTTTTTGGTGATTAAAATATTGAATTCTTGACATGACAGTTTATCGTGCCAACTTTATGACATACCCATGAGTACGAGTACTTTGAAAGTGCAAATCGAATGAAATACTCCTACCTTGTGGTCGAAGTAAGAGAATGGATTTAGAACGTACTGTTTGCAAAGCAGCTGTTTGTAATGTGCTGGCATGATTGACGAGTTCATGCAATTTGGGTGTTGGTGACGAAATTATACTATACTACTTTGCCTTAGTGAGCCCTAGTGGGGCATAGCGCGTCAAATACTCCTGCACGCCATCGTACTCTGTTCTGGGCAATGGGGCGCAACTCCTCAAAAGACTTACCAAGAGCATTACGCTCCTTTGCCACAGATCGACGCCATGTGATTTTGGGACCCCCTCTTGGTCGGCCTTGGTTGGAAATGGGGTTCTATTTCATTTCATGCAAAGCAATGCAGTTATGATTTTTCCGCAATGTATGACCTATCCGCTGCCATTTTCACCTGTGTGTCAATTCGTCGATTGGCATCTGATCTGGACGTCGACTTAGCTCTTCATTTGATATTGTTTCGGGCCAAAAAATTCTTAGAATTCAACGAAGACATGAGTTGACAAAAACTTGCAGCTTTCTAGTAACTCTTACGGAAACTTTCCATGTACTGCTCCCTAAAAGCGAAGACAGTACCAGGGAGCCTTGTTTCGGTTTTGAGATAGTCATCGTAGGTGGATGATTAGAAAGTCATCCTATCCTGGGGTTTCCACCATCGATTTGATGAAAATCAGTGGAAACAATGGCGGTACAATTCGTCGCCTATTTTAGTTCCTGCTCTCAACAGCGTGGCATGTTATTTAGAAGATTTGAATATGAGTCTAAGAGTGCCCATGTCCACTAGGGCCCATGTCCACTAGTGCCCATGTCCACTAGTGCCCATGTCCACTAGTGCCCATGTCCACTAGTGCCCATGTCCACTAGTGCCCATGTCCACTAGTGCCCATGCCCGCTAGTGCCCATATGTGGCAACATGCTGCACAACCACTTGATTAGCTCAGAAATCGTTGCGAACTGGGACACAAGTCCGACAATGCAGTAAATTCAAGAAACTACGTTCGCAGACCAGAAGAGTTGGTGAACTAGGTTTGTCGAAGTCTGAATCGTAATTGTATATAAGAGAATGGAGAACTGAACTACTGACTAGATTAGAAGACATAATCTACATATCGCTATATTGCAGTGTCGAATAAAATGGGTTGTATTTTCAATTGAATTTTATTTATATCAGGTAGAGTGGAGCTTTTATGGTTGGTTTACATTCTCGCCGAGTGGACGAGGCGAGTATATTCGGCGAGAATGATCGGGGCAAGTAACCTGGGTGAGGTGCGCGTTCACATTCTAGCTCGAGTACGAGCCACGAGTTCTGTTCTGTTGGGCAATGACAAACAACTGATGGTGCTGTAACATACGCGCTCATATAGGGAAATAATGTGCGCACTTGTGAAGAGCGTTTACTTTAATTTAATTTTTATCAACCACATGTTTCATGTAATTTTCCCCGAGTTTTTTTTCCAGTAAAATGGGCCGTGTTTATAAAAAAAGTGTTGCCATTCTGGATTCCCCATATGTTTTTTTTTTGACACTTGGACATCAAATTTACAATCAGCGAACTAAAAAACCTTTTTCCAGCAAGATTGGCAGTGTTCTTGAAAAAAAAGGTTGCCGCTCAGAAACTCCTTTTTCTTTTGATATTTTTTGCAATTCTGACTTCAGATTCGCAATGAGCTACCAAATCGACCCGCTATCAGTTTTTTCCAGCAAGATTGGCCCTGTTTACAACAAAAAAGTGTTGCCGTTTTGGATCCCCATTTGGTTTTCCGCCATTTGGACTTCAGATTCGCAATTACCGATCCAAAACAAAACCCCAATTAATCATCGGCCACCACCACATATGCATATGTATCATCTACTTTTCTATAATATAGCTAATATTAATATTTAATATTAGCTGCGTTTTTTTCGTACAGAGCAGAGTAGAGCAGCTTAAGTGGCAAGAAAAAACGATCGAGAGCAAATTGGGGTAGCGAACACGAAAACGGGGCATGTCGTTGTTGGGAGTGTGTCTTGGTTTAGTTAGAATTCAAATGTCAACTCAAATTTCAAGAGAAAACTTAAATCCTTAGGACATATACAATCGGACAAATTTTCTTTAGGCAGCAATATTATTTTGTATGTTTACTTACTACATATTCCTTATAATTACACAAAACGAAAATTTATTTGACAGGAAATGAACTTTATGTGCTTCCCAAACTGTAACTGCCCGAAAACTTCGACACCTGCGCCACCTGCATTTCAAAACGTTGACTACTTAACCGAGCAGCATTCTTGCACTGATGTTTTATTCAGAGCAGCTCAGAACAAATTGTTAGTGTAATTGTGTGATCTTAAACTGCTCTGTTCTATAAGGATATTGAAAACAAGCTAGCCTTCGGCTAGCATGCCTTCACGCGGTTAGATAAGGAACCAAAGTCAACATTGTTTGTTAACATAGAAAAACGGGGACCAAAAGCGGCTCAATATAATCGAGCGGATGAGCATCCTTGGCTTGAAATGACTTTGTTTCGGCCGTGGTTGTGCAAAGAGAAAAAACATGAAAATAACTTAATGAAACAACTCATCGTGTGTTCAGCCCTACGGTGCATCATTGACAGCGCATTTCAAAGTGATAGACAATTTTCAAAGTAAAAGTGGATACTATTTTAGTCCAGCAACAAATCGTAAATGTACTATATATGCAAATTTTTACGTGTGCGGAACTTTACAAAGTATTTCTTCTTTTTTTATAACCTGAATCTGCTCTTTGAGAACGTTATGTCAAGGACCCACTGGTCAGCTTCCAATAATCCTGTCCTGACCAGACGAAACACAAAAGAAACTCAGTATTTAAAATATGTGGAATAAATTTGTCCAGTACGCAATGCGATACAATGCCAAGCAGCAGAACCTATGAAATTCAAACATTTGGAACACACTTTGTGTTTATTGGAAACTAGCATCCTTGGCTTGAAATGACTTCGTTTCGGCCATGGTTTTGCAAAGAGAAAATAACTTAATGAAAAAACTTATTGTGTGTTCGGCCCTACGGTGCGTCATTGACAGCGCATTTCAAAGTGCAAGATAATTTTCAAAGTAAAAGGCAAAATGCGTGGACACTATTCTAGTCCAGCAACAAATTTTAAATGTATATGCAAATTTTTACGTGTGCGGAGCTTTACAAAGAATTTCCTCTTTTTATACTCTAGATGAAATCTGAGAGTATTATAAGTTTGCCACAAAGTTTGTAACGCTAAGAAATAAGGCTCGCAGAAAAAAATGAATGATACAGAAGTTCATATTATCACTCGAATATCTCAAAACCGGATGTCCGTCTGTCCGTCTGTCCGTCTGTCCGTCTGTCCGTCTGTCCGTCTGTCCGTCTGTCCGTCTGTCCGTCCGTCCGTCCGTGACCTCTCTAGCTCGAGAACGCGTTGAGCTATGAAGTTCAAATTTTGCACACGTTATTTTTGACAAAAAATGAAGGCTAAGTTCGTGAACGGGCTAAATCGCTCCACCCCTTCTACCCCTTCCCATACAAAATGACACATTTTTGAAAATTTACAATAATCAGATTTTCTCAGAAACTATAAAACATATTGCTTTGAAATTTTTAATATATCACTTTTATGATAATTGTAACCTATGTTATAAAACTTATTGTAATCCTCACCCTCCTTCTACCCCCTCCCATACAAACTGCACTATTTCATGAAATACGTTAAGCCAATTTACTCAGTACGTATACAATTTATCGGGCTGAAATTTTGTACTTAACACTTAATTAACAATATCAGTTAGATTCAAAAAAATTAATCGATTACCCTTACTCCGTCTACCCCCACCCATACAAAATGACACATTTTTGATAATTTACAATAATCAGATTTTCTCAGAAACTATAAAACATCTTGCTTTGAAATTTTGAATATATCACTTTTATAATAATTGTAACCTACATTATAAAATTTATTGTAATCCTCACCCTCCTTCTACCCCCTCCCATACAAACTGCACTATTTCATGAAATACGTCTTAACGTCTTAACGACTTACGTCTTACGTCTTAACGATGCATCCGAGATTGCAACCAATATTATTTATTGGCTTTAACCAGGTTCAAATTCATCTAGAGTATTGCATGATTGGGGTTTACCCCAATCGTAGTTCTTTTATGTTTTTATAATCTGAATCTGCTTTTCGAGAATGTTATGTCAAGGACTCACCGGTCAGTTTCCGTTGATCCTCTCCTGACCAAACGAAAAAAGAAGGAAGCCCAGTATTTATATGGAATCAATTTGTCCAGTGTGCAATGCGATACAATGCCAAGCAGCAGCACCTGTGAAATTCAAACATTTGGAACACACTTTGTGTACAAACAAGCCATCAAGTATTGGAAACTAACATCCTTGACTTGAAATGACTTTGTTTCGGCCAGGGTTTTGCATGTAATTTGGAAGATTTGAATATGAGTCTAAGAGTGCCCATGTCCACTAGTGCCCTGCCCATATGTTGCAACATGCTGCACAACCACTTGATTAACTCAGAAATCGTTGCGAACTGGGACACTTTCCTGGGTCTCGGACAAGCGAAATTGTTTATTATATCAGTCGACTCACTCAGTCGTACATTGGATCTGCGGAGCTTAGGTAGGAGTCGGATAAGCTAGCCGTGGAGGTCGTTTCCACGATGGTGATATGGAGACATCCCAGCACATCTTTTGTCAATTTGAGGCACTTTCCTTTCGCCGCGCTGACCGTTTGGAATGTCTTCATGATTCTTTTCCTGAAGCGACCCTACTCTAACCTAGTGTGAGCGGATTTTTTGGACTGACCGCTCTCTTCTACGCTCCAAAAGTTATGGGCGGCGTCACATTACCCCCATTTCTATCTCTTTGATATCTTGATATAATGGAGGCCTGAGGAAGAGAGTGATAAATTATGAGTGACGAAAAGAACCCTCTCCGATGACCACCCGTGACGTGTGCTAGCAGACCAGCTCAGCTGTTGGGAGTGGCTGGATGTTTCGCCACGGCAATCATCGGAATCAAAGGAAATTTGTAACTTGGCGCGATTTGTTGGTTCGTACTAGAAGAATATTATACTAAAAGTCCCCGTCTGTGGGGTGTGAGCTCGCAGGGTGGGGGTTAAAGGAGACTTTGTTTGGCTTTTTGCTTTGATCTTCGTGATTATTAACCATATAAAAAAAATAGTCTGAGACAGTTGAAGAACACAAAAAATACATAAAAATTTGTGTAATCATTTTCTAGTTTTCGAAATAATCCCACTTGAAAATCACTTTTTTGCCAAATGCTCGTTTTTTCCCACCAAGAGTAAAAATCATGACTACAGTGTAACCCCTCAAACAATTTAGTCACCAAAATCCACACATAATAAAGTGAAGGATAGAGACTCAAAACATAGTTACTCAATTTTCAGACAACTTACACGACATTAAATCTCATTACAGATGACATCGGTCAACAATGAAATTCTTGCAATATTACTGAAGATTACATTGTCTTATAAACGTTCTAGAACCACAAACGACATTCATATGTATGTTTATACTTATACTTCAACAAAACGTTCTTATGAAATTTTCCTATCCTGTACGACGAAGAGCAGGACTTTGTCAACTCCATTCAACCCGACCATCATCAGTCATCCCCCAGGAGAGTGGTATTCTTGACGACATGAACAAATCGTCATAGCACTTGATAAATGACATGATGTCTTAATTGCATTGCTCACAATTCACACATTCCTTTCACGACTCTTTGGTCCGGCCAATTTAAAGTGGATCGACGAAAAAGAAAGATGTTGTGTTTGTTGCAAAAATATCTTAATATCTCGAGTGTTATGATTGGCGATGCTACGCTACGGTGATAGATTTTTGGTTGGGTTGGGTTGAGTTTTGGGGTATCGATATGGAGGGATCGATACGTAATAATGTGGCCCAAGCGATTTAAGCAATGATTTGGGTCTACAGTTCTAATAAAGGTATCGCATGGTTTCTGGTCATGAATCCATTTCGTAACTTTCTAATGAGCACAACATCACTCATTTGGCAGACCACTCCCACGCGCCATCGTACTCTATTCTGGGCAATGGGACGCAACTCCCTAAACGGCTTACCCAGGACCTTACACTCTTTTGCCACAGATCGACGCCATTTTACGACCCCCTCTTGGTCGGCCTTGGCTGGAAATGGAGTTCCATTTCATGGAATGTAAAGCAATGCCGTTATCATCCTTCTGCCATCTATGACTTGCGTATCAATTCATCGATTGGCATGTGACCCGTACGTCGACTTAGCTCTCCATTTGGTATTGTTTCGGGTCATCAAATTCTTAGAATTCGACGAAAACATGAGTTGACGAAAACTTGCAGCATGCTGGTAACTCTTACGGAAATTTTTCATGTACTGTACAAAAGTACAGACAGTACCATGGGGCGAAACAAGCCCAGCTTGGTCTTGATGCTGAAATAGCTGCTCTGCCAAATTTTGGACGGCATGCCGTATGCGTATTTAGCCTGGTGGATACGTCGAGCGATGTCCTGCTCAGTACCACTATTTTCGTCAACAAACGTTAAATTAATCCACCACAATGGGTGTCTAAGTTCGTCCGTCCCTACCGTCCAGAAAACGGCGATAGTAGGTAGTACTAGTTGCCTTAACTCTTTATGGGGCATAGCGTGTCAACTACCCCTGGAGGCGTTGTAAGTCTTTCAGGCGCATATAAAGACTCCGTATGATGCAAGTTGCTCGCGTACACAGGGCTGGCAGGTCGTCCTCAGTTCGAGTGAGTAGTCGATCTGAAAGGAAAAATCAATCAATCAAATCAAAGTCCTTTTTGTAAAAACTTCCAGCTATGTCGACGCCTGCTGATCTATTGCAAAACTCTCAAACATTTTGAAAAATTGCACAGATTAATTTTCAAACCGATTTAGAGCCACAGATAATCGATCGAATATTTCAAAGTAAGATTTTCGATAGTTCAAAACACCTGAATAACATTTACATTCTTCGCCTCGCTTTAATTAAGACGTTTTTAAATTTTTCGTTGACGATTTAAGGTTCTGCGATTTCCAAGTCAATAGACGTTTGAAGGCATTTTGTCAAATTTCTTTAAATTTAGGATCACAAATAGCATTTCAAATAACTGTCAACTGCTTTTATCTTTTCATGTATTTTACAATAATACTATCGCATAGAGATCCGATTTCTGTAGCTCTATGTTTAAAATTTCTGTTAGATCGAAAGTCTTAGTAATCATTAGGCGTATTTTGTTGGGAATTTATCGGATGTAGGGTAAAATGACACACGCGTTACGCCAACAACATTAACCTGGATAGCTTAGTATGGTAGCTACCCTGCATTCTATAACTCCTCAATAACTTCCAATGAATGGCACGTAGATGGCCTTAGTGTCGTGTGGAATCTAACATGTTGGCACGCTTGTATTTTTACCAATCACCCAAGTTCATTGGTAAACTAATATTACGTCTTGCTCTAATAGGCCTATGCCTATTATTTAATAATATATTTTCAATAGGATTAATAAAAAAGCCAATAGAAAAAAGAAAAACAAAAAGGAAAAAAAGATAAGAATTTGCTGGGGATCGAACCCGCGACCCATTTGGATAGAGCTACACTTGCGACTGTCACTGATAAAGAACTTTGGATGGTATTTGTTAAGTTGGAGCGGTACGCTGATTTTATAAACGTCCGCTGTCGCAATAAATAAACGATCTGATAATCAAACTGATTTTTCATCCGAATTTGTAATTTATTTTCACCACATAGGTATGAGGTGCACCACTTGACATCAGAGTAGACAACTTGACGATTCGGAATTCAACCTGGACTGGATCCTAGACCGTTTTTTTTGCGTAACCAGGGCAGGGACCCTACACGTTTACGTAAAAAAACACGCCTATTTTTAAATTAGAAATGCACTGGAACAACTCCATATACAATAATTATAAAGCTTCGACGACGCTTTTGCTGAAACCACACTATCGATTTCTTTATGTACAGACCGATCATAAAAGAATGGCATTAATAGTACGTAATATGCCGTAACAGTTTTCAGGGGTCTTATGCGGGAGAAATACTTTTTATTCTCAATCTCCCTCTACATTTAATTTCTCCAAGCTTTGTGGTTTCATACGGATTGAATCACTCATCGGGTCTTGCATCTTTGCAGCTATCCTTGTGCAAGACGACCACGAAAGTGTGAGAATTCTGTTAGAACAAGCTGTGAAGGCCCCTCTAGTGAGTCAATATAAGTTCTTTGGTGCTCTCCTCCTTCCAGCCTTAGGAAAGATGAGTTGACGGGAGCCCTATATTGAAATTGTTCCAAGTTTCATATGTTTGCATTTTTTATCTTTCCATATTTAAAAACGAAATTCAGATCAAAATTTTATTTTCAAGTTTCATCGAAAAACTCGGCGGCATTCTAAGCTATTTAGAGATACTCGTATTCAGAGGCAGAGACGGAAAGTAAATTCTCGGAAGAATATTAGAAAAATTTCAGATATTTTTTGCAAAACGCAGAAAAATAACTTTTTCGCCTCTAATAATATTTCCACAGGTACTTAACGAAATCCAATGCTTACATTTTTCTGATTTTTTTTTTACTTTATTTTAAGAAAGGTCTCTGAATGCAAGTATTAAGAAAAGCTCAGACTAACGCCTAAAGTCTGAGTAGGTCATTGGACGAAAAACTCAACGTTCTTTAATTTATATCGAATAAAATTTTTGGATCTGAGGTTCTGTTCAGAAGTTAAAAGAAGTAAAAAAAAATATCTTCAAATTTCTTGAATTTTCGCTTGCCGGAAATCAAGTAAACCTTATGCTACCGTGCATTGAGTTCGTACGGTCGCAGGAGGTTTTCTAGTTTACATGTTTTTAGGAACTACAGAAGGGATTGAAATGATTTCCAGATCTTTCCGAATTTTTTCCAACAAAAATCATAAATTGGATTATAAATAAAGTGAACGTATAGTACATACATATATCATTGGATATATTTCTTCCAAAAGTAATGTCCACATTTTTCGAGTGGGTTCAGCTTCCCACTATACCCATATTATTTGCAAGCCCTGCATTTACACATCCTGTCCTATCTAGTTGCCTTCTACGACATTCCAGAGCTAAGAAAGACTGTAGAATTTTTGTTACGCCCTACATTACAGGGGTACTTGCTCAACAACATTTGTTCAGAAAACTGAAATCAAAACCAGGAAGTATTGAGTAGAATAAAGATGGCTTTTCACAGAAGTCGCATACTAAATACCTAAGGTCGAAAAAATAAGATCTCTTCAATTCCATTCCTAATTCGTCCACAAACATAAACTCCAGATTTCTCTATTCAACAAGACTCGATAGTTCACAATTGCTGCATCATCCCTATATTGCATCTTACAGATTGGGTAGATCCCGATGGCTTGAGCTTGAGACAATGGCAAAGTTGATTAATACCAGATGAGGATAAAATACCGTCACGCCACACGTCAACCTTATTCCATGTTGCTATCGATCGCTCTTGGCTAGACATAATAAGATTTTCTCTCGACAACACACAACGATGATAAACGACAGAGCTAAGCCTCAGGATACCAATTTCCTTTCGGCTTACTAAATTTGTCTGCTTCTAATAGAAGAAAATATTGATACAAAAATATTGTCAATTTATCGAACAGATTTCGGTTGTCAATGGATTGATTTAATGCAGCTGTTTTTGTTTGTCGAGCATGTGCCCAGAGAATATTTTGTTAATAGCATAATCAATGGTAGGGTGTTAATCTTTGTTGTCCGTCGGTTCTAGTCCCGAAAGAGCGACGCTGTCACTACTTGGGAACGTCTAGTACAAGAGACTCATTCATGGGTATAAATCTGAATAAATCTGATGATTTCCTGCATCAAGTAGGCCATGGAGGAAATAAAGCAGGCCAATTAGTCTTAGAACCTGGGGCTTTGAGATGGAAAGTTTTGGAACTATTTTGGTTCTTGAGTTCCTTAATGTATTTTGGGGTGCTAAAAAGGAGTCCAAGGCTTGCCAACAAAAATTTGGCTGGGAAATTTTTTCTAACTCATCTCGAGGCCATGGTTCGAATTGGACTGTTGCGCCAGTTATTTATTTTAATTGGTTGAGCATCTGCCTTCCACCGACATTAAGAAAAGCATATTCACATTCATTCATAATTGAATATTCATCAGTATTTTGTATCTGAAATTGCGTACGTGCACATAACTAGGGGTCTAGTCAATTTAATTTTATTTTATTGTGCATCCAGCCCCCTGAAGGCCAATTAGGCCGCCTGAACCGGCCAATTTCTATATACACGATCCGGAATTCCTCAAGGCCAGGCCAGATCGGTTTTTCCGGAGAGGAATTCCGGATCGTCTGTGCTGAAGGCATTTAGGCAATCCGGAAGGTCTGATAAGTTTTCCTGAAGGGGAATCCCGGATAGTCTAATATTATGCACTGTTCACATTTGTTCATCTTTTTGTCAATTTTGCGCTGCCTAAGTCTTTGGAAGTTCCTAATAAACTGATGAGCATACCACTTTTCTGAAATTATTGATAAATAAATTATCAACTAACTTGGTCCTAATGACTTTTCTCGTGGTATGACCCTCTCTCTAATTGCCTTGACTCCACCAAGCGCATGAGCACGTCAACATCTCTAGCATTTCTATACCTTGTTGACGTTTTAATAGCATATCTACTTTTCGGAAGTGCAGTTGCTAGCATTCACCTCGTATCCGCGCCGTCTTCATACTGACAAGCACGGAGCCCTGTGAGAGTTCTATTAGTACTCACAGGCAGTTTTTGATCGCGCCGAGACTTGATCTCCGAGCTCTAGATTAGTATCGTAGAGCGGTGACCGAACGATCACGGCCACCGAGCGCTACAAATGACTACTTTTCCCGATATTGGCAAAATATCTCAGGAAAACGAATATTCTTCAGACATTGGAAGAAAACATTTCCCATTCTTGAAGAAGTTTTTTGGCAAACTTCTGGACATTTAAACCTGGTATGAATCTTTAGCAAATTTAATGTGCTTTAAAAAAGGTAAGAGTGACTTTTTCCGTACGATGTATACTTCGGGAGATATTAGGCATAATCCAAAAAAAAAAAGCGAAAAAACAAAACAGGAAAACGTCATTTCGATATTTTGGCCTGGAAGGAACCCTTGACCGAAATTTTAATTTTAAAACCTCAGATTCGCATTTAGCACCCTAAATAAGATTAATATTATATTACAATATGTATAAATTTTTATACCCTAGACTTTTAGTATAGGGTATATTGTTTTTGTCACGACGGAAATATGTAACACCTTAAAGGAGGCTCCGGAGGTATAGCAATGTATATATATAAATGATCAGGGTCACCTCCTGATTCGATTAAGCCATGTCTGTCTGTCTGTCTGTCTGTCTGTCTGTCTGTCTGTCTGTCTGTCTGTCTGTCCGTCTGTCCGTCTGTCTGTCCGTTCGCACGATAACTTTCGATAGAATGAAGCTAGAGCCTTGAAATTTTGACTAGATGTTGGAAGTATGATCTAGTTGGTTGGTATTGAAAATAGGCATGATCAGGCCAAGACAACGCCTACCTCCCCTACATATGTAAAATAATTAAATGTATTTATAACTCCCGATTAAATAAACATGAAAACCTCTAGCTTTGGTAGATTGCTCGTGATGGTAATCTTATACTCTCCTGGAAAAATAAAATCGATCAGTTGAGAACTAACGGTAATTTTCTTACAAAGAGAACCGTACTACCCTACTTTTTAGGTTTTTTGTCCATAACTCTTGAACCAATTGACGTAGACATCTGATTTTTGGCATGTAACCCTGGGGTGAGAAGCTGCTTAGGTTTTGGGAAGTTGGGCATAATCGGATCAAAGGAACGCCTACCTCCCCTACAAAATTCAAAAAATTAAATATTATTTTAATTACGATAATTTTCGATAGAATGACACTAGCAAGTTGAAAATTTGGTAGAATGTTGGTAGTAAGGTCTTATTAGTTAGCACTGAAAATGGGCAAGATCTGACCCAAGGAACCCCTACCTCCCCTTCAAATGAAACTTCGAATAAGCGATTACTTTTGATACAATGAAGCCAGCAGCTTGAAATTTTTGTCAAATGTTTGAAGTGAGATTGAGTTAGTTGGCATTAAAGACGGGTTAGATCCGACCTAAGGAACCCCTACCTCCCCTAGAGATGACACTTAAAACAAGCGATAGCTTACGACAAAATAAAGCTAGCGACTTGAAATTTTGCCCAAATGTTTGTAGTAAGATCCAGTCGGCTAATATTGAAAATGCGTAAAATCCGACCAACGAAACTCCTACTTCCCCTACAAACGAAACTTCAAATAAGCGATATCTGTCGATAGAGTGAAGCTAGGGACTTAAAATTTGTTTGTATGTTTGTAGGGTGATCTAATTGGTTGGTGGCAATGATGGGTAAGATCCGACCCAAGGAACCCTTACCTCCCCTACAAGTGAGACTTCAAATAAGCAATAACTTTCGATGGAATGAAGCTAGCGACTTGAAAAATTCATCAAATATTTGCAGAATGGGTTAGTTAATTCATTTTGAGAATGGTCAAGATCTCCCTGAATGAGTGCCAACCTCCCCTATAAACTGGCCATATGGGAAACTCACTTTTAATGCATGGTCGTTGCCAATTATTTACTTTTGGTGTCACCACTAGGTCTGTACAAGTCTAGGGTATATACGCTTCGGACTTCTTTTGCTAAACTGCCCAAAGGCTAGCAAAAAACGTTATTTTTTGCAAACAAAACTGTTTGCCAGCCAAATTTTTGGTGCCAACCCCGTATTCCTGTTCAGCACCCCGAAAACATAAAGGCACACTAAAAACAACTTGCAACTTGCTAGTCTGGCCGGGTGATCTCCCACTGGCCAATGACTGGTCGGGACCTTTTGAGAAGGGAATTAGTTCTTTGTATATTTTAGGATGGCCATATGTTCTTAGAGGCGATACACGTACCTAGTTCGCTCCATCTATTGTTCACTAAATTTATATCGTATTTGTGTATTTCCCTCTTGATGGCACCAAGTGTCGTATGGAGAACCACTGCGTAGGATCCGTCAAGGGCGGAGCCTAGCCGCGCGAGTTGATCGGCCCGGTTCCCTGTTATACTTTTCCAACCCAAAACGCAAAGGAGGGTGACTTTTTAGAGGCTGGCCAAATCGTCAGGCAATATTTTACAATTTTTGCTGACATTGTCGCCACCTCTAGGGCCTTCATAGCGGCCTGGCTGCCCCTGAAAATTGCAATATTCTTTCCGGCTACCATGATGCGCTTCAGCATCCGACAGGCCTGCCTTTTTGCCCTCACTTCCGCCTGAAATACACTTGGAAAATCGGGGAAGCGGTAAATTGGGCTAATATCTTCACTTTTAATTTTGTAATAGACTGATGTCTGTCTCTTGAGTGTCAAAAAGGACTGATGCCTAATGCAATCCGACTGTTGACTAGGAATAGCATTTGAAAACACTGCTCTATTCCAGTAAAGGTGGAAACCCAATCTACATTTTCAACTTGCATCCATCTGAACTTCTATTCACCTTAAATTTTACAATACGTATAACACCTTAAAGAAACCACTTTAATTTCCCACTGTTTTATGTTTACATCCATCGAGTTCCAACTGCCGACTTCGCTTTGCACTGTGAAAAGTTGACGGCGCGTGAAATTGCCATTTTTATGCAGAAATGGAGAATCCTTGTGTACGACTAAATGAAACATCCGCAATAAAGTTGCAAAAAAAAAACATTAAAACGAAAAAAAGGATCTTAACGAACTGACTCTTTTAGATATTCATTTAAGTTCCGAGAAATATGTTCGAGTACGTATCCCTTTAGTTTGACTGGCTCTGGCGAGAGCTCGCAATCGACGTAGGATTCGTAGGTGAATAGGCACAATTGAATAATTTAATAATCCGAACAAAGATTCAACCAGCAGCTTGACGTGCCCCTCTAAAGAGCATTTCAATTCAGTTGGGTATTCTTGGCAATAAAAGACTCCATTAAAAAAAAATATATGAAAATATCTTTACAATCATTCTGAAATATCTGCAACATCAAGTGGGCGATTCTTTATTTAGAAATTTCCTTTTCGGGGAAAAGACTTTGTTTTTTTCTTGCCCCAGACGTTTTGGCATCTTTCCCAGGACCATTGATAGCATTCAATGAAGGTAATAAACACGACATCGTAATCACATAAAAATAACGTATAACCGAAAATAGGAAACTGGCGGGTTATTTTTAAAATGTGAACCATTCAAAATAGTTGGGCCACCTTGTTTAGGTAAGGAATCACCCCGGTTGTCGTCGTCGTCGTGTTGAGTGTTTCGGGTAAAAGTCTTTCATGTCCGCAGTATGAGAGTATGCATCAACCGACAACTATTCAAAAACCGACTGTGAAATTGCTCCCCAGGGAGATTTGTCACTATGGCTTGGTCCATTGCTATACAGAATCAACCCCTTCCTGTTGCAAAAGACATGGGAGCAATCAAGCATACGAGCACAGCCAAACGAATACCCATGGGTATTGGTGTCGATTAAAAAAAGCTGTGTGAATTTGTATTTGTGCAGTCTCACTTAGACATGGATCCTGGCGGTTGATTGCTGAGAGCAGAGGAATAAGAAATTCACTGCTACCGTATATGGCCCTGATGTACTTTTTTTCGTCATCAACATGGCCTCAGGAACAAAAAACTGTTGAATGTATGTTTTTATTTCTTTCAGCAGATGAAGGCTATTTTTACGATTATTTATAAATACAAGTAGTTGGGAAAAAGTTGCATGTGGCGCTTGGTAGAATGCATTGTGGCCTTTTTATGTCAATTAAAGAAAATAGAGATGTAGTATTACAAGATCTCATAAGTGGGTGCTTAAATGGAGTATTTCAAGAAATTAGGTGTGGGTTTTATTCATATATGTACTTTGTAAGATATTAGTTCAAGTCTATCATCGGAATTTCAAGTGTGCGGAAAAATTGTGCACTGAACATAATCATCTTCATCACGGTTCTACAGTCCGATGTCGGACCTTGGCCGTCCGGATAGTTTTCCTCCAATTGTCTCGGTGAAGTGACCGCGTCCTCCACTATCGGAAGGTCAGCAAATATTCGGCATAAAAATCCACATGATCAAACCGTCATCAATTATGGCTTCTTGAGTGTGGACGTGAAAGCATTTGGGAGCTCTTCAACTCAGGACACCCATCGATCGCTACCGATATAGCTGATGATGTCTCCATCCTTATCTTTACAAAGTGTGGAACATATCCTCTGTTGGACAGATGGACGACATTGCTTCGAGCTGTCCATAGTGAATATGTAAAGAGAATGTAGATAAGCGATTAGTTGTGGTCGGCACGGCTATTGGATGCCTTATGACCAGTCGATGTTATGCCAGTCAATAGGCATATGATCTACTTAAATCGAATGTCCCTTATCAACTAGGCATAGATCTAGAATAGAATGTCACCTAATAGTTTGGTTATCTATTATACTTGTTGCCGATGTCAGGCGCAAGTGAGTTAAAACACCAGTTGCGTGTCAACTGTAAACTCTATTTGTCGTACAAAAATGTGTGCCTCATGTAATTATTTAACTATGACTCAAATCAATCAGAGGTCAAAAACTCTGTGTTGATATTGGGTCAATTCAGAATATACCAGTATTACAATGACATACAGAAACTAGTCATTGCACACAGAACATTTTTCATATGCTTCACAACAGTCATAATCAATACACTCACGTGTTTTCAAGCGCAAAGTTCATCTAAAGGTGCCTAATGACATGTTATGGTCTTTTGCATGTTTCATTCGATTCATGAATGAATGAGTACGGAATGATATTTGAGTAGCATTTGTGAAGCAACGACATGTCTGTGTTTTGTTATGAGTTTGCGGAATAGAGGATGTGTAGTATTACGTAATATTACCATCACTACCAAAGGCTAGTCCTGGGATGATAACCATTCTTAATAGTTTTTAGGAATGGCGTGGGTCTTGGCTATTACAAGTCGACAATAACTTGGCTTAGCTATCCACTGCTCGATATTAATCAGCATAAAGCAGTATCAGCAAATCCTGCACTTGCCTACTGATTTCTTCCACACGATGCATTGTACCCTTCAGAAGCTGCTTGGGGAAACAACTATACCAGTTAAATCTAAAACTCTATCGCCAAATTTATCTAAATGCTTCTTGAGTTGAAATATATTGCTTACCTTAATTCATTTAGGGCCGGTTGCTCAATGTCCGATTAAAATGTATCTTAAGAATAAACTGCCATTTAGCACAATTTGATTTTCTCAATGTCTGCTTAGCGTTATTAATCGGATATACGGTAACCGTCCCCTAGCCTGCAATTAATCTCTTATCCAAAAGAAAACCCAAGTCCTGGTTTCTGATTGAAAATTCATCCTAAACAAAAACCCAACACCTGATACCGGATGCTAAGATTTTGACAGCTAGAACTGTTGACTTTTGGCAGTTAAAATGAAAACAATGAAAGTGGCCATAAAGAACAGAGTTCCTTGAAATTCATTTGATAGAAGAGAATTTGCAACAAACTCAGCTGGAAGTGAATATGCGGGTCTCTAAACATATTCACTGAGTCTCATGAAGTTGCGCACGAGGAACTCACAGCGAGCCCCCGGATGTGTCAAACCTGCTGATTCCGAATTTGAAGTCAAAAAAGAAAGAAAACAGGATTGGTGCTGCCCACCCCAGAATGACCACCCTGTTTTCATGGGGAAATACTCGTCTGATCGGGCTTCCCTTGCAAAGCATGTCCTTTTTCGTTACCAAACGACTCAGAATGCCTTCAGAGGCGGTCTAACGTATTCGTCTCGACACCCTTAGTTATACAACACCCATCTTGCCGATATATCTCTCCCCATCGCTAAACAAATCCTTTTATCCTGACGCACATCTGCAGCAGGAACAAAATATCAACGTGGACGCATCGTTCTCATATTTTATGATGCAAGCTACTACTACTACCACTGTAGATTAATCCATAAAAATTCAGTCGTGGCGAATCATCTGCAAAATCACAACACGACTGCACACCACACAACTAGACACCGTCTTCATACAAATTGTTGTTGGTCTTTCATCTGAAAACCGAAAACGCCACGTATCACGGTATAAATCATCTGGTCGCACAAAGTTACCTAATTTCACTATCATTGGGCGATCCAGGTGCCGCGATTTTCCAGGGGAGAGCAAACGCGGCGTATCACTGGGCGAATCATTGGGCGATCCAGGTGCAGCACGTTTGCAGATGATATAACGTGTGTGTATGGCCGGCTATTCACCAGCAGACCTGGAAATCTGCAGACGCACATACCGTCAACCAAATCGATCATGTCTTCATTTGCAAGAGATGGGCGTCTGGTGTAATGGATGCCCGCTCCTATCGAGGAGCAAACTGCGACTCAGATCATCGCTTGGTGAAGACTACCTACATATGTGGATTTTCCTCATTCTCGATTGGTGCGAGAATAAGCCCTCCCAAAGTCTTTGCGGCTGATAAGCTTATCTGAGCGATGCTACGGCGGTTGCGTATTCTGCCGCCCTTGAGGAAAGACTATCTATCGCCTATGCTATACAATATCAGCAACACAGGTGTCCATGGGTTCTGGAAAAAACTAAAGGGTACCATCAAAGATGTCGCAGAAAAGGTCGTGGGATATAAAACCCGGCGTGCGCGAAATGACTGGTTCGGCAAAGAATGCAAAAATTCACTTGACGCGAAAAACGAGGCTTACAGACTATGGATTCAACGAGCAACTAGAGGCAGAAGAGAAAATATGACGAGCTACAGCGAATATCGAATAGAATAATTAGACGTATTGCCCGGTTCACATTATTCCAGTAACCAATCCAGTCCAGTAATCCAGTTCAGCGCTGGATAGCTACTGGAATAATGTGAACCGGCACTGGACAGCAATCCAATCCAGCAATCCAGTCCAGCAATCCAGTCCAGCAATCCATTCCAGCAATCCAGTCAAGCAATCCAGTCCAGTGACTGGATTGTCAGTCTACTTTTTCATTCCAGCTCGCCTAGAAATCATTGTCACTATAGTTCCCGAATCAACAACACGCTCGCCAGACTACTAGGGAATCATGTAGACGATATGATCCAGTCCAGCACTGGACTGGTTTACTGGACTGGAATAATGTGAACCGGGCATAAGAAACGTAAACACTTTGACGAGCCGTTGCTGAATATTAACAAAAACTCAGCTAATAGGAACACCAGACAAGCCTACAAACTAGTAAATACAATTAAGAACGGCTATCAACCCAAGACTAGCTATTGTAAGGACAAGAATGGAAACAAATCTTTGTCGACTTCAAGCAAGCATACGATGGTATCGATCGTGGATTACTGTACAACATCATGCTGCGATTTGGGATGCGGGCAAAATTAGTGCGACTGACGAAGATGACGATGACCAACTCCGTGTTACAGGTCAGGATCCATAATAGACTTACAGATATATTTGAGGGAAGAACTAAAATTATGATGCAATCGGTGACAAGGACATCGTCAAAATCAAGCATCAATGTGGGAGACCTCAACATCGAGTTCGTGAACGACTTCATATACCTGGATTGCACCTTGTCAAGGGACGCCAACGAAACTGACGAAATCAAGCGACGGATACAGTTAGCTAATAAGACTTTTTTCTCGGTTCTCCCCATAATGAAATCGAAGCATGTGCACAGAAACACGAAGCTCCGCGTGTACAAAACCATTGTACGACCAGTGCTATGCTATGGCTGCGAAGCATGGACCCTAACTCAAGCCTCCGGGACATGCTAGACACATTTGAACGTAAGGTTCTGCGGCGCTTTTTCGGGGCCGTTTGCGATCGAGATGGATGGCGCATCCGGTACAATCAAGAGTTGTATGAACTGTTCGATGAGCTGGAGGTTTCGAAAATCGTCAAACTACAACGACTTCAATGGGCAGGGCATGTACAAAGAATGAACGATGATCGCATGCCAAATAGAGTAATGAACGCACGACGAGTCGATGGAGCAAGGCTGCGAGGACGACCGAGACCTCGTTGGGAGAGCTCAGTAGGTGTGGACGCCGCCCAGCTACTGGGCTTCCAAAATTGGAGGAGGCGGTTACGTGACCGAGATAATTGGAGGACGACGATCGAGGCGGCAAGGTCCGACGTCGGGCTATCGCACCACGATGATGATGATTATATAAGTACATAAATAGTATAAAACGAGGTTTTTCGTCAAAACGTTATTTTAATGTGTGTACGCATCGATAACGATGCTACCACAATACTCGCCGACCATGTTGGCATCAATATTTTCTCCAAAAATATCTAGAGGAAGCCGGTTAGGCAATACTCAAGGAATCAGATAAGTGGTTCTCAGGGCCCCACCAAGGGGCACTTTGGTTAGCCGTTGGACTTTGCTCAGTAAGCCGCAGTTGGTTTTTAGTCTAAGGGCCTTCCTCAAGACATAGTTCCAGGCGTTTGCTAATTATTAGGCGCACAACAGATACGTAAAACCAGTAGAGAACTTTAGGTTTCAGGCCCCAGCTTCTGCCTATCGCTTTCTTACAGGATTAAGCGCAATTCTAGCCCAAAACCTAACACCGTGACGACGACTAGGAAGAAGAGGAGGAGGATTACGAGTAGAGTAGTTGACGCGCTATGACAAACTAGGTGCTAATGAAAACCTGTAAATTATATTTGACTGCATAATTGAGATGTTTCCGTCAAACTTTCAATTAGCAGAGAGTTGACCATACGGGTGAACAGTTACAATTTGGGTTTCCATTCTGGCCGGCTGAGTTCAAAATTCCAAGGATCTGGCCATTTTAAGAAAAAGTTTTTCAACCCCTGATATAAACGATTAGTCTTGCTTAGCTTTTACCTAATTTGATGTATGTGTATGGAATTGAGATGGAGTTTGTCCGTTATGCGATCAATCCTCTTTCAGGTTCTGACCATGTATCAGAATTGCTTCGGTTTGGAATGAAATTTGAACGTAGTCGATCATACAATAAAAAGAATACTTATTTCACAATTGAGTCACATCCACGTTTAAATGACCGTATAAGTCAAAAGTTTAGGGTCTGATCGATCAACATATGATTCGATCAATTTTGCTTACAATTATGAGTGACTCTGGCACCCCGTACCATCGTCTATCCAATAATTGCATCCACATCAACCTCTGACCGACCAAAAAGAGAAAATAAATTTCACGATTCCATTTTTCCCCACACATAGAGCTGTTGCAACTACCCATGCACACAAATCGTATCTAGATACTATTTGAACATGACAAAATTGCAACAGACCATTTGCACTTCTTATCACACATCGCGAGAATGTTGGTTCGATCCTTCTAAGGATCGTTTCTATTTCTAGCAAATCAATTCATCACATGCGACGAAGATGCACAATCGAGCGCATACCACAAAACCAATTGCATTCTATTAGTAACGCAAACGTACTCATTCGGATACACTTAAAAAATAGACCACATGAGCGCCAATTTTTGAATTTTTATTTACGGTTTCTACATGCGTGAAAAGGAGAAGACGAAAATCGAAGATAATGGCTAGAGAAGCAACAATATCATATTGGAAGAATAAAAATTTCTGCACTGAGAGACACCAATACAATTGCAATCAATTGAAATGTTCTAAGGGAGCCGATTAATTAGCACTCGAATAAGATAACTTTTGGTCCAAGTATAAAAGCTAAGATATGAAAATCAGAGTCTCACTCGTGAACTAATTGAGCCGCCGGCAAAGACCCTATAGGAACGCCGAAGAGCAGCACATCGGTCTTGGATTTCCTAATAGTAAAAGAAAAGTTATTAAGGTTGGTTCGAAAATTGTGTGCCATTGATATTGATATTATGTAAGATCCAAGGAAGTTAAGTGATCCTAGTGGTTCAAGTGTAAGGTCCCAACTGGAAGAGTGAAGAAATTATTTGAAGAGCCTTTGACGAGTGTTCGACATTAGTGTCCAAAAAATGTTATTTTATGGAGAAATGGGAGATGGCTATCATGTTACAATCATGTCCTATTACGTAAGGGCCTCCATGGATAAGTGATATCGTGTTCTTTTCTTAACCAAGACGATCTCGGATTTTTAACAAAAGATCCGTATTCGGTGAAGTTTCAAATAGAGGAAGTTTGCTGCTTTACATGATCGAGGCATTGAATTGCTGGATTTTTCAAATGTGTCGTCAGAAATACCAATCTGGATTTCCTATTTAATTAAATTCAGAACTCAAACAATTACAAAATGAACATAGTTTTTGGCAAATTCTAAAACTCAGTTGTGCTATCCGTCGATTGTGTTACTTATAGAATGCATCCGTTCATTAGAGTTTAAATTGATTGTAAATTTATGGAAAACATAGGAAAACCTATGGACCGACGGAGAACTAAAGCTTATCTGGTCGTCAAAAAACCTCTTTACAAACGCTTCAAGCTTATGAATTGGTAAACTTAACAGCTAAATTTCTCCAAAGCACGTTCAATCAACGCTCACATTCAACAGAGAAATTATTCATAAAAACGAATCGAAGTACATATCTGAATGTTGTAATAGATTAGAAATTTCAAGGAAAATTGCAGCAAGATGCATTGTGACATAGCCTTGGAGACAAAATGTCTGACCAAGGAAAGACATTTATCTTTCCTTCCTTAGCCCATTCTATCTAGACCACGTATCGGTCTCTGAATAATAGAAGATCCGAAAGAGCACAAAAACATGTCTACCTGAAAAATATCTGAATTTTTTATTGGACAGAACTACCAAGAAATGATTTGTGTTTTGAGATATAGCCAAAGATACTATCTGGAAATTATGTTCGCCCGGAAATCTTTTTACTGTCACTGCTTTCTAGTGATAGGAGCCAGTCTTCCCGTGGGTAACGGATATAAAATCAGTTTGGGATGGTCTTGATGTTTATTCTCCATTCGTTACAAGTAAATTGCCAGAAAAATTAAAATTTTAAATTCATACTCCGTTTCCTACTTACAGATCTCATTGAACTTTCGCCGCGTCTAACGAACACAAAACACCACTGCCAAAATGTGTGATGATGATGCGGGTGCGCTTGTGATCGACAATGGATCTGGTATGTGCAAGGCTGGATTCGCTGGTGACGATGCACCACGTGCCGTATTTCCGTCAATTGTTGGTCGTCCCCGACACCAGGGTGTGATGGTCGGTATGGGTCAAAAAGACTCCTATGTCGGTGATGAGGCTCAAAGCAAAAGAGGTATTCTAACGTTGAAATACCCCATCGAGCATGGCATTATCACCAACTGGGACGATATGGAGAAAATCTGGCATCACACCTTCTACAATGAATTGCGTGTGGCGCCCGAAGAGCATCCCGTCCTGTTGACCGAGGCCCCGTTGAATCCAAAAGCCAATCGCGAAAAGATGACGCAAATTATGTTTGAAACATTCAATTCGCCCGCCATGTATGTTGCCATCCAAGCCGTACTCTCCTTGTACGCTTCCGGTCGTACGACTGGTATTGTCCTGGATTCCGGTGATGGTGTTTCACACACTGTGCCCATCTATGAAGGTTACGCTCTTCCACATGCTATTTTGCGTTTGGACTTGGCCGGTCGCGATTTAACCGACTATTTGATGAAAATCTTGACTGAACGTGGCTACTCCTTCACGACAACCGCCGAACGGGAAATCGTACGTGATATTAAGGAAAAATTGTGCTATGTCGCGTTGGACTTTGAACAGGAAATGGCCACAGCAGCAGCATCTACCTCATTGGAGAAGTCGTACGAATTGCCCGACGGTCAAGTTATCACCATTGGCAACGAGCGTTTCCGTTGCCCAGAGGCTCTCTTCCAGCCCTCATTCTTGGGCATGGAATCATGCGGTATTCACGAGACAGTCTATAATTCAATCATGAAGTGCGATGTCGATATTAGGAAAGATCTGTATGCCAACACAGTACTCTCCGGCGGTACCACAATGTATCCAGGTAAGCTTGTCGCTAAGTGATGACACTTTCAGGTCAACGCTAATCCAATCTTCGAATTCCAGGTATTGCTGATCGTATGCAAAAGGAAATCACCGCTTTGGCTCCATCGACCATCAAGATCAAGATCATTGCTCCACCAGAAAGAAAGTACTCAGTATGGATCGGTGGATCTATCTTGGCCTCCCTGTCCACTTTCCAGACTATGTGGATTTCGAAACCAGAATACGACGAATCTGGACCTGGCATTGTCCATCGCAAGTGCTTCTAAGCTGTTAGGACGATATTCCCGTGAGCGTCAAAGCGTATGTGACTGGATGGACGACGCTCAACAAGAAACAATCAAAAGTCAAACAACATCTTATGCAACGCGTGTGGTTTCTTCTAGTCATGCCCACACTGTATCAAGTGACTTTTTTCATTTTTTATTTATTTCTTCTACTGTCTTTCTTTTGCTTCATAAGTTCTTCGCTATTTGTATTTTACAATTCTTAAAAAATTCTCATTCTCACTTTGCGGTTATCATAAAGTGATCATGATGTGAATCCTCTTGTTATCTTTTCTTTTTTTACTTTTTAAGCTGAAATTTCCCGATTTATCTTATATTTTAATTTATTCAACATCTGCTCTTTCTTAAATATTTTGTTGTACTTCTTCTTTGATTAGATATTTTCATCTGTTTTGTAATGCTATACTATATCTATAAATTTCCAATTAAACATAAAATGAACATATTTTTGTGGAACTTAATAAAAATATTATAATAAAATCAATATGTTATATTCTAACAAAACATATAAGAGATGATGATGATGATGGTGATAATGATAATGATGGTGATGATGGCGTAAAATGTTACGGCCAAAAGACAAACACAAAACTGTTGTAAGTTTAATGAAGATACATTTTTGTTATGCTTTCTATTTATAATTATAAACAAGACCAACAACAATTGTAATTTATATGAAAATATTAAAAAATATTACAAATGATAAAAATAAAACAATTACAAGTGGAAAACAATTAATATTTTATTAATTATTAGCCGCTTTCGATACACCGGATCTCAGATCATTTTCATACAAAACGACAGACCGGTTTTAGTCCTAGACCTGGATGCGATTTCATCGGATCAAAGTTGAAAATCAATTTGTATGGTGGCTGCTTAAGTTCGCTCGACGCAGATCCGTGGCGTTCTTTTCGGTCTGAGACCGAAATCCAGTGAAACGCACACGGCTTATGATAAATGTTATGATTTTTCAAATACAATATAGCATTCCCGGCATAGTCAGTAACAAATTTTAATCAATTTGAATTCCCTATCACCTCTTTCTTGACTGGATTCTACAGTCAACAAAGAGGTCATATGGAGGTATGCCGGTACACCGAAAGTAGACTTTGACGTTTTGTTATCTAGAAAGCCGCTAACTTAAAAAGTAAACGGAGTAAAGAGCATTACATTGACTATAAGAATGTCCTAGACCACTACTTTGTTGCTTTTATACCACTTTGCCTATTGGGGCATAGCGCATGAACTATGATACTTACTCTTCCGCGGCAGATCAGCCCATGGTTTTCTATGGCGCCTCCTTAAATAAATAACTGGTGGAACAGTGCAATTGCCCTAAATATTCTGTCTCAGTGAGCTAGGCAAGTGGGTGTTACTGGAAAACACGGCGGTCAGTGAGCAACCAACTTTATTTCTATACTTGCTTCTCTTTAAGTCTACATACATATACAAATACATACATCGACACTCCACCTCAATTTGTGTGTGTGTTTTTTTTTTTTTAATTCATGATTACTAAGCACAAAATTGTTTATTTCATTTGCATGGAAAAATTTAGAAAATGGAAAATTATTGATTAATCTGAAATAATTCAATTACAATTCATAATGTTTAATCAAGAATTAGTTTATCAAACTAAATTCAGTTTTTCACGCAAATATTCGAATGTTAATCTAGGTAATGCTTTTGTCATTATGTCAGCTTGTTGTTCCTTCGTTGAAATGTATTGGACCTCAATGACCCCTTTGTTGATATAATCTCGTAGAAATTTTAATTTGATATCGATGTGCTTGGTTTTCCGAAATTCCTTCTCTTGGCAAGAGATAGTGATGGCACCTTGATTGTCTTCATATAATGTGATTGGCTCCTCAAGTGATTCACCAACCTCACAAAGTAGGCCACGAATCCATAAAATTTCACGAGTTACCGTACATAGTGAGATGTATTCGGCCTCAGTTGACGATAATGCTACACAAGTTTGCTTTCGTGTCATCCAGTTGACCGTTGCACCAAAAACTTTTATTACATTCCCGGAGATAGACTTACGGTCGTTAATATCACCGCCCCAATCCGCATCAGCATATCCAATCAATAATTTGGAATCTTTCTTATATTCATATTTTAACTCAAGATCAAGCGACCCTTTAATGTACCTCAAGACTCGTTTAGCGGCTGCCCAATGTTCCTCCGTAGGACATGATTGAAATTGACTGCAATAGTTCACAGCCGCAGATAAATCCGGTCGAGTTGTACCAGCTGCATACATGAGACATCCGATTAGTTCGCGATATGGCTTGTTCGTGAACTCCACGTTGTTGTTCTTTTCCAATTTCAGCTTGCATTCCATTGGCGTTGAAATTGAATTAGACTCTTCCATCCCAAATCGGCGCAATACATCTTTCAGGTAACCTTTTTGGTTCAAGTACAGGACTCCATGTTGTCGATCTCGTCTTATGTTGATGCCGAGAAAGTTTTTCGTTTCACCCATGTCATGCATCTCAAACTCGTTTGATACCAGCCTTTTAATATTTGTGATTTCGATGATATCTTTTCCCAGCAACAAAAGGTCATCTACGTATAAGAGCAGGTAGACCATATTTTGCCCGTTGCCACGTAAATACAAACAATGATCATATTCGGAACGAATAAATCCAATACCAATGATGAATGTGTGGAATCGTTCGTTCCATACACGGGATGCTTGTTTCAATCCGTACAGTGATTTGTTGAGTTTACAAACCAAATCACCCTGCACGAACCCATCTGGCTGCTCCATAAAGATGTCTTCTTCTAACTTCCCGTTCAGAAAAGCCGTTTTGACATCCATTTGGTGGATTTCAAAATCTCGTTCCACTGCGAGTGCCAGCAATATTCGCAAAGTGACAATCTTAGCTACCGGTGAGTACGTCTCGTAAAAATCCAATCCTTCCCTTTGAGTGAATCCGCGGGCCACTAATCTTGCCTTGTATGACGCCAAATGACCAGCTTCGTTTCGTCTGCGTGAAAACACCCACTTGCAAGTAACTATTGATCGATTCGGCGGACGCTCCACCAGAGTCCACGTCCCATTTCGACTAAGCGAGTCCATTTCTTCGTGAATCGCCCGCATCCACTGTGATGCATCATCCAGCTTCTCGATTTCGCTGAAGGTTTGAGGAACATTGTCAACATATGCCGTTGCATTTAATCCAAACTCCTGAATATCGGCATTCAACGCAAATGCCGTGAAGTATTCTCGGTCATCCTCTCCATGCAGCTTTATTTTTGAATTATCGATGCAATCACCGTAATGCTGAGGTGATTGACGTCTTCGCCTTGATCGCAAACGAGTACTAACTGGACCATCTGGTTCGATTTGTGTAGCTCCGCTTGACTGAATCATCTTTTCATCGACGTCACATTTTATCTCACCCGCATTATCAAGAGTCTCTGCCCCGTCAACATCATACAAGATTGGTTCCGTTTCGTAAAAGACTGCCGAAGAACCGGGTTGCGACTCATCGAATATGACATCACGTCGCATTGTTACTTTCTGCTTCACTATGTCCCAAAGCCGATAGCCATTTACACCATATCCAACCATGGTCATTTTGATTGACTTAGGATCCATCTTTTTACGTAACTGGTCCGGTACATGAGCATATGCAACTGACCCAAACACTCGAGTCTTTGATAAATCTGGCTTCTTGCCCTTCCAAAGTTCAAACGGTGTGACATTTGAACTAATTGCACGAGTTGGACTTCGATTAATCAGATATGCTGCGCAATACACGGCTTCACCCCAAAATTTCTTCTCCATTTGTGCTCCCTCCAGCATAGACCGCGCCTTCTCAATTAAAGTTCGGTTCATTCTTTCTGCAACGCCGTTGAGTTGTGGCGTATACGGTATGGTGTACTCGATCTGAATACCGAATTCTTCACACATCGATTTGAAGCGATTTGATGTGTATTCGCCTCCGTTGTCGCATCGAATTTTCGCAATTTTTCGTCCAATGTGAGTTTCTGCCATTGATTTATATCGCTGAAACATTTCAAAAACATCGGACTTATTCTTGATTAAATACACGACCATGAAATGAGTGAAGTCGTCAATAAAAGTCACCATAAACCGATATCCGTTCCATGTCTCCGGTGTAATCGGTCCGCACACATCACTATGGACAATTTCCAATGCGCGAGTTGATCGTGCTCCACCTGAATTGCTGAAGGGTGTACGACAGTGCTTGCCGAGCACACATGGTTCGCATATCGCATCCGCATCGTTGACTAAAGCGCCATTCCCATCAACGATCGTTGACAACCGCTTAACATCGGTATAATTCAAATGCCCCATACGTCGATGCCACAGCCGCATACTTTGTTCCGCCATTACTTTTCCCGATTTTGGTTGTTTCGATCCAGCACCTCCCGCCAACAAAGCCCCTGCATATGCCTTTTCGCCATAAATTTGCCTTAACTCGAACTCATACAATTTTCCGTTTCGTTTTCCTACGATGATATCATAATCTCCATTCGAGATGCGAACAATTCCATCGGCAAATGTCACTCAAAAACCCGCCTGCTCAAGTCGACTCACAGAGAACAGATTGTACTTCAGATTTTCAATAAACAACACATTCGTAACTGTATACCGTTGTTCAACGCCGTTAATCATAGCAGTTCCTCGAATTGTGCCACATTTCGTTGCTTTAATCGACGTACCATTTTTCGCAACACCAATAGTAACAGGATCAGCCAAATCTCTCAATTCGCTGAATAATGATTCGTCATTGACCATATGCTCTGAAGCACCGGAATCTATGAAAAACCGTATGATCGCCTCCGTGTTACATTCTAACACCAAATTGCCCGTGTCTGCCATTATCACTATGCCCTCGTTGTCATCATTGCTCGACGCAAAATTTGATTTTTCCTTAGCGGAGTTTTTACCGTTGGATTGGCCTCCTCTCTTCTCGCCGCTGCCTCCTTTGCTCTTCTTCTGGAGTTTCTGACATTCGTTCCGCTTGTGTCCTATCTTTTTACAAAAATAGCACTTAATTTGACTGCTTCCACTATACATGGCGACACTTTCCGATGCACCGGCAGAATTAGACGTAGACGTTTTGCTTTCCTCGTCCAAGAAACGACACCGCACCAATTGCATAGATAGTTTTGACGGGTCGATAGTCTCTAATGCGGTAACAACCATGTCGTATCTTTTGGGTAAAGTTATCATTAGAGACACTACCAGCATGCGCTCATTAGTCTCGCCGCCACACGCTTTAAGTTCGCGTACCAATTTGTCGAAGGCTAAAAAATGCGATGTCAGGCTGTCCGAATCTGTGCATCTCATCGTCAACATACGTTTTCGCACACCGATCTCTGTTGCCACACTTGTCCGTTCGAATGTTGTGCGCAATGACTGTATCATGGAAAATGCCGTTGATTTATCCTTGAGATACTCAAGATGCGAGTCTGCAACGCGACGTGTGATTTGCACTTTACAGCTCCGATCCTCCTTCAAAATCGCCTCGACCTTTGACGGAAATTCCCTCACAGCATTCATAGCAGTATCAGCGTCTTCTTGTAGCCATCGTGCGATGCCTTTATCTTCCATAGCAATTTGCAGGCGGAAAAACCAGTTGTCGAATTCACGACCTTCGAATTGTTTAAATGAAAATCTGTCTTCATCGGCCATTTCAGTTAAATTTAAATTTCTAACGAACCAACTTTTCTTATCGTTTTGACTCACGTTTCACACAGTTCACTTTCGCGCGACTGGGCCCATAACCTACTGGAAAACACGGCGGTCAGTGAGCAACCAACTTTATTTCTATACTTGCTTCTCTTTAAGTCTACATACATATACAAATACATACATCGACAGGTGTGAGGGTCAATCCATCAAAAACGGACATTTTTCTCTTCACCAGAAGGAACACTCTATCTTCATTGATACCACCATTGCTAGAGGGGACGAGATTGGTCATTAGCGAAAAAGCCAGATTTCTGAGACTTATTTGATAGAAAGCTCTCATGGAAGGCGAATATCGAGGAGCGAGTTGTTAAGGCAACAGTTGCTCTGTACTCTTGCAGCCAGACTATTGGCTTCAAATGGGGCATGCGACCAAAGGTGGTATTTTGGTTGTACGTATCAGTCGTACACCCTATTTTAATGTATGGGCAAGTAGTTCGGTGGAAGGCGTCCTACAGGACTCTATTGAACAAAGTTCAAAGATTATCCTTTTTTTTTTTTTGCAATCTACTGGTGCTCTCAGGAACACACCAACTGCTGCTCTTGGTGTATTGCCTAATTTGCTTCCCTTAAACATCTTGGCCGAACAGTTGGGAGTCTTCGGGAAACGGGACAGTGGAAAAGAATACTATTGATCACTTGGCTATAGTGGACAAACTTGATATTCCAGAAGAAACAGATTACACCTCTCCGGTGTACTCCTTCGATAAAGGCTAATACCCTCTCTACAAGAGTGGGGCGTAAACAGCACTCCAGAGTGAGAAGCTATAAGCTTTTTTCCGGATGGCTCGAAAACAGAAGAAGGTGTGGGCGCTAGTATTTTTCGGAGAGACTGGATTTTGGCTTGTCACTCCGTCTTCCTGTCATCCAGGCGGAGATCTCTGCAATTGCCGAAGTTTTGGCTTGGTTGGGTTGTACTGTCGTATCTGCTAGGACTATTACTATATATACCGATAATCAGGCGGCGATAAAATTCCTGGACACCGCACTTTCTACTTCGAAAGCCGTAATGATGTGCCGCTCTGCTCTCAAGGAGCTCAGCGACTTTTTCAACATCACTTTGTGCTGGATACCAGGGCATAGTGGTTTCAGCGGTAACTGCCGGGCGGACGAGCTGGCTCGGGTGGGTACCACCAATGTGGACCTAGGGTGTTTTTGCCCGGTCAAGAAAACGCACTAAACCGTGCTAACATCGAATGGCTAAATGGAACTACATGTAATGTTACAGTGCTTTCAGTTGTTGCTCCTCAGGGCTGCAGATGCTGGCGAGATGGTATCTAAGGAAGGTTGTGGGGATCATTACAGGACATTGCTTGATAGGTGAGCATGACAGGCGTCTTCGGCTTCCGTAGAATGATCACCGCAGAAGCTGTGGAGACGAGGAGGAGGAGTAGACAATAGCTCATTTCCTGTGTACCTGCCCTGCTCTGGCCGGTAGAAGAAAGGTTCCCTTTACCTTTTTGACCTGGATGACTTGAAAGACGTAAGTGCTTGTCATCTACATCGATTTATTGATAAATGCCAACATACACCACCGGGAATTCCTGTCCGGAAAAACTAATCGGGCCCGGCCTTGATGAATTCCGGATCGTGTATGGTCGTTTCAGGCCGCCTTCATGCTGCCGGATTGGCCTTTCGGGCGGTCGGAAGGAAAATCGTTTTCGCCAGGCCTCCACCACACACGTTCCGGAATTTTTGTCCGGAAAAACTGATCAGGCCTGGCCTTGAGGAATTCCGGATCGTCAATGGCATGTGCAGGCCGCCTTGAGTCGGATGGATAATTGCCAATCGATCGTATCATCATAGAATGAAAGTGTCTACCTATTGGATTGAATTTTACATTCCATAATCAAGCTTCAGATACATTCGTCTATTGAAATAAACTCCAGTGAAAATCCATTCTAATCATGCGGCCGGACAGTGAAAATTCATTTTAGTTACGCGGCCGGACAGTTCACCTTGAGGCGGCCGGACAGGCCGCTTGACAGGCCGCCGGATGGAATTGCTTGAGGAATTCCGGACAGGCCGCCGGACAGGCCGCCTTGAGGCCACCGGATGGATAATTGGGAATCGATCTTATCGCCATAGAATGAAAGTATCTATATATTGCATTGAATTCTACGGCATTTCACTTTCCATAGCCACGCTTCAGATACATTCGTCTATTGAAATAAACTGCAGTGAAAATTCATTCTACTCACGCGGCTGGACAGTTCGCCTTGAGGCGGCCTGCCGAGGGTGCATGCATTATGACTATGACTTATGGTTTTCTAAAGTTTAAAGAAAATAAAGAAAATAAAACCCGCCTCTCTATGAGCGATCGATCGGCCGATCTGAATTAAAAACCCATTTACCACCACACCACTGTCAAAAGAAAAAAAACATGAGGCCGGAAAAAGCTGATGGCGCTAGCCAAACTGCACTCTTCTGCTTACTACTTTCACAACTTTTCACTATTTCTAGACAGGATATACGTAATTTGTTATAAGCTGAACCAATAAAAAACCATCACTCTAACTACTTCGAAAAATTTTTAGGAAAAAGGGAATAAAATAGTTAGAGCAATTTTTTTTCAGCCCTTTATTATATTTCCTTGCCTTTGCCCCTCCCTGAATCAAATCCCGGCAACGCCCATATGCATCGGCTACTTATATTTTGAACTTACCTTAACATTTTCGCCTCCTCAAAATTATCTATCCCTACTAAATTAATAAATTAATTTCATACCCCCACAATCATCCCCTAAAACGGATTCACCCTATATTCCTACGTATTCATTAGTTTCATTAATTAACTCATTTAACCTGTTTACGTGTTAACGTCGACTCGAATGCCCGACATCTGTGTGTGACTGTGCTCTCACTTGGGTGTCGAGGCCAATTTTCGTTGAAATTCAAAGTACATTTTGCTTCCTGGAACAAGGTCGTAATCATGGTGAATCTTGACGTCCAAAGTATTTTCATTCGTCGATTATATCCTTCCGCTCTTTACCATCTTCCGATGATGTGCACGGAAATGTACGTAAGTTCATAATAACGGTTGGCTTTTGCAATTTGCAATGAAAATCACGTTCAACGATCTTAACACCGAACGTCTCGGTAAGAAGCTGAAAGTCCTTGACACGACCTGAAACTTTGTAAATTATAATACCGGTCATAGTGAAGTGGTACTTGATGGTAAGCTTCCGTGATACAGCTTGTCTTCAGAGAAGCACATTTTCTATCCAAGTAGATAGAAAAGGAGTAGGCGATTAAGCAGAACTCGGAGTCTGACTCAGGTGTTTAGTTTTATTGATGATTGAGCGAAGCGACTTAAGGACATTTTGATTAACTAATTTTCATTTCTGTCAATAAACAGGCTCTATCTGTTTCTCGAGACAACCTGTACGCTAGACCAACAGTTATGCACTCTCAACTTCCATCGTCAATGAAAATGTTAATTCTGATGGAAGCTTCTTTGCATTTTCCACATTTTCTGCCCAAGCCCGAACGGTATGCCTGTGAGTGGAAAACTTAAAGACTTTTTGGCTAGATGATGGTACCGTCCATATAATAGCATCATGCAAATTATGAAGTTTCTACCTCCATTTGGTTATTAGTTCGTTCATATTTTTGGTATAACCGACTTTGTATAAGCTACCGCATAAAGGACTAAATTCGAATGAATGTGGTCATGGCTTGAATATAGGGATGTCGGGTAGAATGAATGGATTAGGTAAATGATACGTACTTTATGAAATTTTGAATATTTACTGTATTTGGTTTCGCTGATTCTTGGTATTCGTGTTGCGGAACTCCATTTCGAAAATATCATCGACATAGTATGTTAGTATTTGTTCATCGACATGATTTGGATTATACTCGAATAAAGAAAAAAGCCGCTCGTTCCTGGTCGCACCTAATCCATATTTGGTGACATAATTTGCCTACATTTGTTGAGCTCATGCCTAATGTCAGTGTCAGATAATGTGCAAACTGTTTTCATCGTTGAGGCGGTTCAGTCCGATTTCAAAAGCTTGTTGCAAAACTAATATGTCACCTATAGGAATGAGGGTTGCTTGGTGCGTTAGTGGGTATTGCAAAGAAGAACCAATCTCTGTTTTGGCAAGCAAGCCTTGTTGGAAGGAGAGTTTGATTGTTTAAGAAATATCTTTCTTATATTGTTTAACCAGCTTAGCCTCGAACCTAATACTAAAGATATTGGAAAGGCTGATTGAATTTTATTTACGCAGCAGTATTCCACCACAGTTCCTGTCAGCAAGCTTGCTGGAAGGGTAGGTCGGTGAATACAGCCTTGCACTCTTTGGCAAGCTACATTGAGAGGTCTCTTAGTTACAAGGAATTCACCATGGTCGTCTTCCTAGACATCGAGGGCGCTTTCAACAACGTTTTGCCAGAGCCTATTACTGTCGCACTCGCGCATTTGAATGTGACAACGTCTCTTGTCCAGCTTATCAGGCTGCTGCTTAAGTCGAGAGTTGTTCACACTAGTCTGGGTTCATCTTCGGAGCGAAGATGTGTCAAAAGGGGCACTCCGCAAGGTGGTGTTCTATCTCCACTTCTTTGGAATCTTGTGGTCAATGAACTGCTTTTAGACCACTGGAGGGGTCAAGGCAATTAACATGCTGCTATTCTTCTCCGCTTGTGCATAATGGGGAAACATCGCATTGATTCAGGAAGTTAAGTTGTGGAGGCCTAGTTAAGGGTCTAAAATCTACTAACTATGATTTTTCTACATTAAGGGTCGAGGAAAACCTCGGTCCTGTATTTTGTTTAAGAAAACCCCCAAAGGTTTACTATTGACAACCTACAGTGGAAAGGATTCTGTGGCAGTCTACCTTGAACTTGGCGGTAGGGTGGTATACTATGTAATTTCATTGTCCATATGATGATGAGAGTACCTTCATCCACTCTCAGAAATGCAAACACTGGGGCTGAAACAACCGATCTTGTTATCGGCTGTTATTCGAATGTGCATCATACCGTCTGGGGTAGCTCTGATACCAACGGTCGCAGTGAATCATTGTTCGAGAGCTTAATTGGTAACAACTTCCTAATTTGCAATATGGGTTAGAAATTTCTCATAGAAATTTCTCTCGTAGAATTTTTGGACCTGACAAGGACTGGACTCTGGACTCTCCGATCACCGGTCTCTGCCATTCAGTGAACGGCCTATTAATAATCCAGACTTCCGTAATCGTAGAAGGACTAACTGGTCTGTTTTTCGAGAGGCTTCCTTGGAACATCTGCCTCCTATGCCTGGTTGCCATCCAGTAAGGAAGAAGCAAGCAGGTTTGGTAGAATGCACAAATTTTTGAGCTCAGGGCTGTGTGCAGGATATATTTTAACAAACCTAAGTCTTCTCCCCTGAAGAAGACGCTCCAGGGGAGAAGGGAGGCGTTGTTGGAGCGGACAATGACGCGCCAGAAGGCGCGGAGAGGTTAGTTCAGACAACGTGCACTCTGATCAACGTTCAATCTGCTGACTATCAGGGATGGTGGCGGGCCCGAACAAAGAAACACTAACTGTGTGCCAGCTGAATATTCATCATAGTAAAGCGGCATCAGCGATGATGACGAGATGCTTTGATGAAGAGAAACTGGACATAGCTTTAATACAGGAACCCTGGATTTTACAAAACAAAATTAGGGATTTGTCACAACAAACCGCAAATCTGTACCATGCACAGGTGGACGGTAAAATAAGGACATGCATCCTGGTGCGTCATGGAATACGTGCAGTACAAATGATGCATCTCTGCTCGCCTGATCTTACGGTAGTAATGATCGGCAGTGGTGCAGGATCATTCCTAATTGCATCAGCATATCTCCCTTATGATGCACCAGAACCACCTCCATCAGAGGAAGTAGAAAATCTGGTAAGGTATTGTAAAGAAAGAGATATGGCCCTGATCATAGGCTGTGATGCCAATGCGCACAACACTGTGTGGAGCAGCACAGATGACAATCCCAGAGGACAGCAGCTGCTAGAATTTGTGGAAAAGTACAATCTGCTGGTAGCAAACAAGAGGGTCGCTCCCACCTTCGTGGATGCACGAAGGGCTGAGGTGATCGACATTACCCTAAGCTCTGTTAATATGCTTGACAGAGTTCAGAATTGGAGAGTGGTGGACAGGCTAACCATGTCTGATCACAGGGCTATCCAGTTTGAAATTCTGTATGGCAGAAAACGGAGTAGCGAACGCAAACGTATAAGAGTGCCAAAAAATACTGATCGTGTTAAGTACGAGACATATTTATTGGAACAAGTCGAGGATATTCAAGACGGAATACCTCGGAATACGGTCGAGATAGAGCGAACAGTGGAACAACTGAACTCCGCTATTAATCGCGCCTTCGAACACGCTTGTCCCTCCACAGTAGTGGACGAAAAGGACCCAACACCATGGTGGAGTAGGGAACTGGAGTCTATGAAAAAAGAGACAAGGAAAGCCTTTAACCGTTACATGAGGGAGAGAGACTCTCACTCTTGGGAACTATACAAGGATAAAAAGAGGGATCTGAAAAGAACCTTACGTCTTCGGAAACGAAATACGTGGAGGGAATTCTGCTCTAGCATGAAGGATACGTCAGAAGTGTGCAGATTACAGAAGATGATATCGAAAGACACTGCTTCGAAAATGGGGCTGATACGCAAAGTTGATGGTTCCATGACAGAAACAGTGGAAGAAACGTTGCAGGCCCTGATGGAGGTACATTTTCCTGGAAGTTTCAAGTCAGACCAACCATGGCCTCAAACTAACATGGGAGCTGGTGGGGTAAGTCAACAAGAAGCTGAGAGGATAATAACTCCAAATGGAGTCAAAAGTGCTATAAACTCTTTTGCTCCATTTAAAACGGCTGGAATGGACGGAATACTCCCGGCACTATTACAGTGGGGCATGAGCGCTCTACTAGATAGGATCCGGAATATATTCGTCGCCTGTCTTTCAGCAGGCTACATCCCGAAGGCATGGAGGGAGGCTAATGTGGTCTTCCTGCCTAAACCGGGAAAGAAAGACTATACAGAGGCAAAGTCCTTCAGGCCGGTTAGCCTTACATCATTCCTGTCGAAAACAATGGAAAGGGTGTTGGTGGACTACCTGGAGAACACCACGCTAATGTATAGTCCTCTTAGTAGGTGCCAACATGCTTATAGAGCAGGCAGATCTACGGAAACCGCTCTACATGAACTTGTTAGAGTTGCAGAGAGAGAGATTAACAATGGCGGGATCGCTATGTCTACTTTTATGGATATAGAGGGTGCTTTTGATAAAATCTCCTTTACCAAACTAAGGAACGCCCTGATTGAGCGGGGGGTTGATTACATTATAATTAAGTGGATCGACTCTATGCTTAAGCAGAGGGCGGTAAATCTTAGCAGTGGATGTGACAGAATACGGGGTAAGGTAGTCCGAGGATGCCCACAAGGAGGTGTTCTTTCGCCTCTACTGTGGAACATCACCGTGGACAGTCTTCTCTGGAAACTGGACTCGATGGGCGTACACACTGTAGGATACGCCGATGACTTGGCACTCACGGTCAGTGGAAAGTTCATGGACACAATTCTAGGTTGCATGGGACAAGCTCTCAAAGTAACCGAAGAATGGTGTAATGAGCAAGAGCTAACCATAAACGCTAGTAAATCAAACACTATGATTTTTACTCGTAAGAGGAAAGACATAGAGATAACTCCCTTACGGCTTTTTGGTTCGGAAATCAAGGTGTCCAAGGAAGTGAAGCATCTAGGAGTTACCTTAGATGCGAAACTAACTTGGAATGTTCACGTTGATGAAAAGATCCAAAAAGCGAAAAGGATTTTGCATCAATGTAAGAGAGTGTGTGCTCGTAGGTGGGGAATTTCACCTAAAGCGACACACTGGATTTACACAATGATGGTAAGACCTATTCTAGCCTACGCATCAGTGGTATGGTGGCCAAAAGCCATGCAGAATACCACAAGGCAGAAGCTAGATGGGGTACAAAGGATAGCTTGCGTAAGCATATGTGGTGCAATGCACACCACACCAACGCGAGCAATGGAGGCATTGCTGGGACTGCCGCCGTTGGACTTATTTATAAAGAAAACGGCGGCGCTTTCGGCAATACGCATGGAAAGGGATGCCATGTGGCATCGCTTTGGAACTAGCAGCGGTCATAAGAGCATCCTAGACATTATTCATGATGAGGTCAGGGAGACTCTAATGCCGGTAGAAGGCATGAGTAGACGTAGGGTAGTTGAAAGACTACACAAGACTCACATTGCAGATGGAAACATACATAATGAGTGTATGTACAATGACATCAGCATTTTTACTGATGGCTCTTTAATGGACGGTAAAGCGGGGGCGGGGGTTTACTCTGAAGAGCTAAACCTAGCATGTGCGCTTAGTCTAGGAGAGTATGTGTCCGTATACCAGGCAGAGATGCTTGGCTTGTTGCATGCGTTGGACCACTTGCTTGAAGGTCAGGTGCGGGGGAAGAAAATCCTTATTGCACTGGACAACCAATCGGTGATCAGACGCATGCAGCAGACGAACATAAACTCTAAACTGGTACTAGAGTGTGTCCGGAAGCTCAACACGTGTGCCTCAGAAAATGAGGTTACGCTGATGTGGGTAAAAGGACACATAGGTACAACAGGAAATGAGGCGGCGGATGCCCTAGCAAAACAGGGATCTGCGACAACTTTCATTGGCCCAGAACCCAGAGTTGCTCTGGGGAACGGCATGATTGGAGCGAAGGTTGGGAAGTGGATGGACTCCATGCATCAACAAAGATGGCAGGAGCTAGTCACTTGCAAACAAGCTCGGAATGCAATGACCAGCCCTTTAGGCAGGGAAGCGAGAAAGGTACTTAGTTATAAACGGAGTACCCTAAGCTGGATAACTGCCTTGGTCACAGGGCATGGTAATTTTAAGGCTCATCTGGCCAAGATGAAAATCGGGGAAGATGACGTTTGCAGGCTATGCCTGGAGGAGGCCGAGACGGCAGCACACATTGTGTGCTAATGTCCAGCACTGGCTAGCACGAGGTTGAGGATCACAGGCAGGCACACGATAAGTGTAGAAGCCATGAGTGAACTCAGCTTCAAACAAATGCTAGCAATAACACGGGACTCAGTGATGAAGAAAGAGGTCGACAATTATCAGTCGACATCTGGAAGTCACTGATGACCGGGAGGGGGCGAAAAGGGACCCAAACGTTAGTGGTCTGCTTCGGCTATCCCCCAAAGTATATAATAATAAGTCCATAGGATTGGAGTTGGATTGGAATTCCTATAAAACTAATCTGCTCCTTTTCAAGAGGGAACTCAGTCGAATGAAACGCTGCCCACAGTGCAATTTTTATGAGCGCAAGCTCCTTTAGACATTGTAAGATTTTGTCCTCTGACCAATCCATGCCCAGGTCTCTGCAAAAATAGGACAGGTTTTGTACGACCTCGAGTATGGATACTGTTAAGCTGCTGCTTGGAACGCATCTAGTGGAACACTTGTGGTTTGTGGTTGCTTCAATAGCATCAATTTTGCTTATTGACATAGCCGCTGAGCCGAAATGGGCCTCGTCCGAAAAGAAGATTTTTTGGCCAAAAACCAGAACTTCGGCCAACATTTGCAGCGCCTAATTAGCGAAGTCAAGGCATTGTCTATGGTCGTCCAGCTTCAATTCTTGCATCAGCATGATCCTATACGGATGTAGGCCCAAATCCAACCGTAAAATAAGCCGGGTTAACTCTCTGGCGATGCCCAATTCAGCTGATCGGCGCCGAATCGATATTCCTGGGTCTTCATTGACACTGGCCGCTACGGCGGCTATGTTCTCTTCACTTTGCACCAATCTCTGTCTGGTTGGTGGCTTAAGGTCCAAAATAGTGTACTCCCGCTCAAACTTTTCCACGGTGCGACGAATTACCTGCTCACTGAAAACATGATGACGTCCGAACTATCGACGAAATTCACGTTATGTATTTACGAGTGAGCCGGAATTTCGATAATATTTTTTAATAATTTCCAAACCTTTGGGAAGCGTGAAACGATGCATGACGAAATGGCAAACCTTACTGGATATTTTGACAGCTGAATGTCATTGGTAACTTTGACAGCTGCTGAAACATAACAATTGGAAAAACTAACATTAGTATCTGGTCACCGTATACATATATTTACTACCGAATTCGTTTAAGCCCCACACAGTTGATACACATTTTACTTTATGGAGCACGAATATAGACTCTGGATACATAGTTCCGCTTTAATTTTTCCGCCCGAGGCTTTAAATCATCCTAGTAACTGTAAATGCGTACAACTTCAACCATCCGTCAAGTTTCTGCCTTCTACGCCCGACGGGTATTACATGCAATTCCATAAGCCAACTATAGTAACTAGAACAAGGACCTTAACAGTACATTTCAGAATCGAGAAGGCCTTCACCATGCCAGAGAAACACATTTTTTCCATTTAACATCTTTCTTCAACACCAAAGTATCCTAGAAATTGCATAAATACGCCCTATATATCATCAACAACAATAACTTTTTTCCACTAAATTGGCGAGATTCGTATTCAAGTGCGCTACTACAACTGTCATCTGAAAATGGAATGCCCCATCATGTTGCCTCTTTAGGCTCTTTGCGAACACTCTTCCTATTAGAACAAAAGCTCTCCGGTGTGCACCATAAACCACGTTGTTAGCGTTAGTTAGTTGTGTTTTTGGCATTGTCTCGAAGCAATCGTATAATGCTGGAAAATTTTCTATGCACCCGCCTCGAAGGTAAAGCAGTTTATAGGACTTGAGAGAGTGAAAACTTTTTCAAGGACCCTAGCATCAGGACTAGGTGTACAGTGTACCTGGTGAAAAACGACAAGAGTGCGACTGATGCAATGTCGAGCACTTTTCTTGTTCAGGACAAGAGCTGTTGGCTTTAGTTACAGATATGAGCGGAATTTCTGTGCAACTGCAATTGTTATGAATTTGTTTAGAAGAGGACGAGATACGGTGAAGATAAAGTTTTAATTGGATAGGTTTTAATCGGACGCTGAAGCATTCAAACAAACATCAGAAAGTAGTCCAAAGTAATATTGGTTTGCATACAGTATGTCCTTAAGATAAATTTTGAATTGTTTAAAAATAAATTAATTTATTTGAAAAGTTATTACGGTAGCTCTTTGCGAACCTATTTTTGTGGGTCAAAAGCGTCACTTAGAATATAAAAAAAAGTCGATAATTAAAATAATTAATAATAAACTTAAAAGTCAATTATTGTCCATTGAATATCAGACAAATTGAAAACACAGATTTTCAACACCAGTCACCAATCCGTCAGATAGGAATCCATAAAAAAATACGCAAGTAAAATCCGATCATCCGCCATATAATCAAATTAAACCTTTCTTGAATTTCCCCAATCCGTCCGACCATAGACTTAATTGCACATTGAATACATAATTACCATAAACACGAGCTATAAAAAAATTAGGGCTCAAATTTCTAAATCTTAAACATTTCTCATCATCCCCGGACCACTTATCACGACTTTCACCGGATATTCTTTTCACAATAAAATCGCCGCAGAAAAATCAAAAGCTTATAATTTTAATCGTGATTAAGCCCAAATTCAAATCTTATGGAAGTTAGTGAGCGAAAGGATTTGCCTTTATAAGTACCTAAAAAGCCGCAAACAATAAAGTCCTCCTAGGGGTTTTTTTCTCCCTCTCTCTGTCGCTGACAGAGTGGACGAGGACTTTGTAAATCAACTAGGCTCCAAACGACTCAAGAGGAAATTATGTAAATTGGCCGGTTCTACCCTCCCGGGGGATTGAAAAATTAAAGTACGACCGTTCGAGATAAAGTCGTCTATCAATTTTATGCATGCATCCGGGATGGGACTATGAAATGTGGTCAGGGATCTACGAACCCGATGCTTTGCTAGGTTGAATACTAGAACGACAACGAACCGGACAGACTTTACAGAGTATCTAACGACAGATAATTAAATTCGTTTTGCTTATCTAATATCCTATGGAAATTAAGATAGTAGTGATGTCCTCTACGACTAACTAACTTTTATTGAATGTATATACAAGCAAGTGAAATGAAGTATTCATTTCTCACACTTGTCAGAGGTTGGCCAGATGCCCATCAGTTTCGAAGGTACGAGTATAATACATACTAATAAATTTTTGTAATTCGCTCGTGAAATTTAGAAAGTAATGAAAGATGTACAATTTAGGGAAGTGTAGACTTTAGCCGACCAAATTCGAGAAGGCAGTTATTTCGAGGTGGAACATATTGTTAAACCGAAAATCATCCTTGCAAGATAATGAGAGGAGTTCGGAAAATAGAGCGACTTTGTACTATGGTCCTGATTGATCTTCAATCAGTGCTCTATATAAGCAGACCTTGCCAAGTACCTGGAAGTTGACAGTTACTCTGAGTAGAACATTTTATGGTAACACCTGAAAAAACCATACAAGCTTTGTGGATTTGCAAGCAGTCTGCAGGCAAGACACGGGGTACCAACATCGAGATCTGGATCGGAAACAAAAAAAATGACTTCCAAGGAACAGAATACCTTTTGGCCGCCTTATTGGGTAGCTCCACTTCCTCCGAAAGAGAACAGCTCCCTGCATTCCAGAACAATAAAATGGTCCATGAATGACTCTAAAACCTGTACCTAATGTATTTCAAACGAAAGTTTGCACCACTGAAGTGCGCTCTGCGACTGTGTCAAACCACAGTCTACATCAACATGAGCACAAAAATCTTCTTCTACCAAGGAACTGACTGGTATATTACTTAAAGCTGGTGTAGTCCGGCCAGGATATTCTTCGAATCATGAGATCTTTAAATTATTTGATACTCTACTGCCCTGCCTTGGGTCCCTGGCCACTCTGGCATCAAAGACAGCGATAATGTAGACGAGTTTGCCCCACTGACCTCCTGTTGTCTTTTTCATTGGAAAAAATACTTTATGTGCACGAATCGGAAAAAAGAAAGCGCTTGTTTGATTCCAATTTAATATCCATTCAAAAAACTGTCTGAGTTGTTCCCAGATCGAGTGGATCCGCACGTACAGGAACAAAAGTAAGTACATCAATGTACGAATATGTATGTGCATGGAAATGTCATCTATCCCACACATTTATGGGTCTTAACATTTGTCCCCCTCAAACTCAGTATCAAACCTATTCAGAATAAAAGTTTGCAGAATCGGTATAAGTTTGGTTTCGATCATAGTCCAAAGCACGAACTCATCAGGAGTTCGGTGCGTGGCTTAATACTACTACTAAACGAAACAACATCCCGTGGCAATTCACCTGTAGACGTCTAAAGTGGGCGGTAAGCTCATTGGATGCGTATAAATCGGCAGGTTCCGACGAATTATACCCACAATCCTGCAAGAACCCATCAACGCTATAACACCATGGGTTGTTGCCATACTAAAGGGATGCCTCCGACAAATCAGGCAAGGGTAGAAACGTTAATCCTAAGGATTTCAGCAGGAGCAAAGTTAGACTGATTAACTTTGTATTGAACCACCTGCGATGGACCATATGGTAGTGCTGCTCCCACCGGTAGATCGAAGCAGCACCTGATGAATAATGATCTGTTGGTGGTACGAAACCAAAGGCCGAAGGTTCCATTACACCCGGACCCAGGTGCGACCGCGTGGGCGTCTGATCCGTCCGCCAACCATTCCATCCTTATCGACAATTTTTTTTTCATTCCCCATTTTTACCTTCCCTGTTTGTGTTGTCTTCCCCAGGCCTATGAATTTTTGTTAATATGTAAAGGACAGGGGCAATGAGCGGCGAAAACCCCGCCCACATCTCCCGAACTGCGCTACAGCAAGCATAGGCCGCTGCTTAGCTCGTTGAGGGGCCTTTTTCTTCACCAGATGGCACGGACCGACCTTCACGGTCAATTATGCTACCTTAGGCTCCGTCCCCACGGGCATCTTCGGATGCCCACCAAACCGTCCGTTACAACTTCCTTTTTTAAAAAAAAAAAACGATGACGAAGTGTATAGGTATATATAGTTATAAGGTTATATTCACCCTTCATAACTCTCAAGAACTCAACATACTTACATGAAGGGGAAATTTGTAGAAACTGCCGTTCCTTATGTGGTCTCCACGATTGAAACATTCCTTCATTGTAAAGAGTCGAAATGATCCATATTCTGGTCGTGCTGTACCTGATGAGTAGCTATCTGTCGGTGGTACGAAAACCAGAGGCCGACGGTCCCATTTCAGCCATTCCATCCACATAGCTCCAATTTTTTTTAATTCTCCATTTTTGCCTCTCCTGTTTGTGTTGTGGCCTGTGAGTTTATTTAAATGTGTAAGAATATGAGGAACGAGCGGCGAAAACTCGGCCCACGTCTCCTTGAGCTTTAGCAAGCACCGGCCGCTGCTTAGGGGCCTATTCTTCGTTAGATGGTACTGCCCAACCTTCGCGGTCATTAGGGCAACCTTAGACGCTGTCCACGCGGGCATCTTCGGCTGCCCAACAAGCGGTCCATTACAGAGTTCATTCTCGTTGCATCTCTTTTCTGAACATAATAGCGACTTTCAACAATGTCACACTGGGGGCTATAATAGAAGGCGTCGGTCACGCCGAGATGAACGAAGCTAGAGTAAATTGAATCAAAGCACTACTTTCAAACAGGCTGATAATGTCCGAATGGAGCAATGCAAAAGCCACTAAGAGAACGGTGATGAAACTGAAGTGAACAATGAGCACCGATTTATCTTTGTCATTACATGCAAAGTAGGTATGGATGATTTAACGATAATTTTCTAAATTCCTTATAGACCGCAAAAGGGCACTAATAAAAAACGAAAAGAAAAAACCGAGAAACTAGTTTTAATTTTCGTAATTTATTTATTTTAATTATCGAATGCATTTCGGATGCGAACAATGGGCAACCATCATCAAGCGTTCGCTGATGAAGTCATCCTCCAGCATGACAAGGCTCGGCCACACGTCGAAAAAGTGGTCAAGACACACTTGAAAACCTTGGAATGGGAAATCTTGCCCCACTCGCCGAACTCCCCAGATATCGCTCCTTCCGACTACCATCTGTTTCGTTCCATAGCGCACGGCCTGGCTGACTTTAAGGGGAGGGAGGGAAAATGAAGGTCAACCTTTTTTTTCATCTGGTATAGGCAAAAAGGTCACACCGAGTACATTACATTTTTAATATTTTCATCAAATTTTAAAAAAGAGAAAAAGAGGTAGAGGGGAAAATATGTGATCCGAGTTTGTCCCCCCCCCCCTGCATTTCGAGACCGTTATACTTAGAAATATGAAAATTTGCAGAAAAGCGGCATTTTACTAGCATAGAAAACTAAAATTCGTAGAATTTTGATATATCATCAAAAAAAGTTAATAATAGTACATTTCTATAGTTGCAGATAGCACACCTCTGCACCCCTTAAACGTATACCGTCAAATCCCTGCCGATTCTGCGGTGGAGAGCAATGGGAACGCAAATGTGAGTACCAGAATACGGAATGTAGCGACTGCAAACGCATCGGACATAAATCAGGCCATTGTTCCATCGCTCTCTACGCCTACATAGCGCGCGCCACAAATACGCAACGCCATATACGTCGTTATTCCTATCCAACAAGAGTTCAACAAGTCAAAGGGGAGCAACGTATCAGCAAAACGTATTAACGTAACAACGAATTGTGGCGTAAAGTTGGCCAGCCGAAATTAAAAACCACAACATTCAAAACTCGCAGTGCATCGAACGACATTATTGAACTGCAGGGCTATTTCGAATGCAGCATGAAAATCAAAGGAGTCGTAAATAAGCGGCCTCTGTTATGTATCAGCACGTATTGACTTGTTAGAAAACGACTGAATGACGAAACTTCACCTCTGGGACGTCCCACTCTCAGCCGTATGCAACAGCATTGCAACCAATCAAGATCTCTCAAGAGAAATCATGGCCAGGCTCCCATTAGCTTTTTCAGATGGTCTGGGCTGTTGTTAGAAAGCAAAAGTTTCACTAACCCTCAAACCAGGGGCAAAACCCGTTTTCGCAATAAACGTGCAGTAGTCTTTGCTGCGACTCAACTGATTTGAGAGAGAACTTTTCCGACTTCAACATCTGGGAGTCACTACACCGGTGGAGTACTCGAATTTTGCGGCTCCACTCGTAGCAGTCAAAAAGAGCAACGGCAAAACCAGGATCTGTGGCGACTACTCGACTGGCCTAAGTGATATTCTTGAATCCAACAAGTTTCCTCTTCCAACGCCCAAGCAGATTTTTGCAGGCTTTGCCGGAAAGAAGGTTTTCAGTCACATCGATCTCTCAGATGCATTTCTTCAAATTGAGCTTGACGATGATTCAAAGAAGATGCTCACCATCAATACCCATTGTCGCCTTTTCCGTGTGAAGAGACTCCAACCAGGCATAAAAACAGCTCCAGGAAAGTTTCAGGAGCTCGTCACAAAAATGCTGAGTGGATTGGATGGCACTAAAGGATTTATTGACGACTTCATTGTAAGCGGTATTGATGAAGTCGATCACCGTCGAGAGCTCTTTTGTCTTTTGAATCGCATTCAAGACTTTGGATTTAAGTTGCGCATCGAAAAGCGTGAATTCGGTGTGTCAGAGATCAAGTTTTGTGGCCATATTATCAATGGTAACGAAATTCACCCAGACCCTTCAAAAATCTTGTCAATTGTATCGAAACTACGATCAGTACTGGGTGCCATCAATTATTACCGAAAGTTCGTCAAAAACATCAAGGAATTGAGAGGTCCATTAGATGAGGTGCTCCGGAAAAATGTGAAATTCGAGTGGATACAAAAGCACGAAGTATGTTTTCAGTTTACTCAATTGCCCTAACCCCTTGTGGGGCATAGCGCGTCAACTGTTCCATGTGGCCCAGTTGACGTTTCGTTGGCATAAATTGGTTTCGGAGAATGCAGTTGCCAGCATGCACAGCTCATCGAATTGCCGCTATAGGAGTTACACTTTAACAAAAATATCAAGGGGGTGGATTTTATTTTTGTTAGCGAAGAATTGGTACGTAACCAGGGTTGATAATTCCAAATCTATACTGAATGTGTTTTACAATACATTAGGCAAATGTACATAAAATGTCCATTTGGACCCGACTTTACAGTCTCTCCATTAAACTTAATTCAAAGATATGCAGCCTTTTCTCTTTAATATTATATATAATAGGAATCTGACCATGAAAATTTAGCAAGGCCATACCCTACACACAATACAGACATGTGTAATCAACAGACTAAATTCAACCGCAACATGGTAGCAAATGTGCTGTAAAACTGGCAGGACCCTGATAGTACGAGTATACTATGCAAATTTTCTCATACTCATTCTAGCTGGTCCCTTTCCGTTCGTTATAAATGAAAATTTGAATTTGAGAGTAGCTATAGGCTAGTAATATGGGCTTTTGTTTGATATATGAGCGTGTAAGTGTTATATGTATTTCAGATAAATTTAACTACCGCTCATACCTATGCAAATAGGACATAAGACCACTTAGACTCGACCCGATCCTTTTCCATATTGCCATGAAAGTACATACCTGCAATGCGTATGGTACTTTATCTCCTGGCCTGACATGTGAAACTCTAAAGAAATTTCCGGATTCTGGGATAAAGTTTCGCTTCAATCTTGGTTTTGTGAAAATTTGTAATGGTGCAAGGTGCAACCAGGGAATAAACCCTAGAAAAAGGTGGGTACAGTGAAAAGTTTTCGCTTTCCGTCCGAACTTTTGTTATTGTCCTTGGGCTAGTGCTACTGCTGCTACTGTTGTCCGGTCTACCTAAAATTGATGTTAAGAAATTTGTAGCAAGACAATTTGCCGGAGAAAATGGACATTTTGGTTGGACGTGAGACTAATAGCGGTGATATTTAGAGCGAGTGTTGAGTGTTTTGTTGAGGAATGGGTTCTAAATGAATATTTGGTTTATTTTTGGGTGATTTTTGCTCTATCCTAAGTGCAATGGATATTTTGAAAAAATCCATTTTGATTGATGAATGTTTTGAATTTGAGTCTTTGGTTCAATTTGGGTTAATTCAGTCCAAAAATTTATTTAGGATTCGGTCTAAGAATGAGGACCAGCTAGTGCAATCTTTTGTTGTGTAAAGCGACATGATTGCGGTACATACTCGTTTATTTATGCTACAGATTTGTAATTTATTCCAGAAATTCAAAGTTTCACAACGAAAGCGAAGCCTAACTCAATTCTTAGTCGACTAGGTATCGAATAAAACATTTATCGAAACCGTGTAAGTAGCACAATGCGAGTATGTAGTGTAGGTACAATACCATCTAAGATAAACCTCTTCATAAAATGTAAGTGATATCCAATCTTCGAATCTGATGCACTTGAAACGAAGGTTACATCATGTATACTCGTAGTTCTTATGAGATATTCCAATTTGTTAGTGGTAAATAAAATGCCACCATTTTTATTCCTATCCGAAATTGCCATCATTGACAATATCTCATTTTCTTTATGACTGCAATGACATTATATTAGTTTATCGCTTGTTTTCGTTCACAATGCCAAATTGTCTAGACTGACGACATATGGGCTCAAGAATAAATAAAATTTTAATTTACCGACATTTAATGGAAAATAATTGAGAATTATTACACTTTTTAGTAGCAAATGACATTATCAAAAAATAAAAAAAAAAAGATTCAAAACTTGTATACCAGAAAGTTGTAATTTCAGGGACAAACCATTAGAAGCGGTTGTTTTAAGCACTGCATTAGAAAGAGAATATAATTTGTCAGTTTTTTTACGATTTTGTCAAGTCTTAATGGAAAATTTATATGATGATATATGATCTAAAATTATTTTGTGCAAAGTTCAAACATTAGTGCAAAATTCGTCAGACAAAATCCTTATCGACGGTATTTGTATGTTCGCATGTATATGGCGTCGATCTGTGGCAAAGGAGTGTCAGGCACTGGGTAAGTCTTTTGGGTAGTTGCGCCCCATTGCCCAGAACAGAGTACGATGGCGCGCAGGAGTAGTTGACGCGCTATGCCCTGCTAGGGGTTACGGCAAAATAGTATGTACATAACGGAGACTGTGACACAACAATGCTCAAAGTTTGGAGAAATTAATGATATCTTTTAAATAATACATATCTGGATATAAATCATGCAAACACGGCCGCATGCTTTTCTGGGAAATATAAAATACTCATCGTAAATGAAAACTGGAAAGACGTGTGTACAGGCTTGACTGGTGACCAGAGTCCAGAGATATGACCCACGCAAAAATACTGGGTAGAGTGAAGTCTGAACCGAGTTTGAAAGAGCTGGGCGATGACCTCACCCATGTAAGGCGAACGTAGAAGGGTGAACTACTTCTCGATATGAAGGCGCATGGCGACGATTAAGAGGTCTTGACGGGAGAACCAACAATACAGACACGAGGGCTAGGCTTTCTTAGAGCGGTTTGACGCGGTGAAGTTTATAAGAATGGCATATGAAGGAACCCAAATCGAAATTATCATCTTGCCTACCAAAGTTGCCAATAAAGTGGTTGAAAATGGATAACTGAAAGTCGGATGGACAAACTCCCGTCTAAGGAAGCATAAAGTCCTGAAAAAAAAATGCTTTAAATGTTTTGTTTTCGACCACTTTTCCAGTAATTGTAGCAATAGCCATGTTGAATAAGTGCCTCAAAAGCGGAATCGAAGGTCATAAGGCCAAATCCTAGGAAAGGGAACCGAATTGCATGCTGTGAAATAAGACCAATAGAGAAAACTGCGCGCAAACGACGGGATTCATGCATTCCAGCAGGGTATGTAAGAACCAGTGCATTAGTTCGTAAGATAAAAAATCAACGACATCAATAGATATATAGCTGTTACGCTCCACCGAAACTTAATATTGGTGAATTCGAAACAATGTTAGATCTGCTAGTAACGGACGCCAGAATCACTCCCCAAATATAGTAGCTGGATAGTTCAATGCATGGGCGACAGAATAGGGAAGTCGAGAAACAAATACTAGAGGAGTTGAAGCATTTTCCTAGTTAGACGTAGTCATTGTACACTAGGACCTTTTGAAGAGAAAGCGCCGGTACTATTATTCACCTTACATCTGTCAGCAGTTCCTTGATACCGACCATGAGGTCCAAACAAGGAAATTATATACATTTACATATTCATAAATACATTACAAAAGCATGCGATGTCGAGAGCGAGGTCCTTTAAAAACTGGTAGGAAAACTACTGGTGCAACAAAGAAACCGCAAGTTTGCAGCATAGGTATGTCTTAGCGCGCAACGAATATTCCAGCCAGCTATCCAGTCTTCAGGGTAGAAGAAGTTAGCATAATTCTATAAGACGGGCTACAAGGCTATCAAGAGAATAGACAGGACTGATTCAAACAACTTTGTGAGGATGCAGGCATTTACCCTTGGAGTACTGGTTATAAAATGGTAATGAGGAAGTTGAGTAGTCCCCAGCCTCCTTAACTGAAGTGCCTTCCTTTCGGGTTAAAAAATTCAAACTCTATTCCCACAGCGGGAGATTGAGACAGTAGAAAAGTGACATACGTGGTTGCCGGAATGATCCCCCAATAAATATTCTGGTAGTAGAAATGTTTCGAGTTTTTAGAAGTAGACGATAGATCCATCGGAAGTACGGAGGAACAGGGAAAGCTGCGAATTCCTGATGAAATAGCAACAGCGCTAGAAGGAAGCATCGATACGACGTTGGATTCATACACTTATCCCACAGATTGACGCGTGTATGAACTAAAAGCATGGTCGGCTGATTAATGTGAATATACATATATCATTCAATGTTTAAGCTATATGACATGTCAAGGAGTATCTTAGGGTCTGGAACAAGTATTGTTTCATTTCCCAAAATATTCTGGAAACCGCGAAGACCTATGGAGGCGGAATAGGGCAGTGGCATTATTCCCCGGAATTTAATGGAGTTCATGCTAAAAGCTGAACCAGACTGGAAAGTAGTGTGTCGCACCGTATGTGAGATCCACCTAAAACCCCAAAACGAGGTAAAAAGGCTTAAAACGACATGGCGAAATGAGGTCTGATTAGCCAAACGAGTCCTACGAATTAATACCTAAAGGTGGTCCCGAAAACTGTTGTTATAATAAGATAGAAGATCCTTATGAGGTGGTATTTTTGGTCGTTCAACAGAATTTAAAAGCTCTGTCGCAATATATTGACACAAATTTCGAAAAGGCGACCGAGAATAAGGTTGTTTACATATTTAACGCTGTCGTTTGTACATTACATCGTCCGACAGATGATTCAGACTCTGAATTGCCAATTGATGTGAAAAATTAACTTCTTCTGAACTTTTTTCTCCTCATATGTATTATGTATGTTAGTGGGCTGTACTTTTCACCCTGAACGTGAAAAAAATTATTTTTTTAATACATATTTGTGTAACTGATTTCTTACATACGGGGATTATATTAGAATAAACGGAGAATTCGACAAACTACATTCAACGATGAATTTCATGGCCATTAATATCCTTCCTCCTCCTTTCACAGCACTGGCTTGGACAGGCTATCGCGGAGTTGAAGAAATTAAAAGAAGGGAGTTTGAGAACAAAAAAATATATTTGTCCCATCAGGGGCTTAAACCTCAAGCGACAGTGTTTCGAGTAGCAACAAGAATGCTTGGTACATTGCTAAGCTAAACTACAGACGCATACTGAGTTGGTATGCAGAATGAAGTCACCAAACCAATTTTCACTTAAAAAAAAAATATTTTCAATGTTATGACCAGCTATTATCCCATTGGAAACATTTATCTCGTTTCAGTCAACGCTTCCACTTTAGTTTTGTTATAAACAAGCTTCTTTCGCTAATATCTTTTAGATAATCTATAACGACCGGGAAGTCTGCAACTTTTAAACTCAAAAAATTGCAGTGGCCTTGTGACATGCAATTGCCGCCGCAAAAAAAAACAGTTCGGAAGCATAATAATTACGGATGCGATTCGGTAAATACTTCAGAACGCTACTCAGATTCGGGTATTGGAGGACACTGTCTAGATCCAAACTGAGAAAAATTGAGCCATACCATGCCTCGAAGCGTTACAAGTAATTATAAATAATAGTTGATTCAGCTGAAAAAAAACAAAGAAATTTTGGTTTGGGTGCAAGGCCAATTACACTGAATATCATTTATAACGATATCAGTATAACGACGTCTCGGACATTATGACGAAAATGCCAGATTCGGCGATTAATGAAGCTCTTGTAATATATTTTTGAATGGATATTAGGACCACCGTTATAGCGACTATCTTTGCGACTCGATTTCCTGGAACCAATAAGCAAAATGATCGGATATAGCGACGGTTGACTCCCAGAACTCTTACAACCCTTATCTAAAAGGCCCATCACTGGCAGTTAGAAGCCATTACCATCGTGAATATGGGCCGAGAGTGTAGTCTCATAAAAAAATAAGGGTACTTTTTTAATTACATGTCGATCGATCGTTGTGGTGACTGGCAAAGCACTGCAACTGTCATAACCTTCCATGTAACTGTTAGTAAATTGTTTATATCTCGTTAAGATTTCGAGTTATTGCTATTTTAGTGCGATGTGCTTTAGCTCTCGTGGCGAGTTTCGCCATAATATATTTATGAGAGTAACGATGCAATATGAAATTTTATGTGAAATTGGGAAAAATGTTCACGGATCATCACAAGGGACAAGAGCTGGGTAACGGATACGACGTTGAGACAAAGTTCAGTCATCGTCGTGGGTTGGCAAAGGATCTCTACGCCTAAAAAAAGTTCGAACCTCTGGCAAGGAGAAGCTCACTGTTTTTTTTTTCGATTTCAACTAATTTGTGAATTTTGCGTTTTTACCATAAGGTCAAACCGTCAACTGCCAGCAGATCGAAGGTGTTTTGAAAAGCGAAAAAACCGCTAAATGAGACGACAGTTGTCATGGTTCTTTCACCATGGCAATGAGCCTAGGTGCTCAGCCTTGGTAATTCGCGAGTTTTGTGCCAAATATCGAGTGATTGGCTTCCTCGACTTCCGTACCCCCCAGACCGTACTCCCTGCGATATTTTCCTGTGTCCAAAATTAAAATCTGTGCTGAAAGAGCACCGGCTAAGTGTCACCACAGACTGTCGAACTCGAACACGAATCTGATACAAATTTCCTCTGACACATACAAACACACTTCACAAATATGTGAAGAAAATCGGTCCACTTGTACCAGGCTCGTTTTCGAGTTCGAGTTCGACAGTCTGTGGTGATACCTAGCCATTAAAAAAATCGCCACAGACCTTAAACACTCAAATAGCATTGACCCGAAAACTAATCGGGATATAAACAATCTGCTTACAGATATCGCTATAGCAATATCGATTTAAACTACGGTTGCAATGGCTAAGTTCATAACACAAAGCGGAATCGCAACATGCTGTGGCTACAGTATCGAAGCAGCATTGAAACATGTTGTTGTGTTCTGAACTGCACTCGCATCTAGTCATCCATCAAATTTCCAGTTCAAAACTGAATACTGACGAAAAATCGTATGAATACGACAGCGCGAGTCTCATGTCAGGATTGTCATCATATGTTGGTCCTAGCCAGCGGAGAAATTTTTGTGATGGAGAAAGTGACATTTTTCACAGCATGTTGTGTCCATCAAAAACTCAGTGGAGAGAGTTCATAAAACAAATTGGCAACAGTATGTCAACTGTTTTGATTTCAAGCCACACTCTTTTAAAATCTATCTTCAAATATTGTTAAAAATGGTATTAATGTAAAGCTAAGATTTCAAGTTTTCAAATGATATATGATTTGTAGAGATACATAATGTACTTTTCAAAATATGCATACAAATACACGTGCTTTCGGTTTGATTCAGTATTTTTGCTCGCAAGTGTAATTCCTTATTAAATAAACATGTTGATGAGTTTGATTCTATGTACATATTTTGCATGCGTTTTAAACTCTGCGTGAAGACCTTAAGCTATCAATTCAAATTATAGTATCATACGTGTATCATATGCAGTAAGCCATATTCTAATTATTTTATATATGTACGAGTATAACACAATCCAATCTAATTGTAGACAGCGAATCTTTTCGACACTCATGTATGTCGCTGTTGACATTCCATCGAAGTCTAATCAATTTTAGTTTCCTGTCCAAGTCCCCACTAATACACTACACCACCGGTTACACCAGATATCAGATAGCACAATATCAGTGCAATTGACAATTTAGCGATTCAAGGCGCATAGACTAGCGCAAAACTGCACTGTACTCGTATGTTGAATGATTAAAAAAGCGCATTTTGCAATTAGACGAGGCTCCAAAACTGGCACTGTAGCACACGATTCAGTGTCGATCACTTTTATTGGACTTGATGCCGGCTATGCTAACTTCTAGAGTCACACTCGCAGATTGACAAGCCGGTTAGCAAACATGCTGGAACTAAGATACATATTAATTTTAGTGTGTGTATGCAATTTCGAAAAGAAAATTGCCCAAGTAAGAGGTGAGGAAGGACACTGGTTTGCTGGTGGTTGCACTAATTCGGTTTCATACTCGTAAGGTATGCGCGTATAGTATGCAAAGTGGTGGAGGATGAGGTAAGAAATGCGTCAAGTGTTTCAGGTAATGGAAAATTCAAGTCAAAATGCTAGAAATTTTTTGTTTTGATATGAGTTCTATCCGTTGTCAAGAGTGGATAAGACCACTGGTATTTGGCTAGCTTGCTTGAACTTACGGGTGCCGTAAATTCGGAAAAAAGTCGTTTGTAGTGGATTTTCGGAAACTTGTGTTTAAGTATTGCAATATTGGCTAACTAGTGTGCATTTTGTTGAATTTTGGGTCTTTCCTTGTAATAAGTGATGCTTAACAACAATAAATCGCAGAGTAATTTCGTATTTAAATTATTATCTAATAACTAAATAGGACAAAGAACTACTGTGAAAATAAGTGGTAATGTGGAATTAAATTTTAGTTTTGTTTTTCTCCAGTTTTTTTTTTTCCAATTTCTAATTTATCTACCAGTACAAATTTTCCAGTATGAATGAATGAATGAAGAAGTGTGACTTTTGACCCGAATGGTGGGCACTGCAACCATAGGACGTCTATTGTGCCATGGCCCTTAAAAAATTATAGCAAAAGACCCTCCACCATTCTTACGAAGGGTTATATATCTTTCACAGGACTATTAATGATATTGGCAGAATTTGTGGCGATCCCCCCGAATAGCCGAAACCTTACCCGCGCAATCGCTGGACATATACATAAAATGTGATATGTGGTCTCATTGTCCTCCAAACAGAGACGGCATTCCGTTTCTAAAGATAATTTCATTAATAATCTTATTTAGATAATATCTAACCCAGTGATGGCCCGAAAGGATAGCTCTACTCCTGTGGGTATTGTCTCCATAGTCGAAGGATCTCATCAACTCCTTCGATTACTGCAACTCTGGAAGGTCATTCCAGTAGTGCTGTCGTAGCCTTTCAGACCATGTCTTTTTTATCGTTCTGGCTGAAGCCAGACCTAAACCGCAATATGGTTCCGGTCCAATAAAATTAAACGTTGAACCTTGAGCCATCCGCTAATTCATTTCCCTCAATGCACAGTGATCTGACACCAAGTATAACAAGACTTGGTTGTCGGTCGTCAGACATTGGAGAAGTTCGGGACATTCTTTCACCAGCCCTGAAGAGAGCTTATTTAATTAAGAGAGTTAACTTAATTCTAAGCTTGTTACAGACAATGGTCCATCCCCGGCCATTTCCATTTCAAGCCATCACAATTATGTGGACTGGCGGATGGCGTTCAATGGCCAATGGCACGTAACCGTCATTTCTGTCAATAGCGATTGGCATGGGATGGCTACAAATAGCTTCGAGAGCCATTTGAAACGGGCGTTAATGATGTGATAAAAGCCGGAAGACGGTGATCAGGATTTACAGTGAAGGCTGGAGAGCAACAAAGTGAAGAAAAACTACTCTCCAATATAAAACTAGTGACCACACCAGTCTTTAAAAACTTTAAAGACTTTAGAGTGCTACGGCACATCACACTTTGAAATTCGGAGTGGAGCGCCGCAGGGGTTTATCCTCTTCTGGAGCTCAATTCTTCTGCGATGAGCCCTACCAGGGCTAGTTCAGTTTCAGAGACACGTGCCGTTGATTTGACCATTAACTGGCACCCATCACCACATATATGTACAATTCCCCCATTTAGCCCGAGACGCAAAAAAAAAAAAAAATAATTGCAAAGATTGAAATTTTTTCAAAGTATCAGAACTGCAAATACATCGGTACATGGATATGTCTTATATCTACCCAATGTGTCTAACATGTTTTATTGAATCATTTCATCCAGTATAATTAATGATACTGGGATCTTGACATAAACTACGTTGATGTCTTCGACAGAACATATTCCACGCGTTCGGTAGCCATAAGATATATGCATGTACCGATGTATCTGCATGCACTGTAGAAACTCGTCATCAGTTTTCTGACGACGAACTATACAAACATCTGTCCACCGATTTACAAGGCACTTTTCTTTTACACGACCTCGTGTTTGCACGGTTTCAGTAATGAACCTGTCCCCCGATTTAAACCGTAATTTAAATGCAGAATGCACGGGTTTTCCAAAAATTGAGTTAAATATTCATATTAATTTGCAATAAGGACTATACCAGCCTTGTTCTATTGAGAGATGAGTTGGCGTTGGTGTCTACTCGGAGAGGCTAAGTATAAGCCTGTGTAGTTGGGATGTAATATTATATCGGTAAGGGAGATCACCATCTCTACCGATGTTCAATCGGCGATTAAGTCCCTCGATGCCACACTTTCCTTCGAAAATCTAGTGGAGTGCCACACCGCTCTTAAGGTGAGTTGGGCGATTTTTTTCATATCACTCTGTGCTGGAATCCTGACCATAGTGGTTTTAGTTGGAACTACTGCGTGGACGAGCTAAATCGCGCAGGAATGACCAGCAAGGTCAGGAGTTGCTTTTTCATTATCAGGATTACTTTATCAGGATGCAAGAAGCTAGTGAGGACAGATGTGGTTAGCCGAGCTAACATCAGGTGGCTAACTGGCGGTACCTGTCATTGTTGCGACACCAATTCCTAGCCGCTTCTTATAGTGAAGCTGTTCTAGGAGAGAACACATCTCAGGAAAGTCGTGGGGGTTCTCACAGGACATTGTTCAATCGGTGATTACGCTAGGCGTCTCCTACTTCCATACAATGATTATTGTAAAAGCTGTGCGGATGAGGAGTAGGCGGATACCATCCATCATTTCTTGTGCTCCTGTTCTGCACTTGCCGGTGGAAAGTAGATGGGGTCTTCTGCTTTACTGACTTGGATGACTTGGAAGACCTGGATGACCAAAAGGCTTGGACGATCGAAAAGGTCTGGATAACTGAATATATCTAAGAGCTGGCCATCTACATCGCTTCGTCAATAGTTTCGGTTGGTTGGACGACTAGGCTCTCGAGGCATTGAGTTTTTGGAGAATCAGAATGGACCCAGCCGCGGTCTATGTGTGCTGTGCTTTTGCACATCAGCCTAACATCAGAAAAGAAGAAACCTTTGTACATAAGGCATGGTTGGTTTTAAAGGCTCTAAGAAGCATTCCATAAAAGGTAAAATTTTTATTCATATGCAGCAGAACAATGTCCTGCAGAATTTTCTGAAATTACTCTAGCCAACGACAAATTGCGGGTTACACGCCCATACAAGGGGAGAAGAAGCTTCCGAGGTTTCGACGATTTAAACGAAGCAGATATTGCTGAACTAATGGCATACGAAGAATTGGTTGAGGAAAATTGAATCTTCATGCTAAATGAAACAAAGCATCCTGACAATGATCCCGACCAAGATGAGCATGAACAGACAGCGTTAACTGCGAACTCCTGCAAGTCATTCGCGATAGGCTCGCTTTAGGGAGAAAATTGGGCGATCCGTTTTCACAAAAAATTAATTGATATTACACGGTTTTCTGCGGAACCTATCTTCCATGATAGGTGTACTAGGTAAGATGATACGAGGACTAAGCTGTAGCCTACTTTCATGCTAAAGCTAGACCCGATTGTGTCTTTTGATAGTGTATTTGTGGTCGCCAACCACAGTGGTTTTTCAGTGAGTAAAATTTTGACAAACGCATCGAACGGCATCTGTTCTGCATAACACTCAAGAGTTACGACACCGGTACATGAAGTTAATGTGGTGAGAATCGGCTGGAACTTGTTTTGTGATTATACGAAAATTACATTTTTTGTGGAGTGTGAGGTCGAGGAGGGTGAATTTTGGCAGCATGAACAACTCATGATAAATTAAGAGCTTTCCAATGAGTGGTGAACGATTTTCGTTGGATGAAAGCTAACGAAGTTACACTTTCCTTAACAAAATCCTAGCAATTGACACCCAGCGATAAGACATATCTTTGTCAAAATAATATTTAATTTTCTTGCATTGCTTTGATAAATCAACAAACACTTGACAAAGTAACGTTTCATATCTGATCCTTAAAATCCGTAAATTTTTATGTTGTCATAATTTTGTTAATTTCAATTTTCCTCCCGTCAACGTCATAAACTCAAATTTAACGACACAATTCTCAATGAAATTTTATTGACCTACTATAACACAATAACGTTGCCATTTAATTCATAAACAATTGCTCAAAATACGAAACTTTCTTAACGGCCAAAGTTACATTTAGCTGAACAGAATTTATGTCCTTTCAGCCCGTTCGCATCTATCTGACTATGCAATTGTCTTATCGCAACAACTATACGTCGACTTTGATACTGTGGAACAACTTAATATATCCTGACACACGAAACATGGATGTCCTCTAAATTTAATTGATGCTAAATTACGAAAATGGAGCTGTAACTATTTCTTCCGTTCGCCTTTAGATGCACATTAAAGTGCACAAGAGTACGTACTCGTATATTTTCATGGTATCTCTTGGGCACTAAGTACAATTGCAGGATATTCTTAACAATGGTCTGCCAAGATGCAGTTTGTGAGTTGTCAGGAAGTTTTCTTTTATTCGGCATGGCACAATGCAACGGAAACTCATTTTATTGTTGTGTGTGGGATGTTCGTGTACTAATACATACTCGTATATTGTAAATATAAAGTTGTTTGCGAAAACTTTTTTGATGCTCCACGACAAGTATGCACAAGTATTCGTATACAAAGCGGAAAAGCTATACTGCAAAACTGACGATGCAATGTTGTTGCTGTAAGTTTTTCCTGTAATAGACACTTCAGAAACATTTATTGCAATGTCAAGTGGATTTTCAGATAAAATTTTTAAGGAAGTGTCTGTTCGAATGACAGAACCATAGTGAATACGTAGTCATGTAAATGTGCATTAAGCGTTCATGGTAATGTGCTAGAACGAAGTTTTATTGAATGCGATAAAAATAGATTGCAGCGTAGTAATAGATGAGTTGAGATGTCCCGAATGGTGCCGATTTGAGTAGGAATCCCTATCTGGCTGAATGGGTAGAACGCGAGAGGTACCAGGTTCAAATCTCAAGCACGACTTTTCATTAAATAAAAAGTTCATCTACCCAGCTAGGGTAGATTGTCCATTGGAAGATGGTAATTCAAATGGGCCCTCCCCCTCCACTCCTATCCTACAACTAATATCACAAAAACCCACTAGCCCTAACGCCTTAATAACCCGCAACGAGACAGCGTGGTAAGATATCTCAACCCCCTCAGCATGAAAACACAGAACAATCACTAGCCCTCATTCTCCGTAGGCCGGAGTGAACCTAGGATAGGTTCTGCCTTCGTGGATGGTTCCTGAGAGCTACTATTCACGAAGGCAGAGGGTGTTAAGAATCCGCGGAAGTTAAACCGCTACCCAGGGCCGTCGAGAGGGGGAGGGGGCAGAAGGGGCGAAACGCCCCGGGCCCGTGTTTTTCTCAGGGGCCCGAACATTTGCAAAATTGAAAAAAAAAACAAGAAAAAAAAGAACGTATCTACGCACTGAGCGTTTTTTTTTTGCTCCTTGCCCTTTCATCTTTCATACCACTCTGAGGCACTGAGCTGCCGGTCGGCATACATGGGTCCCTACAAAAGTTGAGTAAGTTGAAAAATTATCTACGCTTTGACCTTTTTTTTTGTTTTTTGTTCACTGAGCTACCGGTCGCCATATATGGGCCCCTACAAAGGTTGAGTACCGGGCCCGGATTTTCTCTCGACGACCCTGCCGCTACCAACAACACCTGACAACGCTACACATAGCGACATACATATAATTGCCGATCGCTATCGAGCCAGGCAAGACTAATTGAACTAAAATAGGAAACAACTAAAATTTAATTGGACATTATTAGTCTGAGCGAAACTAGACGTAAAGAAGAGAACATGATTATACTGGAATCGGGCAACATCCTATATCACCAAGGTACCCAATCAGGTAGAACGAGCGGAATAGGATTCCAAATTAACCAAAAATGGGCAGGCAAGATAGTTAACGTCACAGGTATCTCAGATCGAGTAGCCAGCCTAACACTCAGGCTCCCTCAGAGATACACAGTGCAAATCATACAAGTCTATGCACCAACAACGAGCCACACGGACGAAGAAATTGAACAGTTCTATAATGAAATAAACCTGGCTTGGGGCAACAATATCAGCCACTTCAAATACCTAATAGGTGACGTCAATGCTATCATAGGAGGAAAGAAAGACCACGGAATCCTAATAGGAAAATTTCGGTTTGGGCATTAGGAACGAAAGAGGAGAAAGACTGGTCCGGTTCGCCCACCAACATAACCTTTACATAGCAAACTCGTTCTTCAAGAAAAACCGAAATAGAAAATCTACTTGGCAAGCCCCAAATGCAATCACTAAGAATGAAATTGACCTAATCCTAAGCGACAAAATAAGAACAGTTAAGGATGTATTAATAATTAATAACTTCAAGACAGGAAGCGATCATCGTCTGGCTAGAGCAAAGCTTACCCTAGACATAAAAGCTGAAAGACTCAGGTTAGTTAGAAAACCAACAAGACCAGGTATTAACACTGACAACATCAGGGAAAACACCAGTCTCTACCAAGAAATGCTGGATTCTGAAATGCGTAATAAGGACGCAACGTATCTCGCAAATGCCATCTTGAAAATGTGATGAAGAAGTAGATGGCCCAAGCGTAGGCAATAGACTCCGCAAGCTCTCAAACGAAACAAAGGTTCTACTCGGAAAACGCAGGGAAATGAACACACAAAGGACTGAATACACCGAAACCTGCAAAACATTCAGAATGAAAATAACAGAAAACGTGAGAAAATACTATACCTATATATGTAATGAAAAACTTGTAGGGAACACCATCACGAGTAACAGAAGCCTAAAGAAGGCGAAAAGAGCACCACTGATTGGTAGAAAACAGGTGATTTCCATGCTACACGAAAATGAAAGGGTAACCGATAGGAAAAGAATACAAGAGATTATAACCAGTTTCTATCAAGATCTCTACAGAGCCCCCGAAACAAGCCATACAATAGCAGCAGCTCCACCAGTGGCATCTGCAGAAGATGTCCCAGAAGTTCTCACTGACGAAGTGGAATCGGCGTTTAAATAGATGAAAAATGGTAAAGTAGCTGGTAATGACAGTATCACAACGGAATTGCTAAAATATGAGGGCAGGAAAACATGGAAGATCGTGGCCGACGTATTCACAAGCTGTATCAGAACCAGACAAATTCCTGACCAGTCGAACAGTGCCATCATAATTCTGATCCACAAGAAAGGTAGCAGGAGTGACATTAGAAACTATAGACCGATGAGTCTGCTTCCTGCGTTCTGCAAAGTATTCACTAAAATCATCAATAACAGAGTGCAATCAGCACTAGATGCAGAACAGCCACGAGAACAGGCTGGCTTTAGTACTATAGATCACATCTACACACTAAGATAGATCACGAGCAGAACGAAGAAGTACGAACTTCCCCTGGCCCTGGCATACATTGACTTTGAGAAAGACTTAGACTCAATATACCCCAGGGCAATCATAAGAGCACTTATGAGACATGGTATTGAGAAACCATATGTAGAAACACTAACCAACATCTACACGAACGCCAAGCCAAAGGTTAAAGTGTTTGATGACACGTCAGAGTTTCCCACACAAAGAGGTGTTAGACAGGGGGATACCATATCACCAAGACTCTTCAACGCCATTCTGGAAGGAATCTTTCGAGGCATAGATTGCGACAATGAAGACATAATCATAGATGGAGAGCGGCCAAGTCACCTACGATTCAGGAAGAACTACAAACGCTACTCGAAGACCTAAGCGCAGCCAGTGAGACAGCAGGACTGAGAAAAAAAAATAACTGGTGCAACAGTCCAATTTGAACCATGGCCTCGAGATGAGTTAGCATCATCTCATTTTCTAGATCGTGACGGTCTTGTGCAGAGGTGTGTGATCAGCAACAGACTCAACCGAGTTATTTACCCTATAAATGGGTACTCATTTAACATCTGAGTGGGCTCATAGTCCGGCAGGTAAATCCCCTTTTTTATCGAAAACTACCGCATTCAGTAAAAATCGAACCTGGGCCCAGTGCGTAGAAGGCGAACATGCTAACCGTTGCGCCATCCGGACTACACTAGGACTGGGAATGAACCTCAATAAATCAAAGGTTATATATAGGGTAACCAGATAAATAATAGTTTTTCAAATTGTTATGTTTCAGCAGCTGTCAAAGTTACCAATGACATTCAGCTGTCAAAATATTCAGTAAGGTTTGCCATTTCGTTGTGCATCGTTTTACGCTTCCCGAACGTTTGGAAATTATTATAAAATATTATCGAAATTCCGGCTCAGTCGTAAATACGCAACGTGAATTTCGCTGTGAGTTCGGTCGTCATCATGGCTTCAGTGAGCAAGCAATTCGTCGGACCGTGGTAAAATTTGAGCGGGAGTAGACTATTTTGGACCTTAAGCCACCAACCAGACAGAGATTGGTGCGAAGTGAATAAAATATAGCCACCGTAGCAGCCAGTATCGAAGAAGACCCAAAAATGTCAATTCGGCGTCGAATTGGACATCATCAGAGAGTCAACCCGGCTTATTTTACTGTTGGATTTGGGCTTACATCCATATGAGATCATGCTGACGCAAGAATTGAAGCAGGACGACCATAGATAACGCTAATTGGGCGCTGAAAGTGTTGGCGGGAGATCTGATTTTTGACCAAAAAATCGTCTTCTCGGGAGGGGCTCATTTTTGGCTCAGCGGCTACGTCAATAAGCAAAATTGCTGTTATTGGAACTACCACAACCCACAAGTGTTCTACCAAGCATCATTGCATCATCAAAGATTAACTGTCTGGTGCGTTTTATGGAACGGCGACATCATCGGACCTTATTTCTTTCGAATTGAGGAAGGAGACGCCGTTACCGTCAATGATCCTCAGGATAGAACGATGTTAACCGACTTTCTGATGGCCAGAGCTCGATAACATCAATGTATCCGAGCTGTGGTTCCAGCAAGACAGCGCTACATACCGTACAAGCGACGCAACCTTCGAAGTTGTGAAGGAGAAATTTGGCGACTTCGTCATCTCACGGGAGCGTTTATCAATTGGCCATTGCGATCATGCGACTTGACACCCCTGGATTATTTTCTCTGGGGCTACGTCAAGTCCTTAGCCTACGATAACAAGCCAACCCTTTGGACGAGCTCGAGGCCTACATTCGAGTCGCTATTTCCGGAAAACGCCGCAGTTATTCGACAGTCATAAAAAATTGAACCAACTGCTTGAAGCACTGCCAGCGAAGCCGAGGCGGCGATTTGAATGACGTGCTATTCCATACGTAATGGCATGAATGTAGCTCCAAAATAAAGCTAGAATCGATTTGACATCTCACACCGTTGTTGTTTTTTCTTTTTTTTTTTCAAATTTCTTTTCCCATCGTTCTTATCTGGTCACCCTATACAATGAATTTATAACGAGAGGCCAGGATGAAATATCAGTTAATAACACGGATTTTTTGGTACCACAATGGACCCAATGTTGGTCTAAGTGTGCTGTGACACATCACGGCAACCCCTGTACCTAACCTAACGTAACACAGATTTGGAAGTGGTAGATGAATATGTGTATTTGGGCCAAACAATTAACTCAGGATCTATACTACCCGAAATAAACAGAAGAATGAAGCTGGCGTGGAGTGCGTTTGGGGAGAACTCCATTTTCATCAAATCAAAAATGAAATCCCACCTGAAGAGGAAAGCCTTTGATGAATGCTTTCTGTCAGTCATTGTTGTGAAACTTGGACTCTAACAACAGATACCATAAGGAAACTTCAGGTTGCCCAAAGAACAATGGAGAGATGCATGTTGGCATCACAAGAAGAGATAGGAAAAGACTAACGTGGATAAGAACGAAAGCACAGGTAACTGATGTGATCAATAGAATCAGAAGTCTCAAGTGGCGATGGGCCGGGCATTTAGCAAGAATATCGGACAATAGATGGACAACAAAATTCATGCATTGGTATCCAAGGGGAGTGAAAAGACCGAGACGACGCCCGAAACTTCGATGGGACCATGACATAAGAAAGCTAGCAGGCGTAACCTAGAAACGTATAGCCAAAGATAGACAAACATGAAGGGCAATTAGAAGCCAATACTTAGGGGTGGTTACACCATGATCCGTATATGTACATGGTTACTACTACTACTACTACTACTACTACTACTACTACTACTACTACTACTACTACTACTACTACTACTACTACTAATACTACTTAATTGCCCTAAACCCTTGTGGAGCATGGCGCGTCAACTGTTCCATGTGGCCCAGTTGACGTTTCGTTCGCATAAACTGGTTTCGGAGAATGTATTTGCCCGCATGCAACTCCTGCACATCCATCACCACGAACGTCGTCGTGGACGGGATTCGAACCCGAAACGCCGGTAGTCAAACTTGAGACTGATGCCTCAACACACTGCGCTACCGGTCGCCCCAGGAGAGACATACATGGTTGACAAGCTGACAATGATGGTACAAATACAATACATTAAATACTTTATATTCGAAAGGGCCAGATTTGATTAAGAGTAGCCCAGAGAGTATAAATTATCCTTTTGAACGACCCCTTCTCCTATATTACTGCATCTGTAGTCACGGTCCTTATCACACGACCTGTCCGTACATTACTATCTCATTAGGATTGTAATTGTTATCTCCCATCTAAACCAAATCAAGTGTACACAAATATTCTCTCCGACACCCACCGGTTGTCGATTACAATCTGCAAAGTCTGGAGTCTGAGTCAATAAAATCCTGAATCGATACAAATTGATGCCAATTAATAATCAAGCAAACAATGCATTTTCATTGCACATTCAAATGACTGATCAGTTGCGGCCCAATCAATTCTGCTGGGAATTCCGTCAGTTCTGTACATTTGTAGCACCGTTCCCAACGCTTTGTTTCTTGCACAATGTACACACCTTTGAACTTGTAACGTGTATCTATCTGGTCCGAACTTGGATGATGATAATCTGCTTATTTGCGTAATTTCAGATACGCCTAATGGAACAATTGGAATCCCATTTTATACGGACACATCCCATGTAATGCATGGCTTGTGTGTGATGTGTGTAGTATGTAGTATACTACACTACATACAATATTCTGCTTGCATGCGAACGAGCAATACTCGTTCTTCTCTTTGCATAGATAAAGTTGTTTTAATTTGGCACGCAATGGGGTACAGAATCCGCTGGTGCACACGGTCTCCCAGGCTGATGCAGTTGGTATGTTCACTTGGAGCTGACACACGAAAACCATTAACAAATTTAAAATTGAAATGGATCGAATCATGAACTTGAAAATCGAATTTTATTTTATTTTTAGGCTATGTATATAGGTACTTACTCATGTATGTACAATATATGGAAAAAATGAATGTATGTATATTTTTTTTAGTTGCTATTTTGTCTGATATTTGTGCGTGGAGGGTATTATGACAACTTTTTGGTGGAACATGCATGCATCTAGATACAAGGGATAATGTTAAACCAAAGGGATCAAATTCGGGTTTATTCGGCTTAACGAGCTTTAAAATCACCGAAAAATGTAATTTTTTTCAGCTTTTTTTATGCTACAAAATTTCCAAATAAACATACTTATTCAGGGTGGTCCAAATACAAGTTTCTTTTTAAAAATGCAATAAAATGAACAAAATTAAATTTTTTTCCATGTATTATGGCTTCATTAGTAAGAGCAAATATGCCCATTAATGATGAAACACAACTTCGTTCAAGTGGCTGCCTTGGCTGGCTTCGCAGTAGCGCATTCTGTCATTCCAATTTTTCAAGACCATGTCGACGGTTTCGGGCTGTAGCTCACGGATTGCTTGGATGATATTGGCCTTAAGTGCTTGAATCGTTTCTGGATTGTTGGCATAACATCGGTCCTTCACGGTTCCCCAGAAAAAAAGTCCAAAGGGGTCAAATCGCAGCTCCGAGGCGGCCAAGACTACTGATAACACGATTTGGGAATTTGGTGCGTAAAAGATCGATTGTGGCATGGCGCGCCATCCTGCATGAACCAGAGGTTGTCCAAATCCATGTCTTCAATTTCAGTAAAAAAAAAGTCGGATAACATGGCTCTGTAACGTTCACCGTTGACCGAAACGTTTTTCCCAGCATCATTTTCGAAGAAAAATGGTCCAATGATGCCACCACTCCACAATCCGCACCAAACTGTCACTCTCTGTGGATGCATTGGCTTTTCCGCAATAAGGTGCGGGTTTTCCGAGCCCCAGATGCGGCAATTTTGTTTGTTAACGTAGCCTCCGAGATGAAAATGCGCCTCGTCAGAAAAGATGATTTTTCACCCAAAATCGTTGTCCAATTCAAGCTGCTCTAAGGCCCAAACTGCGAAGTGATAACGAAGCGGATGGTCATGCGCCTTCAATTGCTGAGTCAATTGGACCTTGTAAGCGAATAATCCGAGATCTTTGTGCAGAATTCTCTTCAGGCTAGTGCGTGAAAAGTTGAGCTGTTGAGATCGATGGCGAGTTGATGTTCGTGGAGTGAGTCTCACACTCTCGGCTACAGCAGCTACATTCTCGTCTGTGCGCACCGTACGACGACGGGGACCATGAGGGTTGTCCCCTAGCATGCCAGTCTCACGAACTTTTTGCACAAACTTGCGTACAGCAGGCGCGGTGGGTACTTTATTTCGGCCGAAACTTCTTTTCAAAAAACGCACTGTTTGGGCTACACAGCGCTTACTTTGGAAATAAGTTTTCAATATTTCCCAACGTTGTTCAAGTGTATAGTGACTCATTTCATTCTGCGGAGGTATGATACTGACTTTCTGTCAAGATTTCGAGCGGGAAACAGCTTTCACTGTCAAAATAACATATGATTTAAAAAGAAACCACTAGATGGCCCACCCTGTATAATAAATATTGACTCTTAAACGACGGCCAAGGCCCCAACTCGGGCTATAGCGCCACAATGATGAATGACGATGATTTAATAACGGTTAAAGTAACAAGTTGAATTGTTTAACGATGCCAACTCATTGCATAAATGACACAAAACAAATGATGGCGTTTATCGCCACTTTAAGGCACGCCCCATGCAAATACATTTTTATTTTGATCCATTTGCTTTCAAGTTGTCTATGACGTGCTTTGAAAAATGTTGTCCGCAAGGAACTAATTCTTTAGGTACGCATCCTTGAGTAAATCTGTATTTGACATAACTTTAAGTTACCTTCGAGGCCAATATGCCTTTCGGTAATTTATGTCCGTTAAGTCCTTTATATCCTGTATTTCCCTTCTATCCAGAGAATTTGTATCATCACTCCGATCCAAAAAAAGTGCCCATATTTGCTCGTTAGGTTTCTATTTTAATTCATGCCCATGAAGGTATGTACTGTTTTTCTGACCAAATACGCAAAATATCATCAACACTGCTCAATTGCCCTAACCCCTTGTGGGGCATAGCGCGTCAACTGTTCCATATGGCCCAGTTGACGTTTCGTTGATATAAACTGGTTTCGGAGAATGCAGTTGCCAGCATGCACTTCCTGCACATCCATGGCCACGAATGTCGTCGTGGACGGAAAAGCTCAGTGCAAATATTAAGTAATAGTAAGGTTAAAGGGGTTTTCGTGTGAACCAGAATACATAGGCAAACACTAGGCACATTGTGATACCCTATAGACTCTGCAATCCGAGTCCTATCTATTCTTGAACCAGCCAGAACTGTTGATAAAACGTTGCCGCTGGTCGATGTTAACATCTTTAAGGTTGTCCAAATCGTTAAATATAAGGACATCAGGGGGCCATACTAGATGAGAGGTACACTCCTCCCCATCCTCAGCCCCACAACTCCTCACAGCATGTTCGCCGATTAGACAATGTTGTACAATATACATATTGTAACCCACAAGAGTCCCAAGGTCTTTTCAATTCAGCGTCGGTAGCTCCACAGAGCGTTTGGGATCGTTTGAGTACTAAATGGTGTAGCAATGGAGCCCGGAGGACGAGGGTTATTATGGCCGTGAAGGCCTGAAAACACAGAGTGTTGAGAAACCGCTCTCCTCAATTAATCTCCGATTCTCGGGAAGGAGGCGACATTCCTCACGAGGTCACAGAACTTCTGAAACGAAACAAGGCAGATCAGGACTTCTCAGGGATAGGGAAACGCTACGTTAAAAGGATGTGGAGGGGAAGGAACACCAGTCCTACGGTCTGCCTGGGCAAAGTGTTGGCGTATAGCCAAAATTCAACAACGGAAGTGCCTAAGCACTCCGAAGAGTTTAAGGACTGGTGTGGTGGGGCAACCAATATATGAGGACCCGAGGTGAAGTTGGGTATACCTAAATTTTGGGCCCCACTTTGGGCGCCAAATATATAACGGACGGTCTGGTGGACATCCTGAGATGCCTGGGGGGACGGAGCCTTAGGTAACATAATAACCGTGAAGGTCGGGCCGTACCATCTGGCGAAGAAAACGAGCTAAGAGCGGCCTATGCTTGCTGTAGCTCAGTTCGGGATATGTGGGCGGGGTTTTCGCCGCTCGTTGCCCCTGTCCTTTACGTATTAACAAAAATTCATAGGCCTGGGGAAGACAACACAAACAGGGGAGGTAAAAATGTGGAATAAAAAAAAATAGTCGATAAGTATGGAATGGTTGACGGACGGATCAGACGCCCACGCCGCCGCTCCTGGGTCCGGGTGTAATGGGACCCTCGGCCTCTGGTTTCGTAACACCATCAGATCACTACTCATAAGGTGCTGCTTCGATTTGCCTGTGGGAGCAGCACTACCAGACCATAATATGGTTCATTACAGGTGGTTCAATACAGAGCAGCTTCTACTTCGAGGCCTGCCAAGAAGAAGAAGCTGAGGACAAAGTGTGCTGCTAGAAATATAAAAAAAACAGAAACAAAGGCGAGCTGGGCACCGGAGTCAGCCGACAACCACTGTAGAGGGGAAACATTGGCAAAGAGAAAAAAATACTAAGTATATTTCCCAATCATTCAGATGATCAGCAGGTTCAAAGAATTATGAGGCCAGTAGAGGCGCAACACTACATTCCTTGTCGTAATTCACTCATAAACTCCGTAAGCTGCTAAGCACATGAATAATAGAAAAATGTAATACTGTGTAAATAAATTTTTTAAAGTTACTTATAAGGACAATCCTGGCAAACAAAAAGGTCCTCCGCGCTTCGTCCGGTCACCGAAGAAGCTCCAAATGCCTTCAATTCGAAGCATTTATGGAGGCCTTAAATACGTGGCCAAACAAGACGAACACACAGCCTGGACTGCCTTGTTAGACTGACTCTAAAAGGAAAAACTACTCTATAGGAAGGATGGGGGTGCTACAGAGGAAAGCACAGCTACTTGAAGGGAAAATACGTGAAGTAAAGATGGCTAAGTCCTAAGACTTAGCATTCTTAGACTTAACGACAGAGATGGTTGCTATGAAGGTGGGCACATTACAATGGGCAGATGTTAGCAGACACCGAAGTGTCTATGGGGATGGAGTCACTGTTTTTCGGAGTGACTGTCCAGGTTCAGTGGCGCTATCTGGCGAATATTCCCCGTACACTTCTCTCGACCTATAAAGCTCCGTAAAAATGCCGAACCTTCTATGTCAAGAAGGGTAGAGTCCGTTTCACCTGGATCCGGACCCGTGCCAGGTACATGAACTGGTCGACAGCCAGCCAGTGTCATATTTAGTTTATTTTATATTTAGGTGCGTTCTTTTGTGTATCTATCGAGTATAGCGTAGGGTAACGAACAATCATTTTTGTTTGTGTAATTCGTAGTCGTTACGCTACTCTACACTAGATATAAACACAAAATAATGAACATTTGCTTGATTTTGTGATTTTGTACCATTTTGGTAGGTCTTTTTTACCCAGGGACAAGAGTTTTCAGAACAGCCCTTTACCCTGACAACGACTGCCATAACAGATGTACAGAAAACGGTTGTCGCCGCGCCGGATTTTCATGGACAATTCGACAAACAATTACTCAATTCCCATAAACTCTTCAGTGTTCGCTAACACCTGTCCATTACAATTATTTTTTTCAGTGGATGAAAATCCCGACGAAGGCTCATCGAATCCCGAGTTCATAGGTTTCAGGTGAGGCGATAGCGCTGAAAGCGATGTGAAAGCCGTGGCTTCTCTAATACAGATCTATCAGCGACTCAGTTAATGAAAACTTTAATAATTAAAATTGCCTCTATTTATCTTGACTTCAATAATTAAATCTCCTTTTCTATTTCGTTCCAGTCAGAAACCCTGTATTATAAACTTTATTGATTGGTTCAAATGCCACTTCTGCATGTGCATTGGTTTTTATTATCGGTAGTTAGGAAAAAAATATTTTTTTTTTAATTCTGCATCCTTTACAAAGTTTCCTGAATATGCCATAGATTTCAATTAATAAACTCACTCAGTTTGATTATTGGTAAAACTTTTTTTTATTCTATGCAACGGGACGTTCAGAACTTTTAACTATCCTCTACGTCCATTATGAAAAAAAAGAATGGGGTGGACTTTTTTCTCTACTTATTCAATTTTGCCACGAACTGCACATATGCTGGATTTGCATTTTCTATTTTTCGCAATTTAAAGCAATTTAAAAACTCATTCTTTATCGACAGCAATGAATCTCCTAAACGGATACAAACACGAAATCCTGGTGAAATTGTGACGCTGTTGCTATAGACAGGCACTTGTTAACGTAGCGAATGTTTCGTCGTTAAATTTACATAAAATTCACTCTGGCAAATTTTATTGAGCGCTTTGATGCACTTCGTGCGTGATTGCATTTAACTAGTCGCGAATTTGAATGCAATTAATTTACTTTGTTGGCCCAACAAAGTCTGAAACTTTGTTAGAAGCACTCGTAAAAAAACATAGAACAAAAAAATAAAATAAAAGGACTCTATCCAGGCGTTGTGAAGAGTTCACTCTATGGGAATTGAGTGGGTTTCTGGAGTGTTTTTTTTAAGTTTTTAATTTACCGATGTTATTATGGTGTAATAGTTCAAATAGTTCCAGTTGATTTTGAATGCAATGGATAGAATTAGGTTAGTGCTAGTTTAATTGAATAAATTTAATAGAGAAAAACATTATCATTAAATTGGATGGTTGGTAAAGAGTTTTGCGCTGTGCTGAAATGCATAGCATTTTATGGAACTAGATATATATAATAACAGAAAAGTGTAATATAGTAGATAGTAGTAGTTTGATCAGTAACACATCATAAACTTTAACCAAGCTTCCACTCAGGGGAACTATCATAAGACAACAATTAATTTGAGGGACCGGTAGCTCAGTGCGTAAAGGCACCAGTCTCATGCCTGACTACCGGCATTTCGGGTTCGAATGCCGTTCACGACGACATTCGTGGGCATGGATATTTGTGTTGTCTTTTCCCTGTGGTGTGGGGCATAATAATAAGTCACTTTATCTCCCGGTTTGTCGCAATTATGCGGCTAAATGGGAAAGCAGGAGGTACATGCTGGCAACTGCATTCTCCAAAACTAATGCCAACTGGGCCACATGGAACAGTTGATCCCACTAGGGGTTAGGGCAAAAGTCATAGACATAATACCAATTAAATTATATTATCATTTAACGAATTTACTAAAATTTAGGAAACAAAATTGTATAGGTTCGTTGATAAATGAATATGTCCTCGACACAATTGGCTTTGATCAATTTTATTGGCAAAACTTTTCATGGCAGGATGCCAATTTGCATATTTACCACGTAAATAGCCCTCATGGACACAATCAGGCCTTTTTAGTTAGCTTGGTGTCTATGTAGAAATAACAATCCTCGTCTGAACAGGTGTGAAAATTATGGACATTTTAAACATGATACATAGTACATCAACATAAAATTGATATAAACACTCAAATATTTCAACAATTTAAAATAATTGGACACAATCATGTCGGATATAGAACGTATGTAAATTCAAATTACGCGTATGCAGTTACCATGAACAACTCTTTCAACTTAAAAGGGCTGAGCAATTATATGTCAGTTCGTAGACAGGATGAATAGCGGACATTTTGACGTTTTTATTTACATGAACTAACCGTCAAGTTAGAAAAATATATGCTAATTGCCTTGACCCCTCCAGTGGCATGGGCAAATCTATTGTATAACATTTTTTGCATTGTTGTCGTTTCGATAGCATATCTACTTTTCGAATATGCAGCTGCTAACGTGAGAGTTATATTAGCACCCACAGGCAGTTTTTCTGTGTGCGCCGAGGATTGAACCTCTATTTTCTAGATCGTAGAGCGGTGACCGAACGAACACTGCCACCGAGCTCATCCGCTTAGACGGGTATGCATATTGAACCGTGATTAAATTAATTTATTTATTTTAACGCTGATTGGCAGAGAGCTTTGTTAGCTTGATAACAGCTACTGTCTTCGCGCCCGGATTTCTTTATAAAGCTTCCTGCCTTATAAATGCCTAGAAGTGCACTTCAGATCAGAAGCGATCAATGGAGAGTAGCCATATTGTGTGTGATATGCAGTTCGGAGCAGAACAAGAATGGCACGCGTCAAACTTACAAAACTGCTCTAGATTGTGCCGGTTTTTAGTGTAATGCGAATTAATTTTGTTAACATTGATCTTCACTGCACAAAAAGGAAAAAAACCCCAGCTAATATTTTCAACTCCGTTCGTGTTAATCAATTCCATTTTCCCTTTTATTGAGTACATTTTGTTTAATTAACTTAGGCCCGTTTTCTCAATGTCTCGTTAAACTGCCAGTTGGTTATCCGGGACGCAAAATTTAACCTTTGCGCATACGCTAAGGTAACGCTCAAAATATGGTAATGCAGTGGACAGCCCAGCTAATGCAGTAGAAAGTCAGCTGATTTTCTTGGCGGAATTCTGCCGCCTGTTCTAGTCTACATCTATGCCATCTCTCAGCATTATTTTGCGGCTGAGTTGGTTTCAAATCCTCTTCCTTCGAATGAATTTCCAGAACTCTGTTCCTTGTGACCGGTTTAATTGTCTCATTTGAATGTGCAAACGTAAACAGTTCTTGCTGTCAAAATCTCAGCAGCCCGTATCAGTTATTTGGAATTATTGTCTGATAAATTCTTAACTGGAAGATGAGTGCCGTTAAACATTTATCTATAGGATAATCTTTATGCAATGTCACAATGTTTAGTACATTGTGAAAACGGCGCTTAATCTTTCAATTCAATAAAATCTTCATATATCGTATATTAAATACGACAAATGAGCATGAACACCTCTCAAACGACCCATCGAATTTTCTGTGCTACGAGATAAACAGCTGATTTAAGTAACAGCTGATCGACTGTCAGTCATTACAATTATCATGTAATAATACTTGGCTTGAATTTAAGAACGATCCGTGCCATAATATATTCGAGATTAAAAATGGGTCAGATTTGCAAGTTCCCATTCGTTTAAAGTGCACCGTTTTGTCCGGGGCCTGATTTTCAAAATCGAGTCGAGGGGTGAGGTTAATTTGTTTGCTAGTGAATTTGAGGCGCTGTCCAGCTGTTCTACATACGAAATACGACATGGGAAATAACACACCCGAATCTATGTTTTCCGTCGGGTGTCGTATTCGGTGCCAAATACGAGGCTAGTGTCATTAATGACAACTAGTTTACGATTTACAACGCGGTTGTACGATTTACAACAGCGAGCATGAATCCCCCTAATACCTATAACTGACGTTGCACGCCAAGTTCCTTTAATCGCCGATGAACTTCGAGAACTGAAGACACTGGAGTCAAAAGGAACACAAGTCCCATTTTCTCAATGTCCTGTTAAAATCTTTAGTTGGAATAAAGTGCCTGTTAGCGCAATTTCATTTTCTCGATGTCTGTTTAGCGTTTCGAGAACTGAAGACACTGGAGTCAAAAGGAACACAAGTCCCATTTTCTCAATGTCCTGTTAAAATCTTTAGTTGGAATAAAGTGCCTGTTAGCGCAATTTCATTTTCTCGATGTCTGTTTAGCGTTTATCCGAATCGAAAACGCTAAAGGGAACATTATCTGCCCTTTATTCTATTCTATTATATACTTTGGGGGATAGCCGAAGCAGACCACTAACGTTTGGGTCCCTTTTCGCCCCCTCCCGGTCATCAGTGACTTCCAGATGTCGACTGATAATTGTCGACCTCTTTCTTCATCACTGAGTCCCGTGTTATTGCTAGCATTTGTTTGAAGCTGAGTTCACTCATGGCTTCTACACTTATCGTGTGCCTGCCTGTGATCCTCAACCTCGTGCTAGTCAGTGCTGGACATTCGCACACAATGTGTGCCGCCGTCTCGGCCTCCTCCAGGCATAGCCTGCAAACGTCATCTTCCCCGATTTTCATCTTGGCCAGATGAGCCTTAAAATTACCATGCCCTGTGACCAAGGCAGTTATCCAGCTTAGAGTACTCCGTTTATAACTAAGTACCTTTCTCGCTTCCCTGCCTAAAGGGCTGGTCATTGCATTCCGAGCTTGTTTGCAAGTGACTAGCTCCTGCCATCTTTGTTGATGCATGGAGTCCATCCACTTCCCAACCTTCGCTCCAATCATGCCGTTCCCCAGAGCAACTCTGGGTTCTGGGCCAATGAAAGTTGCCGCAGATCCCTGTTTTGCTAGGGCATCCGCCGCCTCATTTCCTGTTGTACCTATGTGTCCTTTTACCCACATCAGCGTAACCTCATTTTCTGAGGCACACGTGTTGAGCTTCCGGACACACTCTAGTACCAGTTTAGAGTTTATGTTCGTCTGCTGCATGCGTCTGATCACCGATTGGTTGTCCAGTGCAATAAGGATTTTCTTCCCCCGCACCTGACCTTCAAGCAAGTGGTCCAACGCATGCAACAAGCCAAGCATCTCTGCCTGGTATACGGACACATACTCTCCTAGACTAAGCGCACATGCTAGGTTTAGCTCTTCAGAGTAAACCCCCGCCCCCGCTTTACCGTCCATTAAAGAGCCATCAGTAAAAATGCTGATGTCATTGTACATACACTCATTATGTATGTTTCCATCTGCAATGTGAGTCTTGTGTAGTCTTTCAACTACCCTACGTCTACTCATGCCTTCTACCGGCATTAGAGTCTCCCTGACCTCATCATGAATAATGTCTAGGATGCTCTTATGACCGCTGCTAGTTCCAAAGCGATGCCACATGGCATCCCTTTCCATGCGTATTGCCGAAAGCGCCGCCGTTTTCTTTATAAATAAGTCCAACGGCGGCAGTCCCAGCAATGCCTCCATTGCTCGCGTTGGTGTGGTGCGCATTGCACCACATATGCTTACGCAAGCTATCCTTTGTACCCCATCTAGCTTCTGCCTTGTGGTATTCTGCATGGCTTTTGGCCACCATACCACTGATGCGTAGGCTAGAATAGGTCTTACCATCATTGTGTAAATCCAGTGTGTCGCTTTAGGTGAAATTCCCCACCTACGAGCACACACTCTCTTACATTGATGCAAAATCCTTTTCGCTTTTTGGATCTTTTCATCAACGTGAACATTCCAAGTTAGTTTCGCATCTAAGGTAACTCCTAGATGCTTCACTTCCTTGGACACCTTGATTTCCGAACCAAAAAGCCGTAAGGGAGTTATCTCTATGTCTTTCCTCTTACGAGTAAAAATCATAGTGTTTGATTTACTAGCGTTTATGGTTAGCTCTTGCTCATTACACCATTCTTCGGTTACTTTGAGAGCTTGTCCCATGCAACCTAGAATTGTGTCCATGAACTTTCCACTGACCGTGAGTGCCAAGTCATCGGCGTATCCTACAGTGTGTACGCCCATCGAGTCCAGCTTCCAGAGAAGACTGTCCACGGTCATGTTCCACAGTAGAGGCGAAAGAACACCTCCTTGTGGGCATCCTCGGACTACCTTACCCCGTATTCTGTCACATCCACTGCTAAGATTTACCGCCCTCTGCTTAAGCATAGAGTCGATCCACTTAATTATAATGTAATCAACCCCCCGCTCAATCAGGGCGTTCCTTAGTTTGGTAAAGGAGATTTTATCAAAAGCACCCTCTATATCCATAAAAGTAGACATAGCGATCCCGCCATTGTTAATCTCTCTCTCTGCAACTCTAACAAGTTCATGTAGAGCGGTTTCCGTAGATCTGCCTGCTCTATAAGCATGTTGGCACCTACTCAGAGGACTATACATTAGCGTGGTGTTCTCCAGGTAGTCCACCAACACCCTTTCCATTGTTTTCAACAGGAATGATGTAAGGCTAACCGGCCTGAAGGACTTTGCCTCTGTATAGTCTTTCTTTCCCGGTTTAGGCAGGAAGACCACATTAGCCTCCCTCCATGCCTTCGGGATGTAGCCTGCTCAAAGACAGGCGACGAATATATTCCGGATCCTATCTAGTAGAGCGCTCATGCCCCACTGTAATAGTGCCGGGAATATTCCGTCCATTCCAGCCGTTTTAAATGGAGCAAAAGAGTTTATAGCACTTTTGACTCCATTTGGAGTTATTATCCTCTCAGCTTCTTGTTGACTTACCCCACCAGCTCCCATGTTAGTTTGAGGCCATGGTTGGTCTGACTTGAAACTTCCAGGAAAATGTACCTCCATCAGGGCCTGCAACGTTTCTTCCACTGTTTCTGTCATGGAACCATCAACTTTGCGTATCAGCCCCATTTTCGAAGCAGTGTCTTTCGATATCATCTTCTGTAATCTGCATACTTCTGACGTATCCTTCATGCTAGAGCAGAATTCCCTCCACGTATTTCGTTTCCGAAGACGTAAGGTTCTTTTCAGCTCCCTCTTTTTATCCTTGTATAGTTCCCAAGAGTGAGAGTCTCTCTCCCTCATGTAACGGTTAAAGGCTTTCCTTGTCTCTTTTTTCATAGACTCCAGTTCCCTACTCCACCATGGTGTTGGGTCCTTTTCGTCCACTACTGTGGAGGGACAAGCGTGTTCGAAGGCGCGATTAATAGCGGAGTTCAGTTGTTCCACTGTTCGCTCTATCTCGACCGTATTCCGAGGTATTCCGTCTTGAATATCCTCGACTTGTTCCAATAAATATGTCTCGTACTTAACACGATCAGTATTTTTTGGCACTCTTATACGTTTGCGTTCGCTACTCCGTTTTCTGCCATACAGAATTTCAAACTGGATAGCCCTGTGATCAGACATGGTTAGCCTGTCCACCACTCTCCAATTCTGAACTCTGTCAAGCATATTAACAGAGCTTAGGGTAATGTCGATCACCTCAGCCCTTCGTGCATCCACGAAGGTGGGAGCGACCCCCTTGCTTGCTACCAGCAGATTGTACTTTTCCACAAATTCTAGCAGCTGCTGTCCTCTGGGATTTTCATCTGTGCTGCCCCACACAGTGTTGTGCGCATTGGCATCACAGCCCATGATCAGGCCCATATCTCTTTCTTTACAATACCTTACCAGATTTTCTACTTCCTCTGATGGAGGTGGTTCTGGTGCATCATAAGGGAGATATGCTGATGCAATTAGGAATGATCCTGCACCACTGCCGATCATTACTACCGTAAGATCAGGCGAGCAGAGATGCATCATTTGTACTGCACGTATTCCATGACGCACCAGGATGCATGTCCTTATTTTACCGTCCACCTGTGCATGGTACAGATTTGCGGTTTGTTGTGACAAACCCCTAATTTTGTTTTGTAAAATCCAGGGTTCCTGTATTAAAGCTATGTCCAGTTTCTCTTCATCAAAGCATCTCGTCATCATCGCTGATGCCGCTTTACTATGATGAATATTCAGCTGGCACACAGTTAGTGTTTCTTTGTTCGGGCCCGCCACCATCCCTGATAGTCAGCAGATTGAACGTTGATCAGAGTGCACGTTGTCTGAACTAACCTCTCCGCGCCTTCTGGCGCGTCATTGTCCGCTCCAACAACGCCTCCCTTCTTCCCTGGAGCGTCTTCTTCAGAGACTAACCTCTTCAACCCTTGCGAGTCTTCGCTGTCCGTCTCATTGGAATTCCTCCAGCCACTTTCTCCAAGAATGTCTTGATGTATTTTCATATTCTTGTTTTTATTTATTGATTCAGGTTTGGGTTTCCCGTTCTCGGACCACAGCCGAGGCAACTGCCAGCATATTGCTTCCCGCTACTCCCCGCCCCTATAGGAACATTATGACGATCCGGCCGTTCTTTCCTCTCTTTGTGCCGCGAAGCAGACTCCCTCGCGACCTCCCGAAAGTTCCGTAGGCGTTCATGCCACTCTGCACCTGCTACCCTTGAAGCAAATCAAGGTTTCTCTCCTAGTCTAACAGATCGCTACTCTGTAGACCGCGGTTCAACAGGTGCAAGAAAGGAGCAAAGTGAAGTGTTGGATCCGGAACCCCGCAGGTGAACTTTCACCTCAGTCACCAGCTCCAACCTCACACCTGGTCGCCGTGCCACCTATGCAGAGAGTTTCATAGGCGCCCCTTTGCCAACGTACGGTCGGGGAGACAGTTTACACTACCCATACAACTGGTTATTGTACAGATGTGTGGCAGTAACTTGCTCCGTTTGTGATGACCATTTGCGTCCCTGGTCACCTTCCCCCGATGGGCACGGTCGCATAACACCCCGGGGATTTAGGATATTTGACACTCCGTATGGGCTACCTTCGCCAAAACTATAGAACACAAGAGTTGGCCAAGTAGGGAGTGTGTCGATTGCTTACATATCGCAAAACGGCGGTACTCGCGTAATGTGATAGTACACGCAACCGGCCCCATAGCTCAGCCTTCGCTATTCGCGAAGTTACCAGCGGCCACCACGCGGAGGTGCTATGTAGACTTGCCCATGAGTTTCCCCACAGACCTGACCACAATTTCATTTTCTCGATGTCTGTTTAGCGTTTATCCGATCGAAAACGCTAAAGGGAACATTATCTGCCCTTTAAATTTTATCAGAAAGATAAGTTTCAAAGTTCGCCACCAAGTCTCCGCTTAATCGTTTATTCATAACGAAATTCCAACATCTTGCAATCAATTAAAAGTTTATCCAAAATAAAAACCCAACACCATGTCTCTGGTTGAAAGTTTATCCCAAACAAAAAGTCAAGGTACGTTCCATTCTTTTTGGCTTGGTAATTTAACCGGCGTATGAGAAAACAAAAATATTTTTTCGGCCAGTGCATCGCTTGGATAAGCTCATTCCCTTGTTAGTTATCGGGCAGTTTAACGAGACATTGAGGAAACGGGCCTAAGAGAACTAAGACTCTGTTAGTGGATATGATCGAAAGTGAGCACTATGAGGAGAAGAGAGAATCAGAGAAAGACAGTGTTCAAAAGTTGACAAATGCAGATTGATGGCCAGTCGGTGAATAGAAACATAAATCTTTCTTGTAGAGATAAATCCCATTAAAAGTGTGAATAATCCGAGTCCGAATCTGGATGCGGTTGATACGAAGATGCGCTCTTTTATCCGACTTCCCCGAGAAAGAGGTCTGGGGAAATGACCGTGAAAATCACCGGAAAAAGTAACTAAACCTGAAGTATTTTTTTCATCCACAGTCCCGAAAATCATTAATAGTTTCAAGAAGCAGGAAATTAGGCAACATTTCCTGAAATTCTTTGAAATTTTCCCAGAATAAATTATGACTGATCCATTCCCAAGTATGCTGCCTTCCACGAAAAGGCGCCCTCAAAATAGAGCCACCCCGGTAGCCGGTAGCCCGGCGGGCTAGCACGCCTCTGCTGGCTAGAATAATAAATAACGGGTACGACACGATAGAGCCATGATACGGTGCCCATCAACAGGGTTAGTAGTCTGAACCTTTCCGTCGAACTATCAATATATCATCATCATCGTGGCGCGACAGCCCGACGTCGGGCCTTGGCCGCCTGGATCGTTGTCCCCCAATTAAGTCGGTCACTTGACCGCGTCCTCCAATCTTGGAAACCCAGTAGTTGTTCGTAGTCCACATATACTGAGCTCTCCCAACGAGATCTCGGTCGTCTAGGCAGTCTCGCTCCGTTGACACGTTCTGCATTCATTACTCTCTTTGTCATGCGATCATCGTCCGTTCGTTGTGCATGCCCTGCCCATTGAAGTCGTTGTAGTTTCGTAGAAGTCGTTGATTTTCGAAACTTCCAGCTCATCGTACAGTTTATACAACTCATGGTTGTACCGGATGCGCCATCCATCTCCATCGCAAAAGCCCCGAGAATTCGCCGTAGAACCTTACGTTCAAATGTGTCTAGCATGTTTCCGGAGGCTTCAGTTAGGGCCCATGCTTCGCAGCCATAGCATAGCACTGGGCGTATAATGGTTTTGTACACGCGGAGCTTCGTGTTTCTGTGCACATGCTTCGATTTCATTATGGGGGGAACCGAGAAGAAAGTATTATTAGCTGTATCCGTCGCTTGATTTGGTCAGTTTCGTTGACATCCCTTGACAAGTTGCAACCCAGGTATATGAAGTTATTCTCGAACTCGATGTTGAGGTCCCCCACATTGATGCTCGGTTGTACAGGTGTCCCTGTCGTCGATTGCATCATTATCTTTATTGTCAATGGTCCAATGATAAAAAAAAAATAAAGACTTGGGTACTATCACCAATGCTTCAGTCAATTTAAAAAAATACCATCTGTTAAATTAAGTCCTGTTGGAGAATTTTTCTTAATTTTTAACTTAGGATTGATTCCGGTGGATAGAGATATTTGGTGAAAGGAATTACACCTCAGGTACAAAAGATATGTCCGATGTCTCATCTTAATGTTGTGTGGTATGGTATCGAAGAGAGAAAAAAACCAAACCGAACCGTATATACCCTAGACTTGTACAGACCTAGTGGTGATAGCAAAAGTACCAATTGGCAACGACCATATGCATTAAAAGTGAATTTCCTATATGGCCAGTTTCTAGGGGAGGTTGGCACTCATTCAGAAGGATCTTGACCAGTCTCGAAATCAATTGAATAACCCATTCTTCAAATATTTGTCGAATTTTTTAAGTCGCCAGCTTCATACCATTGAAAGTTATTGCTTATTTGAAGTCTTACTTGTAGTGGAGGTAGAGGTTTCTTTTGTCGAATCATGCGCATTGTTAATAACAACCAAGTAGATCCTACTACAAACATTTTACCAAAATTTCAAGTCTATAGCTTTATTCTACCGAAAGTTATCGTTCGACCGGGCAGACAGAGAGACATGGCTAAATCGAATCAGGAGGTGACCCTGATCATTTATTTATATATACATTGCTACACCTCCGGAGCCTCCTTTAAGGTGTTACATATTTTCGTGGTGACAAAAACAATATAGGGTATATTGTTATACCCTATACTGTAAGTCTAGGGTATAAAAAAGAAATCGGTGACCGAAATGACCACAAAACTCCGACTTCAGACAAACAATTTTTATAGCAAAATCGGGAAATTTGTGATTAGTTGAAAACAACAAAACGAACATTTAACATTATTTAGATTTGCTACCGCAAGCTTTATTCACCAAGCGTAAATACGAGTATACTCTTATCCAGCTACCTTATGTATTTTTTATGTTTACAGGCAAATAACCTAAACGAAAGTTCAAAATGACTAGTCAAAAATTGTTATTTACTGTGGCAGTTATCACCTTAGTTAAACCGGCACTACTTCAAAGACCTGACTTTTCCGTGGACATAATAAGTCGTCTGCGTGGTAATATTCTGCAAAATTTAACAAAAACCCATCAGTTCGAAAACAATGTGGTAACTAGCCGTCTGGATGCATCGTATCCGATTCGTATGTTTTACAGAAGTTTCCGCGAACTATACAGCAGGTGAGTAAGCCCATTATTCACATAGTATTGTAGTAGTGCTACAGAGCAGTAACAATTTAACTACACCCTACTTAAAAGTCAATCGGGAACGAACCTCCCGATTAACTGACTTCGAATCGTAATTATAGATTCACGGATAAATCGAACCCGATATTGAATTACATGCTTCCATTAGAGCGTTTCCCAAATAAAATTCATTTTCGAGACGTCTGGATCGAACCGATGCGAAGCAATTCCCTAGATAATGAGAAACGCCTTTTGTGTCAGGGAATCCAACGGATCGACGGGGGTTGAGGCAACCCCTTGCTCATTTTCTCCGGATAAGTGGTATACACTATTGCCCACAGCATCCGATGGTCTCAATTCCAATCAACCGTGCCAGTGATAGTTCATGAATTAAAACCAATTAATTTTCTAGATTACTGGGCGGTACTGGGCAACGTACAAATGGCGATTTCCTACAACAGCGGATATCCAACAATGTACAATTCCCGTGCACGGTTGAGGGATATCGAAGTCAAACCGTACCGACCAGCGTCCATCAATTACGTCCAGGTAAGTTGTTTTCTGACCAATTTCGTTGGCCACAAGCTGGTAAAATGGTTAAATCAGGGAACACAATGTTCTGCTGTGGGAATTGTCAAGGGGTGTAGGAGACAGAACCACAGTCTGGAGTCGGGGTTGCAAGTATTCGATTGTAGTTTTTAATGTGGTAGCAGGTGGATCCTTAAATTTAAATTTTCATAGAAGAAAGGTGTCTGTTGAACTCGATTCGACACAAATTGGTTAATGCTTCGCAAAGAAACAATGTAACAAAAAATTATGATTTCATTGCAGGTGACATCGACATTATTGCAGCAATGGGCGATTCTCTAACAAGCGCAACGGCTGCCAATTCAAAAGTCCTCTGGGAACTGATGGTGGAGAATCGAGGCGTTTCGTGGTGCATTGGTGGACAAGGAAGCTGGCGCTCACATTTAACACTCCCCAATATCCTGAAAGAATTCAATCCGAAATTATTTGGGTAAGCACTCGTAAATTCGACAATCAGACTTAATAGAAACCCTGATATGTTTGCGTTCAGCGTCATGGATATGTTCGATATTGTTTACATGATTCTCTTCTGACAATCCCTTGGGCCATCTTCAATCCCGACTGGACCCAAAATTACATTTTGAGTGGTTGAAACAGTATCCGATTGCCAACTCAACAATGAGCCTGATATCATGCTAACTATTTCATACTGTGATACAATTGGTGTCAAATTGAGTTTAATTAAATTTCAAGTGGTCTAGAGATATGTACTTCCCGTAAACACTATACATAACACATAACGACTGTATTCATTTCAATCGGGATGTTACAATGTTGTCATAAGGGGCGCTCTTTTCGCCCTCACTAGTTTATTTTCGGCAATTCCATTTACCGACGTATAAGTCCTTCACCGGCATTCACTCAGTTGATACATTTAATTAGAGTTTAGATCATATTAGTAGAGACCTATACATCCGGCCTGGATATTTTGTACCGAATTATTCATCAAGGATAGACGAATACGAGAGGAATTCGATTTACTAGCGTTGAATGAACACACTCAGAATGGAATTAATTGAGACGGATAAAAGTACAACATGATTTCGGGCATTTTACTATAAAAGGGAGTAGTCTACTTTAGACATGATTGCGGGTTAGTATTTCAGCTTACCGTTCTTGTACTAAACAGAATTCTGGTAAAATGGAAGAGTGGAAATGCTTAGATTTTATGTAGATTAGATTCAGTCTTAGGTGAATGTTCAGGAATGATAAAGACTAGTATATACTATGCATGTATTTCAAAATACCGACTGTTGTATTTCTGGGTATGTTGAGGACCATGATTTGAATCGTTTAAAGATACGGTTTGTTTTTGCCATTTGATGGAAAACGAGTCCGAGTCCAGAGCGTATGCACCCTAGACTTCTGCAGACATAGTGCTGACACCAAAACTTCAAATAGTCAACAGACATATGCATTAGAAGTGAGTCTCCTATATGGTAAGTTTGAACAGAGGTTAGCCGATGAAACTACGGTGAAGAAACCTTTGAAGGAAAGGTAGACCACAACTTTATAGGGAAGATAGGATCTTGCCCATTCCCAAAATGAACTAACTTGAAGCCACACTACAAACATTTGACCAAAATTTCATGCCGCTATTTAAAGTGTCATTTGTAGGGGAGTTGGGGTTTCTTTGACCGGATCTTATCCATTTCCAAAGCCAACTCACAAGATCTTACAACCAACATCCGACCAAATTTCCAACTCGCTAGCTTAATTCTATCGAAAGTTATCGTAATTAAAGTTATATCTCATTTTTGGCATTTGTAGGGGAGGTAGTTGTTCCTTTAGTCTGATTATGCCCATATTACTAAAACTAAAACAGCTTCTCATCTGAACCTTACATGCGAAAAAGCTGCTCTCTGCGTCAACTGGTTCACAGACAAGAAACGTGAAAAATAGGGTAATTCGGGGCTCTGTGTAAGAAAGTACCGTTACTTTTCAACTGATCGATTTCATTATTACAGCAGAGTATAAAGTGACCTTCTGGAGTCATCTTCCAAAGTTAGAGCCTTAGAGCACGTTTATTCGCTCGAAAGTTACAGATAAATTCAACTATTTTACATATGTAGCGGAGGTAGGCGTCCTATTGGTCGGATCAAACTCATTTTCAATACCAACCTAGTGGATCCTGCTATAAATATTTGGCAAAAATTTCAGCCAGTTTCCTTTGTTATCGTGCAAACGGGTTGACAGACAGACGAACAGGCGCACAGACGAACAGGCGAACAGACGGACAGATAGACAGAAGAACAGACGGACAGATGGACAGACGAACAGGCGGACAGACGGACAGACGGACAGACGGACAGACGGACAGACGGACAGACGGACAGACGGACAGACGGACAGACGGACAGACGGACAGACGGACAGACGGACAGACGGACAGACGGACAGACGGACAGACGGACAGACGGACAGACGGACAGACGGACAGACGGACAGACGGACAGACGGACAGACGAACAGACGGACAGACGGACAGACGGACAGACGGACAGACGGACAGACGGACAGACGGACAGACGGACAGACGGACAGACGGACAGACGGACAGACGGATAGACGAACAGACGGACAGACGGACAGAAGAACAGGCGGACAGACGGACAGGCGGACTGACGGACAGACGGACAGACGGACAGACGGATAGACGGACAGACGAACAGACGAACAGGCGGACAGACGAACAAACGAACAGGCAGACGGGTAGACAGAGAGACGAACAGACGGACGGACAGGGAAACAGATATGGCTAAGTCGATTCAGGAAGAGACACTAATCATTTGCAATTATATGTATATTGCTATTCCTACGGAGCCTCCTTTAAGGGTTTATGTATTTTCGTCGTGACAAAAACATCATACCCTATACTTTATCAAGTCTAGGGTATAATGCCATATAATTCACGGAAAAAATATAGAAGTAATTCAATGCCGCTCAAACATGAGTTTGATGCTGGTGGATATCGTGTGGATAAACTCAACAACTTCTGTGCTCAGAAGCCATAAAAATTTTCAGACTTAAGGATCACCTCGAAATGAATTCGGCGACTTCCTTGATGAAAATCTGGAAACACGTATAATTAGTGCTCGAAGTGAATTCACATAAAATATGAATAAGTTTTCAATTCTCGAGGACTAAGTCTTTCAACCAACTTAAAGTTCGATGGCTAAAGGACGTGGAAGGAAAATATATCAGAATATCATATTCTATCTTTGGTTGGGTTAGATAGAAAGATTGTCGCTATTCGATACAGCACACAAAAAACACTACCTGGGCCCGTTGTGATACCACCATCAAAACTTTACTTCTCTCTATACCAGAAAATCAAATCAACCGGTGCTGGCAATAAAACGAGCGAGCTGAATCGCGCTCACATCTGTAAGGTACTCCAGGTTGTGGAAGATGGAGAATATTTAGGTTTGCTCCTCCAAGTTGCCAAAGTTAAGCAGTGGCAAAGAATTTTCTCTTTCACATCCTAACAGCTTCTGGTTAAAAAGACGGACACACCTAGCGAGTCCGCCGGTAAGACAGCATCCTGTGTCTGCGATAACTCTCACCTGCTAATGTGCATCCTATTCAGCCAAATCAGTGTGGCTGAGCGATTAGGTTCTAGGTAAGGTTAGGTTGGTTTAGATAGGCTGCCTTACCAAAGAAGAGCAAGACGCACATAGACCACCGCTGGGTTCGTTGTGACACCCACTAGATTCAACATACCTGAGCCTCTTTCAATCCTCAGACCAGCCAGAGCTAAAAACGAAACGCTGAAAGCCGACTGTGGCCATCATTCTTTAGATCGTCCAAATAGGCAAAAGAGTAGGATCCAAGAATGTCCCTCCTACGTTCTGCTAGAACAGGGCAAGAACAAAGAAGGTGAAAGCAACTTTCTTCCCCACAGCTCTTACAGTAATCACTGTGTGGGAGCCGAAGTCTCCCAGCATGCTCTCCGATTATCCAGTGAACAGTGATAAGCCCCACCACATTTCTTACATTTTTTTTATTCAGCATCAGTAGCCTATGGGATCGGTTGGGATCAGCTTGGATAATATTTGCTGAGTTGCATGACATGTAGTGCCACTACTTCATCTCGCGTTGGCCCTATCTGCGTTAACGCATGCACTCTGTGATCTCGTTGGTCGCACCCGCCCGAGCCAGTTCATATTTGGGAACCGATGTTGGTTCGTTCAGAATAATTAAAAATATACGGTCGGTATCGGCCCGCGGATTAATACATTCAAAATTCGGTGCCGATATATCGGTGTCGTATCGACGGGTGTATAAATGCCCAAATACTCCTCCAATAGTTTTTCTACTAATTCGCTAGATGATGCGCTTCTTTATTACAAATAAGAATTTTTTTTCGGAAATTAAAACAATACAATACCAGACACCACCACCCAGAACTTACAAATCGATCCGCAACCAATGCACATACACACAGCCAGTACAGTATCCAATATAATTGCATGACTTCCTCATCTTCCATCTGTACATAGTACACAGCCATTTCAGGATAATTGCATAGTACGTTCACATATTGACTTTGAAAATTATTAATTTGTAAAATCGCTTGTCTGTTTACAAATGGAAAATATCATTATCAGAACGGGCTTGAGCTGGCCAGCCGTGGCAATTGGAGTTCAGTCAGCCACATGGAAAATTGGCTAGAAATGAAAATATATACAGGCGAGGTAACTCACCGTAAAAATTGATTTTAAATTATCCATGGAATCTGATACTGAATTTTGTGTTAATTTTTGTTGTTTGGCTGCTTCTACAGAATACTCGCTGTAATTGAAATTTTTCGAAACCCGGAAAATGATGTCATTTAAATATTTTCCTGGTCGATATGCATGTCAATGTCAAACACGTTTGAATAAATGACATTTGGAAATGAGGGAAAACATCATGTACGAAATAAATACGTCTATATATAAAGTGTTTTTGCATATATGTATGAATATACTATTTGTACGAGCATTACACATCCTGTACATTTAGTAGGTATTCTGCGACAAGCTGACCAAGGATGTGACTTCTTCTTGTGCTCCAAGCCACAGGGGGAAGACAACACAAACAACCATGGCCACATATGAATTCTAACCTACGAACCTGTAGGAAGTTACATCTTACGGTAACTACAGATTGCTCTGACGCGACTTGTTCCCACGTAACGTCAGGCTCCATGGGATCACGTCAGACATGAAGCAGTTCGCATTGGTCTAATCGCAAACAGTACAAGAGAAACTACAGATACACACAATTCCTTCTTCTGATGCCTTCCCACGTATGACGAAAAATCAAAAACTTTTAATATGCTTCTGACGCGTTATAAGGCGTGCTGCATTAGATTGCATCATCCAACGTGTTCCCATCTCACGTCAGCCCAATGTGAACATAAGCACACAACATTCTGTGTTAGAATTTTGTATCACACCCTATATGATTGCTATTGCCATCTCGGGAAAGTTTCCCTGTGTCCTTAGTGGTGTAATGCAGAACGCCCTCTCTATCCTGACGAACTAGGCTAGTAAAGTAAATCCGCTTAAAACGGAACTTGTTCTCTTTACTAGGAGACACAGCCTACCTTCATTCGAATCACCTTTGATGAAGGGCACAAGACTTGTGCTCACTGATAAAGCCAAGTTCCTTGGACTCATACTGGATAGGAAACTTTGCTGGAAGTTGAACATTCAGCAACGTGTTGAAAAGGCTACTGTTGCACTATACTCGTGCAACAAGGCCATAGGTAAGAAATGGGGCTTACAACCGAGGGTAATGTACTGGCTTTATTTATCGGTTTTGCGCCCTATTCTGCTACATGGGATTGTCGTCTGGTGGACGGCGCTTAGGGTTGTATCCTATAGAATCCTGCTGGAGAAGGTCCAAAGATTGGCATGCATTGCCATCACGGGGGCTCTAAGGACTACACCAACCGCTGCCTTGAGCGCTCCGTTGAATCTGCTTCCCTTGGACATTTTTGCAGAGCAGATGGCGGCGATCACGGCTGTTCGCCTCCGTGAAACCGGTTTTTGGGCGGCGTCAACCACATAGCCTGTAATCGCTTTTCAGGAATCAGATGCCATTACGATTTTCACTGATGGTTCTAAGACTGACGAAGTAGTGGGGGCTGGCGTATACTCGGAAGAGTTGGATATTAGCTTGTCGTTCCGACTCCCGAACTTTAGTAGTGTTTTTCAGGCGGAAGTTACAGCAATATCTGAAGCTCTAGCCTGGTTGTCGCAAAACGATATATCTGGTAGGGACATTGTAATCTACACGGATAGCCAACCGGCGATTAAATCGCTTAGCTCTGTCTTGGTAAATTCGAAGACAGTACTGGATTGTCGCAACTCCCTAATAGAGATGGGAAGGCTCTGTAATATTTCTCTGTGCTGGGTGCCAGGGCATAGTGGTTATGTTGGTAACTGCAAGGCTGACGAACTGGCTCGAGCAGGTACGATCAATGGGATCAGCGGGCCGTTACGTTGCACCAAGATGCCGTTAGCTGCTTGTAAACTGGCCATCAAAGATGCGGCGTATGATAGGGCCTGCATCAGATGGAGCAATGGCAGTACAGGTCATGTGGCTAGACAGATGTGGCCCAAACTGGATTCCAAACGTTCTTCTGGATTGCTAATGCTAAACAGAGATAATCTAAGAACTGTCGTAGGAGTACTAACTGGACACTGCCTAATTGGGGAGCACGCCAGGAGACTTCGTCTTCCATATAATGATTTTTGCAGGAGCTGTGGGGACGAGGAAGAGGAGGAAAGTACGTCTCATTTTCTGTGTACCTGTCCGGCCCTGGCGAGTCTTAGGAAAGACCACCTTGGTTCCTACTTCTTCACCGATCTGGATGACCTGAAAAAGGTAAATGTTGGTCGGCTACATCGCTTCATTGTGAGCTCAGGCTGGTTTAACGGGTGAATTTGGTCTCAGTTGCTGAGTCCAGGGGTATCACAACGAACCCAGTAGCGGTCTAAGTATGCTTTTAAGCAACTCTTTTAACCTAACCTAACCTATATGATGTGGGCCCACGTGTTCCCACGTCACGTCAGAGCAATCTGTAGTTACCTTTACTAACGCCTCAACACATTTATCTATTGTACCCATAGGACGTTTTTGGAGGATCATATTTTAACGGAAAGCCATGCGGAACCGCGAAACATTGGAATTGGTGTGACATTTCAAGTGTCTGTTGGTTCTAGTGTGCTCCGCACGCTATGTGAGTTCCGCGATTTGTTTGAAGCTCTACAATACCGGCCGGGCGATTTCATGAAATGGCGAATTTTGCTAAAAGCTTACGACAGATATACGTTTCAAGAATTGTTATAATACAATCATACAATAATAATCACAATTTGTGATTTGGTTCACTATATCCATATATTTTGTCGAAATTCCTAACTACAAGATTTTTCTAACTACAAGATTTTTTTTAATTGGGTGTAGAATAAATTCATTTTTCATCACCTTTTATATTCTTCCTATTTAGATACTCGCTCAGCGACGCATATAATGTTCATCGATCGGCGCAGTTCAATGTAGCGGAAAATATTGCAACGACAAGTGATATGCCCTATAACGCCGAGAAATTGGTTAAACGTATGAGGCTCGATAACAGGTAAATTGTCTTAATAAATTTATATAACATACATTATCTTACGAACCCAGAAATAGTATACGATTCTCATGAAAGGCCGGCTGTAAGTCCGCATTGGTAATACCCAAAGGTGCAAGATTTAGTGAGGAGTTCATATTTTTGGATGACGACCACTGTGAAAGGCAAAATGAATGCAGCTCGCAATTTATAGATGTTGCAATTTTAATTAATAATAATTGCAAACCAGCGATCAATTGGCATAGTTCAACCGATAGTTTAGCGATACCACCATCTGGATCCTTGTCTTTTCACTGCCAAAATCGGTAGTTCAAGCCAGATGTTTTAATTGATATTTTATTCATACGTACATAACATGTTCGAAAGTTAGTAAATTATTAATGATATTCCACAATATGTTATTAATCATTTTTAGAGGGTCATGATAATAGTAACTTTAGAAAAAAATTACAAATTATTTTGTAATTCAATCCCAACGACATAATAAGGTCGTGAACTTTTGTTTTTCCAGTATCTTTTAGTGAGAAGATTCATTTTTTCAGAAAACTTAATGTCACTAAGTACGTACTTTCTCTTTCACTTGCAATTATTCGATATTAAAAAAGATGAGCCGTATTACATTACATATGTACGGAAAATAGTAATCAATTATCCACTCCCAGATTGCAAAATTTTCACAATTCAAAATGATATTCAACTTTAAAACAACTTTTTAGATGTACGTAGGTAGTTAGTCATAAATTCGCGTCGTAGGCATATCACGAGCTAAACATTTTATTTTTTCTTAATCTCCAACTTCTGAAAAGTTGACGAAAATATCCAAAGTCAATTAAAACACTTTTTTTTTATATTTACAGAGTCAACATGCAGAAGCATTGGAAGATACTGACCCTAATGATTGGAGGAAATGATTTTTGTTCGGATATTTGTTATCAAACAAATGCCACCGTATGGATGAATGAAAGTCAAGAGCGAAATTTAATTAAAACACTGAGATATTTGCGCGATAATATGCCCAGGTATTTTTTTTTTGTTTTTGGTTGATTGCATCCTGGACGATATACGCTTGTTAGGCCGAGTTTATGCAAACTGCGACAACTACCGCAAGAGCCACCGCGGCTTACAAATTTACAGTGAATTTAAATGCAATCTCGCTGCAGTTTGTTGAGCGGTTCGTTTCATTTAAATTTAATATAAATTTGTGAACCGCTGTGGCTCTCGCAACGTTTACACATGGCCTTAGATTTAAGTTTCTGCAAGTTACTGCAAATTTGTGAGTATTATCTAACTCCGGTAGGAAGTATTGCAACTTTCAATTAATTTGATATTGTATGAGTGTGTGACTTTACGGTGTGCTTGGCAATTTTATTGGATTTTATTGAACTTGAATCTCAAGTTCACGTGCACTTCAGTAGTTGAACAAATATTATGAATTACTGTACTACCCTACTGAATATAAACCGTAAAATATAAGATCTGGAATGGTCATCATCCACACGCAATCCATGTGTTTTGACCACAAGTTTTTTTTTTTCATCCCTAATCATACTTTTTTAACTGATTTAATTTCAATTTCAACTACCAATTTGCATGGGATCACATACTGCACGGTGACAGTCGCTGAATAACATTTGACAGCTGAGAACAAAATCCATGCCGGAAGGAGAGAACCAGTATTGCCTATTGGCTGTTCGCGTGTGTCATCTGTCACAGTATTGGTAAACGGGTAATAAAAGCTTTGCCGGGTAATTAAAGCTTTGTTCGCAGGACTAGGTTCAAATAGAGTTGCAAAGGACCAATTTCGGATGCGAATACGAGTTTTTCTTTAAATAGGAGTGTCGCAGTGGCGGATCGAGGATTTTTCCAGGGGGGGGGGGGGGGGGGAAATTGAATTCTACATTGAGGAGGAAATGGAAGCAAATTTTTTTCCTTTGTTCAACGGCAGTCAAGCATGTATTTTGATGTAATTTGGTGTAATTTGATGTAATTACAAAAGGCGAGGGAGCAAAATATGTGAAAATTTTCGGGGTTTGGCTGGAGCTTGTAAACTAGATTTTGGTAAATTTTGAAAATGCCACCTGCTAGAGGACAACGCTAACCGCAAAAAATATCAGAAAATATATTTTTTTTTTTCGATTTGTTAACACTTAAGCTGCTATAGGTATTTACATTTTTATTTATAAAGTGTCGATCTCATATTACTAAAAGTGCAATAACCTAAAAAGCTAACAACTTCACACCGAATTTATTCAGCAGCGTGTTGAAACCGTGAGATTCTAACCGTAGCCATTATCCGTTACCAAAATCTCTGAACCCCAACCCCCCGTGACATGGGAACACGTGGGCCCACATCATATAGCGTGTGATACAAAACTCTAACATATAATATTGTGTGCTTATGTTCACAGCGGCCATGACGTTCATTGCCTCTGGAACTACCGCGATTGCGCGAGGAGCCTTAATGAAACCCACGGACGATCCAAATTCAAATTTTCCCTGGTCGAAGCCAAAATTTTCCTTGTCAAATCCATATATTATCGACCGGGGAAATTTTGGCTTCGACAAGGAAAAATTTGACTTTGGAGTATCCGTGAATGTCCAGCTTAAGTGATCAACAGCTTTCGAATAAAATTAGTGTGTGTTATAATATCCACAGTATTTCATCAAAAGTGAAATTTAGGTTTATTTTAATAAACAAAAATAATAAATACATTAGTCGCGCATTTCATTTGAGTGCATTGTGTTTTGATACTATCATATGAAACCTCGCAGCGAAAGCGAAAAAGTTGCACACTTTTTTGCATAACCCTCTATTCTTGAATCATGCAAATAAAGTATTAAAACTTTCGGAATTTTTTTAACGCATTTATTATGAAATGTAAGAACTGGGTGATACGATCACAAAAATTTAGATGTTACCAGCGCGAAGATCAAAATCAAAGAGAGCGAGTTGAGTCAACTTGTTCGCTATCGTCAACTGCAAAAAATTTACCCGATTGGATGCGTTAGCTGCGGGTGTATCAAGATATATAGTAAGTGCCAATTTTTTGCCCATATCTGGGCTATTTTAAAGTAATTTTTGGGAAGCAAAAAAAAAAAAAATTCGGCTGTAGCCTACAATCGTTAAATTCCTTCCTTCCTTCGACTTTTCTTTCAACACTTTAAAATAATGGTAACGTCAAGTTAACGAGCACTTCCCTTCCTTTTCATCTTTTATGAAAATTTAACGACATGGGATTCTTCTGGGCTATTAAAAAAAGTTTCTCTCTATTTATTTATACATACTTGGTGTTTTTTTTTTCTACATCAAAACAAATTTCATCAATCCGTTTTCGGAGCAAACGTCAATACACGCCATCAAATTGCAACTCAAACCAAGATTAAGCTTCTCCGCCCAAGGATCGTCTAACATTCAGCTCATGTGCGCTTCGAATTGCTCGTCTGCATTCCTATATGACGAGGGACGCCACACACCGCACACGGGTCGATTGCAATTCGGCGCGTCTGCAACGCGATGTGGTATTAGGCATGGGTGTTGTTATGGATTCTTTCTTATTAGCACGACTATGATTTTGGAGTTGGGGGAATTTCGGCAATATGTCGCCTGAGTAGAGGTGAAAGGAGGAGTTCCCAGGAGTATCGTGAAAAGCATTTTAACTCTTTGGCGAGGCGAAATGGACCTTCTTGTACATGAAGCGGGATATGTCGCGTGAGCCAAGGTGAAAGGAGGTGTGCACTCGAGTGCTGGTTAAAGCATTTTAACCCATTGGCGATGCGAAACGGATCTTTTTGTACATAAAGCGGAATATGGCCAATACGAAATGGAAGAAGAAATGCACAAGAGTGCTGTTCAGAACATTGTAATCCTTTTGTCGTCTTATATTAGGAGCGATAATCAACTCGTCTGCGACTCAAACTTCGCTTACAAGACAAATGAATGGAAGCCCACATATGCCATCGGCACGTCGGCGTATCAAGTTCGCATGTTTCGAGACGAAAAAACGCGTTGACGGCATGCACCAGAAAACAATATATGGTCGCATTTGTTCAGCTGATAATTGTGTTTAACATATGTAAGTCAGACGTATGCGTCATTTTATTTAATAAATTATAAAAAATAAGGTAATATGTGAGGTTAAAATGAAAATAAACCAGAACGAGGTCCGAAGCCTTTATACCCTAGACTTGTACAGACCTAGTGGTGATACCAAAAATATCAATTGGCAACGACCATATGCATTAAAAGTGGGTGTCCTATAGGGCCAGTTTATAGTAGAGTTAAGCAATCATTCAGAATGATCTTGACTATTCTCAACATCAACTACCTAACACACACTACAAATATTTGTGGAATTTTTCAACTCACTAGCGTCATTCTATCCAAAGTTATAGTAACTAAAGGAATATTTAATTTTTTGAAATTTGTAGGGGAGGTAGGCGTTCTTTTGATCTGTTTATGAACCTGTTTATGGCCTGAATATGCCGATTTTCAATACCAACCAACTAGATCATACAGCCAACATTTGGCCAACATTTCGAAGCTCTAGCTTCATTCTATCGAAAGTTATCGTGCGAACGGACAGACAGACGGACAGACATGGCTAAATCGAATCAGGAGGTGACCCTGATCATTTCTATATACACATTTCTATACCTTCGGAGCCTCCTTTAAGGTGTTATTTTCGTCGTGACAAGAACAATATACCCCATACTAAAAGTCTAGGGTACCTCCCTTACAAATGAAATTTCAAATAAGCGATAACTTACGATCAAATAAAGCAAGCGACTTGAAATTTTGGATACATGTTTGTAGTAGGATTCAGCTGGCTGATATTGAAAATACGTAAAATCCGACCAACCAAAACCCTACTTCCCCTACAAATGAAACTTCAAATAAGCGATAACTTTTTATAGAATGAAGGTAGAGATTTGAAATTTTGTTTAAATATTCATAGCATGATCTAATTGGTTGGTGGGCAATATCTGACCCAACGAACCCCTACCTCCCCTACAATTGAATCTTTAAATAAGCGATAGCCTTCGATAAAATGAAGCTAATGACTTGAAATTTTGGTCAAATATTTGTTGAATGGTTAGTTAATTGATTTTGATAATCCTCCTGAATGAGTGCCAACCTCCCCTATAAACTGGTCATATAGGAAACTCACTTTTAATGCAAATGGTCGTTGCCAATTGGTACTTTTGGTATCATCACTAGGTCTGTACAAGTCTAGGGTATATACGCTTCGGACTCCAGGCCGAAGCGAAGCTGGTTAATTGAACAACTGCGTTCAGATATTCCTTTTTGGTGTCCGACGTCGACGACTTTTGTCGTTCTAAATATGTAGTTTGCATGGTTCGAAACGCACAGCCGAGTACAGCGTTCCGCTTACGTGTAGAACTTTGGATGACCCGTGTGCGGATCTCCATATACCTATATTTGTCTGGGAAGTGGAGTTCGAATCGCTGACAGCCGATTACGAGAATATGAGACGACGCATGTGCGGAGGGTCTAAATGTATTATTTATGCACTTAATCGAAAATACGTAAAATAACATGTTCAATCATTTCTTCAAAATAGAGGTCCCAATTTTGTATGTTTCTGCTGTATTCTGGCAAATATGCATGGGTCATCCAAACATAAAATCACCACCTCATTGCATTCCTCTAACGTCCATTTATCTTCACCACTCTTCCATAAATTTGCACTTGAACTGCATTTCGATCGATAGTAATGCCGTAAAATTATAACGTTCACGGTTGAATAGCAATTCGCGGTAAATTCACTATATGTTCATTAATGTGCATAATTTACCACAAATTGGCTAGCCCGAGCCGCAAATGTTAGGACCCGTCTCCGTTCGCATTGTGTGTGCAAAAAGCGTGACTCCAGTACTCTTTTGTGCATTCTGAACGAGGCCCATCAATTTTGTCGTTGCTGAATTAGCCCTGCTACCAGAGCCGTAAATAAGCATACACCGATATTATACGTACGTAGACGATTTGTGATTTGTATGTAGAGTAATCGTACAGTTCAATGCGTGTTGCAAATGTTACGTAGGTTTGCTATGCTAACTTTTGGGAAAAAACTTTGTATTTTATACAGTGTAGATATAGGTACCATATACATATGTTATAGACATTGTACCATAATTACATCACTGGGACATCAAATGTAATGCATACCCGTCCGAGACATCGAATTCATTGTAATCGCTTTATTTCAATGGTCATTTATCGAAGCCAATCTTGGCATCGGTTTTATTTAGATTGACATGTACGAACCATAACATGGGAAACACTATTACGAAATATTTAGTAACTTCAATGCATTTATTATTATGTGGAAACCCATATAAATAAATAGTGGTAGGAAAAAGCTATTATTGGAATTCGGACAGTGACCACTGAACATGCGATGACGGCATCGGTGAAAGATAGATGTCCAAAATAAGAGTATGTGTGTACATACGAGTATGTGTTTGGGACCACAGTGAAGATACAATCAAGACCTGAGGAAAATTTTGAATACGAATGCTTGGACGCGCAGCAGGCATACAGATCAATTATTCCCAGCTGTATAATAATTTCTCAACTTCTTCAACTGCAGCATCTTAACAATAAACATTTACCTTTTCCGGGCCTCTGCATTTTGCTGAATGTTGGGTATTGCAAGCCTATACGAGTATTGTTCACCGTTGGCTAACCATAACGAATAAATATGCGTTTAGATATGAATAGTTTAGAAATTTTAAACATACAATCGCAAGCATCAGCAAAATAAATTTAAAAAGAGGCGCCTGCTTGGTCCATAGTTTTCTTTCTTTTTTTTCTTGCATTTGCCATTAAAGCCATTTGTCATAATGTCGTGTACCAATACACGTCAAAATTAATAATATATTTGCCAAATTTTTTGGTTGCGTCACAGAAATTCCTAGGTAAAATTAACAAACACGTTGGGATCTTTTATTCCACAAAAAAAAAACTTTAATTATTAGCAGCATCTTCTGAGTTTTAATGAACTTAATAAAAACAAAATTTTAAATTAAGATGTGAGTTTTTTCTGCTACATGGATAAGTAAATAAATAAATACAATTATGTTATGGATACGTCGAATCTGGGCAAAAAAAATTCACCACACTGCATCGATCACCCAAGACAGTGAGTGCGCAAAACAAGCTCACCACAGTGTACACTGCCTTTCACCCAAAAAGCACTTCGAATAGTCATGACATGATCCGCTAATTTTACGGATCAGGTGCACCTGACCCAGTACAATATCGGACCTAGGTCTAAAAACCTAAATCGGCGGACCTACCCTATGTTCTGAAATGAATTGATATGCTTCACATGTGGTATCATTTTCACATGCAATATGATCGATATTTACTCCCTAAAGAAAAATAGAAAATCATTGTTGAAGGTACGATTTGCAAGGCTGCGACTCGGCGATTTGCGATTGCGACTCGCGACTAGTGTTGCGTCCGGATAATTTTTTTCGTGATCCGGATCAGATCCGATCGGAGTATCGTGATCCTATGATCCGGATCGCAGGATCGGATCATTTTTAGGCTTATTTTTTTGCTGTAAAATATGATGTAAAATTGATACAAAATAACATAAAATTGAATTAAAACGATAAAAGCGATTATGAATAAACATTTCTTTTTATTTCTTGATTCGAAATGAAACCAACGAGAGTACGAATGAAAGAAACAACAGAAAAAATCGGAAGCTAACGCAACTATTCACAGCCATCGATCAATTTGTGATTGTATTTAAGCATCAACAAGTGCTCGAATGTTTTCGAAGATGATCTGTTTCGGCGCGCTATGAATACTTCAAGACCAGTACTGAACATTTGCTCGACAGGAAGAAACGAAGGCAAGGTTGTGTCGTATTTAAAAAAAAACGTATTTTTGATAATGTCGAACTTATGAAAGCACCCGATTTTGTTTGTCTTGTCATTTATGTTGTCAAGGAACCGATTTTCAATGAAATTTGCCTCATTTAAGTTGTCGTCCGTTGATTTCCCGGACATGTTTTTCAATTCACTGAAAAAGTCCTCTTCGTTTGAGCTGCCTGGTGTTTCGCTGACCTGACCTCTTCATCCTTATTGTAGAATTTGTGGCGTTTGGAATGAAATTTATTTTGATTCTTTCAAGCGCCTGCACAGATGGCATAGAATGCTTTCTTTAATATATGATTAAGGTTGATAAAGATTTATGTATATAACCGGTTTTTTGTTGTTACCGGTAAATCGATAAATTTTTCTTATGATGTTTGTTGTTTCTCCTCTAATTCGATCCACGAAAATTGAAAGTCCCTGGATTTTTTGTTCGACCTATTTTATATGTTTCGGGCTACGTGCCCATCATCAGGGCAATGCTCTACAAAAAAATCACAATTGAGGCTTTAGTAATAGTTATAAATAATTAAGATAACAATTATAATTCTGTATACTTAAAATTGAAAGACAATTGGCAAACATAGACTTTGTGCTTAACAAAACTAAGCAGTCAAAATGAAAACAAAAATATTTTTGTCTTCATTTTGACGGATTAGTTTTGTTAAATTTTTTTATTTTTTGTAGAACATTGACCCACGTAGCCCGAAATATATTGTAGGTCCAACAAAAAATCTCGGGACTTTCAATTTTCGTGGATCGAACTAGAGGAGAATGAATGAATATCCAGAACTCTGTTCCTTGTGACCAGTTTAATTGTTTCATTTGAATTTGCAAACGTAAATAGTTCTAGCTGTCAAAATCTCAGCACGTACGTATCAGCTGTTTGGAATTATTGTCCGATAAATTCTTAACCGGAAGATGACTACCGGTTAGCGTTTATCTACAGGATAAGACTTAACCAGACATTGAGAAAACGACCCTATGACTGTATTGTTCTCTGTTCGCACGAGGATGAATGAGGACGGCCCCCAATGGTGTTGAAAATCTATCTTTTTGTGGCAAAGTATCTTTTGTTGGAAAGTATCTTGTTTTAGAAAAATATATTTTCCTCGCAATGCGTTTGCGATTTGTATGGATGTGAAATTAAGGATTTTTGTATGAAAATAGTACTCGTATGTTGCGCAGGATGTGCCAAGGCAATCAATCTTATGTGAACGTGAGGCGAATAAATGGAAAGATACGAATGTACTGTAGATCGCATTTCGGGTCCTTCGGCGGCAAAAAAGACATTCGAAAAAAATATTGCCTAGATTTGCCAGACTTCAAAACTTAAAAAGAATTTCAAAGTACATCAAAGTAGTTGCTCATCATCCCGATTCATAAGACACCAATATTGCCCATGTTTCGCTTCAGTGCCGAAAATATCCTTTTTCGAATTTCCTTGTCACCACAGAAAAACATTGGAAAAATGCCATATACAGTGGTGGATCTTGTCCTTCGTGCTCACTCTGGCACGTAAACCAGAGTTCGCTTGCAAAAGGAAGTGTGTAAGAGATGTGTACCGGCACTTAAACCTGTACACAATGTAGCGGTTTGCGTGTATCCTTGCACTTTAGAAGATGCGAAGATAGGGCCAAGCACTGGCACTTGAACCAGTACTCGCTTAATTGAAAAGAGAGAGATAATATACAATACCAAACAATGCTAATTGCCTTGAACTGACTGCGTTACTTGCAAGTGCAAGCAATTTATTCGATAAATTTTGTTTTTCTACAAAAACGTTATAATCAACAATTCGCGTGTGTGCCTAGTGCATCATAAATGCACTTCACGTTGCAATGTATTTGTAGACAATACATGCATCCCGTGTTACATTGTATTTTGTGCACACTGTGAAATTTATGATGATTCTTAATTCTACTAGATATGATTACATTACATGAAATAATGATTCTTGCTCTACATGCAGTACTCCTTGGCATTCGCCTCTTCTCTCCTATTCATATTACACCCATATTGTTCATTTTTCATCCGACTGCTAAGAATGTCCTTTGCACCACTGAAGGACTCGAAATGCCATCTACACTACTCCCGCACATTTGCCTCATCTTTCTCTCAAATTGCCTTGACCCCTCCAGGGGCATGGGCGCGTCAACATCTCTAGCATTTCTATGCCTAGTTGACGTTTTAATATCATATCTACTTTTCGGAAGTGCAGTTGCTAGCATGCACCTCCTATCCGCGCCGCGCCGTCTTTATACTGACAAGCTCGGAGCACTGTGAGAGTTATTAGTACTCACAGGCAGTTTTTGATCGCGCCGAGATTTGATCTCCGAGCTCTAGATTAGTATCGTAGAGCGGTGACCGAACGATCACGGCCACCGAGTGCGCCTCATCACGCGTTTCATATGACACCCATATTGCCCATATTTCACTTCACTGCTAAAAACATCCTTTTTCGAATATTATTGTCGCCATCTATAGTACTCTAGTGCATTGGTCTCATCACCCCGATTTTGGAGAGCTCCACATTGCCTAGGTTCCACTTCATGTCCAAGAAGGTCCGTTTTTACCCATCCCATCACTCCATTGTCCTAGCCTCCCTACTCAAATCCTCCATTAAACTTCCCACATTGAAATAAAATCTTCTATTCATCTATTCTTTCAAAACATGTGTATCCTCTAAATTTGTAATATGTTCTTTCTTTTCCAAACCTTTATGTTTCTGTTATCTAGCTATTCCTAGTTTTCTATCCAGATCTTCAGACCTATTCAGCCTGAAGAGCTACTCAGACATACAGACTATCTGGATCAGCGGGACTATGCGGATCGGAGGACCTATTCGAATCAGTGAACCTACCCGGATCAGCGAATCAGTGAAACTATTCGGATCAGCGGTTCAGTGGAACTATTCGGATCAGCGGACCTACCTGGATCAGTGGAACTATTTGGATCAGCGAACCTACTCTGATCTTTGGAACTATTCAGATCAGTGGAACTATTCGGATCAGCGGACCTACCCGGATCATTGAAATTGTTCGGATCAGGACCTACCCGGATCAGTGGAACTATTTGGATCGGTGGACCTACTCGAATGATTGGAAATATTCGGATCAGCGGAACAATTCGGATCAGGGAACCTACCTGGACCTAGATATTTTTTAAATCGGACCTACTAGACTTAGGTCTGGGTGTGTGATCTAGGTTCAGAAGAGTAGATCCGATTTTGAACAGCCATGACTAATTTCGAAAAATAATTTAAATAAGACTGATTCCAAAAATTATTCTCGCCGATGTCGACCACTGGTGCGACGCGCGTATGATCAGACGCCTCAGCTTCGCGCATAGCATCAGTGGGGAAGGCGTGACCGGGCACAATCCGAGTTGGACTGTGTTTTGCCTTATATTGGGTGACAAACACAACAATGGTGCGGATTCATATCCACTGGAAATCGCAACTTACGATTTTCCGATATGAAATCATCTGTGTTTTGGCACAGCGCCAGTGGCTACATTAAGCAAGTTTATTGCCGGGCGACAACCATCGACACGATGTCATGTCGTCGCCCTTATCAGTCCTAGTGGGACTACACAACTTTATATGTACATGTAAAATTTGTTAAGGATGATCAAATAAATTGTGCTGGCCGATTTCGACCACTGGTGCGACAGTTAGTTAGACAGTGAAACAGTTAGTCATTTTTTTTATTGCGAGTAGCGACACCGCGCACCGGCGTCCGGTTGCCAATTTTAGATCCAGTGACTAGATAGAAACACGCTGACCCTACATTAAGCGTGGAATACCCTTTACTCGGCCTTTTACGACCATTTTTGGACTATTTTCAATGGTCAATTCTTACTATTTCTTGGAATGAAAAAAACCTTAAAGTAGTTTTAAGATCTGAAACACTTTCAGTTTTTGCGCCTTTGACTAACGGTACCGCGAGCGCCTAGTCGACTGCCCGTTTCGGCTTTGCTAATTATTGTAGATAAAATCACTCTGACCCCACACTGGGCGGCAAATATTTCGTCGCTTTTTTCGACCGAAAGTCCTTAAACTAGTCGGTCCATATGCAGCGTATTGCGTCAATAATGACTTGTGGAACCATCCATAATTTTTGTACTGCGGTCATGGTTAATTGAGGGTTATCCGGGCACTTACAAACATTACACAAACAACAAGGGTAAGTTGTTTGTGTAATGTGTGTAAGTTAACCCGGACAACCCTCAATTAACCTTGCACCGCAGCACAAAAAACACGCCTTGACTTTGCTCTGGCATTAAACACAATGATGGGCATAGTTTCTTTTTCAGTCTGGGCTACCTGTTCACAAAAAGATATTATTGCTCCATTAATGAATTCTTTACAGTCCATGCACTACAAATTGTGTTACTACTGAGTTACTGTACATAATAAATGAAGGATGATATTTTCTTCTATAATAGAATGCTGAAGTTATTCTGACCAGCGAATGCTAACTACACTATGGCATGCAAAAATTTTAAGCATTCCCATCTGCAAAATTTTTATCTAATATTTCATTAAATTATTTGCTTTCAGAACTCTAGTCAACCTCGTTCCAACACCGCTGGTAAGCCTGGTCCTATCAACGGAACAAGTGAAGCGACCAGTTACCTGCTTGCTTGCGCAACCTGTCGAGTGCTCATGTCTTTTCGGTCCGAAATATTCGCAACATCGCGATCTGTTTCGTCAAAAAGAAAGAAATCTTGGAAGAATTATGGAAAAAGTGAGTTTTCTCCCGGAAATGCATAGTGACAGCTTCACAGTCGTGTATCAGCCATTTTTCAAGGATGCTTCTATCTTCCTGGACAACACCACTGCAGATTTACATGTAATGGCGGTTGATTGTTTGCATTTGAGTCAAAAAGGACACGCTGTCTCGGCGAATGCTCTTTGGAATAATATCATGGAACCAGTCGGGAAAAAAAGTTTAGGCTTGAAACCACTTCTTCGGCAGTTCAAATGTCCCACCAAAGATCGGCCATATATCTTTACAAACTATAATAGTAGATAGATGATTAGTATGTAAGTAATTCCATGTGTTACAGACTAATGTGATTGTTTGTTAATTTAGTCTTTGTTGAAATTGAAATTAACCGAAAGAAAGATAGATGCTTATAAAAAATAACAAGAAAATTTATTTACAATAAAAAAACTCATATATAAAAAGAAATTATATACAGGAAGTCCTACCGCAATGTATAGGTACTATAGCGATAGTGTAGGCAAAAGTGACGATTTACTCCTAATTATATCGACTAGTGTGGAACTCCATATGAGCCCGATGGGACACCATATGATCCCGATGGAATGGCTGGTGCACCATATGAACCCGATGGAGTGTGACTGTATCCGGCTTGATGGTATTGAGCTACTTGGATAGCTGGATTGACATGACCCAATTCAATAGCCACAACACGTGAATTGTATTGTGGTACACCGTATTGGGTTGATGGAACTCCGTAGCTTGAGGATGGATATCCACCGTGTCCACCGAATCCACCGAATCCACCACCACCATGACCGCGGGTGCTCTCTTCCAAGTTCTCGTGATCGAGGAGGATCTGTTTGACTTTGTGCAAAAGAGCTGGATCGACGTGTTGGCCTTCGTAGGTTTGTGGTCCGGAGCCGACAGAATGATAATCGCCACCGCCACCGAAACCGCCGCCAATGCCACCGCCGAATCCTGAATCTACAAATCCTCCGCCAAATCCACTGGCATATGAGGAGGCGCCAAAGGAGGAGCCTCCGAATGATCCATGTGATCCTCCTGAGCTGTATTGGTATCCGCCACCAATTGGTGGTTCAGCCATGGAAACTGCGGCAGCCGACAAAAGAACGATCTGTAAATAATAAATTTGCACATTAAATTATAAATTTATCGACTGGCTGATCCTAGTTCCTGGTAGGTAAGTAGGAAGTAATTAAACTTAATGTAAGTAATTTCCACGAAAAGATTGGCGGAACTCGGAGTTAAAAAAAAAACTCAAAATTATTAAAGTTACGATTAGTAATGTTCGAATGTCAAGTTAAGAAACAAACGATCACGGTGAATTTCGATAATCCAAAAATTGCAGCCAAGTGCAGTATTTTTTTTTCATCACATTTTCACTGCCACTTAAATTCCAAGACTCCAGCTACATGATAAACACTTTTAATCCGATTTGCACTTTCATTCGTAATCCGCACCAGCTAATCACAGAATTCGTGATTCTCTCCGCCAACGTAATCGCAGTTTTACCGCGAAACTTTCACGCCTAAAGTCTTAAATGGCAGATCTCATGATCATGTTTAATTACGAACCGTGTCCGGGTACGATATGATCCTTGGCACTACAGTCCACTGTCACACTGGACATGATCTCGTAATCTTACGTTGATGGACTTGAAGCCGTGATCGGATTGGCTCGACTGCATTCGACATAACTTTCACCGCCGTACCCGTAGCGTCATCAAATTATAAAACTTACCACGCTGAACTTGTTCATGACTATTGGAATAATTAACGATCGGAGATCACACCGCGATTTTAATCCACACAGAAGATGTAGTCGTAATCGTAACTGGACTGAAGTCGGACTTCCTTTTAAGATATTTGCCCGAGTTGGAAGTTAAGCTTGAAATGATACCATCTCCATGTTGTCTACATCTTTTTATACCCATTACATTGGGGTAAAACTGCACAAGACCCCGAAAAAAAAAAACGAAAAACAAAACAAACGCGCCAAGAGTAGGTACTGCACAGGATTGGGTCAAAATTGAACGAAGGCTGATAGTAGGTTTATTGCATTGGATTTTTACCTCTTCTCTCACCAGATGGGCTACCGGCTTAAATCTTACGTATTCGATGCCAACATACGAGTACAACAGAGTCAATTTTTTTCGACTATCCCAAGCTTGACCATTACAGATCATCAAAGATCTTACGTACATGCCTTCATTGGTGTATTTACGTATGTACATGCATGTCCCCCGAAAAAAAAAACGCTCAGCGAATAGTGAGGTAGGCTCCAAGAAGGTGCCCAAGATGATGATGGTGATGATGCCAATTGGAAAGTACATGTCATGAAAATGGTGGCATATATCGTTGCCGGACAAACTGCGTCCCATAGTTGGAATTCAAGCTTTATTTCGCGGAGGCTCGCGAAGATGCGTTTACAGATCGCTATCTGTGATATGTAATACTAGGTGAAATATAATGATACATATATTTGCGTACTACTGAATTGTAGGAACCGTGCCTATATTGAAGAGTTACCAATTCTGTGGTGTGCTGGAATTAAAAAAAAATTATATTAGATGCACAATTTCGATAGGTCAGGATTAAAAGATTTCGCTTAAGTGCCTGCAGAATGGGGAATGTCAGACTCCAGTCAGTCATATAAATACGACCGTTGTAAATTAGAGAAGAACTGTGACACGGCGACCAGGGTGATACGCAGGATTTTTTCTAGGATTGTGTTTTTCCCAAAGCCTGGGCAGAGAACCACAAATCAACGGAAAATGAAACATTTACCCAATCAATTTTGAATAAGTCTATGGTCAGGTCGTAGAAACGGACATGGACATATGAAATAAACACCTTTTGTGAACGATTATTTATTTGCTCATTTTAATTCAGTCTAAATTCATACATACATGGGCCGAAACTTTTCCTAATCCCATTGAAATGGTCCTGAATTTGACGAAATAAACGGAATGAATCGAGCGGAATCCTTGAAGGAGTGCAAACGGTGCGCAATGATTGGCAATGGAGCCTCTTTCTGCATAATTATATTACCAGTGCTATTATTCGTAAGACGTATCTAATTTATTGAAATGGGGGCAAAAGTCAAGGCTGATTCCTATGGAAGGTATTGTTGATTACTACAGTCTTCCATAGGAATCCGCCTTAATTTCACCGCCTTTTTTACTAAGCCGGGCCGGTATCTAATAAAATTGGACTGAGGTATTTTTGGTGGCTAATTCTCCATGTGATAAGACTCAGTCCGGCACGGATTGACGAAAGGAGCCTATTTACGAGTATCACCCGTGCTCGTGCTTACCTCGAAATTAGGATTTCGCTAAAGGTTCGATGTTTTCTGTACTACGCACATGTGATCAACTGGGGAGCGAATGTTGCAAAACTAGCACCCGCCAGGTTGAACTGCTTTGACGGCGTCATCACCTAATCTTCGTATTACTTCAACATCGAGTGGAAGTCTCTGCGGATTTTGCCGATGCTTTCAAAAGAGTGCAATGGCGTGGAAGGTGTTCGGTGACCTCCACTAGTTCATAATATATGCAGGATGCCGGCTTAACATCTGCCCAAGGCATCCACACCTAGCAACTTTATGAATCCATCCGTTGGGGGCATAATATCGGCCTTTATTTACGAAACTACGTCAAATCGGCAGGCTAAAATACCCAAATGGCGCGCACTGCGACCATGTGATGCATACGAGTATGATATGGAATATCCTTAACTAACCTTAAACTTAACCAAAATATACTCAGCCAGCCTGATGAAGGCCAGTAGGTCCTTTGTCGGAATGCTCTTAGCAATAGCGGATTTCATGATGGAACCTTCAAGAAACAAGAACCTAGAACGAGAAATCGCCGGACGTTCGCAGAGAAGATGTTTGGTGGACTCAGTTTCCTCCAGGCAAAGCCGGCATTCCATCTCATTTGACAGACCCGTTCTGTTGAGGAGATATCTCACCTAGGTAACCAACTCTTATGATGCTTCCAATATTTCAAGACAATATTCCATATACTATACGTACGAGTATGTGCAAAAATCTTTCATCGGCAACTCCGTATCTATGCTCCACACCTGCTGCGTCTTCCATGAAATTAGTTAATCGATCAATTTCGTATCATGCCTTACTTTAGACGACTCGACAAACTTCCATTAGTCACTTCACCTGATGCAAGATAATCATTCCGATCATGATAGACGAAGTGAAGGGTTCAATATAGATAGATAGATATATACTTAGATGGCATGAGGTTAACTATATGATTGCTTACCGCAAAGAGCCTGTAAACATACTCCTCGGGCAATTTTCGAGATCCAAACAATGCGATAATTCACTATGGTATACTCGTAGGTCTCTGATTGTGTCGGCAGACTTCGGACAGTAATGGACCATTATTTGTGAGCTTCTTTTTCTTCAGGTATTGTCTGTTGCGTGTTTCTCTTTCATCTTTTCACCTTGGTATTATCCACAAACGTTTACCTTTCGGTCAAAATATAGATACTGTGTGTGTGTTTTTTTAAGTACTATCTAATTCATTGTTTTGTTGATTTGAGCGGGTGGTCGAATGTGTGTTTGGCATTTTGTTTGTTGTGAAATATCCACAGTGGCATATCTAGGCGTTTGTTGCTGGAGCTTCTTCTTTAATGGGTCTAATTGATCTCATGTCAAACGAGTTCTTCCGTAATATACAAAAGAAAAGAAAATTTGCAACTAACCAGGTGTGAAAATTTCATCTTTTGTACGCAATAGTGTACATGTGATACTTCATTCATTCGTTTGTTAAAAAAAATGTTGAGATGACGATGACCCTGGGTACAGGTTAACAATGTTGGATGAAAAGATGGAAGTTGAATGACAAGATTCACTTTCACGGGAGCTATGACACGTTTATTGCACATTGTAGGGTAAAAGAATGTGAGAAAATGTCTGATATTTTACTACTGCTGTTAGTACTGACTATGACAGAAGCATGGAAGCAGTTCCAAACAGTGGATAAATTTGAAATAATTTTTACTGGATACGGATCTAAAACTTATTTTTTCCTACTCTTTCGATCCACGTTCTGCTTTGTTCCTAATATAACCTCTAGTACTTACAAAAGCGTACAGGTGAGCCTAGTAACATGGTTGAGTGGTCGAATCAATGCGGGCAAAGGATAAGGCGAGACATGCGGTCGCCAAGAGCACCAACTCTGTAAGAGCGCCAAGAAAAAAAGCAATGTTGGAAAGTGGGTTTTGTCAATTTAGAACTGAATTTAATATATGTAATTCCATTTAGTTATAAATATTCGACAATTTATCGGATTGAATATGATTCACACAGTTGAAATTTTCGCGCGCGTATGATTCGATTTCGAATCTTGGGCCTCATTCTCCAGGGACAGTATTTATCGACGATAGTTAGTATCAAGCTAAACGGGCCGGACCAAATCTGGGAAGTATGCAGCAACCCGCTTGGACAAGAGTGGCGTTTGAACAGTCACTCTCATAACCGCCCTTGTCCAAGTGAACTTGTAACATTCTGTGGTTTGAAGTGAGGCAAGAGGCAGTGGATTTGGTCGTTCAGACCATCCTGAACACCTAACTGCCGAAACATTCTCATCATCATCATCATCGTGGCGCGACAGCCCGACGTCGGGCCTTGGCCGCCTGGATCATTGTCCTCCAATTATCTCGGTCACGTGACCGCGTCCTCCAATTTTGGGAGCCCAGCAGGTGCGCGGCGTCCACACCTACTGAGCTCTCCCAACGAGATCTCGGTCGTCCTCGCAGTCTCGCTCCGTCGACTCGTTCTGCATTCATTACTCTCTTAGGCATGCGATCATCGTCCATTCTTTGTAAAATACATGCCCTGCCCATTGAAGTCGTTGTAGTTTGACGATTTTCGAGACTTGCAGCTCATCGTACATTTCATACAACTCATGGTTGTACCGGATGCGCCATCCATCTCGATCGCAAACAGCCCCGAAAATTCGCCGTAGAACCTTACGTTCGAAAGTGTCTAGCATGTTTTCGGAGGCTTGAGTTAGGGTCCATGCTTCGCAGCCATAGCATAGCACTGGTCGTATAATGGTTTTGTACACGCGGAGCTTCGTGTTTCTGTGCACATGTTTCGATTTCATTATGGTGAGAACCGAGAAAAAAGTCTTATTAGCTAACTGTATCCGTCGCTTGATTTCGTCAGTTTCGTTGGCGTCCCTTGACAGGTTGCAACCCAGGTAGATGAAGTTGTTCACGAGCTCGATGTTGAGGTCCCCCACGTTGATGCTCGGTTGTGCAGGTGTCCTTGTCACCGATTGCATCATGATTTTAGTTTTAACCTCTTTAATACGTAATCCAACTTCCTTTGCAGCGGTATCGAGCGTATGCAGAAGTTCTTCTGCGTCAGCCAATCTTCGGGACATGATGTTGATGTCGTCGGCGTACGCTGCTAATTGTGTCGACTTGATGAGTAGCGTCTTGCTGTTGTCCATATTCATGGCCCGAATAACGTATTCCAGTGCTAGGTTGAAGAGCGTCGGTGCCAGTCCATCGCCCTGTTTCAAACCAGTGCGTGTTTCAAATAGATCAGTAAGTCTATTCTGGATCCTGACTTGTGAGACGGAGTTGGTCATCGTCATCTTTGTCAGTCGCACTAATTTTGCTGGTATACCAAATTGCAGCATGATGTTGTACAGTACTCCACGATCGATACTGTCGTATGCCTGCTTGAAGTCGACAAAGATTTGGTATACGTTTACGTTGTATTCCCAGCACCTCTGGAGTATCAGTTTAACTGAGAAGAGCTGATCGGTTGTGGAGCGACCAGGTCTGAAACCGCTTTGATATTCGCCAATGACTCGTTCTGCGTACGGTTTTATTCTATTTTCCAGGATTTTCGTCAAAATTTTATAAGACGTACAAACTAGTGAGATGCCCCTGTAATTCTCACACCGCAGTTTATCTCACTTTTTATGAATTGGACAGATGATGCTTCTGCGCCAATCGTCTGGGATCTCCTCGGTCTCCCATACTCGCAGGAGTAATTGATGTATGGCATCAACTAGACTCGTTCCACCGAATCTTAGCAGTTCAGCTGGGATCTCGTCAGCGCCCGGCGCTTTATTTCGTTTTAGTGACCGCAACGCGAGATCAACTTCCTCTACTGTCGGGGGTTGAATGGGTGGACCTAGATCAACAATATCATCGAGAGCTTCCTGTGTGGGGATGTTAGATGGTCGGTTTAGAAGCTCTTCAAAATAAGAGGCCCATCGTTTGTTAATACCATCGGTGTCGCTGATGATGTTTCCATCCTTGTCCTTACAAAGGCTAGTCCTGGGTTGGTAGCCGTTCTTAATTGTATTTACTAGTTTGTACGCTTGTCTGGTGTTCCTATTAGCTAAGTGTTCGTTTATGTTCAGCAACTGCTCGTCAAAGTATTTACGTTTCTTACGTCTAATTATTCTATTCGATATTCGCCGTAGCTCGTCATATTTTTCTCTTCTGGCTCTGGTTCCTCGTTGAATCCATTGTCTGTAGGCCTCGTTTTTCGCGTCAAGTGAATTTTTGCATTCTTCGTCGAACCAGTCATTTCGCGCTCGCCGGGCTTTATATCCCACGACCTTCTCTGCGACATCCTTGATGGTACCCTTGAGTTCTTCCCAGAACCCATGGACGCCTGTGTTGCTGATGTTGTGTAGCATAGGTGATAGTTTTTCCTCAAGGGCGGTAGTATACGCCACCGCTGTAGCATCACTCAAGAGCTTATCAACCGCAAAGATTTTGGGAGGGCTGATTCTTGACTGGTGCACTGAGGAGATTCTACATCTGTAGGTCGTCTTCACCAAGTGATGATCTGAGTCGCAGTTTGCTCCTCGATAGGAGCGGACATCCATGACACTAGACGCCCATCTCCTGCAAATGAGGACGTGGTCAATTTGGTTGACGGTATGTGCGTCTGGAGACTTCCAGGTCTGCTTGTGAATGCGTCGATGCGGGAAACACGTAGAGCTTACGACTAGATTCCTGCTGCAGGCGAAGTCGATAAGTCGCTGGCCGTTATCGTTACATTCTTCATGGAGGCTGTGGCCTCCAGAGGTCCCCCGATGCCAACTTTCATTCCCGACTTTCGCGTTAAAGTCTCCCAGCAGCAATTTGACGTCGTTTGTTGGGAGTGAGTCGAAGAGAGTTTCAAGGCGGGCGTAGAACTTTTACTGCGTCTTCTTTAACTTCAGTGGGGGCATGCACATTGATGAGCCAGAGATTGAAGAATCGAGTCTTGATGCGAATCGCACACAGCCGTTCATTTTTGGGTTTGAAGTCAGTAATATGCGGTTTGAGGTGATTGTCCACTATAAATGCTACTCCAAACTCCTTGCGGCCCGATGGTTTGCCACTTGTAAAAATTGTGTGCGATTTCTTGTCACTAATCTCGCTGCCAAGCCAATTTGTTTCCTGGACTGCAGTAATGCTCAGTTTGTACTTTTCGACCTGTTGAAGGAGGGCCTTCTCGGCCCCCGGTTTGTTCAGGGAGCGTACATTCCAGGATCCGAAAGAATAATCCTTTATTCGTTTGCGTGGTCGTCGTTGTTGATCCGTCCAATCCGAGGCTTTTGTTCCAGGTTTCTTGACATGGAGTGGTTTTTACAAGGACGAGTTGTCAGCACGTCGCTTAACCCCATTCAGGGGATGGCCTCGGAGATAGCTGCTTCAGATGGTTTAATAAACGTGCTGGAGCCCACACAACTATGTAGCAGGTCCAACTACGCAAGTCATTCCATCCTACTAGACCTGAGACGCTTAGGTGTTTGTCAGCCATTCAGGCTACAGCTATCTGCCTTTTCCAAACTGTCTTATCGCTAAGACATTGGCCGTCAGCGAATTGATACACTGCCGTTACCAGGGGGTGCCCACGCGGAGGACTATGGAAAAGGTCTTTGCCCCCCCGAAACATTCTCAGCGAGTGACAAATTGGACGCACACTGGATAGGTAGCTGTAGCTCGGCTATCGGTAGTGTGGAGCAGGGTAAAAGAAGGAGTCACTCTCCGCCTCGCTCGAACGTCTTCCCACCTTTGTGTGTACGTACTGACCTTCTGTAGCTCATTCTCGTAATAAATCAGATTTCGGAACTCGTGTTACTTGTAGCATTTTTACATGGTACGAGTGTATTTTCTCTTGGTCGGCGGACTTCCTTTCCCATTCTTTTAACTAGCACGCGTTTCAGTGGCGACTTTTGAGAGTGGTGGAGAAGAGGGGAGGAGAAGACCGAAGGGGATCCAGAAAGCAAAAGCAATCTCAGTCGTCGCATAACGTATATCTGGTTATGGCAAAATTATTTTTCCGCGTATTTTACAAACTTTTCTATTTTTTTCTTTCTTTCTCTGTGTTTTATGTTTTGGTCCACCTCTTGTAGCAACATACAAGGAAGTTATCACCTTATAGGTATGTTGCTACAACATACGCCACTCGAGAATTTGTAATTGGTAACACATTTTTCACAAATGTATTTGACTGTACGATGATCTGGAAGTTTCGAGAATCGTCAAACTCCAACGTTTACAATGGGCAGGACATTTACAACGAATAGAAGATGACCGCATGCCTAAAAAAATAATCAATGCAGGACGCGTCGTCGGAGCAATGCTGCAAGGAAGACCGAAAGCCCGTTGGCTCAGCAGATAAGCACGCCGAACAACTCCTGGGCGTCCGAAATTGGAAGACGCAGCCACTTGACCGAGATAATTGGAGGACGATGATCCAGGCGGCCAGGGCTCGACGTCGGGCTGTTGTCCCTTCAATATGAATGGAAAAGGGTCAGCGAGCGGCAAAACTCTACACCCATTTACTAAGTCTGGGTTGCAGCAACTAGCTTGTGCTGCTACTAAACGCGCTGAGGAGCCTCTTCCTTGACAGCTGTGACTATCGGACATTTACGGTCACTGGTGCTAGTCCTCATAGGCATCTTCGGGTGTCGTCTTCAGTCCATTGCAGGAGGAGTGGGGTTTCTAGGAACCCTAGGTAGGATTGTTCTGCCAGGATCCAAAGTTTTGTCATTCATCCATTCGATATGTGTATGTAATGTAACATATGCCGGAACTATCAAGACAATACACAGATTTTACGAGCCCCTGGGAGAAGTTTATTTCAATTTAAAATTATACTTTTTGGGCTGCAAAACCCACCAGCTACGTAGCACCGGCCTGGATCTCGGAGCTGATTTGGAACCTATTATTTTCACGTATCTGGTCGATGTAATTATTGTCAACCTGGCCTTCCAAAAACATTTGGAAATTTTAAAAGAGGTTTTCCGATGTGGTATGTAGTGAATGAGGAAGAGTTGAATGTGGATCCGGAAAAGGTGACATGTATGATCAATATTCCGAAACCGATTAACGTGAAGGGTGTACGACAATTCTTGGTGGTGGTGACGAGGTACCGGCGCGGCAGTATAAACCGGATTTCGCCACGTTAATGACTGCCTTACGTCGAGGATACTCATTTTAGCGTCATTACCGGTCCCCACTCCTTCAAAACATGAAGGATCCAAATAGAAGGTTAGCAAGATGGGCTAAAAGCTTAAACAGTTTGAATTCGAAATAGTCCATCGAAAATAGAAAGACTTCCTAGTACCGGATGCTCTGTCAAGATCAGTTTCAGTGGTAGAATCGGCAGTTGTCAATCTTGGCGTAGATAAGAGGTGTAGGTGTTAATTGTCCTAACCCATTCAAGGGCATGACTGCATCAATAGCTCAATTAGTATCCACAGGCAGTTGCGTTCGAGCCAAGGATCGAACCGCCCTTCTCTAGATCGTAAAGGGTGACCGACACCTATCGCGTCCGTCCAGAAAAGTTGAGAAGGATTGTAACGAGCACGGCTGGGACATAAACAACCGCTTCAAATTGCGAAGAATTCGTTGGACAAAATTGTGCTGACGTGAGTGGCACAAAACTATCATTGTCCTAAGATGACGGCTGATATATGGCGGTAAGTGCGACATTGCAAACTGTGGTAAGCAATAAAAGTGGATCGTCAACTTTCCACCGGAAAGATGGTTTCACGAGCAGGGGAGGCAACCTCAGATCCTGTGACCGTTTGCAAAGGGTACACCAAAGGATACTTTGTTATGTAATGCTGTTTGGTTAGAATAAATTAACGACCCCGAGTTGTGCGTGGAGGTGACCCAATTAGATCTATGCACAACATTTCTCACGGTGTAAAATCGAATAGCATCAATAGTATTGTATAAAAAGCCCTTTAGGTCTACGTTTCGAGAAGAGGTTATGGTTTATCTGTCTCACACGTGAATATTGCTTCACCATATTTATTGAAACCAAAATTTGTCTGAAATTTCCAAGGTAAGGGAAATGAAACTTGATCCATGCAAAAGTAAAGCATTTTATACCCTATCATTTTCAATAATATACAAAAACTACACCTTGCAATTTCATATTATATCATATTATAAAGGTTGCATATTGTTTTTTACGTCTTCACAGCAACCTTCAGTTATAGTCCATAAAAAGTTTATCTCAGAAACAATGCAATGTGGTACATAATGAAATTGGTTCATCAGAAACTAGTTGAGTGTGATCATCATAATAAATGTATCTGATCTGATATCTTTTCATCAGATGTTGTAGAGATGCGTTTTCGGCATGTGTAATAAGGTCAAAACAGTTTAGCATCGGCTCACGTAATTTCACGTACTTTAGCAAACATTTTAAATAGAGGGTGAGTTTGATCTTCAAGATATATTTTTTTAAGTCATTGTTTCAAAACGAGTTCATCATTGTGCCTCAACAGCTGATCGTCAGTCCTTGGCCCTATGGATAATGGATCATTCTCCTTGAATTGTCGGGGTATAACGGTCACGTCTTCCAGTTTTAAAAGCCTAGTAATTGTTCTCCGTCCGTACGAAGTATATCAAAAGGAATCTCCAGTTAATTTTTTTTTGCGAATCAAAGATACTTCGTCAGCATAAAAATAAAGTTACCGCTTCTCAGAATTTTCTGACTAGGCCGGGTCTCTGGGTCTAGTCCAGAGACGAGATGCACTGACGTTTTCACTGAACTTCTTTTTTCTAAGTGGTAAAGTTTCGTATTGGGGCGCATTCGCAATTTATTCAAGAAGTTTCGATCAATTACTTACATTCACGGATATATTACTGACTATGCGAAAATTACCTTGGAAATATTATTTAAGTGATATGCTTTTGTATTCGAAGACCTTCCGATAGAGTTAAACAATCTGCTCTTTTGGCTATTATAAAATTTTGCAAAACACTCTAAAGCAAACAAATCATACCCTGATCTACCAAATATGGGTAAAAAGTACTTCATCTAAAGTGTGTACTTCAGAGTACCTCATGCGTACGTCTCGTTACATTTTCAATATAAAAGCACTTTTGGGTGTTGATCTAACTATGTTTATAATTTGCTACGAAATTGACCTTACAAATCGGATTGTATAAATTATGGTTGAAATAATCATAATTGAAATAATAAATAAAAAATGGAACTCGATAACGCTAATTATATATGGGACCGAAATTCAACAAAACGTTTAACCATAGCGACAACATACAAACTTCCAAATAAACCGAAATGGCAGAAGAAACTCAGATACACTCCTAATAGTTTAGGACTTAGCACAGTTTTTGTTGCGTTATAAGTAAAGCCCGGATTGTCGTGCAGTAAAAGTTAAAAAACATGAAATATAATAAAAACTTGAAAAGTTGATAAATCGTCCAGTAGAATTCGTAGATTATGCACAATTAAATGCAAATAATAAAATTGAGTTAAACTAACATGAAATTAGCCTAACGTCTCTAAACATACCGAAATAGTCCTGGTCCAATTAGACTCTACGACATAGTGATTTGCTGCACCCACTTACTGATAATGCGTAGAATACAGAGACCTTTCCCACTGAGTGGAAGGAAGGCTTTTTCATCAAATTTCCGAAGTAGGGTAGTCTTACAGACTGTAATAAATGGAGACTCGTTTGTGTGCTCACAGCCGTTTGCCAAGATAATGGTTTAAATCGTCCTGGAAAGACTATAGGCCCATTTAGAAAGCACAATTGATGAAGAGCAGATTGGCTTTCGATCCAGATTCTCCTTCCGAATCATCATCGACAGTACTACGGCAGTCTGGGTGAAACGCATGCTCTCTTCCAGAACGGTTATCACTGAAGTTGGAGATACCTCTCTCATAGCAAATGTCATGCGAGGATGCCCCCAAGGGGGTGTTTTGTCCCCTCTGTTGTGGTGCATCGTTGTAGATAATCTCATGTGGAGATTATCCGCACTTGGATTCCCAACACAAGGATACGCGGACGACCTGGTTATTAGTGTAAGGGGTGAATTTGAAGAAGTTTTACCCGACATCATCCAGAAAGCTTTGCGTGTAGTCCAGGAATGGTGTGATACTAACGGACTTAGAGTCAGCCCATCGAAGGCCGTTATTGTTCCATTCACGAAGAAAAGAAAGCTTAGGGCAATGAAATGTTCCACTTTGTACAACTTTTCAGTACAAATGACAAATTACGTCAAATATCTGGGAGTCACACTTGATAGCAAGCTACTCTTGGCAGAAGACCTTAGAGCAACATCAGAAAAGGGCACAAAAGCCTTGTGGATCTGCCGGCAGTATGCAGGCAGGACGTGGGGCACCAAGCCCCACATTGTCCTCTGGATTTACAAAGCTATTTTTCGGCCAATTGTTGATTATGGAGCAGTCGTTTGGTGGAAAAGAGCGACCACCTCAGTTGGTAAGGATACTCTCACCAAAATACAAAGGCTTGCATGCCACATAATAACGGGAACCATGCGCTCCTGTCCTACTGCAGCAGTTGAGGCTTTGCTTGACCTTCCGCCACTGCATATTCACATTGAAGCAGAGGCAAAAAGAGAGCAGTTGGCGGGGTCCTTCAGCTCTCTTCATTCTGACACAATAAAATGGTTCACGGACGGGTCCAAAACGGATAAAGGATCAGGTGCGGGCATTGTCGGCCCAGGACACAGAATTTTCATCCCCATGGGAAATTTCCCCACTGTCTTCCAGGCGGAAGTGCATGCAGTTGAGGTCTGTGCACGACTGTGCCAGGCCATAAGCTACACTAACAAGAACATAGGAATCTTTACCGATAGTCAGGCGGCCATAATGGCACTGACTAGTCCATCGGTTCACTCAAGGCTAGTTAAGTCTTGTCAAGATATCCTTAACATCGTCGGGGCCTCCAACAACCTCACTATCTACTGGGTTCCTGGGCACTCCAATATTGTAGGTAATGAACAAGCAGACGAGCTTGCCAGACAGGCATCTGAGGCCCACTACATTCGTCCAAACCCTTTCTGCGGTATACCTATCTGTCTTGACAGGCAGCGGATTAGGGAATGGGAACGAGAGAGAGCTGCCTCTCTGTGGGAAGCTCTCCCAGGTATGAGACAATCAAAATTGTTTATTGCTGGCTACTCTCATAACCGGTCCCTTGATATACTCAGCCTGAGCAGAAACAGGGTCAGAATTATACTCGTATGTGGACTTCTCACAGGTCACTCCCGTCTTCGAGGTCACCTCAAAACGAAGCGCATCGTTTCGGATGCAAGCTGTCGTTTCTGTGAGGCCGACGACGAAACCCCAGAACACATCCTCTGTGAATGTAAGGCTCTAGCTTGCCGTCGAACTGTTTGCTTCGGCATTGCCTATCCTATGGCCGAGGACGTGGCCTCGATCAAGCTCGGCCATCTCAGTCGATTTATCGAGATGAGTGGATTGGATTCGTAGATTTAGTCCTGCTCTCCAGGATTCGGGTATAGCACAATAGACTTTTAGTCGCAGTGGTTGTGGCTCTGTTATTGGCCACGACCCATCTATAATCTAATCTAATATATCATCGACAATGCGGTGACTACGATTCTCCGCTTCACGTTCTTTACATCGATTTGGAGTAGGCGTTCGATAGTGTGAACCGGGATTCTATAAGGGCGGCCTTGCACAGGAGAGGTATCCCTAAGAAGCTTGTGGCTATTATTACGGCAACCTATGACGCCGCGAAATATCGCGTCCTGCATAAAGGTAAAGTGTGGGGGATTCGACATCGGCAGAGGTGCATCCTCTCAACGATTCTATTCTTCATAATTATTGGCGATGTGTTACATGCAGTCCTATCCGGACTCGATACAGGAATTCAGTGGATTTTAATATCTTATCTATAACATCTTTACTACGCTAACGACATATGCCTACTCTGCCACAAAATCATAGATCTGTCCGCAATGGCGTTGGAGCTTGAGAGGGAGGCAAGCAAGGTTGGGCTAGGGACTATTGCCAACAAGACCAAGGCTCTTAACCCGCCATCGCGAAATATTAATGGGCAACCCGTGAAGAAGGACAACTTCTTCTACCTGAGTAGCATTATTGCCGAAAACGACAATCGTCGTGAAAAAGGTAACACTATTTTAGAACATCCTTCATGTTGTTGTACTCCAGCATATTTACCGCATTATTAAGCGAAAAGAATTTCCAAATCATTCATACGTTTCGATTTCGTGGTTGCATCATGGAAACTTAGGACTTTCAGTCCGAATTTGCAGCATTTGCTATGTACACATATTCGTAATTGCAAACACCTTAAGTGCTTTCGAGTTTAACCTAATTATCTACCAAAGATTCGTATATTGTTATGCAAACTCGTAATGGGTATGCGCTGCATCCATATATCTTCTCGATGCATTTTGATACCGTAAAAACAAACACTTAATGAATTTTAGGAGTTTTTTTTTACTCCCTGCCGAGCCGACAGTCGAAAACTGCAGCTCACGACTAAACCACCGAAAGCCAACACATTAAGCTCGACAAGGCTGCTAATTCAAATTAAATCTGCTTCTCCATTTCGCAGCTTAATGCGCTAGTTTGAACGCATTTTTTGTTTGCTATTATCGTTAATCACCCTTCCAGACATTTTTAACATTTAAATATCATTAATGTTTTGCCGGTTTTTTTGTTTTGCCAATTTTGGTGTAGTCTTTTAATTTTTTTTAAGTTGTAAAAGCCCAGCGTGATATTCAATCCAAGTTGTATTCGACCATCAGCGGACAGGGGTCAATTCGGTTTTGCAATTATTAAATTCTTTTGTGAAGATGGAAAAGGTGGGCTTTTTTTATTCTTGTCTTTTGCCACTTTGTTGGTAACATATGCCAAAAAAATTTGATGTCCGATTATGTAAGAGGAGAACATGAATGAGATTTTAATGCATTTTACGTTCGGATAGGCAGAGTCATTGACTCCTCAGATTGTTCGACAAAAAGTGCCGGCCAACGGCCAAAAGACGTTATATGGCGTTTATTGTCGACATACATACGAGTACATAAAGATTATTCAACAACAAAGTCCGAAATGAAAGATTCAAGCAACAGGATGTGATATGAATTGATATTGGTAAGAAAGACCTTTACTATGCATTATGATAGTTTGCCAATCTAAAGGAAATTACCATTTTGGAAGTATTTCGCTTTGAAATTTTGTAAAATTGCGTGGGGCATGCAACGTATTTTACATCTGCTAGCCTATCACATCGAACTGAAAAATAACAATCAACTGGTGTTTTATGGAGTGAAGAGTAAATCATTCAAATTAATGGAATGAGGATTAGCCATTTACTTGTAGACAATTCATCCATTGGAATCGTGGAATTCACCCACATTTCACCTATGTGCGTGAATTGCACGATTGAATAACTATCATTGTAGTCTAAGGGCCCGCTGCAAGAAAGCCTTGGTCTTCCGTAACTGGCTGGAATTTACACCAGTTGTAAAACATAGTACGGAGACTACGAAAACGTACGTTAGTCCAGTCCTGTCCCGGTCCGTGACCCATGCTGACCATATCAAAAACGCACAACACGGCCAGCATGAGTCACAAATCCAGGCAGGACTGGGCAGAGGTACGTTTTCGCAGTCGTCGTACTATGCTTTACAAATGGTATAAATTCCAACCGGTTACGAAGGCTTTCTTGCAGCGGGGTCCAGTACTATTATGTAAATAGATCATGCATCGTCCAAAACCAGTTTATGCTAACAAAACGTCAACTATGCCATATGGGAGTAGTTGACGCGTTAAGCCCCACTAGGGGTTAGAGCAAATAGTATTTTCAACTGATAGTAAGGGCGTTTTCTTACCGGACTGTAATTAATTTATAGAGTTGATATGTACAATCCCGGCATATCAACCCTAGCAAATCATGCTGGAAATACCTTTTAACGAATTACAAGGAACGTTTAAAAATATTTCGCATTACTTTCATGTCGGTTTGTAATTAAAAAAAACATTAAAGTGAAAAGAGCTTCGCTGGGCATCTGAATATGTGATCCCGCCTCCTTCAAAGCTCCCGCTACACCCTGGCTGGAAAGCGCAAAGGTGATGTTTGCGATCGATGAACTACCACCATGGTGTTTTTCGCTTAATAAGATGGCGAATCAAAGGTCTTGATGTCCTCCTCCTCTCAGAAGAAACAATCTTGCCTCGCGAGAGCTTACCGGAAGTAGGTGGTAGGAGTGCGTAAGGGTTATTTTCGAGGTCGACGAACTACCCTCTTCGATATTTGCGCTAAAAATGCGAAATCTTGCCGGAAGTGGGTGGCAGGCAGGCGTACGAGCAAATTTAATTTTACAGGTATACCCACTACCGGCAAGCTTTTGCGAAGCAGGATTGGTTTTTCGGAACGGGTTTCGCTCTCTCGAGCATCTTCAGAGGAATTATTCCATGCATAAGCAATCAGTAATCGCAACGGAGTCGCCTTTCTTTCATCCGAACCCGCCCAAATTATATACTATTCGTAAATACGGCAATACAAGGACGAACGAGAAACGAAAAAAAAGAAATAAACTAGGTCTCTCTGTTGGAAGAAAATACGAACCCTCAAGAAAACCGAGCCCCGAAATCTAATCAACAGCAAAAACTGACATCCGATTCTCTCGCTTTCTACTCCCCCCCCCCTCCATTTCGTCGTCTGCTCACTCCACATTTTCCCGGAAAAAAAATTAGCTTCACCACAATCCTATCGTTTTCACATCCCTGAATTTAGTTTACAGCGTTTAATTCTGATACATAAATGCCTACTTTTGAAATTGTAACGATTTTTCACCAATTTGATAATTTGAAATAAATCAATATCAAACATATTGATAACTGACACTTATGTGTCAGAATTGGTCCATTACAAAGCCCTTGCCAGTAGCACCTGGGGCAAGCATGCCAAAATGCCGCTCTCCGTACTGTCACCGCCTGTCTCCTAACGTCACCCCAGGATCATATACATCAGGAAACAGAGATTGTGCCATTAAGGGACCACAGTCAGCTTCCTACCAAAGAGTATCTGGTGGGTTGTTACTCGAGTGGGCAACCAAACAGAGGTAAAAAAACCTACCCTTTGATAGCGACCACACAGATCAGCCATCGCAGCAATACATCAGGAGGAGGTAATCTTATCGACCGCGAGTATAGGTCCAAATCCAGTACTCTCGTCTATACCACCAATAATATCTCTGGAAGAGGAAAGGCTTCCGAGAGCAACGAGGACGACACTCACCCAACTTCCATCAAGCTGGTGCTCACGACTGAATTCCTATTTATCCTGCATTGACCAAGAAGCCTCAAACATTTGTTCTGCTTTTAATGAAGCAACTCATGATGTGAACAACGTCTTCCAGAGCTACACCCACACACCTCACTCCCACATCGCTGTGGAAGAACCATATATAGTAGAAGCAGCTAATTTTCTATCCCTCAACATCGGGGAAGACGACGAACTGTAAGCATGGAAGAAGCCAACACATCGAAACTCCGACAATTGCCACAACAACAACAACCACTTTTAAGAATCCCACCTGTAGCGTAGACAACTTTTAGCGGGGGGAGGGGATATGCCATCGACACTAACTTTTTTGTGTTCGGGGAAGGATTCGAACCCCTCACCCCTTGAGTCAAAATCAACTTTCCATGCAGAGACTAGCTACAGCTGTCCTTATAGAAGAAAACTAAATATCAAATCACACTCAGTGAATTAGCTGACGGCATTTTTCAATAAAGAACAAGAACGTTATATTAAGAACGGGTAGTTTATGAAATACTCGAAGAGTGTCATCAACAAAACTAAAATATCAGGAGGTTTGTTGTGATATCCTTAAGGTAAGGTCTGAAAAAGTTTGTGTCCGCTGAATAAGGACACCATGCGCCAATTCGACTATTCATTCCACCTTCACTGACTAGATAAAATCACACTGACTCCACGTTGAACGCCAAATAATTTTCTACCGTAAATTCTCATTGATGTATCATAAAAAGCCATGAGAAAAATCAAGGTTTCTTACGGTAATCTTAACGTTTCTTACATTATCCTTAAGGTAGATTTATGTAGGTAGCCTGGAGTTACGCTAAAAAATAGGATTCGGTTTTAGTGTCTTGTGACTAACAATATATAAGTACATACAATGACACCGCGCACGAACTCCATTGTCCTATTCAAATTCCTTTGTGAGTTCCTAAAACAAAAGCACTGAGAAACGCTTAGTTCCTCGTGGTAATTTGCTCCAGAAATACTTGTGCGCTTTCACTTTTAGTCAGCATAAAATTTTCTCGATTTTCTGGCTCAGCGCAATTGCCATTTACAACAGTTGTTAAGTTACTCAATTGCCTAACCCCTTGTGGGGCATAGCGCGTCAACCGTTCCATATGGCCCAGTTAACGTTTCGTTGGCATAAACTGGTTTCGGAGAATGCAGTTGCCAGCATGCACCTCCTGCACACCTGTGGCCACGAACGTCGTCGTGGACTGAATTCGAATCCGAAACGCCGCTAGTCAAACATGAAACTGATGCCTCAACACACTGCACTACCGGTCGCCTCAGTTGTCAAGTTGCAAAGTGGCAAATGCCCGTTCCGTCAAACTTGATTCTAATCTCGGTTTTTAAGCACTCTACCGCCACCAAACCCTCCCTCGGAGGCTTGCCTGACTTCTCATTTTCGCATTCCTGCATTACAGATGATCGTGAAATTTCCAGCCTTGGTACTTACACCGTAACAGAATCTGTCGTTAGCTCCTCAACTGCAATCTGACATAAACCTTTTACTAACCGCAGTGTATCACAGAGACACATTGCGGTTAGTGGAAGGTATATGGCTGATTGGTGGACGGAAGATTGCGATATTCAATAGGGCAGCAAATTTGCACACTTGCGACCTACATTAGTAATAAATATAATTACTGGTATTTTTGGATCTGCTTATATTATCAGTTTATAAGAAATTTAATAATTACAGACGTGACCTTTCAGTCAGCCCTCATATACCAATGAGAAAAGTTTTTTATTTTAGTCCATATCTATTATCCATCTGTCTACTAAATTCAATATTATTAGTTTCATCCGTTGTTCTCTACATAGCCCCTGACCGGTTTTCTAAGTATTCAATTTAAAGGCGCAACTAAAAAATGCAGCGAAAATTTAAGTCCATTACTAGTTTATTATTATTGTTTTTAGTTAATTTTTTTTTTTCAAATATATTATAATAAACATTTCTTCGATTTTAATCAAATATGCATTGTTTTTTTTTCACATCTTCACGCGGTCTTCATTCATATATTTAAACTTATCTGGTCATTCATCAGATAAACCATTCATTTCTTTTCAAGTTTTAATCAAAATTGCATAATTTCATACCGAAACATATAAAATATTATTCCAACTAATTGGATTTTCACCATATGTGGCTGAACTCGCATTTTAGCATCACACACCTACAGCTGACGTAAGTGGTGGAACCCTGTGAAAGATGGCCATAAAAAGAAATGACATAAAAGCCGTAAGAAATCTAGTTCAAGTTTATGTTTACATCTGGAAATCTTATGAACCAGATACCACGGATCGCATCATTTCATCGAGACTCATATTATGAAAGCAACAAAAAAAAGTTTGGTACTGCTTAACTTTTTTTGTCACGCCTATTAAAAGTGTGTGTTCAAAAGATTATCATGGATAATCGCTTCTTTTGCTGAAGACTCTTGGGAACAAGATAGTTTAATTGCATATTGGAATTACCAAGGTTTCATGTTGCTGCTATAATCCAATTTATTAAATGCTTTCGAGTGTAATCAGTTTTGGTTATGAAATAATTTTTGGCGGGCACTTTAGCGACATAGATAATGCGAATGAGATTATATTGGGCTTAGGTATTTAGGGGTTTTCCATCACGTTTATAAAAAAATGTGCATATTAAAATATTCTGTATCCGAAATTGTATACGAAATCTGAGTTTTCCAGTAATGTCAGATAAAAGAAGTGCAAGTCCACACACGTCTTTGAGAAAGATATATGGAGGAGCTACTTTTTTTTTTAATTTATCAATGCACACTAAATTCTATAAACTCGTAAAAAGTAAACAGAGAGACACTCACACTCTACCCCGGAACATCCGCTCAAACGACACCCCGCAAACCATCGTTCACCAGTCGATAATTTTTTTCACGGAGAAGCAGCGGGGGAAGAAAATCAAGCAAAGGTATGTGTGTAGACATACACATTCCCATTTTGATCGCTCATGTACCTTCATAAATTGCCCACTCTCACGATTTATTTGGTTTTCCCCTCGATGATGCAATACTTGATAAAAGTTTCCATCTAGGGCTTTGATATTCGATTAATTACCTTTAGAAGAAAATTGCTATAGTGGCTCAATGGTTAGAGATTTGGTCTCATGATTCGTGCGATCTGGGATCATCAAGTCCTGCTTTAAAAAAAAAATTGTTTAGCCCTCGGTGAAACCACCATGACCATTGTTCTAATCGCGGGACTAAAGTCACTTATGTATTTTTGAAGCATATGATGAAACCTTACATGTGCACCTACGAATCCATACATGAGTAGCACTGACGAATTCGTTCAAGCTGGCTTGATGAATTCGTCAGTGATACTCATGTATGGATTCGTAGGTGGTCATGTATGGTTTCATCGAGGGGTATCAAAGTGAGAAACAAAATATTTGTTCGTGGCAGAACTTGATCCCAAACCGCCCGAATTACGAGATCAAATCTCTACCCATTGAGCCAAAGTCAAGTTTTTTGACCGAATTTAGAAAAAATGCTATAACTCTGTAACGGTTAAAGAGAGAGTATCCATGCCACATGTTAGTTTTCCTCAAATGAATACTACTATCTACCATTAAACTATTTACCATCAGGAACGGCACACCCTGTATAGTTATGATTTGTTCAAACCGCGTCTTGGTTTTCACTCCACCCTATAACTTACCGCACTATTTTCCAAACTGATTCTTCTTTGAAGGTTAAACCGCTATTTCCTTCATAATAATTCACTATTAATGAAAAGGTTAATGGCCAAACCGATTAATTTGCTCGCCACTTATAAATCGAAATTGCCCAAAATGATTGTTTTATCGGACAAAGACTATCGCTATCTTTTCCACTACAATCCGAAATTATTGTTAAGTCGCAATGCATCAAAAAAAACTTCATAAATCTTTCGCTGCATTCTAGAACAACACAATAAAACCCAAAGGAAAAATTTCCATCAATCATTTGTTTGCGAAATGTGTTAAACGTATCATTTTGATGATTTGGAATTGGCTTGCAAATAGCAATTTGATGTTGGTCTGTTCATTAAACATGGTAACGAAATCTTTCAAAACAAAGAGATTATTAATTGTTAGTACATACATACGAGTATACATATCTGACTATCTGTAAGACCCACCTCTCGTGAATCTTGCCTTATGGATGCCAACTTAAGCCATTCATAACTCGGTTATTTTTTGGTAATTAAGCAATCTTAAGCCGGCGTTAATTTTTCTGAAGTAAGTTTTGAATAGCCACTTCACACTAGCTTACCAAGGAATCCATAGTTCGTTGGATGGCATAGGAGTGCAATATCTTTATTCTCGAAAATTTATGATTTACGTTGACCGCCAAGATCCTACACTAACTTCATACGAGTAGAAGATATATATATATATCTGTTGATAGGTTATATCGCAACTTTAATTTTGAATACTATATGTATCAATTCAGCATACCTATAAGCGTCTGTTAATTTACCTAAATTCTGCTCAGTGTGACTAATTGCTCGCAATTGTATGCACCTATACTTCAATCTCGAGATACACACTACTGGTCAGGCGGTCACGCATATTATGTTAATTAGCATCATTATGATGCAAACGAAAGCAAGTTTGATACCTGCAATAATAAGTCCAACAGAATTCTTTCAATATGCTGTTTAATTGAGCGTTTCGCAGTAGTGACCATTAGCGCCTTTAGCAGACTACCGAACCCATTCAAAATATTCATGCAGGGAGTATCCAAAAGGAAAGAACTCCCACCAAATATTCGATGGACTTTGTATATTGCGCTTCCAGACCAGAGACAATTTTCAAACAATGTCGGAGAAATAGGCAAACAAAGATTGCCATCAACATGAAAATTATCGTTATCGTTACAACTAGGACTTACCACCGTGATGGGGGTTGTTTTCCAGTGACGGAATTTACAAAGCTCGCAACTCCTATAATATGAAGAATGAAGCTTCGGACCACCCACTTACAGAGATGCAACATAAATGATGTATCTGTTTGTTTTGACTTTATCCGAGCTAATATTTGAGCAAGTCATGTTTATGCTTGGTATAGTAGAGTACACAGTTATTACACACTGCACATATTATACACATATCAGACAGAGCATAAATTTACACAAACTTTCAATAATGACAGTAAACATGACCGTGGCCTTGTCAGATGTTTCTGAGTCCAATTAACTGGGTAAACTTTCCCAGTCATAAGCGGGTTAAAGGAAAAAAAATTGAGTTAGTTGACAGTTGGGTGTAGAGTTAGGAAATTACAGTGTTTAGATAAAGTGTATAATAAACACCTTAATGTTACCTTAATGTGCAGTTATTTGAATGGATTTCAAATGTGTATTATTAGCATGCATAATGTTTGGGAGAATTCAGTCAAAAGGTTGTCAAAGGTCATGCGTATTTTTCGAAATTCGATTTCACACACACAATTTCCTTCAGATTTCAAGTTTCTTAAGCCACTCGCTCGAGGATCACCAACCGATGCGTTAAGATTTCCTCCGAAAGGCTCAAGGCACTTCACACAAAGTCCGAGTTTTTTTTGTTTTCTCCTTCCTCCACTCTCTCCTTCACTCTATAGGCATATGCACCATCCTGGTGCATTCGTCGGCGTCAGGCCTTGTACTGTCATGAATAGCGTATGGTATTTTATCTTCAGGGAAAATTGAAAAAAAGTTCCTAAAAAAAATTATAAAACTCTGAGATTTCGCAAAGTTCCATACCACATCTTAATTTCTTATTTATTTATGTGTACATATAGTATGTATTTAGATGGCGCCGTGTTCCTTTTGCTGTGGGTCCGCGGTACCTCCCAGACAACTATTCGTTGGTATAAGGGATGTGTCCGTGACCGTGTGGCTAATATAACACAGACTGATGTCTATCAGCTATCACCTAATGTGCACTGAAACGCCGATAGGTATCATAGGTCGCACAGTTCATTAACAATCAAACCGGAATATAGGGGGCAACGCCCGCAATCCGAGGGTTTTGTAGCAAGCGCTTATTTTGGTATGTAAATATTGGCTCCCCTCCTTCTTCGTACCACTCAGATGGATAAAAACACCATAAATAAAATGTCCTACCCATGGTATAGTATTTTACATGCCAATTCATAAAAAAAGACTCCATCCGTCACCTCTCAAAGAAATAGTTTTAATACGAAAAGCTGTACTGTAGATAGATATGTATATAGGTAGATACGAGATAACCGGTCCTACTCTTCGAGATGCTGAATGTTAAGACGAAATTGCAAACTTGCATAAAAAAAATAATAGAGTCAGTGACCAGCCTACCCCCCCCCCCCCCCGTCCTCTCCCACCAATCCTTACCCTTACAGAAAATGTTAAACTAAAATTCGCTCTACCAAAAACAATATGAAAGTATGTAGGACTCGCTCCTATACACGAGGCCGATACATGTATTTTTTGTATGGATAGTGTCATAATGCCCAGTCTTTAATGAATGTATCACTAATACATATTACGCGATCATAACGAAACTTTGACATATTATTGCCTATGGTGTTGGTTATCGGTGCCCATCAGTACTTTTGACCTCGGATCCGGAGTCCACCTTCCTGTAAGTTTTCTTTTCATTTCTAAGTGTAACGGCCGCAAAATGCAACGGCGCTGGGACAACTTACGATCTAATATTTTCTCCTCCTCCACTGTTCCCCTTTCTAAAAATTTCAAGAAAATACCAAAAATGGAATGTACTCAACATTACCTTCCTCACTTGCATATAGCAGTGCAGTGGCACAACCCCCCTTAGCCCCCCCCCCCCCCAGAGCAAAAAAAAAGTCATTTAAAACATAGGCTCTAGCTTCATTCAATCGAAAGTTATCGTGCAAACGGACAGACAGACACGGCTAAATTGAATCAGGAGGTGATCCTGATCATTTGTATATATGCATTGCTATACCTCCGGAGCCTCCTTTAAGGTGTTACATATTTTCGTCGTGACAGAAACAATATACCCTATACTAAAAGTCTAGGGTACTCGACCAGGTGACTATTGAAAGTCATGCGATTCATTACAGTTGCTGAACATTTATAAGAAATGTATAAACATTTTTGAATGACTAATGACACAGCCATACAATACTCCGTTAATATGTCTTAGCCCCCCAGGCCATATTTCTGGTTACGCCCCTGCCAGTGGATAAAAAAAATTGACTTTTATTTCACCTCTATGTTGACCCCCCCCCCCCTTAAATTTGGCCAGTTACAACACATCGCTTTCTCCAGCGATTTATAGCATTTATACACATTCTGACTGTATTTGATCTGTCTAGGTTCATTCGTTCGTGAGATATTATGTGGAAAGACGAACAGACAGACATTTGACCGATATTGAGAGATTTAAGACACAAAACCTTAGAATTTGAAGAAAATTCCAAAAATGGAATGTACTCGACGGTACCTTTCTTACGACACCCGACTTGCCTATACCAAATAGTATAGATTCCACAAGAGTTATCACTCCATATAAGTTTTTCGTCTGCCAGGAGATTTGTATGTATTGACAAATTGTATAAGCATAGTATAAACTACACAGTGTAGATACACAAAAGAAACAATACATACAAATCTACCGCCGGAGGCGGAGTCAGCTTTCTTGTAAAGTCTATACAATTTGTCAATACATACAAATCTCCTGGCAGAGGGGAAGTTATATGGAGTGATAACTCTTGTAGAATTATCAATCCTCTTTGCCTATACCAAACGAAAAAAAATGTCTACCTTCATTTCCCCTATATGGGGACCCCCCCCCCTCTTAAAGTTGATTTATTATGATGTATCGCTTTCTCCGGAGAATTATAGTACTTCTACATATTTCCACCAAATTTCATGAATGTAGCTTCGGCGGGTCGTGAGATATTTCATAGACATGGCAGACAGACAGACGGTCAGACGGACGCATGACCGATTTCATAGGGTTTTTTTTGTAGTAAAAACAAAACCCTAAAAATCGAAAATTCAGGTATTTTTTTCTAAGTTTGAAAGTATTTTATATTTAATAGATCATGTTGGAGCACATAAAAATTATGTTTTAAGATTTTTTTTATTTTTGTTTTTAGTACAAATAATATTATGGTCTAAAAATTAAGATTTGGAAAGATTAAAAAAAATGTGAGTTTCAATCTGTCTCTTGGTCTACAATCGAGTCCAGGTTACCTAAAACTATAATTTTCAGATAGACTAGGTGCTTACAGCGTAATAGTACGTTTACGCTGGACTCGAAATCTCGTAAAATGCGATTTCGGCGAAATCTCCGTGAAATCCGACAGATTTCGCATACATTTTATTGCCAAACGAAATCTTGATACTTAGCAAGGACACCATGAAATCCTCCTGAAATCGCGATTGAAATCCTGATTTGACATGGTAATGCTTAAAATTCGATCGTGGTGAATATTCGAGTGACAGTTAGAAATAAATATTTAATTGTCAACTGTCAAGCAAAGTTAAAATTTGACTATTAATTGACGTAAAAACCCAATTTAATTTATTAATTGTCAAATGAAATCTGAAAAGTATCAGCGTAAACACTTTCGGGATTTCGGAGCCAGCAATTCGAAATCCGCGATTTCAAGTCCAGCGTAAACGTACTATTAGACAAAAAAGAAAATTAAAAAAAAAAATTTAAATATTAAAAAAAATTTGAAAGAAGTATTAAAAAAAACACGCCACAAAACATTTTTTTTTTCGTGGCTGCCATTTTATGCCTCCACGGCCACTCCTCTCCCACGTCCTCCCACCACCTATTTTTTCAGAAACGACTTGGAGCCTTGCACGTTACAGCTTTTGGCGATACTGGAAGGTGTATTCTTCAACAGGATAAGGGACCATGTTACAGTGCGAAAGATGTAAGTAATAAGTTAAAATAAGTCTGAAATTTGAGATCAGAAACTAAATTTATTTTTTAAATAGCTTTGTTTTTTTTATTTTATATTTCTGTAGTTCACACAAGAACTTCGAGTACTTTACCCTTTTGGGCGTAATAAGCATTTTGTGGGCAAAGTCACATTTAAAATAGCGATATTTATATTTCCAGACATCCTAAAGGTGATAATTCCAGAAAAATACGACCACAGTCTGAGGCAAAAAACAATAAATATATTGTAGAAAAACAGATAATTAAAAAGAAAATTAATTTAAAATTTATTTAAAATTAATTAAAAAAAACTGGCTAAGGATTTCTTTAAATTTTAAGTTTCAATCTTAGAACATAGAGCCATGGAATGAGCTTGTATTGTATGTTTCTGGCTCCAACATTTGGCGAATAAGTCGACAGTCAGTCTACTCAGTTGGCGTTTCGGTATTGACATAATGTTGACCGCGCTGTCGAATTGTGCATAAACAAACGTCAATTTTTGTCAATATTTAAATTTCATAATTTCTAAACGGTCTACTGAGTTAGCTGACTGTCGACCACGTGTCGACTTAGTACCCAGATTTTGGAGCCACTGTTTCTATGGAGACATATAGGACAAGCTCATTCCATGGCTATATATTCAAAGGTTTCATTACCATTTTCTCCCGGTAAAATGGCGTTCTAGGTGTTATTGTCATTTCGTATGTTCAGAACCTATTTAGAATAGACGTAAATATATATTTGTCAAAAAAGCGAACAGTGTCATCTGATGCACTTGCCGACAAATGGCATTGCTTCAACCGCTTCCTGCGCTTTTCATTGAAAGATGTCATAAGAACAAACAGAGCATTCCAATCTAATTCAGCAGAGCCTTTGAAACTTTTGAAAGATCTGAATGATACTTTATATTCTGTTCTTCAAAATATTGTAGTTCCGCAGCAATTGGAAAAAGCTGACAAAAATAATTTATGTTCATTCCAATTTCGTAATTATTTGATGCCTGTAAACTGCATAAACTTCGGGTACGAATTTAATAATGAATGTTCAAATTTTCATTCACCAGATCAGTTGTTGGAAATCAAGAGTCGATGCCGACAATTCCTTATTAAATTAGCCGAGGAAATTCAGAAAAGAGTTCCAAAAAATGTGGCTATTCTTCAAGATATTGCTCTTTTCAGTCCTGAAATTGCTTCTAGGCAGGCCAAACAGGATGTTACACATATCGCTCAAGCTTTTGAAGTTATTTGCGGTAATATTGATGAAGTTGTGAGAGAGTGGAATCTGCTACACCGGTTGGATATCGAAAGTAATATGTCGTCTGATGAATACTGGGCAAAAATTATGGAATTTACCGATGCCAACGGAGAGGGCAGATTCCAACATATCTCAAAACTGGCAGTTTCAATGTTGTCTTTGCGTTTTTCCAATGCTGCTGTTGAAAGAGCTTTTTCAATTGTTAGCATAATAAAAAATAAGCTACGAAATAAAATGTTGTGTCAATTTCGAACCTTCACAAAAAATGTTAAAAATGTTCACAACTGAAAACGTTTACAAAAGCGATTTTGTTGACGACGTTTTCGAAGCGTTTGAAAAAACTAGCACGGCTGTATAATGTCGAAGTAATATGTATACATAATATGTACTCACCTTAATTTTAAGAATTTAGAAAATAAAAGATATTATAAATATGTTACTCTTTTGTATTATTGTACATTACCATTGAAAATTTCAATTTTTTGATTTGTTCATTCCGATTATTCACTTTTTGAAAATTTAGGGGAAAGAGTATGATTTTAGGGGGAAATGAAACTTCATCTAATGGGAATTCGCGCAGTCTACCTGGCAACACTGGAACAGTTGCAATGTCAGCAAAGTTGTGAATACTTTTAAATTTTGTCGATAAAATAAAAAGTGAACATACACTCTGGGAGAAAATAGACTAAAAAAATCATTTAATTAAATTAAACTTTAAAAATGGATTTTGTTTTTATTAATAGAAAACTTTTGAGCAGGATAACAAATAAACGTTGCAAGACGATGCAGGTTGGCAGCTTTTTTTCCACAGTAATCTTTTATTATCCGTCTTCAGCTTCAGATGTTTGTTATAGGAGAAAAATTAACTAAAAAAAGCCGCATCATTGGCAGAATTAAATAAATAATATCTCAAAAACGCGTTATTCGAACTTTTTGAAATTCATAAAAAAAAAACAAAATATATTAGGTGGGCAACATTCAAAATCGGTTGTACCATTTTCAAAATATTGAATTTCGAATACTAACCCTATCCTTAAAAATAGGCTAAATTGAGAATATTCTTTTGTGTTAAGCTTTACAGCTTAAAATTCGTACCAAATTCGACCAAAATCGGTTCAACCGTTCTTAAGATATTGATTTTTGTTAACTTTTTCCATATATTTGAAACACTGAGCGGCGCGGCGTTTCGATTTGACGCTCATGTGCTCCGGAACTTAGAAAACAATAACTGCAATGTCATTTAGAAAGAGTCCTGGAATATCTAGTAATGAAGTTCAGTTATTATCTGCGGGAAATAGTGGTCAGATCGCGTCTCCTCTGAGGCATTGTAGCAATGCTTCCATGAGCTTCTTTTCATTGGAAAAAAAAAATCTACATGAAGATTCATCACTGTACCACTAAAATTTAAATAATGACTTATTATGAAAGATGAAAAATGCCTAAAATTCATTGTCAATCTCACCATCTTCATAGTGGCGCGACAGCCCGACGTCGGGCCTTGTCAAATACTCCCCTACAACGGACGATTTATGTCATAAAGTAACTTTCCTTTGCACTGGGATCATTTCGTTTTGACTATATCCTCATTGAAAGTCAAAGCGCATTTATGACATGAATCTATAAGCATGGGTTTCGTACGTTATTAAGATGCCGGTAAGTTTACAAAACTTACGACAATCGTACATTGTTCGCAAATTCAAGCCGCATCGAAATTCCCACGACGATGAACCGCATGGAAGTCATCTGCTAAGCCAAAAGCATATTCAAAATGAACATTTATTATATGGACGGAACAAATTTATAGTTCGGGAAAACTTGAGAATGCATTGTGTAAAAAGTGAAGGTGAAATTACGGCTTGAAAGTATGGAATTTAAGGTTTTTACTGACCATTCTTGTCTACCGCGGAAAGAAAACGTCATGCAAAATTTATTTAAAATTAACTTAACGACAGTATACTATTCAGATAAACGGAAGTGCTGAAAATCGTAGTAGTTACAACCTGTGCGTATTTTAAAGGAGATTCCCATTGAAATAAGTTGAGAATAAGAAATACAGTTAATGGAATCCAGATATCCCCGAGGTTGTTGGGGCGACCGGTAGCGCAGTGTGTTGAAGCATCATTCTTATGTTTTACTACCGGCATTTCGGTTCGAATCCCGTCCACGACTACGTTTGTGGCCATGGATGTGCTGGAGGTGCATGCTGGCAACTGCACAAACCAGTTTATGCCAATCGAAACGTCAACGGGGCCATATGGAACAGGGGGGGGGGGGGGGGGGGGGGGGTGGGTGGCTTTTAGTATGATATACTTCTGGTACCATACCAGCCCCAACCATCGTGTCAAGTTTCAAAATTTCTTGATATTTTAGTTCGACCACCAAATGTTTGCACTCGTCACTTGTGGTAAATGGCCATATCGAACGACGAAATTACCTGCGCCATTTTGAATTAACGACTTTCAAGGTAAATTAACGACGCTAGGAATAGAATTAACAACTCCGAATCATACTATACTTACAACTCTCATTATCAAAGCTTCTCCGAATGAAATTAAGGGTTTTCCGAATGAAATTACCGATTTTCGATGATTTTCTGAATTACACTTATTGTTAGTGGCAAGGTGGACGAGACGATGTCACCATTTATTTTTCTCTCCATTTTTTTTTTTTTGTAATTCACTTGTAGTATAAATACCAAATTTAATAAAAATGACAGTGTTAACTGGGTTTTAGGTAATTACCTTGACCACTTCAGGGGCATGCCTTGTGGATGGTGCAGTTGTTAGCATGCATCTCCTATCCGAGCCGTCTTTTACTGACGAGATTGGAGGGCTGTGGGGGTTTATATAATACCCACAGTCAGTTTTAATTGACGCGCCAGGGATCGAATTCATGTTATCTCGATAAAGCATCGTAGAGTGGTGACCGAGACGTCACGTCTACCCAGAGTGTTCGCTAGGTTAGCGTCTATTAAACACGTCAATCGGAGAGATAAATTATCTCTCTCGAGATTCTTCTTTACCAAGCTGGGATCTCTTGCTATGGAAGAATACCTACTTCAAAAAACAGCTTCGTAAAAAACTTAATGAGAGCACGAAACTCGATTTTGTCCAAGTTTAAAATTGTCACCCTGATTGACTTTTCCTGCTCTACAGCAAGAAACAACCTAGCATCCCTACAGAAAATTAGTTTGAACAAAAATGGAAGGAGTTTTGGTAGGATCAATTGGATTGATTCAATCGTCTAATCTAAAAGATTGTATGTAGATGTATACAAGATCGAGACATGAATCAGCCCAGATTATGGCGCGGTTACCGGTCCTTGAGTGACTTTGGAGCGATCGATTTGTGCTGAAGGATGCCGTATGCGTTCATTTCCAATTGCCGAGATTTGAGAAAAGGGTCATTAAGGCATTTCATTTAAAAGGCACAATTACACAAGCTGAGCATGAGCTGAGCTGAGATTGAGTAGCGGCAGACGCTGTCCATAAAAGCAAATAGAATTCAAAATACTGCCTAATAGATAGTGGAGCGGCGAGTGAGTCAGAATGTATCAGGAATGCTTAGTGATGTGTTGAATGTTCAATTAATTATGATTAAGCCTACGGTGTTGATGTTGACTTGACGTGTTCGATAGTCGTGAGATCACAGTAGCCACTCTGCGATTCTTGAATCTAAAGAACAGGAGCTCATTTCTCTGGCACGTTAATAAAATAAAAATAAAATACCCATGGGTACTATTAGAGCTCCCACGATGTTCCAACCGTGTCAATAAAAGAAGGCTGCAAATAAGAGAAGCAACTGCACTTTCCGAAATTTATATATGCTAGCGAAACGTTTAATTAAGTATTGCAATAGAGTCGTTAAGACAATTAGTAGTAGGAGTAAGTCTACGATGTAATATGTATTTAATTGGTTTTGTAATAGAGTAGTACATAAAGCGATCTTGCTTTTTACACAGTTCTCCTCTTTCCGTAAGTGGCGAATTTTCCATGAAAAGTGACTGAAAGAACAAGGAACGATACTGAAAATAAACAGATTTAAGAAATGAGATTTGAAACTTAGTAAAAATTATATAAAGTAGTTCCTTAATTTCCGTTTTTCACTCGCATTTAGTTACGAGTTTCAAGTGAAAATATGGGAGCAACTATTATTTAAAATTGCAAAGCAACCAGCTATTCACCGTACCCAAAGTGTATTTTGCCCAGTTTCTATCACTATATAGCATTTTTATGAACACCTCCAATTTGCAAGTCCAAATAAATCTAAATAGCTGCAAGTCACCACCACTGTATTGTATACTTGAATGATGGGCAGTAAATGCTACAAACTGTATGAATACGAGTACACACAATTCGCATAAATCTTGAGTATATTTCTCACACTGACCACTTTTACTTTCATTTCATTGTGAATCATCGTTAAAAGTACGATCGCATCTCCTGAATTCTGACCTGAATTTTAAGCGGTCCACAAAAACTCTTATATAGCTGTGTGCAGACACATGCAAAGAGACCTGCTGAAGTAAACCGGCAGTTAATCGTCAGGTAAACGTAATACTCGTTCATGCATAATTTTCTTGCCATGACTCCGAGCAATCCGATCTATTCAATCTTGTAAGATCACTGACCAAGATCCAAGATTGTCGATTACATACTACGTATCTCGTTCGCGTATATAATGTACAAAATCGGTATCATCTGCTTCAGACACTGGAATTTCTTGAGGAGTAAAAACACGTTCAGCAATTATTAGCACAAACCATTAATTTCAAGTTAAATCGAATGTGATTACATGTAGCAATAGTGGTCGCGATCTTAATTAGCGTTGGTTTTTTTTTTAATTTATTGTTATAATATTTTGAAGATTTTGTTTATATCTATTGATATAATCTAGATATTATAATCGATGAAATCACCCGTTATATGACAAACATTTTTCAGTTTGTGTGCTTACGATGTCAATATTGACATATTGAAAAAAAAAACAGTGAGGCTAGCCTTTCTTGACCGAGATCTACGAGTATGTTATCAAATTCTTATAGGTTTATGAAGCCACGTCAGATTGAGAATATTGTATGACTATTAGTGATGTGTAACACAATAACGAGTCGTTCTTTTTGAACGACTCAACAGAATGAGGGAAAGATTCGGCACAACGACATAGCCTCCGAGTCGTTCAATTTAAGAATGACACACTGTAGAATGAAGTATTACATTCATATTCATTCACATCCCATCCTAATATCTATCTGAAACTAAAACCACCATTATCCAACTACCAAACCAATCCATCTTAATCCATTCATAATCATCTCTATGCAGTATGCAATTCACGCATTGTGTGAAGTATGTATATTCCTAATCCTAAATGTAAACTCAACAACCCATGCTGATGCTGACTGCAAGCAAATCAAAAATCATTTGCTTACGTTGCACCGCACATCCAAGTTTCCACAATACATAAAGCAAGCCCAACATTCTAAAGCAAAAGTGATCGTCTTGTATCATCATCTCAAGCTCAGCTTTAGATAAAAACGATACCAAATCAACAACCAGACAATTTCGTCTGTATACTGTGGCACGAAATGAGTAATTCGCAATATGAGTTGTCAGTTTTTAACACAAAGAGCAGACCGAAAAAGTCTCTTGAAGCACGCCCTTATAACACTGTGCGACCATGGACGCACAGAACGTTTTCCGATACGGTTAACCATTTTCGAAATATTGTCCAAAAACAAGCAAAATAGTTATTTTTTGTTGTTTTCTTTTTAGCGGAAGGTTATCTCGAAAACTATTTCACATACGAAAATAACTGTTAAGACGTTTTTTATGGATTTTGTTGTGGTCTTTCATTTTGTCTCAGAAACTTTTTCACTATGATTAACCGTTCTCGAAATATTATAAAATGAATCAAAGTGGTATTTTTGTTTCCTACTTTCTAGTGATTATCCCGAAAACTATTTGAGACACGAAAAAGATTAATATCAGACTTTTAAGAGTTTCCTGATGATCTTTCATTTTATCTTTTTTTAGAATATATTATTATATATTTGGTCTACAACTTAATAATGAGACTTTTTTTGGAATTTTGGGCATTTGTTCATAGATTTATTCATATAACTAAATTATTCAAAATATTGGCCATCAGCAGCGATAACTTTCTCCCATCTTTCGGGAAGTCTACGAATTCCGTCGCGAAAAAAATCTTGGGGTTTCGAGGCTATCCATGAATCGAGCCAGTTCTTAGTATCCTCATATGAAGTGAAGTGCTGATCAGCCAACGCATGAGTCATCGAAGCGAACAAATAGTAATCGGATGGAGCAATGTCAGGGCTATACGGCGGGTGGGGTAGCACTTCCCATTTGGTTGTTTCCAGGTACGTTTTCACGACTTGCGCAACATGAGGGCGAGCATTGTCATGCTGAAGAATTATTTTGTCGTGCCTTTCAGCAAATTGTTGCCGTTTTTCACGCAATGCTCGACTCAAACGCATCAATTGCAGTCGATAGCGCTGCCCGTCAATGGTTTCATTCGGTTTTAGCAGCTCATAATAAAGAACACCGATCTGGTCCCACCAAATGCAGAGCATAAGCTTGGAACCATGAATATTTGGCTTCGCGGTCGATGTTGATTGGTGCCCGGGCGGTCCCCATGATTTCTTTCGCTTTGGGTTATCATAATGAATCCACTTTTCATCGCCGGTCACAATACGATGCAAAAAACCCTTCCGTCTTTGCCTTTGAAGCAGTTGTTCGCACATGCAAAAGCGCCTCTCAACATCTCTTGGCTTCAACTCGTACGGACCCAGTGGCCTTGCTTTTGGATCATTCCCAGTGATTTTAACCGCTTCGATATGGCTTGCTGAGTCACTTCCAACGAAATTGCCAACTCTTTTTGAGTTTGGCACGAATCTTCTTCGAGTAATTTCGTCAATTCTTCGTCTTCAAACTTTTTTGGCTGGCCAGGTCGCTCTTCGTCGGTAATGTCGAAATTATCATTTTTGAACCGATGAAACCACCGAAAACACTGTGCACGCGAAAAAGCATCGTCACCGTAAACTTCCACGAGCAATTTATGACTCTGAGCTGCAGTCTTCTTAGCAAAATAATGTCCAAGTAAAACTTCCCGCAAATGTTGTTTTTTTCGTGAATTTTCGAAACTTTCCATGGTCCGGTAAAATACGTTGTCAACAATCAACACGAAATGTTTATACTGACATTGACAGCTTATGAATACAAACTTCAAATGGTATGTATGTCAAAGATGGACTACCATTGGTTTATCGGTGTTGCCATCTCTAAAAAAAGTCTCATTATTAAGTTGTAGACCAAATAGTATATATTCGAAAAAAGGTAAAAAGGTCTTCTTGGTAGTTTTTCCGAGATCCTACCGAAAGTCCAATTTGTATTTAAGAACACTTTCGTTAGAATCTTTTCTGAACTCCACTACAAAAATAGAAAATAAGAAATATCCTGGATAATTAGAATCTTTCACAGTAGAAAGCGGCAAACTTGATAAAATGACATAGTTTTAGGGTTTTTTTTTTGCAAATTTTAACCCTCTATAGCCGCCAAACGCACCCTCGGAGGCTTGCCAGACTTCTCATTTTCGTATTCCTGCATTACAAAGAAACGATCGTAAAAGTTCTAGCCTTGGTACTTACACCGTAACTGTATGGGCCGCTAGCTCCCCGGCTGTTATCATACATTAAATATCCATTGGGTTTAGAGGTTTTTGCAGCTGCCTTCGCAGTTCGGGCCAAAACTTAACGATATGTGTATTTACGGAATCGGTCTGATGGGACTAATGCTCTGGACAGAACGGACGTAAAGGGAATCATGGACAAAAAAGAACGTAAAAGAGAGACTTGTACGTGGGTTTCTTGGGTGACCGTAAGCACCTCCAGGCGTCAGCTTATATCATTTCGATTCTATGTAGATATTTTCATATCACGAGACGGTTTTATGTCATTAATGGCAAATATTACTTATTAGGGTTTTGTAGAAATACAAAACCCTTATCAAATCACTCAAATTCTTAATTCAAAAACGGTCTAAGTTTTCAATTTTCCAAATACGAGTAGTGAGCTATTGCTTGTAATATCAGTATTATTTCGACCTTAATTTAAATTACTTTAAGGTAATATTAAACAAGCTCGAAATAATACTAATATTAACCAAGAGGATATTTCTGCTGATATCTTCACACCAGTCGGAGTTTTTTGTCGGCTCTAATCATAGCCACTTGAAGAAAATTCAATACAAACCAGGCCGAAGCAAAGCTTCGGCCCGGAGTCCGTAGCGTATATACCCTAAACTTGTACAGACCTAGTGGTGATACCAAAAGTACCAACTGGCAGCGACCATATGCATTAAAAGTGAGTTTCCTATACGGCCAGTTTATAGAGGAGGTTGACACTCATTCAGGAGAATCTTGACCATTCTCAAAATCAATGAACTAACCCATTCTATAAATATTCGTCGAATTTTTCAAGTCGCTAGCTTCATTCTATCGAAAGTTATTTCTTATTTGAAGTTCCCCTTGTAGGGGGGGGGGAGGTTCCTTGGTTCGGATCTTGCCAATCATTGCCACCAACCAATTAAATCATGCTAAAAACATTAAAAAAAAATTTCAAGTCTCTAGCTTCACTCTATCGAAAGTTATCGCTTATTTGAAGTTTCATTTGTAGGGGAAGTAGGGGTTACCCTATACTCGTTTGTCGGATTTTACGTATTTTCAACATTAGCCTACTGGATCCTACTACAAACATTTGACCAAAATTTCAAGTCGCTAGCTTTATTTTGTCGGAAGTTATCGCTTATTTTAAGTTTCATTTCTAGGGGAGGTAGGGGTTCCTTAGGTCGGACCTAACCCATCTTCAATGCCAACTAATCCAATCTCGCTTCAAATATTTTTCTAAAAATTCAAGTCGCTGGCTTCATTCTATCAAAAGTTATCGCATATTTGAAGTTTCATTTGTAGGGGAGGTAAGGGTTCCTACGGTCGGATCTTACCCATTTTCAATAACAACTAACCAGATCTTACTACCAACATTCTAGCAAATTTTCAACCCGCTAGTACCATTTTATCTAAAGTTATCGTAATTAAAGTAATATTTAATTTTTTGAATTTTGTAGGGGAGGTAGGTGTTCCTTTGATCTGATTATGCCCAACTTACTAAAACTCAAGCAGCTTTTTACCTCAGGGCTACGTGCGAAAAATCAGGTGTCTACGTCAATTGGTTCAAGAGTTATAGACAAAAAATGATACAAAGTATCTACACTGCATGCAGATACATCGGAACATGGATATGTCTTTGGCTACCGACAGCGTGGAACCTGTTGTGTTTAAGATATGGACGTAAGTTTTATAAATATCCCAGTATAGTTATACTGAATGAATTCATTCGACAAAACACGTCCCACGCTTTCGGTAGGCATAAGATGTAACGATGTATCTGCATGCAGTGTAGATACTTTGTATCATTTTCAAGACATCCCGTCCCGCATAGTGTACAGGAGAATACAAATTAACCCAACCGTTGCCCCGTGTGTGGATCAAGCGATCATACACTCTACATATTTATATGCGCCTGTGCTTCGTTAGTACGTCAATCCGCGATCGATCGCGTCAAGCCGCGGTCTAGCTAAACACACTTACTATTAGATACTTAGATAGTACTCGTCTAAGTCTAAAGACGGTAAGCGCGACAACACAATTTTATTGCATTAACGTTTACGTTATCCGCGCTGCACAAACTGCATCATCTGCACTATTCTCATCACTAAATCAGAATTGTGCACTGTTAGTTGATATATCATCGATCGTGATAGTACGCGGTATGCGCGATACAAGTACGGTCGTAAGTTCCTTACATCCACGGGAAAAACACGTTGGTGACCTTGGTGACACTGATTTCAGTCGGCTGGATGGGATTGGCCATCACAAGAAAGGTGTGGATCCGCCTCGGAAGTGTAGTCCAAGGTCCGTGGAGCAAGCATCTCTTTCGCACTGTCGCCGATGACGAAGCAACGCCCATCCATTGAACTTCTTCGACTCAACCGTCTCTCCATTGCCTGCATACGAGTGTGTGTGTATGTGTGTGTGTGTGAAGTTGAAGCTATTTCCCGACCTACCCCAACGATTTTCTTACTGACTCAGGTTAGTGACTAATTGATGAAAACAAAAAGATTGCTGTGAAGGAGGAGTCATAGCGCTGTGCACGAGTGAGGGAGACAGGTTGTCTGGATGTGGCTGGTGTTGTGAGCAGATTTGAATCACGAGGGGATGGCAGTTGAATGATGTTGACTTGTATTATGGGTGCCTGGTTGTTTAGTCAGTTCATGACGCGATGTTTTTCGATTTTCGTGAGTTCCCTTTGATGACTGACTCGGATTGACTGAGGATCGGCCACTGAATTCATATGACTCGGAAAATTTTTCAATGGGCTTGTTTTCTCTTCTGACGCCCGAGTAGAAAAACAGACATTTCGTGTGACGGACAGATTTTTAGGATGACCCCCAGCTATAAGACATATCCATGTCAAAACCTGAAAAGTAGGGTAGTACTGGGCTCTTTGTAAGAAAATTACCGTTAGTTTTCAACTGATCGATTTTGTTTTTCCAGGAGAGTATAAGATTATCCTCGCGAGCAATCTACCAAAGATAGAGCGTTTCATGTTTATTTCGTCGGGAGTTACATTGTAGATACATTTAGCTATTTTACATATGTAGGGGAGGCAGGCGTTCTCTTGGCCTGATCATGCCCATTTTCAATACCAACCAACTAGATCATACTTCCAACATCTGACCAAAATTTCAAGGCTCTAGCTTCATTTTATCGGAAGTTACCGTGCGAACGGACAGACAGACGGACAGACAGACAGACGGACAGACGGACAGACGGACAGACGGACAGACGGACAGACGGACAGACGGACAGACGGACAGACGGACAGACGGACAGACAGACAGACGGACAGACAGACAGACAGACAGACAGACAGACAGACAACAGACAGACAGACAGACATGGCTTAATCGAATCAGGAGATGACCCTGATCATTTATATATATATAGGTACATACATTGCCATACCTCCGGCGCCTCCTTTAAGGTGTTACATATTTCCGTCGTGACAAAAACAATATACCCTATACTAAAAGTCTAGGGTATAAACATAATAATAATTGTGCTTATGCGATAAATTACTCCAATTAACCACTCGCTTAGGCCACTTTAATTCAAAACTCTCCAATTTCCGCAATATATGTGTGCCTAAATGGACTATTAAACAGCACGTCTAAATTCTCAAAAATCTTGCAACCTCCTCCCTCCTGACATTCACGGGATAGCTCCCGGACTAGCTCTGGCTTCATTACATGTCATATACACACAAAGATGTAGCAGTAGCCATTTTATCGATTTTTTCTCGAGGGTAAATTAAATCAAATGAAATCAAATCATTTTATTATGGTGTTTCGGGTTAATGGTCGTACGATAAAATTTTTTATTGGTGTCCGTAAGGCACCAATCCATCAGCTTGTTGCGAGAAAATATCCTTGCCAACTTAACTTGGGTACGATTTCCATAAAAATGATCTTCCAGTATTGATTCTCGGACATGGAGCGCGCTACTCTCGGGTGCATGCATATACGTTAGGGAGCTAATAATGAAAGGAAATTTAAAGATTTGATGATACCCGGGATGTTATTACAGTTTTTCAGATAAATAATCAAGTTATCAGCTGTAAAAGGGAATTTTATGATTTTGTAGAATGTTTGGGGAAAACATTTAGTATTTTAGCAGAAAATAAAATATTGGTATACATAGATATGTGCATAATGTGGGGCGACCGGTAGCGCAGTGTGTTGAGGCATCAGTCTCATGTTTGACTACCGGCGTTTCGGGTTCGAGTCCCGTCCACGACGACGTTCGTGGCCATGGATGTGCAGGAGGTGCATGCTGGCAACTGCATTCTCTGAAACCAAATTATGCCAACGAAACGTCAACTGGGCCACATGGAACAGTTGACGCGCTTTGCCCCACAAGGGGTTAGGGCAACTGAGTGAGTACATAATGTAGTATATATAATATTTGATATGAAAAAATCCCAAATGGCCTGCATTCTATCGAAATGTCAACAAAGGTATAGAAATGCAAGAGATGCTCTTGCGCCCATGCCTCTGGAGGGGTCAAGGCAATTAAAACAATACAAACATATTTTGTAGCGATTTCCCTCTTCATCCACAAATAAGGTAGGGAGGTTAGTCTATTTAATGCTGTATCGCCTTGAGATGTATGCTAGCAACTGCATCATACGGAATTTATATGCTAACGAAACGTCAATAATAGGCATTGCTAGATTTGTTAACACTCCCATGCCCCATTTTGACCCCTAATGGGGCATGGGCGTAATTACTTATGGTAGACCTAAGAAAAAATAAATTAAATAACGAAAGTAAAAAAATGCAAAAAATACTGGACTGAAACAAATGGTCAATGAAAAAGGACGAACGGAAAAAACACAAATAGGAATTTCCATTACATGAAACATTCTAAACGACAAACTCAACCCCTAGATTGATTTTAAGCGGACTCTAACACAAAGGTCAGAATATGTACCTTGTCCCATTATTTAATCTGGGCAGATCACTAAATTTGAAGCTCTAAGTGATCTTTCAGGTTAGGTAATTTGGCCGTGTATTGGAAACATGATGTGAAGTAGCTTAAAATTTTGTGTCCATTTTTACGGATTTTAAAAGCTACAAGTATGATAATTTTCAATAATTGTGGTACATGTACCACATGCGATAATTGCAATTTTTTTTCTTTATGGTTCCTGCCCCTTATGGGGCATTGGACATAAACTACGCCTACTTTCTACCTCGCCCTGTTGACCGCAATCGCCTTTAGCTCTCTCCATGATTTGCCCACAAAAGCACCCTCACTCTCAACTGACTTTTTTCATGTGTTTCTCGATCGTCCAACACGGCGCCGGCGTCTTGCATTGGCTCGTGGGTTCCAATCGAGGGCTTATTGAGCAATGTGGTTCAGCCCTTTACGGAGGGTGTGACCTATCCATTGCCACTTTCTTCTTCTGATTGAAGTATCTATCCTATCCTGGCGAGTAAAAGTAAGGAGGTCGTCGTTAGAAATGACATCCAGCCAGCGAATGTGTAGGATGCGCCGTAGACACTGGTTCACAAAAGTTTGCAATCTAGTTGTTATCTTATTGGTCGCATTCCAAATTGAACAGCCATATAAAAGCACTGATTTTACGTTGGTTTCGAAGATCCGGAGTTTGGTGCGTGAGGAAATGTTGTGGTTTTGCCAGAAAGAAGTCGAACTGAAAAAAACTGCTCGAGCCTTATTGATGCGAGACCGTACATCAGCATCCGCTCCACCATCTACTGTAACTACGTTTCCGAGATAGCAAAAATTGTCAACTTTCTCGACTGCCAGCCCCGAAACACATATTCCGCTTTGCCTTCCTGGATCCAAGCTCCAGTACTTAGTTTTGGCAGCGTTGATTTTAAGCCCCGCACTACGGCTTTCGCAACGCAGAGCATCAGACATTTAAGCTACTTGATTCGATTTGTTTGGGACAAACGCCGTCAGCATAGTCTAGGCGTTGAAGCTATTTCAACAACTTGCATCTTATACCGTCGTTCTGGTGTTCTTGAAGCGCAGCTTAGTACATCATTAATGGCAAGTACAAACCGTGTAGGCGATAAAATGCAGCCTTGTCTCACTCCGCTATGCACCTCGAAACGATCTGATAGCTCATCCTTGTATAAGACGCGACATTAGACCCCCTGGTAGGACTCCTTGATGATGGAAATTATTTTATCTGGTATGACTCTCCTACGTAAAGCCCTCTAGATGTATTCCCGGTCAACGCTGTCAAACGCCTTCTCGAAATCCATGAACATGAGATGTAATGGGGATCTCCACTCTGCGGATTGTTCAATAATAATTCGGAGGGAATTGATGTAGTCGCTACATGAAAAGCCCTCACGAAAGCCGTTTTGTTCATCATTTAACCATTGATCCAGTTCAAGATTATTTTTGCCATCAGTTTGGAGACTGCTGGGAGAAGACATATCCCACGCCAATAACTGCAATCTTTCAGGTCGCCTTTTTCGAGATGTTAATAATGACGCTTTTCTTCCACTCTTTAGGGAGAGTTTCGGTTTCCCAACACTCTTGGATATGGGGGAGAAGAGTATCCGCACTAGCATTGGCATCCGCTTTAAAAAGTTTCACCGGATTTCCATCTTTCCCCGGGGCTTTACCCGCTTCCATCGATTTAATAGCCGCAGTTATTTTCAGCTAAGATGGTGGGCTGGTATCAACTCTGGCTATTTGCGGAATATCTTTTGCTACTAATGAATATTTTTTTATCTTACGTCCGTGAAAATTTACAGAAGCAAATTGTCGAAAATATTTAGCGCTCAATGTGGGGTCAGTGTGACTTTGTTAGTTTAGGTTTTGTTTTGTTTTTGTCTTACACAAGGGATTGTCGATTCACAACCCACAGTATCGCACAAACTGTGCATGAAAAATTTCGGTTCGGAACGAGCTGGGCTAGCTCCGCCCCTACGGGTTTGCGACCCCTGGTATAGCGTCCTAGGTCGCTCGTCTCACTCCTTCTATATCCACCAGCATCCGTTTCGTCCTAGCATATCTAAAATAAATAAATAACTGGCGCAACAGTCCAATTTGAACCACGGCCTCGAGATGAGTTAGCATCATCTCATTTTCTAGATCGTGACGGTTTTTTTTTGTGCAGAGGTATGTGATCAGCAACACGCTCAACCGAGTTATTTACCCCATAGTGGGTACTCATTTGACAGCTGAGAGGGCTCATAGTCCGACACGTAAATCCCCGGAATCGAACCGGGGCCCAGTGCGTTGAAGGCGAACGTGCTAACCGTTGCGCCATCCGGACTACAAGCATATCTGCATCCAGCATTTTCTGGTCTATGCACCATTTCGGTTTCAAATCGAGATAAGGTATGCGAAAGAAGTAAAAATAGCCACCTTCGCTTTTAAATGAAATTGAACAATAAATGGGAATCGAAAGTGGCCATGCATGGCCTTTTTTGGTTTCAGCCGAAATCGTCCATTAATGCCTAATTTCCAAATGGCTAATTTCAATTTTATTTTTTATATATGAACATATTTCGTTCCTAGCCTGGTAATCTTAAGCCTTTTTTGGACTCTTTATCAGTAAAATTTGTTTATTTTAATTTTTTTCTTATTTTAAATAATCGAAAAGGCCCAAGGCTCGACGTCGGGCTGTCGCGCCACGATGATGATGATGAAAAACGGTTAGAAATCCAACAATATTTGGCGCCCAATTTGAAGTGCAACAACGAATTTGAAAGATTTCAATTAAATTTTGGAATTTCCATTTTTAAATGTGATCGAAACAATTTCCACTGATAGCTCCCCGTATCAGTCGTGTATTATCAAAAATTCCAAGCACACTGTAACTGAACAAAGGAATCTGACATCATAAAGAAATTATGCAAGTTTTATGACTTTCACTGCAACCACAAGCAAAATGCGCAAAGTATCTATACACCTATCGTGCTAATTAGATACTGTACCGACAAAATTAAATAAACTATAAATCATATTTTCATGTTTGCCCGAAAGGTAGCTAGAAAACAGAAAACTTTTATTGGAAGCAATCGCAGTGTTCAAATCGTTAAACTTCAATGTTCATCCATGGTTTAGCCATTCTTCTTCATGTCATCGCCACCAGCTTAAAACCATACCAGATACCTTGCACCTTGCCAATCTTTAGTAATGTAAGACCAAAAGTGGTTTGTTTGCGTGCTAACAAAATTAACTTTTAGCGAGCAAAGTTATGCTTAATTGCTATTGCTTACCAACAGTAGTAGTTTGTGATAGATTTTTACTATCTGGTAGATACTCGTATACTCGGACCAAATTTTAGCCCCTGATGTTACATTTCATAAATGATTTGCTTGAATAAAAAGACGTCGGCATCGGTTCATACTGGCCGTATTCTGATTTGACCCCCAAGCTCTTTTCAGGTGAATGTTAATTAAAATGTTTACCATAATTAGTGTTTTTTTGTCTGTCCATTGTCAGTATATAAAAGTTAATCTTAAGGTCACGAGCCCGTCACATATTTACGAGCAATTTCACTCGTAACTCGTAATACCCATTATTATAAGCCGAAACCTTATAACGTCATTTCAACCGCCATTACTCGAATCTTCGTTAAATTCCAGCGGCATGGTCGTACGAGTATCTACCGAGAATTACATAAGATTCCACAAAGTTCGTTATGGTAATTAGGAGAAGTATTGGGTTTTCAGGGCATTCGGCTTCCTTGTGGACCGACATTTGAGGCGGTGCAGGACGGGAATGAAAACAAGTGCTAAGACATAGAACTTATGCCACCAATGTGAAAATTGAGTGGTCGGGAAAGTTTTCACATTCGCGCGACTGGAATTGTTTGGGAACATTTGTGCAAAGTTTGTTTGCAAGAAGTTTCAGCATACTCTGATTTATAAAGTGCGTATGATAAGAAACACTCTCCGTGCATTTTCGGCAACTCCACACAATGCAGACTGAGAGTCATATGCACAATTCCCGCAGTTAATGCAAATTCCTGATAGCAATTTGTGAACGCCTCGAGTTTGTTTGGCAAACTTACATTTCATAATACCACATACGACGCAATGCTTTTAGGAAGCGAGTGAAACACAAGTCCTGGGCAATAAAATCCTTTTTTGTTATCTTGGAAGAATTAAGAACTCTATGGGAGTTACGGAGTTTATTATTGTTAGAAAATTTCTAAATTTGAATGACTGCGGTCCCAACCACATTCAAGCGACAATGGTAAATGACTACTGCTCTTAAAACTTTTCCGGAGCATACCGGAGGGTTAAAAGGTTCACAAGAGCCCATCTTTCAGTAATTTTCATTAAAGCGGATTGCATGCAATTCGACTTCAATTAGCATTAAGTGTTGCAACATTGACGATGACAAAATCCCGTGTTTAGAAGAGCGAAAGCCGGGCGAAAACAAAATTACAAGAACAGTGGACTGCACATCCCGGAACCGCTTTTTATGCATGGAACCGATGACAATCTTCTGGAATTTCTTTTTCCTTTTTCATCACATTGCCCGTTGCTAGAACAGCCCTTTTAATTGAATCAAATTACAATTTGCTTTCATCAACGTAAAGGGTTGGTCAATGTTCTGGATGTAAATGGTGTCCTGGCGTCGAGCGGGTAAAGTGTTTCGTGTTTTTTTTATCAACTGGATACTATCATTTTCTTTTGTCCAGGGGCGGCTGTACGAAGTTTTAGATTTTTAGGTTGAAATTCTCGTTGTCGATTTGACGTAGTAGTCATGGTTATTCAAAATCGGGCCTACCCTTTTGGACCTAGGTCACTCACCCAGAACTACATAGGTCCGGTAGGTAGTATTTGAAAAATGTATAGGTTTGCAGGTCTGAGTAGGTCTGCAGATACGTAGATTTGAAAGACCAGTATTGGGTACGTCTGTAGGATTGGGAATGGATACTACTACTACTTTTTGCCTTAACCCCTAGTGGGGCAAAGTTCGTTAACCACTCCTGCTCGCCATCGTACTCTGTTCTGGGCAATGCGGCGCAACTCCCCAAGCAACTTACCCATTGCCTTACACCCTTTTGCCACAAATTGACGCCATGTGATCTTAGGACCCCCTCTTGGTCGGCCTTGGTTGGAAATGGGATTCCATTTCATGGCATGTAAAGCAATGCAGTTATCATTATTTTGCAATGTGCCATTTTCGCCTGCATATTAATTCGTCAATGGCATCTGACCCGTACGCCGACTTCATTTGATGTTGTTTCGGGGAAGAAAATTCCTAGAATTCGACGAAGACATGAGTTGACGAAAACCAGCAGCTTTCTGGTAACTCTTACGGACACTTTCTAAGTAATGCTTTCATACAGAAGCACAGACAGTACCAGGGAGCGAAACAGGCCCAGCTTGGTCTCGATGCAGAGATAACTACTCTGCCAGATTTTGAACAGCATGCGTTATGCCCATTTAGCCAAGTTGATACGACGAGCGATGTCCTGCTACTACGGACACGAGTTATCGCGCTGTACATTTGTAATGAACCACCTGTAATGAGCCATATTATGGTCTGGTAGTGCTGCTCCCACTAGCAGATCCAAGCAGCACCTGATGAGTAGTGATTTGTTGGTGGTACGAAACCAGAGGCCGAGCGTCCCATTACACCCGGACCCAGGTGCGACCTCGTGGGCGTCTGATCCGTCTGCCAACCATTCATATCGACTATTTTTTTTATTCCCCTTTTTTACCTCCCCTGTTTGTGTTGTTTTCCCCAGGCCTATGAATTTTTGTTACTACGTAAAGGACAGGGGCAACGAGCGGTGAAAACCCCGCCCACATCTCCCGAACTGAGTTACAGCAAGCATAGGCCGTTGGTTAGCTCGTTGAGGGGCCTTTTTCTTCGCCAGATGGCACGGCCCGGCCTTCACGGTCATTGTGCTACCTAAGGCTCCGTCCCCACAGGCATCTACGGATGTCCACCAGACCGTCCGTTATACCTTGTCCGCTGGAGTGACTGGAACGCAACTCAAGAACTACCGACTCCAAAACGGCTTAACTGTTACATTATGTTTCGACTCTCATCGGACTTTACGTTGGTTTCTGGTGTTTTGATTTTTGAGTACCTGTAATTGTCACCATACACTGTCGAACTCGAACACGAACCTAGTACAAGTGGACCGGTTTTCTTCACATCTATGTGAAGTGTGTGTGTGTGTCAGAGGACATTTGTACCAGGTTCGAGTTCGAGTTCGACAGTGTATGGTGGCACTTACAGTTATTTTTTTTTCTTATGCAAACTGACGAAAGAGAAAAATTGTGAGTTACATAATCACAAGTCGCAGAAGAGTTGTGTCAATGGACGAAGAACGACCAACGCAATTTTCGTACAACTGATGCAAACAAGTTGGGTTGCAGTTGCGTTGCAATCACATTGCACCGACCGACGAAGGCCCTTAGAATAAAATAATGAAATTCTCACTCACCGGTTTCTCAGAAAATATAACAAAATTTTCATTCCTGGTGCTCGTTCGGGCTCATCGAATCACCAACTGAACGTGTGCAAACCTCAATGTGATACCATGTTAAATCCATCTGGCCACGAGCCGGTGATTCGGTGACAACAAAGATGTCGCCAATTCCCGCAAATTCCCATTTCAGACCAGGAAAGCCATCCATCGATGAGTGCAACACCAGAATATTACCAAGTTAATACCTATACACACTTTTCTGCGAAGAGAATAAGGAAATATTTTCATTCTGGACCGACTGAAAAATTCTGCTAAAACACTATTATTTACAAAACTTGTTATGTACGTTCATGAGTCGCCGATCGTTTGAGCCCATGTTAAGGCCATGGATCAGTGAGTCAATGTGTTCATGAACCGGTGAGCGACTCACAGACTCATCCGAGTAAAAGCACTGATTTAGTGCACTTGAGCTTGAAAAGTGATCGGGACGACACGCTGCGCGCCGCATTCTTTTCAATCGGATATGGATAAATACATTAGGAGTATTGGGGATCCCCTCGATAGGTATTGGGCTGCCGCTGATTCCTTCCCTTATCCGCTTCATTTCTTATCTCCAGCGTCTCACTAGCACACAGTTGATAGTTCCCCAGTGCGCAGGTGCCATTCTGTTCTTTAAAGACACTCCCCAGCATATGAAAAATCTACATTACTGATGCTCGGTGCAACTACCACGTTTGCACTGAAATGCCAATGTTTTACAAAGATATAGGATTGAAAAGGACGCGGCAGGCGTCACCATCTGCAACTCATATTCACCGGTACTAAAGTCTTTACTTTTGGTGAGCTCTGGCCTATGCTAAAAGCATTGTGAACTCATCAACTCACCAATTGACCGGCTAATCGATTCACCGTGCGTGGCATCCAGTTTTTACCGATAGCTTTTTTACAGACGTGAGTGCGATGGTAGCATTATTTACCCTCTCCAGTATATTCAGCGTCCATGATAATTTTTTCTCCAGATTATTTTCTAGAAATATCAGCCAGGCGCTACCCATGCAACACAGGAGGGTAAAATATATTTCCTTTTAAAGAGAATCAGCTCCGTTTTGTTCGAATTAATATTAACCCCACAGTTTCCAGCCCAAATGGTTAGTAGTGGGAGGGCATTCTGCAGTAACATACCTCACCAAGAACCCAAGGAAATTTGCCTGATATGGCGACAGCAATCTCATCCGCATATGTAGTGAATGAATTTTGACGCACAGCCGCCGTTTTTGATTCTAAGGTTTTTTTTTTTGGAAATATATTCGTTTTAATCAAAATAAATATATTTGAGAAAAATTATTTGAAATCTTAAAAGTGACGGTTATGCGTATAAATAAGGTTACCATTTACTGGGCCCGGGACACGCCGGTATCCCAGGAAACGAAACAGCTGACGAGTTGGCCAGGGGAGCTTCTGCAACCCCACTCGTCGGTAAAGAGTCATGCTGTGAAATTCCCTTGTGTAGTGTAAGACGGCACATCAGGGAATGGGAACACTCAGTAACCATCGCGCACTGGGACAATACCCTTGGTCTTAGACAGGCTAAGCTGTTTACAGCTGGCCACTCACGCAACCGTACCCATGAACTGCTAATACTACGCAGAAACCGGGTGAGAATTATTTGTGGTCTCCTCACGGGTCACTTTACCTTGAGGGGTCACCTGCTTAGAATGGGAATTGTCTCTGAGAGCCAAGATGAAACTTCCCAGCACATTCTCTGTGACTATGATGCACTTCACCTCCGCCGCTTGAAATGCTTCGGCGATGCTCCATTCCCTGAAGCGGAAACGATTGCCTCACTAACACTCGAACAGCTGAGCAGATTTGTTGGGATTATTGGTCTCGAGAATTAGTCAGAACACTAATCTGCATAGACTCCAGGGTGTAGCACAATATACTTCAGGGTCGCAGTGCTTGTTGGCCCTCTGGGCCAACTGCCCTCCATCTAATCTAATCCACGCGTATAAAAGCGGGTATGGAACGGCCTCATGCAGCAGACATTTTGTTTTGAATGACAATGTGTTGAATGGACGGTCTGTCATTCCCCATCCAGTCAACATAATATCATTATCGGGGATGAATTTCGCCTGGTGGAAGGCTGACTGGCCTTTTTAGGGGAGTTGATGGAGTTTTTGGGAAGATGAACTTTCGGCTGTGAATTCGCTTTGCGGCGCTTCCAAGGTTTTTGTGGCAGCCCCGTGTATTTTCTTTTTTTTTTTGACAAAATTTTCGCTTTTGTGCACGGACACCCGGACTGCTGAAATAAAGGGGCCAAGCGGGGGCTGTTTGCATTCGTGTGCCCATATCGAAATAGACGAGGAAATTCTGAAAGACGACGAAAATCTGTTCCGGATGTTGGACTAGGGGCGCCCACGAGGAGGACTACGGAGAAGGTCTATTGCCTTTTGAAGGGACTTAGGGTACACCTAGTGGTGATAACTAAAACTAGTTTTTGCACCACATTTCGATATGTTTATCTGAATGAATTTGTGGCAATATTACCACCGCCAGCGTTGGAACGCAAGTGTATTTACATTGAAAAACGAACGCTTGCTGTGGAAAATACGCAACGCAATTGAATTTACACAAGCGTTTCTTCACGCAAGAGAAAAGCGTTAAAAATACGCATTTCTCTTGCGTTAAAAACAGCGTGTTTAAATTGAGCCTAACATAAATTAGCGGGTGGCGGGACCCGTGTCGTACAGCAAAAGGGGTCAATAATCGTGGACGGTATGTATTTAACAGCGACAGGGGAACTTGGGGGATTGCGGAGTAACAGTTGTAGTGTGGCGGAAGATTTCCAATTGCAAAAGGCCACATTCGAAAAAAAAAAAAAACATTTTCCAGTAAGACGTCTATCATTGGCTGGACTCTCGTGATAGAGAATTGATTTGTCGTTTTACACGCCCACAAATAAATAATTCTCGCGATCGTACACCTCACTTCTAAATACTGCTAGGGTTCCGCAAACACCACACAAACTTAAGAGCAAACGACAATGATATTCAGTGCCGGAGCTAAGGAGCTGATGGCGGCTCCGCACAAATGAAAAGAGGCGCTCATACTCGGCAACTTTCTCCAAATTTATTATCACATATTTGAGGTGCAGGCTTTCGCGTGTAGTTTCGGCGCTTTGCGGCCCACAACCAGGGCGACGCGGAACTCCCTCCCGTTGAACTCGCACGCAAAATCCGGCAGTTTCAAGAAGCCACAATTTCTGAGCATTGCCCTTTTAACGTCCGACAAAAAACCGTTCAAATTCGACTCCCGCGATGATAGCTTTTTTGCGCAAAAAACAGCCGTCGCACAGTGTTGCCAACCATGGCGCTTGATTGCCAACCCTTAGGCAGGAACACAATTTTCACATTCCTGCAAAAAAGAAAACAGTTTGCAGCAGCCAATTCAAACCCATAATTGCCCATTTTTTAGACTGGTAACGACTTTTCGCGAATATAAATGATTTTAAATAAATCGAAGTCAAACATATTTTTGAAAAATATTCAAATTCGAAAATAGACAGTTATGTGTCAGAATTGGACCGTTACAGTTTTTTTTTCATCACAATGACGTCGGATCTGCGCTCGACATCTGATTTGGTCGCGGATGGCACTGCAGGCCTCGAAGTCGAAGGAAAGAGACACCACATCTTCTTCAGATGTGTGCTCTTCAGGCATAGGAGTCGGCTGAGACCTCGTTCCGCCGGCAAGGGTTTTGATCACATCCACATAGGTTTCTAATAAAACTTCATTTCGCGCCTTGTTTCCGTATTTTTCCGTGTGTGTGTGCTGCCCTTTTAAACTAACCTAACCTAACCTACCCATTACATTAACATACAATATTCAATTGTCAAGTAAAACGAATAGCACAGAAACTGCCTCACAAGTCAATCCTTACCACTTGGCCTATTTTTTTTTTCTGATTCTACAATAATCTATCATGAAACGCCACTGGAACAATTTCCATGCTCGCGTATTGCATTGTAGCCATTTGTCTTGTCAGGATCGCATTTTTCGTCACTTTCTGTTGTTTTATTGTCTACCACGAAATCCAGGGCAGTTCTTTCGAATTTTTCGCTTTCCTTTTTTTTTGGTCTCGTGTCCTCTCCATTTCCGGGGTCTTTTCAATGAAATGGCCTTTTTTTTCTCTATGTTGGTTACCGTAACAGCCTTCCATTAAGTTGAGGCTAAGTGCACACATATTTTTGTAAATTGCCGCAACCCCGGCATGCTCGAAAGTTCATGTCCTTTTTACAAGCAACTATTCTATTTTTAAGCTCTTCGGCCTCTTCGTCCTATTTTGTCCTTTTAAATTACATAAAGTGCGCATTTTTTCGCTCTGTTCGCACTTGCAATATACGTTGACATCGGTATTTAGCCGGGGACATAGAGTGGACTAGGCCACAAGAACTCTACCACCTTGTGCAATAGAAACAACGTTGAGCACTTATGATTGTCACAGACATAAAAACTTAAACAGCGTCCTGTTAAGTAAATTGTCCAGTGAGGTGGATGCTCTAAAAAACAGCTCTTCTCTAGGTACTAGGCGTCCGTAGCTTACTATACAAAGTGTGTGTAATCTGTAATTCACTTAGGACGTAATGTACGTGAGTAGAGTGCGGTTAAATGAGCGGCATTACAGGATTAATTGTGTGGAGGAACGTTTAGTGGATACCGACTGAAGATAGCGATGAAATCGAGAGTGGAAGTATGCGGAAGCCCAGTCAATGGCAGCTCATACATCAGAGAACCTCAAGTACATACTCGTAAATCCGCATAATCTGAGGAAATACGAGTGCTACGAGAGAGACACGAAACGTACTTTTCATTTTAGAGGCCCATGTAATGGTCTTCTTGGGGGTGAAGTAATTTCGAAAACTGTACTCACTCGACAATTATTCTGCCATCGTCGACGAGTGGAGTTTTCAATCGTATTTTCAGATTGGCCATCATCATCATCATCATTGTCTGCCTTGATGCAATCCATTTTAAATTGGTTTTTGGAAATTTCAAGGAGTTTTAGGCGTTGGGTTGCCAACGTTAAAAAATGGATCAAGTTATGGATTACTGAATGGAATGGAATGGAATTTTTACAAAATTTGGATCCAATCCAATCAGCAACAAAAAAATCATATAAGTCATCCCAAGAGAGTGCTAAAAGAAGATGCCAGCGTGATTTTGTTTGTCCTATGAAAATACATTTTAATTTTGATCCAATAGCTTTTAAGTTGCCAATGATTTTCTTTAAGAAATGTTGTCCTTATAGCACTGATTAATTTACTGGGCAACAGACACAGTATCTGCTGACCAAAAGATAAAACATCTATCAAGGAAAAGATACACTTTATATTGAGCAACAGATACTGAATTGACAGAGAACAGATACGGTATCTGTTGACCAACATACACAAAATCTACTGAGTAATAGATTCCGTACTTACTACCCCCACACATATAGTACTTATTGAACCACATATACAGTACCTACTGAGCAACAGATACAGTATCTACACTCTTCAGTTCAGACCATCAGATATAGCATCTACTGAGTAACAGAAAAAAATTCTATCGAGTAATAGATATCTGTCCTTTTCCCTCACTCAAGGACTCGAAATACTTTCAGCAGTAGTCTAGTGCATTCGCCTCAACACCTTCAGTCATATGATACCCATCTTGCCTATATATCACTTCATTGCCAAAAATTTCCTTTTTACTCGCCAAAGGACTCAAAATACCAGATCCTAGTCACTAAAGGGCCGTACATACCGAATTTGGTTAAGATCGGACAACGGGAAGTGCTCGAACTAATGCACAAACGAACAGCATGGATCATTGATATACTCAATTGCCCTAACCCCTTGAGGGGCATAGCGCGTCAACTGTTCCTTGTGGCCCAGTTGACGTTTCGTTGACATAAACTGGTTTCGGAGAATGCAGTTGCCACCATGCACCTCCTGCACATCCATGGCGACGAACGGGATTCGAACCCGAAACGCCGGTAGTCAGACATGAGACTGATGCCTCAACGCACTGCGCTACCGGTCGGCGCTGGATCATTGATATGACCGTCCATCATATGAACATATACTATAAGACGGGCCAGAAATCTTCGAGTTTTTTTCGTGACTGCCCGACAACACCACTCAAATGCCGAAAATTCCCTCGAGGATTGCAGACATGGACGAATGGATGGATGAATACCTTAGGTGCTTCCTAAGTTGCAGAACCCCTTAATCCCTTATGCGGTTTTGCGGCTATTCTGAATATATCTGCCCGTTTAGCCTGGAGCCGTCACCAATATCTGGGAGCAGTAGTCATCATATTGCTTCTCGGTCGTCCATCACGATGAATGTTCATTGCCTTCCCGTCATCATTCTTCCTCTGCTCGGTGCTGATGGTGATGCTAAAAGCAGTGGTGTACTCTTCTGTCGATGGCTACGGTAATTCCGATGATGATGATTATCATGATTAGGATGGCAATGATGGCTTAAACGAAGGCTTTTAAGCGAAATTAAATTGTAGACTTTATTAAACAACTTTGAAAATATTCGAAAAGCTTTTAAACTTATTAGGTGCGTGTAGGTGCTTGGATAACTCCATTCGACACCGCCATGTATGCTATTCGTGTGTAGAGAATCGAGTGCTACGTTATTGGAGACAATGTAGCCGAACAGAATGTTAATTACAATCGACTTACCTGTTCAGGTGAATTTCGTGAAGTAGATATCAGGTGTAGATTTGCTGTGGAGATGCTTTGCGAAATCTGCATAGATTTTTGATTTAATTGTAAATTATACATAAAAAGATTTAAGTAAAGAGTCCAATGTATTTATACGCGAAGCTTAGGGAAAAAATTAATCAGAGGTGATAATTAAAAATTCAAGTTCGTAACGCACTCTTGCTGGATTTTAATGAAGAAACGAAAGTAATATGCAAAAAATATATATTTTCCGCATTTGAAGCGGTGGGATATGACTTTGGTTAAATTGTTCGTTCGCTGTTCAGAAGCTTGAGCCATGTTTCCCAGTAGGTGTTGTTTTCATCCACCTTGCTAAACATATTACAAAAAAAAATTCTTTTCAAAAAAAAAAAATTGCCCGTCAGAATGTCGTGACATAGCTTTTCAAAGTGTCACAACAAAACCGGAAAGATTATTCATGTAAGGCTTAATTTACATTGGTCGCATGCACCGGATGAGCCGCATTTTCTCGCGCCACAACCTGCTACTTTGTTCTTGACCGCCAATGTGATTTGCTCATGCGACTCATCCGGTTCATGCGGCAATGTAAATTGAACCTAAAAGGTTTCGGGTTTTGCCATTCTTTGAAAATAAATTCGTTTAAATTAGGATACTATTTTGCTTCAGCCCCTTGTGGGGTATAGCGCGTAAACTTCTACTAAAAGGTCTCGTTGACGTTTCATTAGCATATAAAAGGTTTCAGAGTATGGTTAAATTACTTTCAGAAAATCAATAATTATACAAAAATTTAATTAATTTACTAGTTAATTACTTTGTGTTATTTATAAAAAGCAATTACAATTTTTGGGTTTAATTACTCCAAAATTTTGATTTAATAAATATTAAATAACTACTTTGCATTATTTATGAAAAGTAATCAAATATTAATTATTACTTTCCAATTACAATTCCTTTTCTGAAAAAAGTAATGAATACTTTTGAATTATGATTACTTTTTCTGAAAAAGTTACTACCTTCAAATTATAATTACTTTTTTCTGTAAAAGTAATTATTACTTTTGAATTACAATTACTTCTACTAAAAAAGTATTTATTACTTTTGAATTACAATTACTCTTATCGAAAAAGTAATAAATAGTATTTAATTATTTTTTAGAAAGAATTTAATTAGTAATAAATAATTGTAATTAAATAATTTCAATACTCTGCAGATGATGCATGTTGGAGGCATGAACATTCTGTTCATTTGGTCGCCTTCTAAAGCTACATTTAGACGTTTGAGAAAAAGTGCTAAAGTGTCGAGAAAACTCTCGGTAGATACCTGTAAACACCACGTAGAGCTGAAGTGTAGAGCTCTATGCTAAACTCTGTCTCTACGAAACAGTTTTGTAGAGATTACCTTTCGTAGAGAAATTTTTCGACTCTACAGATGCTCTGCGATTTATACATAGAGTTGAATAAGTTGGTAGAGCTCTACCGTTTTTAAATCCACATTCGTCTATTAATTAACGGTGATAGCAGAGCCTTATCATTGTGCTTTATTGGGGTTAAAAATGCATCGAAGGGGAGGCAGCCAATATGACTGGTCCAGGGACCAAACATTCAAAATAATTTCCTTAACTGAACTGCAAACGGACTTATGGGACGTATCAAGTCCACTATATAGGAATCGGTAAGTAAACAGTTAAAATTTTGGACTGCATTTTTTGGAGCTACAGCAATAACTTAATTTATAATCTAAATTTAATTTTGTTTAAGAATCCACAATGGAAACGTTATTGCCACAATGGTAAGGGAGTTAAATTTGGGTGCGGCGGATGTTGCCGCTAACTTTCATAGCCTTATGCCAGTTTAACGCGCAGTCCCAAAAAATAACAAGAAAAAAACGGTGGCATCTCACAGGTCAGGATCCATAATAGACTTACTGATCTATTTGAAACACGCACTGGTCTGAAACAGGGCGATGGACTGGCGCCGACGCTCTTCAATCTAGCACTGGAGCACGCAATTCGGGCAATGAATATGAACAACAGCGAGACGCTACTCATCAAGTCGAGACAATTAGCGGCGTACGCTAACGACATCAACTTCATGTCCCGAAGAGTGGCCTACGCAGAAGAACTGCATACGCTTGACACCGCTGAAAATAAATTTGGTCTACATATCAGCGAGGGTAAAACTAAAATAATGATGCAATCGAAGACAAGGACCCCAGCACAATCGAGTATCAATGTGGGGGACCTCAACATTGAGTTCGTGAGCGACTTTATATAACTGGGTTACAACTTGTCAAAGAACGCCAACGAAACTTACGAAATCAAGCGGTGGATACAGTTAGCTAATAAGACTTTTTTCTCGGTTCTCGCCATAATGAAATCGAAGCATGAGCACAGAAACACGAAGCTCCGCGTATACTAAACCATTATACGTCCAGTGGTATGCTATGGTTGCGAAACATGGACCCTAACTCAAGCCTCCGTAAAAATGCTAGACACATGCCAACGCAAGGTTTTGCGGCGAATTTTCGGTTCTGTTTGCGATCGAGATGGATGGCGCATCCGGTACAACCATGAGTTGTATGAACTGTATGATGAGCTGCAAGTCTCGAAAAATCGTCAAAATACAACCACTTCAACGGGCAGGGCATGTACAACGAATGGACGATGATTGCATGCCAAAGAGAGTAATGAACGCAAAACGAGTTGACGGAGCGAGACTGCGAGGACGACCGAGATCTCGTTGGGAGAGCTCAGTTTATGTGGACGCCGCGCAACTGTTGGGCTTCCAAGATTGGAGGACGTGGTCACGTCTCCGAGATAATTGGAGGACAACGATCCAGGCGGCCAAGGCCCGACGTCGGGCTGTCGCGCCACGATGATGATAATGATTTCGTTTCAGTTCGTTATTCGCGAGGGGTTCAGAGTATCGGTTAAACCCAATTCGTAAAAATGTCAAATAACCTAGACTAGAGTAACGAGTAACATTGCGTAAGAGTTGGTTACCCTGAGAAGCCACTAACCCAGAAAATGTAACCTAACGCGTAACATATAATGGCCTAGCAAACGTTATTGTTATTACATACTTACATACGTTGACTTTATTCTATTTAAAAAAATTCCTTATGGCAGTCCTATTCAATGTCATTGTAAACAAGATGTGCATACTTGAATTAACAGATGTAAAAATAGAAATATATAAAATAAAAATGTTCCTTTTCAGTTAAGTCTTCCATTACCACCTATCCCACGCCCTCCTAAGACAGTCGTTGTCCATGAAATGCGCAAATAAGCAGGTCGAAGAATACTGAATATTTTTCAAAACAACTGATTAAATTTATGTTCCTAACAAGTTTCATTTTAATGAATCGGTTACATTAGTATGCTGTAAATGACCTTAAAAGACCAACTTTGAAGTTCCATTAGCCAAACTACGTAGACGTACTGCATCCACATCCAGTATCTTGAATTGCATTGCTCAGGAAATTGCAAGTACGTATACGATTGCGAAATAAACTTAGATTTCATGAAGCAGCGTACTTAACCAGTCGCAGCAGACGTATTAAAAGTGGTAGCGTTTTACTTTTATTGAAATTTCAATTAAACATTATTTTGGAAGCACGCGCTTTAGTCGATAATTTAAAGGGAAATCCAATAAGTCGCGAGTTTAGAAAAGAAAGTGTCAAATTTGCTTTCGTATTTTTTTTAATTAAATGTGAAGTATGTTACGTGAGTGGCGCAAAAATTTACATACTCGAGTATAGAAAGTGGATCTGATTAGTGCAATATTGAAGTTCTATGGAAAGTTTTGTTCATTGTGTTTTTAATTAATTTATACAAGAATCTGCAAACACTAACTATTGAAGGAAACAGGATGATACCTAAGTGCACATGGTGAGTTAGGAAAAAAGAAAACGAAATGAAACTTCATCAATAACAGTGTCTTTCTGTTATTTTCCTCCTCTTTCTCCGAACTACTCGTTATATAGTATTTTATAATATAGTATCAAAAGTATAAGTCGATTTTTAAATATCCGAAATCTAGACTCATGCAGTGTGGATAGATGCAAACTTCTTTCAAAGTGTTTGCTTAAATAATTAGGTTTAGCATATGCCGTTTACATACTTCACAATGTAATGGTGGTTAGATATCTCTGGAATATTACGCTAGTTATTTGTTTTTGGCTCTTAACCCCTTATTACAATAATACAGTAGATTCTCATACATACAGAAACTAAATGAATCATATCCCCAATTCATGTTGACTCATAAGATTCATGCAAAGACAAATTTTATCACAAATACTTTTCACAGATTTAAGATACGGCGCGGCGCGGCTTCAGAAATAAATGAAACATAAGTGAAACTATCGACACGATATTTTTATGTGTTTTGTTTAACCGTGACATCATTTTATTATTGATCCGGTCACACACAACAACGGTTTCTTCCGGAATATTAAGAGCTTTTTATACGTAAGACCAACCAGCCGCTAGAGAACGCAATAGACCACCTATTAAATTAGGATCAACAGACAACCTTACTTAGCAGGATTTGTCCTGTTTTTCAGTCGAGTCCTGGAAGATCCTGCTACAGCACTAAAGTGGATCAGACGCCCAAGCGGTCGAATCCGGGTCCGGGTGTAATGGGACCCTCGGCCTCTGGTTTCGTACCACCAACAGATCACTACTCATCAGGTGCTGCTTCGATCTGCCGGTGGGAGCAGCACTACCAGACCATAATATGGTTCATTACAGGGCAGCTTCTACTTCGAGGCCTGCCAAGAAGAAGAAGTTGAGGACAAAGTGTGTTGCTAAAAATAGTGTGCTGTATAAAAAAAAACAAAACAAAAGCGAGCTGGGTACTGGAGTCAGCCGACAATCATTGTAGACAGGAAAAATTAGCAAAGCGAAAGAAAAATACTACATTTCCCAATAATTCAGATGACCAAAAGGTTACAAAGAATTCTGAGGCCAGCAGAGCTGCAACACTGCATTCCTTGCCGTAATTCACTCATAAACTCTGTAAGCTGCTGAGCACATGAATAATGGAAAAATGCAATTTTGAGCAAACAATTTTTTAAGTTACTTAGAAGGACAATCCTGGCAAACAAAAAGGTATCCACTGCTCCTCCGCGCTTCGTCCGGTCACCGAAGATGCTCCAAATGCCGGCAATTCAAAGCATTTATGGAGGCCTTAAATACGTGGCTAAACCACAAAAGACAAACACAACACAAGGATTGCCTTGTTGAACTGATTCTAAAAGGAAAACCTACTCTATAGGAAGGATTAGGGTGCTACAGAGGAAAGCACAGCTACTTGAAGGGAAAATACGTGAAGTAAAAATGGCTAAGTCCTAAGACTTAGAGCAAGTAGCCTTAATGTGCTTGTGGGGATACAAATCGGTGGAATATGAATACGAACAGCGTAATCGGAATAAGTTTTACTGCTGATTTCAAAATGGTAAATGCAGGTTTATTGATCCATTCTGCATTCACCATTTATAGCAACACAGACTATTGAAGTTGTGATATACCTTCGGTAAACTAACGAAAGGCTACCTCCTTTTTAATTTTTTCAATTTTGACAATGGTCTCTCCACTTTTGCAACCGTAACGGGAATTGTTAGAAATAAACAGCATATTTATGGCGGCCGGTGGCCGTGGTTGTTCGGTCACCGCTCTACGATACTAATCTAGAGTTCAGAGTTCAAATCTCGGCGCGATTCAAAACTGCCTGCAGATAGTAACAGAACTCTCATAGTGCCCCGAGATTGTCAGCTTAAAAGACGACGCGGATAGGAGTTACATGCTAGCAACTGCACTTCCCAGAAATAGATATGCTGTCGAAACTTCAGCAAGGCATAGAAATGCTAGAAATGTTGACGCGCTCATACCCTAGGAGGGGTCAAGGCAATTAACATGTTCTGGTAATTTCATATTGACACAGAAATAACGATATTCATTGGCACTTTAGGCTCTTCCCATGTTGATCCATTTTCATTTTCAAGTAGTTTATGATTAGCTTTGAAAAATATTGCCTACCGAACTAATTGTTTAGGTGCTCATCCAAGAGCAAATCTTGACATGATTTGAGTTGCTTTTAGGGACATTATATCCTATTTTTTTTTGTCCTTATATGACAATCATGACACTAATCTTTAGATTAGGTTAGATTAGTGTCATCATCCTGATCCAAAAAATACCGTTCGCCATGAAGCGGCCAGACAGGCCGCCGGACAGGCCGCGGCCGGATGGATAATTGGAAATCGATCTTATCGCCATAGAATGAAAGTAACTATCTATTGCTGCCTCAATGCGAACTGTCCGGCAGCGTGACTAGAATGAATTTTCACTGGAGTTTCTTTCAATAGACGAATGTATGTATAGTATCTGAAACTTGACCATGGAAAGTAAAATGCCGTACAATTCAATCAAAGTATTTGGCGGCCTCAAGGCGGCCTGCACATACCATTGACGATCCGGAATTCCCCAAGGCCGGGCCTAATCAGTTTTTCATAGCAAATTCTCAGCGCTAAAAGTAGAAATTGGGAGGTTTTTCGTTAATTTTAGCCTCTGCGGTCAGAGTTGACCTTAAACAAATGAATATTTTAATAACGAAGCCATTAGCTACCGTTTCTCATATGTCTCAACGGTTTCAAAAATATTTCCGAGTAATGCCGGAACCTGATTCAAGCAGGAGCAGCGGCAAAAGCAGTAACAACAACAGGCAGATCTGCTTTCGTCGCTGTCGCTGCCGCTGCGTTCAATCTAGGTGGCTTAAGGGAAACGGATGTTTTCTAGCTTGAGATTTGGTTGCCGCTGCCGCTGCTTCTGTTTGCTGCATTTAATCTGGTTCGGGCATAAAACATTAAATTGATTACACAATCTAAAGAATTTGTTCGTAGAATGACAAGCGTTGGTTTCTTGCCTTGCCCTTGTGCTTCCGAAGCGACAACGTGACAATAATAAAGTTTTTATCATATTCTAGGCAATTGTCAGCTACTAATAACGAAATACAGTTATTTTATTCCGGATTTAAAATGTGTAAAAAAGCTGAATTTCGGGAGCGATCAGTGTTTTTTCGGAGTTTCATTTAGCATTTTACAGCAACGTTTGGCTTTGTGTAAGAACGTTATAAGATAATATTCTGATAGTGCTTTTGAGCCAAGACTATTTTTAAGGTTGAATAGCACTCTTGCCTGGAGCAGTTATAGGAAAACTCATAACAGATTTCTATATAGCTCTTATACGTACATTTATTCTTATAACTTATTTTAAAATGCTTTTGTTAAAGTTTTAAAGAAGCCTTCAAGAGTTCATAGGGTGTCCTTTTCTCCCAATTTCATAGGCCACTTTCGCGCTTATAGGACTCTTCAAGAATTCTGTAAGAAAAAAATTGCTAGTCTAAAGTTCTTAGCTAAAACTAAATTTCATTCTTACAAAACCCTTGAAGAGCCTTATAAGAAGATAATTGTTAGTTGGGGGTTCTCATAATCCCCTATCAAAAGATACTCATATTTATCAGATTTGATTGAACGGGCCAAAAAATAGGAGCAAAGATTATAGAATCGTCCACAATATTTCTCAAGCCGGTACTGCGGTCTTTTAACTGCGTAGCCATAATACCAGAGTTCTATTTGTGTTTTAATAAATAAATAATTTTCATTTTCATAATTTTAAATTTAATAAATAATTACGAAAAAGATAAAACAAAAGAGATGTCTTGTAGCCTTTGGGGGCCCCCCAATCTGGGGGTTCTATGGAACACACGGAACACCCATAGTTACGCCACTGACTTGTTATTTAGAAATACAATATTTTGAAAGACACACAACCTGGACACGCAATTCATACATTTTCTTCAATGAAATGGAAAACAAGATTGAATAGTTCCTTTAGATGGCATTATTAAGAAGAATTCATTTGAGTTCCCCATACATTTCGGCCGATGCTTACACATGAACGAAGTATCTTCCGCAAAGGTATACATAAGCTTCAAAGAGAATCAAAAGTTGCAAGCCAAAGTCAATCATTGCTTATAGTCACGAAATTCGCAATGCAATATTGTAGAATTTGTTGAAAGAGAGATTACCTGTACGTACTTTGCATCAAAGACGTAGTTAGTCGTTAAATGTATGATAAGATAGTTAAAAGTTCGCTGGGTTTACAGCCGTTTTAATGCTTCCTCTCATTTGCACGGCATCTCCAGTATAATTCCATACATATCGTACTTCATTTTGCTTTGTTGAATTGAACGGCTGCGATGTTGTAGCGCATTTTGTATGCAATTTCTCTAGTTGAAAATGCACGTATGAATAAATTAGTCAATTTATTCAGGAGAGCATATACGTGATATTAGATAACAAAACCGTGTTTTGGAACTTGTACAACAATACCCATTGATATGGATGTCTAAATATTCTCGTAAATGTACAATAAAACACATTAGGATATGACGCCAACATGCTGACTGGCAGCGAAGAGAAGTATATTTGTTTTTAAATATTACGTGATAGGATATCCTAAATTCATTATAAAATTAGTAAAGTAAATATTTACACCGGTGTATCGGTTATAGATATATTTAGGGAAACATTATAGGAGTGTTTTTTTCTGAACATCTATTCGGTGCAGGTTAGGCTATCTCCATGTAATACAATAACAACTTAAACTTATGTGGGTCAGTGGGGTGGCTGACCTGCACTCGGTAGATTGTACAATTGTACTTGTAACAAAAACCACGCCTATTGATATGCTTGTCGTTAATTTCACAATTGCTACCGATTTCCGATGATGAAGCATTAATCAATTCGTACAGATCATTAATAATTTAGGCTGCCGTATTTATATTACTTGTCACATGAACTGAAATGAACGATATCTGAAAGCAACTGTCAATTTTGAAAGGTAACCAGAGTAGATAACATGACGTTTAAAAATTTGACCTGGATAGCTGTCCTTGATTATTTTTTTGCCCTACTAAGCCGTTGTCCAAAAAAATCGCCTACTGTGTTCGGTTTCAACAGTTTTATTGTATTGACTGGATACGTGTGAAAATGCGGTAATTCCAATTATGCCGAATTGGATGGAAAACAATTACCATAGAAAAGTTTATTGCATCTGTCTGAATAAAGTTATTTGGCGTTTTAGTGGATGATAAATGTTTGGTTAATGCGTTAATGTTATGCTTATGCGTTAAATTTTCAGTTTTGAAGAACTTTCATTGTTAACTGACAATGACTTTGTTCGTATGAGCTGACCTGCTTAGTTCGCAAACTTAAGTTTCATAGAGCATGCGTGGTAAGGAGGTTAGATTAATTTCAATAACTTTCAAAAACTACAGCAAGTCATTATCAAAGAATAGGATTATAAGTCTGACTGCGTAATTAGCATTATCATTTTGTTTTTACATATTGAATTCTTAGAAGGCCACCCCTATCAGGGCCCTGGAGGGCAAGTGGCCACCGACGCGACGCCATGATAGCCCTAACCTCACTTTTTAATTTCCCATTTTTCTCCGAGTTCTATTGTCTCCCCTATATATACGAAATTTTTCAGTATCGTAGAGACTAGGTCAGCCAGAGGCAAACACTCCGTCCACATCTGTGATTATAAGCTGCAGTAAGCTCGTGCCCTGCTAGGTTTGCTGAGGGGCTTAAACTTTGACAGTCGTCACTATCGGACCCTTGCGATCACATACTCGTAAACTCTGTTTCCGTGGACCCCTTCGGTTTCTTAAGTTACTGCTGACGTTCTCTTTTGTATATGTAATGACACAAAAGGAGCGATGAAGGTTATCGGCACTTTGGCCCGTCCTATGCGCCAATATTTTAATTTTGATCCATTAGCTTTTAAGTTGTCTATGACTTTCTTCGAAAAATATTGTCCTTATCGCCCCGGTTAATAAACTGACCAACAGATAATGATTGGTAATGTGTTCCGCATCATCACGATCGAGGCCGTATTGTCTTTGATATGTTGTCAGAATACAAGAGTGACCTTCTGGGGAATTGTGCCAAATGCCAGAATTTTCAGGGCGTATTGCTGCTAAGTATGCGCTTCGGCAGGTTAAACGGTTGAAGGGCATAAGTCCCAGTATCGTTTCCAACCCAGCCGTTGGGGTGGTTCTGAGGTCACCCGTAATATTGTACTTATGCGCATCAGTCACTGCAATCTCGTTACTTCCTTGACATTGATCTTGTTCTTGGTGGTTTACCACTATATGACCGCTCCATAACCAAGTGTAGGTCTCACTTCATATGAAGTGTGAATCCCATCTACTGGAGTAAGGCGACCGACACGCAGTGAGGGCTGCGCGGGCTTTCTCAATTCTGTGCTTCATGTTATCCCACAGAACAGTTTTCTGTCTAGTATTAGGCTCAAATATTTAACATTGTAAACAAGGTGAAGCGGTACTCCGTTGAGGGTCTATGTTGCAATTTCCGACAGGTTAGGTTTCCTTGTAAAAAGTATTCGGTTTTTCCCGTGTTAGGTTTAATACTAGCTTCCCCGGTGCAGATTTGGATCTGGTCTAGCGCCGATTGTTTAAGGTTCGACAAGGTAAAAGGGAACTTATCTTTCACAAGCACCATAATGTCGTCGTTTTATGCCCCCATCCTAAAACCGCTGGCTTTTAACCTCTCTAGTATTTCGTTGGCCGTCAGGATCTAAAAGAGAGGAGATAATATCCCCTTCACGCAGTCTACCTGTACTAACTGTCTTGACCCCCCAAAAGTTGGCCTCGATCTTCCTGTTCCTGAACGAATCCGACGCCCACGTCATTAGGGTTGGATCAACCCCATAACGTAATAATGCACGTCACAGTGACAGTGCTGACAGCCCCCTTGATATCTAGGAAGGCTGCTAGCGTAAATTACTTTTATTATGAGGATTTTTCTATCGTCCCGATTATTTTGTGTAGCGCCCTTTCTACCGATCTGCCTGAAAGATATATATGCTGGTTAGCACAGAGTCCCCTGATATTCATCGAGTTCTGATTGTGAGAAACCACCAGCCGTTCCAACATTTTTAGCAGAAAAGATGTTAAGCTGATTAGTCTGAAGTCGCTCATATTATGGTTATTGAACCTGCCTGGTTTCGGAATGAACATCACTCGTGCTTTAATCCGTTGTTCGGATATTTTCTCTAATCGTAAGCAAACGCTATAAATGCGCTGCTACTGAGATGACGGAGCACAACTTATGAAATTTCATCGATCTCTGTAGCTTTGAAGGATTTGAATGTGCGTATTTCCCATTCTATTTTTACCTCATCTTTTATTTCATCAGTTGTTCCGACGTCACCTGGGCTATGATCACTTATTTATCCCAGCGTGCTTGATTAGAAGATTCCGGAAAATGGGCTGCCATTAGCTTGTCCAAGCACTCGTTAAAATCTTCTGCTCAGTCCCCATTTTCCTTACGTAGGAAGGAGGGCAGACATGGGGTTACTGTAAGGATCTTCTTGAGTCCGGCTGCCTCTGTATATCCCTCAATGTTCTCATATAACTCTCTCCATGAGTCACGTTTGGATCATCTTATCTTCTTTTTTGGAGAGAGATAATTCCATTTTATGTCGGTCGCAGTCCTTCGCTTTACCGGACCGCCTTGCGAGTTTAAATGCTCTCCGCGTTGCGTTTGGATTCCGTAAGTTCACCATTCTATCATAAGGCATTTTTCCTTAAGGGCTTTTCCGGACAAAATTCGATACAATAATTTTCACGGATTTGTCCTGGACTCGTTAGGTCAAAGCCTTCCAATGCCGCAAGGTGTCTGTTTGTTTTCCTCAAGTAAACTTCTAATTGCGCTGTTCTTGTGTTCCGAAAACCTTTAATCGCGGTCTTGGAGCCCTCGATATCCCAGCATAACCACTGGTGGTCCGAGAGTGAAGGCAGGTCGGAAACTCACAAACCTCGTATCCTACCCATCGCACCTGGAATTATCAGCCGTGGGTGTAAATAGCTCCAATAACTATTCTCATCGGTAACGACATCCACAAAGCATTTTCTTGAAAAGGTGCATCGAGGCCTTTAACCAGAATAATGATAATGGCCGGACCTATTATGTTGGCTTACATTAACTAGGACGGTAAGCGACAAATATGAACCAAACCTATCAAAATATGATACAGATATGACGTTTGATACGATGTTGGTTGGACCTATTCCTTCAATTTACGTGATGGGAGCCATTTTGGAACCCCTAGCAGAGCGGCTGTGTAGGCGAAAAACAGAGATTTCAGCCCATTTTTCAATATTTTCCTTGTAACTTCTAAACGATGCACCGTATCGAAAAATGTAATAGGATGTAACTTAAAGAGGGTTGAATTCTGCGTCCCATGTCTCTCTGGATCCTGTTAACCCCTTGTGGGGCGTCCAAGGTACTATTCAAAACTGAAATTTGGCTCAGTAGTATAGTCAAAATCGATAGTCAGAAAACGTAAGTTTTTAAGGCTGTGGAGCCAAATTATACTTAACCAATTTTCAAGTTCACAGGTCTTCACATCCATTTTAAAAATGATGATAAAATGAAAAAAATCTTAAAAAAAAATTGGAGATAATTCGATTTCACGTCTAACGTGCTAAACTAAAACTATCATGTCATTGTTTAACTTTGAAATTATGGAAGAAATTAAATCAGTTAATTAATTAATTATTTAATTAATTAATTATTTAATTAATTAAATTAGTCTGACAAAAAAGATAGCAGAACTTGAAGAAAGTTAAAGTATCTACACATTGAGACTAAAACTAAATTTTTGACTTTTATATTTACCAAGATAGGTCTTAATAGCTTAAGGCTAAAACAAGCATTTCTGCATTTTCGCTCACAACTATACTAAAAATAGGCCAATTTGAAAACTATTGGGCATGTTAGACTGGAAATCGGAATACTATATCTTCAATTTTCGTTGAAAGGGGCTTATCATTTGGAGCATCCGTTTTAAAGATTTTAAGCATGAAAATTGATAAAGTGCTATTTTTCACCCAAGCCTCAAAAATTGACGTTTTTTGACTATCAATTTTGACTTACTATTGAACTAAATTTGACTGTACTACTAAACCAAATTTGACTGTACTGCTAAACCAAAAAATAGCTCTGAGGAATGGATTCGACGTATAATTTATCAGTCGCAGCACCTTTTAGAAGTTATGATAAGAATATTAAAAAAAGGGCTCAAATTTTTCTGTTTTTCGCCTGCACACCGGCTCTGTCGCTTGATCCAAAGTGGCTCCATTTCTTAAAATGAATGTATGGGGATCACCAATAGTCATACTAAACGGCATTTCTCTATCATATTTGCAGGGTTAAATCGCTTACTGTCGCAACTAAATAAATTCTTATCGAAAATATCAAGCGCAAGGCATTATTATCAGAAGCGTGTATTGTGTAAGTTTACCTGGCATAGCAATTCAGTGTCTTCGTGTCAAAACCAAATCCACGGTAAAAAGATTTCGTCCTTAACCAACTCTACTATTTTTTCTCAACATCATTTCCCTCCTAACCTCGGGCATTGTAATCATACCATATTTTTGCCGTTGCAAAATATAATTCATCAAAAATTATTCTCTACTTTATGTACTTACTTGAAACGATATAAATTCTCAATATTCACAAATCATGAATTGCCGGACCACTTGGAATACTCATCAATTCGGCATTACCTCCTCTCACTAAGCCATCAAAAACCCATTGAGAATCCGAAAGATTTACTATACCCAAAATTCTTTCACTGTACAAATACTCGTAAAGGAGTACGAGTACCATAGTTTCCGCTGTTTTCGTCGATTTTCCACACGAAACGTACAGAAACGACTGCGAGTAGACGACGACAACTGCTGGTTTGCTTTTGCCATCGAGCCAGAATTTATTCATGAATTCTTCAAGATTGCCACTTTGCAAGTTAAACATTTTTAGGGGTGGTTCCAATCCGGCGTATCGGCGGCATGGGTACGGTACGGTTTACGGATACGGAACAGCTAAGGCGCTGGTGCCCTTTTTGTATATAACAAATTCTCGATAATCTGCTCCGTTTTGGAAGCATTTCATGGTTTTCCCCAAAAGTCCAAGTCAAGCATACACAAAGGCATGCTCGGCAAAGAAATAAATTTTCCTTTGCCTAGAGGATATCCTGAATGTTTGCAGGGCCAAAATGAAAACTTTCTTCTCGTGCAGTTGGAAAACTATCATTCTCCGTCATGGCGGGAAGTGGGATGCTAAGTCGAGTGATTGAAGATAAACATTCGTCGAACTTAAGTGATATGACTTTGTGCAGAATTTAGTGTTGAAGTGTTGCCATAGTTGCCATGAGTTATAATGGTTGGGGAGCTGACGGCCCAATCGGGTACGGTATAAGTTCCAAGGTTAGATCTTTCACGATTGTTTCTTCGTAATGCAGGAATACGAAAATGGGAAGTCTGGCAAGCTTCCGAGGGTTAAATTTTGCAAAAAAAAAAAAATAACGTCATTTTATCAAGTTTGCCGCTATGAATTGTGAAAGATACTGATTATCCAGAATAGTAGCAATTTTCTATTTTTGTAGTGGGGCTCGAAAAAGGTTCTACCGGAAGTGATCGTAAATACGAATTGATCTTTCGGTAGAGTTTCGCAGGAAACTACAATAAAAGGACCTTTTCATTTTTTTTTAATACTTTGAAAACGGTCAACCGCAGCATAAAACATTCTAAGACAAAATGAAAGACCACCAGGAAACTCCTTAAAATGGAGTTTCAATCTTTTTCGTGTTTCTAAGGCCGGCCAAATTTTGGACGTAGGCAGGGCAGCTCGCTCGAGTTTTTGAAAATAAATAAATAAATGTATATACATATATATCTGCAGCTTGGTAGAAGAAGGTTGTGGCAAATTAATATTGGGCATTGGGTAAGTCTTTTGGGGAGTTGCGCCCTATTTCCCAGAACAGAGTACAATGGCGCGCAGCAGCAGTTGACGCGCTATGCCCCACTAGGGGTTAAGGCAAAGTAGTAGTATACATGCTTCGGTCAGATCTGCACAGTTTTTCTGGAGAGAATTTCTATGGAGCGTCTATAGCCGACTAAATTCGTCTTCACCTCTGATAGAGTTTCCTTAATTTCTTTATAGCTCGCAAAGCTCCATGAATATGTGTGAACACATCCCAAGCTATTCAATCTCTATACCACATTTTTCACCATTGTTAGATTTACAAAAATCCAATTCTCCACTCAGGTACAACCCAATCAGCCTAAAATCGGAACAACCTTCAATCCTTCCAAATATCCAATCACTTGACAACCCGCACTCATCTTTGTCAATGTGCTCCGACCGACCTTCCTCTATCTATCCTGAAAAATAGGTGCAAGCATCATGTTAGCATGTACGATTCCTTGTTTCTGTTATTTATGACATCCTGTACACAATTCTTGATTTTCACTCACGTTACCATTTCTTCTCGGAATGGATTCAAGCGAACCCTTGTCAAGGAAACTTTTATCGTTAAACAAGTTGATTCCGTCGTGTAAACGACCCGACCGCTCTGGTAGGCCTGACAATGTCGACAATTTGCTTCAAAAGACCATAAAATACATCGTCTCGCATAAGCGGGATTTTCAACAAAAGGACTCGCTCGATTTTGACCTAAAGTCATATATAAAAGCAGTCTCTCCACCAATCCCCATTCATATCCGAAGGCATGAAATATTATGCGAAAGCTGAAAACAATCGTTCCCGTACTTGAATTCAAGATGGGTCCAACTGGGCTGAAAAGCTGAGAATGGGTCCATTAGTGTGCCTTGAGTTCATCTAAGCGTGACTCGTTGCGAAGAAAAAATCGATCAAGTCCCCGGGGGATATAAAATAAGAAAGAGAATTATATTGTACTTAACTTTACGAGTCCTTTTACGGATCACGGTCCATACAGAATGGCTGAACTGTTAAATTGTGATCCATCATTTCAATCATATTTCGTGTGTCCCAGTGCCAGCATAGTTGACATTTTTAAATCAACCGAAAGTTCACTTGTTAAACTACGCCCAACTGGCAGGCATGTGTGAAGCAAACGATGATTTGTCCCGTCCGTTATCAAAGGACTAACATTTGAACTTTGGAAAATCGGAGAGCGACAAGTGTAAACGCTCTATATGGAGGTGAAGCTTCCAACTTTTGGGCCCGTGGGTATTTTTTGATTTATGAATTTGTGCGAAAGGCTACATCGTGCAGGACATTTCAATTGGAAAGTGGCTTTTAACCTGACACGACGGTGAAATTTGAGACGAAAAGGAACCATTTGATATGCTCATCTTTCCTGTGGGCGAATCCATACACGTACTCACGAGACGTATTCGTACGTTTGGGTATCATATGTACGAGTTGTACCCGGGATGCATTGAGTCTAAACAGTAGACGAAATCTTGTTTCGCTGTGGGGTTAGAGGCCATAACTCATTGCACTTTGACTTTTGATATACGCCTTTCGGTGCTATCAAATGTCTGGATTGGTAGAGATACTTTCGACTGACTTTGATATATTGCCAGAGGACGAAATGGCGTTAGAATTTTGCATAACCGCTGCCTGGAGGCATAATTTAAAAATATAGTCAATCATTCCGGACTAGATGACATACATGTTTCAAATGTTCGGCAGGATAGGTTATAATTTAAAGTCATTTGCTAAGTGTTAAGTTTCATAAGCTTCATGATTGCAGACAGACTGTAGTTTTAAAAAATATAAAAAACCAAGGATAGCAGATAAGCCCGGATGGCGTAATGATTAGCACGTTCGGCTGCTATGCACTAGGCAGCGGTTCGATTCCTGCTGAGTGCGGTAGTCTTCGTTAAAAAATGGCGATTAACGTGACAGACTTTGAGCCCACTCAGCTCTTAAATGATTACCCATTTGAAGTAAATAACTCGGTTAAGCGTGTTGCCGATCACACACTTGTGCACAAAACACACCATCACGATCCTTAATGAGATAGTGCTAACTCATCCCGAGGCCTTGATCCAAAATTGGACTGTTGCTTTTTTTTTATATTATTTTCAGCAACTGAAAGTAATCGACCAAAGGCAGCGTCGAGCATTTGCTGACTGGGCAGTTGGAAATGAAACCCGATTTCGGACGTAAAATAATTTTCAGCCGCGAGGCCCATTCTTAGATGAGTGGCAATGTGAATATAACATTTCACATGAGAGCCATCAGCTGCAAATGCATTAAAAAAGTCACTTTTTTTGGTGAGAATTTTTGTCCGGCGCCGTGGGGCCATTGATCCCAACTATTTCCAACATGAAGCTGGGGCTGCCATAACGGTCATCGGCTAGAGGTACTGGTTGATGATAAGCACTTTTTTATGGCCTAAATTGGAAGATGTGGGTCTCAACGCCTAAGGGTGAGTTTATGTTGAAGCTTCGACGAACGATATGATTAGCAGCGATGATAGTGACACATAGAACTGTTGGTGTTGGAACAACGTATTTTTATCAAAGATAAAGAAAGAGAGAGAGAACTGCCCTCAGCGACGCTCTAAACGTCTATCGCGCAGCTCCAACATTAACAGCTCTATCTAAAAGCCACCCCCCCCCCCCCCCGAAGTTAGCACCCCAAGTTTGGATAAGTTGATATTTTTTTCATGCTTATTAGCAATAGTTCTAGAGGAGTGCGGCGATAGTTCTAGGGTTTTAATGGCTTTTTTTAAATAATTAAATTTGGGGGTGTCAATTTCACGCAAATATTTTTATCGTGCAAAAATAGTTGCAATGCTAGAAATCGATGGATAATAAAGAATTCTATAGTTCCTGAGTAGTTTTAGAAAAAAGTCTGCAAAAATACAAATTTTATAAAAAAAAAAAAAAAATTTAGGTTTAGGTGCATTGGCCCTTTAAAGAGTGCTGTAGAAATTTATGAAAATTTTGGAAATTCCGGTGAGTTTCGCGGTACCAAAGCGAGTTTAGGTTTTTTTTTTTATTTTCATAATTGTGAGTGGGGGATGCGGGACACCAGCACTCCGGAGTTCTAAGCTTGCCTGGAGGTGCTTTAGGAAGCGCTGTAGAGTTTTATGAAGGATTTTGAAAATTCCGATGAGTTCGATAGCGCCTAACGGGTACATGTTATTTTTGGAGATTTTCATGCCAATGAAGTCATTTAAGGGGTGAGTGTGGGTGTGTAGGTTACCATGACCTGAGAATTCTTGAACTTCACAAGGCTTTATCATTTAGAAAACAGATTGGAAATTGATTTGATGAATGGAAACTAACCTGCATAACTAACTAACCTGCATGCTAAAGGAGGGGGGATTGCCGAGAATTAAGTTGATGTTCAACCAATTCACTTTCAACTGCGATCCAGATGTGATTCATTACGTGGCCTGGATCATAGATAAGATCGGTCGTTTTGTATAGTAGTGAGCTTTTGTTCGGCTGCGAAACATGGACCCTAACTCAAGCCTCCGGAAACATGCTGGAATGCGAATGTACGCAAGATACTGAAGTGAATTTTTGAGGTTGTTTGCAGTTGAGATGGATGCCGCATCCGGTACAACCATGAGTTGTATGAACTGTATGATGAGCTGGAAGTTTCGAAAATCGTCAAACTACAACTACATTAATGGACAGGGCATTTACAACGAATGGACGATGATCGCATGCCAAAGAGAGTAATGAACGGACGACGAATCGACGAAGCGACGCGATCACGTGACTGAGATAATTGGAGGACAACGATCCAGGCGGCCAAAGCCCAACGTCGGGCTGTCGCGCCACAATGATGATGCAGAAGAATCAGATGAACCTTTCCTCTTTTATGCTGGTATATTCTTTTCTTAATTGGTCGAGACCAATAACAATTACATCAATAGTATCCCCAAGTACTCTGCTTCTGTATTGGCATAGAAAGAAGTGCGTTTTTACCCAAGCTAATAACATACTGTCGTTGACTCGCGTTTTTCGCAGTAACTTTTGATTTTAGGATTGAAAGTTGTAACTTATATGGTAAAGTTTAAAAATTACATAATTTGCTTTTATATTTTCAGTTTGTATTTTCCGCAAAAACGCAAAAAACTTCATATAACCATATTTCACTCACTTTCAACCGCTTTCAAATATTTTCTGTCATTGCTGTCAATTCGTTCTTTTGAGTGGTTGATTGGGACACTATTAGAAAGCTTCAAACAAAAATAGTTTGTTTGCACTTTTTTTCCTAGAGGTATGTATTATATTCCTGGCCAAATCTAACTGTGCAGCAGATCTTTGTGATTTTAAATAATTGGAAACGTAAATTCATCTAAAGCAAAAAGCACGTTCCCGCTAATTTTTATATAACGCATGACAGGCACAACTATTAAAGCGAAATATGTGGAAATTGTAAAAGTAATCAGTACTAATGGTAAAATCTTAGCTGTTTCACATAAAACCATAATTGTCATAATTATCCTAACTCGTATATATTTGCAAAAAACTGCTTTCAAGTGAAAGACATGGTTACTAACCGATCTCGGTAGCCACGACAAGGTCAATGCACAATTTGAATCCTATCAACGTGCACTTGTCTACAAGTATTTTATGTTCAGCATACATACCTTCTGGGGGGCATGGTTCTTGAATAGACAACATATTGATGCTCTGTGGAACTAAGTAGGCGGTTTTTACATATTTATTTTTTTATAAAACGTTGCCGTAATTTGAAGGCATATTAATGAAGTGTAAACAGAATGACACTACAATGAAGAAAATGTCGATGAAATGTCATCATCTAATTAATAATAGGCGTATTCGTTTCGCCGGATCTCATTGGATCTTCATACACATTTGCAGACCGGTCTTTGATCCGGTCTGTTGTTGGATATCGTTGGGTTTGTGCAGCTGGGTCGTGGCATTACATCCACAAAGTTGTCGCCCTGATATCTGACAGTTCTCGAACGTTAATTAGCTGTCATAGGTGTCATGGAATTTAAAGAGATACGTGGGCTGTATACGTATTAAATAGTGAATTGTATGTTTGAAAAATTAACATGTCGTAAACAAGATACGTATACTGAACACGCATTTCATTCAATTCAATAGGATTTAATCTGAGCCTGTACGCTTCGCTCGTTCTGGGCAATTGACAACTCCCATCACTTTGACGTTGTCTTCTTCTTATTTTAGTAAGTACTACCAACTGTTAGATTTTGAGATCCATGCCGTTTTATTCATTTATGATCTAGACCAAAACGAATGGAATGCACCTACTGTTTCACTTATTGATTAAGGTGACAAAATCCTGGCAACCTATTTTGCAAGAGGTGTCTTTTCGGCAATGTTTAGATTTAGAATATACAGTCGACGTCGTCAGTTATTAGAATCACTGCTTATTAGAATCAGCTTTGTCCCGATTGATAACTACATAAAACAAGTGCATGAGGACAGGTTTGTTTATCAGAATTGGACTTCGGTTATTAGAATCAAAAGTTATTGAGCTTTCGATGTAAGAAAGTACACGGTATATGAAGGCATGGTGAAACTTAAAAATTTTGCATGCGTTTTACTTGACTTTGAACTCTTGGGCAAAGTGACTGAAAATGTTAAAAAAATCAAAATCAATGTTTAATTCTGTTCTGCAAACAGAAGTGGAGTGAGAATTATTTTTTAAGTTCCGCTTAATACAATTGCTGCACAATAAATTTCGAAATTTAAACAATCGATGAGATATACGACGTCTACTTTAGTTATGGAAAGTTCTTTAACACCTAAATACTGAATCATCTGCAAATTGCGAGTTCTATATGAGATATATCAACGCTACCTACCCGGTCTGAATCATTGATGTGTCCCTAAGTTAAAGATTCACTTTGACTTTCCTCCGCCTTACCTCATCTCTCAATTTTAATAATAATTAATAAAAACGACTTGTAATTATTTTTTTTAATCAAACATTACCACATCATGTGTCACATAGTAAAGTAAATTTACACTGGAATATGTATCTGGGTTATATAGTCATCTTACTCGTAAATAATACCGGACACGTATGGCAAATATCCGACAATAAATTTGTGTACTCGAACTACATGAATGCTATAAACAAATTCATTGCAACAGGGCCAGGCCTTTTAATTATCTTTCAACATGAAGAAGAAACCAGGTATCATTAAATGTTATAATATTTGGGTAAAGTAACAATAATACAACAATTGTGTACTAATACAATCATAATAATGAGTTATTGTTATGTGGTGCGCGGTATATTGTAATAAGCACAACAAGTTCTGACGGCAACTGTATGTAAAATACTTTACTTTACTCAATGAAGAATGCATTTCCACGGAATCGGTTGACGCACTTATAAAGAAAGTTATCGCATTACTTTGCGTGCTACGTAATTTAATTTTGAATAAAAAACGGATGATGGCAGTGGCGTACGATATGACAAAAGAATTGGTGACTTTACATTAGGATCAAGTATCTTTCTTTGGGTCTGAAAATTAATTCCAGAATGTATTGGATAGGAAACAAAGAAAACACACAGTAAATTAGTTCGATACGAAGTGAGATTGGTTCAAATCAAAACGTTACATTACTACTCACACAAATTGAAAGAAAAAACTGTCCGGACAAAAAAGCAATTATGCTGCAAACGAATAATAACTAAAACATCGACTGACAAATGTGTTTGTCAATTGTCAAAGCACCGGATGACGGCAGTTAACTGACAGATTCTTACTTGGCTCGATGGAATCGGCTCTTTTGTAAAATATATCATCTTCAATTTTGCCCTCAAAGACAATGGACGAGGGTCAAGTGGGCGCGGGCCAAATGATCCCCTTATGAATATACTAAAAGGGATGGAAATGGATCCGGCCTGCGCCCATTTGACCCTCGTCCATTGTCTTTGAGGGCAAAATTGAAGAAATGAAATTATATTACTAGCATTTCAATTTCCTGCACATACATTGGTATTGGAAAATTCGACAATTTAATCACTGCGCACAAAGTTGTAGTTTATTCGAGGTCGAGCCATTATTTTTGGACTTTAGCCATAAAAACTTTCTCTCTGTAATAGGCTGGTTCGTTAGCCGGCATCTTCCCTCAGATGCACCGTTATTTATTGGTGACACTAACCTCTCAGAGGCAACCGAGCTTCCAACTGCTATTAAATGTTTCAGTGACACTGCGTAGAGAGTTGGGAAACAATTTCGGCTTTGGAGCCAGTAAGTTATTGGGTTTTCCACTTTTGACACTAGGTAGGGTAGGTTCAGGGGTTGCCGTGAATTAACCACAGCACAAATAGACCACTCATGTTGCCACCAACACTCTGTACCTAAACTAAGATTTGAATCGCATTATCAATAACGTCCCGAAAAAAAATTAGAGTCCCAAAAACCTCCTCCTTTTATTATCCAAGGCTGGGCAGTGACAAGAAAGTGAAGAACACTCTCTTCCTCGTCGTCTTCCTGATAACTTCCGCAGTAGTCGTGATGAGGAAGACGAAGCCTCCTCGCATGCTCGCCGATAGGACTGTGCCCTATAATGACACCCACCAACCTGCCAATATGCATCCTGTTGAATGAAAGCAATGAGGTAGAGCGATTAAGATCTACCCTGGGCCATATCATTCTCGTTGTTTGGCAAATACTACCACCAAGCCATATAGGATTGGCCCTGCCGATCGCAGCGGATTTGATTGCCATTTTATACGCTACCATGGACGACCTAATGTGGTTAAAATACTTATCAGTGGCCCCGATTGTCCCTTGACGGGCCAGCTCATTAGCCTTGCAAATGCCCGTGAAACCACTGTGGCCTGGAAGCCAACAAATAGTAATATTGAAAAAGCAGCTCATTTCCTTGAGTGTTGAGCGACAGATCTCAACGGCAGGAAAGGTTAAAGATGTCAGTGGAAATCGCTTCGATCCAAAGTCACGCCCACGTTCAAAAAACGCGGGAATGGAATGCCATCGATTAAAACAGTGGATGGTGTCATTCAAACGTCAATTTGATTGTTCCATAAAACATCGGAGAGGTTTGAGACTTTAACGGCAAAGGACGGAACTTCTATTTAATTCTAAATATTTGTATTTTCGACTATTTTAGGCCGTGCCGCTGGTGGGGATTCCCCCTCGAGACGGGGGCGTAGGACAAGTTAGGGTTGCCTTTTATATTTCGGGATTAGAGAACAAAAAAAAATATTAATCATTGAAAATCGCTTTATTGTTTTTCAAAATATTCCCCATGAAGATCTAAACACTTTTGCATGCGTTTGAACCAATTGTCAAAGCACTTTTGCCACTCTGACTGAGGTGTCTCCAAAACATGCATTCTGAACGCAGCAACCGCTTCTTCAGGTGTTGAAAAACGTTGACTTCTCAGTTTTTTTTTTATGTACGGGAATAAAAAGAAGTCATTCGGTGCCAAGTCAGGACTATACGGCGGATGACCCATCAAATCTATGTTTTGAGTGCTCAAAAATGCAGTTGTTTGAGCTGATGTGTGAGAGCTCGCATTGTCGTGGTGAAGAGTGATCCGTATTCGGTGGTTGGTTTTCCTGATTTCTTGGAAGACAACTGGCAACCAAATGGTTGTGTACCACTCAGAATTGACTGTTCTGCGTTGTTCTAGTGGTACGGTTGCGACATGTCCAGTTTTTCCGAAAAAACAGGCGACCATTTGCTTGGAAGTGCTTCGTGCGCGAACAACTTTTGTTGGGTTTGGCTCATCTTGAAACACCTATACAGTCGACTGCTGTTTACTTTCGGGCTCATACGCGTAAATCCACGATTCATCACCTGTCACGATGTCATAGACGTGTTTCGAAGCACCGCGATTGTATTTTTTGAGCATTTCTTTCGACCAATCGACACGAGCCTTTTTTTGAGCGATTGACAAATTGTGTGGGATCCAACGCGAACAAATTTTTTTTGACAGTCAAATGTTCATGCAATATTGAATGTATGCTGGTGCCACTAATGCCTAAGGTTGTCTCAATCTCACGATAGGTCACATGACGATCTTGCAATATCAGTTCGCGCACAGCATCAATGGTTTCCGGAACAACAACTGATTTTGGACGACCTTCACGAAATTCGTCTTGGAGTGAATTACGACCTCGATTGAATTCGCCATACCATCGATAAACAATGGTCCTTGATGGAGCTTCATCGCCAAAAATTGAATTCAGTTCATCCATGCACTGTTGCTGAGTTAATCCACGTCGAAAGTTGTAAAAAATAATCGCACGAAAATGTTCACGATTGAATTCCATTATTTGGCCGAGATTAATCTTTTAAGTTACTGTAAAAAACACAAATAGCGCTCGTATGTCAAAACGTTCTGAGTACGTATAACCTCAAAAATGTTAAATTTTACGATAAAGCTGTCAGTTGCCAGATTGCAACACTAGGGTTGTCCAATCCCGAAATATAAAAGGCAACCTCCGTAAAAAGGGGGCCGGAACTTTCAATAGCTCTCTTTTTCCTGGTGGAGTTTTTCTAGTGAGGATCGTTTTGCTGGTGGCATTCTGCGAGATCTGTTCGAAAAGTGGTGACTGCAACGATGGCTTTCCGCTAATTTGATTCCAAAAGGGAAGATTTCAACCGCGGTACGTGACGAGAAGAGAATTGAATTAAAGAGGCGAATGATTTAATCTTTGATAGGGGAAACGATGATTCGAAGGGCGAAATGCAGCGACATAGCGACGGGCTCCCGACCTACTATACGACAGCCGAGCAGGATCCGGTATCAGATTTGTAAGCTTTGTAACGCTTAAAAAAAGAAAAAGATAATTAGAAGAAGGATTTGCAATATTCGGATTCTTTTAATTTTGGAGCTCTTCTGAGCTGTTTGTGAAGTGAGGAGGGGCGGATCTCCTTAGCGCGGTGAACCGGTGCAGTAGTTGTTGGTAATTATCTAGGAGTATTCTAGAAGTCCTCGGGTTTGTTTCAATGGCAATCTTCGGAGTTAAGTTGTGTGGATCTCCTTGCTGATGGTTTGGATTTGGAATTCATCGTATTAGGTCCGAATGTGATATTCGTCAACGGGGAACGCCTCTTTGCGTTTCGGGTGGCTTCTACTGAAATGTGTGGAGCCCACGTCTGTCTCCCTGCGCTACATGGACAAGGGATTTTTGGCGGGATATCCGATCATATTGTTATTGAATTAAATGGGCCATTATCTCGGCGACGGTGGTGACAGTGTCTATTTTCTCGACCTTAAGACGAATCGCGGCGTCGAGCGCATTGGATTTACTGTCGACTCGACTAGAAGAGCGATCAACCGCGGAGTCTCACAGCAACACAAAACGAAGACGAAGAACGCCTCGAACTGCTCTTCGAGCTACGGAGGCGAAATAGGCCAATGAACTCGAGAGGAGAGACTTCTGAAACAATAGTGGTTCTCACGCTGGACCGGCCGGAAAATCCATAACATCTATTGATTTTCATCGATTCCTGGGGTCATGAAATGTAATAAAAGCCAACTTCGAGGTCATAAGTCGTTATCAAGAGAGGGTGTAATGAACCGTATTCTAGTCGTGATTTTTTTTTTGCTTTATTCCCGATTTTTGGTTCCCCTGTTTATGTTGTCCATCCCACTCCTGTAAATTCCTTTTAATATGTACAAATAGGGGCAACGAGCTTAGACAACCACGCCGACGTCTCCAGAACTGAGCTACAGCAAGCAGAGGGCGCTGCTTAGCACGTTGAGGGACCTATTGGTCACGGTCATTATGGAAACCGTAAGCTCTGTTCCCGCGGGCTCTTTGGGATTCCACCAACTCGTCCATAACAAGGGTCGAATAACTCATTTCTTTCCTTTTTTAATTCAATTAAAGAAAAATTCATTAACTTAGACATTAATAATCTGTTTTGTTGAAAAATGAAAATTGCAGATGCGTACATTTTTCCGCGCGTTGGGAGACAATATTTTTTTTTTTTTTTGAGGAACAGATGAGGGTATGGCTTTTTGTGTGTTGAGACCAACGGGACCGAGCACCTAGATAAAATACACTGATCCCATATTTGATGCCGAAAGTTTTTAGTCGTTTTCAACCATCTATTTTTTACTACTTCTATTTTATACTATTTTTTTGTCTAAATTGTCACCGATGTGCCAAAACCTTGAGGTAGCCTTGAGGAACTTAACACCATGTGTGGCATAGCGCGTCAACTCAGCCATCTGTACCGATTTTATTATGAAAATTTGCCTATTTTGGTAGTGATTTTCGACAAACGAAGAGAAAAGTAAACTAATGGTTGACTTCAAGAGGTACAGTACAGACATTTCAAAGCGCTCCATCCCTCCTCATATGTACCTATATAATACGAATTTGGAAGGACTATTCTTAAACGAGTAATTTCCTATTAGTTGAACAGAGCGCTTGAATAGTTAAGACCAGCAATGAGTTTACTTACCCCAACTCAAATACGCCCATGTCGTTTCTTTTAGTTTTTTTTTGGACTGCCCATTACTCATTGATTCTCGTATTCAATATGAGAGTACCTACCTACAGCCTGTCTGCAAATGCACCATAGCTCACCTCAGTAAATTAACAATAATCGCATAATCGAGTGGCAAATTCACCTTTTAATTTTTATTCAATTAGCAGCGTCACGCGTAACATTGTCACATCGTGGACAACTTCGATAACACACAATATCCCATATAGTACTGCTATTTTCTGGTGGTAAGGGAAGCTCATATCGCTGGTATTTTGACTCAAGAACGTATCGGAGGACGGATTGTCGCGAGTCAATTACATTAGAAGTGAATCGCGCATACGTACTTTACCGTGTACTCGTATTATTAAAAGTACTGTCTTCGGTTGCGGATCATACAGCATAGTGGTTAGTATGTCACCTGCTGTTGTGAATCTATAGTGACTAGTGTCAAGACTGACTGCCTAGGTGGGCCCAGTCGTTTAATTTCCTCGTATTGTGCCAAGTTTTAAAAGTAATTGAATAGAAATAGTGTAATTATGTAGATTATGTGTCTTTCCTATTTCTTGTGTCGATCAATAGTACAAAATGGTGATGAGTGTGTGATTTTATGTAATCTCCTGAATCGTGCCAAACATTTGGATACTATCTTCTTTTTTAAAAGGAAAACTGGATTCTTTTTAAATGAAGGTAATGGAGATTGAAATATTTAATATCATTATTTATTTTTAAATTAACTTTCATAAGCCCGAGCGGGGTGCAGCTGCACCCCAGACTTACATTTCCCAGGATATCTACTGAAAGAAAATTTCCTATTAAATTTCCTGTGAGATATGTGTCTTAAATATACTTCTTATTCCGTACAAAAAAGTTAAAATAAATTGCTACATACCGTAACGAGTTATCGTTAATTTTGTTTGTTGCGGTGCGGTGTAATCTTGAAGTTTTCGGTACAATCAGTACCTAAATATAAATTATACCAAAATCAGAACCGTTTGTAATAAGTGTGGTAGTTATTTTTGTACTACGGATCTCACCGTTTCTTAATTTCGGTTTTATATCTCCAGATTATTTTCCAAAATATAAAATTAAACTGTTTTGTTCAAAATATTTGTTGTCCTTTGGTTAACACAAAAAAGCTGGGGTGCATTTACACCCCACTTGGTCTTTAGCGTAACTTTTCGAGGTCGGTCCTATGAAGGTTTAATAACTGTAGAGACAAGAAGCGGGCTTGAATCTTAAGCGTGAGTGAGTCGAACCTCATGTATTTCAAATGTCAACCATGAAATATTCCAATATGAAAGTGTGTACCATGGTACTCGTATATATTTAACAAAGATTTCAATCCCCCTTGATTCTACGAGATCCGATATCACCCCTCGATCTGCCCCGATCGAACAACAATTTCAATGAAAACTGATCCAGATCCAAACGAAACGAAGGCACCTAATGATTACAATATGTAGTTTAATTGAAACTATTCAATTGAATTTTATTATTAGCAATGTGGAAACTGTTTAGATTTTAAGAACAGATCCCTCCTTTTTCGAATGCCATTGAATTGATTTCCTCTTTCACCGAGGAAAAAAACTTCCATTCTATCAGGAGTGGTTGTTACTTGCCTTGACTCCTCCGGGGATATGGGCGCGTCAACACGTCTTGCATTACTATGCAAGATGGTGCAGTTGCTAGCATGCACCTCGTATTCGTGCCGTCTTTATACTGACAAGTTTGGAGCGCTGTTCGAGTTCTATTAGTACTCACAGGCAGTTTTTAATAACGCGCCGAGGGTTGAACCTCCGTCTCTGTAGATGTAATACCGCATAGCGGTGACCACACGGCTACCGAGCACGTGAATTCTATCAATAGTAATTTTAGAAATTGGTAAACCGAAAAAGCAGTCAAATTCAGCTTAATTCGATCACTTCTTTTGTGAATCATTTTCGTTAGAAACAAAGATTAATAACATGCTCACGAAACTGACCTTTAGATTACTCCGTATGTAGGAATGCGATCATCTGATGAATGAATGACGACTTCCTTTTTGCAAGGATACTGCCATCTGTATATCTACTGTTAAATTATGTAACGAGTAACCTGTTTTGTTAACCATTTTTTATAGATTAGAAGTCAGTTTTCGAAACTAAGTTTAAGTAAGCGAGAGTGGCGGTATCTGAAAACGAATCATGACAAAAAAAATCCTCTCCGTAAGAACTATACGTTCATGGCGTTCCATACTGGCAGAATGTGCTTTTCGCCATACACGTTTTGGGAATACTCTCGGGAAATCCTGCACAATTCAACTGTACAGTCCTAAGAAAAATACTGCACAGTCCAAAAATTCTTTGAAGAATTTTCCAATCCGTTTTCTGCCACAGACGATAAGGAAATTCCGAAGGCCAGGACTGCTCTGTTTAAATTGGACAGTCTTTTTCCGTATCGTATGTGACTGCCTTTATAGACAAAATCACAAGAATCCCAAAATGACACCTAACTAAAATACATTCACGACAGAACCACCAACGACAAAAAAAATGGTGCAATTTTAGTTGAGTGGTTCCATCGTGGTTGTATTTGATCTGGCCGAATGGTCACAAATGGTTCGGTGGTGGTTGTGCTCGGTCGTATTTGACAAACTTAATAGAATATACCTTTTCGTTCTGCCTGTCGATTTCATCTACAAGCCTAGCCTATGGGAACAGGTAACTGATGGGATAGTATGGGTTTTTCAATCTTGACGCTCGAAATTGCAAAAATAGTCGCCTAATTGGAATACAGACTTAAGGTTCTGTCCACCAATGAGCCATTCACAAAATGAAAATCACTCTATGTATAGGGAACATGGAGACGAAAGCTGTCAATTTCTTTTGAGTAAGATTTGTTTAAGTAATCATCACATTGACGCGAGAAAAATCGCAGCGGAAAATAAGAAATCAACGTTCGCTGTGTATTTTGGTACTTCTAGCCCGGGAGCTAGCGACACTATTCGTTGTCATACTTGTTAAAGCTTGATTTAATTTGTCGTAATAACACAGCCTATCAACAACGTGAACTCCTGTCACCTTAATAACGGGACCACGCTTATCAGCAGACTTTTTTGTTCATGCTGACGCCATGTCCTGTCAAATGGCTGATAGCATACGTTTTTCCACTATCTTAAGTAATAAACTCATGGTAAAAATAATCTCGGCGGTACCTTGTTCAGGAAAAACGACGCCATTTAACAACCTGGGTTTCTCCGGATGGCAGAACAGAGAATCAGATTCACCATATAGCCATTTCCAAGGTATAGAGGAACTGTCTCTTAGACGTCAGGTCGAAGCGGGGTGCTGATATTGGCAATGGACACCAACTTGTTGTCGCAAAAGTGCGCTTACGAAAGGCAGCGATCCTCATGGTCCTCACAAAATGCATCAATTTGGCACGTTTTAATGTGCAAAAGCTTAAAGATCCATCTATAACACGTGCTTATTCCTCCGCCTTGCACGAAAGAGTTAACGCACCACCACCTTATGAGACTCCAACAATTGATGATAGGCGGAACGCATGATACAAGGAATGTATTTCTTGTATCATGGACGGAACGTCACTAAGGACTCATTTATTTCGTGCGGTGAAACTTTTGCGGGCAGATTGGAGCGCGGTAGAAGGCCATTCATTAGTGATTCTACATGGTCTCTAATCACGACACGCAAGAACAAATCAACTCAGCCACTGACGACGCAGTCAAAGACCAACTAAGAGTTGAATACCGTTCTCTTCAGAAAGGCGTGCAAAGAAGCGTAAGACGGGACAAACGCAACAACATCAATGCATTAGCGAAGAAGGCTGAAGACAGGGCTTACCGTGGTGACAGTGGAACCCTTTACAAACTTATCAAGCCATTAATTGGCAAATCTTTTCAACAGAACATCCCGTGAAAGATAAAGACGGGGCCCTACTGGTCACTGATGAGCCCCAACCGCGACAGTAGAGAGAACACTTCATTGAGGTGCTCAACAACACCTTTGGACATTTGAACTCATCTTCACTAGAAGCAGAAAATATTCCGCAGAACTAGAAGCAGAAAATATTCCGCAGATAGCCAGAGTTGATACCAGCCCACCATACTGTGGCAATTAAATCGATAGATGCGGGATTGCCCCAGGGATAGATGGAATTTCGGAGGAACTCTTTAAGGCGGATATCAACGCTACCGCGGATATTCTTCTCCCCCTTATCCAAGAGTGTTGGCAAACCGAAACACTCCCTAAAGAATGGAAGAAGGGCGTCATTATTAAGATCCCGATGAAAGGTAACCTGAAGGATTGTAATAATTGGCGTGGAGTTCGCCCCCTCCCCGCAGTCTCCAAACTGATGGCGAAAATAGTCTTAAACCGGATCAAGCATACAGTTGGCCGCACGCTAAACGATTAACAACACACTAGTTTTCGAGGGCGAGGGATTTTCATGTAGCGACCACATCAACACCCTCCGAATTATTATTGAACAATCCGCAGAGTGGAGATCCCCATTACATCTCATGTTCGTCGATTTCGAAAAGGCGTTTGACAGCGTTGACTGGGAATACATCTGGAAGGCTTAACATAGGAGAGGTATACCAGATGAAATCATATCCATCAGCAAGGAGTCCTATAGCGGAGCCCAGTGTCACGTCTTACACAAGGATAAGCTTCAGATCCCTTCGAGGTACAAAGCGGAGTGAGACAAGGCTGCACTTTATCACCTATATTGTTTTTGATTGCCATTAACGACGTACTCTGCAGTGCGCTTCATGAACACCAAAAGTATCAGATGGAACCTGTTTGAATATCTTCAACACCTGGATTACGCTGACGATATTTGTCTTCTCTCGAATATATCGGATCATCTGGTTCAAATGACGGATGCCCTGCACCGCGAAAGTGGCAATGCGGGGCTTAAAATCAGTGCTGCCAAAACTAAGTTCTTGAGCTTGGATCCAGCAAGACAGAGCGAAATTTGTGTTTCGGGGCAGACGGTGGAAAAAGTGGACATTTTTTACTAACTCGGAAGCGTACTGTACTGTACTGTCTCGCATCAATAAGGCTCGGGCAGCTTATTTCGGTTTGACTCTTTTCTGACAAAGCAACAACATATGCAGAAGTACCAAACTCAGGATCTTCAAAATCAATGTAAAATCTGTGCTCCTTTATGGCTGCTCAACTTGGAAGGTGACCAGGACGATAACAACTAGATTGCAAACTTTCGTGAACCGGTGTCTACGTCGCATCCTACACATACGCTGGCCGGAGGCCGTTTCTAACGACGACCTCCTGTTCATTATTGGCCAGGACAGGATAGACACCTCCATAAAAAGGCGAAAGTAGCGATGGATAGGTCATATACTTCGAAAAGGGCCGGAAAACATTGCTAAACAGGCCCTCGATTGGAAGCCACAGGGAACCAATGCAAGCCGCCGCGTTGGACGACCTAGAAACACCTGGAGAAGATCAGTTGCGGTCGAGGGTAAGTAATTAGGCAAATCGTGGAGACAGCTGAAGGCGATGGCGGCGAACAAGACGACGTGGAAAATCGGCGTGGTTAATGCCCTATGCCCCGCAAGGGATTGACAAGATCCATAGAGAGAGAGAGAGAGAGATTTCTATTCTAGGCGGTAGATATCAGTCCACGGAAACACACTCTAGAAAATCCCAAAGAGGATTTCTGTTTAGACAGTTCGAGCATTATTCTGGCAAATATCAAAGAGGACTTCTGCTTTAGGCAAATTCGGGGATATTTTTATTTTCTCTAAAAAAAAAGTGCTTGCGTCGATAATTACTAAATTTTGAGGCAATTGTTCGTTTTGCTTTGAGACAAAAGCTCCATAGGAAGTATCATCCCAAAGTTGGGACGATTGTTAGTTTTCATTTCGAGGTGATTATTCCTGGGGCGATCATTAATGGAGCCTAAAGCCGAACATACACCATCCGGCATTCCTGCCGGAAAAACTGATCAGACCCGGCCTTGAGGAATTCCGGATCGTGTATGGCTGCTTCAGGCCGAACTGTCCGGCCGCGTGAGTAGAATGAAGTTTTACTGGAGTTTATTTCAATAGACAAATATATTAGATGTACAACTTTGCTTCCGCCGTTTTTCGACACAGCCGTCTGTTGGAAAACGGCGGAAGCAAAGTTGTACACCTAATATCTGAAACGCGCGGCTCGACAGTTCGGAAGGCCAGGCGGGGACGATTTTCCTTCCGGCCGCCAGAAGGCGGCCTGAAACGACCATACACGATCCGGAGTTCCTCAAGGCCGGGCCTGATCAGTTTTTCCGGACAGGAATTCCGGATGGTGTACATTCGGCTTAACTGTTCTGCAGGTATTGCTAATATGACTGACTCCTATTAATTTACTGTGAATAAGATTTTAGTGCTGTGCCAAAAATATCCACTGTTATTATTTATCATAATATCCGAGACAGCATAGATAGCCGATAATAATTATATAAAACATACATTAATGCAACATTATGACCTCTGGTGAAAGTATTTCTCTATATGCATTCATATCAGTCGTAACAAGATTTGTTGAAATTTAATAACAAGCACCAATCAAACGTGACGTAATAAGAGTATGTACGTCAATTGAAACAATGCACATCGTCTACTGAGTACAAAACACAATCCAGAAGTCAATCGATCCACCTTAGCTATCATCGACTCAATATACTCGTACAATAATTGCACACCTACGAGGTGTTTGCGTATATCACGTACCAATCGTGTTCCACGATTTTTGTCATAGTCACAACGGTCACAATTTTATTTTTGCACCATACTGGCACTTAGCTCAAGCTAGATCGTATTTAAAATTCATCGTCCAGTTACAGATAAATAATTTTCGTCACGTTATTATATGAGTTTGACAATATTACGAATTCCTCTAGAAGCACACGACAAAAATTTCGGTTTGGTACTTTAATGGATAAAATGTATCTTTTGTTTGAGGGTCAAACGTACCTACCGGTATCTTGGTTGCTTATCATTGAATATTTTTGAAATGTTATTTACTCTTATATGGGAAACGCCGTAATGGATACGAAACGTGCTTGAGTAATATTTTGATAGTTCTTGTTAGTGTCTTACCTATTCGTCGCGATAAGATATTGGCTTGACCTCGCGAAATGCTACGAATGTGGCGGTTTCTTTTTCTTGATCTTGATAGAGCAATTTTTCAAGGAAATGCCTTACAACACGTTTAGGTGTGTCCTTTGTCAAAAAAGCCAATGTTACTATAAAATAGCGAATAAGTCGGTGGAAGTATTGAGTTCAAAAAACAACTTCAATGTCAGACTAGTGCTTGGGATGTCTCCGTATGCCAAATTTGCCAACTTTAATGACTTTTTTTATTGGCAAACTGTGTGCACGACCGAATTTATGGCGGACCATGTTTTAAGTTTTCCGATATTGTAATGATTACGATTACATATTACATTCGTTGTACATATTTAGATTCCTGTGCCTACATAATAAGTTTAAAACAAATTTTAAACTGAATGGTCGTTTAATTGGATTAATACAATAATTACAATTCAATTAGTGCAAATTAATAAATGCGCGTAGACAAACTGAAGGCTAATATGATATTGAACCAGTTAGTTTTGGACTTATACACATTCTTTGATAAAACTGTGTGAGACCTTTATGATGGATTGAATATCAATAATCGTACTACAGTAAAACCAGAAATTTCAGATTAAACTGCAATACATGAAATTCGCATTTATCTAAAACCTTGTGTGTACTATTAAAAGTGGCTTCATATTCCAATCACGACCTCAGGAACGTAAGAGGCACTTTTAAATTTTTTTGGTAAATAGTTGAAATAATTTCCATGTTACCTACGATATGTGTCATTATGTCATGGACACACTTCCCAGCTTTTATTTCTAAAGCACTTAGTTGATTTTATCGGTAAATTCATGTCATTTCGTTTTTTAAATTTTTACTGACTAAAATTTTGGGAGTTCTACACGATATTATTTAGGCCTTTGACAGCCACTGATGCATATTACGTTAAAAAGTTAAGAAGTTCGCTATTTGTTCCCAAGGCAGAACATGGAGCACGACGTATCGTAAAGCACTTTATTTTCAAGACGGTTTTACGGGATGATGGTAATCGCTAGTCCCGCTTTCTCCATTAATTTTCTTCAATTCAATTCGCACAATTGGAAGCCGGCGCGAAAAGCAACTTTTCGAATATGGTCTTGGCAGGAATTGAATCTGGGAGCTCTCGCTTGGTAAATCGAGGCCACCGCGATTGAGCTAGCTTGGCTGCATTTGAAGTTAAGCGTTAAGAAAACTTGGTACATAGTCAATGTTTATAATTATAGGTTCGGAGAAAATCTCGCGCAACGTTCCAATCAAACTGTATTTTATGGCTAGTTAGTGGTATCATTCTATTCAAAACAAATTTACTCTAAATCTTCATTTTGAGGTAATATTTTCTAATGAAGGGACCCCGTGGGGTGACGGGTTTAGAATATGCACCCCTAGGTGAGTCCTACCTTGATCGTACGAGGCGACTAAGAGGACCGATCACGTGCAGGCAACAACAACACCTCTAGATGAGCCTGCGACACTGTTCAACATCTTTAGGGACTCCCACAGGTCAGTGTGTGTGAGTGGGTTGCCGGGTCTGGAGACCACCGACGGATGTAAAAGGAAAGTCCATACAATTTATATTCCACGGCGACCTTTATGGTAGAACACGCTAGAAGCACTACCCCGCTGGGCACTACTTTGATGCGTAGTTGAGTGATCCCAGGGCGAACATTGTTCGTGCCAGAGGTTGACGGTTTCCGGGCTCTATGAGGCAGTCGAAGCACACTGTAGAGAAGCTGAGGGCTGCAAGTTGGAATATCGGATCCATGACGGGAAAGAGCGAAGAACTGGAGGACCTCATGAAGCGGAGAAGGATAGACATTATGTGCGTGTAGGAGACCAAGTGGTGAAATGAACAGGTCGACCGAGCTCGTTTTTTGACGAATTCCAAAAAGTACAAATTGTACTATTATTGATACTCGAATGATAGAAACGGGGTTGGTGTTATTCTGGCATCGGTTTTACTTGGCAGAATCGTGGGTATCTCGAAGATAAGCGACCGCTTGATGAGTATCAAATTGGTTATCTGCGGAAGGGTGTGGAAAGTCAGCAGTGCCTACGCTCCCCAAGTGGGATTGCAGCAAAGCCAAAAAGAGGCATTTTGGAGGGACGATGACACACTGCTTCAAAGTATACCAGATACGGGACTGGTTTTTTTCGGAGGGGATTTTAATGGCCATGTGGGAGAATCGAATTATGATTACGAGGATTGCCATGGTGGGACGGGTAGCCAATCTAGAGCCAGAAATGATGGAGGTGAGGCTATCCTGACTATGTGCAGATCACACGGTCTGGTCATCCTCAACACATGGTTCATTAAAAACCAAAGGCATCTGATCACATATAGCAGTGGAACTCATTCGACGCAGATAGACTATCATCTGTGTCTAAATTTCATGAGACGTTGGGTGGAAGACTGCAAAGTGATCTTGGGTGAATCTGCGGTCACCCAGCACCAGTTGCTCTTGACACAATTTATTTTGAAACAAGAACAAGACCGCAAGCAATCCCCAAGCCAGTTAAGAAAATCAAGTGGCATCATCTCAACAACGAACGCTTTGAATGTGTTGTAACTCCACTCATTGTTAAAATGGAGGAGTGGCTTCAATACAACACCAACTGCGACGAGCAAAATCCAACACAAATGTGGAATGCTTTGGATGAAATGTTAGTAGGTGAGGCTGAAAAGGCATTGGGAGTTTCGAAAGGCCCACTCCACACGAACAAGGAGACGTGGTGGTGGAATAACGAAACTGAAGAAGCAGTGCAGGCCAAATCGAACGCATTCAAGGTTTGGACAACATGCAAGACAAGCAGTGAAGCAAAGAAGGTTCAACTTCGAGAGAAATATGATAGATGCCGAAGGGAAGTAAAGCGAAAGGTGGCTCAAGCAAAGGCGATTGCAGCCGAGAAGTTCTATCAGGAACTGAAAGATCTGACTACAGCAGCCCAAAGGAGAAGAAACGCTCGAGAGATTCAGGCGCCAAGGTACGTTGAAAACTCACAAGGGGTGCGACCGGTATCGCAGTGTGTTGAGGCATCAGTCTCATGTTTGACTACCGGCGTTTCGGGTTCGAATCCCGTCCACGACGACGTTCGTGGCCATGGATGTGCAGGAGGTGCATGCTGGCAACTGCATTCTCCGAAACCAGTTTATGCCAACGAAACGTCAACTGGTCCACATGGAACGGTTGACGCGGTATGCCCCACAAGGAGTTAGGGCAATTGAGTATTCGGTCGGATGACAATCAATGCGGCTTTGTCGGTACACAGTCGATGCTATTTAGTGCTTGCGTGTTACGATGGAAAACCATCGTGATGCACGGACCGACTTGCACTTTGTGCTCATCGATTTGGAAAAAGCCTTCAACAGAGTTCCTCGGGATCTGATATGGGTGGTCCTAAGAGCACTTAAGGTCCCCTAGGCATATGTCAAGATGATACAAGATATGTATGATGGGGTAACTACTACAGTTAGATGCACAGCTGGTGAGTCTGAAGAATTTCCGGTTAAAGTCGAAGTTCACCAAGGCAGTGTATTTTGTCCCTTGCTCTTCAACATTATCATGCTCTATTTACTAACACTCATGTCTGACGACCTGAAAATATTCCTTCTCTTCGCCAATGACGTTGTCCTGATTGGCAAAGACATTGTTGCTTTGCAAGCTGCACTGACCAAGTGGTGTAAGCAACTGGAAGATGATCGACTGAGGATTAGCGTACCAAAGACTGAGTATCTTTGCTTTCGTTTTCAAATCCAGAGAGACCGATATCAGATATCTACACTAAAGGAGAGCAGCTGAAGTCCTGTACAAGGTTAAACTACTTTTGCTCGATGGTCAACAAGGAGGTCAAGCTAACTACGAAGACGACATCAAACATCGCATCAGTGTCGGTTGGATGAAGTGGCAAGAAAAATCAGGAGTTTTCTGCGAACAGAAAATGCCACGAAAGCTTAAGAGCAAGTTGTACAAAACGGTCGTACGTCCCGCACTCACGTATGCGTCTGAATGCTGGACTATGTACAAGAGATACGAAAGGAAAATGACTGCGACCCAGATGAAAATGCTACGGATGTCAGCCGGTGTGACCAAAAAGGATCGTGTTAAAAGTACGTACATCCGATTCAGCTTGTTTGTTCAGCAACCGATATCTGGAAAGAAAATCGTCGTATGGATTGGTATTGCCATGTTCTAAGGCGTTCACCTGAGAACCCTGTCACGAAGGTACTATCAATTAGTGTTCCATTTGCTGCACCCAAACCCCGAGGCGAACGAAGACACACGTCGGTCGATCAGATGAAGAAGCAACAACAACGCATTAATCTCGGCGATAATACGATGAGTTGCCTGCAGAACTTTCCATGACGGGAAAGAGCGAAGAACTGGAGGACCTCATGAAGCGGAGAAGGATAGACATTATGTGCGTGCAGGAGACCAAGTGGCGAAATGACCAGGTCGGCCGAGCTCGTTTTTTGAAGAATTCCAAAAAGTACAAATTGTACTATTATGGAAACTCGAATGATAGAAACGGGGTTGGCGTTATTCTGGCATCGGTTTTACTTGGCAGCATCGTGGGTATCTCGAAGATAAGCGACCGCTTGATGCGTATCAAATTGGTTATCTGCGGAAGGGTGTGGAAAGTCAGCAGTGCCTACGCTCCCCAAGTGGGATTGCAGCAAAGCCAAAAAGAGGCATTTTGGAGGGACGATGACACACTGCTTCAAAGTATACCAGATACGGGACTGGTTTTTTTCGGAGGGGATTTTAATGGCCATGTGGGAGAATCGAATTATGATTACGAGGATTGCCATGGTGGGACGGGTAGCCAATCTAGAGCCAGAAATGATGGAGGTGAGGCTATCCTGACTATGTGCAGATCACACGGTCTGGTCATCCTCAACACATGGTTCATTAAAAACCAAAGGCATCTGATCACATATAGCAGTGGAACTCATTCGACGCAGATAGACTATCATCTGTGTCTAAATTTCATGAGACGTTGGGTGGAAGACTGCAAAGTGATCTTGGGTGAATCTGCGGTCACCCAGCACCAGTTGCTCTTGACACAATTTATTTTGAAACAAGAACAAGACCGCAAGCAATCCCCAAGCCAGTTAAGAAAATCAAGTGGCATCATCTCAACAACGAACGCTTTGAATGTGTTGTAACTCCACTCATTGTTAAAATGGAGGAGTGGCTTCAATACAACACCAACTGCGACGAGCAAAATCCAACACAAATGTGGAATGCTTTGGATGAAATGTTAGTAGGTGAGGCTGAAAAGGCATTGGGAGTTTCGAAAGGCCCACTCCACACGAACAAGGAGACGTGGTGGTGGAATAACGAAACTGAAGAAGCAGTGCAGGCCAAATCGAACGCATTCAAGGTTTGGACAACATGCAAGACAAGCAGTGAAGCAAAGAAGGTTCAACTTCGAGAGAAATATGATAGATGCCGAAGGGAAGTAAAGCGAAAGGTGGCTCAAGCAAAGGCGATTGCAGCCGAGAAGTTCTATCAGGAACTGAAAGATCTGACTACAGCAGCCCAAAGGAGAAGAAACGCTCGAGAGATTCAGGCGCCAAGGTACGTTGAAAACTCACAAGGGGTGCGACCGGTATCGCAGTGTGTTGAGGCATCAGTCTCATGTTTGACTACCGGCGTTTCGGGTTCGAATCCCGTCCACGACGACGTTCGTGCCCATGGATGTGCAGGAGGTGCATGCTGGCAACTGCATTCTCCGAAACCAGTTTATGCCAACGAAACGTCAACTGGTCCACATGGAACGATTGACGCGGTATGCCCCACAAGGAGTTAGGGCAATTGAGTATTCGGTCGGATGACAATCAATGCGGCTTTGTCGGTACACAGTCGATGCTATTTAGTGCTTGCGTGTTACGATGGAAAACCATCGTGATGCACGGACCGATTTGGAAAAAGCCTTCAACAGTGTTCCTCGGGATCTGATATGGGTGGTCCTAAGAGCACTTAAGGTCCCCTAGGCATATGTCAAGATGATACAAGATATGTATGATGGGGTAACTACTACAGTTAGATGCACAGCTGGTGAGTCTGAAGAATTTCCGGTTAAAGTCGAAGTTCACCAAGGCAGTGTATTTTGTCCCTTGCTCTTCAACATTATCATGCTCTATTTACTAACACTCATGTCTGACGACCTGGAAATATTCCTTCTATTCGCCAATGACGTTGTCCTGATTGGCAAAGACATTGTTGCTTTGCAAGCTGCACTGACCAAGTGGTGTAAGCAACTGGAAAATGATCGACTGAGGATTAGCATACCAAAGACTGAGTATCTTTGCTGTCGTTTTCAAATCCAGAGAGACCGATATCAGATATCTACACTAAAGGAGAGCAGCTGAAGTCCTGTACAAGGTTAAACTACTTTTGCTCGATGGTCAACAAGGAGGTCAAGCTAACTACGAAGACGACATCAAACATCGCATCAGTGTCGGTTGGATGAAGTGGCAAGAAAAATCTGGAGTTTTCTGCGAACAGAAAATGCCACGAAAGCTTAAGAGCAAGTTGAACAAAACGGTCGTACGTGCCGCACTCACGTATGCGTCTGAATGCTGGACTATGTACAAGAGATACGAAAGGAAAATGACTGCGACCCAGATGAAAATGCTACGGATGTCAGCCGGTGTGACCAAAAAGGATCGTGTTAAAAGTACGTACATCCGATTCAGCTTGTTTGTTCAGCAACCGATATCTGCAAAGAAAATCGTCGTATGGATTGGTATTGCCATGTTCTAAGGCGTTCACCTGAGAACCCTGTCACGAAGGTACTATCAATTAGTGTTCCATTTGCTGGACCCAAACCCCGAGGCGAACGAAAACACACGTCGGTCGATCAGATGAAGAAGCAACAAAAACGCATTAATCTCGGCGATAATACGATGAGTTGCCTGCAGAAGGAAGCTGAAATTATACCGCCAGGATAAGCGAAGTGCCAACACCACAGACAAAGCGATGCCAAACTGCAGAATGGTATGAGAGGGCAAGAAAGAAGAAGACGTTATCCAGCTGCTGCAAACATCTCCTTCGTTCGAATCTTTGAATACTTTGACAATGTCAGCAACTTCACAAGATACAGTACGATCTCGGTAATCGCAACTAATAGAAATGAATGCAGTTGCAATTATCGATTAGTTGCAATAACAGAAGCAAAGACATTCAAGCCAGATGGCAAGCTATTTTAGAAGATCTAAAAGATTTTTAAAACGGCTAAGAAGGCATTTGGGAATTATATTTAATAAGGAATAAGTGAACCGGGGCGTAAAGTACAGTCGTTTGATGCGTTCAAGGCTTCTGGAGACTACCTCACTGCAGAACAGTCTGGATTTCATTATCTCTCTTTCAGAGTCTTAGCATAGAGCCGGTTTCTGGTCCATAAACATCAAGAAACCTAAAGTTTAGCGATCCGGCTGAGCTAAAAAGTTAACAGGAACGGCTATGTTAAGAATGTAATCAGCAAAGTCATACGAGTCATGTGAGCCCGTAAGTACCACTTTAGATGAACCTGAGGGCTCACATCAAAAATGACCGAGACGATGCTGGAACGGCTAGCTTAAACCCAACAACGGTCCATGATACGGTTGTGCTGCAAATCGCTATGCTTGGCATGCTTGAACATCAGGGTCGATGCGAACACATCTAGCATCGAGCATAGAGGCGGATATTGGACTGACTTCGCATATATGAATGTGCTCGGTGGAAAAATGATAATCTGACGCCCAGGTGTATAATGTGGTTTATGGGAATAACAGTCCAATCAGGATTCATCCTTCCTCGGATAGAACCCTATTAAAGTCTGAGTTGGGCGTCAACCAGAACGCAGGTTAGGGAATGGTCTGCTATCAAAAGAATTCCAAGCTAAAATAACTTTCCAAGACCGATGCATTCGCAGTCAATCCTGTCAATCCTGTCTTAACGATTCTAGCCGTTCGGGTAGAGCGGACTTGAGGACGATCGTGAAGTATTTTTCGGAGTACCAAAGGCTGAAATTTCATCACCACTGTGAATTCACCGCAGTTGCTCAATTCGGGAAAATGTTCCTTTGAAAGGTCATGGTGAGCTCCCGTTATTATGTGTATACTATAGTAGTTGCACTAATCAGAGCAGGGGTTTTACGTTAGTTGCACTTATAAAGTCAAAATGTTAGAAATTTAGATGTTGCGAAGATCGAGGAGTTGCAGGATTCGAGTGTTGCAATAACGGGGGTCATATTGTAGTTGATTAAACTGTCGAAATTTTTCTTCCTCAGGTCCAGTTTTCTTGAAATTTCCATAAAATGCAACCCCATTTCCAACCAAGGCCGACCAAGAGGGGGTCCTATAATCACATGGGCGTCGATCTGAGGCAAAGGAGTGTAGGGCGCTGGGTAAGTCTTTTGGGGTTTGCGCCCCATTTCCCACAACAGAGTACGATGGCGTGCAGGTGCAGTTGACCCGCTATGCCCCACTGGTGGTTAAGGAAAAGTAGTAGTTCAGGTCCACATTTCTTAGTACTGACAATGTAATGAGTTCCTTAAATCTATAGCATAGAGTTTGAATTTAACTTTAAACTCTCCGAAACATTCTAAATTTAGAGAAACTTGGTAACATTTCAATTAGATATTCCCCAATCTCATCTAAATCCCAATTTCATATCAACATCAAATCTAAACAAAATATTCATTTTATCGTTTTCTATTATCTTTCAGGTCGTTTCCATTTCGCAATTTTGCCATATCCCCCACTACGTACCACACATGCACGCTAGCCCAGGCAATTCCTCAGGGATACGTCGAGGATAAATGACATACACTATTGCTATCACCAACGCATCGTTCAAAACGTATAGGACGTATAGATATCGACAACGGCGACGACGACGTCGACGACGAAAATCCACCAGTGAGAAATAAAATAAATAAGAGAAAATGCTAAGGAACTGCTTCCTCGTAATGCTAGTCATCCATTTTGGGCTTAGTCCCAATCACAGAAGTCTACAACGCCACTCATCGTCCTCTATGCTAGCGGAGGCATTCACGCAACCGACGATATTCGATAACATGAACTATCGGTCGCTGTTTCATGCTTTTCGCAATTATGTCTTTCGCAGTGTGGGACGTACGAGCGAGAAAACGTACGGATATTTCCTGCAAAAACCATTTCCTGATAGTCAACCGTTTCCCTGCGGATTGAATAATTCCAGGAGTCCCGTCGTTCCGACCAGTGTCCATAAATTACGGCCAGGTAATGATCCCGTGACTTGTTTCCGTCTATCCTATCCTCGAAGCTTAAAGTGATAGTTCCATGAATGATTGCTGGAGTGAAAAGACCACAGGATGAATCTAATTTGCTAATGTTCAGTTCGGGTATTTCGGAGGCGCGCATCAAAAGACGAATTTCGGTGTCTGTATTCTGAATTCAATATTAGCCGGTCGTGTATATCCTTCGACCAGACTAGACATTTTTGAAAACCCACCCAGACGTGAATTGCTGACTTGCAACGTATCACCTTAAAGTACCTTTCGTCAGACTTTAACTTCCATCAAGTCGAAACCCATATGAACGTGAGGATGTGCTTCGAATGACAAGCCATCGTTTAAACCAAAATGAACAATGCTTCCTTTTTTTTGTAGTATTCCTCTTGAAACATTGTCTGGTGATTTCAATTGTCCCGTGCGTACTTATCAATTTCAGGTGACATCGACGTGGTAGCCGCAATGGGGGACTCCCTCACAGCTGCATCGGGAGCCAATTCCAATTCATTTTCAGACCTCTTCATGGAGAATCGTGGTTTGTCCTGGAGCATCGGTGGACAATATAATTGGCGTAACGTAACGACGCTTCCCAACATACTGAAAGTGTTTAACCCTAAGGTAATTAAGTATAGAGTGCATCTAGTAATTGACGAATCCACATGTTTCTCCATTCTTCCGACCCGGATATTTTATGAACTTTGTCACTCACTTCCCGCCGTGCTCTTTGGCTGTTTTTTTTTCTGTACTTTTCCAGCTCGTAGGATATTCGCGTAATGACGCTTTTCCATTTCACAAGGACTCACAATTCAATGTGGCGGAAATTGGTGCCGTCTCTGCAGATCTTCCGTTTATGGCTGAAGTGCTGGTACGCCGCATCAGAAGAGACCGACGAGTCAATTTCAAGAGAAACTGGAAGATGTTAACGATATGCATGGGTAAGTACAGCCTAGTTGGGTGCTACAGACGATAAGGACTCGCTCGCTGGAAGGCACGAGCTGTAATACACATTCTTGGCAAGATGAGATAACACTTGACGGGCACGTTACGTTTTTGATGGGTGATGCGAGTATGTGGGTTGGAAGGTGTGCAAGGAGTTGTCATATGGCACTTTTTTAGAGGAAGCATCTTTAGAGTGCAAGATAGTCGAGAAATATGTGAATTAAAAAGAGTTCTGAAGAAGGCTTGTTGTAAGTTAGAGGATATAATGGTAAAGGTTTTTTTTGGGCTAATTGTTACCGGTAAGATGCAAAATTTTTGGTGGGACAAGATTGGTAAAAACTTTCTCTATGGGCTATCTGGTTACAAGATCCAGATCGTGTGGTTTAAACTATCTCTAATTGCCTTGACCCCTCCAGGGGCATGGGCGCGTCAACATCTCTAGCATTTCTATGCCTTGTTGACGTTTCAATAGCATATCTACTTTTCGGAGGTGCACTTGCTAGCATGCACCTTCTATCCGCACCTTTTTCTTTATGACAAGCTCGGAGCACTGTGAGAGTTCTATTAGTATTTACAGACAGTTTTTGATCGCACCGAGATTTGATCTCCGAGCTCAAGATTAGTATCGTAGAGCTGTGACCGAACGATCACGGACACCGAGCTTAAACTATACTACATAATGTCAAATACGATTACTTTGGTTAACCTTAATTTTGGGCTTAGAAGCCAATTAGATGTGCTCAGTGCGATTAGGCGTCAGTATGATGTCTAAGCATACTGGTTAGTCACGGGTTTGAGTCCCGTCCTCGTCGTGGCCATGGCTGTTTGAATTGTCTCCTCCCACAGCCACAGCGCCTCTCGACTTGTCGCAGGTAGGCGGCTAAATATGGGAACAGGAGGTGCATGCTGGCAACTGCATTCTAGAAAACTAGCTTACGCCAACGAAATGTCAACTGGGCCACACAACAGTTGAGAACAGTTGACGAGCTATACCCCATAATTGGTTAGGGCAATGGAGTGTGGGCTTACTGAGATTATTGTCCAGTTGATTTTATTTCTTGCTTTACATTATTTTTTTTTCAATTGGTCCCTAGTCGAAAATATTCGGAGCAGAGCTGAGACACAATAAATTTCCTTTTATCTTACGAGAAAATAGGTCATGTTATCCTAGATATTCAATGTGGAATTGAAGTTTAAAGTTCCACTGGAGCTTCTTCCACTTGGGGCTTGATCCCAACGTGGATGCTTTCCTGGCTTGTCGCAAAATGCTGCTGGATAACCGAGAGGTATTTGCTAGTCAATTAAGCCACTTAAGAGTAGTTGGCGCTGTTATGCGTCACTAGGAATTAGGGCAAATAGTATAAGAATACTACTACCACTTTGCCCCAACCCTTTCACTCAGTGAGAAAGATCTCTATGACCCACGCTTTACCAAAAAGTGATCGCAGCTACTCCCCAGTTACGCTTAGCGTTGATTGATAAATTTCGGCAGCGATACGGTCGAGTCGAGCCTTTTGTCGTTTTAGTGCAATAACTGCAGCGACTATTTCCTCTTTAGTGTGGGCAGTTGACCGTGCTAGCCGCCGGTGCTAGCAATAAAACGATTGAGCTTTGTCGCGCTAGCGTTGTTGAGGTCTCCAAAGTCGTAAAAGAAGGAACCAATAAATCTACTTCTCAAGCCCGCCAAAGGTCCTTCTCATCTACGTCCTCAAAGCTTCTGCAGTAATCGTGGTGCGGAAGGCGCAGCTTCCGGGCTAGTTTCTCAACAAGACAGTACCCTATGATGATCCCCACTACTCTGACGATGTGTGATCTGATTAATGGAAGCAGTACGGCAAAGCGTCTCGGATCAGGTCTAGGCAAAATCGCCCTTGTTGTCTGGCATGAGTTACCACTGAGGCATCTTTTGTTGGCCCTATCAATAGCGACTGACTTAGTTACCATTTTACATATCGCAAAAGGTATTTTAATACAGTCCCGAATTCCAGCTACACTATCGGTTATCCCCTCAGGCGCAAGCTCATCCGCTCTGCAGTTGCCTGCAAAGCCACTGTGACCGGGTATCTACCAAAGCGTAATGTTGAAGGAGCCGCCCATTAAAGTGAGGGCTGTGCGACAATTCACAATCGTTCTGGATGTAGTGAGAACCAACTCAAGTGAACGTATTACAGCTTGGCTGCCTGTAAAAATAGTGATATCCTTGGCAGTCATCACATGACTTCCCAACCAGGTGAGAGACTCTGAAATCGCTGAAACCTCCGCCTGGAGGACACTGCAAAAGTCAGGAAGACGAAATGATATGTTTATACCAAGCCCCTTCGAGTGAATTCCGGTCCCAACTCCATCTTCTCCATCTCCACTTCACTATCCTTCACCGCATATTGATAGAAGTTACATACGACAACCTTTAAGCTCCTTGATGGCACCGTATACGGCGTTTACATCGTTATTCCTTGCGGCTTCTTTTGCTGAGGCCAAGAAAGCGCTGGCATATTCTCTTTTATGGCGGCGCACGCGACGCTGAACTTCCCGAGTTTTCTGATGGTAAATGAGCTCGATGCTACTTCAATTGTCGTCTGATGCTACAGCTAAATGTGTCTCCAGTTGCCTTCTTTCAATAATCCGCCACCATGATGCGTCGGACATCCAAATCCAGAGCTTATTCCGGCAATCCGTGTTTGTTCCAAGGATGGTATCTACTCCGTTAATGCATTTGAAAATTCATTTTTTATAGCATCCCAGTGTTCGTTTACGTCACTACCACTACATCCCATGTCAATATCGGCGCCTCTTTATTTCGCTCCTCCAGGCAATTTTGGAATCTCTTGCTACTGACAAAGTTGTCGATCTGATTTTGGGCCCCGTGCCGAACAACAGAGGACCAATTGAAACTTGCAGTAATCTACACCGCTCTCGTGAAGATAACCAAGACCTTGTACCTCCCATTCACATGCCTGAGTGTTCACTGATATTAGCACCACGTTTAGCATTCACGCGTAGCACACATTCAAGAAACCAATTTTTGTCATTGTACGAAAGCCAAATGTCGTATAGGGTGAGTCAGTCCTTAACCGAGGTAAAGTTGTCGTTTCGTTCATCATCATCGTGGCGCGAAAGCCAGACGTCACGTCGGGCCTTGGCCGCCTGGATCGTTGTCCTCCAATTATCTAAGTCAGGTGACCGCGTCCTCCAATCTTGGAAGCCCAGTAATTGCGCGGCGTCCGCATATACCGAGCTCTCCCAACGTTGGGAGAACGCGGTATATGCAAGGACAACGATCCAGAGGGCTAAGGCCCGACGTTGGTCGTCCTTTCAGTCTCGCTCCGTCGACTCGTCGTCCGTTCATTACTCTCTTTCGGCATGCGATCATCGTCTTTTCTTTGTACATGCCCTGCCCATTGAAGTTGTTGTAGTTTGACGATTTTTGAAACTACCGGCTCATCGTACAGTTTATACAACTCATGATTGTACCGGTACCGGATGCGCCATCCATCTCGATCGCAAACAGCCCCGAAAATTCGCCGCAGAACCTTGTGTCTAGCATGTTTTCGGAGGCTTGAGTTAGGATCCATGTTTCGGAGCGATAGCATTGCACTGGTCGTATGATGGTTTTGTACACGCGGAGCTTAGTGTTTCTGTGCACATGCTTCGATTTCATTATGGGGAGAACCGAGGAAAAGGTCTTATTGGCTAGCTGTATCCGTCGCTTGATTTCGTCAGTTTCGTTGGTGTCCTTTGATAAGTTGAAACCCAGGTATATGAAGTCGTTCACGAACTCGATGTGGAGGTCAACCGTTTCGTTAGCACATGAGAAATTTCGGATGATTCAAGTCTCTGACATACACATCCTGTCCTTTTTTAGTCATTTTCTACGACATACTGGAAAAGGCCGTGACATTATTCTTACGCCCCACTTCACAGGGGATTGTTTACTTCAACCAAATTATCGTACCACCATGAATGTGGATTGGCTTAGTTAACAATGGTCAAAAACCACTTTCATTGTAGGGAGCGCCTTCGAAGAGGACTATGGGAGAGGATTTCCGCCCTCCGGTGTCAGGCTGTAATGCCACAATGATAATTATGTTGAGAGATTGTTCAAACTTCCGTATTTTTTCTTCTGGTCAATTGCTAGCTTTTATGCGATTGCAAATTCTGACATAATTCTAAATCATTTCAGAATCAAGTCCTCTTCTGCTATCTTGGTGCATGACGAGCTTTCGGTCTGGACCTACACAAATCAACATACGTCAACGTCGCGCTGTTTACACACCCTTGTACACTCCATGAACGAGTAAATGCTGGCATACATAATTTTCCGAGCACAACTCATCCTCAGCATACATATTATCCTTTTTACTTCAACCTAAAATAGGGAAATAAGGTGTGAAAGCACATATCATCGACAATTACCTTTGAAACTTGCCCTAATGGAATAGTCAAAGTGTGCAAGCGACTCGAACGTATCCTTTTCCAAGAACATGATGTTTAATATTTGCTTGGAACCGCGGATGAAATATTAGCATATTTACACTGTAGGTATTTGCGAGTAGAACTCTTTATTTGACTTGTATTCTATTTACAAATCAAAGTCATCCGCAGTGGATTTTAATGGTGAAATGTTTAATGTAACAATCGATAAGGTTTTTCTAGTGATTCGATGTTTTTGCTTTTTTTCGTTGAAAGAAAACATTTATGGCAGTCACGCAATCTTCTATCAAAATGTATTCAGTACTTAAGAAAATATTATTGTTAATTTCAAAAGGTAACCTTTTAATAGAAGATACGTGTAAATCAATTCATTCTTCATCTAGATAAGTATTTATGGAACACCATTGTGCAATCGAAACCTCCTAAACCAACAATCATTTCAGTTCGATTTCAACAAACATTACCATGACTCTATTTGGCTATCAAACTCCCATAAGGGATGGTTTCCGTTGATGGTCGATTCTAATTTCCCTACGGAAGGATAACATTCTGTTGGGTTCTAAGCTTTAGCCATAAGTAAACAAATTTCGATAGCAGCACAACAGATACTATCAAAGTGAACACCTGATTGAGGTTGTAATTACAGCACAATACAAGATCATGTCTTGGGGAAAGAAAACAATCGAAATCGATTACGAAACTTTCAGGCGTAATGTACATGAACTTTCCTCTTTTGTTTCTTTATCAAATGAAAGAGCTAGGGAACTATTCAAGATATGTAGTATACAAAACAAATCGTTTAGAGATTGTTTCACAAGTCAATTGGCCGAAGATGTTTTCACAGTGAAGTACACCGACAAAGTTCGATTTGAATAATCCCTAAAAGCAATTGTTTCGTACCACCAAGTTTACCAACACTATAGTCTGGTGAACTTAAAGTAAATGTCATTAATGGGGCAGTAAAGTTGACAGAGTTGAAAAGGTGATGAACGTTGACAAGTTTTGCTATAGAAATGCTTCTGGGTTTTAAGTATGGTTAGAGCACTAAATAGGAAGGTACACAAGACGCCATTTTGTTGACGACGAATGGAGAGTGGCAGGCATGTACACATGACAGTTCCCAGCTGTCAACATTAGTGCTGTCTGCTGTAGTCAATCTCCATTCGATGTCAACAAAATAGCCGCGCGAGCGTACTCTCGTTTTTAGAGCCTTAGTATGGTAACTGCTGGTTGCAGTAAATAATCAAGTTTATGAAATACGTACTGCCTTTTGAAACATGGCATGCGTCTGGACGCCATGGAGCTGCCATGAAATAAAATCAAATAAGTTGAATAATTTGTAGGAGTGGAAAATATTGTCAATTGAACACTTCTGGTCTGAAACGTATTTTTAGTCTTTTATAAGGTGTGGGGGGTCAGTACAAGAATGCTGCTCGCTTAAGTAGTCAGCGTTTTTAAATGCAAGCAGCGCAGGTGTCCAAGTTTTCGGGCAGTTACAGTTGGGGAAGCACGTAGAGTTCATAAAATGTTCGCTTTGTGTAATTATATGGAGTAGTAAACATAAAAAATAATGTTGCTGCCTAAAGGAAATTTGTCCGATTGTATATGTACTAAGGATTTAAGTTTCGCTTGAAATTTGAATTAGCATTTGATTTCTAACTAAACCAAGACACAATCCCTGCAAAGACATGCCCTGTTTTCGTGTTCGCTACCTTAATTTGCTCTCGATTTGCCGCTTAACCTGCTACTCCGCTCTGTATGAAAAAAACGCACCCATTATGTAGAAGACGAAGTCTCTTGGCTTGTTTTTACATCAAATTTGTATATCGCCTTCAAAGCATTAAGGCCAGGCGTTAATTGGCTCGGACATTAGGCACGCACCGCCCGACACGTTTCTGGTGCATTTACTTCTTCGTTCTAGGAAAACGTACCGGGCGGTGCGCCGTGCTGTGTCGTGCGGTGCAGTGTATGCCTAACATGCGACTTAATTTTCGCCGCACCTAAGCGTCTACAAAACGCCGGATTGACTGCCGTCACCGAACTGCCACACGATTTGATACCGTCCACAAGACTCTATTTTGAGAGAAATTGGTTTTCACTCTTTGAGCATTGGCTGAGATCTCCTAACTACAATGATCCGCGTTGGGATCTTTCATTCAATTTGATTATCATTGCTCGCTGTCAAATCCTAATGGATCTTTTGTATCATCTTTGATGATCTAAAGATGTTTTCAAATATTTGAATTTTATTTAAGTCAGATTTTCATATCATTCTGCATTATAAGTGTTTCGTATTACCATAAGGCCCAGCGTAACTGGCTCATGGATCAACAAGATCATGTCGAAAGAGCATTCCAATCCGTCCTCAGTGAAGAGAACGGATGGCACTTGGACAGAATCCACTGCCCAATCCCTGGAGCTCGTTTTAAACACACACTTTCCTGGATGCAAGGAAACCTGCATGGAAGGCCCGCGTAACGTGGAGTGTACATAAAGTGAATTTGTGATTTCCATTACCACGGAGGATAGGATATCCTGGGCAGTTAACAGCTTCTCTCCCTACAAATCACCCGGGGCAAACGGCATACTACCTATTATGCTCCAGGAATTGCAAGAATTAGTAGCTCTCACGCTACTGGTGTTTCTCGGAAGCTGTCTCCTACCTAATCACGTCCTCCAGTCGTGGCGAAGGGTTCGAGTTGTCTTCATATACTGAAGACAGGTAAGCGATGGCATGAAATAGTGAAGGATTTCAGACCGATCAGCTTATCCTCGTTCGTATTAAAGACGTTAGAGCGTATCATTGACTTCCACATCTGACAAACCCTGGAGGGCTCACCGCTTTTGAAGGCACAACACGCCTACCTCAAGGGTATATCCACAGAATCGAGGTGGTGCGCACCATTGAACAGAGGCTTCCGTATAAGCAATATACATTATATGCTTTCTTCGACATAGAGGGTGCATTCAACAGTCCGCATCGAATCTATTTATGATGCCTTATCAGACTTGCGAGTCGAAACAGGGATCGGCAGCTGGATAGCATCTTTACAAGATCTAAAATAATTCATGCGGACTTAGGAAACAGCCACCTAACCAGATATGTATGACGTTGTTATCAATAAAATCCTAGCTAGGCTTGACAGAGAAGGGTTTAAAGTGGTCGCGTACGTGGATGATGTGGCGATGGTAGTGTAAGAGATGTGCCTCTCCGTGATTAGTCAAATCATGGAAAGGGCTCTGAATATGGTGAGTGCCTGGGCCACAAGGTGCGGCCTGGGCGTCAACCCAGATAAAACTGAACTTATGCTAGTTACCATTAAAACCAAAGTACCATATTTTACCCTTGCTTAACTTAACGGACAGGCACTCCAATTATCGCCTGGCGCAAAGTACTTAGGCGTCATTGTAGACACGAAGCTCAGCTGGAAGTTAGACATTGAGGAGCGGGCAAAGATGGCCTGCATAGCCTTCTACGCATGTAAGAAACCCTTCGGAAGAAGGCGGAACCTTAAACCAAATATGGTCCTTTGGATATACACAGCAGTATTCCGTACAATTCTCACATATGGGCCGTCGGTCTGGTAGCCAGCGCTCGCTAACAATTATAACGTCACAAAACTTGGCAGCGTGCAAAGAACGGCATGTCTTGGTACCACAGGTCCCTTGCGAACATGCCCGAAGGAAGCGCTTCCGCGCTTTAAACAGCTGAAAATCTGTGAATGAGTACATACATTGATTTGATAAAATTAATAGAATAAAGGCAAGGCGTGTTTTATACTGAACATGTCACATTCTTTCTGTAAAAAAAAATCTCGCAAATGAAGTGCCTACTGCACTTCGTACCCCTTGTTTCGATTGGGAACTTTGCTGTTTATTTTTTAAAACACGTTAATTTCTTGATCGATTTCGATATCTGTTGCACTGATACTTTAATCAGGGGCAAAGACCTTTTCCATAGTCCTCCGCGTGGGCGCCCCCTGGTAACGGCAGTGTTTCAAATCGCTGACGGCCAATGTCTTAGCGATAAGACAGTTTGGAAAAGGCAGATAGCTGTAGCCTGAATGGCTGACGAACACCTAAGCGTCTCAGGTCTAGTAGGATGGATTGACTTGCGTAGTTGGACCTGCTACATAGTTGTGTGGGCTCCAGCACGTTTATTAAACCATCTGAAGCAGCTATCTCCGAGGCCATCCCCTGAATGGGGTTAAGCGACGAGCTGACAACTCGTCCTTATAAAAACCACTCCATGTCAAGAAACCTGGAACAAAAGCCTCGGATTGGACGGATCAACAACGACGACCACGCAAACGAATAAAGGATTATTCTTTCGGATCCTGGAATGTACGCTCCCTGAACAAACCGGGGGCCGAGAAGGCCCTCCTTCAACAGGTCGAAAAGTACAAACTGAGCATTACTGCAGTCCAGGAAACAAATTGGCTTGGCAGCGAGATTAATGACAAGAAATCGCACACAATTTTTACAAGTGGCAAACCATCGGGCCGCAAGGAGTTTGGAGTAGCATTTATAGTGGACAATCACCTCAAACCGCATATTACTGACTTCAAACCCATAAATGAACGGCTGTGTGCGATTCGCATCAAGACTCGATTCTTCAATCTCTGGCTCATCAATGTGCATGCCCCCACTGAAGTTAAAGAAGACGCAGTAAAAGACGAGTTCTACGCCCGCCTTGAAACTCTCTTCGACTCACTTCCAACAAACGACGTCAAATTGCTGCTGGGAGACTTTAACGCGAAAGCCGGGAATGAAAGTTGGCATCGGGGGACCTCTGGAGGCCACAGCCTCCATGAAGAATGTAACGATAACGGCCAGCGACTTATCGACTTCGCCTGCAGCAGGAATCTTGTCGTAAGCTCTACGTGTTTCCCGCATCGACGCATTCACAAGCAGACCTGGAAGTCTCCAGACGCACATACCGTCAACCAAATTGACCACGTCCTCATTTGCAGGAGATGGGCGTCTAGTGTCATGGATGTCCGCTCCTATCGAGGAGCAAACTGCGACTCAGATCATCACTTGGTGAAGACGACCTACAGATGTAGAATTTCCTCAGTGCACCAGTCAAGAATCAGCCCTCCCAAAATCTTTGCGGTTGATAAGCTCTTGAGTGATGCTACAGCGGTGGCGTATACTACCGCCCTTGAGGAAAAACTATCACCTATGCTACACAACATCAGCAACACAGGCGTCCATGGGTTCTGGGAAGAACTCAAGGGTACCATCAAGGATGTCGCAGAGAAGGTCGTCGGATATAAAGCCCGGCGAGCGCGAAATGACTGGTTCGACGAAGAATGCAAAAATTCACTTGACGCGAAAAACGAGGCCTACAGACAATGGATTCAACGAGGAACCAGAGCCAGAAGAGAAAAATATGACGAGCTACGGCGAATATCGAATAGAATAATTAGACGTAAGAAACGTAAATACCTTGACGAGCAGTTGCTGAACATAAACGAAAACTTAGCTAATAGGAACACCAGACAAGCGTACAAACTAGTAAATACAATTAAGAACGGCTACCAACCCAGGACTAGCCTTTGTAAGGACAAGGATGGAAACATCATCAGCGACACCGATGGTATTAACAAACGATGGGCCTCTTATTTTGAAGAGCTTCTAAACCGACCATCTAACATCCCCACACAGGAAGCTCTCGACGATATTGTTGATCTAGGCCCACCCATTCAACCCCCGACAGTAGAGGAAGTTGATCTCGCGTTGCGGTCACTAAAACGAAATAAAGCGCCGGGCGCTGACGAGATTCCAGCTGAACTGCTAAAATTCGGTGGAACGAGTCTAGTTGATGCCATACATCAATTACTCCTGCGAGTATGGGAGAACGAGGAGATCCCAGACGATTGGCGCAGAAGCATCATCTGTCCAATTCATAAAAAGGGAGATAAACTGCGGTGTGAGAATTACAGGGGCATCTCACTAGTTTGTACGTCCTATAAAATTTTGACGAAAATTCTGGAAAATAGAATAAAACCGTACGCAGAACGAGTCATTGGCGAATATCAAAGCGGTTTCAGACCTGGTCGCTCCACAACCGATCAGCTCTTCTCAGTCAAACTGATACTCCAGAGGTGCTGGGAATACAACGTAAACGTATACCAAATCTTTGTCGACTTCAAGCAGGCATACGACAGTATCGATCGTGGAGTACTGTACAACATCATGCTGCAATTTGGTATACCAGCAAAATTAGTGCGACTGACAAAGACGACGATGACCAACTCCGTCTCACAAGTCAGGATCCAGAATAGACTTACTGATCTATTTGAAACACGCACTGGTTTGAAACAGGGCGATGGACTGGCTCCGACGCTCTTCAACCTAGCACTGGAATACGTTATTCGGGCCATGAATTTGGACAACAGCAAGACACTACTCATCAAGTCGACACAATTAGCAGCGTACGCCGACGACATCAACATCATGTCCCGAAGATTGGCTGACGCAGAAGAACTTCTGCATACGCTCGATACCGCTGCAAAGGAAGTTGGATTACGTATTAACGAGGGTAAAACTAAAATAATGATGCAATCGGTGACAAGGACACCTGCACAACCAAGCATCAATGTGGGGGACCTCAACATCGAGTTCGTGAACAACTTCATTTACCTGGGTTGCAACCTGTCAAGGGACGCCAACGAAACTGACGAAATCAAGCGACGGATACAGTTAGCTAATAAGACTTTTTTCTCGGTTCTCCCCATAATGAAATCGAAACATGTGCACAGGAACACGAAGCTCCGCGTGTACAAAACCATTATACGACCAGTGCTATGCTATGGCTGCGAAGCATGGACCCTAGCTCAAGCCTCCGAAAACATGCTAGACACTTTCGAACGTAAGGTTCTACGGCGAATTTTCGGGGCTGTTTGCGATCGAGATGGATGGCGCATCCGGTACAACCACGAGTTGTATGAAATGTACGATGAGCTGCAAGTCTCGAAATCGTCAAACTACAACGACTTCAATGGGCAGGGCATGTACAAAGAATGGACGATGATCGCATGCCTAAGAGAGTAATGAATGCAGAACGAGTCGACGGAGCGAGACTGCGAGGACGACCGAGATCTCGTTGGGAGAGCTCAGTAGGTGTGGACGCCGCGCAGCTGCCGGGCTCCCAAAATTGGAGGACGCGGTCACGTGACCGAGATAATTGGAGGACAATGATCCAGGCGGCCAAGGCCCGACGTCGGGCTGTCGCGCCACGATGATGATGATGATACTTTAATATATTTTTTTTTTTTAAATTTCAACCGAAACTGATTAAAAAACATTTTAATTTATTATGGGGGAATTCAAATCTTCCCTCAAAACATCGCAAAATTCCTTTTCATTATATTGGCATATGATACAGTAATTTAAATCTGATACCTAAACGTAAATTACCTTCCATCCCTGTACATTCTCAATGATAAATGATTGGTCATATATCGTTCGCCATCCCGATTTTGTACACCCAAGACGACCTAGAGAAGAGAAAAAAATGAAACACTGACCATCTGTGCGTGCCCTATGCCCGTGATATGTGCGTGTTCCCAGGACTCAACAGGATAAATGGATTATCAACAGTTAGTTGGACAAAGCTTCTCACCACCTTGCAACATTCATTTAGCGAAATATACTACGCCCGATAAGGGAGCAACTAAATCCAAAAAAGGCAAAGAAAAAAAAATGCTAAGCCTCACGATATTTATCACTTTTCGACAGGCTCAATTTATTGTTGCAAAGGCAACCGAGCAAATAGCGAGGTGAAGTTGCTTAAAAAACGGCCAGCAGCTAAGTACATCAGTTGTTGGTAGAAAGATGAATTCTATTGTGCTGGGCTATAGAGAGACAGAGAGCGAAGGTGGCGAGAACCTGTTGGTCCAACATATAGGATGTAGCATTATCAGTTTAGCTTCAAGGAGGAGTTTAGCACAGATTTCCACACGCTATTTTCCAATTGAGTATTATTTATCTTATTTTTTTTAATTTCTCTTTTATTTACAGGTGGCAACGATTTTTGTACGTTCGCGTGTACCATTAAGAATCCTGAGATTTTGCCCGAGCTTCATCGTCAGAATTTGAAGAAAGCCTTACGATACATCAGAGATAATATGCCGAGGTAATTTATATTTTTTCCTTCTAGTTTATTTTTGAATTATTCGCCTGAAACATAGCAGACTATCTTAAGAATTACTCTACTCGTACCATGTTTACCTGATTGATTCATTGCCTTGCAATGATAGCCTCCAGGATGTATCCGGGAAATTGTAGGAGAGTTAATCCATATCCCAGAGCAATTACAGCGATTGAACGTAGATCTCTTGATTTCCTTCATTGATTCCTTTACGTTCAAGATAAATTAAATTACGGTGATATATTACACACCACCATTACTGTTTATGATATATCCTTGTTCTACATTAATTTCAGGACCAAAAAGGAATAATTCAACGAATCATTTACTTGACATATACACACACGTAGCGATAGTATGTAGTTGCAAGTGACCCGCTCTAATGAGATTAATGCATTCGTAGTTACATTCTCATTCAGTCAGACACTCGTCTTTCCCTGTGTCCTGGACAAGGCAATTTATGAACGTACATCTTGTCAGAATTGATATCTGCAATCATCATTCCAGCTCGTCTGGTTTTGAGCTGAGTGAGACGGACTCAGGCCCAGGAGCGAGCGGAACAACATCAGGCGAGCGAGTCTGAAATGCTATGCAGGAAATTAAAGGCGTGTAGTATCTGTCATTGCCTAAAGATTTTCTCATCAGCCAGAACGAGGGAAATGATTGATCCGTCAGTGCAGCAGCACATCGGAAAACTCGTCTTCACCCCACCCGTTGTACCCGTTACGATGCTGACATTTCTGTTTTGCAAAATCATTTTTCAAATCTGTGACAGGTGCATGACTAAAGCTTACTTCCAGCTCATTTTGCTCTCCAATTGTTGCCAGCTTGCTGGGAGATGAGTGAGGATGAGTACGCGACTTTTTTTTCCATTTCGATTGTATCCTTGTATTTCGAATGGATGAGATGGTTGGGATGCTATACGAACATTGTCGTATTTGAGTAGGAAGGGAATAATGTGGTTGAGTTATTGTGGAGGTTGAAGGTATACTTTGGTTGAATTGAAGATTAGAAATGTTTCAACAGTTGAACCGAAATTTTCTTTAGTTTATTTCCGAGATACTGTTGATTCGAGGTTGCATGAACCTTGGAGCCATAGCATAGCACTGGTTGTAGGATGGTTTTGTACACGCGGAGTTTCGTGCTTCTGTGCTAATGCTTCGATTTCATTATGGGGAGAACCGACAAAAAATTCTTATTAGCTAGCTGCGTCCGCCGCTTGATTTCGTCAGTTACGTTGGCGTCCTTTGGCAAGTTGCAACCCAGGTATATGAAGTCGTTCACGAACTCGATGTTGAGGTCCCCCACATTGATGCTCGATTGTGCTGGCTTCCTTGTCCTCGATCATTATTTTAGTTTTACCCTCGTTGATACGTAGTCCAACTTCTTTTGTAGCGGTGTCGAGTGTATGCAGAAGTTCTTCTGCGTCGACCAATCTTCGGGGCATGATGTTCATGTCGTCGGCGTACGCTGCTAATTGTGTTGACTTGATGAGTAGCGTCCAGAGTGCTAGGTTGAGCAGCGTCGGCAAATGTCCACCGCCTTGCTTCAGACCAGTGCGCGTTTCAAATAGATCAGTAAGTCTACGAGCACCGTCAATCCGTGAGAAAAAACGACAGATCTCAATACGCTCCCTGCAAGGCTGCAGCTTGACATTAACAAGATAAACTCGAGAAATAGCCGATTTGCAAACTGTCATATCTGAATTCTTTTAATTTGTTATATTTGCCAAGACGACCCTAGGAAATGACCCTACCAAATTTGAACCCCCACTCCCACCCGGGCCAGAGCTACAAATGTCCGAAAACCCGTACTTATTGTGTCGCATAAACATAGTCCTGGACGCTTTTTCTCATTTTCGCTTTTTTCGATTTTGAGGTTACCCACCCCAGAACCCTGTTTTTATGGGAAAATACTCATTCGATCGGGCTGGTTCGAACTATAAGGTAATTTTGGGTCGCTTATTCCGAATCTGAAGTCAATGAAGAAAAAAAAAATTTGTTTTTATCCACCCCAGAATGGCAACCCTGTTTTCAAGGGGATTTTTTTTTGCAATTATGACTTAAGATTCGCAATCAACGACCCAGAATGTGCCCTAATAGCCGCTCCCACGGCAGCCTGTTCTATGCACCGGAGTGACCCATTCATTATCAACGGCCAAGGGCCGCCAAACCTCCTTAACGCCAGTAGACGTTGTTATTGCAACAACAACAACACCTTAATAGTTGCTTCGGGCAAGATTGGCCGTGATTCTGCGTTGTTGTTGTTGTTTCATAATATCAATCGTTTAATGTTAAACGATATTCCATGCAAGGTTTCTTTTTTTTAAATATTTTTTTCCTATTTCGCCCCTCAATCCGTCGTAGCTACGTCGAGTCGGGAAAAAAATGCCAAAAATGGAATGTGCTTATTATCCCCTTTAATATAACACCCAACATGCCTATAGTCGATGAAATAAACTTCGACCTCCTTTTTTTTTAATCCTTTTTGGACCCTTTTTAATATCTTTTTTGCAAAATCAGTTTTCGATCGCTACGGATTAAAAAACAAAAGACAAGTGTCTCGAGAACGAAATCAGTCTTATGATACCATTCTCATGAGAATGTCTGTCTAGACCTTAATTTGTATTATTGTAGATTAAGCAAGGAGACATAAAAATTAAATGGACAATGATTTTATGACACCAGAATATTCTGTCTATCACTAGAGACATGTTAAATGAATATTGAATCATTTGCAATTCTTTTTACATCTCCCATTAACTACCAAATATTTAATGGATATCCTTATCAGAACACTTGGCATCATTCGTCATGGGAACACGCCACAACAAGACGCCTTCTAAATAGCCTGGCACTCGTTTACAACATTTTGAAGACGACATTTCAATTTCATAGAATACGATTATCCCTTCACCATTTTTTCTTGCTATCTGTATCTTTATGATAAAAATGCATATCTATTATACATATATAACTCGTACATCTTCTTTTATATTTCATAGGACATTTGTCAATGTTGTAACGGAGCCATCGCCGCACAATGTCGTAACACGACAAACGAATTCCAGATTCTGTAAGATGATTAATCACATGGAGTGCTCCTGCTATATTGGGAAATTGTATAATCCAACCAACGAAACACTAGAAAGGTACGTGTGAATTTAAAGTCGGATAAGCGAAGGATATACGGCTAGAAAAGGAGGAGGAGGATGGGCAGGGGCGAAGCAACGTGTCGGGAGAAAATTGTTTCGATTCTTATCTGACACGAATATAATTTTGAAACTATGATAAATGGTCGACGTGTCAAAGAGTGACGATTAAGTAGGTTACGAAAGGTAAACAGCATATAAACTGAAGTTCCGGGGAAGCTGGATAAGACGAGTTGATTTTTTTGGGGGGAAGTTTGAAGCAGCGGATATTTATTATACATTAAATCGACTAGTGAGATTTTAACCTGAATTGTTTTTTTTTGGTTTCTACCCCAGGTGACGGGTAAAAATCCAGGGAAAAAGTTGAAAAGGTTTTAAAACTTATCGCGATTTATTGTTTGGTACTATTATACATCCATACGAAAAATGCACGTACCGGTCTCGTGTGTAGGTGCGAGTACTACATACGAGGATAAGGTGAATTTCTTGAATTATTTTATTTTTCTACATAATCTCCCTTGACTTCAACACACTCGGCCCAGCGTTTCTTCAACATTAGTATTCCTTCCCGGAAGTGAGAGTCTGGAAGGCTGTGAAAATATTCATCTACGGCCCACTCAACTTCTTCACTGGATGCGAAGCGCTTCCCAGAAACAAATTTCTTCAAGTTTGGAAACACATGGAAGTCTGAGGTTGCCAAATCAGGAGAATAAGGGGGGGGGATGGACGAGCAAATCGTACAACAAATCCCGGAGTTTTCCCATCGCCAACGCACATTTGTATACAGATGCGTTGTCCTGGAGAAAGAATATTTTTTCCTCTTCAAGCCAGGCCTCTTCTCCCGAAGTTTGGCATCCGGCTGGTGAAGAAGCTTGGTGTAATATTCGCCTGTTATTGTTCTGCCTTTTTCAAGGTAATCAGTTAACAGGATCCCTTTCGGATCCCAAACACGCTGGTCATGACCGTTCCGGCAGATGCGATCGACATCGCTTTCTTTGGCGCTTCCACCCACTGCTTCGACTGATGTTTCATTTCTTGCGTGTAGTGGTGGATCCAAGTTTCATCCATGGCAACGAATCGCCGCACAAGATTGGTCGGATCCCCATTGAATCGGTGCAAAGATTGCTGTGAAAATCATTTCCGCATTTGCTTTTGATCGGAATTCAGCAAATGCGGCACCTATCTTGCGCAGAGCTTTCGCATCTCTAATCCTTTGTGCAAGATGTTTCGCACCCTTTCTTCCGATATACCATAGCCTCAGCAATATCATTCACTTTCATTCGCCTATCGTCTAACACGATATCATGCACTTTTTCGATGGTTTTCGGTGTGGTTGCGGTTTTTGGTCGTCCTTTGTGTGGGTCGCCTTCGAGGGAGTAGGGTAGCCTGTCGCTGACTCTATTATTTTATTTTTTTATGCAAGTTTGCGATGTCGTCTTCACATGAATGATTAAGCGTCTCGAAGAGTAGGACAGTTTGTCTCGTACATCTTGCTACAAAATCCTCGGATTGTGGGCGTAGCCCTCTATTTTCCGGTTTCATTTTACAGTAATGACATGTCGATTTCTTAAATTTACACTGGTTTGCTTGGTGGGTTTGCCAACCACAGTGCGTACACGGTTCCTTAGATGTCACTGCGCCGTTCTGACCTTGTCTTCCCTTAACACAACTTACGCCATTGAACTTGGCCAATTGTTTTGATTCGGCTATCACAGCTTTCCGGAAGGCATCTGATAGCTTCAAATTCTAGTCATCTTCACATAACCTTTCGAAAATTTTGTCAGGCGTTCCGCAGATAATTTTACTTACAACAAACGACTCTAGCTGCGATCCGAATTTGCAAATTAAATGCTAATTTCTTTAGGCGTGCATGCCATCTTTTCCGCGGCAAAGAAAATCTTTCTCTCACGAAAAACTATCACTGGTGGCGTATATTGATTACTAAAATGTTGCACTAATTTTTCGTACTCCAATTTTCCTGGAATTACAGGATTAAATAAGCTTCGTAACACCGAGTAAGCCTCCGATCCAAAAGACTTAACCAAAATTACTTTTTGAATTTTGGAGTCTTTGCAATCAATTTCGTCAAAATGTATCTGAAGCTTCTCGTGTCATAACTGCCAATCATCCTTGTCGGGAATAGACTCCGGCATATGGTTCGCCAAAAAGGTTTGGGTAAAATCACTACGAGTGTCAAAGTGATCAAAGTTAAAAGTTGAAGCAGAATATCTATATAGCCGTTTGCAACTTTCCTCCAATACTCATTATCCACTTATATAATATTATTACTATTATTATTGTTCACACTCTCAATTGTAAATCAATGGAACTCACCAAATTGGAATTAACACGTCTAGACCATGAATAAATAAAACTTACTGAAGCATCTGTGCTTTAAATTTAAGCGGATTTCGCGTCTGAACATCAATTCTACTTAACCAACTTTTTTTCCGCAGATATCGACGAATTCACGAAGAATTCACGCGAGTTGAAGAGGAGGTTTCACGAGATCCTGAATTTCGTGGCTTGAAGGAATTCGCTGTCGTTTTTCAACCATTGACTCGAAACTTCTCGGTAAGTCTACTCAGGCTAATGCCTTTGAACTCGTTGTTCATATAATATATCCTTTGAAAGCCCAACGTTAGCGTTCGGGCACAACTCAAACGCCTATTGATAAACGACATATATTGAAAGATTGATATAAAAGGCTAAATGTATTCTTTTTGTTTTTATTTCTTTTCATTTCCCCATAAACATGCTCGTACTTATTTGATGATGCCCGTCCCTGAATGTGATAGATTGAAACGGAAGATGCTAAAGCTGATTATTCGTTGCTGGCGTACGATTGCTTTCATATGAGTCAAAAGGGAAATGCGTGAGTGCCTTTTTATGTAGATTTTTCTTAAGAAAGTGAAAAGCATTGCTTGCTTGCATGTATGTACTCGTACGTGGTATATTCAGTATTTTATTTGGAAGGGAAAATAAATTTAATGTGATGGTCCCCTTGTTCAATATTCTGATTAACGCATTCTGTTTTTTTTTTCCTTTTGAAAAGGCTGGAAGGGAGTGTATGTATGTGTTCTGATATTCAAGGAGATGCTAAAAGCAACTATAGTCTTTTTGACATTTTCCCCATTTTTCTTTTCAGACTCTAAAGCATAACGAATTGCGTGAGAGGAAAATCCTGAAATCAGCTTAAGTTTATCCAATAACTTAATACATATGTATATAATTTTTTTAAAATACATTAGGCCTTTTGTGAAGATGTTTCTCATGCCGCATTCGAAGCAATTCAGTTATAACAGATTCTCCCTGATTTATTGGAAACTGTTCCGAGATAAATCTATGATAAACTGACAATTTTCAGGAATTTTCTGACGCATCTTTAAAAGTTCTGAAAATGTTTTGGCAGAACCTGTCCCCCTTCAATAGCTCCTCAGCACGCGATTACTCATGCAATTCTAAGCAAAAAATATTAAGTACTAGCTGCTTTGCTCACAATTTATGACATACATAATTTGTCCGCTTACTCAACCCAGTGACGGCGAATCTAAGCTTAAACTTAGAAAGTATCCGGAGCAACCCCCAAAACCGGAGATCCAACATTAATCCCGGCTATTTTGATAATTTATACACCCCCTCTTGAAAGAGGAAAGTGGGTTTTTTCTTGTAAAACTTACTCCTGACAATTTTCAGGAATTTTTCGACGCTTCTTTTAAAAGTTCTGGAAACCGTTTTTACGGGATGATAGTAATTAGAAGGTGAATGTTCAGTTTCACGCTTGCCCCGCCTTTATTCCATCATTTTTATATGAAACTCAATTGTTTTTGTCTTCACCACGATTTTATTATTCCTGATGCGTTTCGCTCTCTTGAGCATTCTTCTGAGGATGATCTGCCCAAATCTGGGCACAACGTCTGCATGTAGGCATTGTGCAGGGGAACCCATATAAGAATCTGTCTATAAATAGGCTGCTTATGGAACTGGAAGGGTTGGGATACAAACCCACTGCAAACGTGAATGACATTGCAATTGCCATTTCTATGTGCTTAGTAATTTAATGCAGAAGTCCGCTCGTTGCCCCTGGCCTTTACGTATTAGCAAAAATTCGTAGGCCTGGGGAAGACAACACAAAAAAGGGAGGTAAAAATGGGGAATAAAAAAATAGCCGATAAGGATGGAATGGTTGGCGGACGGATCAGACGTCTACGCGGTCGAATCTGGGTCCGGGTGTAATGAGACCCTCGGCCTCTGGTTTCGTACCACCAACAGATCAATACTCATCAGGTGCTGCTTTGATCTGCCGGTGGGAGCAGCACTACCAAACCATAATGTGGTTCATTACAGGTGGTTCATTACATGCTTTTGGAACTAGATCCACCGCTGCCTTTTAAACTATATTTTTGCCGAACGATTGGCTGCAAATTCGACTTAGTGAAACAGATCATTGAACCACGTCCACCACAGGATGTTCGGCCGCACTGAACAACATTGTTGTTACTGAAGTCACGGACTACACCTCTCTTAAATGCTTGTTCGATAAGAATTTTAACAGCCGGATCCCGGATCATTTTTACTGACGGCTCCAAGGCTGATGAAGATTGGGGCTACTCCGAGACCGTGTGATGTGTTCTCTTTCGGTCTCTCAGATTACTGTAGTGTTTTCCAAGCAGAAATCACTGCTTTCCACGAAGCTCTGTTATGTGGATAGGGCTAGGATACACTATTATAATTTATACTGATAGTCAATCGGTAATTAAATCGCTGAATTCTACTGCGGCTAACTCGTAGACTGTCGTATCTCAATTTGGAGATGGCAAGTTTTTTTTTAAACATTACTCTTTGTTGGATTCTAGACCACGACGGCTTTATCAGAAACTATAAAGCGGATGAGCTGGCTCAAGATTGTACTAGTGTGGTTAGCGAAAGTTTTCGTGTCGAAAAGCTGGTTCTAGTAGCTTATAAATTGGCCTTGAATGCTGCTGCGATAGTGAGGGCGAACATCAAGTGAAGTATTGGCAATGAACATGTAACCAGGCAAATGTAGTCTAGACTGAATCTTAATCGCTCTTTAGGGTTACTATTGTTGAATAGAAGGCACATAAGAAATATAGTGGGGATTGTTGCTGTCTATTGCCTCAATGGAGATCATGCCAGGCGACATAGAATGCTCTAACATTATTTTTACAGAAGTTGTGGGGATAAGGACGAGGAGTGCTCCTCTAATTTGCTCTGCACCTCTCTTGATAGTAAAAAGACCACTCTTGGGTCCCACTACTTCACCGATTCGAATGACCTGAAGAAGGTGAGTGTCAGTCAGCTCCATTGTTTCATTATCCGCTTCATGTGTTTCGCGGATTTGTTTAATTGAGTCCGTTGTGATACAACTATTTGGTATCACAACGGACCCAATGTTGGTCTATGTGTGTACTGTATATCGGGCAAACCCTTCAATCTAATATAACCTATGAGTCCATTATATTAACATCTGACTGCACTATTTGAACTATATTGAATATGGAGCGACTTATCGTTTCATCGTCAAAGGCAGCACTAAATCTGATTTGCTTATTTTGAATAACTTATCGGCTAGAACATTGTGCTGTGTCTCTGTATCACTTTTTTGAGTCGTTTAAAATTAACAACATGCGTGTTTTTTGTCGAGATTTTTTACGTAACGATTAAAGTTAGTAAGCTTACTGTGACAATGGATACCGATCAATTAAAATAAATGTAAATAATGCAAATTAATATTTCATTAGGTATTAGCTGAGAAAAATAGAGCGATCTTTAATTTTTTTCTTCGTTCCAATTTTTAAATTTAAAACCTTCTTTTCCAAATGTTGGTGCTAATTTTCTGACTGAGCCCGAGGCAAGTGCTTCGTCCATTTCATCCTTGCTACGCCAATAAAAAACGTTTGTATACGTTTTTGAAAAAAGTCACTTGGAATACTTCACTTGAAAATCTGTAGTCCTTCATTTCTGCATTTTATAATTATTAGGTGTACAACTTTGCTTCCGTCGCTTTCGGACAGACGGCTGCATCGGTGAGGGCTGGTCAAAATACGTAGTTCAAGAGTGTTACAATTTTTAATAAGATTCGCGATTCAAAATGTCTGTTTTCGAGCCAAGTTCTCGTCATTTGCGGCAAGTTTTGATCTTCTGCTTCCATTTGAAAAAAAAAAACTGCAGCCGAGGCTCTTCGAATCCTCTCAGATACTTACGGTGAGGTTGCTGTGAGTGACAGAACATGTCGTGAGTGGTTTCAACGTTTTAAAAGTGGCGATTTCAATGTCGAGGACATTGACAGCATGGTGGTGAGAGAGAAAAAATGTTCAAAGACGACGAATTGGAAGCACTGCTCGATGAAGATTCTTGCCAAACGCAAGAAGAATCAGCTGAATCACTGGGAGTGACTCAGCAAGCCATCTCGAAACGCCTCAAGGCCATGGGCATGATTCAGAAACAAGGAAATTGGGTTCCGAACGAGTTAAAACTGAAAGATTATTTGCTTGCGAACAACTGCTTCAAAGGCAGAATCGGAAGGGATTTCTACATCGCATCGTAACCGGCGACGAAAAATGGGTCCGTTACAATAATCCCAAGCGCAGAAATTCATGGGGAATGCCCGGACATGCCTCAACGTCGACGGCAAAACCGAATATTCACAGCGCCAAGGTTATGCTTTGCATTTGGTGGGACCAGCTCGGTGTGATATACTACGAGCTACTGAAACCGAATTAAAATATCACAGGAGATCGGGACCGAACGCAATTGATGCGTTTAAGTCAAGCATTAAAGGAAATCCCAGACGATTGGCGCAGAAGCATCATCTGTCCAATTCATAAAAAGGGAGATAAACTGCGGTGTGAGAATTACAGGGGCATCTCACTAGTTTGTACGTCTTATAAAATTTTGACGAAAATTCTGGAAAATAGAATAAAACCGTACGCAGAACGAGTCATTGGCGAATATCAAACCGGTTTCAGACCTGGTCGCTCCACAACCGATCAGCTCTTCTCAGTCAAACTGATATTCCAGAGGTGCTGGGAATACAACGTAAACGTATATCAAATCTTTGTCGACTTCAAGCAGGCATACGACAGTATCGATCGTGGAGTACTGTACAACATCATGCTACAATTTGGTATACCAGCAAAATTAGTGCGACTGACAAAGATGAAAATGACCAACTCCGTCTCACAAGTCAGGATCCAGAATAGACTTATTGATCTATTTGAAACACGCACTGGTTTGAAACAGGGCGATGGACTGGCACCGACGCTCTTCAACCTAGCACTGGAATACACGTTATTCGGGCCATGAATATGGACAACAGCAAGACGCTACTCATCAAGTCGACACAATTAGCAGCGTACGCCGACGACATCAACATCATGTCCCGAAGATTGGCTGACGCAGAAAAACTTCTGCATACGCTCGATACCGCTGCAAAGGAAGTTGGATTACTTATTAACGAGGGTAAAACTAAAATAATGATGCAATCGGTGACAAGGACACCAGCACAACCGAGCATCAACGTTGGGGACCTCAACATCGAGTTCGTGAACAACTTCATCTACCTGGGTTGCAACCTGTCAAGGGACGCCAACGAAACTGACGAAATCAAGCGACGGATACAGTTAGCTAATAAGACTTTTTTCTCGGTTCTTCCCATAATGAAATCAAAACATGTGCACAGAAACACGAAGCTCCGCGTGTACAAAACCATTATACGACCAGTGCTATGCTATGGCTGCGAAGCATGGACCCTAACTCAAGCCTCGGAAAACATGCTAGACACTTTCGAACGTAAGGTTCTACGGCGAATTTTCGGGGCTGTTTGCGATCGAGATGGATGGCGCATCCGGTACAACCATGAGTTGTATGAAATGTACGATGAGCTGCAAGTCTCGAAAATCGTCAAACTACAACGACTTCAATGGGCAGGGCATGTACAAAGAATGGACGATGATCGCATGCCTAAGAGAGTAATGAATGCTGAACGAGTCGACGGAGCGAGACTGCGAGGACGACCGAGATCTCGTTGGGAGAGCTCAGTAGGTGTGGACGCCGCGCAGCTGCTGGGCTCCCAAAATTGGAGGACGTGGTCACGTGACCGAGATAATTGGAGGACAATGATCCAGGCGGCCAAGGCCCGACGTCGGGCTGTCGCGCCACGATGATGATGATGATTAAAGGAAAAACGACGACAGTACCAAGAGAGACGCGACAAAGTCATCCTCGACAATGCTCGGCCACACGTCGCAAAAGTGGTCAAGACATACTTGGAAACCCTGAAATGGGAAACCTTGCTCACCCGCCGTACTCCCCAGACATCGCTCCTTCCGACTACCATCTGTTTCGTTCCATGGCACACGGCCTGGCTGATCGGAATTTCGGTTCGTACAAGGAAGTCAAAAAATGAATCCAATGGATCCATGGATCGCGGAGAGATGGACGAGAAATGGCGGAATCAAAGTTGTATACCCAATATAATTAAATTTTTAAGTTTTCAAATGAAAAAAGAAAAAAACATACATACATGCTGAAGCTTATTCCATAAACTATGTTCGTACGTAGTTGTATTCATATCGTCTTCAAAGCATTCCATTTAATTTGCAGATATTGTAACTTAATACCATACTAAACATTCTTTTATTACAGCTGGGCCGGCACAACCCTGTGGAATAGTCTATATCAACGTGATGACGAAAAAGATGTAACATGGATGTCACCCCACAAAAAATTCCTATGTCCAACAAGAGAGAATCCCTACATTCTTACCTATGACAATATGTTTACCTAGGTAAAGGAGGGCGCCCGAGTATTTGTTACAGTTAAGCTCCTTTCCGTATCAGTTGTACGAATTTGAGGATTATTGCAGGAATAGAATTTAAGCAACTGTCACGAATGAATGAGTGAATTTAAATATACCTTGTAAAGGTGAACCTATAATATGTGTGTATAGAAATATTATAATAGCTAAAAAGGACTCTTTAAGTTAAGTAAAATAATAAAATAGCTCAAATAATTTGTGCCAAATGTTGCATGTGTCATGCAATTCGAGTCAATTGTTGAATTTTCAATCAACTTTTATGTACGATAATTTTGATAGGTAGAGATAAAATGTAATTTACAATTTGCTACTTAGTTGTTTGTTTTATAATTTAATGTACATCATTGTCGTCAATTTTTAGGGACTATGCAGAATAATTGGCCATTATAATTTTAGTATATCTGTATAATTTCCATATAAACTAGTTACTTAACCCGTTGTGACCCAAACGAAATACGTACGCTCAATCGTATTAAATTTCCGGACATATGTAACTCGAATTCCTTCTCCAACGACACTCATTCCACCTCCATTTGTTTGCACCATGAGATCCTAGGATGTTGGCCTATATTCGAAAAGGATATCCAGTAAAGCAAGTAAATGCTCTAGCGCAACGCGTGACCTCTCCAATGCTATTTTCGCCTTCGTATCAATATGATGATTGTAATGACTTCCTCGGCCATCCGAACCATCTAGTCATTCAGTTTCCACAACATCGTACTCACCGACGCAATCAGCCAATATAGTCGCGCAACGTGCATCATAGCTGTGAAATTGTACGATTTGTTTTGAAATTGCGCTTATTTATCTGTCGGAAGCAATTATTATACCTTAGTATTGTACATGAAAAATCATTGAATTAATCTAAAACCCTAACCTAGTTATTGTCTTCCACTTCTGTACGATATTGAATCTTTAGGTGTACACCCTGGATTAACTTGATATACCAAAGGTTCAATAATAGCCATGAGTACGCATTCAGCGTAGCGTATCCTTGGACAATTATTATCGTACGGGGAAGAAATTGTTCGTGGTTCTGTCTGCCATTTCAAATATTGGCAGAAGAGTTTGCCAACTCAGAACACATACTTTATCTATTACCTCAATTTTGAAGTACGTTTTCTTTTTTTTTTGCTAGTTACACACCTTTAATTTTCTGATAGTTTTAGGTATCTATATACCTAAACATTTTTTTGTACTGGAGTACATGAATTTGATATGAGGAACTAAAGTCAGATTCTTCTTCCCTCCTCTCTCTTCTTTTTTTTCTCTCTCCATGAAAATTTAGTCTTAATTTGGGGATTTCCAGATATACATAAATGCGCCCGGAAATCCACGGAAGGGAGGGTGAAGACGCCTTGGCCCGTAACACCGAGGGCCACATTAGAGCCGAATAATATCTGAGGCTCTCGACTGCTAGGGAAAAAAGATCTGTCCTGACTGGACGGTAATCTTTTCTTCCTCCCCTTTCTATTTTTTCGCCTTTGTGGCATAGTAGTTTGGCTGTAGAGCTCTTTTGTTCCTTAACGGGAACTTCGTTTTCGCCGGTTTAGGGAGTTTAACGCGTATGCGTCTCATTTTTGTTCAGTATTAAAATTTTGACCTGGTGCAGTAGAATTTTCTTTTGTTTAACGGGCTTGATGTGCGAATCTAGTATTGTATTTGATGGAGGAGGCCAATGGCTGCCGTTAACCCACCCCGCAACTCCCGGTTACTGAGTTGGTCTGCGAGCGCACATCGCTGGCAGTCTTTGGAGAGGGTTTTGCTCACTTTTTGCTTACTCTGGCCTTCACGGCCACCCCCCATCATTACATGATTTGTATCTGGACTGAAGAAGAACATAACTACATAACCCCTGTAACATTACAAGGTTATGGGGTAAAATTAGCAACCTTGAACTGCCACTGTCCACACTGACGCTAAGATCTGTAATTCTGTGGGCATACTGAATATTGTGTTCGTCATTAGCCGAGTCAAAATGTTGCAGGTACGATTCCAAGGTCCATTAAATTTAAAATCTTAATCATACCTAACCTATTATCTTCGTAGAACATGTATGAGTATGTTGTCACCAAAAATGATCAGAGCTACTATACACAAAGTAGCCTAGCGCATTGGTCACCATGATAGCCTCAATTGCTCTTAAAGTCATTTTCTGAAACAAGCCATCACAGTCACTACACACAATCAGCCTGTCTATACGATGACAATGACTTGAAATTGGCAGTAGTGGGCCATTGCGTCTAAGACAAAATTTTGCCCTAACCTCAAATCACATTTAACCAACATACTCCCACTCTTCAAATTTTCTCCCTTACTCCATCCTTACAAATTGCCTTATGTTCTAGTGCTAATCATCATAACATATCTCAAGAAGTTTATGCATTTATACCAAGCACTAAATTTGGTCTTTTAAGCTTGTAACGAGTGGAAGGATTAATTTTCAAGTTTGTACGTAAAACGTACATATACATTCCTTCGTCCTACGTGTGTTCTTGAATAAATTGTGTGTACGTTACAAGACCCGGGGCGTAATGAATAGTAAGTACTTAGCGTACAGGTTGGAATATCGAAAAAAAAAGCAAAAAGCAAGAAACAAAAACGACCCCTTTACATGGTAATTGCCTGTTATTAAGTTTCACTATAATTAATGTTGTGCCTTTCAGTCACAATCACCCTCTACGTACGCCTTACTGCCCCAGGTGACGAGCGCTAATATTTGGTGATCGAGGAAAACAATTCAAGGAGTTTAGAAACTTAGCGCGTTTTGTTCGTTTGTACTAGTTTATTATACTTAAAGTCCCCTCAACCCACTCCCCCTCCGCGAGTTCACACCCCACGGGCGGGGACTTTTAGTATAATATACTCCTAGTACTCACCAACAAATCGCGCCAAGTTTCAAAACTCCTTAAATTGTATCCCCTCGTCACCTGGAGTATACTATGTCTTGACGTTGTATCCGCGAAGTAATTCTTTCCCTGTATAAACGACAAATTATAATTAAGGAATGCATTCAATGATTACTTTTTTTGTTGCCACATAATCTGGTGTCAGACGTAGGGGATGTGTTAGTGGTGTCATGCAGAAAATTGTGTTTTTTAGTGAAACATTTTACGGACGTATTGTAGTTCTTTTAACGCTTGAGTGTGGATTACGTGGTTATATGATATGAAGTGTCGTAGGTTGTTATATATAAGATATTCAGATAAGCATTTATTTAATTTACAGTGTGATATATTTGTACATGTTTTTTGTATAGAGTATGAGATGTAATAAAATGTTCTTTCAAGAGTTATTGGAATATCCTTTTCATGAGGATAAGTTGCTGGCTTAGGTGGCGTGTAAGCCGAAAAGTTCTCCATTAACAGGCAGGCGGCGGCACGCGCTTGAGGTAACCCTGTTGAGGAGATATGGGGTGCCGTTCTTGCCAGCCTGTTGCTCTCAGAAGGAGAAGGCTCATCTCAAATGAAAAGAAAATTATCGCATGTCTGCGAGGGCCACTAATCTAAATTTGGGAATAGCAAATAAAAGTAAGAGAAAAAAACAGCGGAAATATAGACCAATAAAACGCTAGAGAAAAAAAGATACAAAGTATCTACACTGCATGCAGATACATCGCAACATGGGTATGTCTATGACTACCGACTGCGTGGAACCTGTTGTGTTGAAGATATCGACGTAAGTTTTATAAAGATCCCAGTATAGTTATACTGGATGAAATCATTCGAAAAAACACGTCCCACGCTTTCGGTAGGCATAAGACATATCCATGTACCCATGTATCTGGTGGCAGTGTAGATACTCGTCATAAATTCTGCTTTGCTTTGCCCTGTCCGCTTTGGCTCCTTTCTCTCGCGGAATCGCTTCGTTTTCGTTTGCATCGCGTGAGTGCAATATTCACCTCCTCTCGTGCACCCTGTTCCATCTACCCGTTCGGTACAGTTTGCAGACTGCAGCCTATCGACATTTCTCTGAGTACGTTTCTGCTAATCGCAATCACGCTTCCCACCATCTTTTTCCAATCGGACGAGTATTGTGTTTGTGTATCTATTGCAAAATCGCTCCCACACTTTACTCGTAATCAACAGTCCGGGTCCGGCACACACAATCCGTTTCTCAAGTAACGCGTGCGACTCTATGCGATTGTGTCCGGCAAACATTCCAACACACGCACAAAGAGAATGCACAAGAAAAATTTTGGAATTTTTGCAGAGGGGGGGGGGGCATTTGATCTTCTGCAGACATCTGAATGTACATCATGTCACGATGAGCTGCCCGGAACTATAACATCCTGCGACGAATATTTCTCTATTTCGGGGCTTGGGAGATTTTAACTCGCGCAGTACGAATCCGCCATTTTGTTTTATGATACGTTTATTGCATGTGTGGTGGGGGCCCACATTGTGGTCCAGTCAGACCTCAAATCGCCGCCATTGCAAATGCACAACCATTTGGATAGAATGAACTTCATCCGCGATGGCTCTCGCTCTCTATCTTCGGGGGCGGGAACTATGTAATGTACACACTCTCAAATTGCGTCTGCGCATGTCCAAATATTAGTCGATCTGACTACTTGCTACTTTTTTTGGGACCCTATTGATTCAGATATGTAGTACAACACGCGCTATTTTATTTGTTTGGATTCCAGCCATTTTGAACATTTTGGAATTTTTGCGGAAGGGAGGCATTTGATCTTCTGCAGACCTCTGAATGTACATCATAACATATAACATCCTGCGACGAATATTTCTTTATTTCGGGACTTGAGAGATTCTAACTCGCCTAGTATAAATCCACCATTTTGTTCTATATGTTTATTGCACGTGTGGTGGGGGCCCAGATTGTGGACCAGTCAGACCTCAAATCGCCGCCATTGCAAATGCGCAAACGCAGTCGCTGGATCACCCGATTTGGCTCGAATGAACTTCATCGGCTCTCGCTCATCTTGGGGGGCGGGAACTATGTACACTCTCTCAGATTGCGTCTGCGCATGTCCAAATGTTAGTCGAACTGACTACTTGTTACCTTTTCTGAGACCCTAGTGATTCAGATAGACCAACATGGGCTATTTTATTAAATGATGAATGGGAATTGGCGGAAATTGAAGGTCATTGAAAGTCCGCCCGTTCACCCGTACACTATGTTATTTTTTGCCGTCCACAACGTCAACTTTCATCGCTATCAAATCAACATCCCAACATGTACACACAGGATCCCCGCAAGCGCACCGCCCGCGCGGATCTACAAGCAACAGCCATGCACAATGACCACTTCACTCAAACGACATGCACAACCAGAAAAGAAAAATTTTCATTGGGCTTGTTTTCTCTTCTGACCCCCGAGTAGAAAAACAGACATTTCGTGTGACGGACAGATTTTTAGGATGACCCCCAGCTATAAGACATATCCATGTCAAAAAATAAAATCGACTATCTCTACTGAGCCAAGCACCTATTTCACTTGTGGATCTGAGATGGTTATTATCTTCGATCTCTAGGCAGACCACAAGGAAATCTGGTCCTTTGGCCGCACGATTGAAACAGGACAAAGTAGAATACAACCGTGTTCAAAAATGTAAATTTCTTTTAAGGAGGGCTGCAAAGGGAGATTTGGTGAAAATTCAAACTACCTAAATGTTGACAACGGAAGAATGTGCGAGCGGCGCGAGCCTCGAAGACGACTTAAAGTTTTGGTACACGAGATGCGTATACGCGATCGCGTGATTTTTAGCCGCATCGCGTAAGCGCGACTAGTGCTTACACGTAAGTTGGATTTACGCGGACCATACGTCAGAAACGGGTATCAAAGCGAGTTTTACTGGCACAGAAATAATGCACACGTCGTTGTTTACACGAGGTGCCTTTACGATTCAACAGCATGTATGCGAGTACTGAAATCATCTTTTTTCATGTGTTTGTCTTTGGATTCATCGACTCATCAACGGCGGACCCGTCGCCAGCTAACAAGTTATGCGTTGTCGTAAACCCATTTGCTGTTTTCCCGGGACGTGTATCGTATATTTAACGCGACCGACGGGCTTACACGTTTCGTGTCTTAGAACTTTTCAGACTATGAAAGCCTAACGTACAAGGTTCAAATTCGTTCCAGGGGTTACAAGTAAACTGCGGCTATTACTTTTGAACTAAGGAAGCATTTTCAACAACTTCATCACCGGAAAAACAGTCAGTGCAGAGAATCTTCCATTGCATCCGTCGTTGAGCCTTTCTCGAGGTTCCCGCTACACACATTATTACATCGTCGTCAACATCTTATTTAAATTTTGACTCGCCCGAAAAAATGACAGTGTTCCACATTTCCTGAGTCCATGTGCAATACTCCTGGGCCCATTGCACATGTTTTAGCCTGACTTTTTACGGAAAGTGTGGCTTATGGTCTGGTTTCAATGCAAGTAAACCTGCTTACCCAAGCTATTTTCCCACTTGATGAAATTTGCAAACCCGTTGCTAGAGCTAGATTCGTCCTAATGTCAAATGAAGTTTTGAAGCGGTTCCTATGACTTCAGACAAGGCAATTAAAGTTTTATGGATCTGCAGATAGTATGCCGGTAAGACATGGGGGATAAAACCCCACATAATTCTGTGGATCTACAAAGCCATCGTCAGACCTATATTTAAATACGGTGCGGTTGTGTCGTGGAAAAAGCCACAACCTTAGCCGGTAAGACCGCTCTAACGAAAATTCAAAGACATCCGTGTATGGCTATTACTGGAGCCAGGTACTCTTGCAAAACTGATGTTCCGGAGGTTCTATTTGACCTTGCACGGATGCATACATATCTTGAAGGGGAAGCACGAATGGCAGCGGTCAGACTCCGGGTCTGCAGCATAGAGATTAAGTTGAATTTAAATTAATTGAGCTGGCTGAAAAGGAGCAATCTACTCAGCACATCAACTGACTATTATGCTAAAACCGTTCGTCTCAACCACTGCTTTCAATCAGTAATATAGGACCAAGCAAGGTGCGCGGATTGCTACTACTCTCACCGATCCAACGCAATCAAATGGTTCACAAACGGCTTCAAAACAGAAGAAGGTTCCAGTGCAGGAATTTTTTGTCCTGAGTACCGAGCCTTCATTCCGATATGTAAAACGCCATCCGTGTTCCAAGCGGAAATACACCCCATCGAAGGCTGTGCTAGGCTGTGCCAAACCGCTGACTATTTAAACTGGGACATGGTAATATTTAGTGACAGTCAGGATCTCATTAAATCGCTTACGAGCTTCTCTATGAATTTTAAGCTGGTGCTATCCTGCCAGGAAGTCCCTGGGTCCCTGGTCGCTCGGAAGTCGAAAGCAATGAGCTAGCAAAGTGGCATACCGAGCCTCCAAAGCCCCTTCCATGGTCCAGAACCTTTTTGTGGAATACCACTCTGCTACTGCAGGAACCACTTAAGTGACTTGGAAAGCGCAATTATCACATACCAATATAAAGCCCTTTCTGCCCTGAGATAGGCCCGGCTGTTCATCTCGGACTAATCGCGTACTCGTACCTTGGAATTGCTGCGGATGAGCAAAAACAGAGTCAGAATGATTTGTGGAATTTTGACGAGACACTCGCGTCGGAGGTGTCTCCTTAAAACCATGCGTGTTGTACCAGAAACTAATGAGTACGAAGGTCTTGCGGAGCGACGCACAGACTGCTTCGGCATAGCATTCCCTTTGGCCGACGACATATCCTCTATTAAACCTGGCCAGATCAGTCAATTTATAGAGAAAAGTCGACTGGATCATAGTTATCTATCCAAACTGTTCGGTAGAAAGGGTTTTCGCACAATAGACGCATGGTCGCAGTGTGGTTTCAACACAACCCACGGCTCTCCCCTCTATCTATCTAAGGTTTTGTAAAGGTACGAAGCGATCTACCGCTGAGGTAGTTTTTCTTGACCGTCCAGAGTTTTTCTTCCGCTCTGTTGTGCCCACTTCCCAAAACTTCTTCCATTTCCAGGAATATCCAGTACAACACCTATTTTGCAAGTATACCTAGAATTTCTCGCGTCAAAACCAAAATATTGCTTTTGTTTTCCGCACTAAATTTTCCCGTTTTTTCACTCAGGTTGAACTCTGTTACTTATTACGGAATTATGAGTATCAGGAAATGAATTAATTTCTTTCCAAAGGGTTCCACTATTTCAAGACAGGATACACATAATTTATTATTACCTACGCCAATCAAGTATTGGCAGTCTACTTCCAAGAATCTTTGCCACAAAAGAATTAAATAGTTTGGGTCGATTTGTTTGCACAACACTGCACATGAACTACCCAGAATTTGTGTAACATCTGCAGTGGTTGGAGATAGCATAAACACAGGCGAAGACACTAACCTCTCAATCAATTCCACAGAACAGGATCAAGTGGGCATTTGAGATTCGGATTTGTAATGGCCGGTTTGGTGGGCGTCCGAAGATGCTTGTGGGGACGGAGATTTAGGTAGCATAATAACCGCCAAGGTCAGGCCATGCCATCTGGTGAAAAAAAAGGCCCCCCAACGAGCTAAGCAGGGACCTATGCTTCCTGTAGCTCAGTTCGGGAGATGTGGGCGGGGTTTTCACCGCTCGTTGTCCCTGTCTTTTACGTATTAACAAAAATTCATACAACACAAACAAGGGAGGTCAAAATGGGAAATCAAAAAAAGAAGCGATGCGGATGGAATGGTTGGCGAATGGCTCGATTGCCCTTGCGCTCGCATTAGGTTCCAGGTGTAATGGGACCCTCGGCCTCTGGTTTCGTACCACCGACAGATCCTTACTCATCAGGTTGGAAGCAGCACAACCAGACCAGAATATGATTCATTACAGATTGTTGCTACATATTTTCGGATTATTAGAACATGAAATTTCTTAATTTTTGACAATATAAGAAATACCAAATAAACAAATTTATTACTATTTTTAAAAGTCCAAAATTCAAGTATCACACGACCGAGTATGGAGACACCCTAAAATTTATCTGCTGTTTTTTCGTAAAGTCCAGCCTCTGGGAATTTTTAATACTAACAATTGTCCAACGACTGAATTTTTGAAAGTATAATTCGCATTCGTGGAAGTGATAAAAAACGAGTTTGCTTCAAAAATATTCAGCGAAAGGATCCCAAAAGGATAAAAAGAAGTCTCGCCATTTTTCATTTATCGGAGAAGTACCAAAAATGTCAGGTACTCGACGTACCTACATACTTAAAATGGCTAAAATTTGTTCAAAATAGTTCCGCTGCGCTAGACGTCATAAACTTTTTGGGAATTTTCAATGTAGGACACTTAAGAAATGAAACGGAAATTTGAAAAAAAAGAGTGCATCAGTTGTGCATTATTATTATGGATATCAAACTACATGCAGGGAATCGTGAAATATCAAAAGCTGACCGCCTAAACTGAATCCATTGAATCCATCTGTCTCCGGTATCTTGAGTTCTGTCCTATCGAAGGCGATTTGCGACCGTCAATAAAGAGTAGGACACCTTCATGACCTGAGAATAAATTGACGTTAACATTTACCAACAAAAATGTTTAAATAAAATTTCATTAACCTACCGACATAAACGTCTCTAGAGTAACCGGAATGACCTTTCCGGCAACCATTACCCTCTTTTTTTGGTTCATTTGCATAAAGATGATGGTGATTTTCTTAAATTTTGGCGACTGATCAAATATATTTGACGAATATATCGCCGTTACAATTCGATCAGCAATGACCATAAAATTGTTTGAATAATAGCAACATAGCAATATTTCCAGCACGAGGTCGACAATGAAGAAAACTATTATTGCAAACTCAATTAAGGTGGGCGGGAAAAGGATGTACTGGAAAGCTTCCATGCTAATGACTATTGAACTATATATGAATTGGACGAACATTACGTTCCCCACCGTGTTTTGGAGTATGTCGAATATTCTGCAAATGTTTGTTCAATTAACTATGTTAAAATGGAAATTGATAGGTTAAGGGTAAGTAATACCTCATAATAATTCGATGATCTTCAATAACGTCTACGAGACTTTGATAATTCTGTTCCAGTGTTTTTCGCCCGTCCCAACCAATACTTGCGATCCGGTCCAGAACAATTTCAAGATGCGAATTAAGTACGGTAAGGTACAAGGCAGCGCTCAAGTCATTCGTTAAGTTTTGAACAGCTAAAATTATGAATACAAAAAACTGACAGAAAAGTGTACCCCAATAGAAAGATTTGGAACTGCGAAAGTCGTACGGTATCCACACCTCGAAAAGTAAAATTTCGCCATTGGATAAGGATGCATTCAGCGCCACCGCAAACACGAACGATTGATAGAAAATGAGAACACACAACGTTACCTTCTTGCAGAATACAACTATATCTTCCAAAGACTTATCGTTGCCTTCCAACTCAGCCCTTTGATCCAACTTCGCAAAATGTGCGTCAATACTGACCAGTTGTACACGGGTTTTCAGAAATGTAGCAAATTTAATGAAGCACGCAATAAGGGTAACATTCATCGGTAGATTGCTCAACAACTGCTTCATGTTTTCCATATAGAAGAGCTCCACGATAAACGTCGAAAGTGTCACTATATTTACAAACACTATGGTACATAAAACCTGCAGTTTTTGAAAAACGTTGTATTTGCGCGTTTTATAAAATCCACATGTGTTCCAACAAATCCAGATGTAGTCCAAAGCCTTCTCGCTGTTCACCATTTTTGTAGGTTTGTTTGTTCTCACCCTAAATCGTTACTAAGAAGTTTTAGTACGGACTGAAAGTATCTTCAGGATATACCCATATTTATAATATCCGTCTACGCAATGAGTATTTGGTATCGTTCGCTCATGTCACTTTTTTCATTAAAAATTCATCTTCACAATATTGAGACGTCTACACGCCACTTTAATTGATATTTTAATTATGGAAACTTTATTCGGATTAGACATAATTATGTCTCTTTATGAAAGTCAAAAAATTTGTTAAGTATAATGTGATGATGCGGGGTTTACAATTTCAAAGCAATGGAACGGATTCTACATCTTACTCACTTACTCAATTGCCCTAACCTCTTGTGGGGAATAGCGCGTCAACTGTTCCATGGGGCCCATGTAATGATGCGTGGATATTGGTGATGTTCCTCATTCGGTAGGTTGCAACATTGGAAATTTGTTGACCGAATTATAGTCACAGCCAAACAAATTCCAACGCCGGCATACCAAATGAGGCGACGAGTGTCCACTCCGCTTGCTGACGTATAATCTGTGGAGTATTCGAAACCATTTGAAGGAAAGGCTTTTCAAAACTTAAGAACTAGCCAAATAGTACTTACCATCAGCGCCACAAGTCCGCAAATCCTCCTGCAAAAGTCCATTGAGTTCGATGAGAAACCATCGGCTGTCCAATTCCTGGACTTCTCGAATTTCACCAAATCCGGCCGCGGCACAACTGTCGAGATAAAAACACGGCAAATAAATATAAACACTAGAACCACTTGACAAACTCGTGACATTTCACATGTCAAATTGAACGCCAAATGTCAAAGAGTTGGGGAATGGAAAAATTTCCCATCTTTAATTTGAGGGTGTTCAATGCCTTATGCGGTTTTACAGGACAGAGTCAGGCTGGGGAACTTGAGGAAAAGTCAAGGGCGTTTCCGGCTAGGGGTTCCAGTGAACGCAGAAGGGAGTGGCCGTGAGGAAGCAGTGGAGGATTAGAGAAAGTGATATCGGCGAAAATTCTCGCAAGTAAGTCCTGGTGAGGATTAAAATCGTGATTTTTATTAACCCAAAACCGTGTTATGTGCTTTTCTGTAGCTGTTTGTGAGCTCCATGGTAGCGAAAAATTAAGGAAGAAGGAGTGAGGCAGTGCGGACCTCTGCGTTCAAATTTTCGTAAGTTCTGCCACTTTTCAAAAGGAAAAACAAAAAGAGAAAGGCAACAAGAGAAATTAAAAAAAAAAAAAAAACTAAGGAATTTAAAGAAGTCAGCTTAAGAAGCAATATAGAGGAAAAATTCAGAAAAAAAAGGGAAAAATGTAAGCCAAATTTAATTCGGGGTTAGGAATAACCCCAAAACGAGACAAGGCGTGCTAACCTGATTTCTGTCCCTAGAAGAAATATTGTTGGAAAAGGATTGTTGTTCGTATTTTCTAAGGGGGTGCTGGAGCACCCGTAAAAGATGGCCACTGTTGCCCGGCAACGACGCTCCCAGACGGGGTCCGAAGCCCCTTCTCTAGGACCACCAGCCTACTCCAAAGTGGCGTGCTCGGGTGTGAAGTAGGGAAAAATCAGCCTTTTGATTTGGGGAATTACCATCCTCTTCGCAGTGCGTTGTGCTCGATGCCGGCTTAACGTGGCCGAATAACACATAGTCGCCGGAGTGCATCCAGTGCCCCAATTGTGCCACGATATGGCACAAGGCTAGCGACACCCCCCGCAATAATTTCGTGCATTCCGTGGAAAATCAACACACTGTTCGAAAGTTCGCCGACTAATATTTGTGTTTGTTTTCGTCGTTAATATTTTTGTGTTATAGTGTAATATTTATAATATTTATAGAAATATGTATTATTAGAGCATGTTAGGTATAGTTAATAACTTAAGCCACGACTGCCCCAAATCGCCGACGCAACCTGCACCAACAACAATTAAACACATATCCTGTAGCGGCCGCCACCGGATTATTTAAAAACGTGAGTACCTCCTTAAAAATAAATATATATATATGTATATATATATAAAAAAAAGAAATATCTATTGCGATAGAAACTCAGGGTGGGTCATGTATTTGGGCGTCACAACTCGGGCTTGTAATCGGTTTATTATTCTCAATTTTGTTTGTTTGTTTTTTTTTTTGTTCGCGCGCGATATAATCGAATTCTTTATTATACATACCTTATAACAGTCATAATAAAAAAAAACTAGATATATATATAAAATACATGAATGTTTAAACGAACCGTCGTCATGTGGTAATTTGTTAAACGATGCCTGCTTGAGTCCCTTTTCTATGTAATCTCAGGCCAACGGCGGCTTTGGCAGTTGCAATGGCTTAAATCGAGGTATAACCGGATGGGACATCGTTGGAACGTCGGGGAACTAGGCACTTCAGGAAAAAAAAATGTTGAATACTCCTCTCCACTTTAACACCAGAGTAATTTTTTGCTGAAGTGTACACGATACATTTGGCAGGACCAGCGAATGTGGAAGTGTGTGGATTGTGTCCGCTACTAGTTCCCCTGTTTTTTTTCTCTCTTTCTCTGCTACTTTTTCTCTTTCGCACCTGAATGTCGGTTTTGGTGTGGCGAGTCAGCGGAGTCACAACCCCGACCATTCATCCCTCTTCCCAGACTGAGCAGCCCGCCAGCAGGTGCCGCTCCGTTTGACTCGGTTGTTTCCGGTGGAAATGACGCTTTCGCCCTTGAGCGAACCACATCATTACACCCAGTTGACGTTTCGTTGGCATAAACTGGTTGCAATTCCTGTACATCCATGGCCACGAATGTCGTCGTGGACGGGATTCTAACCCGAAACGCCGGTAGTCAAACATGAGACTGATGCCTCACACACTGCGCTACCCGTCGCCCCAGATCTAATTTCATAAAATAAAAGCAAAGAAATTTGTATGGTCTTGTTTTTGTCCAAAAATATTAAATCCACTTTTCTGACGACATTTTAATCATCACACTATGCATAAACACATTTTTGAAAAATTGTTCGAAATTTTTTTCATTCATTTGAAAAACTACCGATCTGTGCTTTTGTATGGGAGCAGTACATGGAAAGTTCCGTAAGTGTAAAACCACTTCTAAACGATGCGTCCAACGTTTGATCCAACATTGGATCCAACGTTTGAATCAAACGATTTGACAATTGAAGCGACAAATGTTTTTCTCAACGGCAACGGCAAATATTCAAAAGTTTGACGGTTTGGCCCAGTTGTCAATTAATAAATTAAATCGAAATTACTTATCACGGTGATGGTGGAGGGAAGAAGAGATAGCATCTGTTGCTGCTGCCATGGTTGTATTGTCGTGTTGCTACTTTTTAATTAAAAAAAAGAATCCGGTTTACCAAATTCGTCGTGCTTTGCAACCGAGTTTGCTTCAACGGTTCGGCTATTGTTTCGTTCAAACGTTGGACGTTCGAATTCATTTGATGCGGGTACGAAATTCGCCAACAGAGCGAGCGTCTTCCAACGCGACCGTTCGACGCTTAACATTGGAAGCTCGTAGCTCGACATTCGGCCACACGATGCTACGAACCATCAAGCGTCCAACGTTGGAAGGTGTTCGTAGCATCGTTTAGAAGCGGTTTAACCAGGAAGCTGCTAGTTTTCATCAACTCATGTCTTCGTCGAATTTTAAGAATTTCCTGGCCCGAAACAATATCAAATGAAGAGCTAAGTCGGCCTATGGGGCAGATGCCAGTCGACGAATTGATACGCAGGCGAAAATGGCAGTGGATAGGTCACACAATGTTATGTTGTTAATTGCCTTGACCTCTCCATAGGCATGGGCGCGTTAACATCTCTAGCATTTCAATGCCATGTTGACGTTTCGATAGCATATCTAGCGATCACGGCCACCGAGCGCGATAAAAGTGATAAATGTGTTGCTTTTCATGCCCTGAAATGGAACCCCATTTGCAACCAAGGCCGGCCAAGAGGGGGTCCTTGAATCACATGGCGTCGATCTGTGGCAAAAGAGTGTAGGGTGCTGGGTAGGGGATTTGGGGATTTGCGCCCCATTGCCAAAAATAGAGTACGATGGCGCGCAGGAGTAGTTGACGCACTATCCCCCACTAGGGGTTTACGCATAGTCGTAGGTAGTAGTATTTTAAAATTCTAATTAAATCAGTAGCCCAGGAAATGAATGCTGATTTGGGGGGTCTAGACAGAAATGTCGGTACCACACTAGTGAAATATGGGGTTTTGTTTGAACTGGTTAGGAGGTAAACATACTAAAAGTTCCCGATCCTACTTGGTAGTGAAAAGGGAGAGGGGATGAAAAAGGTGAATTTTTTCGGTTTTTCGCATATAACTATTTTAGAAAACCGTTGGCCGTTTAAAAAAAATAAGAAATAAAAAAATAAAGAACATTAAATTCTCCGTAGTAGTAGAACTCACATCATTTTTTCGTATCTTTTATGGTTTATAAGATGGATGCTTATCAAATGTGCTCATTTAAAAAAAAAAATATATTTTGCCTCACGTTTTTCGAAGTTTTCTTCTTTTTACCTTTTTTGAAATTCATTTCACAAAAGCCAAAAAAAAATTCTAGATAACAAAATTTCCAAGTAAATGAGTATGCTAATAAGTATTCTACCTATATATTGAACCGATCTAAAGTTAGACCAGTTTGAAAAATTGGTTTAATTGGATTAACTCGTATAACACAATCGTACATAAATGTTATTCGACAAGTGGGTAGAGTAGAGTGTGCGAAAACCGCAGACCTTAGTTTATCTTCTAATTCTTGTCTGTGGGGTGCAGATAAAGGCCTTGGAAAGAATAAAGGTACAGTGGCTCAATAAAGAAGTCGGACAAATACCTACACTCATTTCAAAAGAGAATAAACAGCCCAAGAATGCACACCAGGCAAAACCCAAATATGTATTTTTAACTGCGTATCACTTATTTATGAAAAATAAAAACATTGAAAACAACACAATTTCATCATCATCGTGGCGCGACAGCCCGACGTCGGGCCTTGGCCGCCTGGATCATTGTCCTCCAATTATCTCGGTCACGTGACCACGTCCTCCAATTATGGAAGCTCAGTAGCTGCGCGGTGTCCACACCTACTGAGCTCTCCCAACGAAATATCGGTCGTCCTCGAAGTCTCGCTCCGTCGACTCGTTCTGCATTCATTACTCTCTTTGGCATGCGATCATCGTCCATTCTTTGACATGCCCTGCCCATTGAAGTTATGGTTGTACCGGATGCGCCATCCATCTCGATCACAAACAGCCCCGAAAATTCGCCGTAGAACCTTACGTTCAAATGTGTCTAGCATGTTTCCGGAGGCTTGAGTTAGGGTCCATGCTTCGCAGCCTTGGCATAGCACTGGTCGTATAATGGTTTTGTACACACGCGGAGCTTCGTGTTTCTGTGCATATGCTTCGATTCATAACGGGGAGAATAGGGAAAAAAGTCTTATTAGCTAACTCTATCCGTCGCTTGATTTCGTCAGTTTCTTTGGCGTTCCTTGACAAGTTGCAACCCAGGTATATGAAGTCGTTCACGAACTCAATGTTGAGGTCCCTCACATTGATGCTCGGTTGTGCAGGTGTCTTTGTCGTTGATTGCATCATTATTTTAGTTTTACCCTCGTTACTATGTAGTCCAACTTCTTTGCAGCGGTATCGAGCGTATGCAGAAGTTCCGCTGCGTCGGCCAATCTTCGGGACATGATGTTGATGTCGTCGGCGTACGCTGCTAATTTTGTCGACTTGATGAGTAGCGTCTTCGTGTTGTCCATACTCATAGCCCGAATAGCGTATTCCACTGCCAGGTTGATGAGCGTCCGTGCCAGTCCATCGCCCTGTTTCAGACCAGTGCGTGTTTCAAATAGATCAGTAAATCTGTTATGGATCCTGACCTGTGAAACGGAGCTGGTCATCGCCATATTTGTCAGTCGCACTAATTTGGCCGGTATACCAAATTGCAGCATGATTTGTACAGTACTTCACGATCGACACTGTCGTTTGCCTGCTTAAAGTCGACAAAGATTTGGTAAACGTTTACGTTGTATTCCCAGCAAATCAGGAGTATCAGTTTGACCGTTAAGAGCTGATCGGTTGTGGGGTGACCAGGTCTGAAACCGCTTTGATATTCGACAATGATTCGTTCGGCGTACGGTTTTATTCTATTTTCCAGAATTTTCGTCAACATTTTATAGGACGTACAAACTAGTGAGATGCTCCTGTAATTCTCACACCGCAGTTTATCTCCCTTTTTGTGAATTGGGCCGATCATACTTCTGCACCAATCGTCTGGGATCTCCTCGTCCTCCCATACTCGCAGGAGTAACTGATGTCTGGCATTAGGTTGGCCCGCTCCACCGAATTCAGTTCAGCTGGAATCTCGTCTGAGCCCGGCGCTTTGTTTGGTTTTAGTGACGGTAACGCGAGTTCAACTTCCTCTACTGTCGGGGGTTGTATGGGTGGGTGGGCCTGAATCAACAATGTCGTTGAGAGCCTCTTGTGTGGGGATGTTAGATGGTAGGCTTAGAAGCTCTTCAAAATAAGAGACCCATCGTTCGTTTCCATCCTTGTCCTTACAAAGGCTAGTCCTGGGAGGATAGCCGTTCTTAATTGTGTTTACTAGTTTGTACGATTGTCTGGTATTCCTATTAGCTATATTTTCGTTTACATTCCGCAACTGCTTGTCAAAGTATTTACGTTTTTTACGTCTAATTATTCTATTCGATATTCGCCGTAGCTCGTCATATTTTTCTCTTCTAGCTCTGGTTCCTTGTTGAATCCATTGTCTGTAGGCCTTATTTAGGTCAAGTGAATTTTTCCATTCTTCGTCGAACCACACATTTCGCGCTCGCCGGGCTTTATATCTCACGACCTTCTCTGCGAGTTCTCTGATGGTACCCTTGAGTTCTTCCCAGAACCCATGGACACCTGTGTTGCTGATGTTGTGTAGAATAGGCGATAGTCTTTCCCGTCTTTCCTCAATGGCGGCAGTATCCGCCAGCGCCATAGCATCACTCAGAAGCTTATTAACCGCAAAGATTTTGGGAGGGCTGATTTTTGATTAGTGCACTGAGGAAATTCTACATCTGCAGGTCGTCTGTACCAAGTGATGATCTGAGTCACAGTTTGCTCCTCGATAGGAGCGTACAACCATCACACTAGACGTCCATCTCCTGCAAATGAGGACGTGATGAGTTTGGTTGACGGTATGTCCGTCTGGATATTTCCAGGTCTGCTTTTGAATGCGTTCATGGGGAGACACGTAGAGCTTACGGCTAAATTCCTACTGCAGGCGAAGTCGAAGTCGCTGGCCGTTGTCGGTACATTCTTCATGGAGACTGTGGCCTCCAGTAGTCCACCGGTGCCAACTTTCATTTCCGACTTTCGCGTTTAAGTCTCCCAGCGGTAGTTTGACGTCGTGTGTTGGATGTGCATCGAAGAGAGTCTCAAGGCGGCCATAGAACTCGTCTTTTACTGCGTCTTCTTAAACTTCAGTGGAGGCTTGCACATTGATGAGCTAGAGATTGATGAATCGAGTCTGAATGCGAATCGCACACAGCCGTTCATTTATGGGTTTGAAGTCAGTAATGTGTAGTTTGATTTGAGGTGATTGTTCAATAGAATTGCTACTCCAAACTTCTTGCGGTCCGATGGTTTGCCACTTGTAAAAATTGTGTGCGATTTCTTTTCATTGAGCTCGCTGCCAAGCCAATTTGTTTCCTGGACTACAGTTGTTTTGTGCAAATCAAATCAATTTTAAATTCCGATACCACGGACTCAAACCTGGGAATTATTAATTTAAACCAATTCAACGATATAAAAATGTATAGTATTTAAATTTTTCCAATTCAATCTATAAGGCGTATTTCAAATTATTCAAGTTACGAGGTTGACTGTTCGATAGTTTCTAAGCGAATGCAATCCGCGTACAAAATTTTCCATCTATTCTACCACATCGAATATATTCTTTGTTCCCGAATACATAATAAATTGACCGTTAAATGCGTTTTGGGGGAATGTTAATATATAACGATACTAAGCCACCTGGTAACAAATTTTGGAACAGACGATCAATTACATTTGACAATAGTCTCTTAATTTTAGGTTATGGCTGTGTTGACATAATAGTTTGTTTACAATCTGCTTCGTTCATTCGGTACAGTACGAGTAGTGTAATTGCAGGTCAACATTACAATCAGATCAGATAAGTATTAATGTAATATTCTCTAGAGTATGATTCTTTGTGCCTCTTTTCATCCGTTTCAGCGCGTCGAGTCCATCCTTCTCGGCAGAGAGAGTAATGACGAGTTCCAATGAAAAGGATGGATAAGGATGCGGAAATTCTCGTGGTTGCAGTGGTTATAGTTCCGACGGATATTTGCTGTTTTGGATGTATCTGCAACGAAGCTAGTTAGTGTCAGGTAAATATTGATGTTATTGATACTTTGTCATGTTTATTTTCAGGTCTTCGATGGGTCCTGAACCACAGTAATGCTTAGTTTGTACTTTTTGACCTGTTGAAGGATGGCCTTCTCGGCACCCGGTTTGTTCAGGGAGTGTACATTCCAGGATCCGCAAGAATAATCCGTTAGTCGTTTGCGTGGTCGTCGTTGTTGATCCGCCCAATCCGAGGCTTTTGTTTCAGGTTCCTTGACGTGGAGTGGTTTTTATAAGGACGAGTTGACAGCTGCTTCAGATGGTTTAGTAAACGTGCTGGAGTTCACACAACTATTTTGCAGGTCGAACTACACAAATTATTATATCCTACTAAACCTGAGACTCTTAGGTGTTGGTCAGCCATTCAGGCTACAGCTATCTTTTTCCAAACTGTCTTATCGCTAAGACCTGGTCATCAGCTGTTTGATACAAAGCCGTTACCAGTGGGCACCCACGCGGAGGACTGTGAAAAAGGTATTTTACCCCCTTTAAGCTGACGCACCGATAAATTCCACATTTAAAATTGGGCCAACACTAGTAAAATTTTGCTTTTACACCATAAAAAGGATACAAAAAGGATGTAGTTTTTTTCTAACAATGAGCACTTCCTCCTTCATTTTAAAACCGCTTCAAAAATTTTATTCGACATGAAACCGTATAAGAATGTGTTTCACTGAATTGGATATTTGTCAATGAATTTTGATATTATGGGACAAAAAAGAAATTATTCAGAATCTGAAATTTGCTCTATTCTTTTTTTGAGTGCATTACTAGTGCATTATTATTATTCATATAGACAACAATTTGCTAATCGTGAAATGTAAAAAGTTGAACGGCTTAACTGCAATGCATCTGTCTCCAGTATCCTGACTTTTAGTCTAACGAAGACGATTTGCGACAGTCAGTAAAGAATAGGAAACTTTCATAACCTGAAACAATACCACGAAAATGTTAAATTAATCAACAATAAAAACGTGGAAAAATTTCATTAACCTACCGACATGAACGTTTCTAAAGTAATCGGAATGATCTTTCCGGCAAACATTACCCTCCTTTGTTGGGTCATTTGCATAAAGATGATGGCAGTTTTCATATATTTTGGCGACTGATTAAATACATTTGACGAATATATCGCCGTTACAATTCGATCAGTGATGACCATGAAGTTGTTCGAATAATAGCAACATGGCAATATTTCAAGACTGACGTCCACAAAGTAAAAAACTATTAGGGCAAGTTCAGTTGAGGTGGGCGGGAAAAGAATGTACTGCAAAGCTTCCATGGTGAGAACTAGTACGCTAGTTATGAATTGGAAAAACATTGTATAACCCACTATACTTTGGAGTATGTCGAATATTCTGCAAAAGTTTATTCAGTTAGCAAAAATTTAAAGTTACAGGATTAAGCGATCATCACACCGACGCGAAAAAAAATCGTTCGGTGAATCCGTGGCGTTAAAAATTTGGCCACGGCACACCAACTTAAGAGGATACACACACTGACGCGAACTTTTAAGCGGGGTCTAAATTCACTGCAGACCAAATTTTTTCCACCTTGACGCCATGTTTTCTTGTTTGTAAGTCATTTTCTTGTTGTTTCCGAGTCGAATATTTATGCGTTTTCTTAAATATGCACATGGACCCATGAGAAACACCAAAATGCACGACGAAAAGTGATTTATTATTAAGACGCATTCAGACTCATGCCAACCAGTTGGCCAAGCTCCCACCGGGAATAGTTTGTGCACTTGCAAACGGACAAAATTTCAAATTAATTGAAATTGACACTGCGAATACACAGCATAAAATAATTGCATAAATTCTTGTGCTGGAGAATGGTTGTCGAGGCGGCCGAGGCTACGTCTATTGCTCAAGCAAATACCTAAGCTATTGTACATGCTTATCTAAATCACAAAGCAGGATCCAGGCGGCCAAGGCCCGACGTCGGGCTGTCGCGCCACGATGATGATGATGATAAAGATCCTAAAATCATCACGACACGTTCAATCTAATTTTGTTTGAAGTTGGCCGAGTAGTTTGCCTGTTTCTGAATTCGCCTTTAGAGAAGGTGAATGCGAATTTCTCCACTGCGATTTTCTTTCGCGTCGGTGCGATGATCACATAAATAGAACCTCATAATGATTCGATGATCTTCTATAGCGTCTATGAGACTTTGATAATTCTGTTCCAGTGCTTTCCGCCTGTCCCAACCAATGCTTGCAATCCGATCCAGAACGATTTCAAGATGCGAATTAAGTACGATCAGGAACATGGGCGCGGCCAAGTCATTCGTTAAGTTTTGAATAGCTAGGAATATAAAAAGAAAGTACTGGCAGAAAAACGTAGCCCAATAGCATGATTGGGAACGGCGGAAATCGTATGGTATCCACACATCGAAAAGCAAAATTTGTCCATTGGATAAGGATGCATTCAGAGCCGCCGCACTCACAATCGATTGAAATAAAATGAAAACACACAGCGTCACTTTCTTACAGAATGCAACTAAATCTTCCAAACGCTTATTTTTGCTCTCTAGCTCAGCCTTTCGATCCAGCTTTGCGAAAAGTGCGTCAATGCCGATCAAATGTGCACGCATTTTGAGAAATGTGACAAATTTCAATAAGCACGCAATAAGGGTGACATTCATCGGGAGGTTACTTAACAACTGCTTCATGTTTTCCATATAGAAAACCTGCACGATAAACGACGTAATTGACACAATATTTGGAAAAACTATTATCCATAGAATATGAAGTTTTTGAAAAACGTTGTATTCACTCGTTTTATAAAATCCAAGTGTTTTCCAACAAATCCAAATATAATCCAAAGCCTTTCCGCTATTCACCATTCTTAAAAGATTATTTGTTCTCGTCGAGAGTAGTCACGGTGAAGTTTGAAATTGAAGCTAGCAGGATTGACAGGATTAACCCCTATTTATAATATTCTGAAGAGAAAGAAAATGATATCCTGGCTCGTGTTGTTTTCTTTAAATTAAGAATTTATGTTGACGGTGGGACAATTTTGAATTGTAAATTTTAATTGATATGTGAATCAGGGTAATTAAACACGGAAGAAACATGTGTTTTACGTGCGTTAAGGGTAAAATATGAGGATTCCAAACCTAAGAAGTTCTAGTACAACTGTGAATCGATTTGGCGACATTGTTGTTGGCACCATGGGACAACGAATATTTTGTGTCGTTGAATACATCACTTCAGCCGGGACACTATAATCGAATCCCACTCGGTATAGGTCTCGACAGACCTTTTCATGAGAATGCTTTTTGGATGAATTCACCGACGAGAACAAATCTCGGACCTTATAGGCACGGCTATTCTCATTCTCATGAAAATTGAATGAAAGCAAATTTTATGAAAATATTATCATTCAATCTCATTGGGGGGCAAAAAACCTTTCCATAGTCTTCCACGTGGGCGCCCCCTGGTAACGGCAGCAGTGTGTCGACCCGCTGACGGCCAAGTCTTAGCGATAAAACAGTTTGGAAAATGGAGATAGCTGTAGCCTGAAAGGCTGACCAACACCTAAGCGTCTCAGGTTTAGTAGGATGGAATGATTTGCGTAGTTGGACCTACAACATAGTTGTGTGAACTCCAGCACGTTTATTAAACCATCTGAAGCAGCTGTTTTCCCAGGCCATCTCCTGAATGGGGTCAAGCGATGTGCTTGCATGGTACAACCATGAGTTGTATGAACTGTATGATGAGCTGGAAGTATTGAAAATCGTCAAACTACAACGACTTCAATGGGCAGGGCATGTACAAAGAATGGACGATAATCGCATGCCAAAGACAGTAATGAATGCAGAACGAGTCGACGGAGCGAGACTGCGAGGACGATCGAGATCTCGTTAGGGGAGCTCAGTAGGTGTGGACGCCGCGCAGCTACTGGGCTTCCAAAATTGGAGGACGCGGTCACGTGACCGAGATAATTGGAGGACAACGATCCAGGCGGCCAAGGCCCGACGTCGGGCTGTCGCGCCACGATGATGATAAAATGTTAATTATATCAAAGTCAGAACCGTTTGTAATAAGTTTGGTAGTTATTTTTGTACTACGGATATAACGGTTTCTTAATTTCGATTTTATCTCCAGATTATTTTTCAAAATATAGAACTAAAATGTTTTGTTCGAAATATTTATTGTCCTTTTTCTAACACAAAATAGCTGTGGTGCATTTGCACCCCACTTGGTCTTTAACGTAACTTTTCGAGGTCGGTCCTATGAAGGTTGAAAACGTCATTTTGATAAGAAATTCAATGCCACTCAAAATTATTTTCATTAATAATGGTTTGCATGATCGAATCGAAGTTGCGACATAAAGATACATAATCCACTCTTTTTCAGTGAACGATAGCAAATATTCGTAGCCAGTTAGTCAACCCTTTTCCGAAGTCTAGTTGACATTTCATCAGCATATCAAAGATTTCAGATGGTGCAGGTACGAGTAAAATGCCATGAAAAGCCTCTCTTTTGACGAAGTTCAGAGTGAGAGGATGTTTCTGAACTGGAACTCCCAGAAAATTTTAAACAAATGAAAAGCTCAATTAAGAAAATACAAAACACCTCCTCAACAATAACATTAAAACTATACGCAAGCTTCCTGGCTAATCGCTCCACAATCTAAAGAAAGTCAACAGCAATCTATTATTTCCCATCTGCACTGACGACGTCAAATCTTCATCTAAACGCTGCATTCAATCAGCGAAGCCAACCAACAAACAGGATATTAAATCCGCATCACAAGTCACCGGCAATATTATGTTTATCCTTTGGGTTATCTTTGTGTCCCGATGCATATCCTATCCAGTGTACATATTACCCCTAAGGATTTATGACGACCCGCTTAAAGAGTTATTGTTCGAATATCGATAAACTAGGAGAATCCTTTGCCTTCCTTTTGGCCTCGTATGACATGATGTCATCGTTCTTTTTATGCTCGGGCAAAATAGAATTTCTAAGGAAACGTCAATTCGATTCCATTCCACTTGCTCGCAAGGCATCTGCACTCAACACGGCGGAATGCTTAAAGTTTATTTTCATAGGTCAATTATTGGAAACTTTTATAGTCCTTTGATATTCAATGTGTAGAAGACACCATTCGACCATCCTTATGTCAGTATGTTCGTTCTCGCCGCTTGCCCGTGCCGTCAGAGGCATAAAGTGGATTTTTATGTTGGAAGTTTTGAAAGAAATTTCCGTTTCCTTTTGTGGCAAATGTAAGGTAAATATTTGCCACAAAAGGAACCAAGGAGTGCAGAGCGTAAATCGAATTGTTTGTATTTGATACCATAGCATCTGTGCCTGTAAAATGAAAGTTAGTGGTCAATTTTTATTTCGTTTGGATAAACTATGGATTTAACGACTATCTAGATTCGAATACTCGTAAAAGTATCTTGACTAAGTACCGAGAAAAAGTCAGAAGCCTTACCAACAAATGTCAAGAATGCATTTTAATTGAAGCGTTCCTTTAAAAAAAAAATAAGTAAATAATTTTAAATTTACAGGAAACACATAAGATCTAATCGACTTTAATGGGCTCTTAGAATAAATGCATAAGTCTAATCAGGCTTATTTCGTCAATGACTTTTGCAGTTTCAAATGACATATTTTGATTTTTTTTTTTTTGCATAATACAACTCTAAGTGTTTTTTTAGGGACGATTCGATTACATCCTTTTATTCGTCTCCTAGTTATTATCAAATTTCTCACAAGGAGTTTTTTTTTTGGAGAAGTCAGTCAAATTAGACACACTCCTTGCAATGTTCTTCGCTATGAGGATAAAACCCGATCTCTTATGGGACATTGACGAAATGGGAGCATCCCTATTTAATATGGCATGCTCCCATTTCCCAAACAGGCACTTCTTGGCCTACACTGGTCAATTTTCTAATAATTACTGAAAATTTAAGCGGAAAATATCGCTGTAAGTCTATAGAAAATGTAGGACTTTCTAGTAAAAATTAGTGTTCAGGAAAAGCTCAAGCTCAACCTATCACATAGCTGTACTATGTAGAGACTGCTAAACTGTGAAGTGGTTTTCGTTCCCGGTGTTTACTTTAAAGCGAGTCATTCCATAGAAAGTAGGAAATTTTTCTTTATTAAAAACATGGGGAAAAACAAATTCCGAAAAGTCGAATCAATTAAGAAAGCAAGTTGAGCCAGCCTTTCAATCTGGATCCTGTTACCCCCTTGTGGGGCATAGGACATTTCAAAACACTGACTTTCCACATCGACCTGTTCGCCGCCATCGCCTCCAACTGACTCCACGATTTGCCTATTGACTTACCCTCGACCTCAACTGATCTTCTATAGGTATTTCTAGGTCGTCTAATATAGCGACTTGCATTGATTCCCTGTGGGTTTCAATCCAGGGCGTGTTTTGCAATGTTTTCCGGCACTTTTCGAAGTGTGACCTCTCCATTGCCACTTTCGTCTTTTAATGGAAGTGTCCATCCTGTCCTGACCAGTAATGAGGTTGTCACTAGAAATGACCTCCGGGAAGTGTATGTGCAGGATGCGCCATAGACACAAAAGTTTGCAATTTAGCTGTTATCGCCCTGGTCACCTTCCAAGTTGAACAGCCATAAAGAAGCATAGATTTTACATAGATTTCGAAGACTCTGAGTTTGGTACGTCTGGAGATGCTGTGTTTGTCAGAATGGGGTAAGACTCAAAAAAGCTGCCCGAGCCTTGTACATACATCAGCATCCGCTCCACTACCTGTTATAACTACGCTTTCGCCGTCTGCCCCGAAACACAAATTTCGCTCTATCTTCCTGGATCCAAGCTCAAGTACAATACTTCGTTTTGGCAGCATTGATTTTAAGCCCCACATTGCCACTTTCGAGGTGCAGGGCATCCGTCATTTGAACTAGATGATCCGATATATTTGAGAGAAGACAAATATCGTCAGCGTAATCCAGGTGTTGAAGGTATTGAAACAGGTTCCATCTGATACCTTTGCTCTGGTGTTCATGAAGCGTACTGCAGAGTACGTCGTTAATGGAAATCAAAAACAATATAGGTGACAAAATGCCTTTTCTCACTCCGCTATGTACCTCGAAGGGATCTGAAAGCTTACCCTTGTGTAAGGCGTGACATTGGGCTCCGCTATAGGACTCCTTGATGATGGATATGATTTTATCTGGAATATCTCTCCTACTTATGTAAGGCCTTCCAGATATATTCCCAGTCAACGCTGTCAAACGCCTTCTCGAAATCGATGAACATGAGATGTAATGGGGATCTCCAATCTGCGGATTGTTCAATAATAATTTGGAGGGTGTTGATGTGGTCGCTACATGAAAAGCCCTCGCGAAAACCAGCCTGTTCATCGTTCAGTGTACGGTCAACTGTATGCTTGATCCGGTTTAGACTATTTTTGCCATCAGTTTGGAGACTGCGGGGAGGGGGCAAATTCCACGCCAATTATTACAATCCTTCAGGTTACCTTTCTTCCGGATCTGAATAATGACGCTCTTCTTCCATTCTTTAGGGAGTGTTACGGTTTCCCAAACACTCTTGGATAAGTGGAGAAGGAAGAATATCCGCAGTAGCGTTGATATCCGCCTTAAAGAATTCCACCGGAATTCCATCTATCCCCGGGGCTTTACCCGCTTCCATCGATTTAATAGCCACAGTTAATTCCTGTTTAGATGGTGGATTGGTATCAACTCTGGCTATTTGCGGAATAATTTCTACTTCTAGTGAATATGAATTCAAATGTCGAAAGGTTTTGTTAAGGACCTCAATGAAGTGCTCTCTCCACCGTCGCAGTTGGTCTTCATCAGTGACCAGTAGGGACCCGCCTTTATCTTTCACGGGATGCTCAGTTGCAAAATATTTGCCAGTTAATGGCTTGATAAGTTTGTAAAGTATTCCACTGTCACCACGGAAAGCCGCTTCCGCTGCCTTCTCCGCTAAGCATTGATGTTGTTGTTGTTCCTGAACAGAATGGTATTCAGCTCTTAGTTGATCTTTGACTGCGTCGTCAGTAGCTGAGTAAATTTGCTCTTTAATTTTCTTGCGTGCCAAAATTAGAGACCATGTAGAGTCACTAATTAATGACCTTCCACCACGCTCCATTCTGCCCGCAAAAGTCTCACCTCACAAAATAAATGAGTCCTTAGCGACGTTCCATCTATTATCAATTGAAGGAGTCTCATAGGTGGTGGTGTATTAGCTCCTTCGTGCAAGGCCAAGGGGTTTTCGTCGCTCGTTGCCCCTATGATCAACAGGTTACAGAGAATCCTGAGGCCGGCAGAGGCGCAACACTGCATTCCTTGCCGTAATTCACTCATAAACTCTGTAAGCTGCTGAGCACATGAACAATACAAAAATACAGTACTGTGTAAAGAAAAATTTTAAAGTTACTTAAGAGGACAGTCCTGGTAAACAAAAATGTATCCAGGGTTCCTCCGCGCTTCATCCGGTCACCGAAGAAGCTCCTTATGCCGGCAATTCGAAGCATTTATGGAGGCCTAACGTACCTAACGTGGCTAAACCACAAAAGACAAACACAAAGCCAGGACTGTCTTGTTAAACTTAATCTAAAAGGAAAAACTACTCTATAGGAAAAATAGGGGTGCTACAGAAGGAAGCACAGCTACTTGAAGGGAAAATACGTGAAAAAAGTGGCAAAGTCCTAGGTCTTAGAGCAAGTAGCCTTAATGTGCTTGTGAGGATACAAATCGGTGGAAGGACTAAAAAGGAACTCGATGAGGTCCTTCTTAGTCCTGTTTTTTTAACAGAATCAGGCCCACGTTGGGCGCCAAATATGTACCGGTGGGCAGTCGGAGATGCCAGTGGGGACGGAACTTAAGGAAGCATGTTGACCGCGTAGGTCGGGCCTTGCCATCTGGCGAAGAAATAAGCCCCTCAACGAGCTAGCAGCGGCCTATGCTTGCTGTAGCTCAGTTCGGAAGATGTGGGCGGGGTTTTCGCCACTCGTTGGGCCTCTTCTGTACGTATTAACAAAAATTCATAGGCCTGGGGAAGACAACACAAACAAGGGAGGTAAAAATGGGGAATAGAAAAAAATGAAGCGATAAGGTTGGAATGGTTGGCAGATGGCTCGATTGCTCTCACGCTCGTATTGGGGTCCAGGTGTAATGGGACCCTCGGCCTCTAGTTTAGGTGCTGCCATGGATCTGCCGGTGGAAGCAGCACAACCAGACCAGAATATGGTTCATTACAAAATACTACAGAATGCCCTTGCAAAATTAGGAAGGCCATTAAGGTTTGTAAACCAATGTCTGATCCTCGACCTAAATAATTATATTCCATCAATTTTTTGCACTGTCCTGCGCATAACGTCATAATTGTTTATCTATTACTCTTTTCTAGCGAAAAATTTTGTAGCATCAAAATAAGGTATAGACAGTATTTTCGATGATAAAAGTCAATTTCATATTTGTCGTTGAACGAATATAGTAGTTTAAAAGGTACAGGGTGCACAAACATTCAACAGTGTGTACGTCACTAATGCTTCTTTGATAGACTAATGCGTTCAACTCTGTTACAGACTAGTTATTGATTGTAATGCGACGTCAGGAAATGAAATCTGATCTTGTTTTAAAAAACAGTGAAAACAGCTGCCTATGCGCTCGAAAAATGACAATCAGGAAATGTTTCAACTATGAAAAACAGAAAAAAGGAAACACCAAATCTGAAACTGTTACAAAACCTGGCCTGAAGCGTTCCTGATTGTCACAACCATGAGCTTTAAAGTCTTCTTTAGTGCCATATTTTGGTTGTACGAACAAGTCTGAATTAGGACACCACTGCTTGACAGGCACTTGCCCCTACACCACTACCTTTAATAGCTTCATTCATATCTAAAACAATACGTAGGCCTTCTTTAGTTTGTCGTCATCGCAAGGAAAAACTTCATAAAATCAGCTTAAGGGCACACAATCTCGCATTCAGTCCTTTCCATCACTTGACAACCCAACGAAATGAGTGGCTAGAAAAAAAAACTCCAGCCCAAGAACAAAGACTCTCATCGTCCGGATGAAGACAAACCTGTTTTTACATCTCGGGAAAATTGTCATGATATCCCATTCTAGACATGTTTTGCTTTCCATTCTACTTAGGTGTCTTCTTGAGTTTTTTCTTTTTTTTTCCTTTAAGTCTGTTTTGGTCGCTATCCCGGCGCTTCCGTTCACTTACGTCATGCTTTCTTTTCCGACTATTGTGTCGCTTTTAAATCATCTTGTTGTGAAACAAAAGGATTTCAACTGAGAGGTTCCAGTGAAACTTCATTAACACGAGATTGTGGATTATGTCAATTCCGTATTTTTTTTCTGGGATATTTTTTTTTTCATGCTGTTTTTGATGCTTGCGGCGGTTTAGTGACCTAATGGAAGATTGTCAATCACAGTTTACGTTGGTATTTACATATGTGGGCATATTTTTTCTTATTACGTATTTTTTTTTTTAATCCGTCTTGCGTGGGAATAACCGCGGTAGTGGAGCCTTTCCCTCTCGAGCTCCTTGGCTTTCCTCGTCAACGTGACTACAGAAAGTCGTTCGTGGCGTTTCTCTTCAACACGCTCTTGCTGAGCAACTCCCAAATTGGTAGCTCATCTGCCCGAGTCGCTGAGGATTTTGAGAAATTCAACTCTCTCGCGCCGCCGCGACTCGTCTCGAACTCGAGATATCCATATCCACATTATGAATAGGGCGAATCTTCGCCACGGTGGTGCCGGATCCCATACCACCGTGGCCAGGATAACGACATATTCAAACTTTTTACAATGTGATTGGATATCCATCGGAACTCTGTTGTCCATTGTAGCTTAGGGAGACCAGCATGGGCGCCACGCATTTCTGAAAACAACAACTGAACAAACTCTTCAGAGCGGCCCGAAAAGCGAAGAGGCGTGCCCCGATGACGGGAGCCACGACCCCACAACCCCTACACAAATTTTTGACCACAGCATTGATTCGGTGTATCTTTAATCTTCTCTTGAGTAAAAGTAAAGGATAGTAGGGATTATTTCCAAAAAAAAAACTGTCCGGGATTGTCAAAGCTCACAAGACGACGCAATACTGTTACAAATATAAAAAATTAAAAAAAAAATACATTTTTGAAAAGGTTGTATCAGGAAAAGTATTGTGTTTGCGGAAACCAATTGTAATGAACACCTTTTTTTTGCCTTCGCGCGCATCCATCACTTGGTGTCAACTTCATGTTGGCTCAGTGATGAGTCACGCGCGTTGACAGCCGTCAAATCGGCAGTTGCGAATCACCCGCCAACGACATTGGCCAGGGTTTGTGCGCGCCGACGCAAAAATAGAAAGAAAAAAGATTGAACGGGCATTAAAAAGATTTGTTCGCTATTCGCGGTGGAAGGCAGCTGCACTCGTAAAGCTTGTGTCTAATGTCGGCACATGAGTTGAGTTGTTGCATAAATTGGGCAGAGTGTCTATTTGGAAGCGCATTATTGTGTTGCGGTTACGTAGTTGTGAGAAAGGGTTGAGCCCGACGTCTTTACGGGATCGGTGACCGGCAACCTAAGCCTGACAACATGGACGTAGACAGACGTCGAAAGTGTCATTCTGGAATCCGTGTTACTGGATTGCTTTTTTTATTCGGCTGCGTCCGTGCCGCGTTTCGTGGCAAAGCGACGTATCAGTGCGCTGGTTTATTTACATGCAGTTGGCGTTGGATTTGCAGTTTATCAGCTGAGCTATGGAATGGATAAAAATTCAGACTAGATCAGTGTTACCGCCTCCCTTCAGGAGAAACAAATTTTGCATTATTCATACCGGGCTTTCGAGTCGAGTTAGATTCGTTTTTTTTTATTATTTGCTTGCATTTGGCTTCATTTTCCTCATTTTTTTTGTGGTTGAATTTCTTAGTTTCTCTTGTTTTTGCGTTTATAAATAATTTAGTTATTATAGCTACTCCGGTTCAGCGGTGGCCACAGCGGATCTGGGGTAAGTGTGCTTAATAATTATTGATTATTAATCAAATATTACACATGGTATATCAGTTTTTTTTATACAAATATCTAATTTCCTTACAATTCATTTTTCTTTTCCCATATTAGTTCTGATGTAAATTTTCGGTTATATATTTTTATTATGGTCTTTTTAGTTGTCTTTCGGGTTTTTCCTAATGAATAAATAATTTTGTAATGTTTTGAATTTAGAAAAGTGGATTTTCCTTTGAGGAACCCCCTACTCCCCCGATCAGGTTGTTGAAGAGATGAGGTGAAGGCCTCATCTCTTGTTCCGCTTTGAGAGGTCCCTACATTTTTGCCGGCCAAGGGACCTCATTGGTTGGGTTTCTATGTCATGGGTTTAGAGGCCAAGGGTCCTCAACATTTGGGCCCGGAGCGTGTGGAATGAGCCGGTCGACGGTCATTGACTGCATTTTTGTTATTAGCTTTCTCGGTCTGTGACTCAGAATTTTTGTTGTATTGTCTACCCCCAAGGCACATGATATATGTTATCCTTGTAATGTCTGGGGCAACGAGCGGGCAAAAACCCCGCCAACATCTCCCGAACTGAGCTGGAAAAAGCATGTGCCCCCACTCAGCTCGTTGAGGAGCATTCGCTTCTAGCGTCGCCGGACTTTCACGGTCAACTTCGGCAAACTTTCGGCTCCGTCCCCAAAACACCATCTGGTAAATTTTTAATTAATTTTCAAGCGCAATTATCCTGCTAATTAATTTCAGCAAAAGTCAAATATTAACTTAACAATTATCATAATAATTGTCAATCGATTTGCAAACGGCATTCTGAAATATTCATAGGCTTTCATTAAGTTGCTTCATATATCGCATCTTCTTAATAATTAATCATCCTACCAGGCATATAAAAAGGAGACCTTCTCTCCAGTTTGCAGTTCATTCTCAGTCAGTTCGCTAAAGTACTAGCAATGAATAGAAAATCATCGAAAAGTAAAGTGAACACGAGTGCTTTCCCGAACTATTTGTGGGTTTTTTGGGAAATGTTCGGATTTTAAACAAATCAGGACTCTTCCGGTTTTCAAAAATGTTATTTGGTGGTTAACATAATTATAATCAACATACTGACATAGGCTACATTCATTCTCGAATTGTTTTTCGAAAACGACATAAAGCTACTCTTGAACACTCTATAGGTACTGGTTGCTTTCACTTTTTTGTGTTCCACTCTGAAATTTTGTATTATGCTGAAAATGGGTCGACGGATTATCGGAATCAAAGACCTTTTCGCTGAGTTAGATAAGCAAAAGAAGACTGGTAATCAGGAGCATCGTATAAGGATGGCGGTTAGATTTTCTAAGCATTTCTATATTCGTATTCGTACTCTATTCTTCAGTTGCTGTGGCGAACAACTGGCGGCAAACACGGCTCTTCACCTTCGTGAGATGGGCCAGCGGCGCGCGCTGAGTGTCACACACTCCACTATAATGGACAACCTGAATCTCCCAAGGGAGACAGACTATATTTTTCCAAAATACCAATTAGATTAAGACTACACTAGTCCGGGAGACGCGATCTCGACCACCGAACCCATGGCAATCTATACAGCTGGCTCAAAGACCGTGGACGGGGTTGGGATAGGCATATACTCGGAGGGAGTGGGGATTAACATATCACTCCGTCTCCCCGACTTTTTCAGTATCCTACAGGTGGAGGTTTCGGCTTTCTCGGAAGCTCTGTCCTGAATAGGCGGTTATGCCACTACTGCGAGGGACATATTATTTACACGGAGAGCCAGGCGGCGATTCGCCCACTCGAATCCGTCTAAGTATGCTGTGATACATCGCGGCAGCCCCCTAAGCTAATCCGTCTTATTGTGAGAATTATTACTCCTGCATTGTCACACCACGGACCCAGTCGTAGCCAATGTGGGTTGTGAAATATCCTGACAGCCATTTAGCTTGACGTCACCTACTGAAAACCATAATTATTTTGAAAATAAAAAGACAATAATTCTGATTAATAATTTTTTTTTAAATTCAATATTCTGGTATTTATACTTGATCCCCTAGCCATCTTGATTTATTCAATCACCATTAAAACACAATTAATACTTCTAAAAAATCAATCTACTTTCTAACAATTTAATTTGATTTGTCGGTCGTGCGTGTATTTGAATACTTAATAATTTATACAAAACCGACAAGGCTAGTTTACAGCGCTAAATTATCTAAACACACAACTTTAATACCAAATTGGATAATTAGAGTATAATTACCGTTCTACGCTAATCCTTCCACTTTGTTTAATGAGTATAGGCATGAAAGTAATTACGAATATCAACTTTTGAAAATAATTTCCAATTGATAATTGAAATAATTACTATTTTATTCGGAGTCATAGAAAATTGGTACTTAATTCTCATTTAAGCCTAGTACAAAGGTCTGTACTGTACTGGGCCAAATCTGACACGTGTCTATTTTTGAATTTGTGTATTTTTCACAAATACATTTAATTTGGATTTACATCAAACCATTTACATTTGTGAAAAGTCGTCATAAATTCAAAACTTGGCATTTATGGGTTAGAATTGGCCGCTGTAAAAACCACCGCTGCAAACAAATGCAGGGATGAGAAAAACGCATATTGGCGAAACGACATTTTGGCGATAAAATTGGGGAAATAGAGGAATAAATAGAATGGAACGGGTGGAAAAAAAGATACAAAGTATCTACGCTGCATGCAGATACATCGGAACATGGATATGTCTATGACTACCGACTGCGTGGAACCTGTTGTGTTGAAGATATCGACGTAAGTTTTATAAAGATCCCAGTACAAGTGGTTCAACCGTTTAATTAAAAAAACAGATCCCAGTATAGTTCATCATTCGAAAAAACACGTCCCACGCTTTCGGTAGGCATAAGACATATCCATGTACCCATGTATCTGGTGGCAGTGTGGATACTCGTCATAAATTCTGCTTTGCTTTGTCCTGTCCGCTTGGGCTCCTTTCTCTCGCGGGATCGTTTCGTTTTCGTTTGCATCGCGTGTGTGCAATATTCACCTCCTCTCGTGCACCCTGTTCCATCTACCTGTTCCATCTACCCGTTCGGTACAGTTTGCAGACTGCAGCCTATCGACATTTCTCTGAGTACGTTTCTGCTAATCGCAATCACGCTTCCCACCATCTTTTCCCAATCGGACGTGTATTCTGTTTGTGTATCTATTGCAAAATCGCTCCCACACTATCCGCCTCATCCCGCCCCTTTAATCAACAGTCCGGGTCCGGCACACACAATCCGTTTCTCAAGTAACGCGTGCGACTCTATGCGATTGTGTCCGGCAAACAGAAAGGGAAACTAACAAAAGTAAACAAAACATTCCAACACACGCACAAAGAGAATGCACAAGAAAAATTTTGGAATTTTTGCAGAAGGGGGGGTGGGCATTTGATCTTCTGCAGACCTCTGAATGTACATCATGTCACGATGAGCTGCCCGGAACTATAACATCCTGCGACGAATATTTCTCTATTTCAGGGCTTGGGAGATTTTAACTCGCGCAGTACGAATCCGCCATTTTGTTTTATGATATGTTTATTGCATGTGTGGTGGGGGCCCACATTGTGGGCCAGTCAGACCTCAAATCGCCGCCATTGCAAATGCACCACTATTTGGATAGAATGAACTTCATCCGCGATGGCTCTCGCTCTCTATCTTCGGGGGCGGGAACTATGTAATGTACACACTCTCAAATTGCGTCTGCGCATGTCCAAATGTTAGTCGAACTGACTACTTGCTACTTTTTCTGGGACCCTATTCATTCAGATATGTAGTACAACGCGCGCTATTTTATTTGTTTGGATTCCAGCCATTTTGAACAGTTTGGAATTTTTGCGAAAGGGGGGGGGGCAATTGATCTTCTGCAGACCTCTGAATGTACATCATAACATATAACATCCTGCGACGAATATTTCTTTATTTCGGGACTTGAGAGATTCTAACTCGCCTAGTATAAATCCGCCATTTTGTTCAATATGTTTATTGCACGTGTGGTGGGGGCCCACATTGTGGACCAGTCAGACCTCAAATCGCCGCCATTGCAAATGCACAAACGCAGTCGCTGGATCATCCGATTTGGCTCGAATGAACTTCATCCGCTCTCGCTCATCTTCGGGGGGCGGGAACTATGTACACTCTCTCAAATTGCGTCTGCGCATGTCCAAATGTTAGTCGAACTGACTACTTGCTACCTTTCCTGGGACCCTATTGATTCAGATAGTACAACACGGGCTATTTTATTAAATGATGAATGGGAATTGGCGGAAACTGAAGGTCATTGAAAGTCCGCCCGTTCACCCGTACACTATGTTATTTCTTGCCGTCCACAACGTCAACCTTTATCGCAATCAAATCAACATCCCAACATGTACACACAGGATCCCCGCAAGCGCACCGCCCGCGCGGATCTACAAGCAACAGCCATGCACAATGACCACTTCACTCAAACGACATGCACAACCAGAAAAGAAAAATTTTCAATGGGCTTGTTTCCTCTTCTGACCCCCGAGTAGAAAAACAGACATTTCGTGTGACGGACAGATTTTTAGGATGACCCCCAGCTATAAGACATATCCATGTCAAAAAGGGGAGTCGAGTTCGACACGCCGCCAAACACGGTGGGGCATTGCGGAATATCGCGAATAAATAAGAGGCGTTCGGTTGCCTTTTTGTTTTGTCTTTTTTTCGGAAGTAAGATAAAAGGTGGACGCGAAAAATTTTTCTAGAGCTATAAAGTGTTCAATTGATAGTTCGTTTTCAACATAAACGAGTTCACGTCACCTGGTCTCAATTATAGGCCGCAAAGCAAAGAAGAAAAAAAAGATTTTGCCAAAAAAAATCTGTGACAGAAAGGCGACTTAAAGGTTGTAAATGGGAGGATTTTGCGCCCTTGCACCCCGTGAGGAAGCCGCCATAAAGTGCTTTGTGCTCAACTCCTAAAGCGTTCCGTATTTAAGTGTACGACCGAAAAATTTTTTTTTTTTGTTCACTGAGTGTGGGAAACTGCCCATCAATATCGTATCAACAGGCAGCCGAGCCTCAGCGAGCGCCGCTGTCCAGTTTATCTCACCCATGTCGTCCGTCGTTATCGTCATGGTTGTTAATACTTTTCTTTACGAAAAGCCGGAAATCTGAAAATGTTATGCATACAGAGAGTGCCAACATAAATGATCTGTAATTCAGTGCGAAAGTTTTGAAAACTCCACCTGTGCCGATACTCATTAACCTAAAAAAACACCATTGCTCGCCCACCCCTAGTGACCTCTGCAGTGCCTGTAATGTTCCCAAGGAACAGGTTTACCTTTCGATACGATGTTTGTTACGTGGCTAGTACAGCGATTTCATTTTTGAAAATGACGTAGCGATAGTCCCAGCACAGTGTGTGTGAAAAGAGTCATTGAATTTCCCCGCACAGTGCTTGCTAAAGCAAATCTTAGTGCAAGATAAAAATAACTTTTTTTTTTAACTGTTTGACGGTCGCAACGTTGGAAGTCCACGGAGTTAAAATATCCGGTATATACCTCATCAACAGCATGGCAGCAACAGCCGTATCGAGTTCCTGTTTTAGAACATCCAGCGAATTATTGTTATTATTTAGTGTTTTTTACCACTGCTTTCGTTCATTTTGATTATTTTTTTGTTAGTTGATAAAATTGTTCATATCTTTTTTTGAAAATTTTTGGATCCTAATTCGCGATAGCCATCGAGGATGCGGGGTAAGTTATTATGTTTGGCGTGTTTTTGTCTTTATTTTCCGATATTTTTCTTACCAATTCAATTAGTTAATTGTTTAATTTACTTTTCCTGTAATGGCGGTGATCCCTTAATTTTGTAGACAGAAACGACTTACTTTTTCTTGTAAAAAAAAAATTAGCGGAGAATAATAATGTGCACTTTACTATAAACATCTGCATTTCCCTTCGAGGAATACTCTTTCAGGTTGCTGGACTATCTGAGGTGAAAGGCCTCCTCTCTGGTTCTCTGTGGGAGGCTCCGAAATTTATCTATTTTCGGCCATGGGGCCTCAGGTTTGGTCTCTTTTTTCAGCGGATTAAGAAGGCCGGGGTCCATCGCCATCGGGGCCCCTTAGCAATTAAATTTGGCACCCGAGCTGGCTGACGCCACTCTTCCTCCTTTCCCCCAATTTGTATCCCTACGTCGTTTTGTCTCTCGCCAGGCATGAGATCCCTTGTAATATGTGTGGACAGGGGCAGTGAGCGGCGAAACCCAGCCCATTTCTCCAAACCTGAGCTACAGCATGCTTGTGCCGTCGCTTAGCTCACTGAAGAGCCAATTTTGATAGCTGTCACTTCCAGACCTTAACGGTTAAAATGGCTCCATCCCCATCTTTCGTCCGTTACAGCTCGCCTGTTCGAGCGAGATCCTATTTAACCCTAGTCGTGCCGACACGGGTACAGGTGTACCTTTTAGAGTTTAAAGTGTCATGTCTTCAAGATTTTCAAAGCAAATAGCTTGGTTCTTCCTGACATCCTTTATTAGACGGTTTTGAACTATTTCAACTAGTTTTTGAATTTTTGAATCGGTTGTCTTTAAATAAAATAAAAAAAAAATTAAAATGATGGTATACCAATTTTACCGGCACGGGTGCACCTGTACCCATTCGTTATTATTATTTTATTACCCGTGGAATTTTCGATCGTTGGGTTATGTTTGTTATAGCTAATTCATGCGAAAGGACTTTCAAAAACTTTCGGCGGTGATCTTTTGTGGAATCAGAGTGCAGTTCTTGGAATACGATCGAAGCAGCAAGAGCCATTACGTCTATCATATTGAAAAATACAGCCAGTGGCCAGCGATTGGTTTTAAGTTTAGTGGTGTAATTACGCAACATCCGGTCCATTATGTCAACGCCTCCTTTCGTTTGATTGTAATAGTCAATCATTTTCTCCTTTTCCTCCTCCTTCTCCGCCTCCTTTTCCATTCTAGCGGTAATCAGAAGTTGGGTACAGGTGTACCCGTGTCGGTAGAAACAGGAATAAACTTTTGTTGGTACGACTAGGGTTAAAAACTGTCAAAACTGTCGAAAATTTCGTTCTCCCGAAAAAATTCACAACTCCGATACGCAAATATTTCAGACGAAACCGAATACCTAGATAAAATTATCCACACCCTTGTGAGCAATTTCCAAGCGGAAACAATTCCCTTGCATTTTAGAAGGGCAAGATTTTCGCACAAGAAGGTTAGTACCAGGCTTTATTTCAAAAAGTTAGGTCTCTTTAAAAGTTTATAGAAAAGATACAATTTAAGTTTATTTAATAGTTAAAGTGAAAGCAAGTGAAAGCCCTTCAAATATATTCATTAATAATTTCAGCTTCTTCTCAGAACTTATGCCCGAGAAGCGTGGAAATAAATCACAATTACCGAAAGTTAAAAAAAATGTATCTTCCATAAATATCTTAAAATTTACCTAACCAAACATTGTCCTTAAATTTCATTCGAATTGCACCCATCCTGCCATTGTAACCCATAAACTGCTAATAAAACAACACCAAAAATGCTTTAAGTCTTTCTAACTTTATCTCCTTCATTCCGGGTCCTTACAAAAGCGAATGAATAAAGTGGACGTTAATGTAAATCCTTTTATGCGAAACTTTTGTTGCGGTTTCATCAAAATAAACTTTGTCTTGTTTTGTAAAGAGTTTCCGGATATTTGGTATGGAGGTCAACTGTTCCTTGCCAATATACGCTTTAGTTATAGATACAGTCCGCCTGTTCTCTAGACGTATGCACATCGTACAGCAGACTTCACTTTTCATTCGCCTTGTCCCCGAGTCCTTTTTTTGAACTTTAACATGAAGAGTTAACAATAAAAGTGAATTTAAATGGAAAATTCTTCTCATATACAAGTGGCGAAGCAGGAGATGATACACAGTCTACATTTTTTGGGATATAATTAAAACCTCTTTAAGATTCTTTAAATATCTCGTCTATATAAGTGTAATGAAAAGGATGAGATAGGATCTAGGGTTCAAAGATGCTTGAAAGATATGAGATAAAGTGTTGCGAAGTATAGTGATAGGGAACAGTTCAAGTGGAGAAAGTCGTGTGTGTGCGTAAAGAGAGAAAGAATGTTAAGCCAACCGACGGATTATAGTTAATTCGATTTTGTATGTGTTTTGAAGTGATAAAAAAGGTCGGATCCTAGGCTTATGAGTTGGGCTTTAAATAAGTTTTATAAATATACGTACATCATATGAATTGCTATTTAGGAAAATGGTAAGTCACAAATATGTTGTGAATTCCAAAGATATACCATCCAGGTCACGTCGTGAAGTGTTGTTATCGGCTAGAAATCATATTTTTAGATGAAAGGAACAAGTTTGAGGTGTCAGAGTCAATTGACAGTAAGGTTGCGATGCAATTTTCTCCTTAAAAAAAACTTTCTTAAGTATTTTAGTTCACTGACCTACAAATTAACTGAAGCGATAGGACTAATGGTAAAAACTGCAAGTGAAAATTTCACGACGGTCAACCGCCAAATCTCTGCTGGTCATCGTGCGTCTATCGCCAGTCCGAAGTTTAGGGCGGCCGAAAAAACATGGCATGATACTGGGGGGAGGACCAGTAGCTTAGTGGGTAGAGGCGTCAGTTTCGAATCTAACTACGGTCGTCACGGGCTCATCTCCCGTCCACGACTTCGTGTCAATGGATGTTTGTGTTGTTTTCCCCATCTCCCGACTTGACACTGGTAGGCGGCTAAATGGGAGTAGGTGGTAGCTGGCAACCTGCATCGTCTGAAACTGGTTTATGCCAACGAAACTCCAACAGGTATAAGAGGCTTAGAACTCCACATGGAATAGTTGACGCACTATGCTCTACTAGGGGTTTGGGTAAATGAGTAGTAATAGTATGAACAACAGGCGGCCTGCAGTCCAATTGTAGACAAGTGACTTAATTGATATTGTGGCGGCCTGAATTGACGACAATCTCAAATGACAACTCACTTTCAGTTTGAGCCGACCTGCAGTTCACAATTCTTCTTAAGGCCGATAGGTGAGTGGTCTAGTGCGATTATCTTCAGTAAAGCTGTGAGGTTACTGTCAGCATTGACGCAGATTGCCATGTAAAATTGTTTTAAATAAAAATCAAGCTTCTTTTTCTTCTTCCTTGCCCTTTCATACCACTCTGCGGCTTCGCGTTGCTCTGCCCGTGGTGTTGGCACTTCGCCCATTCTGGCGGTATAATCTCAGCTTCCTTCTGCAGGCTGCTCGGTTTTGGATTATATCATCGCCAAGATTAACGCGTTGTTGTTGCTTTTTCATCTGATCGATCATAGATCCCCGTGTTTTTCCGTCTGCCTCGGCGTTTGCAGCAAATGGAACATTCATTGATAGCGCTTTCATGACAGGGTTCTCAGGCGGACGCCTTTGAACGTGGCAATACTAATCCATACGACGATCTTCGACCTTTTCAGTGATCGGTTGCTCAACAAACAAGCTGCCTCGGATGTGGATACTTTTGATACGAACCTTTTTGGTCGCACCGGCTGACATCCGAAGCATTTTCATCTCAGTCGCAGTCATTTTACTTTCGTATGTCTTATACATAGTCCAGCATTCTGACGCATACATGAGTGCGGTACGTACGACCGTTTTGTACAACTTGCCCTTAAGCTTTCGTGGCATCTTGTCGCACTCTAGAGTTTTCTCGCCACTTCATCCAACCGACACTGATGCGATGTTTGATGTCATCATCGCAGGTAGCTTCCTTGTTGACCATCGAGCCCAGGTAGTTGAACCTTGTACACGACTTCAGCTGCTCTCCTTTAATGTAGATATCTGGTATCGGTCTCTCAGGATCTGAGAAAGGACAGCACAGATACTCAGTCTTTGGTATGGTAATTCTCAGTCCATAATCCTCCAGTATCTTACACCACTTATTCAGTGCAGCCTGCAAAGCAACGATGTCTTTGCTACCTAGGACATTGTCATCGGCGAAGAGAAGGGATATTTCCAGGCCGCCAGAAATGAGTGTTAGTAAATAGAGCACGATGATGTTGAAGAGCAAATACACTGTAATACACAATACACTGCCGTCTATTGTAATTTACGCTTATAGATAATTGGTAGCATATACAGCCATTTTGTATTCATAGTACCTCGTCACAAGCAATTTCTCAGTTACTTTCTCTTCTGACCGGACAGCACCTGAGCTGTTTTGCCTTTTTCAATAAAATGTTTTCAAAGTTACATCCTGCAAATATAATCCAATTAAAAGTAGATCGATTAGCGCTTTCCGTTGAAAACTGCTAACATTCGACGAGTACTGGGGTGAGGAAATTCGTCCCCCTCTTTTCCACGTAATGAGGTCTCCTATAATTATTAGCGGTCTATGCATACTGTGGCATGTGTAACAGTAATATCACGGCTTTTCCTGGCATGTCGTAGAAGACAACTAAAAGGAGAGGATGTGTATGCCAGCAACTTGCATCATAATATTCGCAAATGGCTTCTTTGAGCTGTTCAGGTTTTTGTTTGATTGAATTTCGACGTTCGTTCATTTCTTACATATAGTCTGCGACAATAGATTATGAGCTGCCTGGCAATAGTTTAAGTTTATTTGCAAAAACTTAATCTACGGATTTTTTAGCTACCTCTCTATATGCAGGGCACTTTGCGCTCAGTCTTCTCTTTTAGTTTCACTGCACAACACACAGTTTATTCCCTCGTCACATGATTCGAAATTACGGCCTTTGTTTCTGCATTTAAAGGCCGAAATACATGTAGACGTGGACGGTTGTGGGCGAACGGCAATTTTCGATTGATCAACTTTTTGATCAATTATTCTCATTCGCACAGTCAATTTTGCGCACACAACGTTTGATTTTTTTTTCATATTATGCAAATTCCAGAACAGGCAGTACTTGTTAAGTAAAGCTTACAAATTTCACTGCTCTCCGCGAAAACCCGACGAACACGAAATATGCATAAATTATTCTGGATATGTACGACGATGATCCCCCAAGAAATTTTCCCATGAGCAACAGTGAATATCTCATCAGTGGGTGGGAAATGCATGCACAATGCTCTGAAATGTTCGCCTCAGCAATGCCGTGTAACTGCTCGTTGGCTAAAGCCGGCCCTGTGAACTAATATCGAAAGGTAGTTCAGCAGGGAAACTTGAAAAAGGAGAGATTGTAAAAATCCGATGAAACCGATGATGTGGATACAGATACAGCAGCTTATCATTATGGTTTTTTTTAGAAAATTCCAGCATCACCTATAAAAAAGTTGAACCAACTGTAGAAGAAGGCAGCAAACAATGACTTTGCTTTACAATAGAACCTATGATTAAGCCTGTAAATGATTGAATCGTTTTATCTAAAGAACATTTTACAAACACAGGCATTTTATTAGATTTGTTTAAAAATCGAGCCATTTATTAATTGCTACAACTGAATATTGAGTAGGGTTTTCAAATTATAATTCAACTACCATACAAACTCCACACATATCTCATCGTTCCCAAACACCAACATATTGTCCCATTCAGCCAAATAAATTGTTTGGAATTTCAGCATTTCATTCCCCTTCTACTCATCGCAAGGAAATTCGAACTTAACATTTAACCACAATAATATTTAAGCGTTACAGACAGGTCGTCTTCAAAATGTAAAATATATCATCATCGTCTCAGCCTAATCCTATCCTCATCATCATCTTCGTTTTCATCTTCATTGCCTCCTTGTTGTAAACGATAAGAGCGACAACGAAATGTCACTTTGAAAGCATACGAAATTCGCATCACGTTCATTTCTAACTTTTGTCGTTTTCCCCGACTCCGGAACAAGCGGCCTACTTAAAGCCTCTCCTGTGGCTCTTTTTAATGCCATCTGCTGAATCTGTCTGCAATCTTCACAGCGATAGAATCGAAAGCTACCTACGTCACAGTAAAGCGACCACGATGACTTCTCATCCTTTCATCGTTTTATTATTTTTTTCTTTAATCTTCACTGTTTTAATTAATTCTTGTTGTTGCTGTCACCGAAAATTTGATAAAATGTCCTGACCATTTTATTTTGCGTCCTTTCCTGTCGTGTTGTGTCATGTTGCGAAGCGCGCTATCTTTGTGCTATCAGATTGATTAAGTGCTTCCATGCTTTGACGAACAAGGTGCAATGGATAATAAAGGACACAGGCGATGGAACAAATAAGTGACTAAAGGAAAGCTTTAATTAAAAGTTATTAGGAGTGTGGCGAAAGGTGGTGAAAGAGGCACTCATACTTTGAATAATTATTAGTTGACTCTTCGCGGCTTAGGAGATTATATTCTGGGTGGATGTAGATAACCCCATTTATTAGGGTGGGGTTTGTCTCACCTGAGTACAACTAATATTGGATTAAGGGTTGAAGTCACCTCTGGGAATGCTGTGGCCAATTCATTCCGAAGAGTCACCACCGTCGTCCACATTTAAATGATCAGCTACAACATAATGGCATTTCCTAAAAAAGCGAATGTACTAACAGCGGATAGCCCGCCTGGATTCGTCGACAGAAATCATCCAACAACCCCAACACAACGAGAAACACCAGACACACTGCTGAAGGATTCCGTCAATTATGCCCCACGGACATGCCAAAACCGCAGTCCCATATGGCGGCTAAAGAGAAATTGGCTTCAAATCCACTTGAATCCGCGAAAGCTTCTCATTTTGTTGATATCATTCAGATAAAAAAAAGTAATTTAATTAAAACCCGCCTCATTCGTTTTTTTTAGGATATGCAAAAAGAAAAGCGTCGTCTGCACTGGGCTGAGATATTATCGATATGGAATGAAAATTGATTTAAATTCTGTTTTTCTAGAGAGTGAATTTGCCGACCGACAATGGAAATTGCCAGGACACGAGCAGAGCCTTATGAAACTTGTACTTGACTTTGGGAAATCTTGCAACACACTGAACTTGACTTGTCGAAGCGTCGTTGAAGTGAAAATTCGCGATAGACGGATTCTAGTGACTAGCCCTGACTTGTGTCGAATATGCTTTTACTCCCCAGCTGGTATAAGAGTTTTTCATGGCAGTTTCCCCTAGGAAATTTCCCCTGCATGAATGTACTTTGACACTGAATGCCGGGTATGCTGGACTTTTTCTCGAAGCGAGAGTAATATGATACCTTTCAGGGAAATACTTGCATCTTCCTTAAAGTGGAGCTATTCAATTGCCCGAAAATTAGAAGTAGGGTGGGAAATTGCTCTGTTTCTAAACGTGCGTCTATTTGTTTTTTGTTTACTCAGTTTCGGGCAAAGAAGGTGCGCTCCTTCTCTCTATGTGAGATAATTGATGATATTGAAGATGTTCTTTTTTTTTTCTTTTTTTTTTCTGGGGGGTTAGAAATAAAATGTGTTTCCATTTGGAGTTTAAATTTATGTAGGTTATATTTGTCACTATCTGAGTTATACAGTGAAATTATGCTCGCTCCTCAAACCAATGATCGGATTAGCATATCTTTAATTGGGGTTAATCAATTGGAAAAAATTAACTCCAATAAAAAAAACTGTTTAAATTTAACAAACTCCTTAGAACCCTAATCAGTTTTTCAGAAGCTTCTTACTGGAACCTTTATCTCCACTTCCATTTGTTTGCCCCTCCACAAATAAAGTAGAACGAGTTGGAAAAAACTTTTACGACGGCTTTTAATCTTTCTTTGTGATGTCATTGAAATGAATCAATTAGAAAGCATCTCATGATTGAAAACCCCAATTCATTATTGACAAAGGCGTCAGGTTTCCTTATTCTAATCAATGACACGCTTGGACGGAGCTCTGCACAATATCTGCGGCTACGACATTAAGCAGTCTTCGGTAAAAACCAGAAAAAAAAATAAAATTAACGAGGAGGTTTGAGCCAAGCACTTAATGATGCTACCTTACGAATTAAATCCAAATTTCTTTGGAATTATCTCAGACGGGTTGATTAACCAAATTTACCCTTTCGGATTCATTCCAACTTTTCATTTATTCTTTATTGGTCGCGTCCATCTCAATTTTTTTTTTGCTATGCTGTCAGGATTCAATTTGCTCGTGTCTTTTAATATCCTTCCGGATTCGGTCGGGATAAAGTCGAGTAGTCTGATTAAGGGAGAGACAAAAAGAAAAACATCCTTCCATGCCAGCCAGTTAATCATATCAAGTGAAGAAGATTTGAGCCTCTGGACAAGTACAAGTTCCTTCAATTGCATTCTGCTTCGCATTCATATCCAAGAAAAACATGAATCCTTTAATCGTTACCGGTCGTTAGTGAAGTCTGTCTTGATCCATTTTCGTTCTGCATAGCTCGCAACGAAGGGAAATGTTTCTCTTTCATATTGGCGCATAGTTGTTGGCCAAGTTTTTTCTATGGGTTCGGATGAATCAGTTTGCGTTGCGAAATCTTTCAACAAGGATCTGAGGATTTTATATTTTTTTAATTATTCATTCAAGGAAATGCTGAATGATTATTTTACGGTAGACGAATGGATTTATTATTGTCGGAACTTGATTGTACTTTGCATGATGATTGAAACGAAATTGAAGAGGAAAATGAAAATAAATGTCATTGGAGGTAAATCTTGAAAAAAGAATTCGTTTTTTTTTGTCATAACACCCTGTAAATATTATTTCTAGGTTTTATTGGCCACATGTTACAATAAAAAAGCCTTATCAAGGGTTCCCAAGAGACAATCTGTAAAAGCTGTTGCCTAATTTCCTGATTCGCATAGTTTTCATAAAAATAGACCATTGCCTCAGACCCATGTCAGTTTGATCACCCAGAATCAATTGTCACTCATTTAAGTATGAGAATTTGGAAGTAAATTAGCATTTGATTTGAAAGGTGTCGGATGAGAATTGAGAATTGTCATTTCTAGTAAGCTTCCTGGTGTCTTAATGCCCGAACTAAAGCCAATCGGAGTCGCTGGTGTTAGGGTGAACACCTCGCCAATGTTTCGAATAGAAAGAATATTGGTTTACTTTTAACGGCTGCATCAGATGGTGCACTTCAATTTAATATATTGGCTGCTGTAGAAATGCTACCTAGCAAATGAAGAAAACGCACATATTTGGCGCACAACGGGGGCCCATTTTAAGTCAAGAACAGGACTGAAGAGGACGTCAATAAGTCCTTTTTGGTCCATGAACCGTCTGTACTTTACGTATTGCATTACTAACATTTGCAGCTTCTTTGATGTCCAGTCAGAGTTGCCCAGGAGGAGCCCTAGGTACCTTACAGATGGTCAGAGTCACGTATTAAAAAAAATCGATTTTCAGCAAATCACATCATTCTATGGTTAACAGTTTGCAGAAATCATGTTTTGAATTACCTCAAGTAATGCAGCGTTGCACCTCTGCCGTCGACATGATCCTTTGAAATTAGCTAATTTTAGCAATGATGAGGGGTGAAGAATATTTTCTTTTCATAACAATGTCGTCAGCGTCATTGTCGAAAACTCCCTCAACGAGATGAGCGATGCGAAGATATGCAAATGAAAGGGCAAATGAAGGGAAATAGAACAGGACTAAAGAGGACCTCATTGGATCCTTCTTAGTCCTTCCACCGATTGGCATTCCCACAAGCACATTAAAGCTACTTGCTCTAAATCTTAGGACTTAGCCACTTTACTCCACGTATTTTTCCTTTAAGTAGCTGTACTTTCCTCTGTAGTACCCGCATCCTTCCTATAGAGTAGTTTTTCCTTTTACATTCAGTTTAAAAAATCAGTCCTGGCTTTGTGTTCTCTTTTGTGGTTTAGCCACGTATTTCAGGCCTCCATAATGGCTTTGAATTGCCGGCATTGAGAGCCTCTTCGATGACCGGGCGAAGGAGCCCTGGATACCTTTCTGTTTGCCAAGATTGTTCTTTTAACTAACTTAAAAAGTCGCATTTCATAGTATTACATTTCTTTTTATTATTTCTGTGCTCAGCCGCCTACAGAGTTTATGAGTGAATAACGGCAAAGGATGCCCTGTTGCGGCCCTGCTGCCCTCAGGATTCTTTGTAACCTGTTGATCATAATGTTCATTTTTGTTAATTTTTCACTTCTACGATGGTTTGCTTTTTTTTAAGTTTGGCAGTACACTCTGTCCTCAGCTTCTGCTTCTTGGCAGGCCTCGAAATACATAGAAGCTGGACTGTTATAGATCATATCCTAGTCCTGGAGGCAGCATCTGATAAGTAGTGATCTGTTGGTGGTATGAAACTGGAGGCCTAGGGTTTCATTACATCCGAAACCCGATGCGAGCGAGAAGCCTTCGGATCCGTTCGCCAACCATTCCATCCTTATCGCCCCATTTTTTTTATCATTCTCCATTTTTGCCTCCACTGTGTGTATTGTCTAACCCAAGAATATAAATTTCTGTTAATACATAAAGAACAGGTGCAACGAGCCGCAAAAATCTCACCCACTGCTCACGAATTGAGCTACAGCAAGCACATGCCGCGTTTAGCTCATTAAGAGGCCTTTTTCTTCGCCAGAAGGCACCGCCGACCTCGCCGACCGACGTCATTTTGCTAACTTAGGCCCCGTCCCCACGGGTATCTTCGGATGCCCACCAAATCGTCCGTTACAGCGGACTTGTTTTTTTTCTTCTTCCAAACTCCGACCATGTAATTTCCTTGGTCATCAGTTATTGCATGTTTCTATGATCATTTTCTGTTTTTTCGGACTAATTTTAATTTGGGTCTTTAGTACAAGGAGACCATAGAGAATCATCAGCTCGACGAAAAAGAGGATTTTTATGATATGACGCAATTATTTTGAACATATGCCGGCAGTTGTACGTACTTAGGATCTTTTTCTTGGAAGATCGTCTGGAATCCACGAATGCTTGAAATGTGGAGCGAAAATAAGGTTTGGGATCGAGTTGCTCTTGTCAGGGTCGAAGCCTGAATTTCGTCGCGGAAAGAAACTTTGACATTTTTGATCATTTATACAATTTATATGTACATAATCACAGCAAACCAGTTAAAGGGCCACTTTAAAAAACGCCGAATTCTTTCGATTAATACGAAGAAGGAATTCTGGACTGAAGTTTTTGGTAGTAGTGCACCTTAGCACACATTTTAAGATTTCATATTTCATTAAATGACGAAAGCGATTTAGTTGTGATCGCTTATGGCAATTTGACAGCTCAGGGATACATCACCGAAGTGCTAAACCTTCATGTTACTAGAAGAATACGTGCTGGTGAAAAGGATTTCATTTCAATAAAATATAGAGCCCACCCTCACGGGCCGCGAACTACATAGTTTTACCGAATCGACTTTCGATTGTAATCCGACCGACTGTACAGGCCGATTTCTGCCACACACAATCCCGGAAATTCTCAAAGCAAGGACTGTACAATTTAAACCAAACAGATTTTTTTTCCTGATTAGAATGTATTAAGAAAGCAATGGCATCAATACGCAACAGGATTGCGCCTCCCAGTACCATAAAAAAATCCATTAAAATAATTTATTTCGCTAGCGGCATAAACCGGTAAAACTGACTCTTTGCAATACAATAAAATTGAATTTTTTTCGCCGCCATGTGACTGATAAGACTTCATTGCTCCAGCGTCTGACACTCGACGTGTATTTTGGCTTCACTTCCATAATAACAAATCATCCCTTTTGACGTTATATTATGAATTCCTTACAAGTTCCTATGACAATTGACTATAAATCATCCGGAGGTCTACTGCTATTGCAATTTAGCTTTAGTACAGAATCCTTTTGTGAATACTCAGCTTCTGTTTTTCATCCCCAACGCTCATATAGTATGGCGGGGAGTACGTAGGATGAGTGTGAATGGGTGGCTCATTGTACTGTACTCAGTACCTACCTACTATTCCGGATGATGGCGAACTTATATGCGAAAAGCTAAGCAGACCGATTTAAGGAGTTACAAGCCACTTGAATTATCCAGTTTAATGGAATTTTTATGGGACTTAAAGGGAGATTTAATGTTTAATAAAATTGAAAGTGCTTCATAGTAGCATGGAATTGTGTTATGACTTCTTGCGATTAATTTTTTTTTATTCACCACTTTTATGCTTTTATTCATTTTAGTTGTTGGAATTTATTGCAATTATGTTTTTAATATTGGCAGAGAATAATAATGTAAGCACAAAGTGGTTTATGTGCTGAAGAGTGAGAAATTAATGGCTTAGGAGGCCATAATCCAAACTACATATCAACGAAGACAAAACGAAAGTAAAGATGCAATCAAGAAGCACAACCAAGAATCAATGTCCGGGCCTCCGCATTGCAGTCGGAGACGACTTTACGTACCTAGCAATCTGTCAAAGGACGCCAATGAAACTCACGACATCAAGGGACGGATACAGCTAGCAGATTAGACGTTTTCACGGTCCTCCCAATAATAAAATCGAAGCATGTGCACAGAAATACGAAGCTCCGCATATACAGGGTGGGCCAAAAGGTCGTACGAATTTAAAAACACCATAACGGTTGAACGCAGCGCTTCGCAGAGACGGAGCGTGCGTTCTATGTTAAAAATTATTACGAAAATTGCTATTTATTCCACTAAGAGTTTATATTACATGACTGTCCAAGTGGAAGTGTGATTATATCGTGGGCTAGAAATTTTGAAGCCACTGGTTCAGCTCTCAATCAGAAGCCAAAATGTTTGAGATATGGCATGCTACGCTGAACTCTTACTAGTCGATGATCCGGTATCACGTTGTACGGACGTCAGAATATTGCGAATTGCTATACATATGTATTTAATGTCTTGAGCCCTAAAGGCGAAGGGGCGCATCAACATCTCTTACGTTTCTATGCCTTGTTGACATTTCGATAGCATATCTACTTTTTGGACGTGCAGTTGCTAGCATGCACCTCCTATCCGCGCCGTCTGTATACTGAAAAGTTCGGAGCACAGTGGGCGTTATATTACAAGTAGTACTCACAGACAGTTTTCGATCGCGCCGAGGATCGAAACTCTAGATCGTCTCTAGATCAGGGATCGGGAAACTTCTCCTGGAAAAGGCCAGATCGTTGGAATTTTGGGTTCAGCGGGCCAAATAAGACACCCAAAATGTAACTGCTTACCAATGTGGTCTACCCATTGCTAATTGAAGGTTTGACGGAAGCACCGCAATTATGCAGTCAAACAGGCTTAACTAGTTTTGCTTAACTTATCTCTCCCTCTCTCTCCCTCTCTAATTGCCTTGACCCCTCCAGGGGCATGGTTGCGTCAACATCTCTAGCATTTCAATGCCTTGTTGACGTTTCAATAGCATATCTACTTTTCGGATGTGCAGTTGCTAGGATGCACCTCCTATCCGCGCCGTCCTTATACTGACAAGCTCGGAGCACTGTGAGAGTTCTATTAGTACTCACAGGCAGTTTTTGATCGCACCCAGATTTGATCTCCGAGCTCTAGATTAGTATCGTAGAGCGGTGATAGAACGATCATGGCCACCGACTGCGACAAACATACAAAGATCCGAAAAATATTTTTATTTTCGCAACAGTATTTTAATCCGCCACGCCGCCATGACATTAAGGTAATGGTGTTTTTCTTATTACTAGAAATTTTTTGCAGCATGAAAAATAGTCAAGGTGATTAGCGGAATTGACTTCTTTGAAACATATTATTTTGTGTCGTTGGACAAATATGGGGTGACATCTCACTCAGTGGTGTCCAATTTCCCTCTGGCAGTTTCCAATCAACTTTATTCATGTGGATAGCATTGTTAAAATGCAGAACAAAAACTAATTAGGTCGATTGTTCTAGTCCAGCGTTCTGGATGAGAACCAGCGAAGGCCACGAACCAGTTCTGACCCGTAAAAGTTTACAAAATGACTTCCGTGAAGGTCGCCACGCATTGAAGGCTTCAAAGTACTCTTCCATCAGCCTTGATGAGAGCTTGTGAGACGAGAGTGGCTACCCATTTATCTACGCAGATGAAAATACCAAATTTACAAAGCCTCTGGCACAGGACTCAATGGCATGGATCTCGGATTGAAATACGCTGGGCGCGGGGGTTAAGATCCTGGTTACCAGTTCAGAGACTCCAGCGCCAGCTGCCTCCTTTTTCATAGGTATTATATAACATGTGGTACACCTGTGTTTGTTGCTTCAGAAAACCAGACGTTTATTGTTGCATATTGTAGGGTAGGCCTGTTAAATTTGGACCTCTATACAAGTCAATATATTTCAACACTGGTCGTACCATCAATTACGAAGAGGTCGTAACTTTCGAATCCTACAGGTCCACGTGATCTGTGTCGCTTTGGCTGATTACGTAGTCATTATTACTCCTATTAGATCTCTAGTCCGGCCTGAGGGGATCGCATTTGATCAACGATCATCGGACAAAAGACCGCGTTGGGAGGTAAAATCACATATTGCGATTTATGTCGCAAGAGCAATGCTATTTTTTCATCGAACTACTGTTGCCACAAAAATGACATGTGTAATTTGGTATTTAGACATGGATGTGGGAAGGGGATTTTTATGGTGCTAACACACTAATCCCGACTCGACCAGTACCGATTAAATGCAAACTACTAGCCAATTGCCGAGACCTTGCCAAATGCCAAGCAACTTGTAAATTTTCCCGCTCGAGTCATCATCATCGTCATTAACCAACAATTACTTGTCGAATACTGAGGAAATTCTTGCTCTACCCACACGCTGCCGCTGCTCGCGAAGCAAATATCTAGTCGTGTAGTTGGGCCTGGTATAAGCCGACATTTGGTCGGTACTTGCAGAGTCGCGAGTAGTATGGTGCAAATCTTCAACACAATAAAATAACGTTTAAACGAAAAACTTTGTTTAAAACTATTTTCTTTTTTAATTGTTTGATGTCAAAAACATTATTAGCTCGCGGGCTGGATAAAAACCAGAGGTGGGCCGGATTTGGCCCGCGGGGCAGTTTGCCGACCCCTGCTCCAGATCGTAGAGCGGTGAGCGAATAAACAGGGCCACCGAGCGCGGCGGTATGAGGGACCCTTCTAATTACCAGCGGTATGAAATTCGAAATCTCGTCAGTTTATTTGCCTTTAAGCGATCCTTGGCTTTAAGCGATCCTCACATCGGCGCGACAAAAATCGCAGCGACAAAATTCGCGTCGTATTCGCGACGGATTCGCAACGGAAATTCGTGGCGATTTTTAGATGTTCACACCGAGGCGACAAAAAATCGCCGCGGAAAAAATCGCATTCAGTATTCGTTGTGTATTTTGTTGTGTAACTGAGTTTGCAGCGAATTTTGACGCCACACCGCCACGGCAAAATTCGCAATCGGAAACATTAGCATGAACTCCTAAGAGGAAGAAGCTGTTTTGCTTGTAGCAGTGGCTAAGGATGAAGAAAGGCAAAGGTTAATTGAATTCCTTTAACAATGAATAACGCCGTCAGGAAAAATTCAGCCTTCTTAGGGAAAGAAGACTATGGGTGCATGGCATAAGTTTCAATGCACCCGTTGCTTACTGCTTTGCTCGGAAAAAGCGGGAGCTTAGTACTTACTACATTTTGCTCCAAGCTCGTCGGCAATATCTTTCCAGATTTTATCTTTTTTCGTATGTTCTTTTTATATTTTTTTTTCTGGATCTCAATCAGTTTTTCGATATCGCTAGCCATACCTATCGAATAAACAACTACTTGTGAAGTAAACAAGAAGGTATCGACGAAAATCAAATAAGATCAAATCACACTCAACGATTTTTTGTCGTCGCGACAAAATCGCTGCACAAAGTGGCGGCGTGGGCACCTTCGTACAATGCTGTGGTCAGATTTTTGTCGCGGCGAAAATTTACGTCGCGAGTCCGCTGGGCGATTTTTTGTCGCGCCGGTGTGAGAATCGCATAAAGTGATTAATCCTACGACGCTTTGTTAGTGTCGCCATACACAGTCGAGCTCGAACTCGAACCTGGTACAAATGTCCTCTGACACACACACACTACACATAGATGTGAAGAAAACCGGTCCACTTGTACTAGGTTACTCAAAATACACCCCAGCAGCCGAGGTTTTTTTAACACACTTCAGCCTTTCATTTTAAAGAAAACTACATCATAAGGGGGTATTGTGAGGACCTACTTGTGAAAATTTAATTTAATACTACCGCCCTTGTAGGTCTACCGTGACTGAGATGTGAATTTCAGAAGAACTTATAAATCGATTCCATACATCCTATTAAATCCCCCACGTCTTCACCACTAGCTCCAGCGGAACCTTGAAATTCCCCCTCAAAGCCGTTTACCCACGTAATCGCGAACCCTGTTAACCACAAAATCACTTCGGATTAACGCATTTACACTGCTCCTGGCACACATACTCGTATGCATTAAATATTAAGTGCAAGCCATTTCAGCTCAAATTTCACTGTAGCAATTATGTCCGTCCGCTTGACATAGTGCGAAAAATATACTCGTTTCTCTGCTGGATTCAAATTAATTAATTACATTTATCATTCCTCATGCTGGCATGTTTTCAAATGGCATCCTCTTTCAACCTTTCTGCCGCTTAATCATTCGCCTACCGAACTATATCTGAACTCGGTGCACTTTTGTGAACATCATTATCCCCCGAGATTCAATTACATCGTTTTATAAGGTACTTACACGTCCGGGTATTATCCTTGAAAATGGACGAGCAAACTGACGCCAGAAATGTAGCTCTCCTACTGCCAGCTAAATTGGAAATTCGTATAGTTGCCGGAATGCTTGGAAGTAGGGCGGAATGGCAGTGAAGCAGCATTCCAAAGGTGGTTCATATAACAAATCCACAGAATTGATCCAGGTGCCCCAAAAATATGTACAAGCAGGTTGGACGGTTGAATTAAAGTTCATAGAAAATTGGTTAGTATTTTTAAAATTCGCACGACACTCATTTGACCGTGAATGTTTGCAGGAAGCCGTAATGAAAGTTCACCAAATGGTGTTTTGCGGTGAAAATATTGATGTTCAGGATATTTGGTTTATTTATTGGATTATGACAAGGGAGAACTGAATTCCAAATTCAAGGTAGAAACTCCTGTTGGATTTGCAAACTAGCTTCAAAAATCGACAAAACAAAAACGAACCTCTTTGGAAAATTACCTGAGCCGAGAACCGTAACGCTTCACTGTTCTGCTCACCGGGCAGCCATCCATATAATGACCCTAACTTCAAGAGTTCGGAATGCAAACTTTTCAGGATATTTTCACCCAATACAAATCTATACAAACATGATAACATGTGCTCGTCGGCAGTATAGGAGCTGTGCCGTTATGAGTCCTTTCGTAGACCATTTTGCGCTTCTGGACCTCGCTTTCGTAATATTCCCCCCATTCGCCACAAGACCGCCGCCAACTCATATGTTGCATGTAATGTTGAAATGGATTTTCAGTACTTTATAGCTGGAACGTTTTTGAATTTTAACAATTTTAATACCTTCAAAAAGAAAGCAAACATATTTTTAGTATTCATTTCGAGAATAGTACACGTGCTACGGAGGTGAGCTATAATAAATCGGAAAGATGAATAATATGTCTAGACGTTCGGATGGGAAACAAGTCAATGTATCTCATTCTGAATTACATGGCGGATTGTGCGAGTATAATTTTGAAGAATTCAAGTCCAATCGATGGGTTTGTGGCATATGAAAATGGAAAACTTTTGTTTTAATTTACTAGCGATTTGAGAACTGAAATTTGTTTGTCACTAGAAAATATACGTAGTACTACTTTGCCTTAACCAATACTGGGGCATAGCGCCTCAACTATTCCTGCGCGGCAGCGCATTCTGCTCTTGGTAATCGGACGAAAACGCCCAAGTTTTATCAAGATATTCAGACTCTTTTGCCACAGATCGGCGCGCGCCATGAAATTTTAGGACGCTCCTTTGGTTAGAAACGAACTTTAAGAATTTTCTGGCCCGAAATAATATCAAATGAAGAGCTAAGCCGGCGTACGGGTCAGATGCTATTCGACGAACTGATAAGCACGCAGCCGAAAATGGCAATGGATAGGTCACACATTGCCGAAGAATGATAACTGCATTGCTCTACATGCCATGAAGTCCATGTATCTGGAACTGATCAAAAGTTAGAACGATTTGAAAGTTTTGTTTAAATTGCGAAATTTACTTGTATTACACAAATATTACTCGGCAACAACGGGCAAAAGACCTTTTCGATAGTCCTCCACGTGGGCGCCCCCTGGTAACGGCAGTGTTTAAAACCGCTGGCGGCCAAGTCTTAGCAATAAGAGATTTGGAAAAAGGCAGTAGCCTGAATGGCTGACCAACACCTAAGCGTCTCAGGTCTAGTAGGATGGAATGACTTGCGTAGTTGGACCTGCTACATAGTTGTGTGAACTCCAGCACGTTTATTAAACCATCTGAAGCAGCTATCTCCGAGGCCATCCCCTGAATGGGGTTAAGCGACGTGCTGACAACTCGTCCTTGTAAAAACCACTCCATGTCAAGAAACCTGGAACAAAAGCCTCGGATTGGACGGATCAACAACGACGACCACGCAAACGAATAAAGGATTATTCCTTCGGATCCTGGAATGTACGCTCCCTGAACAAACCGGGGGCCGAGAAGGCCCTCCTTCAACAGGTCGAAAAGTACAAACTGAGCATTACTGCAGTCCAGGAAACAAATTGGCTTGGCAGCGAGATTAATGACAAGAAATCGCAAACCATTTTTACAAGTGGCAAACCATCGGGCCGCAAGGAGTTTGGAGTAGCATTTATAGTGAACAATCACCTCAAACCGCATATTACTGACTTCAAACCCATAAATGAACGGCTGTGTGCGATTCGCATCAAGACTCGATTCTTCAATCTCTGGCTCATCAATATGCACGCCTCAACTGAAGTTAAAGAAGACGCAGGAAAAGATGAGTTCTACGGCCGCCTTGAGACTCTCTTCGACTCACTTCTAACAAACGAAGTCAAATTGCTGTTGGGAGACTTTAACGCGAAAGTCGGAAATGAAAGTTGGCACCGGAGGACCACTGGAGGCCACAGTCTCCATGAAGAATATAACGACAACGGCCAGCGACTTATCGACTTCGCCTGCAGCAGGAATCTAGTCGTCAGCTCTACGTGCTTCTCGCATCGACGCATTCACAAGCAGACCTGGAACTCTACAGACGCACATACCGTCAACCAAATTGACCACGTCCTCATTTGCAGGAGATGGGCGTCTAGTGTGATGGTTGTACGCTCCTATCGAGGAGCAAACTGCGACTCAGATCATCTCTTGGTGTAGACGACCTACAGATGTAAAATTTCCTCAGTGCACCAATCGAGAATCAGCCCTCCCAAAATCTTTGCGGCTGATAAGCTTCAGAGCGATGATACGGCGGTGGCGTATACTACCGTTCTTGAGGAAAGACTATCATTTATGCTACTCAACATCAGCAACAGAGATGTGGATGGGTTGTGGGACGAACTCAAGTGTACCATCAGGGATGTCGTAGAGAAGGTCGGCGAGTGCGAAATTACTAGTTCGACGAAGAATGTAAAACCTCACTTGACGCGAAAAACGAGGCCTACAGACAATGGATTCAACGAGCAATCAGAGCCAACAGAGAAAAATATGACGAGCTACGGCGAATATCGAAAAGAATAATTAGACGTAAGAAATGTAAGCACTTTGACGAGCAGTTGCTGAATATAAACGAAAAGTTAGCTAATAGAAACACCAGACAAGCGTACTCGTACAAACTAGTAAATACAATCAAGAAAGGCTATCAACCCAGGACTAGCTTTTGTAAGGGCAAGGATAGACACATCATCAGCGACACCGATGGCATTAACTAACGATGGGCCTCTTATTTTGAAGAGCTTCTGAACCTACCATCTAACATCCCCTCACAAGAAGCTCTCGACGATATTTTTGATCTAGGCCCACCCATACAATCCCCCACAGTAGAGGAATTTGGTCGCACGTTGCGGTCACTAAAACGAAATAAAGCGCCGGGCGCTGACGAGATTCCAGCTGAACTGCTAAAATTCGGTGGAACGAGTCTAGCTAATGCCATACATCAATCACTCCTGCGAGTATGGGAGGATTAGGAGATCCCAGACGATTGGCGCAGAAGCATCATCTGTCCAATTCACAAAAAGGGAGATAAACTGCATTGTGTGAATTACAGGGGCATATCACTAGTTTGTACGTTATATAAAATTTTGACCAAAATTCTGCAAAATAGAATAAAACCGTACGCAGAACGAATCATTGGTGAATATCAAAGCGGTTTCAGACCTTGTCGCTCCACAACCGATCAGCTCTTTACGGTCAAAATGAAAGTCCAGAAGTGCTGGGAGTAAAACGTAAACGTATACCAAATCTTTGTCGACTTCAAGCAGGCATACGACAGTATCAATCGTGGAGTACTGTACAACATCATGCTGCAATTTGGTATTCCGGCAAAATTAGTGCGACTGACAAAGATGGCGATGACCAACTCCGTCTCACAAGTCAGAGAGTTACTAATCTATTTGAAACACGCACTGGTTTGAAAAAGGGTGATAGACTGGCACCGACGCTCTTCAACCTGGCACTGGAATACGCTATTCGGGCTATGAATATGGACAACTGCAAAACGCTACTCATCAAGTCGACACAATTAGCAGCGTACGCCGACGACATCAACATAATGTCCCGAAGATTGGCTGACGCAGAAGAACGTCTGCATACGCTCGATACCGCTGCAAAAGAAGTTGGACTACGTATTAGCGAGGGTGAAACTAAAATAATGATGCAATCGACGACAAGGACACCTGCACAATCGAGCATCAATGTGGCGGACCTTAACGTCGAATTCGTGAACAAATTCATTTACCTGGGTTGCAACTAGTCAAGGGACGCCAACGAAACTGACGAAATCAAGCGACGGATACAGTTAGCTAATAAGACTTTTTTCTCGGTTCTCCCCATAATGAAATCGAAGCATGTGTACAGAAACACGAAGCGTGGACGATGATCGCATGCCAAAGAGAGTAATGAATGCAGAACGAGTTGACGGAGCGAAACTGCCTAGACGACCGAGAGAGAGAGCTCAGTATGTGTGGACGCCGCGCTGCTACTGCGCTTACAAAATTGGAGGACGCGATCATGTGACCGAGATAATTGGAGGACAACGATCTAGGCGGTTAAGGCCCGACTTCGGGCTGCCGCGCCACGATGATGTTGAAAACCGTCGAGTAACACCGACGAGCCATACTGCCAATGTATCACCAAGACGGGCTGACGGCTAAAACTTGCGAGTAATATTATCGCGAGTAAAACCCTTAATCTATCTCATTTCTGGCAGTAGCGGGCCTGTCAAAGAAAATGTTTTAAGTCGAAAAATCACAGTTATTCATTAAATATTTCGTATTACCTTAAAGTACTTACATACTTAATTTTCCAACGCAGTCTCAGCGGGTGTTAATAATGAAATATTTTGAATGAAAAATGAAAGAAAATGTAATTTTTTTCAAGTTTTTATGTTGTGCTCTCTTCGGAAAACTATTTATGGCTCTTTCCAACATTTCTCGTGTTATGTTATCAGATAGATCGTTAATTTTCAAACACTTATTACGAAATAAAATAGAAAAAAATGAAATAAAAAATGAAACTGTCGCTCATTCATTCGCTGGTTCAAATCAACCGGGGCGACCGGTAGCGCAGTGTGTTGAGGCATCAGTCCCATGCATGACTACCGGCGTTTCGGGTTCCAGTCCCGTCCACGACGACGTTCGTGGCCATGGATGTGCAGGAGGTGCATGCTGGCAACTGCATTTTCCGAAACCAATTTATGCCAACGAAACGTCAACTGGGCCACATGGAACAGTTGACGCGCTATGCCCCACAAGGGGTTAGGGCAATTGAGTAAGTAGTTTTTTCGATAAAAAAGGATTTATATGTCTGTTCTGGACGTTATTAAGTTTATTAATTATTTTCAATAATGCTCTTTAAGGTCTTTTTTCACGTTAGGTCACGCATTAAACCACCTATTAAACCACAATCAGACGAGCCATTACACCCAGTAGCGTGTTTAATGCACCACGTTATATCTACATACAAAGTGTTCCGGCTCGGAAAATGCACGAGTTACGGGTTCTAGAAAGCTCAATTTTAAATTTTTAACGACGAAAGCGGTGGGTTGGGGGCCCATGAAGACCCATAAAGAATGTGTCAGTACAAAAGACAGTGACACACCCAAACGGCCATGCGTATTGTTATACCCTTCACTGAAAGGGTATAGAAGTTGGCAATGCATAAAAAGAAGCGTCCCCCACCATATAAAAATAATAATAGATTTAACTGTCAATTTCAAAGTGGCCAATGTAGAATGGATCAAAATCTCCGCACACGGTTTTCACCACGTGATTCGTCACACGATTCTAAGCAAAATATAACAAATTCTTGATTTTTTTTAACTACTAGCCTGTTAGTTCTTATTAACTTCCTGTAAAGAGTATCAAACCTTCAAATTTACAAATATTATCAAAGGAACATCATTCACTACTTTGTATTGTACAATCAGTTCAAAGCCAAGCACTACTAGAATAATTTAAATTCAAACACATTGTCCCCTCTAATTTGATCAAATGCTGCTTCCTACTAATTCCGATTTCCAATGATAATCAATGAGCAAATGACTAAGCAATAAGCAGTTGTGAAACTATTGCAGATTCCCACGGACGCTTCGCAAAGACAGCAGCAAATTCCATTGGTCAATATCTACAGCCTGACGTGTTCGATAATAGTGTATTGCACACAGTATCATTGAACACGTCAGTCTTAAAAATACCTGATTCAAAACACGACGTGTATCACTTTCCTGTAAGAAATGAAAGTAAACTTTCTTTCCAACAATCCGGACACTGTGCAAACCCTACATTTTTTGTGGATTTTGTGGACATTCTGGGGATTTTACCGCAGCGAACACTACAATTCTCGCCAAAAATGGCATTTAATTTCGATGATTCTCATTTTCGACGTTTTTATCATTTGCACTTTTATAATTCAGCTTTTGAATGTCAGCGGATTAAAGGAGTTGCTTCTATGTTTGCCCGTTTGTATTTCCTTCATCGGAACAGCCTTAAAATTTCTTCTGATTCTTAAATATAGATTGAAGTTCATCCAGCTTGAAACCTATTTCCAACATTTGGATACAAGGATTTCGTCAAATCATCAGGAAACTGTGGTTCGTGAATCGATCAAAGCGGGTCAGCGTTTCACTCTAGCACTTGGAATCTACTATGGAGTGGTAGTAATGAGCTCAGCAATAAACGCGGCTCTGACAAACCGTCAACAGTTGCTTTTCAACGCGTGGATACCTTACAATTTCCATGAACCTGCCTGGCGTTACTGGCTTACGTGGCTATTTCAATATGTTTTTGTCCAGACTGACGTTCTTCAGAGTATGATTACCGACACTTTAGGCCCATTGTGCTTCATTATGTCGAATGCGCATCTTGAAGCCTTTCTGGATCGTGTCGGGAGCATCGGATGGGATCCGTCGAAAACACAGGAGCAGAACTATAACGAATTGATAAATTGCATTGAGGATCATCGAGTTTTAATGAAGTACGTATTTATTTTAATTCCGATGTAATGACTGTCTTGTAATTAAGTCCTTGATTTCGTTCAGGATATTTGGTATTATACAGGAAAGTATTTCTCAAATCATGCTCATTCAATTTACAATTACGGCCGTGGTGCTGACAATGGAAGCTGTTCTTTTCCTAACTTATCAGCTAAATTTGATGGAGTGTTTGGTGTTATTTGGAATTTTCATTGGAATGGCTGTGGAGATCTTTCCATGCTGCTACTATTCCAATCAATTCATGGTTTTAACTGATCAAACTGTCACGGCGATCTACTCGTGTAATTTTCCGGATCAATCGCAGAAATTCAAGAGAACTATGATCATTTTTATGCAGATGACGCAGAAGCCGCGAGTGATAATAGTTGCCAAAGTAATTCCGGTTACCTTGGAGACATTCGTGTCGGTGAGTTTTGCAGATGTGCAGTGTTTTTGAAAAAGTGTTCAACTATTATTTTTCTTTTAATGTAGATAATGAAGCTGACTTACTCTATGGTGTCTTTAGCACTTCAGTTTCGCTGATGGGATCTCATCCTTTTGAAACTGAATTTAATACACCAACGGCACTTGAAGAAGTTTGCATTAGACTATTGCAATATTAGTAATATTTTATGGTTTTGCCAAGGACACTAGTGCACCAGAGTGAGCATACAACTATGTTAACCGCCGAGACACGTAGTGATAATTTTTGTGTAGAATTGTTAATTACAGAAGTTCAGTGTGAACCTAAATGTTTCATTATTATAAATCTTTGTTTTCAAATGGGCGGTATAAAGAGCTTAAAAACCCCAAATACATTTATGGTGTCCACCTACCCTTTTCAAACTTCTGGAGCTCTAGATGTCCCACTCCAGAAAAAAAACTCGGAAGTCGTGTTTTGGAATATTCCTGTTTCGTGAATAATTGGAAAATAGTGTCCCTATTTCATTTGGCGAGAATTTTCACCACACTCCAGGAATTTCCGCTTTAGGTACTACGAATCCCCTGTGTGGGGGTTCTAGGTATACTTCCCACAAGCGGAAATCGACATACTCGTAAAGCGGAAATGCTCTCTGAAGCAGCACTCAAGAAATTTATTATTTCTATGAAAATTGGAAGTTTTGTGACACTTGGTTTCATTCTGCACATCAACTTAGTAGCCGTCTGTAGCTTAACTCGGGAACGCACCGGGCATTTTTTTGCTACTCGAAACACGGTCGTCTCCTCCTCGCACCACAGGGGAAAGACAACACAAACATCCCCTGCCACGAACGCAGTGGATGGGACGTGAACATCTAACGACCGTGAGACATGAGACTGACGCTTTAGTCCTTTTCTATTATAAAATGAGACTGAAGCCTCTACGCCCTGAGCTACACGTCATTATGATGTGAGAGAAAGCATGAGTTAAATGCTTACAAACTAGACTTTCAAAAAGTTTCGGTATAGCGCTGAGAGCGGAAATCGGACGATAATTTATTACATCGGATCTGTCACCGGATTTAAATACTGGAGTGATTTTACTCACTTTCCAAATTGAGGGTAGTAAACCTTCAGTTAGAGATTTGTTGAAAAGAATCCACAAAGGACGCACAATAGAAAAAAGGCAATTTTTGATAAAGAGATTTGGAATATTATCCGGCCCAGGCCCGGTGTCGGGTTTAAGATTAGTTATGGCTGTGAAAACTTCTGATAAATTAAGTTGCAGATGATTTAAGCGTAATGCTTCTGTCACTGCACTAGGTGGATGAAAATGTGCGGATGAAGAGAAAACCGACCCGAAGTGCCGAGAGAACAGTTCAGCTTTTTCCTTTGGATTTGATACAGAAATTGAATTCAGATGGACTGTTTTGGGTATGGAGTTATCCTCTTTCAAAGAATTAACGTAGCTCCAAAAATATTTTACGTTAGATTTGATTGAATTTTCGACACCTTGAACGTAATTTTCATGTAAAGAATCAGCTTTATTTTTACATCGTGAACGTAATTCCGAAAAAGTGTTATAATTTGATTCTGTACGCGAATTTTTATAAGTGAGATGAGCTTTTTTCTTTTGGACAACCAGATGCTTAAGTTCAGCATTAAACCATGGTGGAAAGTTATCTATTTTAATTATTTTCTTTGGGACATATAATTCAATTAGTTCATAGAGAATTTCGTAAAAAACATTCACTGCTCGGTCTATTTCAATTTCTGCGAAAAGCTGATCCCAATCTATATTATTTAGCTCAAAGTTAATAAAATCGTAGTTGCCAAATTTAAAGTTATACCGTATTTTCTCTTCTGATTTGGGGGTTATCGTTTTACAAAAATCCAAGTTCAAAGTTAGAGGTGGATGGTAGCTATCGATGGGTAAAAGTGGTTCCAAAGCGCAGCAAACAGTGTGATTTGGGGTTCTCGTGAATATTAGATCCAACAGCTGATTTTTACAATTAGTGATTGAATTTATTTGATACAAGTTTAAATACCCAGTGGCTCCTGCTAAGATTTTCGCTGATTCGACGACTGACGAGATAGCTGAAGATTTTGCTTGGAAGGTGGACCCGTGGTTCTCATGGATCCAACTGATATTAGGCAAATTATAATCACCAGCAATCAAGAACTCGTGGTTACTGAAGCGAGTTTGCAGATCAGTTAGTGAATTACTATATAATTCATAATTGCTAATTGGACTTGACGGCGGGAGATAAACGGCACCCACTATTACATTGATGGAATTCGACTGAATTTGCACATAGATTTGTTCCAACGAATGACAGAGAACTTCCAACTGTTTCGATTTAAACTTTTTGTGGACAGCTATTAATACACCACCACCACGTCCAAGAGAGCTTGTTGAAGGCGATCTATCACACCGGTAGGTTTCGTAGTCTAGAAGGCCAAGTTCAGCATTAAAAATTCCATCATGCAGGCAAGTCTCTGTTAAAATAATTATGTCATACTCATAGGATAATGAAACAATGCTTTTTCTTAGGTCAGATAATTTAGTTCTTAGACCACGAACGTTTTGTATATATACATTAAGTCTTAAAGCATTTGGTTGGCTGGCATAGCCCGTGCTAACTCATTTCCCTTTTTGGAGATTACTGGGACTCCCGATACATATTTTATAGTTAAGTTTTTCTCGCCGTTCTTCACGCGCTCATCCAACTGGGTGCGAAGATTTAATAGATATTTTTGCTGGATCGGCGTTTGATCGGCTTTTACAGTAATGTTATGAGAAGCCAGTTGTTTACTGTTCCTAAACAAACAACGTGCATCATTCTCAGAGTCAAAGATTAACTTTAGTGGGCGGATGGAGCCAGAACGCAATTTGCCAAGACGAGATACCGAACGAGCAATTAAGGGTGGTTGTAGTGAAGCCAAGGTCGCGTTTATGGCAGATAGATCTGCGGCATGCTCACCCTGCTCAGCAAAATTGAAGATTATTGCATTCCTTGCCCGGCGAGATCGTTCAGCAACTTCACGATGGATAGCTTCTGAGTCCACAATTGACAGGCTTAGAGTTCGAGTTGTCTCGAGTGCCTTGATTCTAGCTCCGTGTATTTCGACCGTGTCCTCGATCCGATTTACCTGTTGTTGGAGACCTTTCAAGGAATCGGCCACGATACTTGGAAGCTCCAGCTTCAATCTATTATAGAGAGAATCGAGCGCAGAATTAAGGCCATCGGTTATAACTGCTGAGTTGGCTTGCAAGAGTGATTGTGATGAAGAGCTAGCTGAAGCACAGCATTGCGTGAACCCACCATTTGGCAATATTGTTTGCTGCCGTGCGCAACTAGTATGGTAGGGCGCAGAGCATAGTGGACATATACCCATTCTTGACGTCGAGCCTATTAGATTCTTGCACGACACACATTTTGTTGAGACAAGGTTCGGTGATTGGCCTGTTGGCGTGGTAGACATTTTACACAGCTATGTTGTACTATTCTCTGACCAGCACCTGATTTCTCTATAAGTGACTATTGATGACTGATCCGTTCAGTGACAATATTTATGAGTCTTTGACTGGAACTGTATCCGACACGAGATGACAGATGAGATGACTCTAATTTCAGCAATGTCCACTGGAAAGAACCCGGCTTAAGGTAACTGGTTATTGGTGACCGATCCGTGCGTCAACAATATCTCAGAATGGTGTTGTACGTAGATGCTATGAACGAAAATGAACGATCAGAATTAACACTGTTGATTAAATGATGGCGATACAATGGGGCTCCATCCGAAACGAGATGACAAATGAGGTGACACAATTTCCAGCTGTGTCCACAGGAAAGCACACGGTTCTAAGATTACTGGTTATTGATGACTGATCCGTTCGTCAACAATATCTCCGAATGACGTAAATGAGCTGTGTCCACAGGAAAGCACCCGGTTCTAAGATAACTGGTTATTGATGACCGTTCCGTTCGTCAACGATATCTCCGAATGTTAATATACGTAAATGCTAGAAATTCAATCACTTAATTAGGGCGGCAGTACCAAGATATGCCCGGCAGAGCATATACAATAATATTTAAGTTCACCTATGAAGGAAAACGAACGATCGTATGTCAGCCACTTGATGAACGCGTACGCTGGGGTCCGTGATGCTATACCTCCCAACAAAGACAATATAGAAGCACTTCTAGTCACAGTCAACAATAACGAAAATAGGATTTTACATTCGCAGAAAAACTGAGGCGTAATTCGACAATATTTAACACAACGCACTACAGTTAAATTAATTAAATTAAATTCGCCTTTTCCAAAAAATGAATGTGCAGTGTAAAACACGTCTTGTTCGCATGACTGTCAACTGTCAACTGTCGAGTAAAGTATTGACGCCTTCTTTGCCATTGGGCCAGAGGCAACTGCATCAATCGCCACTCCTTTGCTGCGCCACTGCTTCTTGAGCCTGTCGGTTTTTGAGAGGTATAGCTACAAAACTTTTTATGTCCACTAAAAAAAAAAATACTGGTTTATTGTATCGAGTACTCTTGGTGATCCCGCGAAAGATAGTGCAGAAAAACTGGTGGAAACTGACCGTAAAGTACCAAAATGGTATTCAGAAAATCCGCGTTATTGTCAAAACTCGCTATATCCACTCAAAGTCGAATTTCAGAAAGCGTTATGTTCATTTAGTGTCAAAACTCCCCCTGTCTGATGCCGATAATAGTGAAGAATTTGGCGGTAGCCTCAAACACCGCTATGTTGTTTGTAATGTATATAATTTGTATTCTTGTTTTGGAACTATTGGCAGAGAATATTTCGGTTTAAATCGACAACTTATTTTACAAATGTTTTTTTACTCATAAAAAAAGCAAATTCGAAGTTCCATCCTGAATATTACTATATTTTGTAATTATTAGGTTCTTTGTGAAGAAGGTATTGGAGAAAGATCTTTTCATGACTATTTCTTTTTTTTGCTTATTTTCAAAATTAAAAATTTAATACAAAAACTTTTTTTTTGTTATTATTATACTATTATTATTATTCTCTCGCTCTCTCTCAATTGCCCTAACCCCTTGTGGGGCATAGCGTGTCAACTGTTCCATGTGGCCCCGTTGACGTTTCACTGCATTAACTGGTTTCGGAGAATGGAGTTGCCTGCATGCACCTCCAGCACGTACATGGCCACGAACGTCGTCCTGGACGGGATTCGAACCCGAAACGCCAGTAGTCAAGCATGAGACTGATGCCTCAACACACTGCGCTATCGGTCGCCCATCGACATATTATTATTCTAATAAAGTGTTAAAACAAATCGTGGAGCTTAATTAATTTTTGTTGTCCAGGTCAAACTTAAAGCGTCAGTAACTTGCAAAACTTGTCTATGTCAGGTCATGTCCAGCAAGTTGGTTTCAGAATTCGTCATACCCCAAGGGTGTTAAAACTCGCCATGTCCAATCATTTTACGTAATTATATCTAAAGGTACTTGATATATTTTCATGTGGTCTTCTCCATTGTTCTGTTATTACATAATTTTACAGGATTGCTCCAGAGTCTTAAAACAAAAATCGTGAATATTTCAAAACGTTTTAGAGTGGACTTAACCAGTTTTGTTACTATACCCGTCATTTATTTTCCCCACACTTTTGAGGTACGTGTACTCGTATAATAAAATTTATGTTTACTTGTAAACATTGCAATGAAGCATTCATTCTATTAAGGTACCTCTGATCTATTTCAACAGGACGTAAATGCCACTTCTACTTACAGATGAAGAAGAGCTAAGCCGGCGTACGGGTCAGATGCTAATCGGCGAATTGATACGTACGCAGCCGAAAATGGCAATGGATAGGTCACCCATTGCCGAAGAATGGTAACTGCATTGCTTTACATGCCATGAAAACCAGGTATCTTGAACTGATCACAAATAAGAACGATTTGAAAGTTTTGCTTAAATTGCAAGATTTACGTACTTGTATGACACAATCGTACACAAATGCTACTCGGCAAGAGCGTTGCCACATTTGTTGCAATTGTAACATTTTGTTACAATTTGTTACACCACACCAATTTTGTCATAATCCTCTTAAAAATGTTATATTTAGAATTTTTTGCTTTTCCGATATAACGAAAACGATTATGTCACAATTTAATTAGCAAGTGTTAGACATAAAGATATATAGAGACGAAATCTGCATATAATGGCTCGTTCACATTTGCCAGTGCACTGGCATGCCAGTAGACTTGCCGACAAGTGCCTTGCCAATAGCTGCTTGCATGACGTGTGCCGGTAGGTGTTTACACACACAATTCTACTTTCAAGTTGGCGGGGAATTTTTCTTGAGTGTCAATTTGACAATAGTGGAAATTTCACGAGTGGTGTCGATTAATATTTAATATTGGAAAAAATGTCGCGTTTCGGCATGCAGAATGAATGTACACTGGACAGCAAATAAACCGGGCCACCCGCCACCTTGGAACTCTAATCCAATTTTCTTAAAAAGTATAAAACTTACAACTATCAAAGTCTTATCTAGAGAAAGTGCGTTTCATGATTAAAATGAATGGAAACGTATTGGGATTTATCGATTCATTAAGCGTTTATTACGGATTTTATAAAGAAGAGCCGTTTTCCAGTAGTGTAATCACCAAGTGAAAAAAAAAATAATTTGATTTAAGCCGAAAACAAAGAAAAAATTAAAAAAAAAAATTGTTGTTCAGTATTCAGTGCTCCCTCCCCTTGCTTGAATAACTGCTAGCATCCTCGTATTCATAGACCATGACGAATTCCTGGACATTATTAAGTTTATTAATTATTTTCAAAAATGCTTTTTTTGCGTTAGATCGCGCATTCCCCACCTATTAGACCACAATCAGACGAGCTATTAGACCCAGTAGCGTGTTTAATGCACCATGTTATATCTACATTACAAACAAAGTGTTCCGGCTCGGAATATGCAAGAGTTACGGGTTCTAGAAAGCTCAAAGGTAAATTTTTAATGACGAAAGCATTCTAACAATAGTGGGTTGGGGGCCTATCAAGAGTGACATAAAGAATGTACTGAACACTGACACACCCAAACGGCCATGCCTTACATGGGTATTTTTATACCCTTCACTGAAGGGGTATAGAAGTTGGCAATGCACAAAAAGAAGCGTCCCCCACCATATAAGAAATAATATGTTACTAATAAATTTAACTGCCGATTTCAAAGTGGCAAATGCAGCATCGACCAAATTTCCGCACACGGTCTTCACCACGTGATTCGTCACACGATTCTAAACAAAATATAAAGAATTTTTAATTTTTTTAACTACTTGCCTGTAAGCTCTTATTAAATCCCTGTAAAGGGTATAAACTTTCATATTTACAAATGTTATCAAAGGACTACTTTGTACAATCAGTTCAAAGCCAAGCAAGCTACTAGATAATTTAAATTCAAACACATTGTCCCCTCTAATTTGATCAAATGCTGCTTCCTCTTCCTACTAATTCCGATTTCCAATGATAATCAATGAGCAAATGACTAAGCAATAAGCAGTTGTGACACTATTGCAGATTCCCACGGACTCTTCGCAAAGACAGCAGAAAATTCCATTGGTCAATATCTACAGCCTGACGTGTTCAATAATAGTGTATTGCACACAGTATCATTGAACACGTCAGTCTTAAAAATACCTGATTCAAATCACGACGTGTATCACTTTCCTGTAAGAAATGAAAGTAAAATTTTTTTCCAACAATCCGGACACTGTGCAAACCCTACATTTTTTGTGGATTTTGTGGACATTCTGGGGATTTTACCGCAGCGAACACTACAATTCTCGCCAAAAATGGCATTTAATTTCGATGATTCTCATTTTCGACGTTTTTATCATTTGCACTTTTATAATTCAGCTTTTTAATGTCAGCGGATTAAAGGAGTTGCTTCTATGTTTGCCCGTTTGTATTTCCTTCATCGGAATAGCCTTAAAATTTCTTGTGATTCTTAAATATAGATTGAAGTTCATCCAGCTTGAAGCCTATTTCCGGCATTTGGACACAAGGATTTCGTCAAATCATCAGGAAACTGTGGTTTGTGAATCGATCAAAGCGGGTCAGCGTTTCACTCTAGCACTTGGAATCTACTATGGAGTGGTAGTAATGAGCTCAGCAATAAACGCGGCTCTGACAAACCGTCAACAATTGCTTTTCAACGTGTGGATACCTTACAATTTCCATGAACCGGCCTGGCGTTACTGGCTTACCTGGCTATTTCAATATGTCTTTGTGCAAATTTTAACTCTACAGAATACGACTAACGACACATGTGGTCCATTGTGTTTCGTTATGTCGAATGCACATCTTGAAGCCTTTCTGGATCGTGTCGCGAACATTGGATGGGATTCGTCGAAAACACGGGAGGAGAACTACAGCGAATTGATAAATTGCATTGAGGATCATCGAGTCTTAATGAAGTACGTATTGATTTTGATTCCGAAGTAATGACTGTTTCATAATTAAGTCCTTGATTTCGTTCAGGATATTTGGTATTATGCAGAAAAGTATTTCTCAAATTATGCTCATTCAATTTGTAATTACGGCCATGACGCTGACTATGGAAGCTGTTCTTTTCTTAACTTATCCGCTAAATTTGACGGAGTGTTTGGTACTATTTGGAATTATCATTGGAACAACTGTGGAAATCCTGCCATGCTACTACTACTGCTACTGCTACTATTCTAACCAATTCATGGTTTTAACTGATCAAACTGTTACGGCGATCTACTCGTGTAATTTTCCGGATCAATCGCAGAAATTCAAGAGAACTATGATCATTTTTATGCAGATGACGCAGAAGCCGCGAGTCATGGTAGCTGCCAAAGTAATTCCGGTTACCTTGGAGACATTCGTGTCGGTGAGTGTTGCAGATGTGCAGTATTTTTGAAAAAGTGTTCAACTATTATTTTTCTTTTAATGTAGATAATGAAGCTGACTTACTCTATGGTGTCTTTAGCACTTCAGTTTCGTTGATGGGATCTCATCCTTTTGAAACTGAATTTAATACACCAACGGCACTTGAAGAAGTTTGCATTAGACTATTGCAATATTAGTAATATTTTATGGTTTTGCCAAGGACACTAGTGCACCAGAGTGAGCATACAACTATGTTAACCGCCGAGTCACGTAGTGATAATTTTTGTGTAGAATTGTTAATTACAGAAGTTCAGTGTGAACCTAGATGTTTCAATACTATAAATCTTTGTTTTCAAATGGGCGGTATAAAGAGCTTAAAAAACCCAAATATGCATATGGTGTCCACCTACCCTTTTCATACTTCTGGAGTTCTAAGTGTTTCACTCCAGAAAAAAAAAAACTCGGAAGTCGTGTTTTGGAATATTCCTGTTTCGCGAATAATTGGAAAATATTGTCCCTATTTCATTTAGCGAGAATTTTCACCACACTCCAGGAATTTCCGCTTTAGGTACTACGAATCCCCTGTATGGGGGTTCTAGGTATACTTCCCACAAGCGGAAATCGACATACTCGTAAAGTGGAAATGCTCTCTGAAGCAGCACTCAAGAAATTTTTTATTTCTATGAAAATTGGAAGTTTTGTGACACTTGGTTTCATTCTGCACATCAACTTAGTATCCGTCTGTAGCTTAACTCGGTAACGCACCGGGCATTTTTTTGCTACTCGAAACACGGTCGTCTCCTCCTCGCACCACAGGGGAAAGACAACACAAACATCCCCAGCCACGAACGCAGTGGATGGGGCGTGAACATCTAACGACCGTAGTCAGACATGAGACTGACGCTTTAGTCCTTTTCTATTATAAAATGAGACTGAAGCCTCTACGCCCTGAGCTAGAGGTCGCACCCGTATACCCTGTATGGTACATATTAGATAATGAGTATTTCAATTGTGTTGTAGAAACTAATGAGTTCATTCAGTACATTAGGTTGCAATTTACTTTACTTTACTTTATCTGCCAATTGATTATATATAATTTTATTTTAAAGTATTGACGTCTTCTTTACCATTGGGCCCGAGGCAACTGCATCAGTCGCCACACCTTTGCTGCGCCACTGCTTCTTGAATTTGTCTGTATTTGAGGGGTACTGGTTATGTCCATTTAAAAAAAAAACTAGTTGTACCCTAGTTGTTTATTGTATCGAGTACTCTTGATGTTCCCGCAAAAGACAGCAAAGAAAAGTGCAGAAAAACTTGCAAAAACAGACCGTAAAGTACCAAAATGGCATTCATAAAATCCGCGTTATTGTCAAAACTCGCTATGTCCACTCAAAGTCGAATTTCAGAAAGCGTTATGTTCATTTAGTGTCAAAACTCCCCCTGTCTGATGCCGATAATAGTGGAGAATTTGGCGGTAGCCTCAAACACCGCTATGTTGTTTTCATGATGGCAGAGAATATTTCGGTTTAAATAGACAACTTATTTTATAAATGTTTTTTTTTTCTTATCAAAAAAGCAAATTCGAAGTTCCTTCCTGAATATTACTATATTTTGTAATTATTAGGAAGTTCTTTGTGAAGAAGGTATTGGAGAAAGATCTTTTCATGACTATTTCTTTTTTTACTTATTTTCAAAATTAAAAATTTAATACAAAAACTTTTTTTTTTGTTATTATTATACTATTATTATTATTCTATCGCTCTCTCTCAATTGCCCTAACCCCTTGTGGGGCATAGCGTGTCAACTGTTCCATGTGGCCCAGTTGACGTTTCACTGCATAAACTGGTTTCGGAGAATGGAGTTGCCAGCATGCACCTCCTGCACGTACATGGCCACGAACGTCGTCCTGGACGGGATTCGAACCCGAAACGCCGGTAGTCAAACATGAGACTGATGCCTCAACACACTGCGCTACCGGTCGCCCATCGACATATTATTATTCTAATAAATTGTTAAAACAAATCGTGGAGCTTAATTAATTTTTGTTGTCCAGGTTCAAACTTAAAGCGTCAGTAACTTGCAAAACTTGTCTATGTCAGGTCATGTCCAGCAAGTTGGTTTCAGAATTCGTCATACCCCAAGGGTGTTAAAACTCGCCATGTCCAATAATTTTACGTAATTATCTAAAAGTACTTGATATATTTTTATGTGGTCTTCTTCATTGTTATGTTATTACATAATTTTACAGGATTGCTCCAGAGTCTTAAAACAAAAATCGTGAATATTTCAAAACGTTTTAGAGTGGACTTAACCAGTTTTGTTACTATTCCCGTCATTTATTTTCCCCACACTTTTGAGGTACGTGTACTCGTATAATAAAATTTATGTTTACTTGTAAACATTGCAATGAAGCATTCTTTCTATTAAGGTACCTCTGATCTATTTCAACAGGACGTAAATGCCACTTCTACACAGAAAAAAATAGAATAGACTTTTCATCAAATTATAATTAGATAAAAATAAATTTCGATGAATTGTCGAAAAATATATAAGTTGCCCAAAGAAATTAGTTGAATCGAAGATCTAACATTCATTAGTTCATAAATTTTAAATTATATGAAGTGCAACAAGAAGTGAGACACCATAAATCATAGATAAATTCCACATTTCAAATAATCTAAAGTGAACGTTTCCTAACTTATTAATACATCGAAACTCTTGTTAGTTCATCAATTCAATTTCGACAACATTGCAAATTGACTTGAATTTGGCAACTATTCTAAATAGACATATTGACGACTAGAATCGACGATTCATCATATACAAATTGCTGTTTCAGCGAATCCGTTATAAATTATCGAGAAAAATATGAAATTCAACGAAACAATAGATGTATCAATCATTTCGTCATTGGTGCCCGTTGTTGCGCAGTTGACTTTCATTTTCATGTTGTTTCGCGAGTGAAAAGTCGGAAAATGAGTGATCCAGTGGCATTAGAAGAAGTGTCTTATATCCAACAGGATAATGTGATTTTGGTTGATGCGGGCGAAGAAGCAGTGGTAACTTTGCTTTTGAGCTGGGGACTTTCTGAGGCTATCCCTCATATCACTGGTAAGAGTATACTATATATATAACCCACGCTTCGAAAGATAATGGAATCATTTACCAGGAAAAGGAATAGATATACAAGTGCTAAAGGAACTAACATCTAGTGATTTAGATCAACTTTTCAACTCAGAGCTCTTTGGTTTAAAGATCAAGTTCCGGACCAATTTATTGAAGTGGAGAGCTGAAAATGTAAATTATTAAAGTTATGTAATTTTATGAATAGAAACTTTACTTTACTTATGTTATTTAGGGATACAGTGCGCCACTTGCGAGTACGCTGTCTGTGAATTCGGATGTATCATTGTGGACAGGGTGCAGCTCGACTACTGAAACACATAGTGTTACTTCCGGCAGAGATATTGTTTTGGTGAGTTGATAATAGTTCATTTCATGTCAATATAATGTTCGTTTTGTGTTATTATTTGGAATAGTAAAGATATAAAATAATTTTGCTGCCTAAAGGAAATTTGTCCGGTTGCATATGTATTAAGGATTTAAGTTTTCTCTTGAAATTTGAGTCCACTTTGAATTCAAACTAAACCAAGACACAGTCCCAAGCAAAGACATGTCCCGTTTTTGTCTCCGCTAACCAAACTTGCTCTCGATCGTTTTTTTTTGTCACTTAACCTGCTCTACTCTGCTCTGTATGAAAAAAACGCAGCTAATATATTCGTTTATAACAACGAATACTTATGAGTGACTTACAAATTTACAGGATATCAGGAGTTTGCTAGAAACAAGTGCAGCTGGCAAGACTATTTTGGAAAATTATTCGAAAAGTGGAAAACTTTCCAATACAGAACGCAACAGGTTGACGACTATTGTATGCGAATTTTGGATAGCGAAGAATATACGGCCACTATCTGCCGATTATTTAGATGCAGCGAACAAAATATTGATAATATTTCCATCAGAGCAGGAGGTAAGTCTACTGAACAACTTTCATATGTAACAATTTACAACATAGGATTTCGACAGGAAATTTACCTAGGAGACAAAAAAACTAGAGGAAAACTCGTACAGAAGTACTATTCGCTGTCAAGGCGATATCGGCAGTCTGGATATATGCAGAGTCCATACAACCTTAAAAACGCTCGGAGTTGTTCAACATCGTCTTCACTGGGAAACGTTAAGGAAGATAATCTCGGTAAAATTTAGCGATAAAATGCATTAAATATTTTTCTGTAAAAGTTTTTAATTTATAGATATACTTAAACAATTGGAAAACCATATAAGCTACAGATGGCTTCAAAGCCATTTACAACCTGTGGAAGATGTCATGAGGCACTGGAATTCAACATTTCATCTACGAAAAAAGTACATGCAACATCATTCCGCTGACGCATTAACAGCTTGGCCGATACTCAGACAGCGCATAGGTGCTAAACTTGTAAGTACCTGCTAATCATTGCGGACTTGTGAGTATAATGTTGTGTATTTCTTTTGTTAGGTGGAGCAAGACTTTGAAACTCTGTATCCGGAAAAATGTGCCAATTTTTTTATCAAGTGGAAGGATTTTGAAACGAAAATAGTTCCTATATACTCTAACGAAATCAAAGATTCCAAAAATAAAAAATATTTAAAAATCGTTCAAGAAGAAGGCCTAAGTGATGGTATGTCGTTTTAATTCTATATATTTCAATACACTAATTCTTTTCATTACAGACACAAAAGGATATTTGCTCTTTATTTTATTAAGCGCAGTTTTAGTACCACAGATAACAATTAAGGGACAAGGAACATCAAGGAAACATTGGAAGCCATCAATTCTAGATAGCCAGAATTCCTTGGTTCTTCATATAATTGTAAATTAAGATAGAAATGTGCACCAGGACTGCTTGTATAAAGTATTAATTTCTTCCAGACAAAAACCAACATAGAAGACATAATTAGTGACAGAGCAAAAAAGTACCAGGAATACGGACTGCAACATCAGCCGGTAGTATTGTTAGTCGGAGAATCGATTAGGAACATAACGGAGATACTAGTTATTTTTGACAACGTAATATACGAAGCGAATAGTTTTTTAAAGGCCGTCTACCTCGTATTTGCGATACATCAGGTACTTAATATTCAATATCCAATTGAATCCCAGCAAAATTGGTTTTTTGTCGAAAAATACTTTTTTGGTTTGGATATTTCTGGGAAAACATCTAATTTTTTAAAATCCTTACTTAATGCTATCGGTGGTTGAAACTTTGATTCTCAAAATGCATTTGTGTTCTCTATGTAATAGTCAATTTCACACAGCATCACTGTACATCACACATCTAAAATTGCATCATAGAATGAGTTCTCTATCAAGCTTTAATTGTCCTCATTGTCCACAGCAGTTTCAGTCAATCTACTCTTTTAAAAGGCATCTAATGAAACAGCATGAGACTATTAATTTGAATGAAAGAAATAAAATAAATAAAGTCAGTGTTGCCGACAAAAACATCGTTCCCAATAAAATTTGCATTCCCGAACCTAAAGGAGACCCCATTATAGAAACTGAGAACGTAAACACCAATATAGATGATGTTGCAAAGTCTATTTTTTCGATTGTTCTTAAATATTATGGTAAATCTAACGTAACCAGAAAGCTTGCAGGCGATATAATACAAGATATGAAGTGTGCCGTATTTCTACCTGTAATGCGCTTTATACTATTCAAGTTTAAATGCGAAAGCAAGTCTTCCGAACATATTTCTATATTGACTGCAGCATTCAATTCAATAGAAGAAATTTTCGAAAAATTCAACACAGAGTACAAAACTTTGCAGGAGTTGAAAAAAATGGATTTGTATTCTGACGTAAAAGAATTTTTGATTGATGATGCATTAAGTCTAGAAAATATAAATTCGAGTAATGTAACAGGAGTTTCTGTACCATTAGCTGATAATTTAAGACGTTATTTCGATCAGCCTGGATTATTTTCCCAGATGGAAAAAGAAATGAATAAGAATCAAGGAATTCTATCAAACATTACTGACGGTACGATTTGGAAAAAGAAATTAACTAAATTTTCTGGTAAAATAGTAGTCCCTTACATACTTTACCAGGATGATTTTGAAATAAATAATCCTCTAGGATCAAAACGAGCCAAGCATAAAATCTCCGCGTTTTACATGTCTTTTCCTCTTTTGGACATACATAAAATTTCAAAATTGGAAAATATTCTCTTATGTAGTTTAACTAAAAGTTGTGACCTTGTCTTTGGTCTCAAGGCAAATTTGGATGAATTAATTAATGAAATAAAGAAACTAGAGGAAGACGGAATTTTAATAAATACAGGAAATAAAATAGAAAGGGTTCATTTTGTTTTATCGGCATTCACTGGCGACAACCTATCAATGAACACCATATTAGGTTTTACGAAATCCTTTCAAGCTAACTATTATTGTCGTTTATGTAAGATGCCAAAGTCTGAAACAAAAGTTCAATACAAAGAAAATACAATATATTTGCGTTCTTTCGAAAATTATAATGATGATCTTTCTGGCGAACTTTCTAATACTGGCTTACGAGAAGAGTGTGTTTTCAATGAAGTTGCTAGTTTCGAAGTTACTGACAACGTTTCGGTTGACATTATGCATGACATATTCGAAGGTGTCTGTCATGTCGAACTTTCTTATATTATTGAATATTTTATTTACCAGAAAAACTACTTTTCGCTTGATTCGCTGAATAAACGAAAGGCGAACTTCAACTTTGGTGATACCGAAGGCAGTAACTTAAGTGGAGAAATTACATTAGACCACATTAAAAATAAACACTTCAAAATGTCTGCGACAGAGATGCAGTGCTTTTCATTTTACTTTCCATTTATTATAGGGGATTTTGTACCCAAAGTTGATCCTGTATGGAAATTTTTAATAGTGCTTATTGAACTTGTGGCCTTTTGCATGAAACCTAGCTTTGACCAAAAAAGTCTGACCTTATTTGAAGAGTGCATACAAAAGCATCACAAATTATTTTTAAAATTATTTCCGAATGCTTCCTTTACGCCGAAGCAACACAATGTTACTCATTATCCGGGAGTTGTTCAGAAATTAGGCCCTCTGAGGAAACTGTGGACAATGAGGTTTGAAGCAAAGCATAAAGAGATAAAAGCTTATGCGAATAACATTACATCCAGGAAGAACGTTTGCTTGAGCATTGGAACAAAAATGCAATTGAAATTAGCAGCCCATTTTTTTAATAGAAAACATGATACAGAAAAAGAATTTGCAAGTGGTATGAAAATTATTGATTTGCAAAGTGAAATTGATTGTTCCCATTTCAATAATGTTACAGATGTAGATTTCCGGAAAGTAGCTACATATTCATATGTAATTAAATATAACACAACATACAAAATTAATCATGTTTTAGTTACTGGAGAGAAAGAAACCCCTTCATTTTTTTGTATCAAATATATTTTTTGTGATAGTTTGAAACAATTTTGGTTTGTGGTAAATGAATTGAAGTCTGAGAAATATTGTAACTATTATAATGCTTTCAAAATTAAACAATGTATAGATTCAAACTATGAAACATTTGCGTTACATAATATTTTGTATCCGCCTATTAATATGCTTACTTTAAATAATAATGAAAAAATTCTTTGTCCGAAACATTCATATGAATAAATGAAATTAATGTTAAGTATTTTCTACTTTTGTCAATTGGCTCTTAACCACCTCTGGAATAATAAAATAGATCATACTCGTGTGTATATAATTTTGCGTTTTTCTCGTCATCATCATCTATACTTATGTAATGAATCCATTCAATCGAAATAGCCAGTTCAACAAAAGATATTGGAGTTCGTTTATCGAAACATTCTGTTCAGTCAACACTCACATATTGGATGAATCAGCAACTTCAAATCAATTCATTAACAAATTCTTCTCTAGAAATCAAAGAATATTAATTCGATCAAATGCATATTGTCTTATTCAAATTAGCTAAAGTGTTTATATGATTCATTTACTGATAGTTTCAATTCATCAAATTAATGTGACTAATTTGAATAAAGAACCTGCTTTCAAATTGAGTAAAGGCATTTGATTATTTTGACAAATTGAATTATTAGGCTGAAAAACGTACAAAGATTTTAGTTGATTTATATATTTTTTATCCGTTTTCTGTATTCTTTTCTTTCTGTGTACTTACAGATGAAGAAGAGCTAAGCCGGCGTACAGGTCAAATGCTAATCGGCGAATCGATACGTACGCAGCCGAAAATGGCAATGGATAGGTCACCCATTGCCGAAGAATGATAACTGCATTGCTTTACATGCCATGAAAACCAGGTATTTTGAACTGATCAAAAATAAGAACTATTTGAAAGTTTTGCTTAAATTGCAAGATTTACGTACTTGTATGACACAATCGTACACAAATGCTACTCGGCAACAGCGTTGCCCCATTTGTTGCAATTGTAAAATAACATTTTGTTACAATTTGTTACACCACAACTAATTTTGTCATAATCCTCTTAAAAATGTTATATTTAGAATTTTTTGCATTTCCGATCTAACGAAAACCATTATGTGACAATTTAATTAGCAAGTGTTAGACATAAAGGTATATAGAGACGAAATCTGCATATAATGACTCGTTCACATTTGCCAGTGCACCGGCATGCCAGTAGACTTGTCGACAAGTGCCTTGCCAATAGCTGCTTGCATGACGTGTGCTGGTAGGTGTTTACACACACAATTCTACTTTCAAGTTGGCGGGGAATTTTTCTTGAGTGTCAATTTGACAATAGTGGAAATTTCACGAGTGGCGTCGATTAATATTTAATGTTGAAAAAAATGCCGCGTTTCGGCATGCAGAATGAATGTACACTGGACAGCAAATAAACCGGGCCACCCGCCACCTTGGAACTCTAATCCAATTTTCTTAAAAAGTATAAAACTTACAACTATCAAAGTCTTATCTAGAGAAAGTGCGTTTCATGATTAAAATGAATGGAAACGTATTGGGACTTATCAATTCATTAAGCGTTTATTAAGGATTTTATAAAGGATAGCCGTTTTCCAGTAGTGTAATCACCAAGTGAAAAAATATTAATTTAATTTAAGCCGAAAACAAAGAAAAAATAAAAATTTTTTGTTCAGTATTCAGTGCTCCCTCCCCTTGCTTGAATAACTGCTAGCATCCTCGTATTCATGGACCATGGCAAAACCTTCGCCTCCTCGCACATTTCCCGTGGCACACCAAAAACTGACAAATTTCTGGACATTATTAAGTTTATTAATTATTTTCAAAAATGCCCTTTTTGCGTTAGATCGCGCATTCCCCACCTATTAGACCACAATCAGACGAGCTATTAGATCCAGTAGCGTGTTTAATGCACCATATTATATCTACATACAAAGTGCTCCGGCTCGGAAAATGCAAGAGTTACGGGTTCTAGAAAGCTCAAAGGTAAATTTTTAATGACGAAAGCATTCTAACAATAGTGGGTTGGGGGCCTATCAAGAGTGACATAAAGAATGTACTGAACACTGACACACCCAAACGGCCATGCCTTACATGGGTATTTTTATACCCTTCACTGAAGGGGTATAGAAGTTGGCAATGCACAAAAAGAAGCGTCCCCCACCATATAAGAAATAATATGTTACTAATAAATTTAACTGCCGATTTCAAAGTGGCAAATGCAGCATCGACCAAATTTCCGCACACGGTCTTCACCACGTGATTCGTCACACGATTCTAAGCAAAATATAAAGAATTTTTAATTTTTTTAACTACTTGCCTGTAAGCTCTTATTAAATCCCTGTAAAGGGTATAAACTTTCATATTTACAAATATTATCAAAGGAACATCATTCACTACTTTGTACAATCAGTTCAAAGCCAAGCACTACAGAATAATTTAAATTCAAACAAATTGTCCCCTCTAATTTGATCAAATGCTGCTTCCTCTTCCTACTAATTCCAATTTCCAATGATAATCAATGAGCAATTTACTAAGCAATAAACAGTTGTGACACTACTGCAGATTCCCACGGACTCTTAGCAAAGATACATAGCAGAAAATTCCATTGGTCAATATCTACAGCCTGACGTGTTCAATAATAGTGTATTGCGAACAGTATCATTGAACACGTCAGTCTTAAAAATACTTGATTCGAAACACGACGTGTATCACTTTCCTGTAAGAAATGAAAGTAAAATTTTTTTCCAACAATCCGGACACTGTGCAAGCCCTACATTTTTTGTGGATTTTGTGGACATTCTGGGGATTTTATCGCAGCGAAAACTACAATTCTCGCCAAAAATGGCATTTAATTTCGATGATTCTCATTTTCGAAGTCTTTGTAATTTGCACTTCAATGATTCCGCTTTTATATGTCAGCGGATTAAAGGAGTTGCTTCGTAGTTTGCCCGTTTGTATTACTCTCATGGGATCATTCCTGCAATATCTTCTGATTCTTAAATACAGATTGAAGTTTATCCAGCTTGAAGCCTATTTCCGGCATTTGGACACAAGGATTTCGTCAAATCATCAGGCAACTGTGATTCGTGAGTCGATAAAATTAGGTCAGCGTTTCACTCTAGCACTTGGAATCTACTTTGGAGTGGTGGTAATGAGCTCAGCCATAAACGCGGCCTTGACACACCGTCAAGAGTTGCTTTTCAACCTGTGGATACCTTACAATTTCCATGAACCGGCCTGGCGTTACTGGCTTACTTGGCTATTTCAATATGTCCTTGTGCAAATTTTAGCCTTTCAGACTACGACTAATGAGTCATGTGGTACATTGTATTTCGTTATGTCGAATGCACATCTTGAAGCCTTTCTGGATCGTGTCGGAAACATCGGATGGGATTCATTGAAAACACAGGAGCAGAACTACAGCGAATTGATAAATTGTATCGAGGATCATCGAGTCTTAATGAAGTACGTAAGTTTAATTTCGAAGTAATGACTGTCTCATAATTAAGTATTTGGTTTCGTTTAGGATATTTGGTATTTTACAGGAAAGTATTTCTCAAATCATGCTCATTCAATTTATAATTACGGCCGTGGTGCTGACAATGGAAGCTGTTCTTTTCCTAACTTATCCGCTAAATTTAATGGAGTGTTTGGTATTATTTGGAATTTTCATTGGAATAATTGTGGAAATCTTTCCATGCTGCTACTGTTCAAACCAATTCATGGTTTTAACTGATCAAACTGTTACGGCGATCTACTCGTGTAATTTTCCGGATCAATCGCAGAAATTCAAGAGAACTATGATCATTTTTATGCAGATGACGCAGAAGCCGCGAGTCATGGTAGCTGCCAAAGTAATTCCGGTTACCTTGGAGACATTCGTGTCGGTGAGTGTTGCAGATGTGCAGTATTTTTGAAAAAGTGTTCAACTATTATTTTTCTTTTAATGTAGATAATGAAGCTGACACTCTATGGTGTCTTTAGCACTTCAGTTTCGTTGATGGGATCTCATCCTTTTGAAACTGAATTTAATACACCAACGGCACTTGAAGAAGTCTGCATTAGACTATTGCAATATTAGTAATATTTTATGGTTTTGCCAAGGACACTAGTGCACTAGAGTGAGCATACAACTATGTTAACCGCCGAGTCACGTAGTGATAATTTTTGTGTAGAATTGTTAATTACAGAAGTTCAGTGTGAACCTAGATGTTTCAATACTATAAATCTTTGTTTTCAAATGGGCGGTATAAAGAGCTTAAAAAACCCAAATATGCATATGGTGTCCACCTACCCTTTTCATACTTCTGGAGTTCTAAGTGTTTCACTCCAGAAAAAAAAAACTCGGAAGTCGTGTTTTGGAATATTCCTGTTTCGCGAATAATAGGAAAATATTGTCCCTATTTCATTTAGCGAGAATTTTCACCACACTCCAGGAATTTCCGCTTTAGGTACTACGAATCCCCTGTGTGGGGGTTCTAGGTATACTTCCCACAAGCGGAAATCGACATACTCGTAAAGTGGAAATGCTCTCTGAAGCAGCACTCAAGAAATTTTTTATTTCTATGAAAATTGGAATTTTTGTGACACTTGGTTTCATTCTGCACATCAACTTAGTATCCGTCTGTAGCTTAACTCGGTAACGCACCGGGCATTTTTTTGCTACTCGAAACACGGTCGTCTCCTCCTCGCACCACAGGGGAAAGACAACACAAACATCCCCAGCCTCGAACGCAGTGGATGGGGCGTGAACATCTAACGACCGTAGTCAGACATGAGACTGACGCTTTAGTCCTTTTCTATTATAAAATGAGACTGAAGCCTCTACGCCCTGAGCTACACGTCGCACCCGTATACACTGTATGGTACATATTAGATAATGAGTATTTCAATTGTGTTGTAGAAACCAATGAGTTCATTCAGTACATTAGGTTGCAATTTACTTTACTTTACTTTATCTGCCAATTGATTATATATAATTTTATTTTAAAGTATTGACGTCTTCTTTACCATTGGGCCCGAGGCAACTGCATCAGTCGCCACACCTTTGCTGCGCCACTGCTTCTTGAATTTGTCTGTATTTGAGGGGTACTGGTTATGTCCATTTAAAAAAAAAACTAGTTGTACCCTAGTTGTTTATTGTATCGAGTACTCTTGATGTTCCCGCAAAAGACAGCAAAGAAAAGTGCAGAAAAACTTGCAAAAACAGACCGTAAAATACCAAAATGGCATTCATAAAATCCGCGTTATTGTCAAAACTCGCTATGTCCACTCAAAGTCGAATTTCAGAAAGCGTTATGTTCATTTAGTCAAAACTCCCCCTGTCCAACGCCGACAATAGTGGAGAATTGGGCGGTAGCCTCAAACACTGCTATGTTGTTTTCATGATGTACCTACATATATATAATTTGTATTCTTGTTTTCGAATTATTGACAGAAAATATTTTGGTTTAAATCGACAACTTATTTGACAAATGTCTTTTTTTTTTACTTATTAATAAAGAAAATTCGAAGTTATTTCCAGAAAATTACTATATTTTTTTATTATTAGGAAGTCCTTTGTGAAGAAGGTATTGGATGAAGATCTTTTTACAACTATTTCTTTTCGACTTCTTTTCAAAATTAAAAAAATTTAATACAAAAATTCCGTTTTGTTATTATTATACTAATATTATTATTTGAATAAAGTGTTAAAACAAATTGTGTAGCTGTATTAATTTTTGTTGTCCATGTTCAAACTTAAAGCGTCAGTAACTTGCAAAACTTGTCTATGTCAAGTCATGTCCAGTAAGTTAGTGTCAAAACTCGTCATGCCCCATGAGTCAGTGTCAAAACTCGCCATGTATTGTAAAATCATTTTACGTAATTATATCTAAAGTACATAATATGCGAGAGTAAGGTGAAAATTTCTCGGCCTGACAATGAAAGACTGCGATTTTCAGTTGAAAACTGATTTTATTTTTCTACATCATCTCCCTTGGCTTCAATACACTTGGTCCAGCGTTTCTGTAACATCAGTATTCCTTCCCGGAAGTGAGAGTCTGGAAGGTTGTGAAAATATTCATCTACGGCCCTCTCAGCTTCTTCATTGGATGTGAAGCGCTTCCCAGAAACAAATTACTTCAAGTTTGGGAACAGATGGAAGTCTTAGGGTGCCTAATCAGGAGAATAGGGGGGATGGTCGAGCAAATCGTACCCCAAATCCCGCAGTTTCCCCATCGCGAACGCACACTTGTGTACAGGTGCGTTTTCCAGATGAAAGATGATTTTTTTCTTCTTCAAGCCAGGCCTCTTCTCGCGAATTTTATGTACAATATATTGTATATTCGCCTGTTATTGTTCTGTCTTTTTCAAGGTAATTAATTAACAGGATCCTTTTCGCATCCCAAACACGCTGGCCATGACCTTTTAGGCAGATGCGATCGTTTTCGCTGTTTTGGCGTTGAACCACCGGCTTCCACCCACGGCTTCGACTGTTTTTTCGTTTCTGGCGTGTAGTGGTGGACCCAAGTCTCATCCATGGTGACGAATCGCCGCACAAAATCGTTTGGATCCCGATTCAATCGGTGCAAAGATTGCTGCGAAAATCGTTTGCGTATTTGCTTTTGATCGGCATTCATTAAATGCGGCACCCATCTTGCGTAGAGCTTTTGCATCTCTAATTCTTTGTGCAAGATGTTTCGTACCCTTTCTTCCGATATCCCCACAGCCTCAGCAATATCACTCACTTTCATTCACCTATCGTCCAATACGATATCATGCACTTTTTCGATGGTTTCCTGTGTGGTCAGGGCCGTCGAGAGAAAATCCGGGCCCGGGTCTCAACTTTTATAGTTTTTATGATACACATATTACGTGTACAACTTTGCTTCCGTCGTTTTCCCAAAGACGGCTGCATCGGTGAGGGCTGGTCATAATACGTAGTTCAAAAGTGTCACAAAGTGAGTTTTGACCTCTGTGCACGTATCAACATCCCCGCATTACTAAAAGTTGTTTGCATTTCTAATAAGATTGGCGATTCAAAATGTCTGTTTCCAGCCAAGTTCTCGTCATTTGCGGGAAGTTTTATCTTCATCTTCCATTTGAAAAAACTACAGCTGAGGCTCATCGAATGCTCTCAGATACTTACGGTGAGGCTGCTCTGAGTGACAGAACATGTCGTGAGTGGTCAGTGGTCGAGCACAAGCATGGTGGTGGGAGTGAAACAAATTTCAAAGACGATGAATTGGAAGCACAGCTCGATGAAGATTCGTGGCAAATGCAAGAAGAATTAGCTGAATCACTGGGAGTGACTCAACAAGCCATCTCGAAACGCTTCGAGGCCATGGGCATAATTCAGAAACAAGGAAATTGTGTTCCATACGAGTTAAAACCGAGAGATATTGAACGGCGATTATTCGCATGCGAACAACTGTTTCAAGGGCAGAATCGGAAAGGATTTCTACATCGCATCGTAACCGGCGGCGAAAAATGGGTCCGTTACGATAATTCTAAGCGTAGAAAGTCATGGGGAATGCCCGGACATGTCTCAACGTCGATGGCATAACCGAATATTCACGACGCCAAGGTTATGCTTTGCATTTGGTGGGACAGGTCGGTGTGATATACTACGAGCTACTGAATCCGAATGAAACTATCACAGGAGACCGGTACCAAACGCAATTGATGCGGTTAAGTCGAACATTAAAGGGAAAACGACGACAGTACCAAGAGAGACACGACAAAGTCGTCCTCCAGCATGACAATGCTCGGCCACACGCCGCAAAAGTGGTCAAGACATACTTTTAAACCCTGAAATGGGAAATCTTGCCCCACCCGCCGTACTCCCCAGACATCGCTCCTTCCGACTACCATCTGTTTCGTCCCATGGCACACGGCTTGGTTGATCAGAATTTTCGTTCGTACGAGGAAGTCGAAAAATATGGATTAAATCATGGATTGCGTCGAAAGACGCCTCCTTTTTCCGAGATGGAATCCGAAAATTGGCGGAGAGATTGGCGAAATTTGTCGCTAGCGATGGACAGTATTTTTAGTAATACATCTGTAATATGTTAGGTGTCGTCCGACGTTTGTAGCTGTCAACTACTTACATCTGTAAGTATTGTACTTTTTAACAATTCTTTTAATTCCAGGAAAAAACGGCGAAGGCAAAGTTGTATACCCAATAATTTAATTTAATTTATATTTGACAGTTAACAACCTTTTGAAAGAATTCTTTGTGCCTTAGGACACCGAGCACTTGCGCATCTTCGCAAGAATGAAGTTGCAGTTTACATTCAAGGGCTTCTGATTGCCAGAAAACACGATGAAGGAACCCAATTTTAAAAAAAAAACTACTATAATATGTAAGAATCCGGGAAAAAGTGATGAGAAAATTTTCGGAGATAAAAACATTTTCGGGGCACCCTGTATATATCTTAGATGTCTTATTTCTTACCTACAAAATGCAATACAATACAAAAAAAACGTTGATTTCCATAAAACATAAAACATACACCGACTTTATAGATGAGGAACTGACGGGGGTTGAGTAAGCAAAATTCGCGAACTGGAAGTCCCTTATGGATTCCTGTCTAGGGTGTGTAAGTAACTATAACTATAGCACAATAGGCTTATTGTCACAGTGCTTGTGGCTCTTTATGGGCTACGACCCATCGATCATCTAACTAGAAATCTGCATGGTGCCGCTAGAAATTTTGTCCATTTCCGGGTAGGGAGAGGTACCCACCGAAAGCGGTGTCCGAAGTTCTGCAATTAGTGGCTGCTGATTTACTGCAGCTGTTCATCAAAATAGTACCTATTTTACTCATTCACCACAATCTTCACCCCGATGACAATGCTTCTCCGCGACTTGTGACGTTTTTAAGGGACTCGCTCACCTTTTTGAACATCAATTTACTTTTCCGGGATACTGTTACTTTTTAGCAAAATTATTTTATTAAAAGAAGACTTAAATCAACGAGCAAAGCTATCTACGATGAGTGATTGCCGATTTACAGCCGGTTTTCCATCAAACAAATTAGGTGCCATACTTATTTCGCTCACTTTCATCACTCTCCACTCCCAGGGAATCGCTTTTCCAACGCGTAATTGGCGATGAGGCTTGAAAAATGAAAGCCATTTTTTCATTGCATTTATTCAGGTATATCATCGATTTTGTGGGCTTTTAAAAGGCTTGGAATACACTTTTTTTTAACTTTTATTGAGTTTTCCGGGGGAACTTTCACTTTGATATGATAAGGTAGGTAGGTAAAACTTTCTACGATGAGCTTTTGACGAGTTAGGCAGCTTTCAAACGACGTGCACGATACACGATGTTTGACAGACGCTTTTATCGAATCAAACAGTGGCAGCATACATTGTCATCACACGCAGCTAGTACGAGAAAATCATGCAATCGAGAAATATGGTTTCTCGTGTACATACGACACTTGCCACTCCGATTCGGTAAAGCTCGTATGGATTCCAAGCACGCATGATGTGCGCGACTCTGTTGTGTGGTAGTCTCAAAGCCCCGAAAGCATTTTAGGTACACGCGCCATATTTTTACAACGGAGACTATTCGATAAAACAATTTATGTGGAAAATTGAATGTGGCCGTGTGAAATGTTGTTTCGTTTTCGAGAAAAGCTCAGCCGAGAAAATATCGTATCGAACGGCGCCGTATGAACGATTCCTCTCGTCTCCCTTCTGAACTTACCTAAACACTTATCTGACCGGCACTCAGCATTTTCCTACTCTCCTACACCTTCATCCCCTGAAGATTAATAAAAAGAAAGGAACATTATGGGTTTGGCCTAAATGGGGGAATTCTCTCTATTGCATTTAGAGAGAATCGTTAATTGCGGCATTTTCGCTTTAGGTAGTCCATTTCCGCTTTAGGTGGTAAGAACCTAGAAACCACGCAGGGAAATATGTAGGTCCTTAAGCGGAAATTTCTTAAGTTTTGTGAAAATTCTCTCTAATCAAATAGGAAGAATTCTCCAATTAATGCCAAATCCATAATGTTCCAAAATAAAAACCGCGGTTCGCGTGTTTCGCAAACTCAACTTTTCATCTATTTTGGCCTATGGTATGTTGAGAAATATTTTTCAACGTCCAGTTTAACCGCCTTTTGTTCTTTTATTCCCCCCTACGATAACGACCACAATTTCCTGTCGGCACTTTTCTAGTCTCTCACAATCCCTAGAAAATACTCCACTAAGAAACCGCGGTCCGCTAATTTTTCATTGTCAACCACCTTCAGCTCCTAGTCTATTAAATTAACAATGGCAATGCAAAATGAAATTGCTTTGAAACACTTGTATTATCAATTGAATATTGGTCCCTAGAGTATCAGGCTTACTAACATAGGAAACAGTCTGCTCCCAGCTTCTGGAGAGTGAACACCGATTGACCTTTCGGTTAGCGCTATTATACTTCGAATTTTGTGAGTGCGACCTATCTGTTCAGTTATTGATCTGAAAATTGCCTCGAAAAGGCAACGGGAGTGTTCTCCCGATGATCTGCTTCTAAGGGATAGGATAAAACTCCCAAGGAGCCATCCCGACTCACTAATGGCGTCTTCTTCACGCTCAAATCGTTTCCAACCATTGGCGGATCTCCCCGACAGCGGCGACGATAACGATGGAACAGCCGACGATCCGACTCCAGTTGTCAAAAAGGTGAAAATACCTCCTATCATCTTTCCGAGCCTAGACCGGGAAACCATTGTATTAATGATTGAGAACTTAAAAATCTCAAATTACTACATTCAGTTCACCAATATTGGCAAAAAAGTGCTTCTCGATAATCTTGAGTGTTACGAAAAACTTCGCGCTTATCTCGTCGAAAAGAAAGTTCACTTTTTCACTTATGGCCGTTCCGACCAGCGACCGCACAAATTTATACTTAATGGCCTCTATGATATGGAGTGTGCAGCCCTCAAGAAGCTCCTTCTTAATGAACATAACCTGTCGCCGTTTGACATTAAAAAAATATTGCCAAGCAATTCACGTCACCCCGAGGATGCAGTTTCGTATGTGATATACTTCGCGCGTGGTTCCGTAAAACTTTCAGACCTGAAGAAGTTCGAATACATAAACCGCATAAGAGTTTTCTGGAACTTCAAACAAAAAAAAGCAAACCAACCGACTCAGTGTCGCAATTGCCATTCGTTTGGTCATGGAACATCATTCTGCTTCCTCCCGCCAAAGTGCCTAATTTGCGGACAGGCACACAATAAATCCGAATGCACAAAAAAAGATTTGTCCGAAATCAAATGTGCGAACTGTCAGGGAAATCACACAGCCAATAGCTCATTATGTCCCAAACGTCAAGAAGTCATAAATCTTCGTGCCCGATTATCCCAACGCGCTAGAATGCGTCACCACAAATCTCACCCGACCACCACGTCTTCAGCTCTTAACTTGGCCAACTTTCCAAATCTGCCTACCGAATATTTTGGGATCGACAGTCGCAACGAAATTAATCTAAGTAATAATAATAAGACTAACATACTAGGTAATAAGTTCTCATATAGTTCCGTCACTCGCAACAACGCTACACCCAACGACTCTGCATTCGTAGACTCGGGCTCTAATTTATTCTCAGCTGAAGAGTTGATGGACATTTTCAGCAAAATCATTGTAAGACTCTCCCAATGCAAAACTCGCTTCGAGCAATGCAATGTATTGATAGAAGTTGCTATTAAGTTTGTTTACAAATAGAAACGAGATCCGCTGCCTGCTGTGGAATGCGCAAAGCATTCGCAACAAATGTGAAGAGACTTTTGCATTCTTAGCTGATAACAACATAGATATATGTTGTGTCTCCGAAACCTGACTCAGAGACGGCGACAAATTAAAGAATGCCGCTTATAACGCCATAAGAAACGACAGAAAGGATGCAATCGGTGGAGGTGTGTCAATTCTTATTAGGAAGGGCATTAGGTTTACACCACTTAAAGTTTTTCCTACTAAAATAATCGAAAACGTAGCAATACAAATTGATCACTTAGACCTCACGTTAATAGTTGTCTATTTTAGTGGAACTAAATTGAATTCTGTTAAATTACAACACCTTAAAGACGATTTAAAACTACTATTCAGTCACAGATCTAAGTTTGTAATTTGCGGTGACCTCAATGCTCGCCATCGTCATTGGAATTGTTCCAGATCAAACGAAGCCGGCCAGATTCTCTACGACTTAATCCTAAGACACAACACTCACATCCACGCCCCTGATGGCCCCACCTGTTTCCCGCCCAGAGGTAATCCCTCAACCCTTGACCTTGTTTTCAGTAATGGTGAATTACCCATATCCCAACCCCTTGTCCTGAATGATCTATCATCAAACCACCTTCCAGTTTCTTTCACTATTGACAAAAGCCTGGCGATATCTAACACCCACGCGTATGTATATGCGAAAACTTGCTGGACAAAATATCGCGACACTCTTAACAGAAATATCTCCCTCTTAGACAATGATTTATCACGGATTTGCAATCAGGATCAAATAAACGAGCTCGTCTCAAATTTCACTAATCAGATCAAACTTGCTCGAGACGTAGCCACCCCCATAATAACACGCGTTAACCAATCGACACAAACCGACGATACAACTAAAGCTCTCATCCGTCACCGGAACAACATCCGTCGACAATGGCAAAGAACTCGTTCACCTAATCTAAGGAGCTTTATAAACCTCCTTAATTTTCAGATTCGATCTAATCTTCAGAAAATTCGTAATGAACACTGGAACAATATATTGTCTTCTCTCGATAAGGGCTCGCGGAAAATGTGGCAATTACGGAAGTGCCTCAGCTACAAATTCCGCTCCATCCCACCCTTGCGGCTCGCGGACGACACTTTGGCCCTCTCAGACAGAGACAAAGCCGACCTTCTGGCGGAAAATTTTTACTCCTTCCATACTCTTACAGCTCAAATGAATGACCCTATCACTTCTTCGAGTGTTAATGACACCATCACATCTCTCGCTAACCTACCTACGGATTTCCCTCCTGGCAAACTCTGTAGTCCGTCGGAACTGAGATTGATTCTTAAAAAAATAAAACTTAAAACGTCTGCTGGTGATGATGGGCTCCCAAATATTCTATTAAAAAACTTACCCAAGAAAGCGGTGGTACTACTCTCCTACATCTTCAACTGTTGCTTGAAACTCAGTTACTTTCCCAACTCATGGAAAAATGCGACAGTAATTCCCATTCTAAAAGCAGGTATGAATCCGAGTCATCCTACCAATTACCGCCCGATAAGTCTACTCCCATCACTGAGTAAAGTCTTTGAGAAGATAATCTGTTCCCGACTTCAACAATCAATTGAAGATAACTCAATAATACCAAACTTCCAATTCGGCTTCAGACCTGGACTCTCGACAATCCACCAACTGCACAGAGTCGTCAATCACATAAAGCTAGGCTTTGATTCCAAACAATCTACTGGGTTGATTGCTCTGGACATTGAAAAAGCTTTCGACACGGTGTGGCATGATGGTCTTATCCACAAATTAGTTCAGTTTGGAATACCAATTTACCTATGTAAAATCATTCAATCCTTTCTATCTTCTAGATCGTTTCGTGTCAAGTTGCGTGGCCTATCCAATGCCCATAACATTCCCGCGGGCGTCCCCCAAGGGTCGGTTTTAAGCCCAACACTATATAGGTACAACCTTTATATGTCCGACCTTCCTCCGACTAACGACTGCCATATCGCCATGTACGCGGACGACACCGCAATATACGCCAGTAGTGACAATCCAGATTCCATTATAAATAACTTGCAACTCCAGTTAAAACAAATAAAGCAATTCTGTAACAAGTGGAAAATCAAAGTCAACAGTGAGAAAACCCAAGCGACTTTCTTCTTCAAAAGACGAGCTAGGAGATATCTACCTAATCCTCTAATTAATGTTCTAGGCTCGCCAATTGCTTGGTCTAAAGACCTAAAGTACTTGGGTCTCCACCTTGACTCAAAGCTTACGTTTAAGACACACACCGACACAATAAGTTCAAAAATCCTGAACAGTATCCGTGCAAACTACCCTTTTATTAATAGAAAATCTAAGCTTTCTACCTCTAACAAACTCCTGATTTACAAATCCGCAATGCAACCCATCATACTATATGGCTGCCCTGTTTGGAACATGTGCGCACTCACCCACAAACGCAAATTGCAAATTCTGCAAAATAAATGCCTGAAAATTATTTTAAATAAACCCTTTTATTTTTCCACTAATTCTCTACACACATTATCTAATATTGATACAATCAATGACAGTTGTACCTTACTACATGCTAAATTCCTAAATCGGATTGCTACCACTAACAACCCCCTGATCGCTCCACCGGCTGTCCGTTCATGAAATTAATCACCTTTGTTTTAGGTTCGTAGATTTAAGGTAGTTATAAGTTATTCTTAAGTTAGTTTTTATGTTCTCTACCATAGGTTTTAAGCTATTTTTTCCTAAATCTAACCTTCCTACTTGAGTTAATATTCCTTCTTTTCTTTGTACAATATACTTTCGCTGCCAGAGATGTACAGACTTGTCTAAACCCTTAAAATAAGATCCTCCTGTTTTATACATTACTTTTTCTATCATTCAATAAAGCTATTATCTAATCTAACATAGGAAAAATCTGCATTGTGTATTAATTAAGAATAATTTTGGATTCATCAATTGTATATTGTAGTTAATATAGGAAACGTGTCATTATAAAAATGATTTAATTTTTCATTCTAAATTTTTCTATTATCCGGGCCCCAAAAAAACACGGGCTCGGGGCGATTCACCCCATCAGCCTTCGACGGCCCTGGGTGTGGTTGCGGTTTTTGGAAATCCTTTCCGTGGGCCGTCTTCGAGGGACGTGCGACAACGTTTAAATTCAGCTATCGATTTTTTAACGGTTGACATTAAATTACACTTTTGTTAACGTCGGATGAATTAATCCATCCAAAACGAAGAATTTCATGACCACACGATATTCAGGTTTCTCCATGTCAACGAAAAACACGTCAGACGTCTACTGCAAAAATTCTTGTAAGCAAACTGTTTGAGAGAACAAGTTGAAATTTGCCATACGAACTAATAACACATGCAGCCAGGCAGGAAACATAAATTTTTGCTGATTGTAAAGGTATTTCTGTGTCAGGCCGAGAACTTTTCATTTCACCCTCGTATTTTTATGTGGACTTTTTCATTATTATGCTATTTCATTATTTTACATGATTGCTTAGACCAAAACCTCAGTTTCCTATCTCCAGTGTCTTAAAATAAAAATCCTGAATATTTCAAAACGTTTTAGAGTGGACATAACCAGTTTTGTTACTATACCCGTCATTTATTTTCTCCACACTTTTTAAGTTCGTGTATATAAAATTTATGTTTATTTGTAAACATTGCAATGAAGCATTCATTCTATTAAGGTACCTCTGATCTATTTCAACAGGACGTAAATGCCACTTCTACTTACAGAATCCTCATGTCTGCCCAGAATTGAGAATGCTTTAGATAACACAATTCCTAATAGATAAATCATTTTGTATTCTGTGTTGTATTTCCCACAAAATATCCTTATATAAAAAAGACGGCTCATAAATAAAACATTATTCCCATCATCATTGTGCCATATGTACCGTGTGCGGTTTTCAATATGCTGAAATGATAATAAAATGTTGAAGCTTGAATTTATTTATGCGATTTTCGTATTAGAACTTGTGCCGACAGGCTGCCCTCGCTTCACCCCGACCACCCGACATACTTCATCCGAAAACGCAATATGATTGCGAGCTAGAGACGGAAGTGCGACCGCAATGATATTGAGATTCGGTTTAAGCTTGAAATTGTGTAGGAATCCGGAAGTATGTTGAATGCTTCTTAAAAGATCGATTCCATCTTAAGTAGAACGTAGACTACACTTAAACCTTTCAAGCGATAAAACAAATTCCACCCACCAAATAAGGCAGTGAAAGCGACTCGTCAGTACAGTAACGTTGAACTGAACAAGAAAACATGGAAAAGGCCTTCTAATTCTCAGTCGAGCGAACAAATCGAAGCCAAAGGGACTGGAAGGACTACGACGAATAGATGCAGTCGTCTGTAGCGAAGCAAACATTTGTCTGTGTACCTATAGATGTATCCAGGATAAAAAGGTACACAGGTGTACTCGTACATCGTGCTATATTCAGATCCATATACGCTCGTATGTACAAATATTCTTCGTTGTACAAAAGGGATATAGCCGATTCAGATTGCAGGGAAAACTAGCTGTTGTGTATACAGGGAATCAGCCTTGGAGAGTATTTTCCACTCCATTTCCGTCCGACTTTTCTAATGAGTTAGATAAGTAAAGCCAACTTTCGAAATTCGATCGAATTACGTATCAGTGCGAAGTTTTTTTTTTAGTTTAAAAGAGTTTGAAACTTGGTAATTTGGCAATCGAATCGTGCAACTTTTAGCAAAGGTGAGATTTAAGTACGCGCTGGCGATGCAGGTAGGATAATTATTTTTGTTCTGCTAGAGCACTAAATAGGAAGGTACACTCGACGCCATTTTGTTGACGACGAATGGAGAGTGGCAGGCATGTACACATGACAGTTCCCAGCTGTCAACATTAGTGCTGTCTGCTGTAGTCAATCTCCAATCGATGTCAACAAAATGGCCGCGCGAGCATACTCTCCTTTTCAAAGCCAAATTAAGTTATATTCTGCTGTTATTGCAGTACGAACATTTACGAATTTGACGTTTGTGCTCTTAGCATAGCACTGATATCAATAATTTATTTTTTCAAACTATTCGATATATTACTACGTGGACAAGGGAACAGTATTTATATTGTATTCGTGTTATTTCTCCACACAGTCTCTCTAATGTGTATCTTATTCGAACAACCAATTTTGGCAAATGTTTAGTTTCCGTGGCCCCGTGTAAGAAAATCTAAAACGTACTTGAAAGACACGAATCTGGTGGAATTTTTGACCAAATCGCAATGGTTTGCAGGATGTCGGTTCTTTAAAGTTTCCTCAATAATTTTTCAAATTGACCGAAACTACAGGAAAAATGTCGCTATCTTCCTTATTTCCGCCGCTGGAAAATATATGTTTGCCATGAACCGATCTTCGGCAAACACCTCATTGGTTCCTGATTTGCTGTCCTTCGGTTATTTGTTCCCAGCGAAATTGGATCTTGGCAGTGGTGACATAGTACAGACAAGAACCACCAATTAGAAATTAGACTGATGACTGCTACAGACAATGGCCCATCGCGATGGTGACTTTGATGGCCGCCATCACACACCAAATGCCAATTCAAATATTGTATGTTCAAATATTGTCCGTCCACACAATGTTCATCGATTGGCCATCAGGAAATTGGGCATAGTGGGCAATTTAAATTGAAAGCTGTCGCTCTGTGCGTCACGGCAGCTATAATCAAACGGATCGCGTACGACATAATGTTGGTGGTAGTAACATTGTGATAATTGTGAAGTGTCCTGTCAACTTAAATCAGCTGTTCAAAGTTGTGCACGCGATGGGCCATCATCGTCATCATCCTGGCGCAACAGCCCGACGTCGGGCCTTGGCACCCTGGATCGTTGTCTTCCAATTGTCTCAGTCACGTGACCGCGTCCTTCAATCTTGGAAGCCCAGTAGTTGCACGGCGTCCACATATACTGAGCTCTCGTCGTCCTCGCAGTCTCGCTCCGTCGACTCGTTTTGCGTTCATTACTGTCTATGGCATGATATCATCGTCCATTCGTTTTACATGCCCAGTGAAGTCGTTGTAGTTTGACAATTTTCGAGACTTCCAGCTCATCGTACATTTTATACAACTCATGGTTGTACCGGATGCGCCATCCACCTCAATCGCAAACGGCCCCAAAGATTCGCCGCAGAACCTTACGTTCAAATGTGTCTTGCATGTTTCCGGAGGCTTGAGTTAGGGTCCATGCTTCAACCATAGCATAGTACTGGTCGTATAATGGCCTTGTGCACGCGGAGCTTCGTGTTTCTGTGCACATACTTCGATCTCATTATATGGAGAACCGAGAAAAGAGTCTTTATAGCTAACTTCATCCATCGCTTGATTTCGTCAGTTTCGTTGGCGTCTCTTGACAAGTTACAACCCAGGTGTATAAAGGTGTTCACGAAATCGATGCTGAGGTCCCCCACATTGATGCTCGATTGTGCAGGTGCCCTTGTCGTCGATTGCATCATTATTTTAGTTTTATCCTCGTTGATACGTAGTCCAACTTCTTTTGCAGCGGTATCGAGCGTATGCAGAAGTTCTTCTGCGTCAGCCAATCTTCGGAACCTAATGTTGATGTCGTCGGCGTACGCTGCTAATTGTGTCGACTTGATGAGTAGCGTATTGCTGTTGTCCATATTCATAGCCCGAATAGCGTATTCCAGTGCTAGGTTGAAGTGCGTCGGTGCCAGTCCATCGCCCTGTTTCAAACCAGGTTTACTATAAGGGTGTTCAGAGAGAGCGAAGATACTGTTCCTAAGGCACCAGTGATCCAGAAACAACATAGTCTCTGTACCCTCTCCATTTTCTGTAGGACTCTTTTCTAGTTGAATGCTGTTCAACAGACCACAGCTCAATACGTTAGCATCGGTCTTGCGATAGCCGTGTATATCCAGTGAGTTATTCACGGTTTGTCAACCCACTTTTTACCAAGCAAGCTTTTGCAGGTATAAAAGGAGATGTTGGCCTTAATGTTTCGTTCGTCGGCGTTTCGACTCCAGTTAAGTCTACCATCCAGGATCACCCCTAAGTACTTTGCATATGTTGACAAAGCTAACTCGGTGGCACCCATCCTTGGCAGGATAAATTCCGGAATTCTGGCTCTCCTTGTGAAAAGGACTAGTTCAGTCTTCCAAGAATTTACACTTAGACCTGTTCTGCCCGCCCACCTTAGAACCTTACTGAGAGCCATAGTTGTAAGTTCTGACAGAGTGCCGTGTGCTTCATACGAGTACCAAGACATTGTCTGCATAGGCTACAGCACGTATTCCGGACGATTCGAGAGATGTTAATAAATTATTCAGTACGAGTATCCATAGGAGCTGCGATAGCACTCTTCCTTGCGGAGTGCCTCTCATCGTACTCTTGATGGCTATAGCCTTTCCCCATTCAGACGTTATTAGCCTGTTCGAGAGTAGTGCTTCGATCCATTTCCTTAGAGTTTCATTCACCTCAGCAAGTTCCAGGGCCTCCAATATAGCCTCAATGGTGACATTGTTGAAGGGCCCTGCTATGTCCAGGAATGTACCAAGAGAGAATTCTGTGAATTGAAGAGATGTCTCAATCGTGGAGACCAAATGGTACAGAGAGCTCTCTACCGATTTCTCTTTCATGTGAGCCCCCTCGCGGCGATTTAATCACGGTATGTGTGTAGTGGCAAAATATCTGCGCTCTCCTTGCCTTTTTTGCCGAAAGATTTGCGTGTTCGGCGCAATTTTCAAACCAACCAGTAGCTGTTATGGATGAGCTAGCGACATGCTGCTGCTTGTAACGGACGGTTTGGTGGTCATCCGAATATGCCCATGGGAACGGAGCCCAAGGTAGCATAATGACTGTGAAGGTCGGGCGGTACCATCTGGCGATGAAAAAGGCCCCTCAACGAGCTAAGCAACGTTCTTGCTTGCTGAAGTTTAGTTTGGGAGACGTGAGCGTGGCCGCTTGTTGCCCCGCACTTTTACGTATTAACAAAAATGCATAGGCCTGGGGAAGACAACACAAACAGGGGAGGTAAAAATAGGGATTAGAAAAATAGTCGATAAGGATGGAATGGTTGACAGACGGATCAGATGCCCACGCGGATCAGATGTCGCACGTGGATCCGGGTGTAATGGGACCCTCGGCCTCTGGCTTCGTACCACCAACAGATCACTACTCATCAGGAGCTGCTTCGATCTGCCGGTGGGAGCAGCAGTACCAGACCATAATATGCTCATTACAGGTGGTTCATTACAAATCCGGACTGGAATTGATATGTTTACATTCCGTGCTATCTGGGTGATTATTCCAATTGAGTTTATGTAGTAAATAAATTGATTTCAAACAAATTATGCTGCGATTAAAAAAAATATAAATTTTTTTTAACTGTTTGCATAAATTTTATTTCCCATGGGCCGGATGGAAACCAGAGGCGGGCCGACTCGTGGTCTACACGGATAAAGATTGTTTTGCTCTATTTATTCCGGGCGTTCTTTTACCGTCCGCACCCTTTCCGTTCATTTCACAACAAATGAATAATTGAAACGGTTTCCTTATACAGGACAAAAAACCTCGAATGCTTGCAAACAATACGATTAACAGGGAAATAGCAAGTCATTTTGCTCAATAATCGCTTTCAACTTTGCAAATGGATTTTATTCATTTTTTCTCGTTTGTTTCCTACCCCCAAAGCTCGTTACTATTATTTTTGTGAGTGACCAATCTAAACCGATCTGGAAGCAAGCGTCAAACCAATAGAGCCCCCATCACGCACACAGGAAGCAATGATTCGAAGAAAATCAACGAATGGATATCTTGTCAAGGAAGGGTCTTTTTTTTCGGTTCGAATGTCCCGGAAAAAAAACACAACTAAACGGACTCTAACGAAACACCATTAAGCTTTTGGCTAATCCTTTTTAAAGACCCCCATAAAATGCGAATCATCATTAAAGTTGTCGTTCTGGTCGTTTGAATCTACTATGTTCTTATCCTTTTATTTTTTGGGTGTCGTAAATGGTCGACGAAACACGACAATAAGTGCAGTGCCAGTAGAAAATTAGCCTTGCTTGGTCTAGCATTAGATGTTCGATTTTTCTTTAGTAGGAAAGGCGTAATTAAAGCCATAATTCAGTAATCTCAGTCACATCACATGCAAAGTAGAAATTATGGCGTGTAGTAAAATTACTACTAGCACACCTGACACTAAGCTACCGAAAAGGATATCGTATGCAAATAGAAAGCCATAAGCCCCGGGTGTGAACTGGAAGACCGTACAAAGAGCGTCAAGGAGTATGTTAGTTGATGAAAATAGTCCAGGAGCTTTAATAAAGACGCGAGCGAAAGGACGATCTTGTTACCGTTCTAGATGGATTTAAATTTATATTAATAGCACATGAATTATTATACGAAAGTTTTAAGACATGAATCGAAAAAATAATTGCAGACAAATAAATCTATCTATCGAAGCACGAGCATAAATTCTTCTTAAAATGAAATTACAATAGTTGAATTGTTGAATTCTCATAGAAGTAAGACTTGAAATGTATACGTGATCGGGTGCAGGAAAAAATACTGATTCTAAATCATTGTGGCAAACGTCTAATATGTCGTGCAACCGTGAGTGAGGACCCGAAACGCCGGTAGTCAAACATGAGACTGATGCCTCAGCACACTGCGCTACCGGTCGCCCCTCGTGAGAAATTGAGATCAATTGTCAAATTAACGACAAGTATATCAATAGGCTGTTTTTTTGGTACAATTGTACAATCTATCGAGTGCAGGTTAGGCACGTCACTGACCCGTACATGAGTAAGTTGTTGTAATGCTTGGAGATACCCTAACCTATGTATAATGAACGCCGCAATATTTGGCGTGCGCCACCCAATCACCAATAACATCATGTCAACGAGACGTGATCGAGGTTAGGTTAGGTTAGGTTAGGTGGCAGCGTTACAGCCCCGCATAGACCGCTTGGATCCATAGGGATGCCACGAATTGACAACGGGGCAAAGGAACTACGTATTGGGATTAGTTAATATTGTTGGGTCATTGTTGAGTTTGCTCGCGTTTGCGAATTCCAAAAGACTCTTTATACTGAGGTCCGCGACCGCCTTCAAGTTGCGGAAGAAGTAGGCACCAAGACATTTTTGTCTTGTTTTTGTAAGTGCTGGGCATTCACACAAGAGGTGTTCCAGAGTTTCTTTAATGTTAGGCAGCTGACAGTTTCTGCAGCCATTGGAAGTGATCAATCCTAGCCTATAGGCATGTTCCCCTATGAGGCAATGGCCAGTAACTAATCCGATTAGCCATGGCCGTCGAGAAGGGGGAGGGGCGGAAGGAACGAAATGCCCCGGGCATGAAAATTTTAAAAATTGAAAAAAGAAAGAAAAAAAAACCTATCTACGCACTGAGCTTTTTTTTTGTTGCTCCTTGCCCTGTCATACCACTCTGACGCACTGAGCTACCGGTCGCCATACCGGACCCGGATTTTCTCTCGACGGCCCTGCGACTAGCATCACAGACTTACCTCTGGATAGTCCTAGGAGTATGTTAGTTTACCTTGGACTGTAAGAATTCCCTCGTTATCCTGGAATTGATGGCTTTGTTCCAATCATTATTGTCCAGTTGCATCATCTTACAGTCCATTTCTGATCTTATTGCCTGCATTGGTATAGGAATTGCTATTGCCATTGCACTATCAAGAGCAGCACCCTGTTTTGCAAGCCCGTCCGCGATGTCATTGCCAAGTATGCCGCTGTGGCCAGTTACCCATCGGAGTTCTACTCTCCTTGAAGTATCTAGCTTCTGAAGAGCCGAAAGACATCTGAGCACTGTCTTTCATCTTATGGTGGCGGATTGTAGCGCTTTTAAAGCAGCTTGACTGAGTGAATAAAAATTTCTCCCTTCCTGCGAGTTGTTGAGGCTAGCTCTGCTGCGTTTTGAATCGCTAGCACTTCCGCCTGGAAGATGCTGCATTCGCTCGGCAGTCGGATGGATAAATTGAACAGGGGTTCTGGAGAGTGATAACTGCCTCTCCAACACCCCCATCCATCTTTGAGCCGTCTGTGTAGATATTTATCGAACTACTTGGTACATTCCCGCCGGTAGTATAATAAACCCTATCTGGTATAAATACTGAGAAGTTTTTGTTGTAGTCCATCACTGCTTTAGTGAAGTCGGTGGTTCCGACTGGAAGTTTGATATTTTGATGACCATACGGCTTTATTCTGAATTGCCCTGTTTCCCTGAGTCTTAGGGCACATTTCGTCGCTGTGTTCATTAGAAACATATTGATTCTGGGAGGTTCAGGAGTTTCTTTAAGTGATTCATTGACGTGGTTCTCATTGCGTCAGTGATTCCCAGGCAGCCCAGTCTTTGGATCCTTTCCACTTTCCGTTTATGGGCTTTAATTTTAAGTGCAGTCCACCAGACCACAATTCCGTATAGTAAAATTGGCCTGACAATGGCCGTGTACATACAGTGCATAATGCGAGGTGTCAGCCTCCATACCTTACCAATCAAGCTTTTGCAGGTGTTGCTTTCTTGGTGCGTTCTTCGATGTTGAGCTTCCAAGTAAGGTTGCTGTCTAGAATCAACCCTAAGTACTTTGCATGAGTTGTCAAAGTTAACTCGGTGACACCCATCCTTGGGAGGTTGAAGCCCTAAATTTTGGTTCTCCGTGTGAAGAGAACCATTTCAGTCCATTGCGGGTTCACATTTACACCCAATTTGCCTGCCCATTTTAGCACCTTACTTAGAGCCATTGTTGTGAGGTCCGACAGAACACCAGTGTCCTTTCCGGATACAAGAATTACTACATAATCTGCGTAGGCCACCACACGTATGCCTACCGCTTCAAAACTTAAAAAAAGGGTTAACTACTAGTATCCATAGAAGTGGTGATAGCACACCTCCTTGTGGCGTACCCCTTCTGGTTGGTTTAGTAGCCCTCGCGTTGCCCCATGCAGAAGACTTAAGTCTGCCGAAAAGCAGTAATTTGATACAGATCCGTATAGATTTGTTGACTCATGCCTTATGGAGAGAGTCTAAGTTCGCTTGGTTTGAGACATTGTTGAAGGCCCCGGCTATGTCCAAGAACATGCCGAGCGTGTATTCCTTGTATTGTAGAGAATTCTCAATGGTGGAAACCACTTCGGGCAGAGCTGTTTCCACCGATTTTTCTTTTTCACAATCCGGACTGCTATAGAGTCAAATAGCTCCTTGCAGCATTGCAGGTATGATCTCATCGGGTCCGGCCGATTTGTATGGGTCGAATGAACTAATAGCCTATTCTACCTTCCTGACCCAGAAGTGCCCTGGAATATTGCAGCAGCGTGAGTTAGTCATCACCGCTGTTGTCTGCTGCAGGATAGGTGGTTTTTCACAGTCCGGGAAGAGCGTTGCAAGGAGTAATTCCAGGGTTTTCGCACTTCCTTCTGTCCAACGCCGCCCTCTTCACTCAACAAGGGATATGTTGAGTGTAGAGGGTGGCGTTGGATTTTTGGAGATTACTTTCCTTAGCCGCGATGCCTCTGATGTGCATTCAATCTGACTGCAGCTCTTCCGTTTCGCCGTCCTCAGTTGTTTTTTGAAGGATTTGAGTGAGTTCCTGTATTCACTCCAATCTCCATCTTCCCCGGTGCGGTTTGCAACACTGAAAAGCGCCAAAACATTTAAAGCTGTTTCATGTCCGATATTAATAGGTACTTTATGCTAAACTATAGTATTAAGAATTTATTGGATGATTTTATTTGGCTCTTTTCGCTTTGTTTCTCTTTCTTCTCATCCTTTAATTTTTCTTTATTAATTTCGTATGCTACTACTTTGGCTAGTTATCTAAATTTAATCTGCACTCAATTAACATGATTTTTTGTTGCTTAATTTAAGGAATCCTCCCCTACTTCCCATTCGGGTTTTGATGAGGTGTCTCATGTCTATTCCGATTTAGAGGTTCCGACACTTTGCTGCCGCGGAATCTTCTTGAATAGGTTTGAGTTTATGGATTAAAAGGCCAACGGTCCGCAACATCAGGGCCCGAAGTGTGTAGCATGAGCCGATCGACGGCCATTATCTACATTTTTTTACTAGTATTTCCTGGGTCGGCGGGAACTAGTTTCATCCTTTTTTTATCGTCTACTCCCAAGGCACATGATACATGTTAACTATGTGATGGCTAGGGCAACAAGCGAGCAAAAACCCCGAGCACATCTCCCAAACTGAACTGGAACAAGCATGTACCGTCGCACAGCTCGTTGTGGAGCATTCGCTTGTAGCGCCGCCAGACCTTCACGGTTACTTTGGTGAATTTCCGGCTCCTTCCCAAGGACGCCATCTGGTGACCACCTTCCACATTACAACTACTTGTACATCGGAGAGTTGTTATAAAAAAAGACATAGTATGAATAGTACTTTAATTCCATTCTAGCCAACCTTTCACAACGAACGTTCTTCAGCAAATGGCAATCCTGTTCCTAAACTTTTCTGAAGCATCACACACCTCATTCACCCGTACAAGGCGATGATTACTTGGTTGTTACACCTATGTATGTATATGTACAGTGGGATGAAACCATATTCCAACTCATTACTCGGGCGGGTATAAAAGTTTTCTTCTTTCGATATACAGGAATTTCCTTGGTTCTTCCTGCCAATGCACCGTGGCCGAAAAAAACACACTTTAACGATAGTTTGTCACGCAAACTATTTGGTAAGGAAAATTACTACTGCAAGGTAGTTTGGTGAGGCAACGAGTCGGAATATAGAGATGAACATACTAAGGTCTGATATATGGCAACATTAAAAGGGCATGTAGTTTTAAATTAGTTGCTGGGAATATACTTTAATGTTTTGTTTCGGGAAGAAAAATTGGAACTAGTGGTTGAATAATAACTGTAGCTTTGCTATTAAAATAAAACTGTCAGGTTTTTGACTGAAAAGGGAGACAAAAATGTAGCTTCTTAAATTGGTCCTTACATATCATCAAATAATCATGCCAGATGGCTTGAATAGCTTTGCTTTCAGTCTGCGTATCGGAGCAAATATCGCATCTGAGATGACGATCGGAGAATCGTCTTGAAAGGGGAAACTTGGATATGTCTGATTTTACTCGATACCGGGCTTTACATCAGACGATTTTAGTGTTGAATTTTGAGAAACTCGGGCAAATGTCATTCCCATTTCTTATGTCAGCTTAAAGTGATGAGGATTCCATCTAAGTCACGTATTAAAATATTTGAGAATGAGAAGTCTGGCAAGCCTCCGAATGTGGGTTTGACAGTTGCTGCCACTTTGTAAGCGGACCGGTAGGTCAGTGCGTAGAGGCGTCTGTCTCATGTCTGACTGCGGTCATACCGGGTTCAAGTCCCGTCCACGGCGTTCATGGCATGGATGTTTGTGTTATCTCCCCCCTGTGGTGCGGGACAGGAGGTGCATGCTGGCAACGTATATCGTTCCAAACTCGTTTATGGCAACGACACGTCAGCTAAGCCACTAACCACATGGGCTGGAAAATTCCGGGATTTTTCAATAGGTGCCACCACCAGAAAATGAACATGACTCATTTCGAGAGACTCATCTATCACTAGTTTATGTATGAAGTTTCATGACATTTCGTCCATTCGTTTACAATCCACAGTCGTTTGAGTGACGCTACTTTCGTAACTTCGTAAGAAAAATGGAAAAACAGGAAAATCGCATCTTGATCAAACATTGTGTTTTGATGGGAAAAACTTCAGAACCATAATTGCAACGGTTGCAGGAATGCTAATAGAATGTGTGGTGCGATGTGGTATCAGGCTGTTGTGCAATGGCACTGGTGAAGTACATGGATAGACATAATGCGGTATTCAAGCTAATCCATCAAAATTTTACATACAAGCACGAGCTGATTAGTGAGACACTTCCGATCCACCTGTACACTCCACAGACAGTGCTTGTCAGTACTCACTTCACGATATACTGGAACCGCCAAATTATTACTGATCACTCATTGTCGCCCATAATAAACCCGATATACTCCTAGTCGACAAGACGAGTCGCTCCGCATACATAATCGATATTGCCATCCCCCATATTAACAATATCGAAAGAAATCATGCGGAGAAGAGGGCAAACTATAGTGCACTGGCTCAAGAAATCTAGCAGCCTTGGCATCTTGACCATGTGCCTTGATAGTGCCTGTAGTATTACCGGCTACCGGTATAGTACCTTAATCCGGCCAATAGGGCCGAGGTCGTGCTAACTTGAAAATAATAAAAATATTTTACGTGTGTGAATATTTTATTTGAATTTCGTAAAACCTAACAATTTAGAATACTCATGTTACACATTAAGGAAGGATGATAAAAAATGAAGCCGGAGTATCCTAAGCATGTTATCCATAGTTAAACAAACTTTTTACCCAACCGTTTGCTATGCATTTGTTTTCATCAATTCAATTAGACGCATGACACAAAAAGTATCAAGTAAACATAATACAAAACCATTAATTAATCACTATCCCTTGCGTTCGCATACGAGAAAGTCCTAAAAATAAATTGAATAAATACAACAAACCGGCTACAAAATATAATTGGGGTTTCTTCATATCCTTGTCGACAGGATCCTGCAATGGGTACCATAGGTTCCATCACACCGCAACGTGTTCAACTCAACATCAAACAAACATTTCTTTTACTCGTACGTACTCGCATTTACGTGGTTCTCATGTGCGTGAGCTTGTACGTCCTACAAACCGATAAATCATTTTTCCGGAATATACTTTTCGTGATACCAATCATAGGTTGTTGGACGAGAACACGACACCTTTTGAGTGTTCTGATAAATTATATCGATGTCATCAATCATCGAATCATTTATGCTTAATCAGAGGCGAATCGCATAATGGTATGCGTCTTGAAACCGCGCAGTTATCCTTTTTATGGTTCGAGGTGGGATTATCATGTTTGTGGATATTCGTACATGCTGGCGGTTTTCTGTGTTAAGCCTGAGTGCAAATTCCATGGGTTTGTGGTACAGGCTGATTTTTTTTTGCATTAGACAAAGCAATCGTAATATAAGAAGTTATTAGCTAGTCATAAAATGCGCATATAAAAGCTTTAGTTTTGGAACATGTAAAAATGTTCACTTCGACTCTGATTCCATATAAGTGGGCGTTCAGACTACCTGCTATGCGATGCGATGGGTACGATGAATGCAATGGATGCGATGGGTGCGATGAATGCAATGGATGCGATGGATGAGATAGATGCGACGACTGACGCTCACCAATCCTCACATACGGGTCGCCTGTCTGGTGGCCATCGGCGCGAAGGAAATATAATATTGATTTCCTGAGCAAGGTGCAAAGGACTGCATCTAACGGAGTCACAGGTGCTCTGAGGTCTTGTCAAGGTGGCACTTAATGTCATCTTACACTTACTCCCCTTCGACCTACAAATAAGATTCAACGCCGCGTGTGCGTGGTCAGACTTAGTGAGGCTGTAAAATAATGCCGTCAAGAGCTGGACACTCTGGCTACCATTCACAGAGGCACCGTTCTGTGGCTTCCTGCTCACAACAAATGAGCGGGCTGATCAACTGCTGTTCTGTTGTTGAGAGATCCTACGCAATGACCGTCAATGTGCCACTTAGTACATAAATCCTATATAAACTTAGCCAACTATATATAGGGCGGACAAGCAGGCTAACCAATCTAATTAAGGTGCGGATCGATGAACATCGTAATGAAAAATGGGAAGAGTTCCTAGAAAGTATGGAACCGGGAGACAATAGCTTCTGCAGGATTAACAAATACTTCAAGAACAAATCCCAAAGAGTTATTGCGCCAATACACGGCCCTAACGGCTTGAAGTATGAGGACTGGGGGAAGGCGGAGGCCTTCGCCGACACAATGGAACTTCGGTTCCGCGAGAACGAACCCCCCGACGGCAACTTGGACGAGGAGTATGAGATCAATGAAAGAGCCGAAGAGATACTTTCCAGAGTCGAAACTCGGGAAACGGAAACTATTAGGCAGACTGACCTAGATGAAGTCAGAACACTCGTTAGTTCCCTCAACAAAAAGAAATCACCTGGGATGGACAGTATAGTCAACACTTGGCTTACCCACGTACCAGACAATATACTGACGACAATCACGGACATAATTAACGCGATCTTCCATCTCAGGTCGTACCCAGATGTATGGAAAAAAGCGGTAATCATAATGATCCCTAAGCCTGGAAAGGATCTCTTATTTCCTCAAAATTGGAGACCCATAAGTCTCCTATCTTCGATCTCTAAAATAGCAGAGCGACTCCTCCTTTGCCGACTGCTCGATCAGGCTAACGAGAGGAACGCTATCCCAGAAGCACAATACAGTTTTAGGTCCGATCACTCTTGCGAGCTCCAGCTAGCAAGAATCACTCAACACATCCGCACAGGGTTTAATCAGCGCAAGTCAACAGGCCTAGTTATGTTTGACGTAGCGAAAGCCTTTGACAAAGTCTCGCTTGCAGGACTTATCGCCAAATTGCATGATTTCGAGATTCCGCTTCTTATTATTCAGTTACATAATAGGTTCGTTCCTAGAAGGCAGAACTTTTAGAGTCAGTATTAACTCTACACTTTCCGCGGAAAGACCCTTAGAAGCTGGAGTCCCACAGGGATCACCACTTTCCCCAATTTTGTATACGTTATACACTGTAGATTTTCCGCAAATGCCTCCAAATGCGCATTTGTCCCTGTTTGCTGACGACACATGTATCTTATACACTGCAAGACAAGCAGAAAGAATTACTTCAGTACTCCAGGAGTCCATTAACATACTTCTGGAATACTTCCAGAAATGGAAGATCCATGTGAACGCGGACAAAACCCAGGCGATCTTCATCACAAGACGTCCAAGACAAGAGCCAGACACACTGACAGTAGACGAACAGGAGATAGACTGTCAGGAGACTGCCATCTATCTAGGACTGACCTTTGACAAGTCACTGACGTGGACAGAACACATGAGACGCCGTCGACAAAAGACCAATGGTGTTATCCAAAGCCTTTACCCACTCATTCACTCCAAGAAACTCAACAACAAGAACAGGTCACTCATTTATAAACAGACGATACTGCCGACATTACTTTACGGAAGCTTGGCCTTCTGCCTAGCTTCCGATTCAAATATTAGCCAACTATAAATTTGCCAGAACTTAGCTCTGCGGAGAATCTTTAATGTTCCAAGGTACATTAGAAATACTGATATACATAGGGACCTTCGGGTTAACCCTATAAAAACATATATTAGGGACAAAGCCCTCAAACTTTTCGACAAAATTGACGGACATTCTAATAGTACCTTGGATCCTTTAAAATTCTCTATAGGTGGGAGACACGTCTACCCTGACCTAAGAAATATTATAAATTAAGAGCACACCGAGGTCTGAATAACACCCAGTAAGACTAAGATGGGCACAACACGTGCCCACAACGACAATAGAAGTAAGAGTGTTAAACACTAGCTCCACAAACGTATAGTTCCCAGATAGGGCGGATTAAGAACATGCACCAACTCTATGAAAATATGGCCATCGTATAATACACAAAGAACTAATGGGCTTCTGAATAGGATCCGTCCAGAGTTGGCTCGGATTGTCGCGGTCACGACAAGTCACTGGCTAGTGGGAGAGCACGCAGCCAAACTTAGTATTCCCTACAACGAATGCTGTCCTAGTTGTAATCATAGTGCGGAGAAGGAGACTCTTTTACACTTTCTTTGTACATGTCCAGCTTTCGCTAGGGCGCGGCACCGATCATTGGGCAGCGCCTTTCTCACAGACATAACCGAGGTCCCCTCTAAGGAATAGGCGAGATAACTAGATTTTCTAAATTCCACAGGTTGGATCTAGTTAACCCCCTAAACAGACTTAACTTTAGTGGTTTTCCTCTTACAAGGCTGGTGCCATCAAAAGGGCGCACACCAGCGCTAATTGGGTTTTCCCCTTTTTTGGGGGCTCTGCCGCCAATTTAACCAACCAATGAAATGCGGTGTTTAACTTCTCTGGTTTCATTAGTTCCCCACGATCGCAATAAATGCCTGTTTTGCGGCTAGAAAAGCTACCACCTTGCTTGAAGAAGGCGTGAAAAGAACAATATGTAAGTAATAAATCGGCAGCCACGCATATCATGAAATAATACCTGGTCTCAAATAGTTCAGTTTCAAATTGAGCATGCCCAAATCGCCAACAGAACATTCTCTTTTGATTCTAAAAGGGTGTTTAAGAGAGTAGCAAAACGTAGAATGCAGTTTGTAGTAGGTTGTAGCGCGAGAAAGCAAAATGGGAAAAGCGAATGCACACTTTTAAGAAGGTCCTGCAACCAATCATAACCCGACATCCTTGTCGGACGGAATCCGACATTTTTCTATTATTCTATAACCTTTAAATTAAGCCAGCGACTTTTAAGGGGATAAACCATTTATTAATTTATTATTAATCAAGTTTTACGGCAAAATAAGAGTTTTCGTAAATATGATTTAAAATAAAAGCTGTACCGAGTTAGGAGCTGGAAAGGGGTAAGCTAAAAATCGTCAACACGCCGGATTCATGGACATGCTAGCATTGAAGACAAGAGAGCACGTTGGGGTGCTTTTTAGAAAAGTACGAGCCCGTCTTTTCCTCAGTCAGCATAATTTTTTGTGGAATTTCATTGGGCATAGAAAGTAAAGATTGTATGCAATCCGAAGCCAACGCGGAATGGAAAACTATAGCATACTAATATCTGAGTGTACTGCACATCCTCAATGGAAAAATTTCTGTTTCTTCTAAACTGGTGGAAACATCTACAGATATTTGTTGTAAGTGGCACTGACACACTACTACTCAATGGATTATTTTAGGGATGCGTTCCCAGAGGGCAAAGAGATCGCATTCGGCTATTTAATTTTTTCCACGGTCTAAGATTGTTGGTCGCTGTAGTGGTGGCTCCTTTAGGCTCATACTTTTACATGTCTTATGGAAGTCATCAAACTTAGCAAACTAGGTATGTGACTGATCCTTATTAAAAATAGACGAGCTCTAGTGTTAAACTAATCCTGGAACTTTAATTTCAAAAAATGAATCAACTGCTACTAGTTTTAGATTCCACGCCTACATCCCGTTTCATACCAAATAAACATATTTGATCCAATCACCTCATTTCGTTAATCACCTTCCAAATCTCATTCATAAATCAAAGAATTAAAATTTTTGAACATTTTAATTGGATTTGATAAAATCGAATTAACATACAAATTAAACTTAAACGACAATTACGACCCATCATAAATACCGTTCTACGTTAATACCATTGTCCCTCGCAATTTTACATCCTTTTCTTACACTTTGTTTTGTTACTTAGGGAGTGGGTTGCATCTGGGACGAATAAATGAAATAAGTGGTGAAAATAAAACAAATCCAAAGTCATTGTCTTGGTTTAGAGGGGTGCTAATCCGCGGAACGATTAAACATCCCTCTCCTATTTAGCCTCTGAGGTTGATTTGTATGCCTGGTCCGTAGTAAAAGGATCACGAACATAATGCACATACATATGTAATATATTTTAATTATAGCCCTCAAGGAGCTCTACAAACTTCCTGATGAACATGGCGCTGTCCAGTTGGGAATCGGGATGATATTGTGAAACTGTTGCATGCGACAAAGTCTGGCACATGGACAAATTTTTTGTCCTTCTAAGCAAACCTAATAAATGCGCAAGCAACGTTTGTCTTAAAATCGAGTATAAATAATTCGTAGGACTCTGTGTGCTTACAATTTGTTGCAGCACCGGAAGTGACTCGCTTTCTAACCCGGATATATAGAGTGCTCTACTGTCTCATAAATAATTCGTCCAATGAGACGTTCAGCCAGTTATCCAATTTCTTTATGGTGTGCTAAAGGATAGTATGTGAGGAATTGTTAGAAGTATTGTCTTAAGTACCAGATCTACACATAGTCGCTATATTATGCACCCTTAGCCCTGAACGTTCGGCTTCAATACATGCGGACTTTGGAGTGTGTGTATTTTTCTACTTAGTTCTTCGGTATCTAAAACTTGCCGTTTCAAGGATCCTGCTGTACAATGTGGGGTACTACACAGACACTCGAGTCAATGCAATATTGCAAAAGTAATTCACTTTGAACGTTATAAACGATTCCACTTTGTTCCTTCGGGATCTTTTAGGACGCATTTTATGCTTCCCACTTCACGGCGATGGCTTGAAACGAAATGAGTTTAGTATGTTGGAGCGTCCAAGAAGTTGAAATGTTGCGGTAGCAAAAGTGCAGGATACCGAAAGCTGGGCGAAAGATGGAGCTCATGAACTTTTTATGAGTTGTGCAGCGACAGATGAAAAGTGATATGTTCAGTGACTTTTTGGTCGAATGATTTATGAATGCTTCCAAAGGGATTAGTTGGGAGTCGTTAAATGACATAATTGTCAATTAGCGGTGTATGACGGAGGGTCCGAATATTCCCCCAGTGTTGTTGATATTTATACGGGTCTTTAATTTTACATATGTTTTAAAATGAAAAGAATCCACGTAGTCTCCTTTTTACGGTAGATATTTTATTGAGATCGTACATGTTAGCTCTTGAAATTTTTTTCCTTTTTAGTGTTTATCGAATTTTATTTGGTTTTATAGTAAAGATCGTTAAAAGTTTACATTATCTATTTCGAATGGCACTGAAATATTCATGGAGACGGAGTCAGTAAGCCAGTAGCTTAGTACGTTCGCTGGCTTTAAGGGTTCGAACCTCGTCGTGTCGACTTGAGAAAGACTCAACTGAGGTCGAAAGCAGAGGCTACTGGACACCTAAGTGTCAAAACCATGTCAGACAGTGACGAGGTTTACGCGAGCTGGATAGCTATTTTAGCTCGGCTATCGGTAGTATGGGAGAGGTCACAACGAGTCACTGCTGCCACAAAGCTACATACGCAATGAAATCTCTCGCGTGCCCTTTTGCTGAACGAGTCAATGGCCCTAACTAGAGACTTACGAAAAGTGGGAGGGGGGGGGGGGGGGGGTGTCGAGAATCCATGTGAAGATGATGGGCGATTACAGTCTGGAGACTCCAAGTCACCGTTTCTCAGTCGCCGAGTATTGGAGACTTGAGTATCCCCGTCTGAGCAATGCCTAAGTTTGAACTAGCAGACTGTTTTGTATTGTACAATTCGCCTACAGTAGATCGCCAGTATCCGGGTGACTACGCCGCTGCCCTGGTGCGGAGTTTGTAGGTTTAGACCTTAATGCGAGGCCTATTAACAGGGAGCACCAATACTTACTGTGAATTGGTTTTCGGGAGTCATTTAAATAAAAACACTATATTTCACCATTATGCAAATAATTTTTAATTGATAATGAGGTGTGAGACAAACAAATTTTTGTACTTAAATTGTTGATATATTAGCCGTGTTCGATTCAAGATGACAAATACTCAAAATGAACCGGACACCACGGGTCTGCGACGAGCGAATCCAAACAGCCACTACACTTGACTCATATGCAAATAGGTGGCGTCGAATTCGCCTATACTTATCAAAGATTCAAACTCCCTTAATTCGCTGCGATCCAATATCAGAGCTACAATAGATCACAGACCGAATGAAAAAAAAAAATTTTTTTTTTTACATAGTTAGAAACCCCCTGAAATCAGAGGCCTCCATATTTCGTGGACCTGGGTATATGACTGACACGCCCTTTTTGAAAAGCCACTCTCAATGTAGAATGAAGTCGGAAATTCGAAATTAAATCATTCGAGCACATAAATTTGAGCTAAATGGAATTATATTAAATTCACCTCTAAATTGAAAAAATTCACCCTAAACTTGGCTTTCCTCTTGGCGCCCTCTTCGGCGCCCTTTCAGAGTCGGTGCCCCAGGCCGCCACTTGCTTCGTGTTAGCCTTTGACCGGCCTGAGTACGGAATAAGATAAACTCAGATTAAAAATGTTCCATACCACCAAATTTCCACTAGGACTAACCATATTAAGCAGGGAGAAGCAGTTCTCCAAGGCAACCACAATTTGCTGCATTCTTTTAGTAAATAAGGAACTTTTACTACTCCATGCTATTTTTCATAAAATTCGTAAACAAATTAATTTGAAACCCTTGCTCGCCGAACGGCAAATCAATGGCATAAAATCGACTTTCATACGGTTTGCAAAGTCACTCGACTTCAATAAATCACAAAGTCAAGAAAAGCTCTTGCACGTATTTAACCCAAAAAAAAAGTCACCGTCAGTTCCATTCAATCCACAGCGAAAAAAAATGAATTTTTGCCATGGTAAAAATTATTAATTTTCACACGTTGAACAGATAACAGATGTGTATAAGTGTTTCATGAATTTCGACATTTTTCATGGTAAATCACATTGGCAGCGATTCCATAACGCCGGAATATCGCCCGTCGATATGCTTACCTTTACAACTGTTACGGTGACGACCAGAACAACAGCCTTGATTCTCTGGTACAATACCTGAGCCTTTACAAGCCGGAATATCGTTCAGGACTACAAGGGCGAACCAGAGAGAGAGAGAGAGAGAACTCTAGAATTCAATAAAAGTTCCGGAAAAATGGGAAATTCAATGCCGAAGTCATTCATTCTGATGCCTCTCATTCTTGTTTGCCAATGTCGCGTATTGAGCACCACGGAGCAATGTGAAATGGCAAGGACAAAAAAAAGTCATGTCGCCAGAGCCATTCATTGGCGTTTGCAAATGGTTTTGCCTCCTTTATTCCTCGTACACAACGCGTTTTTTCAGTCGAATCGAGGACTACAATGCAACACCATTGCCGGTCTCATCGATTGTAGCCCGTGATAACGAGATTTGCATCCATCACGACATAGAGAGACTCTGATATACACGCCATGGTCTGTACGATTCGAAAGTCCTTTCCCGTGACTACTAGGCGAGGTTGTAGGGCTCGGATACGATGAACCCAGTTCAGGAATTGTAGACCTAATCCATTACTTGAATTCCATGAGTTTGGTGGAATATTCAGTTCCGATCCTAGTCAACTTTTCAATTAGAATCAATGGTCACAAAAAAAGGACAATATCGAGCAGTTAGTTTCCTGGTAGCTAGAAGTGATTGTTGGGCTTGGGTTTTTGTTTTGTTAAATTGCTGCTTTTTTATGAAGTTGTGTTATCCTTTCTGTCTGAATTTTTTTTCTAATCATGGAAATACGGAGTTTTAATATTTTTGTTATGCAAATAATAAACGTTTCGGGTTCGAGTCCCGTCCACGACGACGTTCGTGGCCATGGATATGCAGGAGGTGCATGCTGGTAACTGCCTTCTCCGAAATCAGTTTAAGTCGTCGAAACGTCAACTGGGTCACATGGAACAGTTGACGCGCTATGCCCCACAAGGGGTTAGGGCAATTGAGAGAGAGAGAGAGAGATATAACAAACTAAATACGTTAAAAAGGGTTCTCCGGACATAGAACGAATATAAGTAACAAAGTTGCGACGCAATGCGATAAAAAGAATATGCGAACTTTTTTCGCAAGAAGCGACAAACTAAACGCCGTATACGGTATCGTCAAGGAGTTTAAATGTGGTCGTTACTCCTATTAATATTTGGTGACGGGCACTTATAGACAGTAACTTTTTCAGACAATCTGACGTCGGGCCTTGGCCGCCTGGATCGTTGTCCTTCAATTATCTCGGTCACGTTACCGCGTCCTCCAAATTTGGAAGCCCATTAGTTGCCTGGCGTCTGCATATACTGAGCTATCCCATCGAGCTCTCGCTCGTCCTTGCAGTCTCGCTCGCTCGACTCGTCGTACCGGATGCGCCATGCATCCCAATCGCAAACTATCTTGCCTTTATCCTTACTGTCTTATCGCTAAGACTTCGCTGTCAGCGGTTTAACCCACTGCCGTTACCAGGGGGCGCCCCCACGTGGAGGACTATGGAAAAGGTCTTTTGCCCCCCAAATTTTATATATGGTATACATATTTTTATATTTTATACCATCAAAAATATTTTCATAAATTGTCAAAATAATCAAAAGTCGCCGAAAATTGTGAAAGTTGTAGATTGCGGTCGATTCGATACAGTCGAACCTGAACGTCGCCATTGGTGATATCTGCCTAAATTCAGGCACATGGTTTCTACTTAAAACCTTAATAAATAAAATAAATAAATAACGGGCGCAACAATCCAATTTGAGCTATGGCTTCGAGTTGAGTTAGCATCATCTCATTTTTTAGATGGTGACGGCGTGTCATGTGCAGAGGTGTGTAATCGGCAACACGCTCAATAGAATTATTTACCCCATAAATGCGTACTCATTTAACAGCTTAGTGGGCTCATTTTCCAACACGTAAATCCCTCTTTTTTATCGAAAACTACTGCATTCAATTAAGACCGAACCGGGGCCCAGTGCGTGGAAGGCAAACGTGCTATCCGTTGCCTTTCCTTCTGCATTGAAGGGTTTTTGGGAGTTTTTGGCCATTGGAAAATGGGTCGCTCCGGTGCGTAGAACTGGCTGCCATAGGAACCCCGCCGCCACGACACATCGGACGAAATCTGAGGGACCTTGAGGGGGAGCTCCAAATGTTTAAGAGGGTGCCCGTCCATGACATCAACTACCAATTCGCCATTACTACGCTGCACAGTGAGGAAATACAATACTTACGTCGATAACGAGCCTCAAAATCCATCCAATACTCATGGCCCAACAGCAGACATCTTTCTGGACGAACGTAGATTGGCTAGAGGAACGAGGACCACGTTCGCTCAACAACGTTCAGGCTGGTGCTCGCGCCTCAACTAGTACTTATCCGGTATCGACCTCAGCATCCAAAGCGTTTGCCCGGCTTGCAACAGGACCTCTCACAACTTTGAGCATATTTTTATTCGCCCAACAGCTCTAATACAGTACACACCCAAAGCGCTATTGGACAACCCTATTGTAGCTGCTGCATTTCTACAACACGCTCTTGAGGAAAACGATACGAACACATAAATTTTGTAACACACATACTCATACTTGAATTCGACATTGCTAAGACAACCACAAACGCCATCCGGAGGACAACCTTAATAACATTCTTAGTAAATGATGTGGAAGACGCATCTACAATGAATTCAAGGGTAACTATAGTTACAGATTTAGCGACCAGCATGTAATTCAAAAATTTGTCAATTTAGATTACCTATGTCCGAGTATATATATATATTTTTTTGGCTCATGAAGCCAGAGGAGCAGACGCCTACCCCTGGCCCACCCTGTCCTAGTGTGGGTGAGATGGGTGGAAATAATGTACGTCCTAGTGCAGTAGGGCTACAGCCTATAAAAGACTCCTCCCGTGTGTCTCTGTAACTGAGCAGCCTACAAGCACCCGTCTTCTGGAATTTATGTTGCTACTGTTTGATGCTTGATTGTCTGACAGTCCCAGATGTTAGGATAACGCTACACTATTGAGGGGCTGATCCTTCTTCCGTCGCTCCACTTTGTCTGAAGGCTAAGGCGAAATTAACAGTAGCGAGACAAAGAGTTGCTATCTGATCACTTAAATAAGGAGTAATGCTGCAACCACCTTTTCTTAGCAGTAATTTGGAGTACAGAGGCGTTTGCTCTGTCGAGTGGTTTACTGATAGCTCTAAAACTGAGGAAGGTACTGAAGCGAGTATCGCAGGCTCTTCATTGAAAATATTTATTCCTATGTTGATGCACCCAACCTCAAGTTCATGCAATTGAATTTGATCTACATTATTTATTTCCCTGGAGTGTAATTATATCATCACATAAAGGACTCACGTCTATGGCTTCAAGTTCAACACTTTTCATTGCCACATTATCGGGAGTTTCACATCGTCAACTTTTATTTCATACCTACTTATTGCCATTGAATCAAATGACCAATTTGTGGTATCATTTCAATGAAAGTTTTAAAAAAGAAAACAAATTCCGAACTTTTTCTTTCGTTTTCTCTTAGAAGAAATTCTTTGAATACAAACAATGACATTCTGAACGGCATTGTAGCAGTTGACGGAAAAGTTCGGAAAACTTTCTCGATTACTTGTTATATACAACTTTAGAGAAAGAAAGAAAGAAAAAAAAAAACAAGTTCTTTTGCCGCAGGTTCAACAAAATTTGTACTCGTACGAGTTTATCGCAACTTCGTACAGGAGAAACGAAAATTCAAAGAAAACGAAATGATTTCCTGTTTTCGCCTTTTGGCGGAAAATTTTGATTTGCTGAATGATTAAGAAAGTCTAGGTACTTTGTGTTGCAATGCATTATAGTACGTGATACAGACGAGTATCATTGTCACCCAACGTAAATACTTGGATATAGTTGATAAGACTTGTAAAAATATGCAAATTGTATAATATGGGCTTGTACAATTGACTCATACGACACGTGGACCATGGACCATAAAGATATAAGATAATGAATTCGACATGTGACAACATTTTTGGTAGACAAAAAAACTCACACTTTGCTATTTGATGACACCCAGCCAATAGGCAATGCTCATTTTCTGACAAGTATTTTCCATCGGCAATCATCGCCCGATGTAATTCTATGTGTGAACCCTTGGAATTGACAGTCGAGCTTCTGGTGAAAATAGGAAATGAAAAAAAAAAAAACAATTTGCGCAAGACATGTATGGATTGTATGAGACGATCTGTTCTTATCTTCTACCGCGATGACCCCAACAGCGTCCATTCTGAAATTTTCTCCTAAATCTTAGTTTGAGGACGATGAAATCGGTTTTTACCTTGGCCACATCTTGTGGCAACTAATTTAAAGTATCACTATGGTCGTACAGTTTCGCAATCCAGCCTTCGGACTCTTTGAGCCTGACTGCACTGCCCACCGCCAGTTCTTTGATAAAATGGTCGATAGGGGGAAGATGCAGGATTACGTTTAGCGTTTCCCTCGAGCTTGTTCGCATGGAACCTGTAGTACCAAAACATGCCGATCTTTGCACCCTGTGAAGTTTTCTTCTTGGTTGAATACGTCTTTTTTCCTGACGCTCACTTGCACCAGTACCAAAACGTCACGTCACGTCGTTAGAGTCAAGTGGGCTATGTATGAAATTTGGGTGAAATCGAACCACTGGAAATGCCTGGAGGAGCAGTCTTTAAAAAGCCTTAGGCGAGTAACTCTGGTGTGAAAACAACAAAATTTACCGTGAGTCCAGTCGTTAACCGAAATCGTTGTCACAGTGCGGTGCATAGGATTACCCAATGAGGATACATACCAATTTCGGTTAAGATTGGACCACAGAAAGTGCCTGAACAAACGCACAGCATGCATTGGACGGACTGTGTGCCTGTCCATTATATTAGTATATGGGCCGTGCCAAAAAGGAATTTCTTGCATCTTACGTCTTCGGAAGTAGATGCCCCTGTTGGTGTTCAATTTGACAACACGAATGTGATGTTACAAGCTACGATCCAGATACCGTGCCTTGGGCAAGGCCGATCTTAACAAGCTGGGAGATGTGTCGGTGGTAAGAATTGGGGAGTTACTTTATTTCCTTAACTCTTCCGGTTGGATCAGGCGTTCATCGAATTAATCAAACAGGCAAGTCGAGCCACCCTAACGACTATGTACTATAGGTTACATTGTAAAATTAGGAATGCCTCTCAGACCATTTGGTTTGTTAACCAATATCTGAAGCATGGACTAATTCCCAATTTTGTCAAGATTTCGTGTCCGGTGAAAACCCTCGTATCAAGACGGGTGATCGAGAGAAGCAAAACCATCTACCTCAAACAGGAAAAACGTTTCTGGGAAGCCCGCCGAGATGTTCTTCGTCAGTATCTAAAGATCGTCCAGTCGAAGCTATCTTTTCAGCTCCATCGCGTTGAATTTGATACTTTGGATGAATGGGTGCGAGAAAGATTATCCAGGTTATCAGAGATCAAGCGCGAAACACATCAACATGATGATGAAGCTTGATGAAGAAGCAGAAAAAGGTTGAGGTAAGGCCAAACAATAATAATAATAATTCTTTCTTCTCCAGGTTCATAAATCTCTCAGAAGTGGAGTTCACCCCGGCCGAAACAAGGATCATGGAGAAAGGACATACATTTTCCTCTGTGGCAGATACAGATGAGAAGATGAAGAATTTTTATTTTCATTCCGAGCTAGGTATCCTTACGAACACCAAGGACATTCCCAACCCAAATCTTCTCCGAAAGCGATCATTTCGGGTTTCAAGCAGATGTCGAGGAAAGTTTGCGTTGATTCAATGGTAAAAGGCCTTCGTAGAAAAATCGAGCATCTCTAGAGCGGACAAGGGGAACTCACTTGTAGCACTACGAAAAGAAGACTACATTTCCAAAATGCAAACAGCCATAACGAAACTGAACGCAGATCAACTCAACAAGGATCCGACGCAAAAATTCATTAAGGATTTGAAACGTGCAGTGTCGGGAGCGTCTACTCTTTTCCCCAAGGAATTTGAGAAAAGGAAGATGATCCCAATGAATGCAGAAGCCCCCAAAATTTACGGATTGGTTAAATTGCACAAAGAAGGAAACGCTTGCCACCCGGTAGTCCCATACACCACCGCACCAGCATATCAGCTTGCCAAAACTGTCAATGACAAGATCCGCCAACTTTTCCGAGTCGAAGAACGGGGTCAGAAATTCACCAGAACTCGCGTCAAATTACGAGCTCTACCCCTTACGAACCACAATTTCAAGCTCGTGTCATTCGACGTTTCGAACATGTTCTCGAAGGGTGTTCTAGTCAAGCGAGAGTCCTGCATTGGTTGAAGAGTTTCTGAATAGAAAGAACGTCTGCCCACTCGAGAAAAGAGATGTGTGTAGTTTTTCGGAGACTTGTCTACACCAAAACTACTTTCAGTTTGAAGGTGAAACGTTTTTATAACGCACAGGGTTACCCATGGGTTCTCCGCTCAACCCGCTCTTAGCGGAAATCTACATGGATAACTTTGAGGCAAACGTTTTATCCTCCACGCTGTCCAGGAAGCACTTTTCATTTTGGTTTCGGTATGTTGATGATATTCTAGTGGGTGTCCTTGGAACAGATAGACAGCTGGACGCATACCTCACATCCTTAAACACAGTCAATCAACATATTCAGTTCACGGTAGAGGAAAGTATCAACAACATAATTGATTTCCTGGATCTAACAATTACATTTGTAGACAACAATTTCGAGTTTTCGATTTATAGAAAACCAACATTTTCAGACGTTACTATACCCGCCGATTCTGCCCATGGTCTCATTAAGTAGCGGCGTATAGGTCAATGATTCATCGAGCGTTCCAGACACCCAATTTACATTCAAATCTTGAGAAGGAGCTCAACACGATACGAATAATCGCAGCTAGCAACGGATATCAAGCTAATATGATCGAGGGTTTGATAAAAAGGAAGCATACCGAAATGGTACGAAACTTGGTTTACCCCAAGGTGGCAGTAGAGCGACAGAATAGCTATATCTTACTGCCCTTTATCCCAACTCTCTCGGAGAGGGTAGGAGCTCTCTTCAAAAGAGAAAATCTAACCCGGGCATTCCAAAGTGGCAACACCATAGGAAAAAGATTGCTTAATGCAAAACCCTGTTCCGATCGGTACAAGAAACCTGGAGTATATGAGCTTGAATGTCCCCAATGCTCAGCAACATACGTTGGACAAACGGGACGCTCAACAGAAACAAGATTCAAGGAACATGTAAACGATTCAAAATTTTCGAACTTCGCAGAACACCTAAAAGAAACGGGTCATAAAATCAGAGATGGTTTCAAACCACAAATTTTACACATCTGCCCCAAGGGGAGAAAGCTTGATCTGCGGGAAGCCTTGGATATTAATAGAGCCAATCGACTACCTGACAAAACCCTTTTAAACGACCAAACAGACCTGAATCAAACAGACCTTTTAATTTTTCCCATTAATTACAATTAAATTACCCCCACTTTTATTTATATTTTGCAAGTAACAATGTAGCTTTTAGATTTTATATATTTAAGATGCTGTTTCGTAACTTTTTGTAATTAATATGAAAATGCTCGAGAGAGCGAAACGCGTAAGAAATAACAAAATAAATCGTGGTAAAGACAATACATACCGTGTTCCAAATATAAATAAAATTCTTGTTTCAGTTTTCAGGGTGATGCCGAGAAACGGGAAAATTTGAAGTTGACATTGGCAGACCTGCAGATGTACAATAAATGGAGCAAACTCTCGAGTAATAACAGAGCTTTAATTGCAATTAATTAAAGGAGCGGTAGCGCAGTGTGTTGAGGCGTCAGTCTTATATTTGACTACCGGCGTTTCGTGTTCGAATCCCGTCCACGACGACGTTCGTGGCCATGGATTTGCAGGAGGTGCATGCTGGTAACTGCATTCTCCGAGACCAGTTTATATCAACGAAATGTCAACTGGGCCACATGGAATTAGTAGTAATCATTGGAGCGGTTTAGATCGTGCGGTCGCTGTGAGTGCATATTGACGAAATGATGTCATGCTATAAACATTTTTGGCTCCAAGGCTCCATTCTCTTCCCAAACTTGACATTCCGTACATCTGGTTTCAACAGGATGGAGCCACCCACCACACTGCCTGACAGTCTATGGCAGCACAGAACATCAGAACAGTCAGTCTGTGACTATTTTTTATGGAGTCATCTGAGAGCTCTGTGTACCAGACTAGATCAACCCACCTTGCCTAACTGAAGACTCAGACTGAAGAAAATATCGTCAACATTCTGGGAAATACCCTTTCCGCTGCGCTTTGCAATATCTTCAGAATCGTCTTACTAAATGATGTCACGAAACCAGAGCCATGCTTTGTGACCGATAAAGAAAAAAAGTTTGGTATTAGTTTATCACACAGACGCTTGGTCACGACGGGGAACAACCTGTAAATATAAATTAAATTAGGATTCGTTAGAATTGGTGGCAAATAGGGGTGGCGGTATATTTACCCGAATTGATAGCATGCTCGAGGTGATCTTCAAGCGTTGTCCACTTTGCTTCCGTATAATATGCTCCATAAGACGCCGGCAATATCCTCCTGAAATGGGAAAGAGATTTCTCAGAGAATCGGGAAAATATTAAATATCTAAAATAGAAATTATTTAAGTACGAAGAGATTGTAATGAACTTGGTAGTGCTGCTTCCACCGGCAGATCTATGGCAGCACCTGATGAGTAAGGATCTGTCGGTGGTACGAAATCAGAGGCCAAGGGTCCCATTAGGCCTGGACCGTGATGCGAACGCGAGGCAATCCGCGCCCCAACCATATCGTCTTTATCAATCCCCATTTTTACCTCCCCCAGGCCTATGAATTTTTGTTAATACGTAAAGGACAGGGGCAACGAGCGTCAGATGGAACGGCCCGATTTTCATGGTCACTATGCTTCCTTAGGCTCCGTCCGCACAGAATTTTCGGATGCCCGGCAAACCGTCCATTTCAAGATCGCCCTGATGGGAAAACGCGACGGAATGAAAAAGGGTTGAAGTACACGGACTCATAGACATCACATGCAAATAAACACAATCAGAAAATGAAATGGCTGTCATGGCCGATCGTATGTTGTTCTACAATAGATTAGACACCAACTGAGCTGACTGTACTGTCCTTTCACCAACACTCTTCCTTCTCTTCATCAACGATCTTCTCAGCGTGACTTCCAACTCAATCCATAGCTTTGCAGACGATAGCACCCTTGACTACACTTACTCTTTTAACTCTGTAGCTGACTCTCGCCGAAATTCAACATCTATCAACAAAGATCGCATGTTTGACTCACTAAATGAAGACATATCAAAAATTATTGCATGGGGGAAAGCGAATCGAGTAGAGTTTAACGCCTCAAAAACTCAATGTTGTCTACTTTCCAATAAGCGATGTGCTCCACCTACCGCCCAACCCATTCTTGTCGATGGGGTCAGCATTCCTGATTCGCCCATACTGAACATACTAGGTATTAACATATCCAGTAAACTAAACTGGTCCGACCACATTTTTTGCGTTGCAAAAAACGCAATGAAGTGTCTGGGCTTTCTGAATCGCTGTAAAAGATACTTTTCATCATCTGATCTGGCTCAAATTTACAAGGCTCATATAAGACCGAGACTTGAATTTAATTCCCATATATGGGCAGGCGCAGGTAGAACCGCATTATCCGCGTTAGACAAAGTTCAACGGAAAGCCTTCAAGCTTATTGGCGAGGAACCCATAACATCTAAAATCGAACCGCTTGAACACCGGCGAAGTGTCGGCTGTCTCTCACTCTTCTATCGCTACTACAACCGCCGTTGCTCTGATGAAATAGCCAACCTCATTCCTGAGCGTACTTTTCCTTTACGTAACACCCGACTAGCCAGTCGTGTCCATCCTCATCTTCTAGAACTCAGCAATAGTCGCACCGCCAAATTCCATGACTCGTTTGTATCTAGGACAACACGAATGTGGAACGATCTACCATCTTTTGTTTTCCCCCTCAACTATGACCTACAAAAATTTAAACGGAATGTACACCGTCACCTTATTCAAACTCAACCCATCTCCCCACTACCTTAATCCCTTACCGCCAACGCTGTGCTCTTGCATCAAAGGGTTACCCCCTAAGCTTTGGTATAAACATAAAAAAAAAAAAAACGTACTACTTGAGCAACTCACTGGATTCTCATGTTAATCGGTCCGAAGGACGATCAGTTGTCCTTCGGAAAACACCGTTTTATCGGGGACACTATTTAAGCCCTGGGATAAGACCGGGAAATGTCGTTGTTCGATTTCCCATCAAAACGAAAGGTTTTCCATCATCACGAAATTGTTAAAGAATATGAAGAAGACGACAACTAGAATCGGTAATACGTTCCAAGTGGAATTTAAGGAGGGAAACCACATTAGGAGATTGATTTTCACTGATTTTATAGGATTTTTTTTTGGGTTGGAAGAATTGATTAGAATTCAATCAAATTTTGACATCATTTTACTCATATTTTAAATATTTTAGGTGAATTTCTTTGAATGATTTAAGCCAAAAATAGCCAAGGTACGCGCTGATGTTGGCTGAAGGCCGTAGCTAGAGCTCTCCAATTGCGCGACGTGTTCCAATTTTTATCCGAGATCAAAATGGTTTTAATTTTACATTACTAACTTATTTTCAAAGAATATGAACCTCAATGCGGGTGAAAACAATGGAAATTAAAAATTTAGCAGGTGTTGGAAAAGAAATTTAAATTTTCACCTTTTTTTCCACTAATTATGCAATAAAAAACACTCTTCAAAATATGATATCATCCCAAATGTTGGTTCATATTCTTCGTAAATTTATAAAGAATCATTCTTTCAATTTTTATAATGATCGGTTAATTACTTTTTGAATCAGAATTTTAACAGCGTATTCTTAAGCTAACAATATATGTAATAAAAAAAAATTGGATTTTTTGAGCCTCCTAAGGTGGTTGCCTCTTTAAGGACAAAATAAGATGTGAGTCATGATCAAAGACAACCGAACAATTTACGCTGTTTATGGATTGGGGCATCAACCCATTTCTATTTTGATACTTTGATATCATCCTTGCTAAAAGACCCTACTGTCCACATTCTCATTCCTATCATTCATCCCTTAATCACGATTTTTTCCTAGTCCCTATTGTTTCCGTCAAACAATAGGCATCACTTCAAAGAGATATAAAACAAAGCCCACCACGCATTTCTAAGTATGTATTACGATCCAGAAACTCGTTTGCTTTCCACAAGAATAGGATTGAAATTGACTAGAAGGCAATTAATTTATTTTGTCCACAAAACTTTGAGCCTTGTCTCGGAATATCCTAATTAATGGACAAAATCGTCCCATAGCCAATTTTGGTCATCCGACGTAATTGTTTAGTGGGCATCATAGACGTGTAGGTTTGCCGGTAAAGTTCAGAAATTATCAACAAACTAGCATTAGATGCCGCCGCAGGACGAGCACTACATGATGATAAAATAATGGCAAACGATCCGAATGCGTTTGGACGGACGAACGGACGGAAGGAACTATCTTTCTAACCACTCGACGACTGTTTGTGATATGATGGAGCACAATTCCGAATGAAGTGAAATTAATTGATACGATTCTATTTAGGGGTTTGTACAGCGGTCAGTTCCGTGTCTGTTTGTTCAATAGTTTCTGGCTGAGGGCGAATGATGAGCGACGAGAGTGTGAAAACAATGGCCAGACGCATTGGAGTTGTCAACATAGGATTATGTTGTGGATGTTATTAATCAAGTTAATGATGGGGGTATTTGGCTGATATATGATTGGGTATAGCCAACGTTTTCTGGCGTTAATGAAGGAGAAGAGGTCGGTTTTAAATAAGCTACTTTGCAAAAATTAGTTAATGGCTAACTACATCGTCCTGTCGTTCACAACACCGTCACGTTCTTTGAGTTCAACCATATGGCATGATAGTCAGTGATGCCCAAGTCTCCTGGATAGCTTCTCCCAACTAATTTTTTTTCGTGACGGCAGCAGAAATCACCTTCTGCTGCACAGCACAAACACTCATCGAAACAAGGACTAGCGCAAATATTCCTCATCCACTTTCCAAATGCGTTGCATAATTTGCACAAAACATATGAGCTTAGTGCAACATAATCGTATTCTGAATTCTTGGGGTTGCATTTCTGCAATGGCAAAATGCACAAATAAATTCCTTAGCAAATAGGACACTGACAAATCATTCCGTATTTTCCACTATTGCGCTGGTTAACGTTGCTGAAATCGTTTCAGTGCACCGAACACGGTCACGGCTTGACAAATGGATGATGATTTCGGTCCTCATGCGGCCAAGTGAAAATTGTTCGACCAACTTGTGCGGAAATTTCACGGAACGCCTGAATTTTGCTAAATTCCATACTTGATTAAAAGTTAGACATGTCATACGTGAAAAAAAATTTTAAATTCGGCAAATTCAGAGTATTCCTCTGGCTGTCCTCGACAACACATCGGCAACATTCCCCACGAAAGCTAATCCTAAATGTGCTGGCAATTACCCGCTGTATGGGAAAATGATAATAGCTCTAATCTCTCCTGGCCGTCAGAACAACGCCATCAGACCGTAACTTATCGTCCGGTGATATATTGCCGGATTATCTAGTCGAGTGTGATGATCGACGCTAACACTTGGAATGTCGATAAATAGGCCATCGTGGCCGGATATGTACTGTGCCATAATAACACCGCCAAGGCTATAACATCGAATAATTTATTTCTTGGGATGTTTTTGAGATTGCCATAATAGAAAACGGCCCCGGATAAATATCGTCAGGACTTATGGTTATCATATATATATACGTTAATAACAAAGGGTGTAATTATGGGAACGGTTCTCGTATCAGGAGTTATGACCGTCCTATGGAAGTGACGGAGAATTATGGCGGCTAATTAATGCATATTGGGGGACTGTAGTTAATGGTCATCATTTTTAATTTGACAAGGCAATATAGGTTATTAGAACTTATGCTGAAATTAATTGAAATAAGCACTTGGATTATTGGGTTCACTAACCTGCATGCATCGGGTTGGAATCGGAGGAATAATCGGTAATTACGTATCCGTTCGATGAATGAAATGGGGCACCCGATGTTAATGAACGAAATGATGTCTTGACAAAGAGATAACCGTGAGGCATGCTGTGAGGCCAGCCACTAAAAACACTTCACCTTATATGCATTTGGCATAAGGAATTAATCGTTTTATTCGCGGCTGGAATCAAAGCTTGCATCGTGGCAGGCATCACAGCATGAATCACGGCTGATTTTTTGTTTCCCCCTGCAACGGAGATAAGTTCCTATTTGACTTTCTTATGTGTAAAGAAGCGTTCGTCCTCAACAAGGGGTGCAAGCCCACTTTTGCCACTGCATCCAGGAGAGAGCTTCTTGATATCACTCTTGCCAGCAGGGTTTTATCGGAGGCAGTTACAGACTGGAACATATCGGACTAATTCCGACCATTTGCACATTCGCTTTGATATTCCTGGTGGTTCTGATCTCAGCTCTGCCTCCTTTTGTCCCAACGAGACGAATTGCAAACTTTTTCGTCAACCAGTATGTTCCAAAGATGATTTTTCATTCGATCAGTACGACTGGTGGGTCTGATTTAGCTGCAGAACAGCTGAGCGTTGTCCTTTAACCTCCTACGAAGACAGTACTGTTGCACGCGGCTTCAGTACGGCGTGTAAGGTTCCTTGGTGGTGGTTAGGAGAAATTACAATAGGGCTAAACGTTATAATTAATGGGGCAAATATAAAAACTCGCTTACGGAGCATCATCTTCTTATCAGACACTGCAAACGGGAGAGCTGGGAGAAACATTGTGAGAGTATTCTGTCGCTTCCTGAAGCGGCACGCATCCACAAAGCCTTGTCTAAGCACACTAATGGTATTGGATTGCTTAAGAAACAAGCCGGATGCTACAGGAAGGAAACTCTTCAGCTCCTCCTAAACACTCATTTTCCTGGTTTTGTCCAAGCTGAACCCTGTTTATTCATTGCATCGGCTGACCATCGTGTACCTATTAGCCGACTAAGTAGCCTCTCGGAGGTCATTTTCGATAAAGAAAAGGTCGAATGGGCGGTGTAGTCCTTTGAACCCGTTAAGGCACCTGGTGTCGATGGTATTTTTCCTGCACTTTTACAATACAGCCGTGATTTTATTATCACCCACTTGACTGTTCTGTTTAGGGGCTGGTACTCCTTGAGTTACATTCCACGTTTATGGAGGGCGGTGAACGTGGTATTCATTCCGAAAAACGGAAACAAGCCGGAGGAGCTATCTTGCAGACCGATAAGCTTTTCATCGTTTCTTTTGAAAACTAGGGAGAGGTTACTGGATCTGCACAGCTGACAGCAAATAGATTGCACGTCTCCCTTGTATCGTACTCAGTTCGCCTACGTCAAAAGTAAGTCGACCGTTGTTGCCTTATACAGTCTCGAAGGAACGATTGAGAAACCCTTATGGATAAGGATAAGCTTTTGACAATACTGGCTACAGCTGTATATATAGAACACTTGAACTCAGAGATATATTGTACTTACTGCCACAATAATATGGATCGACGTAATGTTTCGTGGGCAAGAAATTCACTCAACTCAAACTAGTGTTTATGCTGTTAACGGTTGCCCTGAGGGTGGGGTCCTGTCCCCACTTCTCTGATCACTTATCATAGACGAGTTACTAGCTATGTTGTGCGATTATGGTTATGATGCAATCGGTTACGCCGATGATATAACTATCATAATCAGGGGAAAGTTTAAATCGACCGAAACTGAGGTGATGAACACGGCACTCGATCTAGTACTTCACTGGTGCACTGAAGTTGGCCTGACCGTCAACCCTAAAAAACCGTCTTAGTTCTCTTCTGTAATGAACCATATTATGGTCTGGTAGTGCTGCTCCCACCGGCAGATCGAAGCAGCAGTAATGATCTGTTGGTGGTACGAAACTAGAGGCCGAGGGTCCCATTACACCTGGACCCAGGTGCGACCGCGTCTGATCCGTCCGCCAACCATTCCAACCCTATCGACTATTTTTTTTAATCCCCATTTTTACCGCCCCTGTTTGAGTTGTCTTCCCCAGGCCTATGAATTTTTGTTAATACGTAAAGGGCAGGGGCAACGAGCGGCGAAAACCCCGCCCACATCTCCCGAGCTGAGCTACAGCAAGCATAGGCCACTGCTTAGCTCGTTGAGGGGCCTTTTTCTTCGCCAAATGGCAGGTCCCGACCTTCACGATCATTATGCTACCTTAGGCTCCGTCCCCACGGGCATCTTCAGATGCCCACCAAACCGTCCGTTACATATTTGGCGCCCAACGTGGGGCCCATTTCTGATCAAGAACAGGACTAAAAAGGACCTCATTGGGCTCCTTTCTGGTCCTTGCACCTTCACTCGAAGAAAGAATCTAAGATTAAGCTCTGACTTTTTTTTTAAATGCACATATTTGAATCTAGTGACATGTCTCATGCGAGTACAATCCACTGGCTTCTCCTGGTTCACAATCATGATTTGCATTCGCCATACATAATGCGCCGAAAGTCAAGTCACTCACCAACAAAACGGATGCAGATGCAGCATCTCCTTTCAAGATGATTTTATTTTTTTCAAACTATTCCTCGTATCTGATAAAGTGGCACATTAAATCCTGAAACGAGCCAAACAACACATTTGACTGAGCATAGACGAAGACTGTGCATAGAAAAGGGTCTAGACTTGAGACATTGATTCCCCAAACGTGTGATAAACGAAAGCGAACAGGAAAATGTCCGGGAGCAACAAAACCGTGTGACGATGTTGAATGTGAAAGGGATCCTTTTTTTCTATGATTTTTTGGCTTCACGTGTATCTACTACACTTTGGTGTGTTCCGCTTCTGGAATGCCAAAGGCATTAGTGCAGCACGATAGTTTACGGATAGATAGCATTCACTACATTTTTTTTTGTTGAATTTTTGTTGGTTATTTTATTTTTGTTGCAATTTTGTCTGATAGCTTAAGTGCATCAGTGCCAAAGCACACATGGGGTGTTATTGGCATGTTGGGAATTTAAAAAATTTGCAATGGCTCAACAAACAAAGTTTATTTGCACTTTTTGTTAGTATGCAGAAGGTATGTATGGATGCAAGTATTCAGGGTGATTGCATGAATAAGACTTCGCTTTCAACAGTAGCGTCGACGTTTTGTTAAAGAGAGGTAAGATACTAATGTATTCTTTAAATAAATGAGGTAAGATACACTATACTCTAGTCGTCAGGACGTGAGGGAGGCTCAAAATTTCAAAACCTACTCCCCGCCTAAGGGCGGTCTTGGGTTCTAACCCTCTAGTACCATCTTCCAAAAGCATCTTAAATAATCTGGTAAGGAATTTTTAATTACTGGCCAACCCTCATGTATAATATTATAGAATTTGCATAGTATTTGGTCCTTTTTAGTTTCAATTTGATAAAGTTTTTTTTTTCATCTTTCCTTTTATTTTTCTGTACTATGTCCTTAAGGCCGTTTTACTTATTCCCTCATGTTCAGCATCTTAAGCCTTGAAAATTCTAGACAACAGGTCTGGACTGTACATACACTGGTGAAAATTAAAATCTAAGTTCATACTTTTCTACTTTTAATTTGAGTCTCTTAAGTCTCCAGTCTCGCAGGTATGCTAGAATTGTTTTTAGACATTGTTCCTAGCAAACGCATATGGTCTGTTATAACTTTTCTACCGCAAATAGAATGATGGAACTTGTCACTGTGTTTATTCACATAAGCGCATATCATAGTTGTTAAGAATAAAGTAGAGCGGAACATTGCGGTTCTAAATCAAAATGACTCAAGCTCGCTATCCACTACCACACAAAAATAATTAGCTTAAAGCCAATTCTTCCTGTTAATTGGTTTCGTCCACACCATGGATCCACTCTTCAGGAGCTGCCTTAATCCATGGGGAAAGCAGCTCAACCAAGCTAGGGTTTGTATTCCGACCTAAATCGGAATACATCCCTGAGTGGAATGCTAACACCTTATATAGTGTGTGAGTGGATCCATGATGTGGACGAAATCAAGTGACGGGTAGAATTGAATTGATGTTTGTTATGTTTGTGTGGTAGTGGAGAGCGAGATTGAGTCATTTTGAGTTAGACTCACAATGACCCACTCCACTTTATTCTTAATGATGGAACTTATTGCAAACTTGCAAATTAGGCTGCTAGAAATTCCTTATTCTCTGTTCCTATAACGCCTCGTACGCACTGGGATTCTTTGAATAGATTGCTTTGAATCTTACCTTCGATTTATTGCTGAAGTATGCATTTATATGCCGAGATGCAAAAGAATCTATTCAAGAATCAAAACACACTGGTTTTCCCTTTAGCATTAGACATGCCTATAAGCCATTCCATTTCATCAGTCTGTAGGGATGTGGTTTCGTTAACATTAAAATGAGTTAAAGTAGGCTAGTTTTAAATAGTAGTTTTAATATTTTCTAAACATTAAGTCTCGCCCCATCTAAAAACAATTTATTTTAGCAGTACTCTTAAGGGTGTCGACTTTACAGCTAGGCACAAAGCTTCGAACCTAATTTATAAAACCTAAAAGTTTCTGCAAGTCTTTTTTGGTTTAGGATTTTTACAGTTAACTTTCTAGCTTGTTCCATTAATAAATGTATAGGTACAGTCTCATCATGCACTTCATTTTTTTGAAGCAGCAACGCATATATCATCTATATAGATAATCACATTTACTAGAATTTCCCTGAAGTTTTCCTCATTCACTTTTTGAATAGTCCAAGTGGGGTTCTAGGTTAGGTTAGAAGGGTTGTCATGAATGACACAGCTCACTTACACCACATACATGGGTCCGTTGTGATACTCCAGGCCACTACCAACCTTTATATTGGAGGTGAATCATTGAACCAGCCGGAGCTGACAATGAAATTAAGGAGCTTATTGACATCCATGTCTTTCAGGTCATCCAAATCTCCGAAAAAGAAGGACCCAAGAATCTTACGGGTAAGTCAGGGCAACCGGTAGCGCAGTGTGTTGAGGCATCAGTCTCATGTTTGACTACCGGCGTTTCGGGTTCGAATCCCGTCCACGACGACGTTCGTGGCCATGGATGTGCAGGAGGTGCATGCTGGCAACTGCATTCTCTGAAACCAATTTATGCCAACGAAACGTCAACTGGGCCACATGGAACAGTTGACGCGCTATGCCCCACAAGGGGTTAGAGCAATTGAGTAGTAGGGCAAGCACAAAGACGAGGGAAAGTACCTACTCTCCTTCTCATCTTAGTCATCGGAACTCCTTCAAAAATTCTTGTAGGGAAGTTGAAGCCTTCGGGCGTGTTCGCCTATCAGACAGTGTCTAGTTATAACTCCCACAAACACGCTGATGCGCTTTATTCCCATTGACCGAAGTTTGGAAGAGGGGCCAGGATCGGTGTAAGGCCACATCAGTTTTGTTATTTGAAATGTTCTGCTGGTATTCCATCTAGTGTTAGCCCTGCTAACCACATAAGTTATTATTAACATTTTACAGGTAGCCGTGAGCATTCCAATTTCGTGAGGCTCCAACATTATCTCCCTAGTCCCAGCTCGAGCAAGCTCGTTAGCCCAGGAGTTACCAGCGAAACCGTTGTGACCAGGAATCCAGCACAACACAATGTTAAAGAAATTCCCCAGCTCAACGAGAGGATGAGGTGGAAACAGAACCGATAGACCTTATTGCTGCCTGACTATCTATGTATATAACGATGCCTCTAGAGGTTACGATGCCTAGTTCCAACCATGTCAGAACCTATAATATAACCGAGACCACTGCCTGGAAAACGCTGCAGTGATCCGGTAAACGAAGTGAAATATTGACATTCAAGCTTTCGGGGTGTACACCGGCACCTACTTCTTCGTCACTCCTAAAACCATCCGTACAGAAATCAATTGAATCCCGTTTTGCGGGGACAGTATTTACCCAGAGGCTCCGCAAAGGAATCAGGCTTGTAAAGTTCTTTCCGAAAGCAAGCTTAGGAGACGTGTAGTCGGTCGTTACGGGAATATCCAGGTTGTTGAGAATAGTTGAGTGGCCGGCACTTAACGTTTCCCAGTGACCAGTCTCGCGAAGGCGAATGGCCGTAAAAATATCAGGCGGCACTATGTTTTATGTGGTGTGCTAAATATACATAATTTTGTAGATTATCCGATGAGTTGCAATTTGGTAAAATCCTTCTCTGTAATAATTTGAACATTTAGTATTTCGTCATCACTACTATCCATAAAAAATTCAAATATTGCCGCCGTATCCATAATTGCTTGTCATATCAACAGAAACGAACGAATTTTGACAGCAACTGTCAGTTTTGAAAGCCAATCTAACACCAAGGTAGACAACAAAACACTTGAAAATTTATCCTGGATAGCTGCCTTCGATCGCTTTTTTGCTCCACGAGTTACTCTACCCTAACCCATTGTACAAAAGAGCGCACAATGCTATTTTTAAAATCTTTCTCAAGTACCGGCAAAACTACAAAACTAAAGCACTGAACGACCCCGGCTAGCAAAGAGTCATAAAAATCGACTTCATTCAATCACCCTGTCTTCGAGGACTCTATTCAATTACTGGCCTGTCGTTAAGACAAATAACGTCAGAAAGCCTCATCGTTAGAGGCTAATACCTTCCATTTATTAGTTATAGATAAGAGAGCATCGTATGAATACAGCGTCCTTACTATCTGTGGCACGGATCGAAACCCCTTCATTGCGGCGAATGAACAAACCGCTTGTCAGAAACTACTCCGCCTTCTTATAAATTCCCGAGAGTCTCTCTATATTCTCTCCATCACTTCTCAACACAGTCCGGGGCCAGCCACTTCGTATAGCACATTTTCATCTTTGCACAGATTTTTCTATTGGAAAGTTCAACGGCCACAGAACTTTCCATAGGTTTTCCCTATGGCTCAAGTATTTTCCCAGTTAATGCGTTGTAATTTTTCTCACTTCATGGTAAAGTGGCTTGGCCGCAAGTGATTTATGGCGGTATAGTTTTAAGGATACGCATACGTAGACTGGCTTCATACAGGCGCTATTTTCATTGACTTCAGAATAATTTACTTTCGTCCATACGCCCAGGATGATGTGTGGAACAATAGTGGGGAGAGTCATTCGCAAATGATTGCAGCATAAGATTTAGGCCTGGATATTTTATGTTTAAACAATTTGTACTGGTCTGTAATAAATGTATTCAATTTTTTTTAACTTAATCAAATGGGGTCGCAATGCAGCGATATTTTGGGGAATATTATCCGATTTAAGGTCCATTGGGAAAATTAGTTTTATTTGCGATGTATCCTAAAAATACTAAAAAAATAGAATCGAATAATATTATTTTCATGTCAGCTAGCTACACTTTGAGTACGTGTATCAGACACATCTAGTGCCAACCGTGACGAGCATATTCTGCAATAAAATTAAACGCTAATTCCGACATGACATGAAAATGTTCACTATCAGAGCATTGCACCCCAGCTTAAGTCTGCAGTACGTATCTTCGTCAACTTGAAACAATCTCATTCGTTGCCGTCGTATTAAATGTTGTTTGACCATCTGTTGTAACTTCGTTTCGCTCGATCGAAATAAGGATGAAAAGTTTCAGTTCTTGGAGAGAGGGCCTGAAGGACCCGAATCTTTCGTCCTTCATACGAGCAGACCTGTTCTAAGTTTTATTTTTACATCTCCTGTTGCCACCTCGTCATCTTTCTGAAGAGACGATACTGACGTTTATTTCGTTACTTGGCTCCTTCGTGACAGTTTCCATACATATTCTCGCATTAGTCACAGATGGTGACAATTGAATGAACACCAAATTGACAGAAGGGATGGCCGCCCCGGTCGGTCACTTTTGGTACGGCATGAAAAAAATGCCACCTATCCAAAACTTGATGACAATGTGCTATTTTGGCATATTTTTGCAGCCTAAGTAAGGTAAACAACGTTGAGAATATTTGGGGGACCTAAGAAAAGTAATCAATGAAGATGAGGAGTGATCAATTTATTTTTTTCCTGCTTCCGGTACAATTTTTTGTTTAAGGTGCAGGAGGGTGTAAATAGTAATTGTGCACAGAAGGGAATAATTCCAGTTTGCGATGATAAATTCGTTAATGACAAAAAGTTACTTTGGATCCGACCCATTCAAACATATTTCAATCAATGACATCCTCGTCTTCGAGGAGATGGCGGATATGCTAGCGAAGAAAGTTTCACTAAATTCATGTTGACTAGCTCTAGCTAGAGCCGGGACATGCATACAGGAATTGGATCAGGGTTTATTTTTCTGCTTCAGCCTTACATCTCCGAGAGTGTGCATTATTCGGAGTACCCAGTCTGCATGCCCTCCCATCGGCCAGTGCTCTGTTATAATGGCTGCGACCCTGGCTACATCCGGTCAGGTTCTACTCAGGAGGGCGTCTGTCCTTCTTAAGTCGTGTGATGGCCATAGAGCCCGAGATGTTATGCGCGTCGGCAGCGTGCTCCATCTATCGCAAACTCTGTTTCAGGTAGAGTCTATGGATCTCCCTCTTTAGGGCAATAAACAGTGCGTGGATTATTATCGCATTGGACTCGTGAAGAGCGGAGCCTTGTGCAGTTCGCCAGCTTTTTCGTTCCTCGCTATATTCCTGTGTCCAGGAACTGTAATGCACGGATTAGTGAGCATCTGAAAATGCCCGTGGGGACGGAGCCTAAGGTTGCAAGTGACCGTGAAGGTCGGACAGTGCCAAATGGCGGAGAAATAGGCCCCTTAACGAGCTAAGCAGCGGCATATGCTTGCTGTAGCTCAATTCGGGACACGTGGGTGGGCTTTTCGCCGCTCGTTGCACCTATTATTTACGTATTAAGAAAAAGTACATAGGCCTGGGGAAGACAACACAAACATGGGAGGCTAAAATGGGGAATAATAAAAAAATGGGGAGATGTGAATGAAATGGTTGGCGGACGGTTCAGTTGCCCTCGCGCTTGCATCGGGGTCCTGCTGTAATGGGACCCTCGGCCTCTGGTTTCGTACCACCGACAGATCATTACTCATCAGCTGCCTTCGATCTACCGGTGGAAGCGGCGCTACCAGACCATAATATGGTTCGTTACAGAACCTATATAAGGATGATGGATAGAGCTCGGTCGATCTGGCCAACTCTATGCGGTATTTTCTTACCAATTTGGATGAGATTGAAATTGACGATAGAGCCCTGATCGCTGCTGGCGGTCGGTGTAATTTTTAATGACAGAGATTTGCTACGTGGTGACCAGTAGCCGGGGCGATCAGTGGCTCAGTACGTAGCGGCGTCAGGCTCATATCGAACTACGATCGTTACGAGTTCAAGTCCCGTCTACGGCGTTCGTGGCCATAGATGTTTGTGTACCTAGTGTGTTGTCCTCCCCCTGTGGTGCGGAGCGTAATAATAAGCCACAACATGTCCCGACTAGGCGCAGGTAGGCAGCTAAATGGAAGCAAGAGTTAAATTCTAACTACATGCTTCGTACGAAACTGGGTTCTACCAACGAAACTGCAGCTGAGCTACATGGAATAGTTGACGCGCTAGGCCCCAAAAGTTGTAAGTTGTTAGGGCAAATGAGGAGGAGGTGCGCTTTAGTGATTGACACACGTATTTCGTGGTCTAGCTAAAGCGAATTGATAGTTCGAAATCTTCGGAAAAGCTCCCCGCACCAACCCCGCATGCCATTTGAGTCATATAGGTCATCGGATGCGCAATTCATTTCGGTCACAAACTATCAAGGGCGGTTGTATAGGGCTGCGCCGCGCCGTGGCTTCGCTTAAAATTTTGTCGACTGCAAACTCTCGATTGGTGTGCAGTTTTCCTAACCAGAATCACAATTTGCTCCTTGACATGATCGGACATGGAACCCCATTTTAAGTCTCTTGGTGAAGCCAAAAGGACATTCTTGGGCATGAAATGAATTGGGAAACAGTCCTAGCCCAGCGAATATTTTCCAAATTGTTGTGATGAGACAAATGCTTCTCCCCTGCAGAATGCACATTCAGGTCATTAAGGCAAATTTTGTACGTACTTTCCTTGAATTAAAGTAAGCATCTCCATGTGGTGGCTTTTTGTATGTCGTTAATGAGTATTTGCATGAGACAGGCCAAAATACCGACGACCGTTGCAACGTTGATCTCATACGAATTGGAATAAACTGTAAACGTTGGACACTGTATTGTTTATCATAAATAAATAAATAACTGGCGCAACAGTCAAAATTTGGACCAAGGCCTCGAGATGAGCTCTCTCTCTCTCTCTCAATTGCCCTAACCCCTTGTGGGACATGGCGCGTCAACAGTCCCATGTGGCCCAGTTGACGTTTCGATGGCATAAACTAGTTTCGGAGAATGCAGTTGCCAGCATGCACCTCCTGCACATCCATGGCCACGAACGTCGTCGTGGACGGGATTCGAACCCGAAACGCTGGTAGTCAAACATGAGGCTGATGCCTCAACACACTGCGCTACCGGTCGCCCCAAGAGAGATGAGTTAGCATCATCTCATTAACTAGATCATGATGGTGTATTTTGTGGAGAGGCGTGTGATCAGCTTAACCGAGTTATTTACCCCAAATGTTTACTCATTTTACAGCTGAGTGGGCTCAGGTAAATCCGCTTTTTTTATCGATGACTACCGCATTCAGTAGGAATTGAACCGGGGCCCAGTGCATAGAAGAGGATACATATTATTTATCATAAAGAGACAAATAGTCTCCAAACTACCATTTCTCAATTTTCCCTCTTTTATCCTGCGCATAAACTCTTATAATTACTATAATGCAATTTTACGACTCCAATCTGTCACATTAATCACATACTTTAATGTAAATAAGACGTCCATCAATACGACTTAAGGAATTGTTAAGGAGCCATTAGTCCTTGAGAGCTGCTATAAAATAACGTTATTCTTGTTTTCTTTTTCATCACTTTTGCAACAGGGTTCAAAATATCTTACTACTGCACATTGATTGTAATCAACAGGAGGGTGGTAAGCCGAAACATTGGGTAGCACATACCTACCCATATATTGTATTTTTTGATTCGGCTCTTATTGACTATTCCCCCTAGCATTTTCGGCTAAAATCGCGCGGAATTAAGGAATATTGAGCAGCTTCGAAAATATATACGTAGCAAGAGAGAAGACTTTTTTTCCCAGTTTCTTCATTACATCTCAGCACAAGTCATTAATATCAATCACATTCACAAGGATTATTCCCCATGAGCTTATCACGTTCATCACAGCCGAAACGTATAGTAAAATGCAGGATAATAGGGTAGGTTGAATGGCCTTGGATATCGAACGAAAAAGAGGTTGTTTAAGTCCATCCTGGGTCAAGGAGATAGCCTGCAAGACTGGGTTCCCTAAATGCAATGTATGCTATCGGATCGGTACACATTGAATCAATGGGCACGTTCAGAATTTCAAACATAAGTTTTCCCAGTATTCAACAATTCTGAGAAAGAATTAGTCGAAAAAAAGAGTGATTCATTTCTCCCATTTAAGGTTTATCTGGAAGCCTGGCCCTTAAATTCATTTGGAAGGAATCAAAATCGCAACGTTCGAAATCCAATCAATCCCAGTGTGATCACTAAATTCACCATCTATCTAGTATCGATTCCTCTCGAGTACCCTTGAAATAATGAGACTCACAGCACCGTAGTCTCATGTCTGCAGGATTCAATCGGCCCCGTAGACATCGCCACTTCGGCTATCGGATAAAAAGTCATTAACGTTTTAATACAAGCAAACACCATTAAATTTATTGATCCATTTGTTTTTTCGGAGGTGAACCAGAAGAGATGCTGAATTTGCTTTCGATACGTACATAATTTTCCATTTTACGCAAAGCAATAGCCATTCTTCTGCGTACTATAAATACAGCTGCCTCACTATACCAGTACATTGCCTTTTCGCCACTGTTTCCGTGATATTATCCTTTTTGTTTGCAATAACACCATTTGCACATTATTATTGAACAACCAATATACGAGTCAAAACGGGAGAGTGGTCGGAATTTATGAAAAATGTCTCGTAACCGTTTGTTCTAATATGGTGCTTACTATAATGACGCATACCCTGGAGGACCTTTCTACAAATTGAGCTGTAAATACAGACACCCCGTTTTCAGAATAATGCTATTCGGTGTCGAACATAACGTATCGTGTATTGTAGGTAAAATGCCTTTGTCTACTGTACACGTATTTATGACGGATAGCATCCGCAATTGCCGCAAAGGTGCGTTCTTTCGTCCCGATCCCTGTGGGTGTTCTGACGGTGTTCTGGTGTGGCAGGACGCATTGTTGAATGAGCGGAGAATCCGGTAAATGTTGACTAGGCACGGCAGGCATCCAGGGAGAGAGAGAATAAACCTTATTTGTATTTACATGAAGCCCCATTAATTAATCATGTTTATCTTTTAAACGGCTTCTATGGTATGTATCTCATCTGGCGCATAGAGAAATACAGTGTTTATACTTCAGATGATTTTTGCAAGAAGGATGCGTATCGCAGAGATACACACACAACTCATCATTTTCATAATCACTTGTGCATGTGTTAGGGAGTATGGAGTGAATGGAATGAACGTAATGAATGAGTGGTATAGATGAAACGCTAACCAACCATTTGTCTATTACGTGCACTCTTTGATATCAGCTGAAATGAAAAGAATTTTACTTGATTTTGTTGGTACATGTTTTCAATGAATTTGAGGAGTATCAAAGCCGGGAGTTATTGTTTGTTTTAAAACAAAATCTTAAACAAATATAGTGGATCGGTATGTGGGCATCGGATGATGTCCATGGGAACGGAGCCGAAGGTCCCCATAGTGATCGTAAAGATTGGACAGAGCCATCTGGCGAAGAAAAAGGTCCCTTAACGATCTAAGCAGCGGCCACTGCTTGCTGTAGCTCGGCTAGGGGAACGTGAGTGAGTTCTTCTCCTTTTTCCCGTCCTGATACATTGAAAAAATTACGGGCCTAAGGACACAGCAACACAAAAGAAAGGTATGTAAAATGTTAGAAGAAAAACAATTGCGGGGGGGGGGGTCAAAAATAGGTGCCGGCCGGCTAAGATGCCCCGACGCGCTCATGCGGCCAGGTCATGAAGCTCCTCCCTTTTTTCGAGTCCGAACTCTCTAACATTACCAAATTGACACCGTCCAGCATGCGCACGTAGTCAACCGTTTTTCATCGCATCGAAACGACTGGCCGGCCAACCAGTCTTCGCTCATCCACGTTGAATCGACCCGGACAGACTGAAATCAGCATGCACGGAATTGGAATTCCTCATATGCACCAGCATTTGTTGTTCATCGGGCAGCAACTGGTCGAGCTCGCTTCGCATGGTAAAAAAAACCGGACTTGGCGACCGTGCGATGTTTACCGTGCACTCAATGCAACGACAAAACCCGAATGCTATCTCCCTGCCGTACCTTAGCGATATCATGAATAATTAATTAATTAATAATTTGTAAAGGGCGTCTCATCAATTGCCGAATCATAACGACGACATCGAAAAATGGCCATCACAACACCATAAGTGTCACCATACACTGTCCTAACGCACACCTGCAGCAGGACCAAAATATCAACGTGGACCCATCCTTTTCATATTTTATGATGCAAGCTACTCACCACTGTAAAATAGATTAACCCATAAAAATTCAATCGGGGAAATCATCAACAAAATCACAACACGATTGCACGCCACCCAACTAGACAACGTCTTCATATTGTTCTTGGTCTTTCATCTGAAAACTGAAAACGCCAGGTATCAGGGTATAAATCATCTGGTCGCACAAAGGCACCTAATTTCACTACTCGTTCTATCATTTCCCGTTTCCAGGTGCCATGATTTTCCGGGGGAAAGTTCATTTGGCGTATCATTGGGCGTATCCTCTCCCGTTTCCAGGTGCCGCGATTTTCCAGGAGAAAGATTAAATGGCGACTCGTTGGGAGTATCATCTCCCGTTTTCAGCTGCCGCGATTTTCCAGGGGAAAGAAACGCGGCATATCATTGGGCGAATCGTTGGGCGATCCAGGTGCCACACGTTTGCAGATGATAGAACGTGTGTGTATGACCGGCTCGGACTCTTCGAGTTTGTGTTTATGACCGCAGATTTTCCAATGACTAATCCACGAAGTGCTGCGCTACCTGATAATTGCTTCATTATCGCTCGCCAAGCACCGTCACCATCTCCGAATTATCTTTCAGCGATTGACCGAAAATAACTTGAACCTCAACGTCACGAAATGTGTCACCGACTCACTGCACAAAGTTACCTAATTTCACTACCCGATCTATCATTTCCCGTTTCCAGGTGCCACGATTTTCCAGGGGAAAGTTCATTTGGCGTATCATTGGGAGTATCTTCCCCAGTCTCCACATGCCGCGATTTTCCAGGAGAAAGATTAATTGGCGACTCATTGGGAGTATCATCTCCCGTTTTCAGGTGTCGCGATTTTCCAGGGGAAAGAAACGCGGCATATCATTGGGCGAATCATTGGGCGATCCAGGTGCCACACGTTTGCAGATGATAGAACGTGTTAGTATGGCCGGCTCGGACTCTTCGAGTTCGTGTTTATGACCGCAGATTTTCCAATGATAGATCCACGAAGTGCTGCGCGACCTGATAATTGCTTCATTATCGCTCGTCAAGCACCGTCACCATCTCCGAATTATCTTTCAGCGATTGACCGAAAATAACTTGAACCTCAACGTCGCGAAATGTGTCACCGACTCGCGAGGGACGGCACCCCACCGCTGCTGGAGAAGGTCGCAGCGCTGCATAAATTTCCACGACTGAACATCGTGAAAGATCTAAAGAGTTTTCTGGCGATGATAAAATTGTATTGCAAGTTTCTTCCGAACGCCACCGAACCACAATCACTGCTCCAAGCAATGATCCCGGCAATAAGGGAAACGATGGCACACTACTCGAATGGACCGCAGAGGTGGCCGAAGCATTTGAAAAATCCAAGTTGAAACTCGCCAACGCCACGCTGCTTGCGCATCCTTCAGCCAGCGACGAACTCGCGCTGTGCGTCTACGCATCGAACGCTGTCGTAGGTGCCGCACTTCATCAGCTCATCGACAACGAACTCGAGCCATTGGGTTTCCACTCGATGAAACCCACCAAAGCGCAAAATAAGTACCCGATATCCGACCATTTACTGGCAGACCAAGAAGTGGCAGCATGTCCGTCATTTCCGTTACATGCCTGAAGGCCACAAACGTCACATCATCACTCACCACCTGCCACTCACCATCGCCTGCCTTATCGGGCATTCGTCAAAACACGGCTTATTTTGTGGGAAACTGCACCGCACGCCAACGAGCGAAAATCACGAGACACATGAAATCGGCACCAGTGAAGTTCGTCGGACCTCAGCACTATTCTGTCACATATAGAGTGCTGCAAGAAAAAGTTGCTCAAACTATTTTATTCAATTATTCGTAAAAATTCTTCGAAGTAGAGTAGAGATGGTGTTTTATTGGCTCAGGTTATAACAAAGTATATGTATCTTGTCTGAAAATAGTGAAAAGTTTTGAAAGAAGTTCACTCATTCATTTGGTGATAATAGGGTAATAAGCAGACAGATGCAGTTTGAGTGAAAAACCAGTCCGGAGTTCGAAGCGTATATACCCTAGACTTGTACAGACCTAGTGGTGATACCAAAAGTACCAATTGGTAACGACCATATGCATTAAAAGTGAGTTTCCCATTTGGTCAGTTTATAGGGGAGGTTGCAGCAATCATTCAGGAGGATCTTGACCATTATCAAAATCAATTAACTAGCCCATTCTACAAATATTTGTCGAGTTTTTCAAGTCGCCAACTTCACTCCATCGAAAGTTATCGCTTATTTGAAGTTTCATTTGTAGGGGAGGTAGGGGTTCCTTGGGTCGGATCTTGCTCACCATTGCCACCAACAAATAAGATCATGCTACAAACATTTAAACAAAATTTCAAGTCTCTAGCTTCGCTCCATCGAAAGTTATTGCTTATTTTAAGTTTCATTTCTAGGGGAGGTAGGAGTTCCTTAGGTCGGATCTAATTCATCTTGAATACCAACTAACCCGATCTCACTTCAAATATTTGACCAAAACTTCGAGTCGCTGGCTTGATTCTGTCAAAAGTTATCGCTTATTTGAAGTTGCATTTGTAGGGGAGGTAGGGGTTGCTTGGGTCGGATCTTACCCATTTTCAATACCAACCAAGTAAATCCTACTTACAACATTTTGTCAAATTTTCAACTTGCTAGTGTTATCAAAAGTTATCGTTATTAAAAGAATATTTAATTTGTTGAAATTTGTAGGGGAGGTAGGCGTTCCTTTTTTCCGATTATGCCCAACTGGAACTCAAGCATCTTCTTACCCCAGGGTTACATGCCAAAAATCAGGTGTCTACGTCAACTGGTTCAAGAGTTATAGACAAAAACCCGAAAAGTAGGGTAGTACGGGGCTCTTTGTAAGAAAATTACCGTTCGTCCTCCACTGATCGATTTTATTTTTCCAAAGGAGTAGAAGATTATCCTCACGAGCAATCTACCAAAGCTAGAGCTTTTCATGTTTATTTAATCGGGAGTTATAGATGCATTTAATTATTTTACATATATAGCTCTAGCTTTATTCTATCGAAAGTTATTGTGCGAACGGGCAGACAGACAGACAAACAAACAGACAGACAGACATGGCTTAATCGAATCAGGAGGTAATCCTGATCATTTAAATATGTATATACATTGCTATACCTCCGGAACCTCCTTTAAGGTGTTACATATTTTCGTCGTGGCAAAAACAATATACCCTATACTAAAAGTCTATGGTATAAATAGGAAAAATTTTAGTGTGGAAAACAATAGCAATATTTTGATTTTGGCGCGAGAAAATCGAAATATTTGCAAAATAAGTGAAAGAATGGATGTTGCGCAGTGTACTTTTAAATGGTATTCGAAGAAGTTCCGGAAAATGGACCCCATCGAGCGGAAGTAAGGCTTTGGACGATCAAAAAAAAAAAACGACCCCATTCTTACCGTTTCAAAGCCAACCGAACTGATTCAAAACTTCATCTGACTTAGGAACCATCTAGTTTATGTAAATCTCAACAAGTTTGATGAGAAAAAGGCTTTCAAAAGCTGGTTTACGTAAGTGGAAGCCAGCCGGTAAGCCAGAGTTTCCGGTAAAATATCAGGCTGAAACGTTTGATATGGGCTCAGGAGCATGACACATAGATTTCGAAGATGAATAACACTACAATAATTCCGGAATAGTTGAAATTTAAGCAACATGTTGGCGGCGGGAGATTTTGTGTCTGGCGGAGAATTGGAGAAAATCCAATAGATATGAATGCCTAACGCATACGGCTCCAATTCATTTTCCAGTATTTGCTAGTAAACTGCTGCGGCTACTTTTGAGCTGGGAAAGCATATTGCATCACCTTCGTGTCCGGAAAAAATCCCCACACCGTGAACCTTTCGGATTTCGGAGGGAATGTTCGAAGGTATTCACCACTGAACTTTTCTCGAGGTTTCCGCCGCATACATATTCATCAGTCGCCAACAAGTTGCTTAAACGTAGATACACAAATGAAGATGGCAATGTTCCAAATCTTCTGAGTTCATATCACGTGCTCCTGATTTTATCCTGATTTTTTAACGGAAAGTCTGGCTAATGGACAAGTTCCAACACACGTAAGCCAGCTTTGGCAAGCTTTTCTCTCAACAAACTTGATGAGATTTACAACACGTTGCTAGAACTAGTACGTTTATAAAGTCAGATGAAGTTTTCAATCAATTCGGATGACTTTTTAACGGCAAGAAGCTATCTACAAAGGGGAGAATATTTTGCCGATCGTTTAAAGCCTTTCTTCCGCTCGGTGAGGCCCATTTCACGGAAGTTCTTTGAGTGTTATTGCACACTATACTGAGGATCATCCAATCTTTCATTTCTTTCGCAAATAGCTGGATTGTCTTGCGCCAAATATAAAATATTGCTTTAATTTTTCGCTCTAACTTTTTCGTATTTTTTTTTCACCCAAACTGTCCTTCCTGCTTATTACGCTATTATCACCAACTAAGTGAACTTCTTTCAAAACTTTTCACTATTTCTGAACAAGATACACATAATTTGTTATAACCTGAGCTAATAAAACACCGTAACTCTAACAACTTCGAAGAATTTTTGCAAAAAAGTGAATAAAATAGTTTGATAGTTTTGATAGTTCCAGCACTGAATAAAGTGTGGTTTAAATATAGCTCGTGAGTGAGTTGATTTGGCATTTATGCAACTAATGGCAAATCGATGCATTATGAAATTCCATTGGGGATTCGAGTTAATTTTTAATGATTTCTAGATGTACAAGCATGCCATGAACTGATCTGCTGCATTAAGGCCAAGACTTACCTATCACGGTAGGCTGCCTTCTATTGAACCACTATGGTGGAATATTGGAGACTCAGAGTCCGCGGCCGACTCTGCCGAACTAGTCCTTTCCACATGCCTGAATCTTAACAACAACAATAATACTATTCTTAATGGACTTTTACCCCGTCCACTGGTGACTTACGACACCCTTCATGCGAATTTGAACACCTGATACGACACATCTCTTTGCATTATAGATGACAGTCGCTCCCTTGTTCGACATTGTCCATTTTACAGGCTTACATTGTGTCCTTGATGGAGTGTTTTGATCTGAAATCCTTTGGACATGTTAACATATCTTCCACATTTCCCACTCTTTGATGCGAAAATAGCCATCTACTGCCTATCTTGTCCATTTGTTGTGTCAACCATCATCCACCTGAATATGATGGGAATGCAATGCACTGGTATGTACTGCTAAGGACTTGACGTCTGGTCGGTTGCTGTCCGTCTGTAAGGAGTCACATCATCCATTAAGTGGCTCGGTTTACACCAGAGGTTGAAAGTCGTGGTATCATGTTTCATATATGATTAAGATGGGTCTTAACTAAATAGCGTACAAAGTGGCTGCGAACGAAAACCCATTTATGTCGGACACAAGTGGACATGAGAAAGTTTGTGCGGATTGTTGGTTGAAGATGGATTTTCTCGTGGATGACGTTAATCTTAAGAAATCCGATAAATACGGCAAAAACAATACATAATTTCGTTTTTATGGGATTTACGTATATGTACGATTATGCTGTAAGTATAAGATGAGGGTGTAAAGACTGGATTATAGTGTGCACAAATAACGCGGCTTCTGCTGTCAAATAAATTTGAACCAATGTACATATTTCAGACGGCGATAAGTGTAGTCTGCGCGAACCAAATTTCGCCCCCGAAGACGAGATCAACTTTGTCGGAAGTACTTATAATCCACACAAATTGTGGTGGAGAATTTTTTTCTTTCATTTTTTATGTTTTTTGGGGTGCTGAACATGACTTCGGAGCTTCATACCAAAATTTCTTTGCGAAGCATGGTCAAGAACCTAAGGTAGTCGTATACGAGTAGCATTTGAGCTTAGTTGAGGCATCCACAGAAAACTGCTTAAAACTAATTTTGAAGTGGATTTTTTTAACAGCCATCTTATGTCAAATACTTATTCTCACACCATCTTATTTTCCCTATTATTAAATTTAATTTCGTGGCGGCCCGGGGTAATAAACTCACCCCGTCAAACATATGTAGGCATTCCTCCTGTAGGTCGCGAAGTTTTCCTGTTTTGGAAAACTTTTGCCCACTATAAATGTTAGATAGATAAAAGTTCTGTTTTTTTCCCTTGCCTCATCTTTTGTTCGTGCTGAAAATTTCTTAAGTAAACCATTCACGACTCACTAACATAGCGAGCGAAAATCTTATTCCTCATGGTCTTCAGCATTTCATCGCGGCTTCCTTTCTTCATAAAATTTTGCCATTGTTAATGGTTCCTGGTCTCATTCCCCTGCCCAAGTTGCCCGAAAAAGTGTAGGGATCGTCGCTGGTTCTGTTTTTTTTTAGCACAAAAGATATCACAACCTCTGGCATGTGCATAGTTTGGTGTTGATGTTGAACAACGGGAAGTTTTGCCTAATAAACTCGTCCAAACTTTTCCAATAAACGCGAATTTTCTCTTATCAAATATTCCAGTCTGTTATTCGCGTACTGCGTGCTAGAGTGGTGGTGTGAAAAGTTCTTGTGTTGGGTATTTAATTTGGTAATTATGTGGGAAGAGGTGGAAATGTTAAACATGTGTTTCCTCGTTTTCAGAACTCACTTAATTGAATTTTCGCTGATATTAACAACATGTACCGATGACGAGGCATGGATGATGGGGACACGGAAATGTTGGTGATTGTCTCCTGGGTGGATTTAGACGAAAGGACCTTCTTGAAAAGCAACGAGTCGCCTTCCTGCGGTAAGAACAGAACATTAGGGCCCGTCTCCTCAATGTCTGGTAAAACTGCCAGTTACCTATCCGGGACATTAAATTAAACCTTAGCGTATTCAACGCTCAAAATATGATAATGCAGTAGAAAATTCAGATAATGCAGAAGAAAATCAACTTATTTTCTTCGCGGAATTCTCTGCCGCCTGTTCTATTCTACGTCTGTACCGTCTCTCAGCATTAATTTGCGGCTGAGATGGTTTCAAATCCCCTTATATCGAATGAACTTTCAGAACTCTGTTCCTTGTGACCAGTTTAATTATCTCATTTGAATATGCAAACGTAAATACAATAGTTCTCACAGTCAAAATCTCACCAGTCTCTATCACCTGTTTAGAATTACCGTCCAATAAATTTTTAACTGGAGGATGGGTGGCGTTTAGCGTTCATTTGTAGGACAAACTTTAACCAGACATTATGAAACCGGTCCTAAGGTAGATTATAATAATTACGCATGGTCCAGTTGTTAGCATACACATCGAAAGGTGCATTTAGATTTATCGAAACACTCGCGAAACTGTTGCGCGGGAAAAAATTGGGTTGGGGGTAGTGTGAACGTATTCCTCACCAGAAACTGTCAGACTGGCCACGGGTGAGTTTCCTCGCGCAACGGTTTCGCGAGTTGTTTCACTTAATCTAAACGTATCTTCAGACCAAGATTAAACCGCTTGGTAATCAGATTTTTTTGTGTATTCATAATAAGCGATCTAGGGACGCAGGAGCGTCCCACCCGCCAAATCAAAACCACGAAATCGAAAATTGAAAATGCTACGAAGACTATGTTTACGAGACACAACAAGTACGGGTTTCCGGACCTCTGTAGCTCGGGCGCTGTTGATTGTGGGGCTTCAAATTCACTAGGGTCATTGTCGCGAGCCGTCTTAGGAAGTGTATCTAATTTGAAGTCGATACGATGACAGATCATCATCATCATCGTGGCGCGACAGCCCGACGTCGGACCTTGGCCGCCTGGATCATTGTCCTCCAATTATCTCGGTCACGTGACCGCGTCCTCCAATTTTGGGAGCCCAGCAGCTGCGCGGCGTCCACACCTACTGAGCTCTCCCAACGAGATCTCGGTCGTCCTCGCAGTCTCGCTCCGTCGACTCGTTCTGCATTCATTACTCTCTTAGGCATGCGATCATCGTCCATTCTTTGTACATGCCCTGCCCATTGAAGTCGTTGTAGTTTGACGATTTTCGAGACTTGCAGCTCATCGTACATTTCATACAACTCATGGTTGTACCGGATGCGCCATCCATCTCGATCGCAAACAGCCCCGAAAATTCGCCGTAGAACCTTACGTTCGAAAATGTCTAGCATGTTTTCGGAGGCTTGAGTTAGGGTCCATGCTTCGCAGCCATAGCATAGCACTGGTCGTATAATAGTTTTGTACACGCGGAGCTTCGTGTTTCTGTGCACATGCTTCGATTTCATTATGGGGAGAACCGAGAAAAAAGTCTTATTAGCTAACTGTATCCGTCGCTTGATTTCGTCAGTTTCGTTGGCGTCCCTTGACAGGTTGCAACCCAGGTAAATGAAGTTGTTCACGAACTCGATGTTGAGGTCCCCCACATTGATGCTCGGTTGTGCAGGTGTCCTTGTCACCGATTGCATCATTATTTTAGTTTTACCCTCGTTAATACGTAATCCAACTTCCTTTGCAGCGGTATCGAGCGTATGCAGAAGTTCTTCTGCGTCAGCCAATCTTCGGGATATGATGTTGATGTCGTCGGCGTACGCTGCTAATTGTGTCGACTTGATGAGTAGCGTCTTGCTGTTGTCCATATGCATGGCCCGAATAACGTATTCCAGTGCTAGGTTGAAGAGCGTCGGTGCCAGTCCATCGCCCTGTTTCAAACCACTGCGTGTTTCAAATAGATCAGTAAGTCTATTCTGGATCCTGACTTGTGAGACGGAGTTGGTCATCGTCATCTTTGTCAGTCGCACTAATTTTGCTGGTATACCAAATTGCAGCATGATGTTGTACAGTACTCCACGATCGATACTGTCGTATGCCTGCTTGAAGTCGACAAAGATTTGGTATACGTTTACGTTGTATTCCCAGCACCTCTGGAGCACCAGTTTGACTGAGAAGAGCTGATCGGTTGTGGAGCGACCAGGTCTGAAACCGCTTTGATATTCGCCAATGACTCGTTCTGCGTACGGTTTTATTCTATTTTCCAGAATTTTCGTCAAAATTTTATAGGACGTACAAACTAGTGAGATGCCCCTGTAATTCTCACACCGCAGTTTATCTCCCTTTTTATGAATTGGACAGATGATGCTTCTGCGCCAATCGTCTGGGATCTCCTCGTTCTCCCATACTCGCAGGAGTAATTGATGTATGGCATCAACTAGACTCGTTCCACCGAATCTTAGCAGTTCAGCTGGAATCTCGTCAGCGCCCGGCGCTTTATTTCGTTTTAGTGACCGCAACGCGAGACCAGCTTCCTCTACTGTCGGGGGTTGAATGGGTGGGCCTAGATCAACAATATCGTCGAGAGCTTCCAGTGTGGGGATGTTAGATGGTCGGTTTAGAAGCTCTTCAATCGTTTGTTAATACCATCGGTGTCGCTGATGATGTTTCCATCCCTGTCCTTACAAAGGCTAGTCCTGGGTTGGTAGCCGTTCTTAATAGTATTTACTAGTTTGTACGCTTGTCTGGTGTTCCTCTTAGCTAAGTTTTCGTTTATGTTCAGCAACTGCTCGTCAAAGTATTTACGTTTCTTACGTCTAATTATTCTATTCGATATTCGCCGTAGCTCGTTATATTTTTCTCTTCTGGCTCTGGTTCCTCGTTGAATCCATTGTCTGTAGGCCTCGTTTTTCGCGTCAAGTGAATTTTTGCATTCTTCGTCGAACCAGTCATTTCTCGCTCGCCGTGCTTTATATCCCACGACCTTCTCTACGACATCCTTGATGGTACCCCTGAGTTCTTCCCAGAACCCATGAACGCCTGTGTTGCTGATGTTGTGTAGCATAGGTGATAGTTTTTCCTCAAGGGCGGTAGTATACGCCACCGCTGTAGCATCACTCAAGAGCTTATCAACCGCAAAGATTTTGGGAGGGCTGATTCTTGACTGGTGCACTGAGGAAATTCTACATCTGTAGGTCGTCTTCACCAAGTGATGATCTGAGTCGCAGTTTGCTCCTCGATAGGAGCGGACATCCATGACACTAGACGCCCATCTCCTGCAAATGAGGACGTGGTCAATTTGGTTGACGGTATGTGCGTCTGGAGACTTCCAGGTCTGCTTGTGAATGCGTCGATGCGGGAAACACGTAGAGCTTACGACTAGATTTCTGCTGCAGGCGAAGTCGATAAGTCGCTGGCCGTTATCGTTACATTCTTCATGAAGGCTGTGGCCTCCAGTGGTCCCCCGATGCCAACTTTCATTTCCGACTTTCGCGTTAAAGTCTCCCAGCAGCAATTTGACGTCGTTTGTTGGAAGTGAGTCGAAGAGAGTTTCAAGGCGGGCGTAGAACTCGTCTTTTACTACGTCTTCTTTAACTTCAGTGGGGGCATGCACGATGACAGATACATGATAATAATAGTTTGAAATTCATTATTCTTCAACTTTTTCTTGTTCTCTTAATTCTGGTTGCCCTTTGACAAAGTTATATCCTCGCATGGACTATATCGAGATATGCTTTACCTTCGCACGGATTGGCTCTGTCCCAAACGTGTGCGTAGGCTATCATTTGCTCTGATCCGTGCAGTAGAAAAAAATATACATCCAAAAGTTGTATGATTTCATAGAGTTTCGCGATTAAGTTTTTTCAAAGATTTGAAAGAAAAATTCTTCCAAACATTTAACGTGGTCTGATTTCTACAAAATTTGGTACGAATCTTCCTTGGCTTATTATGAGTACTTCACGGTGATATTTTGGTCCTACTGCAGGTGTGTGTCTCTTTTAGTCATGATATGAAACAGAAACCAAACCTGGTTGACATGGTGATGAAACCAAACCAGTGGAATCCTGTTAACCGAATTTTGAGTCTTTTGGTTGGGGTACTCAAAATGTATTGAGTCCTTGGGGAGGAAGAAAGGACATTCTTGGCCTGAAAGTGATATCTAGGCAAGATGGTGTCATATGGGGTCTTGAGGCGAATGCATTAGACTACTTTTGGTAGCATTTTAAGTAACGATGATTTTATAAATTCCTTATAGACCGCAAAGGGGGCACTAATAAAGAACGAAAAGAAAAAACCGGGATACTAGTTTTGAGTTTCGTAATTTATTATTTATCGAATGCATTTCGGATGCGAACAATGGGCAACCATCATCAGCGAACGCTTGATGAGCACTGGTTATAAAATCACAGAAAAAATAAGAGTCATTTAAGTGTCAAGTTTGAAAAATAGTTAATTGAAGAGAACAAATTTTAAAAAATTGTAAAAGATGACAAGATACACAAAATAATAAAATGACATTAATAAATTAACAAATAAATCTTATAATTCTAAAGCAAGCAAATTTATAAACTGACAAATTAAAATAACAAAAATTATAAATTAAAAATAAATAAAAACAATTCAAAACTAACAGACGGAAATTAATGAAACAAGAAATTAAAATAAATAAATTGAAACACATTAAAATAACAAATCAAATTAAGAACTGAAAGTGCAAGATGACTTATTTAATTAGTTTTTTATCAAATCAAAAAGAGGAGACTCTATAACTCCGTCACATAAATTCATTAGATTTTCGTTGCTAGAAATGTAAAACGACTCGTAGGCATCTAATTTTCGTGGGTCGTTGACACTTTTGATTATTTTTAAATTTTCTTCTATGGAAACAATTTTATGTGGTTCAGTGTTGTCCAGATCGTATACATGTGCTGCTATCCCTGTGTGCATTTCTTTGTTACGCACACTACGTAAATGTTCGGCAAAACGGAAGTGGACAGCTCGTTTTGTCTGCCCTATGTATTTTTTATCACAAGAAGAGCATTTCACTTCGTATATTCCACTTCGGTCTTTTATGGGTATCGGGTCTTTTGTTGATCCTAAAAGAGAACACAATTTGTTCGGGTTGGTATGAACAATCTTCATATTTGACCTTTCGAAAGCCCTTCTCAAATGGTTGGTAATAGTCGGAGCGTAGGTGAATGCAACTCGATGTTCGTTGGAAGACCGAAAAGATTTGTTTTGATCAAACAATGTAGTGCGTTCTCGTTTTTTGATCTTGTCGCTGGATTTTCGTATCAAATTGTCGATAATTGACCTTTTGAAACCATTTGTGTCGGCTAATTTCAATATGTGTTCATATTCGCTCATGTATTCCGAAACGGACAGTGGCAACCGAAGTAAACGATACACCATTGATTGAAAAACAGCAATTTTGTGTTGGTAGGAGCAATACGAGTCAGATGTGATGTATCTGTCAGTCGTTGTCGGTTTCCTGTAAACACCAAAAACAATCTTGTGGCCGACGCGTTTCAATTTCAGATCCAGGAAAGTGAGTGTCTTGTCAACATCACTCTCCATTTCATACGTAAATTTGATAGAGTCATATCGACTGTTAAGAATGTTGAGAAAATCGTTAACTTTATTTCTTTTGACCACAGCAAAAGTGTCATCGACGTATCTGAACCAAATACGTGGCAACAGGTTCTCATTCTTTAATTCATTCTCAAAGTTGCACATAAATGCTTCAGCTACCAAAGGTGACAAGCTGTTGCCCATACTGCATCCAAGGGCACTCGAGTAAAAAATTTCTCTGAACTGAAAACAATTGTATCTCATACATGTCTCAATAGAAGTAACATACGCGCTGATGATATCGTTGGTCAATTTGTGCTTGTCGAGATGTTTACGTATGGCCTCGATTGCAATATCTATCGGAACGCTGGGAAACAACGATGTTACGTCAAATGAAACCATTATCTCGTCTTCCTCAATCTCTAAGTCCTTAACTTTGTCAACGAATTCAAAGGTGTTTTTTATCGCAAAGCCCTCAAAAGGGCCATACTTTTTAAAATCATTGACGATGAACTTTGAAACTTTTGAAAAAGGAGAGTTGACACAAGAAACGATTTTCCTCATTTTCTCTCCAGGCTTGTGGACTTTAGGTAATCCATACATTAATGGTACTTGTGGATTGGACACGTTTAAACGAAATTTGTTAACACCAAAAATTTGGTGCAGTTTTTCAATAACATTCTTGGCATCTTTTTTCATGGCGTTCAAAGGAGATTTACGGCAAACACTGAAATTTTCCTCTTCAATTGATTGAAGCATGCGTCGATCGTAGTCATCTTTGTTCATGGCAATTACTTGGTTGCCTTTATCAGCCTTCATGTAGTAAACGTTTCGTTGTTTGAGACTCTTCAGAGCATTACTCCATTTGTCAGTCTTTTGCTTGGGCTTTTTGCTCTCTTGTTTAATGAGAGGAATAGCTGCAGCTCTGATTTCTTGTTTAGTATTGAAAGCTTTGTACTGGATGGCCGATTCAATGTCGGACACAACGTCAATGATGGGACAGGTTTTTGGTTTGATAGCAAAATTCAAACCTCGATTCAATAACTCAAGTTCGTCTTCACTAAATGTCTCCGTTGACAAATTAACAAAAAGGTTGCTGGCGTTCTTTACTTCGGGTTTGTTTTCAAGTGGAATACCGTCTAAGAGTCGTTGCAGTTTGTTATTCTGGACTTAAGTTCTTTGGAGAGAAAAATTGAATATTTTTGGCAAGGAAGTAATATATAGACAAGATGGATGACATATTACTGGGAGTTATGAAACAAAGGTATTAAGCCACTCTTGATGGCAGTTTTAGTTCTTTGGTCAGGAGAACAGTACGTTCTTGGGCATGAATTAAAACAGGAACCAAATGTAGGAAATATCGGTAATTTCTGGATGGAGGTGATGCTGTTACCGATACCGATACCGGTACTGTCTGGATGTAAGGACATATAGCATATAAAGAACTGAACGAACGTTAAGGACCAAAATCCTGGAATGCAATTAAAATATAGTCATGGCCCTGAGCTGAGAAACCCTGCGCCGGGAGTTTCCAAAGCAGGCTATCAACCACTATGCAACACAGAAGAGAAGAAAGGACTCCGTTTTGTGGTCAGGCACCGCTGACATTAGCTAGGAGGGTGCTGTCTTCAATATTGGTGATGATCCTTCTGGAAGAGAGCATATGTCGTATCTATTTAGTTGTAGCGCTGTCCGCATTCTTGTCCTTAAGTCTTTTGTCATTGCCAATTAACGATGTTTTGTCAAACATCCCCTCTACATCAAGAAAAGCTGGAACACAAACTTTTTTTTTAAAGAATACATTGGAGATAATTCGGGCCGGGCCTAGGGTGAATTTCAAATTAACATCAATTTGGTCAACTCACACACCAGCTCAGTTTTTAAAGAAAGACTTCCTATCGTTGATATGCTCTAATTGCTCTAACAGTATTGAAGTTGTAGGGTACAATTACCTCTTCTTTCCGCATATTTGCAGAGCTGTTCCGACTGCACTGTAATGGTTGCGGGGAGTATATCTTGTAAACTGTGCCCTAAAAATGTTCTTTAGCCTCTGTAAAGCAGTTCGGTTCACGGTCACGTTCGTTCCTCTGAAATATTCAGAATTCCGCGGACGGGCGACGCATTGCACTTCACATCCCATTTTTCCATTAAGCCTCTAACTATCTTGCAGTCGATGCATGCATTTTAATTACTTTTACTTTCCACCGTCCACTTTTTATCCTTGCAGTCCTGAAATCCTGTCGTCGTTGTCGTTGCAGTATGTATGGAACAATGAAATTAAGTTTATGCGACATAGAAACTACGGGCAGTCTGTCATACCCACGTACGTATAATAGTAAGCGGTTTAACCACTATAATGTCCCGACAACTAACGAAGAAATGTTAAGAAAGGACTCGTAGAGGTGTCTCTATATGTTAGACGAAGGCTTTAGTACGTGCAAACATGGACAGGTCCAACTAGCAAAGTGTAACAACAACATGTTGTGTGTGTGTGTACAAGGTTGCGTTGTTAGAGGTAATTAGAGGAGAAGGAATTGCAGTTGAGTTTTGTTTCTGTAGCGAAAAATCCACACAAGTGATGACAATTTAAAAAATGACGATAAAGCACCGTATAATTGGAGGTAATGTCTGAATGTAATTTATGATAAATGTGCCTATTAATTATGGTTAGAATAATGTTTTGATTATTGGGTCTTTTTGCGAATGAATGATGAGCTGATCGGCAAGGACACGCAATATTAATTGCGCAATTGTGTGGAATTGGCGCATTAACATATAACATTACTGGCTGACTGACTATCAAGTGGGGGATGCATATGGGACAAATTAAGTAACTAGTGAGGAACGCCTCAAGAATGATGAACAATCCATTCTCGTACCATGTGGAGAGGGTAGCGACTCACTTGAATCACCCCAACAAAATTCATTCTCTCACAAAAAAAATATGATAAATTTCCCGAAAATTTAGAGAAATATTTAATTGTACAACATGAAATACATTGAAATTCGAGCGGGTGGGGGGGGGGGGAGGGAGAAGGGCTTTGGGTTCCAGTTTCGCTGACTGTTCTAGTTCTAGATCCGGACGTGAAGGGCAAACATACTCACTAGGCCAACCTAGAACGCTCGATAAGTCATCCTAGCGCATCTTCATCAAATGCATTTTTCAGCTCAATCCCAGAGCATACAAAAACTCCTGGAATGAATTTCAGAAACCGCAAATCCACCACGGGATACATTTAAGTCGATTCCCGCTTTAGGCAGTACGAACATATGTTTTTCAATACGAAACTAATTTGATCATACATGGTAGGTTAAATGAACCAAATTTTGGACATGTACCCGTCACGTTTGGTTCAGAATATTGTCCGCTTATGGCCTTTCCTGAATAAATGTGTTTGCAAAGATTTGTTTGAATTTTGTAAATTAAGCGTACACCTTACGTTGCGGGCACTATGACAACAAATGGATTGTAGGCGGATGAGTTCTTGGCAGGTGATGACTATCGTTTTGAGATGGCGTTCGGTTTGGAGACGGCGGGAAAGAAGGAAAATTTTTGCGGCGGTGCCACTTTCCGACAATTTGTGTCCTTGCTTTTTTTGCTTTGATTTTGTGTACTTATGTGTATATTATGTAATATTTTCGGCCCTGAAATCCCAACGGTTAACAATGCAAGTTAAAATCACCACTAATCCATGCAATTTTATGTTGTTATTGGCTGCATTCAACATAAGCGCAAGAAATTCGTCTAATATCTGGGACACGCTTATAAAAAATTCAGGTATTTATTTGGAGCCCCCTCAAAACTAAATCCTAGCTACGTCACTGGCTCGGCTAAATTACTAGCTGGGCGATTACTTATCGCAGATGCTTTCAGCGCAAAATGGTCGACGACAGCTGTATTTTTGAGTTGGGCGGATTTGAATTTTCGGCGCCTGAATCTTTCGTCAGGACGACGCGTGCGGCTGCTGTACGCAGTTGACCATGAGCGATCATAATAGGTCCCTCATATTATAGGCTCCTCAGAAAAGAAAATATTTGTACAAATTTTTGAGTTTATAGCTTTGTCAGTGGTTTGGAAATTTTTCGATAGTGACCCTCTCAAAACTGCGCACAGTCAGAATAGATGGGTGCAATTGCCTATAAAAGGCTCTTCACACTAAAGAAATTTTTGAACAAAAATATAAGAGCTTTACTTTATTTACTACTCAAAACCGTACCGTTGCATAATCTGGGGCGTCCAGCTTGCGTATTATTATAGCGAACTAGGTATACCTATCTTCAATTCTAGCTTATGGAATGGCACACCGAATAGCTCCAAAGAGTCAAGAAACTCCACGGTGTAGTTCGTGGTATCATCGGATGACATGACTGTGTCGATGGAGGAGGAAACCATTTCACCATACATTTTTTTGTGTAACTCCAACCATTTATGCACCGCACGCCGAGAGAGCTCTCAGATTGCAGGATTTCCTCGACTTACTTAACATTTATCGTTATAATCTGGTAATTTTACTCAATATTTATTTACTAAATAACTCAATATATTTATAAATTGTAGCCTATGTTTTATTCTGATGTATAAACCATAGTACTGTAAAGTTTCATTGAAATCCAATCAGTAGTTTTTACGTAAAAGAGTATCAAACACCCTCACAAATTTTCACGTTTATAATATTAGTAGGATCTAAACCGATAACATTGCAGCCTCAATAGTTTTCAAATGGCTTCGAAAATTTTTGCAGTCACTTTAAATTTTTGCTGACTACCTATTTAACAGTTTTGCGAATGAAGTTCCGTATAGGAGCAATCACGCTCACCCGCTCTGACTGTGCGCAGTTTTCAGGGGTTCACAATCGAGCAAATTTCCAAGCCACTGGCAAACTTCCAAACCACAGTGATTTTTGTCCAAAAATTTGGGACAAAATTTCGCTAGTCTGAAGGGCTTATTAGAAATACTTTTGTACAAAAATATAAGAACTTTACTCTTATATGTTACAAAAATTTGCAGAAGCAAATATAAAATATAAACCGTTAACTTTCACTATTCTCTATTTGCCTTGACCCCCCAGAGGCATGGGCGCGTCAACATCTCTAGCATTTCTATACCTTGTTGACGTTTCAATAGCATATCTACTTTTCAGAAGTGCAGTTGCTAGCATGCACCTCCTATCCGGGCCGTCTTTATACTGACAAGCTTGGAGCATTGTGAGAGTTCTATTAGTACTCACAGGCAGTTTTTGATCGCGCCGAGATTTGATCTCCGAGCTCTAGATTGCTATCGTAGAGCGGTGACATTACGGCCACCGAGCGCGACAAAAAATTCCAAATGGCTTTGAAAATATTTGCGGATACGTCGAATTTTTGTCGACTATTTCACATTTTTGCGAATGAAGTTGCATATGAGGGCAATCGCAATCATTCATTCTGTCTGTACGCAGTTTTAAGGTGTTCACGGTCAAGTTAATTTCCAAACCACTTGTAAAGTTCTGAACCAATGTAATTTTTGAACAAAAGTTTGAGTTAATTTTTGCAAGATTGAGGGGCCTACAAGATTTAAATATTCCAATAAAATAAACCAAGGTGGCAAATCTTCTAGGCAGCTTACATTAATTTTCATCGAACTCATTTATCAAATGATATGAAAGATGCCTTCCAGAGCTTCACGTTTTTTTTTAAAGAATATTATGCCATCCAATGAGGAAATAGATTTATCTTTTTATAATACAATACTCACATATAATTTTCTTTCGCCATTAAAATGCCATACGTAATTTTACCACTTAAGAACTTCGAATTTATTCTGAAAATCCATTAACCCAAGACGTGATAACCACAATCTTAATCAAATTAAAGTTAACGTTTTCACCTCTCCACGCAACTCTCTAAATTCTTAAAGATAAATTCTGCTGCTCTATAAAAGTCCGCATTAATCCACGTATTTTATTATCCAACGCTAGCACTAAGGTCGCGAATATTTTCCAATTTACCCTGAAAATCTAGGAAGTACATAAGTTAGTACGCGAATTTCATTCAAATTCTTCTTTACACACCTTCGTTTCATTCATTTTCCATTTGCCAGTCAACGGAAATGACGGCAAAGGTGGGCAAAAGCTCGTCTGCCATTAATTACCTTTTACCTTATACAGGTCAGAACCCGAATTGGGTTTACCACGGCTGCAAACAGCGGATAATAAATTAGATACGCCCTCAGTTGCCCTGTATTTCGAAGATATAATATCTAGCACGTAGTATAGTCAAAGGTTTTATTGTACGAGTATACTACATATTTGCCGGACATGCAAAGGGCGGAATTGTGGGGATGTCTTTGTAAAAAGCTGATACGAAAAAGATTGTAAAATAAAAGAGAGAATCGTAGTATTTCGAAGTTATTAACTTCTGGGCGTTAAATAGCCGTATCTTTTCAGCCGAGGATTGTCTATAATTCCCAGTAATCTCTCATCTCATAATCATGAAAGTCAGTGACATGGTGGAGCTGGAGAAATCCTTGTCATGTTTGGAAACATTAGGCAGCTAAATAAAGCAATTTGGAGAAGCAATAATTTTTCGAAAATGTAGTTCTTGATGGTCATTATTTTTATATTGATGTATTTGCATTTACGATAGGAAGAGTGCATAAACACTCACACTTCTGCATTGTAATCACGTGCCCATTGTGTTTAAATCACAATTAAAGATCGTCTCTATAATTTACCGCAGCTGGAGCTCCTGAACTGAAATGCAATTTATCAAAATGCGAAACAAATTCATACTACACTATGAAACTAGGATACGAGTCATAAATATTATGTATTGCAGCCACTAGTGCCCATAACAAGGTGCAATACCACAAAGCCAACTTTATGGCCATGCACTATCCTTCGGCATTTAAGGCGTGACGAAAAAACGATCCGAAATCTGATAACAAGGAATCTTATTTTACTGGGTGATTTCTGCAACGAGGTCCGACAAACGACAGTACATTGGCCTAGTAAGTGCGACTGCTATGTGCTATGCAAGGAGCACAGTGAGACTATGCCGGTACATATTCAAGTAACTTCACTACCGTAATCGTCTTGTTTACTATTCCGCAATGTTCGCATTTCTGCAAGGCATACTTCATGTGGTACATTGTCCGACAGACACGAAATGTCCTTGCATGGGGCATTCAAGATGTAAGTCCTTCCACTTGCAATTCACTGTCGTCTTGGTTGAGAGCACTGTTATGGTTCTCCATAAATTTGTATCTTTGGCCTAATCTTATCATGATATTTGTTAGCACTTACTTTTGCAATTCGAGGCGAAGTCATCACTAACACTATTAGGGTGGGAGAAATTAAGGATAACGGAACTAGGAATCAGAATCATTAAGTCAAAAGACCGTCCACCTTTCTAATAAAGGACAATATGTCGTTAACAGGAATCAACCTGAAGTCTGCTGATAGTTGCATGTCCGAGGAGTGACAACCTTAAACGCGCGTTGGCGGGACATTCGTACAAGGATCGTTGGTCATTTCCACGTCCTCCGGACAGTGACGGCATTCAGTCTCGCTGGACAGACCCATCTTGTTCAGGTGATATCTGGCCAAGTGATGGCCAGATAAGTACCCCACTAGAAGTCTAAGATGGGTTCTACTCACTTGAGTAGTACCCTTGTGAATGAAGAGCATTATCAGACCAGTTTGTGACCAGCGGTTTGGCCGAGTCCAACCCAAAGCCACCATAAAGCTCAAGTCCATGAAAACGACTGGATGATCTATGTTTTGCAAATTCATCCGCAGCCTCGTTCCCCTCAATGCCCTGGTGGCCTGGCACCCAACACAAGAAAACTTGGTTTTTGGTTGCCCACAGTTGGAGAAGTTCATAACACTCCTTCGCCAGTTTTGAAGAGCCTCTAGAGCTGCTTGGCTGTTGAGTAGATAGCAATGATAGTGCCGCGAAGTCCCGTTTCCAAGATTACCCTTGCTCAGACCTCAATGGCGTGGTTCTAAGCTTCGATCGAAATCCTGATGTTTGGTCCAAAGCCACCTGCACCAACACCCTTTTCTATTTTAGACACATCGGTGGACCACTTAATACATCCAGGGCCTGGACAGGGCGTGCCATTTTCCCATTCAGAGCGGTCAGGGGTGAGGGCTGTACATTTTCGGCCGAAGCAAAAATTCGTGATCATGTAATCTGATCTCAAGTAGAAATGTATGCCAGGAATTTGATGCAGATGGCTCAAGTGATCGCCTTCTCCACTAGGTACGTCGAAACTTAGACGAAGTCTAAAGCCATTTAAAGCTGTTGTTTCGTGAATGAATGTATGCAACGAAGTAAGTGTAATAATCGCCTCTAAAACTGGTCTAGGAAAAGCGCGCATAGCGCCAAGACTGGGTACCGGTGTAATGTAAATGTTGTAAACTTCAATATCAACATTACCCGATTTTATTTATTTATATATTTATAGCGATGGCCTGCACTTCCATGGTGTTATCGTTACTAATAAAATCGATTTCCCGATGTCATGGCTGTGAACCTGTTTGATCGCTCGATGATGTTGGATGTTGAGGCGTGTTAGACGAGGTTATTGCTTGTTGTCCTCTGTTCCTACGCTGACTGGCAGTAAAGGAGGAGTTCCTGTGCCTATGATGGTTAAGTCCAGAGCAGTATCTTAGGTGGCACCACTGATTTCAGCAATTGCATCTCACCGTAGTCGCGTTTGGGGCAGCACTCTGTCGCATACGCAGCAGATCTACTGTCTGGGGTTTCTCTCAATGTCGGCGTGGAGAAGTAGCACTGAGAGCAGTTGCGCCGAGATGTATTGCTCCCACTGAACATAAAAAAGACGATACGATGGATGTAACATACAAACACACTTTGCTTCTTGCATTGAAGGGTTTTGGCAGCTCTTGGCCGTTGTCGCTCCGGTGCGTGGAACCGGCTACCGCAGGAACGACCAATTCGGCTTTTCTGAGTAGTGGCGTGGACAAATGCCGGTATTGGCCTCCTTCATAATCAAATGAAATCTCGCACGTTTGCCCGATTACAACAAGCAAAAATTAAAAAAAGTTACGTTAAAAGGCGAACAAAAAAAACATGAATTGGAGACAAGGAAGTAGTGTTCATACACCGAACTCTCAAAACGATAGATCAAAAAAGTCCCGTGCAAAGACTAAGGGCTCCAATACCAATCTATTAACCAAGGTACTTAGGCCGAAAAAAAAACAATGTATATGAGCAATAACCGTCCAATCAGGATTGATCCTTTTCTCTTCCAGGCTGCATGAAGCCTCAGATGGAGGTCGGCTTTAGTAAGGCTTAAGGTGGGATTTGAAATTCCTATATCGGGATGGGCTGAGAGGCGCTTCCACAACACCTTGGGCCTTGGGTGCTGTGATACCTTCGGCTGAGGGCAACATTTTGCAATGAAGCATATTCTTTCTGGTCGTGCTGCTTCCACCGACAGATCGAAATCAGCACTTGATGAGTAGTGATCTGTCGGTGGTTCGAAACCAGAGACCGAGTTTCCCATTACACCCGGACCCCGATGCGTGCGCGAGGGCATCTGAGTCGTCCGCCAACCACTCCATCCTTTTCGCCCATTTTTGCTTTCCCTGTTTGTGTTGTCTGTCCCAGGCCAGTGGATTATTTAGTATTTATGGACAAGGGCAATGAGCGGCGATAGCCCCGCCAACGTCTCCCGAACTGAGCTAAAGGAAGCACAGGTCGCTGCTTAGCTCGTTGAGGGTCCTATTCCGCCTATTTCGCATTATGGCAACCTTAGTTTTGGTCCTGCGAGCACCTTCGGATATCCACCAATCCATTTTTTACAATTTGTAAATTAAGTTTATAAGTATTTCACCTGCAATTCAAAAATTAACTAAGGCCACGAAAATACCGACGCCTGTACTCATCAGCTTCTTCAAAACCACAATATTCGCAAACATAGTGTTAAAAGCATTTTCAACTCTTCAACAGAACAACGGACTTCCAGCTTCCCTCCAGCTCATTCATACACTTCTTCGTCCTTCCGAAGAGGATTGGCGTGGATGTAATTTACGACAGATAGTGACGATATTGATGGCCAAATGATTCCTAAGCTCTCGTTAAAATAAAGTGGTTGCTGTTGTGGCTCCAACGACACACCAACCGTAAAGATACACCTTCGTGCTAAGAGACCGTCAAGAAACTAAATTGTCCGTGACAAATGTTAAGCAGGTTCCGGTCTTTCATGCTTTGTAGTCTGGAAATTGGTGTGCCTTTTGTTTATGAGTTAATTAGCTTCTCGTGGCTTTTTGGTAGATGCTTTTGATTAGGCTAACAGAATGTAATCTGTCTGGTGGGAAGCGCTTGCAATTATACGACAATATTTGCCAAGCCGGGGATAGTGTTGAACAAGTGGACGGTTTGGTTTGCTGGATGTTTCGTCGGGCTCCTTTCGAGCCTAAATGATTGGTTTGTTTTCCATGAATATAAATGATATTTGTCGAAATTAGTCAAAAGGAGCTTTGATATCAAGGCAAACACAAGAAAGTGCCTACAATGGTCGGAAGGGCTTTTTCCTTTGCTGTCTGCACCAGAAATCGCTTTCACAATTGAAGTCATACACCATATACCAGTTCCTTTCTTCCAATTTTACCGAGCGAGACCCCTGAAGCAATGAAAAATTAAGGAACTGGGAAATATTTTTGCTGGCTCTCACATAAAAACCGAGTTCAGAGATTGTACAACTTAGTGGTATTATTTGCCATGCTAGCACGCTCCAGGACCCAAGATGCAGTACCATTTGTGACGATCCCATTCTTTTCAGCATTGTACGGATACACTCATATACGAGTACTTGAATCATTTGAGTCCGAAGGATATAGTACGGGTGACGGAAACTCGTATACACAATGTACGGTGAAGAAAGTTGCGAGCATGTTACAATTTAACCCATCCTCCAGAACTTTCTCAGCAGACGGAAAGCCATAAAGTAAAGAGTCTAAAAGTGGTAGCGATGAAAAAAAAAAAACAAGGAATGAAATGTATCCTTAACGCGCCAAGTGAGGTGCACTGCATATATTCCGCAAGGAATAAGTAAGGTTAGTGTGGGATAGTCTCGTTCTCGCGTATGTAATAAGTACGAGCTGTGCAGAAGAACACTCTTCTATTCATAGAAAGTACTTTAAAACGTGACTAGAAGTGAGTTTACATTTCTCATATCCACGAAATATTACACAAACGTGATGAACACAATCCGTAGTTTGCAGCCCTATAAAACTGAATGGTGAAGACCAAAAGCTTGAATTCATCCTGGCTTCTTCTGGCAATATTGAAAGCCGAACAGACCGCCCAACCGATTCCCATGTTGTCACTTTGCTGAACGACTTGGATAAGAAGTTTGAGAAAATTCAAGTCAGATGTGCTTCAGGGAGTCTGAAACATTGACATTTGATCATGCCCTTGTATTGAACACAAATCAATAAATACACAAACTAAGAGACAAGAAAGTGAGAAAGTGGACGACTCTTGCAGAATTCTAGGACGAGAAAGGAATAATATTTTCGGTTTACTTAAGACGTTTTGTTGTAAAATGTTCAGGGGTATGGCTTCACTACAACGTTGTCAGGCTACAATGGGTAGGAATTTACAAAGCATGAAAGACAGCCGTATGCCCAACTGAGAACTGACAGAGTGCATCAGTGCAACAAAAGACAGAAAGAACGTGGGCTCGTTGGGAGGACTCAGTAGATATGGACTGCGGACGCTAGACTACCACAACGAAAACCTTCAGTAATCAGGTGTAATAACGACATTCCTTTTTGGCTCGCGCCATATAAAAATATAAAGGACAGGTGCATAGTCTGATTCATGTAGTACGTTTGTCTGTTTGTTCTTTTTTGCGGGCACTTTCCGGATTCTGATCTTCACCATATTTTTATGTAGGTTCCCTCTGTCATCCTAAGTACAAATCAGGGACCGCAATTTTGATCATCGACTAGATGCAGGCAATGTCCGTGGACTGGCTTATGCTATACGCTCCAAGCCCTGATGTTGCGGACCCTTATCCTCTTTACCCGTGAAATGTAAAACCCCACTAAAAAAGTCCCGTGGTTTGCAAAAATGTCGAGACCTTCCAAAACGGAACAAGGGACGAAATTTTCACCATACCCCTTCACCAACCTAAAAGGAGTTGTGGGGAGAATTCCGTGAAGGAAAACCCGTTTTTCAAATTCAAAACATAGTAGAGTTCGTTCATGTTCACAAAAGAAAAAGAATAGTGATTACTTAGCAGACAAAATTAACTGAAAATCAATTGGAAAACTAGGACTCAAAAATAGTAAAAAAACAAAGTATCTACACTGCATGCAGATACATCGGAACATGGATATGTCTATGACTACCGACTGCGTGGAACCTGTTGTGTTGAAGATATCGACGTAAGTTTTATAAAGATCCCAGTATAGTTATACTGGATGAAATCATTCGAAAAAATATGTCCCACGCTTTCGGTAGGCATAAGACATATCCATGTACCCATGTATTTGGTGGCAGTGTAGATACTCGTCATAAATTCTGCTTTGCTTTGTCCTGTCCGCTTGGGCTCCTTTCTCTCGCGGGATCGTTTCGTTTTCGTTTGCATCGCGTGTGTGCAATATTCACCTCCTCTCGTGCACCCTGTTCCATCTACCTGTTCTATCTACCCCTTCGGTACAGTTTGCAGACTGCAGCCTATCGACATTTCTCTGAGTACGTTTCTGCTAATCGCAATCACGCTTACCACCATCTTTTCCCAATCGGACGTGTATTGTGTTTGTGTATCTATTGCAAAATCGCTCCCACACTATCCGCCTCATCCCGCCCCTTTAATCAACAGTCCGGGTCCGGCACACACAATCCGTTTCTCAAGTAACGCGTGCGACTCTATGCGATTGTGTCCGGCAAACAGAAAGGGAAACTAACAAAAGTAAACAAAACATTCCAACACACGCACAAAGAGAATGCACAAGAAAAATTTTGGAATTTTTGCAGAAGGGGGGGGGGGGGGGGGCATTTGATCTTCTGCAGACCTCTGAATGTACATCATAACATATAACATCCTGCGACGAATATTTCTTTATTTCGGGACTTGAGAGATTCTAACTCGCCTAGTATAAATCCGCCATTTTGTTCTATATGTTTATTGCACGTGGGGTGGGGGCCAACATTGTGGACCAGTCAGACCTCAAATCGCCGCCATTGCAAATGCACAAACGCAGTCGCTGGATCACACGATTTGGCTCGAATGAACTTCATCCGCTCTCGCTCATCTTCGGGGGGCGGGAACTATGTACACTCTCTCAAATTGCGTCTGCGCATGTCCAAATGTTAGTCGAACTGACTACTTGCTACCTTTTCTGGAACCCTAGTGATTGAGATAGTACAACAATGGGAATTGGCGGAAATTGAAGGTCATTGAAAGTCCGCCCGTTCACCCGTACACTATGTTATTTCTTTCCGTCCACAACGTCAACCTTTATCGCTATCAAATCAACATCCCAACATGTACACACAGGATCCCCGCAAGCGCACCGCCCGCGCGGATCTACAAGCAACAGCCATGCACAATGACCACTTCACTCAAACGACATGCACAGCCAGAAAAAAAAAATTTCAATGGGCTTGTTTCCTCTTCTGACCCCCGAGTAGAAAAACAGACATTTCGTGTAACGGACAAATTTTTAGGATGACCCCCAGCTATAAGACATATCCATGTCAAAAAAAAAGAAACTAAATCAACAAGGGAAGAAAATAAATCTTGAAATACAGAAGAAAACTGTTAGACAAGTTATGCTACAAACTAATAGACAATACACTTACCCGAAATCCCTGGATAGCCATTACGCAATAACGTGCAATGAACCATATTCTGGTTGTGCTGCTTCCACCGGCATATCGAAGGCAGCATTCGATGAGTACTCCTCTGTCGGTGGTACAAAATTTGAGACTGTAGGCCCCATAATACCCAGACCCCGATGCGACCGCGAGGGCTTCTACACCGTCGGCCAACCATATCCTTATCGCCCCAATTTGTTTTATTTACTTATTATTCAGCATTTTTGCTTCCCCTATTTGTGTTGTCTATCTCAGGCCTATGAATTCTTGTTAATACGTAAAGGACAGGGGCAAAAAGCGGCCTCACCCACGTCTCCCGAGCTGAGCTGCTGCTTGGCTCGTTGAGGTTTCTTTTCCTTTGTCAGATGTCACGGCCCGACCTTCACGGTCATTATGCTACCTCATGTTCCGTTCCCACGGGCATCTTCGGATGACCACCAAACGGTCCATTACAATCACCAACATGTCGCCAGCTCATCCATATCAGCTACTAGTTGATCAGAATATTGCGTCGAACACGCACATCTTTCGGCACAAAAGGCTAGGAGAGCGCATATATTCTGCCACCACCCACATACCGTGATGAAATCGGCGCGACTCGGCGTTATACCGGTTTTCAGCCCGAAGTCGATTTATTCAAATATTCTTCTGTCGCTCTTAGCTAGAGGACCAAATTCTAAGGAGGTCCTGGATAGATCTTCATTCTCGGACCAAATGCACATAAGCTTTGAGGTAGGGTTCACAACCGTAAGCGAAACGAAGAAATCCAGAAACGTTAGGACAAGTAACTGGGAGGCGTACAGTCAAATTATAGATATCAGACTTTCCAGTAGGCGCCCGGAGTACATACGTAACGTCACAAGTCTGGAGCGCACCACCCAGACTCTAACCATCGTGCACAGTGCTGGATAGTAAGAAAAAGATATCGACGAATCGCGCTGCTCGGTTCTGATAATATATTCTCCCCATTTGACCCTATCGCTTCCTCGTTGAAGACGGCGAATCCCGACCACGGTGGGTTTTCACCGCCCAAGCTTCAAAAGCCAAAAACCCAGTCAGTCGTATTGGCGTGTGACTCGCAGCTATCATTGCACCTGATCAGTCACTCATCCAACATGAAGTTGCCGCCGAGTGACCGGTGAGCGGGAAGTTATTTAAAACAAAAAAAGGTGATCGTTTCACCTGGTAGATATGGGTATCTCCTGATTCGGGGTGATGAAACTACCCGAGTTCTGTTGAAGGCCTTTTTTACGTTCTTTCATCAGGACTGATATCATTTTCAGTCTTTTGGTGAGAAAAAAAAAGACATTCTTGACAATGGAGTGATACCTAAGCTAGTTGGGTATCAAATGACTGCACGGCAAATATAGTTTATTGTTGAAGGCATTTCGAGTCCTTTGGTAAGGACTGATGACATTTCGAGTTCTTTGGTAAGGGAAAAAGAACATTCTTGTCAATGAAGTGATATCTAGGCGAGATGGGTATCATATGACACGGTGTCATGAGGCAAACGCACTAGACAACTGTTAAAGCATTTTGAGTCATTTAGTATGGAGAAAAGGACATTCTTGATAGAGAAATGAAGCGGTGATGTCTAGGCAAGATGGGTGTCATAGGACTGGGGGCGATTGCACCAGATTACTCTTGATGATATTTATAGCCCCGGGGTCACAAAATAAGGACATTATTGCTTTCGCCTGGTAGATATGAGTATCCCCGGGATCGGGACGATAAGGACAACATTTTTCAAAGCAAATCGTAGACAACTTGAATGTAAATGGATTAAAATTAAAATGTATGTACTTGCATAGGACTTGCCTAAGGTACCGATGAAAATCATAGCTTTTTTGTGTCTTCTTTATTACCGACATCACACGTATTACTTCAAAATGTCATGATTCAATAATATCTATTCTCTGCTAAATATATGAAGAACTTGATAAATAAAGGTGCACAAGTGCATGTCAATTTATTGTATTGTAGATTTAACTGTGAACACCTTATTCACCCTAAAGATAGCATAACCACGTCAAAGGCACAATCCCCTTATTGATTTTGTTTCTTTATCCAATTGCGTGAATTTTTCACTCAATGAATTTATGCACTCAAGTGTCCATCAGTTTGTCTGCACGACTGGCTTATTGTACTTCGACTGTTTGCAGTTCTTTTTAAGGATTCAGTGATGCATTAATTGAAGCTCTGGTTGGTTGCATTGTTAATTTCCTGTTTGTTTGCATTTGGGGGAAACATAAAATGTGAGAATTGTCACGACTCATAGTACTGGCTTTTAATGGTTGTCTTCGCACTCATCCATTGCCGGATTGTGACAATGGATGAGTTCAGAAGATACGGAGCAGCTTCTGCTCAGGTGCTTATGATCAAATGATTACCGAGCAAGGAATATTTCTTCTCGTCGGCCCTGCTCTTCTTCTTTCTCCTTAACTTCCATTATGAAGTGTGTGACTATGAGAGTGGCGCTCAGCAGGCACAGACTGCATAAACGAGCGATTGCGGAACCGCGCAGAGTGTGATTTTGAATAGCTTTTGAACCCTCCCAATGAGCGGCGCAGGCTGATTACCGATATTTACACCTTTGCTCCTTTCCACTTGCAATTCGCGATGGCGTGAACGTCCCCGATCAGGGAATCCAATTTTGTTTCTAGAATTTTACAGTTCTGCCAACTGATGAACAGCTGTTGCGGACGTTTCGCAATAGATGGCATTCAGGTCGGCATGTAGATGGGTTATAGTGTTAACAGATAAAAATAACGTCGGCTGGGTCAGAGTGGTGACAAATCGTAACAAGTGCGCAAGCCGAATGTAATTTCAATCGACTCACTTGTAATGGCGTGTAACCACTTGGGCCAGCCAACATTATTTCTACCGCCAATCATTACACATCCCCCAAAATATTTGTATGTCATAACAAAAGAGCTTAACTCACACGTAACTCATGTTACCGGCATGACCCTTCCAGAGACATGGGCGCGTTAACATCTCTTGCATTACTTACTGCTTACTGCCTTGTTGACGTTTCAATAGCATATCGATTTCGGATGGTGCAGTTGCTAGCATGCATCTCCTATTCGAGCCGTCTTTCACTGACGAGCTTAAAGGTTCTAATACACGAGACGCGTAAACCCGTCGGGCGCGTTAGATTTATGACACCCGTCCCGTGTGAACAGCAAACGTGTTTACGACAACGCCTAACTTGGGGTCCCGACGGGTACTCATCCACCGTTGATGAGTCGATGAATCCAACAACAAGCACTTGAAAAAAGATTATTTCAGTCTTCACACATATGCTGTCGAATCAGGAACGCACCTCGTGTAAACATAACGACGTGTGCGTTACTTCCGCGTCAGTAAAATTCGCTTCGATATCCCTGTCTAAAGTTTTGTACGCGTAAACCCGACTTACGTGTAAACACTTGTCGCGTTTACGCCATTCGGGTAAAGATCACGCTATCGTGTATATGCGTCCGGTGTGTGAGAACCTTAAAGCGCTGTTGGAGATCTAATAATACCCACAAGCGCCTGGAATCGAACCCATGTTCTCTAGATAAAGCGTCGTCGAGTGACGACTGAGACTTCACGGCTACCGAAGGTGTCGTTGGTTGATTTGTATGTGCGAATTCTGTGTTTCTACCAATCAGCCCGTCAGCCGAAGGTGTGACAGGGGGACTAACATTTGGACCACCATGGTACATTTGCCGTAACTGTCATGCCCTAGGAAGTGCGACCTTTACCTCCGCGTGGTGACGGGCGGAAGCAGGCTGTTGGCAAAAACTTATCTGTGCCATCAGCGCTGACTAAACTTGGTCGGGCGGGGAGCGGTATCTCCCTTATAAACATACCCTAAATCCAAGGTGGAACAGCATACGCCGAGGGATGCATGGTCAAGAGGTTGCTTGGCCGCTAGTATGCGAACTCTGGATACCTGTCGACCTCCAGTTTTAAACCAGACTTCTGACGGCAGACCGGGTGATGCCGTCGGTGACTGTTTTTCCCGGATATTCATGGGCTTCTATGAATAATAAAAAAGAAAAACAAAACAAACCAGAGTGTGATGCAACTCCAAATGCATCAAACACAGTTTCCTCTGAGCTGCCTACTAGCTCACTGCTCGACGGAGCCTCCAGGCCCGTTGTTGAGACTGTCGATGGACTGAACGTTAAGCGATACAGTCCCTCTGAATCGTCCTTGGACTTCTTTAGCCCGAGGAACCTCAGCGGCTCTCACCGAAAGGAGCGTCAACAAAAGGGGGACGGAGGCAACAGTTCCCGACAGGGCAAGCAAAAGTGCCTTGTCCAACGCTCGCTATCCTCGCAGGACCATGAGCGCCATTAAGGTGCTTCAAGCGAACCTGCACCACGCAATAGGAGCATCGGCCACTGTGTGCAGGTTATTCGCCGATAAACAGGCCACCATTGCGCTTATTCAAGAGCCATGGGTGGCCCGTGGCCGAATTTGCGGTCTAAACACAACAACTGGTAAGTTGATATATGACAGGTTAGCGGGTTGTCCGCGTGCGGCGCTTCTGATCGACAAATGCGTCAACTACTTGCCATTAACCAATTTTATTTCTAGAGATCTAGCTGCAGCATTGGTGGAGGTATCCACGCTCAACGGTCGTCAGAAAGTGGTAGTTGCGTCTGCCTACTTCCCATCTGACAATGTTGAGATTCCACCACTCGAGGTCCAGCAGCTCGTTGACTTCTGTCGACGTACAAACCGGCATTATGTGATCGGTTGCGATGCTAACGCACACCACACGGTGTGGGGTAGCAGCGACATCAACGACAGAGGTAAGCGCCTTCTTGACTATCTTATGTGTAAACATATGAATGTCCTGAACAGGGGGTGCAAACCTACCTTTGTCACTGCGGCAAGGGCAGAGGTACTCGACATCACCCTTGCTAGCGGTTTCTTCTCCAGGTTCATTGCGAACTGGCACGTGTCGGACGAAGTGTCTCTTTCAGATCATAGACACATCAGATTTGACATCCTAGGACAATCCGACATTCGCTCGGATACTTTTTGTCCAAGGAAAACTAACTGGATTAAATTCCGTGAACTAGTTAGCTCCAAAGCGGAACTACTGGTCAGCCCCATAAGCACTACAGGGGAAATTGAGAATGCAGCTGAGGAGCTCAATGAAATTTTAACTTCCTCCTACAGAGATAGTACCGTTTCACGTTCGGTGGAGTCGGGGCGAAAAGTACCCTGGTGGAACGAGGAATTGGCCCGCAAGCGATCTAAAGTTAGGAGGATGTTCAACAAAGCCAAGCGCTTCAATAGGTGGGATGAGTACAGAACTGCTCTCACCGAGTACAACAAACTCATTAGGCATTCCAAACGAGAATGCTGGAAAAGACATTGTGAAAGCATTCAGTCGCTACCGGAAGCGGCGCGCCTTCACAAAGCCCTTTCCAAAGACTCAGTTAACGGCGTCGGCCTTCTATTGAGACCAGACAGTTCGTATACTGAAGGTCCAGAAGAAACATTAAAGTTGCTTCTTCAGACCCATTTCCCTGGGTCCGTACTGTCTGATGGTGACCCCTGCCCAACTGCGAGGCCCCAACGGGTTCCCGTAAGCCGGGCTCGCAGTTTATCGGGGGTCATCTTTGACATGGACAAAGTAAAATGGGCGATAGAATCCTTTGAGCCATTTAAAGCTCCCGGTGTAGACGGCATCTTCCCCGCTCTGTTACAAAACAGCTTGGAGATCATAATAACTCCGCTAATCGAACTTTTTAGGGCAAGTTACACCCTAGGGTACATACCACAACCTTGGAGGAAAGTTAATGTGGTCTTCATACCCAAAGCGGGCAATAAGCCGGAACATATGCCCAAATCCTATAGACCGATTAGCCTTACTTCCTTCTTCCTTAAAACCATGGAAAAGTTGCTTGATTTGCATATCAGGCACAAGATGGAACTGTCAATCCCCCTACATCGTATGCAATTCGCGTACACGAAGGGTAAGTCAACAGTAACCGCCTTGCATAGCCTTGTCAGTACAATCGAAAAGTCCCTCAGTGAAAAGGAAATCGCGTTGTGCGCGTTTCTTGACATTGAGGGGGCTTTCGATAATACTGGCTACGAGTGCATTTCCAGAGCACTGGAACTCAGAGACATCCCGCCCGCTACCATTGCATGGATAGACGCCATGCTCCGTGGACGGGATATTTACTCAACTCTAGGCAGTACATCCATTTGCGTGAATGCCGTAAAGGGTTGTCCACAAGGTGGCGTTCTGTCACCCCTTTTGTGGTCCCTTGTCGTAGACGAACTGATTTCCATGCTTAATGAGCGCGGTTATCTCACTATCGGATACGCGGATGATTTAACTATCATAGTCAGGGGCAAATTCGAATCTACCATCACTGAGGTGATGACGTCGGCCCTTGACATAGTTCTACGCTGGTGTGTGGCTGTGGGCTTACATGTAAACCCACAGAAAACTGTCGTTGTGCCGTTCACACGAAAACGAAATATAACCTTGGATCCAATTTCGTTAGGCGGCACGACCTTAGATTATTCCACTGAAGTTAAATGCCTCGGGGTAACTCTAGACTCGAAACTCACCTGGAATACTCACATAGATAATGTACTTGGAAAAGCCACACGCACAATGTGGGCTTGCAGAAGTTTCTTTGGACGGACATGGGGGCTCACCCCAAAGATAATTGAGTGGTTATACACCATGCTGGTGCGGCCTATGGTGACCTACGCAGCGCTTGTGTGGTGGCCGAAAACTCAGCAATCTTCTGTCTTACTGAAGTGCAATAAGCTTCAACGCCTTGCCTGCCTTGGCATCACTGGAGCTATGCGCACTTGTCCTACGCCAGCCCTGGAGGCGATTATTGGACTTACTCCGTTGCATATATTCATTCAAGAATCAGCAGCTCTAAATGCTCTTAGACTTCGTCTAACTTCCGACGTGCGTAGTGAAGAAAGCGGTCACATGAGCATTCTGAATCAAATTCCTGACGTGCAGATCTGCTTGAGATCAGATTACATGATCACGGAGGTTTGCTTCGGCAGAAAATATTCAGCCCTCATCCCTAACCGCTCTGAATGGGTAAATGGCACACCCTGTCCAGACCCTAGATGTATCAAGTGGTTCACCGATGGGTCTAAAACAGAACAGGGTGTTGGTGCAGGTGTCTTTGGACCCAACACCAGGATTTCGATCGCAATGGGAATCTCGCCCAGCGTTTTTCAAGCTGAGATCCACGCCATTGAGGTCTGCGCCAGGGTAATCTTGGAAACTGGACTTCGCGGCGCTCACATTGCTATCTACTCAGACAGCCAAGCAGCTATAAAAGCGCTCTCCTCATATAAGGTCTCTTCAAAACTGGTGAAGGAGTGTTACAATCTCCTTCAACTGTTGGCAACCAATAACCAAGTCTTCTTGTGTTGGGTGCCTGGCCACCAGGGCATTGAGGGGAACGAGGCTGCGGATGAACTTGCTAGACAAGGATCATCCAGTCGTTTTCATGGACCTGAGCCTTACTGTGGCTTTGGACTGGCCTCGGCCAAACTGCGGATCACTGATTGGTTTGCACGATTGCGTCAACAGTACTGGAATAACCTTCCAGGGCTTCGTCAATCAAAGGAGCTGATAATGCCCTTCAGTCACAAGGGTACTACTCGAATGAGTAGAACCCACCTAAGACTCCTAGTGGGGTACTTATCTGGCCATCACTTGGTCAGATATCACCTGAACAAGATGGGTCTGTCAAGCGAGACTGAATGCCGTCTTTGTCTGGAGGACGTGGAAACGACCAAGCACATTTTGTGCGAATGTCCCGCCATCGCGCGTTTTAGGATGTCACTCCTCGGGCAAGCTACTATCAGCACTGCAGAATTCAGGTTGATTCCTGCTAAAGACTTACTGCCCTTTATTAGAAGGGTGGACGGTCTTTTGGATTAATGAGCTACGGTACAATAGATCTTTATGGTCGCAGTGCCTTCCTGCTGGGAAAGTAGCTCGAATCTTTATATCTATCTATCTACCAATCAGGGATTTAGCAGTATTTGGATAGTTCGATTTTAAAGTATCAATTCATACTTTCGGGCTAAATTCCCCATAACATCACTAAAGAACAACCATAGCATCATAAGTTTGACGCTCTCAATAAAAATTCAAAAATGAACTTCGGAGTACTGCATCAAAAATCTGAAGTCCATTATCCTTTTTGGCAAAGTTCCAAACAACTGACTGCTTCGTCGAGGATAACGCAAAATACAAATAATGAAAACCGAACAGGAAACATTATTTGTGTGAATACCATACATGAAAAATGGCTGGGAACAATCATCATTTCGCAGTTGAAAGGAAGTTTATCCTTGTAGCAGCAATTCATTTAGTAGGGTGCACCAGAGAAAAAGCTATTCTGAAATTTCGAAACCTCATTCTGGCATTCTCGTGGAATCAATCGTTACAGTATTCGGAAACTCTTTTACCCACGAATTCATTCCTTTCTGTTTCAAGGCCTTCATACCCTTTTCGCCTGCAGAATTAAGCCGTCTCGTCCATCCATATACGAGTATGCTGGCCAAAATTGAGAGCAGCAACATTTCATCGTAGTCGATTATTTTCATTTTTCCTGTCCGGGCGCAGTATGCCTTCTCCATTTTTGAAATAGTTTTCTACTGAATGGTAATGTATTACGGTCCGCGGGCTGTTTTTTGTGTCTGCGGTTGTAAAGTAGAAAATTTGCATTTTTAGTGTTATTGCGTGTCAAGGTATAGTTTGAAGCAATTTTCTGGGTGATGTAGTTACACACCCTGTAATCTTCCCAAGTAAACTTTCCCAGCACTACTCTACTCGTGTTATCCTTCACCGTCGTCCTTTTGCAACTTGAACGTAACCTCAGCCGTTCGCCATCTAATCCATTCAAAGTGTCTGGTATGAGGTATAGTCGTAATGCGAAAATTGTGCTCCGTACGATGGGAAATACGGAATAGCAGGTAAATAAAACATCAGAAGAAAGGAACATATTCCCCGATCTTGGGAATCGATATCGTTTACGATAATTACTCAAAATGGGAGCAAAACGAATATTTAACTCCCCTGATGGTGGTTTCGGAGCTAGTCGAAATTATAAGAATCAAAGTCTGTGCATATGGAGGGCAAAATTAAAATATTCGAAAGTAACGATACAAAATGCCCACAAGGTTATGTAGAAGAAACCTTTTGTAATGAACCACCTGTAATGAACCATATTATGGTCTGGTAGTGCTGGTCCCACCGGCAGATCGAAGCAGCACCTGATGAGTAGTGATCTGTTGGTGGTACGAAACCAGACGCCGAGGGTCCCATTACACCCGGACCCAGGTGCGACCGCGTGGGCGTCTGATCCGTCTGCCAACCATTCCATCCTTATCGACTATTTTTTTTTACTCCCCATTTTTACCTCCCCTGTTTGTGTTGTCTTCCCCAGGTCTATGCATTTTTGTTAATACGTAAAGGACAGGGACAACGAGCAGCGAAAACCCCGCCCACATCTCCCTAACTGAGCTACAGCAAGCATAGGCTGCTGCTTAGCTCGTTGAGGGGCCTTTTTCTTCGCCAGATGGCACGGCCCGACCTTCACGGTCATATGCTACCATAGGCTCCGTGCCCACGGGCATCTTTGGATGCCACCAAATCGTCCGTTACATATCTGGCGCCCAACGTGGGGCTCGAACCCACGACCCTGAGATTAAGAGTCTCATGCTCTACCGACTGAGCTAGCCGGGCTATGCAAGTTGGAGAAAGTGAAATAGACTACAAAAAAAAATAAACTAATGCAAAGTGAATTACAGGTTCTCATCCAAGAGACGAACAGCTGATACAGTGGAACACAATTGGATGGCGATAGCGCTGAGTAAAATAAATAAAAAATAAATAACTGGCGCAACAGTCCAATTTGAACCACGGCCTCGAGATGAGTTAGCATCATCTCATTTTCTAGATCGTGACGGTTTTTGTGCAGAGGTATGTGATTAGCAATACGCTCGACCGAGTTATTTACCCCATAATGGGTGGGCTAGCTGAGTGGGCTCATAGTCCGACACGTAAATCCCCGGAATCGAACCGGGGCCCAGTGTGTTGAAGGCGAACGTGCTAACCGTTGCGCCATCCGGACTACGCTGAGTAAGCATGATGCTTATTGCCATATGTTTCCAATTATGTTCCCCTGATACCATCTTTTCGTTTCAGGGATGAAAAACCTGTAAGATTAAAGAAAAAAAATGAAAAGGACGATCCTTGGCCACATAAAGGTACTAAGGACACTTCCAAGAATCTCAGATAGACTTCTGCAGAAACTACCAGAGTCAGTAATTCATGCGATTGTTGGAAGGCCTAAAGCACGTGGAAGGTAAACCACAAAGACAAACACAAGGGAAGGATCGCCCTGTCTACTGACTCTACTACCAAAGGTATTCTACTTTAAAAGGATAAGACGGAAATGCTACAGAGGATGCACAACTGACTGAAAAATAGGTACGTGAAGTAAAAGTGTCTAAGGCAGTTGGCTTAGAACAGTCAGTCTTAATGTGCATCTGAGGGTACCACTTGGTGTAAGGACAAAAAAAAACTCTTAAGTTGAGGTCCTTTTTAGTCCTTGATTTGACCGTAAGTGGGTCCACGTTGGACGCCTAATATATCATTACACTTTCCACATAAAAGCCATTATTCAAAACTTATAAATTAAAATCATGGGAACAGAATCTTCAGAAGAACAGCTTAACAATTGTAATAATCGCCAATTCGGGAATTCTGCAGCCGGACTCTACATTATTCGATTTCGGTCGGACCGCCTAAAGGTCTCCCCAAACCAGCGCGGTACGTGGTAGCGGTAGCGATACGCGGTACTCAGCGGTAGCATAGTGATGGGCACTATCGAATAACTATCGGAAAGTTATTCGATAGTTTTTACTATCGATAGTTATTCGAATAACTATCGGCCGATAGTTATTCGATAGTTTTTACTATCGATAGTTATTCGAATAACTATCGGGACTATCGGTCGATTGTTATTCGAATAACTATCGGGACTATCGGTCGATTGTTATTCGAATAACTATCGGGACTATCGGACGATTGTTATTCGAATAACTATCGGGACTATCGGTCGATTGTTATTCGAATAACTATCGGGACTATCGGTCGATAGCTGATATTCATGATTGATGAAGGTGTTGAAAATCTTTTTTTTTGCAAAGTATCTTTTGGTGGTGCTTTGGGAAAATACGAGTATCTTTTTTTTCGCAATGGCTTTGCGACTTGTGTGAATGTGAAAATTAAGGGTTTTTGTATGAAAATATACCTCGTATGTTGCACAGGTTGTGACTATGCAATCAAGGATTTTTATATGTACGTGAGGAGAATGTATGGAAAGAGACGAATGTGCTGTAGACGTAGAGTCCTTCGGTGGCAGCAAGGACTTTCGAAAAAGGATATTTTTGGCAGGGGAGCGAAAAATGAGTAATTGGTGTCATATGAATCGGGGTGAAAAGGCGAATATCCAGGAGTAGTGTAGATGGCATTTCAAGTCCTTCGGTGGCGAAAAGGACATTCACGAAAATCAAGTGAAAAATGGGCAATATAGGTGTCATAAGAACCGGGGTGAAGAGGCGAATGCCTAGGACTACTATGCATGGCATCACGAGTCCTTCGGTGCTGATAATGACATTCGAAAAAGGATACTTTTGGTAGTGAAGCGAAATATGGTCAATATGGGTGTCATATGAATCGGGGTGGACACCCGAATATCCAGGAGTGGTGCAGATGGCATTTCGAGTCCTTTGGTGGCGAAAAGGACATTCACGAAACTCAAGTGAAAAATGGGCAATATGGGTGTCATAAGAACCGGGGTGAAGAGGCGAATGTCCAGGAGTACTGTGGATGGAATCCCGGATCCATCGGTGGCGACAAGGACATTCGAAAAAGGATATTTTTGCTAGTGAAGCGAAATATGGGCAATATGGGTGTCATATGAATCGGGGTGAAAAGACGAATGTCTAGGAGTATGGCATTTCGAGTGCTTCGATGGCGAAAAGGACATTTACGAAAATCAAATCAAAAATGGGCAATATGGGTGTCATATGGAACGGGGTGAAAAGGCGAATGTCCAGGAGTACAGTAGATGGCATTTCGGATCATATGATATCCATCTTGCCTAAATATCACTTCAATGCCAGAAATATCCTTTTTCCTCGACCAAAGGACTCAAAATGCCATCAACAGTATTCTAGTCCATTCACCTCAATAACCCTAGTCATTTGATACCCATCTTGCCTAGATATCACTTCCGTGCCAAGAATGTACTTTTCCGTTAATCAAAGGGCTCAAAAATGCCTCAACAGTAGTCCTGTACATTCGCCTCATCATCCCCAGTCTTATGATACCTACATATCTGGCCTCATTTCATTGCCAAGAATGTCCTTGTTTCTTAACATCGCATCCACCTACACAAATGTATATGCAATCACATTCATTCATTCATGCAAGAAATGTATATCGTCAGCATAATTTTGCTTGAATTCACTCGAAAAAGTTATTCGATAGTAAACTATCAGCCTGTCGAAACTATCGGGACTATCGGACCTTTGTCCGATAGTTATTCGAGAATGTTCTACTAATTACTAGTTTTTTAAACTATCGATAGTTTTTACTAGTTACTAGTTTTCAAAACTATCGATAGTTTTTTACTAGTTACTAGTTTTCAAAACTATCGATAGTTTTTACTAGTTACTAATTTTTTAAATTATCGAATAACTAAAAACTATCGATAGAGCCCATCACTACGGTAGCAGCATACTGCGTGCCCATTCAAACCACCGCGTTACGAGCACGGTACCATCGATGCCGGCTACGGTACATCGCGATCAATAGTGCCGGCTACGATTCAAAAGTTCAGTACCGCGGTACGCAAAAGTGTATCGCTGCAATACCCCAGCTTCGCCGTGATATACCGCGTATGCAGTGAAAGCTCGCATATACCGCCAAGGTAAATTTGTACCGCTGTACCGTACCGCTACCGCGAACCGCGCTGGTTTGTGGAGAGCTTAAAAACGAACCCGTAGACTGAAGATGAGTACGGCCCTTTTGATATTACACGCTCTAAAAACCGAAAACTTGTCGAACTGTTGTCACGATGGCACCCGGATAGCGACCGAATACCCAATGGTGTTTGTGATTATAGACGTTAGTTTTCAGATTATGCGGTTTTAAGTCAAAGTAGCAATAGCAGTGTTTATTGATAAGAGCCCACATACACTGAGCCAACCGCCGCGCCGTGCCGCGCGGTCATCTGATCCATCTACCGATATTGTGACCGCTCGGTGTTTCGCACAGTGTATGTATCTTTGGATTTTTTTGGCAGTCCCATAACTTTGGTCGATAAATATTTTCGTCACACGACAAATTGGCTGAACAGTCTGTGTAAGTGGGGTATGAATTTAATTAAGTTTTAGTTTCTCGTTCTGATATTCCGCATCTAAACTGAAACATTACCATCTCCTTCTAATCCCGCAACACTATCATTATCCTTATTACATAGACTGTATCGCCAACAAGTTTGCAAAAAAGCTAATATATGTAGTTGCAAGTTTAATTTTCCAGGTGGAATCGTACGGTTTTGTAGTTTTATTGCACGTTTTGAGCCGATTTGTAATTACACCTGCAGAAAGTTCGTTAGTAAGCAGTACAGCAAAGAGACCGTAAAACGGATTGGCAAATTAAAATACGTATTAAATTACTTTGGTCAAGGGTTTATGGGAAAATAAATCCGATTGAGCCAAAGGTTTAATGAGAGATTGCTGAAATAAATTCAATAGATTTTTCTAGAGATTTAAATTTGATTGAAATGGGTTGAATGACAATGTCACAATTAATACATATACTCGTACATTATTTATTTTCTATCTGTTCACAAATTATAAATTAATTTTTTTTTCTGGTACCTCCCACCGTCTGTATCAGTGCTGACTGACGTCTTTTTACAGTGATCCTTCCTTAAATTATTGGATGCTTTAATAAACAAAAACTCCAAAGTAGAACATGGTACTAGCTCGTTCTGCCTAGCGAGAGGTGTCGGGTTCTATTACTGCTACGCGCATAATGGAACTGTTGCTCTTCTCGCCGACCTCCAGCCGTATCAGCTACGAATGAGTATCCGTACATTGATTTAAACAAAATTCATGAAGTAAAGGCGGGAAGACGGGTCTCTACTGGTCACTGATGAAGACCAACTGCGACGGTGGAGAGAGCACTTCATTGAGGTCCTCAACAACACCTTTGGACATTCGAACTCATCTTTACTAGAAGTAGAAAATATTCTGCAAATAGCCAGAGTTGATACCAATCCACCATCTAAACAGGAATTGATGGAAGCGGGTAAAGCCCCGGGGATAGATGGAATTCCGGTGGAATTCTTTAAGGCGGATACCAAAGCTACTGCGGATATTCTTCTCCCCCTTATCCAAGAGTGTTGGGAAATCGAAACTCTCCCTAAAGAATGGAAGAAGGGCGTCATTATTAAGATCCCGATTAAAGGTAACCTGAAGGATTGTAATAATTGGCGTGGAGTTTGCCTCCTCCCCGCAGTCCCCAAACTGATGGCAAAAATAGTCTTAAACCGGATCAAGCAAACAATTGACCGCACACTGAACGATGAACAGGCTGGTTTTCGCGAGGGCTTTTCATGTAGCGACCACATCAACACCCTCCAAATTATTATTGAACAATCCGCAGAGTGGAGATCCCCACTACATCTCATGCTCATGGATTTCGAGAAGGCGTTTGACAGCGTTGACCGGGAATACATCTGGAAGGCTTTACATAGGAGAGGTATACCAGATAAAATCATATCCATCATCAAGGAGTCCTATAGCGGAGCCCAATGTCAAGTTTTACACAAGGGTAAGCTTTCAGATCCCTTCGAGGTATACATAGCGGAGTGAGAGAAGGCTTTTGTCACCTATAATGTTTTTGATTGCCATTAACGACATACTCTGCAGTGCGCTTCGTGAACACCAGAGCAAAGGTATCAGATGGAACCTGTTTGAATACCTTCAACACCTGGATTACGCTGACGATATTTGTCTTCTCTCAAATATAACGGATCATCTAGTTCAAATGACTGATGCCCTGCACCGCGAAAGTGGCAATGCGGGGCTTAAAATCAATGCTGCCAAAACTAAGTACTTGAGCTTGGATCCAGGAAGACAGAGCGAAATTTGTGTTTCGGGGCAGACGGTGGAAGAAGTGGACAATTTTTGCTACCTCGAAAGCGTAGTTGCAGCAGATGGTGGAGCGGATGCTGATGTACAGTCTCGCAAAAATAAGGCTCGGGCAGCTTTTTTCAGTTTAACTCGTTTCTGGCAAAACCACAACATCTCCAGACGTACCAAACTCAGGATCTTCGAAACCAATATACTTTATATTGGCTTGCGCTTCTTTATGGCTGTTCAACTTGGAAGGTGACCAGGGAGATAACTACTAGATTGCAAACTTTCGTGAACCAGTGTCTACGGTGCATCCTGCAGATACGCTGGCCGGAGGTCATTTCTAGCGACGACCTCCTGTTCATTACTGGCCAGGACAAGATAGGCACCTCTATAAAAAGGCGAAAGTGGCAATGGATAGATCACACACTCCGAAAGGGGCCGGAAAACATTGCTAAATAGGCCCTCGATTGGAACCCACAGGGAACCGATGCAAGTCGCCGCGTTGGACGACCAAGAAGCACCTGGAGAAGATCAGTTGAGGTCGAGGGTAAGTGATTAGGCAAATCGTGGAGACAGTTGAAGGCGATATCGGCGAATAGGACGAGGTGGAAATCGGCGTGGTTAATGCCCTATGATCCACAAGGGGTTGACAGGATCTAGAGAGAGAAAGACGGGAAGTACCATACTAACTATTAACTTTGTCAATTAGTAAAAAAATCTCGGAAATGTTGTTGTCGAGAGTACTACACTTTGTATCCCATATTCCTGTGGAACATAAGAGGGTCTATGCTACTTTAGTTTTAGCCTGAAATTCTGCATTGAACGGGTGTTAGGGAACACAATAGGGTGCATGAGGACGGAGTGAAGATCTGCCGAAGTGTCCGTGAAGGTCCGACAGAGCCATCTGGCGAAAACTCCTCAAGTTGATGGGAGACTGCATGAGCTCAGTGATGGGACATGTTGGCTGGCTTCTTTCTCACTTGCTGCTCCTTTCTATCACAGTTCTAAAATGTATAGTGCCTAAGGGCAAACAGCACAAACAAGGGTACTAAAGTCCCACGACCTTAAAATAAAACAGCAAATAAATGGAAAATGAACTGTGTAAAAGGTAATGGCCGCCAACCGGCTCATTTACCATGAAACAGCTCCGGATCCTCCCTTAGATGGTAATGAAACCGTGATCAGTCCGCTCCGAAGCCAGTGACCACATCGTTAGAATTTTCTAGTTATTAAATTACCAAAAACCCGTGTCTGTCTCGTCCCTTTGAGAGGAAATGCCCTCTGAAGCTTCACTCAAGGAATTCCTGCTTTAGAAACTAGAAATCGCCCGTATGTGGCCTCTTAATTCTTTCTTATAAATCGGAAATTCAATCGGTGGCAGCACTCAAGCAATTTCCGTTTTAGGAACTACAAGCGCCCCTGTATTGTTTTAGGTTCTTACCACTTGAAGCAGAAATAGACTCTGATCCCACACTCAAGGAATTTCCACTTTAAGAACCGTGAGTGCATCATTAGGATGGATTCATGCAGGATGAGCTAGTTCCCCGGGTTGAGGACGTACTGAATACGGCTTTGTTGTCATTTTAGGCGCCAAATGTTCCCAAAAAAGCATTTCGATCTCGTCCACCCAAAGGAACGAGATGGATACGGGGTTTTGGTCATTTATATTAGTCACTAGAAAACCGTATGAATTCGGTCACTGGGCTGAGGACGTTCTAAACACGGTTTTCGAAATACCCGACCGAGCCCTGCACCGCGACAAATAAAAAATTGAAACAGGAATGAGAAATGGGAATTTTTGTGACACTTGGTTTCAGTCTGCACTCCAGTTTAATATGAATCCCTAGTTTAGCTTGGCAAGGCACCGAACATTTTTTTGCTCAGTGCCGTGGTGGTCTAAATTAGTGGGGAGAGAATGAGAAGTGGAGATATTTGTTCCCTGGCAATTTTACTATATTTGTTCAATTTTCCACCCCCTCTAGTGAGTTAATAGTGTTCTTCACCCCATCTCGACCTTTACGGTCGAGTTTCAGGTAAAATCAAGCCTTCACGGCTTGTACTAAAAAAAATTCTCATAATTTCGTGGTTGTCTTGCACACAGATAGCTGCAGAGATGCAAGACCTGATCAGCGCTTCTATTCGTTCGAAACCACTAAGCTTGGAGAAATTAAAGAGAGGGAATTTGTGAAGGGGCTTGAACTTCAAACGACCGTTCATGGGGTAGCAAAACATGCTCGGTACGTTGCCGAGCTATGCTACAGACGCATTCTGAGTTGGTGTGCAGAATGAAATCAAGTGTCACAAAAATTCCAATTTCACCGAAAAATTTATTGTAATTCGAACTTGCACATTGCAAGAACATTGGTTAACAACATGTACAATAGTATCGAAGTTTTCATGATGTTCAGTGTTTGCGTCTCTATCGGAACTATCGGTTTAAATATACATATATTCAAAAGAATTATTCTCCTTCCATTCCGATTCGAGCTGTCTCTTTTTTTTTTGACAAAACTGACGAATTTTTTCTATTAATGCTTAAAATTTCCGGGTTCCTCTAAAACCACGGGCCCGGTGCTTTTAGCCCCTTCCGTCCCCCCCCCCCCCCCTTCTCGACGGCCCTACACCTGACACTGCACCATAATATCTTAAATGATTGTAATATGTACTCAACAGTTTTTTTTTTATTTGTTTGAATACCCAAACTTTCCCTATCTCCACTCTCCAGACTTATAGCCCCCGATGAACTACAAATTTCAGGCAGACTCACTTCTTCTTCACCACATTCATGTTTATTTTAAATTATGCCGTTCAAACTATTGAGTTCGTCTGCCATCGACCACAATCATCTTCAACTTCTCGTCCTTTTCATTTCCAATGTTTGGGTGAATAAATTAAAGAAAATTCGAAAATATTGTCTGTAAATATTTGCTTTGATGTTTTTTCGTTCTTTCATTCGTCCTTGGCAATTGCATTTTTCTGTCGCTTCTGGTTCAACATTCGCTTCGTATCGGTTTTGAACGAAACTTCACTGGAAAAATGATGCGGACACAATATGGTAGCAAACAAATAAATGAGAAGGGATGCTATCGAAATCATTTTTACGGATGGCCTACACGAAAAAAGTAGGAAGCGTACGATGACGATGAAAGGACGACATGCATTTTGTGGTGCATATAACTAACGGGGCACATTGCAGGGTCCGAGGGGATAAAATTAAGGTATCTTTGGTAGCGGGTAGAGTTTTGTTGAAAAAAAATCGTGTAGGATTTTCCATGGGCTTTCGTACTATTAGAAATAGGTTAAGTATTTTGATAAATTCTCCAATGCGAGTATTTTGCAGAAGAGATTAACAGTTGTAACCTCACCCAACTTCAGAATTAATTTTGACTGTTGGTATTTTGTAGGGCCTCCGTTTTCCATTCGACCTGATACAAGTTTGAATCCTCTTTTACTTGCTATTAACCTTCACAAGCCCGAGCTCAAAAACTTACTTTAAATTCCAAGTGGGGAATACTAAGTGTCCGTTATGAAAGGTTCCTTGCTGCTCACTAATTTGGAGCAATATGAGAGAGATTTGCTTAACAGTTATGTTTCATTAACTTTAAGTAGAGTTGATTCATCGATAAATTGCATGTTCGAAATTGGGCCACTTGAATAGGACCACTAGTAGATTTCTGCTTCACACCGTAAATGGCATATAGTATACAATATTTTCATTATAATTGGTCCTTCCTCCTTTATCTGGTCAAAAATTTCATTCGAATTTAATACTTCTACGGATTAACCGTAATTTAGTGAAAGTTCACCCAAAGCGCCTGAGATAACTGCAATTAGCTGTTTTTCGTGCTCGAACTGCAAGCTTTCTTCGTCCTTTTTTCGAAAAAACATCCTCAAACATTTTGCTGAATATCTAAGTCTGGGGCGCAGAGATAATATCATAAAATTCATATTTTGAGCTTGACCCTGCTGCTATATCCATCTGCCACTGAAATTTTTGAGTGGAGCTATCGACAAAAAATTGAGAAAAACTAACTGCCCCTGTCCTTTACGTATTAACAACACTTCATAGGCCTGGGGAAGACAACACAAACAAGGGAGGTAAAAATGGGGTATAAAAAAAATAGTCGAGAAGGATGAAATATTTGGCTGACGGATCAGACGCCCACGCGGTCGAATTCGGGTCCGGGTGTAATGGAACCCTCGGCGTCTGGTTTCGTACCACCAACAGATCACTACTCATCAGGTGCTGCTTCGATCGGCCGGTGGGAGCAGCACTACCAGACCATAATATGGTCATTATAGGTGGTTCATTACAGAAGCCTGTAAGGAGAGAAAAGGGAGAGCTAGGGATATACTCCACTGCATCGATGTGAGTATCAAATCGGTTCTGTATGCTTTTTGATATTGTTTCCGTATGCATTTGAACAAAATATTGAGCAATATAATATAGTGTAATGAGTTCACTGGTGTTCAAATTATTGTACAATAATTTGATCTTCAAATTTTTGTTCAATATGTTGAAGAAAATACTGCTAATGTGAGGGGCCTCCATGTGGACCAAAAATATTCTAGAGTTATGTAAAAAGTACTCGTATTTTTCGTATCCTATGGTACGCTTTTTTTGCCATTTTGGAAGCAGTATCTAGGACGAAGTCCCCCAAAGCATGACGGAATTTTCTCTTCTTAGAGGGCTCGTCAAGGACGGAAACTGTAGCTTCTTCGAAGCAAGGTTGCGAGCAAAACCGAGAGCTCGTTTGGCAGACTTAGTGGACGCTGGCGAGGAGCAAGTGCTGGGTTTCTGATATTTTAGAATGCGGTTACTTGACCGAGATAATTGGAGGACAATAATTCAGACAGCCAAGGGCTGTTTCGCCACAATGACTATGCGTTTCTTCGGATGAAAACGAAATTCACATAAATGGTTCGGACGCACTTAACTACTCTATCCGGTATTTGCCAAAGGAATTGCGGTTTCTCATGAGTTCTCACAGAAGAGAAAGTTGCGTCAGTTCCGGTGTCGGCTTATGTACGTTGGCGGCATATACCTATATCCTGTCCGTTGAGACGCCTTTTACTTCTACGACAAGCCTGTGGCTTATTTTTACATCCCACAACACACAGCAATATATTAATAATTATATATATGTACCTACATATTGTATATTTTATACAAGTGCATATACAGTGCTGGGAAAAAATGCTTAAACCCTTTTATTCTCTTTTTCGGAGCCGCTTCAGATCTTATGACATTAGGAACGATATACAATAGTTCAGGCAACGGGTAAGCAAATCTGATCAAATATGATAATAAAAAGCTTGTGAAAGCTGGGTTACGTGAAGAAACCAGTCCATACACCCGACTATCCTTTAAGAGTCAGGAAAAGACATTTGCAATGCGCACAAGGGCATCCAACTTGAACTTACAAGCTATGGAACACCGCCATCTTTCCGGAAAAGTCGTAAATTTAAACTACACGTTGATGAAGGAAGAAAACTTTTCCGGCGGGATCTCGAGAAAATTCAACGATGAACGCCTTCGGAAACTCCCTCCGAAATTCAAAGAAATTATGTTGTGAGAAACTTTTCTGGTTAGGAAAATGCTCGACTCTTCCGAACGGATGACAGAGTTTATCATCTTCCGAACGCAAATTGCATACTTTTGATCCCATTGCATACGTTTTTGCTTCACTCTTAACGGAAAGTCTGGCTTATGGACAGGTTTCAATGCAACTAAGCCGGCTATTGCAAACCTTTTTCTAATCTAACTTGATGAGATTTGCTTACCTGTTGTGCGAACAAGATCGTTCCTAGTGTCATAAAGTTTTGAAGTTGTCCCGGCCGCTTTATCAAACTATTATACAACGCTATCTACCACTGAAGCAGTTTTCCTAACCGTTCATATCCTTTGTCCCAGTCGAAGTACCACACAATAATATACGCTAAAGAATATCCAATCTTCGTCTATTTCGCGAATAATTAGATTTTTTCGGCCAAAAACCAAAATATTGGTATTATTTTTCGCACCTATTTTCCTTTTTTTTTACTCAAATTGCAGCTTCATTCTTAATACAGTATTATCAAGAACCGAATGAATTTTTTATAAATATTTTCACTATGTATAGGCAGAATACACATAATTTGTCATTACCTGAGCCAATAAAACATTACCACTCCTTCCATGAATTTTGTGAAAAAGAGAATAAAATGGTTTGAGCACCTTTCTTTCCCCAGCACGTTTAAATTTTTGCCCCGGGCGACAAATTTTATTCACACGGCACTGCCTGTGGATATAAATAGAGCTCTTACTGCGCTTCGAGCTCATCAGTATAAATACGCGAATAGAAGGTGCATGCTAGCAACTGCATGTCCGGAAAGTAATTCTATCGAAACGTCAACAAGGCATAGAAAGAAACCTGCCACAGTTTGCATAAACTCGGCCTTGGTTGCGGGTTCGAATCCCGTCCACGTAGTGGCCAAGGATGTTTGTGTTGTCTTCCCCCTGTGGTATGGGGCGTAACAATAAGCCACAAACTTTCCGACTTGTTGCATATATGCGACCAAAAAGGCAGGAAATGCATTCTAACAACGTGCATCTTACGAAACCAGTGTGTGCTAACGAAACGTCAACTAACTCACATGGGAATAGTTGGCACCCTATGGCCCCACTCGGGGCTAGGGAAAATAGTATGTATAAGCTCACCACATCCCGCAACTGCATTTCCTAAAATGTTTCGAAGAAACTGTGCGCTACCAATAAAGGGTCAAAAACGTTTCTCGATCGCATGCTTCCAATTGGTGAATGTGACTAAATAAATTGGCTGTTTGATGCCCGCAACTTCTGACTCCCTATCCACCCGCACCCCACGATAATGATTCAATGCATAAATTTGCATTTCATATGGAGCAATGTGGAAGCAATGTTTATACGACGGAATACGAGTACGTTATTTATTTTATGATCGAACGTTGTCACATCGAAAATACCATACGACTATCAGTACCGATGTTCCCAGGACAACACCAAAAACCCATGACAGACTCTCTCGATATTTACTTCTCAGATTAAAGACATAAAGTCACGATGCGGTGATAGGTTTCGAGGACTTGTATCGAAATTTTACAGATGGGACTTGGTGTAATCCTCGACTGTCTGACAGATATAATACTTTAAGTAAACACTAGTAAATACAGTGAAAATGCAATGTTTGACTTTCATTTTATACAAGCGAGTTCTTCGGAAGGAAGCATATCTTCCTGGCGCAGAAGTTTCAATGGATATCGGAAATTTCGGATAGGCGATGGTAGCAATTTCGACTGTAGAGTATATCAATTTACAATTCGGCTAATTCAATTCGCCAAGTTACAGACATGTTTTTCTACGCTGAACTGCAGGGCAGTACTGAAAATCGACTAAAGATTTATAACCGCAACAAGGAACTAGTCGTTGCATACAACTCTTCAATTTCAACGGTATATGCATGCAGGATCGATATTCAATTAGGGAATAGTTGCAAGCTGCACTCTGTATCGAACCGCCAATCAATTTATGTTTGCCTTTCGGGGCTCTTGTGCAGGAAACATGCACCTTCTTGGGTTTTCTAAGACGTTCCGAGCTCAATACTTTGCCCAATCTATCGCCGATTTGATTTCATTTTCGTAATGGATCCATTCACTTGAATGGATTCCCGGTTGGATCCTTTGACATTAACCAAACGTGTGCATGTTGAAAAGATTGCCTTATTATTTGCGCGAATGTTGTTGACGAACACAAGCTGAGCTGCTAGTGAAACTTTTCCGAAAACACAACAGAAATGCACGGGTATGTATACAAGTATTGTGTTGGGAATTGAAAACTCGTCCTGACCGGAAAGAAAGTGCTCGAATACACGTTCTAATTTCCTTGTTGAGGTGAAATATTCCGAATTGAAAATGGTGTACTCGTATATCCCATAAACACTCCTTTCAAAGAAGTAGGAAAATAGCGGCTATTCAGCACGCTATCGATTACAGAATACAGTACATACTCTATTCTAGTTTAGAACAATTTTAAAATAGGAACGCCAACAATAATCGCCAAATAATAGCATTTAACCGTATACCTTGTGCGGTAATAAAATAGAATAAACACAACTAACAGGAATTGTATTGAAACGATGTTACACAAACTACCTAATCAGCAATCAAAAGCTCATTAGGGGAATAGTCTAAGAGCCAACGAACTAAAAAGCAAAGTCATTTGCAAACAGTTCTAATATTTATCATCGAATAGTATTTTATTGAAATAAGCAGAACGATTCAATCGGAGCTGGGGGGACGTCAAGCTACCAAATACGTACGCAGGGGACCCTTCATGGGGTGGAGTGATGTCTCCCCTGTTTTGCATTATAGCGATGGACGGACTCCTAAGAAAGCTAGAAGCATCAAGAGTCAAGGTGATTGCTTACGCAGATGATGTGGTAATTCCGGTTTCGGGTAAGTTCTCATCAATGATGAGCGAAATCATGAACGGAGCCTTGGGCATAGTAAACACTTGGACTTTAGAGTGCGGCCTTAGTGTGAACCCGAGAAAACCCGAGCTAGTCCCCTTTACCACAAAGACCAAAGTACCGGAGTTTCAACAAGTTAATGGCCACTCTTTAAAACTGTCACCCAACGCTAAGTGTCTCGGAGTCATTCTCGACTCGAAACTTAGTAGGAACATGAACATTGGGCATCGTACAAAGACAACCTATATAGCCCTATATGCCTGCAAGAGAACTTGCGGCAGAAGCTGGGGGTCTTCAGCCAAAGATGGTTTTATGGCTGTACACGGCTGTAGTGCGACCAATTCTCGCTTATGGAGCGCTGATATGGTGGTCTGCTCTTCGTAGGAAGTATAATATTGACCTATTGAGCAAAGTGAAAAGAACCGCTTGCATCACAGTCACGGGAGCTATGTATGTGTTCATGTCCACCGGATGCACTTAATATCATCCTAAGTCTACTCCCTTTAGACCTACAAATAACGCGGCGTGCCGCGCTGTCAGACTAAGGAAGTCTGGATATTGTACGTCCAAACCATATGGGCATAGCAATATACTGAAGTCTCTACTTGTCGGAGTTCGAGACATGTTGCCAACAGACTATATCGTCACCGAAGTAGACTTTGGCCTCGTAACATGGTTCCGAACGAGAGCGTAATGGAGTGAGGGAGAGGTGACCGGGAGAAACAACTGCAAAATATGCACTGATGGCTCTAAAATGGATTGTGGAGCCTGTGCGGGATCTTTTCTGAGGATCTCAGTGCATCAATGTCTTTTCGCCTCCCAGACAATGCAAGCTGAAGTGCTGGCAATAAGGGATGCGTGTAGGATGCTGAAGCACAGCACAGGAACCACTAGTGTTGCCGTCTTCTCAGATAGCCAGGCCGCGATTAAGGCTCTGGAATGAATAAAAATCTCATCGAAAGTAGTCAAACAATGCGGCAGTGAACTGGTTGGACTGGCGGACCTCTTCACAGTTTTTCTTCTATGTTCTGGACATAGGAACATAGAGGGGAAGGAGAGGGCCGATCAACTGGAGAGACAGGGCTCTGCACTACACGAGTCCTACGCGGTGACTGTCCACCTGCTGTTTAATGCCGTAAAAAAGGAGATTCATACACATTTCATAACACGGGCTAGTGAAAGATGAGGCACACTGACAATGTGTGGCACGTCTATGAAACTATGGTCATCATATGATGCACGTAAATCTAATACCCTTCTGAAGAGAAACCTTTCGGAAGTCGCAAAAGTTACAGCGGTTATGACTGGGCATTGGCCGGTGAGAGTGTACGTGGCCAGATTAGGTATACCTTACAACATGTTTTGCCGAAGCTGTAGGAATGCGGAGGAGAAGGAAACTCTGATCCATTTCTTGTGCAAATGCCCGGCTCTTGCAAGAATCAGACATCAAGAACTGGGCAGTGCTTTCTTCCTAGATATATCCGACATCTCTACGAAGAGTATCGGGGACATAGTACGTTTTCTTAACTAGGATGGATCTGAGGACGAATATCTCAGAACGTTCTTGATAGCAACGATTTATTCCTCTTATGAGGCGTGAGGCTTCCCTGTTGGGAAGTAACAGCCACTCCCACTAACCAACCAACCAGTACTTGATTAGATATATAAGGTTGGTGCAGACGAAATGTGGGATTCAGTAGTAAATTTTTGAACAGCTGTAACTTTTTATAAAGATAATTTTATTTCCCTAACAAGATACAAGCGCATTTATTTATTGACGTAGAAGTCAGAGTTTCTGGATTTGAAGAAAATCCTCGAAGGATTTTTTGACTGCTGCTTCATTGTTAAACTGTTTTCCGATCAAAAAGTGATCCAAATTTTTAAAGAAATGGTAATCTGTTAGCGGTTGGAGGTCTGATGAATATGACTGGTGAGGAAGAGTCTCATAGCGCAAATTGTTCAATTTTTGGATCGTTGTTCTCGATATATGAGGTTGTGCGTTGTCATGAAGCAGTATAATTCCATCCCTGTTGACTAGCCTAGGTTGCGGAACTGTCAATTTCTGATGCATTTCGCAGTTGAGCGCAGTATTTCTCAGCATTGAAGGTTTCGCCAGGTTTCAGGAACGAATAGTAGATAAATCCAGCTTTAGACCACCAAACAGTCACCATTATTTTCTTTGTAAGAAGGCTTGGTTTTGCGCATGTGTCTTGGAGCCTCATCGGCATCTAGCCATTGGGCCGATCGGCGACGATTATCGTATAGTACTTACTTCTCATCTCCGGACACAATTCGGTTCAAGAACGGTTCGTTTCTGTTGCTGGAAAGAAGAGAACTGGAAATCTAAATTGGACACGCCATGTTTTGCTTGGTAAGAGTATGCAAAACCCACTTGTCAAGCTTTTTCACTTTTCCAAGTTGTTGTAAGTGGCGGCAAACTGGCGAATGGTGCACGCCCAATTCCTCCGCTAGATCCCTTATGGTTTGGCGGGGGTCAGACTCCACTAATGCACGCAGCTCGTTGTTATCAATCGATGGTCCTTGGTTTCCACGTGGCTTATTGCGAAGGTTCATATCTCCGGATCGAAATTTTTCGATCCAACGCTGAGTGGTTCGTTCCTAAACCGCGGTCTGATCATGCCCATTTTCAACACCATCTAACTAGATCATACTGCCAGCATGTGACAGAAATTTCAAGGCTCTAGCTGTATTCTATCGAAAGTTATCGTGCGAACGGACAAACAGACAGACAGACGGACAGACGGTCGGACAGACAGACAGACATGGCTTAACCTTCATAAGCCCGAGCGGGGTGCAGCTGCACCCCAGACTGACATTTCTAACGATGTGTTCGGAAAAAAAAAATTTCCTATTAAATTTCCTCTGAGATATGTTTCTTAAATTTACCTCTTGTATGGTACAAAAAACTTGAAATAAATTGCTACATACTGTAATGAGTTATTATTAATTTTGTTCGTTTGTGGTACAGGTAATCTTGAAGTTTTCGGTGCAATCAGTACCTGAATGTAGATTATACCAAAATCAGAACCGTTTGTAATAAGTGTGATAGTTATTTCTGTACTACGGATATAACGGTTTCTTAATTTCAGTTTCATTCCTAGATTATTTTTCAAAATATAAAATTAAAATCTTTTGTCTAAAATATTTGTTGTCCTTCATATAATAGAAAAAATTTGGGGAGCATTTACACCCCACTTGGTCTTCAACGTAATTATTCGAGGTCGGTCCTATGAAGGTTAATCGAATCCGGAAATGACACTGATCATATATATATATACAATATATTGCTATACCTCCGGAGCCCCCTTTAAGGTGTTACATATTTTCGTCGTGACAAAAACAATAGGCGTGTTTTTTGGGAATTTATCGCGTGTAGGGTAAAATAACACACGCGTTACACCAACCACATTAACCGGGATAGATTATTTGGGTGGCTGCCCTACACGATATAACCCTTCTATAAATTCCACATGCATGACACAACAGATGGCTCTGGTGTCGTGTAGAACGTAATATGTCGATGTTGGCACGCTTGTGTTTCTGTCACTCAGCCAAATTCATTGGTAAACTAATATTACGTTTTGCTCTGATATGCCCATGCCTATTATTAAATGATACATTTTCAATAGGATTACTAAAAATATCAATGGAACAAAAAAAAAGGAAAAAAAGATAAGAGTTTGCTGGGGATCGAACCCGTGACCCATTTGGATAGAATTGCACTTGTAGCTGTCACTAATAAATAGCTCGTTTGAATGATGTTTGTTAAGTTAGAGCAGTACGCCAAGTTTATAAATGTCCGTTGTCGCGACAAATAAACGATCCGAAAATCAAACTGATATTTCATTCGTATTTGTAATTTATTTCCACCACATATGAGGCGCACCACTTGACGTCTGTGTAGACAACTTCACGGTTCGGAATTTAACCTGGATGCTGCCCTAGAGCGTTTTTTTGCGCAACCAGGGCAGGCACCCTACACGGTTACGCAAAAAAACACGCCTAATATACCCTATGCTTATACTATAAGTCTAGGGTATAAAAAGGGCTGAAATTTTCCGGTTTTTCGCACATCCGTTCTGCCGCGGGGTCCAAGGTGGCTCCATCTCTTAAATTGAAAATATGGGCCCCATTAACACTCGTACTAAATGGCATTTCTCTTTCATATTTTGCAAGGTGGCGTCAATTTATGTCGCTTACCGTCTCAACTAAAGGTATGCATATTAAACCCTGATTAAATAAGTTCTTGTTAATGAGTATCCATTTGGGGTAAGTTATTCGGATAAGGATGTTGCACAAAAACAATCTAGTAAGGGAAATAATGCTATAACTTATCTTGAAACTTTGGTTTTGAGCGTCAACAAAAGAGATTAAATACAAACCTAAAAGTCTTCGGTTGAAATATTACCAACCAACGCTCAAAAATGGTAACTCACCTCTAAATTCATTTTGAAATGTACAAACCCCCACATTCCTCCCCATTTCAAACTCTGATTTCCCCTTCTAATAATATCAACAAATGATTTCGGAGATAATGTCGACAATGCTTATTGTTATGTCAGCTTGTGATTGTCTCCATTGTACACTCCGTTTAGTTTTCCCATAAACACCCGTTGAAGAGTTATCATCATATTCGTATTAAAATGTCGCCTGCCATCCTGGCTGGAGTGTTTGTGCCAGCACCGAAAGGATAACTCTCTGCCAGCCTTTTATTATATTGTATGAATATGCTTTGTATAATAAAATACACGAGCCCACATAATATTCATATTCTGCAACATTGAACATATTTTCTGGTAATTTGATTATATTTGAAATTTGCAATTTATCTGACAATTATTATGGAAAGATGAGGCGTGAGGCGAACATAAACACAACAAACAGATTTGTTTAGATCAGAATATAATATGTATTAGATATTCGCCTGGTGGATGCGTAGAGTTTTATGGAACATTATATTTAATGATGCGCTTGCTCTCCACCAGGAGCTCGTTTGCTGCATCTACTAATATCATGGAGAATAATTGTGGGTCAATATATTGGTTTTTAATTAAATTGTTTATTGTACTCGCACAACCGAATTAGATCAATTTGAACGAAATTATGAAGCTTTGTTTCGACATGGAACAATTGAATCGTCATAAAGTACCATTTAGAATGGACGAGAATATGATTATTTTAATTCACCGATAAACATCCAAACTAAATCAAAGAAGACGCAGCTTTACCAAACTACAAATTGTATTTATATGTATATATATATTTCGGGAGCGACTTACCCCCTTCTTCAGTACAAAAGCTACTAAATATAATGGCAAGATACAGGTCATAATATATGTTACTAATTACTTACTTTTAAGGACAGGTAGATCAGACCAGAAACTCATTTTATTGCGTCACCTATCGGTTTATGGCCCTTCTCTACCTGGTCTTTTACGATTCTTTGCAATTGCGATATACGAACCGGACGAATACGTTAGATCCCTGGGAGAGCTTGGAGATCATTCGAGAAGACACGACGCGAATATTGAATACGGATCAAGGAAACTGCCCTTCAAAATTAGTTAGATTAATTGCAAAGAATCGTAAAAGAGCAGGTAGAGAAGGGCCATCAACCGATAGGTGACGCAATAAAATGAGTTTCTGGTCTGATCTACCTGTCCTTAAAAGTAAGTAATTAGTAACATATATTATGACCTGTATCTTGCCATTATATTTAGTAGCTTTTGTACTGAAGAAGGGGGTAAGTCGCTCCCGAAATATATATATACATATAAATAAAATTTGTAGTTTGGGAAAGCTGCGTCTTCTTTGATTTAGTTGACAACTACAAACGTCGGACGACACCTAACATATCCAAACTAAATTTTTCTCAATCAAGTAAGGATCAGAGAAAATATAGCCTCTTCACAGCAAACGTAATTGATGAGCGATGTGGTATAACCCAAACACAACCTTGTTATGAAAAGTTTCGAGCTTTGGCGGAATTATGTTCATATCAATCCTTTTTGCGGCTGATGAGTTTTTCTTTGGCGGGAAATTTTTTACAACAGGGTTGATTTTTCGCCCTAATAACTAACAGTTGTATGTTCATATTTTTACGGAAATGTGTATTATAAGTTTTTAAGTTTTGTAAGCATATTTATGACTATGTTCTGAATTAAATTGTTACCTCGTTTCAGCTCATCGTATGACATATCATACGTTACGAGGGTAAGGTGAAAAGTTTTCGGCCTGACACGGTAATACGGTTACAATCAGCAAAAATTCTCGTTTCCTGCCTGGATGCACGTGTCATTAGTTCGTGTGACAAATTTCAACTTGTTCTCTCAAGTATTTTGTTTACGCGAACTTTTGCGGTAGACGTCTTACGTGTTTTTCGTTAAAATGGAGAAACTTGAATATTGTGCGGTCATAAAATTCTTCGTTTTGTATAGATCAACCCCTAAGTAAATACATCCGAAGTTAACAAAAGTTTACGGGGCCTCTTCTCCTTCGATGTTAACCGTTAAAAAATGCAGCTGAATTTAAACGTGGTCGCACGTCCCTCGAAGACGACTCACGTGAAGGACGGCCAAAAAACCGCAACCACACCGGAAACCATCGAAAAGGTGCTTGATATCATCCTGGACGATAGACGAATGAAAGTGTGTGATATTGCTGAAGAATGTTGATGCCGATCAAAAGTAAATGCTCAAAAGATTTTCGCAACAATCTTTGCATAGATTCAATCAGGATACGACTAATTTTGTGCGGCGATTTGTCGCCATGGATGAGACTTGGATTCAGCAAATACTCGCCAGAAATGAAACAGTAGTCGAAGCAGTGGGTGGAAACTTTTGCAGGTAATAAAAGATAATTTGTTTAGCAACAATTATTAACAATGTAATTATTAACTTCTAAGCAGGTATTTCCCTGTCAATAAAAAATTATGTTATATAATTCAGATTAAATGTATAATTATAATATGTAGATTAGATTAGATGGAGGGCAGTTGGCCCAGAGGGCCAACAAGCACTGCGACCCGGAAGTCTATTGTGCTACACCCTGGAGTCTATCCAGATTAGTGATCTGACTAATTCTCGAGACCAATCATCCCAACAAATCTGCTCAGCTGTTCGAGTGTTAGTGAGGCAATCGTTTCCGCTTCGAGGAATGCATCGCCGAAGCACTTTAAGCGGCGGAGATGAAGTGCATCACAGTCACAGAGAATGTGCTGGGAAGTCTCATCTTCGCTCTCACAGAAGCGACAGCTTGGGTCAGAGACAATTCCCATTATATGCAGATGACCCCTCAGGGTAAAGTGACCCGTAAGGAGCCCACAAATAATTCTAACCCGGTTTCTGCGTAGTCTCAACAGTTTGTGGGTACGGTTGCGTGAGTGGCCAGCTATAAACAGCTTAGCCTGTCTAAGACCAGGGGTATTGTCCCAGTGCGCGATGGTTACTGAGTGTTCCCAATCCCTGATGTGCCGTCTTACACTACACAGGGGAATTCCACAGTATGGCTCTGGACCAACGAGTGTTTTTGCAGATGCTCCCCTGGCCAACTCGTCCGCTGTTTCGTTTCCTGCGATACCGGCGTGTCCGGGGACCCAGTAAATGGTAACCTTATTTACGGAGCCTAACCTCTGCAAGGCTTCACGACCACTAAGCACCAATTTCGACGAGACGGAGAAGTTACTTAGTGCTTTGATCGCCGCCTGGCTGTCAGTGAAGATTGCAATATTCCTGCCTTGGTATCCAGCTGATAAGCATGTGTTCGCACAAGTCTCGATTGTGTGAACTTCCGCCTGAAATACCGTGGCGTACTTTCCCATTGGAATGGATATCTTGTGAGACAGACCTACGACGCCCGCCCCTGTGCCCTCCTCGGTTTTAGATCCATCTGTGTACTACGTAATAACGTTTGAGGGGAGGGTGTCGAGCTTCAGATTCCAATCCTCTCTGCTCCATATTTCGGTCGAGAATGGAAGTTTAAAGCAAAGCTCCCTAGCCAAATGGTCCGATGGCATACTAAACATGTGGTCCTCATTTACCCAGTTGGTTTGCTCAGGGTTTAGTTTGACGAAATTCTGGCAAGCTTTTAGTCTTGCTACTGCTATTTTTGCCTCCGCCTTTATGTGAATGTGAAGCGGCGGGAGGTCGAGTCGTGCTTCAAGAGCTACAGTCGGGCAGCTGCGGATAGCCCCCGTTTCTGTGAGACATGCTAGTCTCTGAATCTTACCCAGTGTGGTTTTGCCATCTTTGGTTGTTGATTTTATCCACCAAACAACAGCTCCATATTCAACAATTGGTCTGACAATCGCTTTATAAATCCAAAGGATTATGCGAGGGCTTGTTCCCCAAGTCTTACCCACAAACTGCCTACAAACCCATAGGGCCTTAATGGCTTTGTCCGATATTGTCTGTAGGTGTTCCGACCAGAGTAATTTCCTGTCTAGAGTAACACCGAGGTATTTGGCGGAATCCGCCAGGAGCACTGGAGAGTTGTACATTGTAGGACATCTCATTTGTCTGGGATTTCTTTTCTTCGAAAAGGGGACAACAACTGCCTTAGCCGGATTGACTCGAAGGCCGTTGTCATTGCACCATTTTTGTACTGTGTTTAATGCCGATTGAAGAATTTCCGTTAGGACTTCTTCAAACTTTCCTCTAACAGTTATGACCAGGTCATCGGCATATCCCTGAGTTGAATATACCATCTTTGTAAGCTTCCACAGTAAGCTGTCTACTACGATGCACCACAAGAGAGGAGATAGTACCCCTCCTTGCGGGCATCCTCGATATAATATAATACGTATTTTTTTTATTATAATAAACAAAACTCGGATTAATAGAACATTTCCTTTAGGCGCTATATTAAAGTGGCTCTGATTCATGTACTTAAAGGACAAATTCCCTAGGATCAGTGAGTCTAAAATAAAAGAGGTTATATTCGTAGTCCCACAAATAAGGGAGCTTACGATGGAAAAAGGCTTTGCGAAAACTTTAAATGTGTCGAAAAAGCTGCCTGGAAATCTTTTAAGAATGTCATAACTGAATTTCTTGGCAACAGAAAGCTGAGAACTATGCAGAACTAGTTTCAGAGCTCCTTCAAAATTATAAAGCGCTGAGATGTAGCATGTCCTTAAAACTATGTTTTCTTGATTCACACTTGAACGTTTTCGTTGAAAATTTAGGTGCTGTGAGCGACGAACACGGTGAGCGATTCCACCAAAAAATTTCAACAATAGAAGTACGTTATTTGAGAAACTGAAGTATAAATATTCTTGAAGATTATTTATTGAGATTCTCCTCAAGCAAAATAAAGGAGAAAGTCAATAAAAATCTCATTTTGATTTTTTGAATAAAATTAGATTAATAAATAAAACATTCAATAAGTAAATCATTTATAAATGTGTGTTTTTTTTTATTTTTTTTTTATTACAAATAAAAAACGTGCCCGGTTAAAATAAAAATGTTATGCGGATTTGAAATTAGAGTACAATATTAAATAAGAAACACCCATTCACATTTATTTAACAGACGAGAAGTCAAATTTTTTACATCAGTGCTATTCGCGAAACAGGAATACTCCAATACACGACCTCCGAGCGTTTTTTCGGAGTGGGACTTTCACAATTCCAGAAGCTTGAAAAGGGTTGGTGTGCACCATGGGGAGATTTGGTATTTTGAAGCTCTTTATTCCATCCCTGTGAAAAACAAAGACTTACAGTAATGAAACTTCTAGTATCACACTGAATTTATTTAATCAACAATTCTACAGAATAATTATCACTGAGTTAACTCGGCTTTTAACATAGTTGTATGCTCTCTCTGGTACGCTAGCTTCCTTGGCAAAATCACAAAATATTACTAATGTTGCAACTGTCTGATGTGAACCTTATCCAAGTACCACTGGAGTACTTAAATCAATTTCAAAAGTAGGAGAACCCCATCAGCGAAACTGGAGTGCTAGAGACACCATAGAGTAAGTCAACTTCATTATCTATAATTAAAATGAATAAAAATTGTTCAAGACATTTTCAAAACCACAGCACATCTGTAACACTCACCGAAACAAATGTCTGCAAGGTAACCGGAATTACTTTGGCAGCGACTATGACTCGCCTCTTCTGAGTCATCTGCATGAAAATGATCATAGTTTTCTTGAATTTCAGCGATTGATCCGGAAAATTGCACGAGTAGATCGCCGTAACAGTTTGATCAGTCAAAACCATGAATTCGTTTGAATAGTAGCAGCATGGAAAGATCTGAACAAATATTGCAAGCAAAATTCCAAATAATACCAAACACTCCATCAAGTTTAGCGGATAAGTTAGGAAAAGAACAGCTTCCATAGTCAGCAACACGGCCGTAATCACAAATTGAATTAGCATGATTTGAGAAATACTTTCCTGCATAATACCAAATATCCTGAACGAAATTAATGACCTAATTATGAGACAGTCAGTACTTCAGAATTGAAATTTATACGTACTTCATTAAAACTCGATGATCCTTAATGCAATTTATCAATTCATTGTAGTTCTGCTCCTGTGTTTTCGAAGAATCCCATCCGATGTTCCCGACACGATCTAGAAAGGCTTCAAGATGCGCATTCGACATAATAAAACACAATGGACCACATGCGTCGTTAGTCGCAGTCTGTAGGGATACAATCTCAATAGAGACATACTGAAATAGCCAGGTAAGCCAGTAACGCCAGGCCGGTTCATGAAAATTATAAGGTATCCACACGTTGAAAAGCAACTGTTGACGGTTTGACAGAGCCGCGTTTATGGCTGCGCTCGTTACTACCGCTAGAAAGCAAACTCCAAGTACTAGAGTGAAACGTTGTCCAAATTTGATCGATTCACGAACCACAGTTTCCTGATGATTTGACGAAATCCTTGAATCCAAATGTTGGAAGTAGGCTTCAAGCTGGATGAACTTCAATCTATATTTTAGAATCAAAAGAAATTTCAGAGCTCCTCCGATGATAGCAATGCAAGTGGGCAAACAAAGTAACAACTCCTTTAATCCGCTGATGTATAAAAGCTGAATTATGAAAGAGCAAATGGTAAAGACGTTGAAAATGAGAATCATCGAAATTAAATGCAATTTTTGGCGAGAACTGTAGTTTTCACTCCGATAAAATCCCCAGAATGTCCACAAAATCCACGAAGAATGAAGGGCTTGCACAGTGTCCGGATTATTAAAAAGAAATTTGACTTTCATTTCTTACAGGAATGTGATACACGTTGTGATTTGAATCAGCGTCTTTCGAAGACTGACGTGTTCAACTCTATTGCAAGTCGTACTGCTGCAAATATTGACCAATGGAAGTTTCTGCTGTCTTTGCGAACAGTCCGTGGGAATCTGCAATAACTTTTGCAACTGCTTATATACCTAGAACCAAGGGCCAAAAAAGCAAAGTCATTGCAAACAATTCTAAAAGATATTATCGAATAGTACTTGATTATATATACAAGATAGTTTGTTTGCGTACCGTAGCGTGTTGCTAACAGGTAGGAAATTTGTCGCTTAAGTCGTAAAAAATTGAGGCAAGTCCAGTCATTTGCAAATGTTTCGTCTTTTGCATGGTAGTAGTTACTGGTCCACTCATAATGAAAAATTCTAAGGCAGACAATTCGAGTATAGCTAAAGTAGTGGCAGACAACATAAAAAGTGGTAAAAATTTGACAGAAGGAAAATCATTTTCAAATACTTGATTTCAATTACATTTGCTTGCCCTATTCCTTCACTTTCATAACACGCACGTTCTCAAGTTTCGATATTTTGCGATCCTCTACCGCAGTGTTAGCTGCTAAATTTTTCTCTGCTTTCGTTGCGTTAAAACTTAAAGGTGTGTCCTGAATCGAATGACATTCGAATCAATAATCTTGCACATGAGAAAGGTTGAGTTATCCACGATTTGGTTAACGTATTGCAGGGTGAGTTATGTAAGCGTTAAAGAACGTCCAAAATTTATATTTTCAACATTTTGACCGCGGCGGCCGCTATGTTTGAAAAGGAATTTCGGCTTGCTTTTTGTAATGGCACTCAAGGGAGTGCCCGAAAAACTGACATTCGGATTAATAATGTACTCGAGTACGGTCAAGTTTTGTACGATTTATATATCGTAATCAACCTCTTTCAAACAAATTTCAAAATGTTAAACTTGCCTGCGCCACAGTTGTAGCAACGGAATTCTTGTCTACCTTTTTCAATTTATACTTGTGTGTGGATCCCTAACCAAATGGAAATGAAATCAAGTATTTGAAAATGATTTTACGTCTGTCAAATTTTTACAACATTTGTGGCAAGTTTTTTCCACATTTTATGCTGTCTGCTACCACTTTAGCAATAATAATACACAACAATAATTGTCTGTCTTCCGATTATTCCTGGACCATTTGCAAATGACTTGACTTGTCTCGATTTTTTACCACTCAAGCGACAAATTTTCTACCACCTGTGAGCAACACGCTCCCGTAGGCAGACAAATATTTTCTTGCTTCTCTAGTCAAGTACTATTCTATGATATCTACAAGAAGTGTTTGCAATGACTTTGCTTTTTGTTCGTTGGCTCTTATACTATTATTGCTTAGTAATTTGCTCATCAATTATCATAGGAAATCGGAATTAGTAGGAAGCAGCATTTAATCAAATTAGAGGGGACAGTGTGCATTGAATATTATATTGTTCTAATAGTGCTCCGCTTTGAACTGATTGTATAAAGCAGCGAATCATGCTCCTTTGACAACATTTGTAAATATGAAAGTTTGATACCCTTCACAGGGATTTAATAAGAACTAAAATGCCTACGACAGGCAAGTAGAAAAAAAAATTTAAAATTTGTTACAGTTTGCTTAGGATCTTAGGATTGTGCGACGAATCACGTCCTTAAAACCGTTTGCAGAAATTTTGATTTTTCCAGATTTGCCACTTTGAAATGAGGCCTATTTGATGTTTCGTTAGCACATGAAAGATTTCGGATAGTGCAAGTTGATGGCATACACATCCTGTTCTTTGTTTGTCGGTTTTAACGACAGACCGTCAAAGTGAAAGGCCGTGGTTTTAATCTTACGCCCACACCACAGGGGGAATGTTTACCTCAACCAAATAATCGCACCGCCTTTACTGCTGGGTTGAGTTGGTTAGCAATGGCCAATGATCACTGCCGTTTCGGGGGGCGCCGACGCCCACACGCCACGTTCACGACAATCTTTTACCAGCCTTGAAAAGAGTTTGTGTGAAAAGAGCGCCTTTATGGGTGCCTGGCTATCTGTGCAGATAGTAATAAATCTCGGCTTGCAAAACGCTGGGTAAGGCAACCATAACGATTGAAATCCTGGTGTTGAGCCCACAGACACCAGCCCCAATTTCCTGTACATTTTTAGACCCATCAGTGTACCACATGATACATCCAGAGTCTGCGGATGAATTGCCATTTTCCCATACCGTGCGGTCTTAAATGAGGACTAAAAATGTATTGCCGAAGCACAACTCCGTGGTCATAATAATCTCATCTTAGGCAGATCTGCATTCCAGCAACTTGATTTAGAATGCTCATGTGACCATTATTACCAATACAAATTTCAGAAGAAAGCTGTATCCTGAGAACATACAATATTTAAAGCAGCTGTTTCTTTAATGAAGATGTGCAGCGATCCAATGATCGCCTCCAAAGCAGGCGTATAGCTTAAATTCGTAGCCCCACTTACCCCAAGACAAGGCAAGCTTTGGAGCTTGTTAAATTTCAGTATGTCTGTACATATGCCAAAGAAGTAATTCTACAATTGTCAAGTTTACAACTTATTCATTTAAGTTTTCAAACCCGGTGGATGACCGGAAGCCTCTGAAAGGAAGACAGTGTTTGTTGAGAAACAATTCTTGAAAATGAAGCAAAGGATGGAGTAGACAATAATAGCTTTTTTTTTGTGCAGTGGAGATCAAGTGCAGAACAACAATCATACGCATTCCAATAACAACCGGCACAATCCAAAGGAATTTTATCATTGTGACGCGTTCAATTCTTGTTCGGCTCTGAACTGCGCTGCACACAAAATACGGCTATTGTTCATTGATCACATGAGGCTGAAGTGCATTTCTAGTCTTTTATAAGGAGGGGGGCTTTATAAAGAAATCTGGACGAGAAGATATTAATTAGCTACCTCACAAAACTCCCCGCAAATCAGCGCCAAAAGCAATAAACTAATTTAATCTGGGTTTAATATGCATACCCTAGATGCAAGGCGCAAATCTGCGAGTACATTGGCGGAATTATATTCATTTCAATCCTTTTTTGACGCTGAGTTTTTTTTTTTTTTTTGTGGGAATCTTTTCACAACAGGGTTATTTTTGTGCCATAATAGGTAACAGAGTTTTAGGTTTTGTAAACATATTTTATTTAAGATTATTTAAAATACAATTATTTTTTTTTTTTGTCTTCATCACGATTTTTTATTGTTTCTCCTAACGCATTTCGCTTTATTCAAGCATCATCAGAGGTATGATTAAGCTTATGTTTTGAATGAATTGTGACCTCGTTTCAGCTCATCGTATGAAATATCATAAATAAAATATACTATGTAAATAAAGTATACTATGTACTGCAAAAAAAATTATTCATTTTGTACGAAATTCAGTTCAGGTATATTATTCGAACATATTTAACTTAAAAGAAAAAGGTTTATAATCACTGAAAAATTACTCGGGCAGCGTTGGGTTAACTGGGAACTTAGAACCCACACACGGGGGATTCGTAGTACCTAAAACTGAAATTCCTCGACTGTGGCGAAAATTCTCCCGAAATATAATAGAGAGAAAATTTTCCTATTATTCGCGAAACAAGAATATTCCAAAGCACGACTTCCAAGCGTTTTTAGGGTTTTGTATCAAAACAAAACCCTTATGAAATCGGTCATGCGTCCGTCTGTCCGTCTGTCCGTCTGTCCGTCTGTCTGTCCGTCTGTCCATGAAATATCTCACAAACCGCAGAAGCAACATGCATGAAATTTGGTGGAAATATGTAGAAATACTATAATTCTCTGGAAAAAGCGATGCGTCGTAATAGGTCAACTTTAAGGGGGGGTCGCCATAGAGGGGAAATGAAGGTCGAAATTTTTTTTCGTTTGGTATAGGCAAGTGGGGTATCGTAAGAAAGGTACCGTTGAGTACATTCCATTTCTGGAATTTTTTTTAAATTTGAAGAAAGGGGAAAAGAGGGAGAGGGGAAAATATGTGGTCCGAGTTTGTCCCCCCCCCCTTGCATTTCGAGACCGTTATAGCTAGACATATGAAAATTTACAGAAAAGTGGCATTTCACTAGCATAGAAAACCGTAAATAATAGAATTTTTAAATCTCATCCAAAAAGGTTAATAATAGTACATTTCTATAGTTGCAGTTAGCACACCCCTGCACCCCTCAAGCACACCCTAGGTCAAAAATATTGATGGCTGATGATAACCAACATCATAGGCAATAATACCTCTAAGTTTCATTACAATGACATGATATTTAATAATAGTACATTGACTTAAAGTTATGCATTTTGACACTATCCATACAAAAAATACACCTACCGGCCTCACGCATAGATATGCGGGTACTACTTGCATGTTGTTTTTCGTAGTGCGAATTGCAGTTATTTAATGAACCAACTTTGGAAGGGTGAAGATTGGTGATTGGTGATCCTAACAATAACTATTCACACAGTTAATTTTTTTAGGATTTTGTGTCTTATATCTTACAAAATCGGTCAAATACCCGTCTGTCCGTCTGTTCATAGAATATCTTACGAACGGCTGAAGCTGCACACATAATTCGGCGAGAATGTGTAGAAATGCTATAATTTGCTGGAGATAGCGTTGTGTTGTAATTGGCCAACTTTAAGAGGGGGGGGGGGGGGGTCCACATAGAGGCGAAATTAAGGTAAGTTTTTTTTTATCCACTGGTATAGCCAAGTGGGGTGTCGTGAGAAAGGTAATGTTGAGTACATTCCATTTTTGGCATTTTCTTGAGATTTGTAGAAAGGGGAACAGTGGAGGAGGAAAAAACATTAGACCGTAATTTGTCCCAGCCGCCCTGAATTTCGAAGCCGTTACACAAGTTTGCAATTTGCAATGTCGTCTTAACATGAATGGTTAAGCATCTCGAAGAGTAGGACAGTTTATCTCGTATACATACATATCTATCTACAGCTTCTCGTATTAAAACTATTACTTTGAGAGGTGACAGATGCAGTCTTTTTGTGAATTGGCATGTATGATACTATATCATGGGTAAAACATTTAATTATGGTGTTTTTATTCAGCTGAGGGGTACCAAGAAGAACAGGGAGCCAGTATTTACATGCCAAAATAAGCGCGTGCTACAAAACCCTCGAATTGCGGGCGTAGCCCTCTATATTCCGGTTTCATTTCGAAGTGGGACTTTCACAATTCCAGGAGTTTGAAAGGTGTGCACCATGGGGAGATTTGGGGATTTAAAGCTTTTTATACCATCCATTTGGAAACAAGGATCCACAATAATGAAACATTTAGAATCACACTAAATTTATGTAATTAACAATTCTACAGAATAGTTATTATCGTTGCGTTAACTTGGCATTTAATTTAGTTGTATGCTTAATCTGGTGCGCTAGTATGTTTGGCAAAACTACAAAATATTACTAATATTGCAAAAGCCTAATGCAGAACTAATCCAAGTGCCGTTGGTGTAATAAAATCAGTTTCAAAAGAATGAAATTCCCATCTCATCAACGAAACTGGAGTGCTAAAGACACCATAGAGTAAATCAGCTTCATTATCTACATTAAAGGAACAAAAAATAGTTAAACACTTTTTCTAAAACACTGCACATCTGCAACACTCACCGACACGAATGTCTGCAAGGTAACCGGAATTAATTTAGCAACTACTATGACTCGCGTCTTCTGCGTCATCTGCATGAAAATGATCATAGTTCTCTTGAATTTCTGCGATTGATCCGGAAAATTACACGAGTAGATCGCCGTTACAGTTTGATCAGTTAAAACCATGAATTGGTTTGAACAGTAGCAGCATGGAAGGATTTCCACAATTATTCCAATGAAAATTCCAAATAATACCAAACACTCCATTAAATTTAGCGGATAAGTTAGGAAAAGAACAGCTTCCATAGTCAGCAACACGGCCGTAATTACAAATTGAATGAGCATGATTTGAGAAATACTTTCCTGTATAACACCAAATATCCTGAACGAAATCAAGGACTTAATTATGACAGTCATTACTTCGGAATTAAAATTAATACGTACTTCATTAAAACTCGATGATCCTCAATGCAATTTATCAATTCGCTGTAGTTCTCCTCCTGTGTTTTCGAAGAATCCCATCCGATGCCCCCGACACGATCCAGAAAGGCTTCAAGATGCGCGTTGGACATAATGAAACACAATGGGCCGCAAGTGTCGGTTATCGTACTCTGAAGAGCGTCAGTCTGAACAAAGACATATTGAAATAGCCAAGTAAGCCAGAAACGCCAGGCCGGTTCATGGAAATTGTAAGGTATCCACACGTTGAAAAGCAGCTGTTGGCGATTCGACAGAGCCGCGTTTATGGCTGAGCTTATTAGTACCACTCCATAGTAGATTCCAAGTGCTAGAGTGAAACGCTGACCCAATTTGATCGATTCACGAATCACGGTCTCCTGATGATTTGACGAAATCCTTGAATCCAAATGTTGGAAATAGGTTTCAAGCTGGATGAACTTCAATCTATATTTGAGAAGCAGAAGAAATTTCAGGGCTCCTCCGATGATAGACATGCAAATGGGCAAACAAAGTAGCACCTCCTTTAATCCGCTGACATATAAAAGCTGAATTAGAAAAGAGCAAATGGTAAAGACGTTGAAAATGAGAATCATCGAAATTAAATGCAATTTTTGGCGAGAATTGTAGTTTTCACTGCGATAAAATCCCCAGAATGTCCACAAAATCCACAAAAAACGTAAAGTTTGCACAGTGTCCGGATTGTTGGAAAGAAAGTTTACTTTCATTTCGCACAGGAAAGTGATACACGTTGTGATTTCGATCAGGGTTTTTCTAAGACTGACGTGTTCAATGAAATTGTAAGTCGTATGTCTGCAGATATTGATCAATAGAATTTTTTTTGCTATCTTTGCGAAGAGTCCGTGGGAATCTGCAATAGTTTTACAACTGCTAGACCTTGAGCCAACGACCAGAAAAGCAAAGCCACTTGCAAACAATTCTTACAGATATCAACGAAAAGTACATGATTAGATATACAAGCAAAAGTTTGTCCGCCTGCCGGAACGTGTTGCCAGCAAGTAGGAAATTTGTCGCTTAAGTGGTAAAAAATCGAGGCAAGTCCAGTCATTTGCAAATGTTTCGTCTTTTGCATGGTAGTAGTTACTGGTCCACTCATAACGAAAAATTGGAAGTCAGACAATTAGGATGTTGCTAAAGTGGTTTCAGACAACATCAAGTGTGGTAAAAATTTGACAGAAGTGAAATCATTATAAATTTTTTGATTTCGGTACCATTTGGTTATACACACAAGTCTTAATGCAGAAAGCGGACAAAAATTTCGTTGCTAACACCGTGGCAGACAAGCATGCAATTTTGAAATTTGTATGAAAAGCTGGAGTACGAAATAACAATCCTACATAACTCGACCCTACTCGAATAAACAATCTTGATCCGAACAACATTTTGTTCAATACACTTAAGTGTCAGCAAAAAAAAAACCATACCAAAATTATTTTTCTAGCATCTCGGCCGCCGCGGTAAATATGGTGAAAATAGTTAATTTGGACGATATTAAAGGCTCTCATAAATAACCCTGGAATACGTAATCAAAATCGCGAATAACGCCACTTTCCTCATGTCCACAATCTTGATTCAAACGTCATTAAATTGAAGACACTCTTTAAGTGTCAACGGAAAAAGACAGAAAAAAATTTCGTTGCTTCCACTCCGGCAGACAAGCGCAAAATATCGAAAATTAAAAACGTGCTTGTTAAGATTGTTAAGGAATACTATATAAAAATCAACAATAACTTCACCTTAGTCATGCGTTAATTGCCTTAACTCCACGAGGGCATGGGCGCGTCAACATCTCTGGCATTTCTATGCTTTGCTGACGTTTCGATAGCATATCTATTTTTCGGAAGTGCAGTTGCTAGCATACAGCTAATATCCGCGCCGTCTTTATACTGACTGACAAGCTTCGAGCACTGTGAGAGTTCTCTTAGTACTTACAGGCAGTTTTTGATCGGTCTGAGATTTGAACTCCGAGCTCCAGATTAGTATCGTAGTACGGTGACCGTACGACCACGGCCACCGAGCGCGATTACCGCGTCTACCGAGGTGTAAGCAACGGGATTCCGGTTTGGTTTTTTGTACTGACACTTAAGCGAGTGTCCTAAAGGAAATATGGTTCGTATCAAGCTTATACATTCGAATAGGGTTGAGTTATTTACATTTTTTTGTTTCATATTCCACCGTGTCCATACAAGTTTCAAAATTTTAAGCATGTCTGCCGCGGTGTTAGCAACATAATTTTTCTCTACCTTTTTTGCATTGATACTTGAGGAAGTGTTCTTGATTGAAAGCCACTCAATATTGTGAACATGACTAAGGTCGAGCTGAGCTATTCGTAATTTTTGTGTCCTATTTTTTAACTTCAGTAACACGCACATGTTCAATTGTCGATATTCTGCGCTCCTCTGCCGTCTGAACTTTTATCAGCCTATTTGCGGGAACACTTAATTTAGTATCCTTAATCGAATGAAATTTGATGAAAAATTTTACACATGAGGAAGGTGGAGTTACTCGCGACTGTGATGACGTATTCCAGGGTCATTTATGCAAGTTTTAAATAACGTCGAAATTTTCAATTTCAACATTTTGATCGCGCGGCCAAGATGTTAGAAAAGGTTTTTTGGTTTAGTCGTCTGTACTGACACTTGGCGAAGTGTCCTGAAAAAAATGACTTTCGGATCAAGACTGTTCATTTGAGTAGTAAAAGACGAACCATTTGGAAATGACTTGACTTGCCTAGTTTTTTTTACAACTTACGCGACAAATTTTTCACCTGTTAGCAACACGCTAGAGTAGACAGATAAACGTTTTCTTGTATATTTAATCAGGTACTATTCTTTTTGTTCGTTGGCTCTTAGAATATTATTGCTTAGTAATTTGCGCATTTATTATTATAGGAAACCGGAATTAGTAGGAAGCAGCATTTAGTCAAATTAGAGGGGACAATGTGTTTGAATTATATAGTTCTAATAGTGCTTGGCTTCGAACTGATTCTACAAAGTAGCGAATGACGTTCCTTTGTTAACATTTGTAAATATGAAGGTTTGATACCCTTTACAAAGATTTAATAATAACTAAAATGCATGCGAAAGAAAGTAGTTAAAGAAATCTAAAATTTGTTCGTTCGACAAATTACGTGCTGAAAACCGTTTGCGGCAATTTTGGTCAATTTTAAATTTGCCACTTTGAAATTGAGAGTTGAACTTATTCCGACTTGACTGTATGTGAAACAGTGGGCTACGTTTGGACCAAATATAGGAAATAGCTTGGCGGAAAATATGATTGATTAATATGAAAATTTGTAAAAATATCATACGACCTGTGCTGTGTTATGGCTGCAAAACTTGGACTCAGACCCAAGCCTCCGTGCGTGAATATGCTAAATATTTTGGAACGGAGGATCGCTCAAAGAATGTTCCAGCTCGGTATAGCCTTAGAGCGCGTTGACATGATCAAACTACGATTTGACAAACTAACATTTGATAAAAAGTTGAGCACCGTCCAACTACGGTTTGACAGAAGCACAAGACATCAAACCAGTTTGACAAGGGGTTGACACGTTCAAGTAGGTGGTTTGTCAAACCGTAGTTTGATCGTGTCAACGCGCTTTTAACGATGAACATGAAGTTTGTAAGATGACCAAGTTATAACGACTGCAATGGGCAGGACACGATCAAAGCGTGGACAGTAGGCAAATGCGTATGTTAGTTTTGAAAAGCAGCATAAGCGTAATGAGTCTGAAAGTAAAAGGCAGAGCTCGATCGGAAAGCACAGTTGATGCGTACGTAGAACAACTTTTGGGCTTTCTAAATTTGAGGATGCGGTCATTTGAGCGAGACAGTAGGAAGAGAAAAAACTAGACGGCCAAGGTCCGACGACGAACTGTAGCGCCGCGCCATAATGATGATAATGACATGGCTATATCAACTCATTTCGTCATGCTGATCAAGAATATGCTCGTATAAAATATCAAGATCTCAGAGACATACAGGAACACCCGCGCAGTCTAAAGCACAGGAAGCACATGAGATGTCATCCCCTCTCCTACTCCTATTGGAACAATAACATTCCAGTCTGTCTCTCTGCCGCGGAACACCCGCCCGGTTCATATAGAAGCAAAAGAGATGTCAAATTTCCATCCCTTCTTCCTACTTCCTTACTTGTACGGAATTACTTCGTTTCTCTCGCTCTTTTTCATTTCCTCTGATTCTCTCTTCAAATATCAAGTGTGCATTGCCAACTTCTTTCCAAAGTTAGTGTACACTTTCAGTGAAGGGTATAACCATACGCATGTAGGGCATGGTTGTATAAGTGTGTCAGTGTCCTTTCTACTGACACTTTTTCCATGGTCACTCCTCACGGGCACCTAACTTACTATGATTTGAATGCTATCGTCATTAAAATTTCACTAATACCTTTGAACTTTCTATAACCTGTAACTAATGGATTTTCCGAGGCATAGCACTTTGTATATATTTTAGATATAACATTAAGCATTTAACACACTACTTGGTCTAATGGTTCGTCTGACAGTGGTCTAATAGGTGGTTATTGCGTCGCTTAACATGCAAAAAGTCCTTAAAGCGCATTATTGAAAATAATTAATCAACCCAAAATTTATCAGTTTTTGGTGAGCCAAAAAGAAAGAAATGCACAAGGAGGGGAAGGTTGGACCTTTGTATCTTGAACCAAGGGATCGACCTTTAGAAACAAATCATAAAATTAAAACTATGCAGGGTGTCCCGCATTGGGAGGTAAATACTATAACGGTAAATAGCACTTTTCAATTGTGGAAAATTTACACCAAAATGAACACCGTGTCTTTGACCGTTACAAAGTCATAGCGTTTTTTGTAAATTGTGGCAAAAAGATTGACTCACCGAACAAAATCATAATATTTTACCCTCCAAATCAATTAATCCGAGATTTGAGTTCACTTTCTGAAACTAAATAAAATTTCATTTAAAACTACTTTTCCTTGGTTGCGAAATTCACCGTTACTTGAAAGATACAACTGTTCAAACTTTAAAGCAATGTAAAAATCGCTTTTTCACCCAACGTTCAAATGACAATGGTTGCGTTCCTAAAACGCCAGCGCTGCGGCAGCGCTTAGTCAGGGCAAGTTTCTAAAATATTTTTTCGTGATATGCCTACCCAACTAACAATTTTGCTCTGATAACAGTCTACAAGAGTCTTACAGGAGCCAGCATCAAGACTTCAACTCTTGAAATTTAACTCTTGAAGAGTACTATAAGAGTCTTATAAGAGTCTTAAAAGTATTAAATGGCGCACTTTCCAAGAGCCAGTTTGATCTTGTAGCAAGAGTTCAATTCTCCTTATAAGAGTTACACACGTCTTATAAGAAGACTTTAAGGCTTCTTATTGGAGTAAATTTTTACTCTTGTAAGAGCCTCATACAAGTACTATACACTTGTTATGAGAGTCAAGATCTCCCTATAAGTGCAGCGGGAAAGAGTGCGGTGATATTGAAACAATGGCTGTCTATGTTTGCCAAATATAAATATATTTGATCTTATGTGAACTTTTATTTGTCATTCTGTGTTATATTATTTCGACGACAACTGAAATAAAATTTTTCCACGCATGATATATTAACTTTGCAAAACGTTGGTTTTCCCACAAATATGAGTGAACATTTTAATGCGATTAAAATTTTATCAATGATTATAGGTGTTTTGCTTCGAAAAAAGGCAAAGCCCTCTAAAAATAATATACTCTTCTAAAATTTTGGGAGAAACATAATAATTATCAACTGTTGATAGATTGTATAAAACTCTATTGAATAACTTTTGTCGACTTTAAAAACCACAATCATTTCAATTTAGCATATTTTACGACACATAATCACTTGGAAACTCAAATTTATTTCCTACCAGATCGCAGTCTTGTCGGAAAAAGATGGCAGCCATTGATAAAATCTTCATACAACGCTAAGGCTCTTATAACAAGAGGGCGGCTCTTCTTATAAGACTAAAATTCTTATTGCAAGAGGGCGGCTCTTTTTATAAGAACTTAAGTCTCACTATAAGAATTTAACTCTTTTTACCAAAGCTAAACTCTTCCTATAAAACTTAAAGACTCACAATAAGAGTTGTATTCTTCTTAAATGAACCTAAGCCTTAGTATAAGAATTAATAATTTGACGTTTGATTGTCGCGCTGACCGCATTCGTCGTGACGGTGGCGACAAACGGTACAATTGCTCGCCATTCATTTAGGAGCATTCACATGGTGGGCCGACTCACCAGCGGCCAACTGAATCGACAAACTACAGCGGGGCGCTAATTATAAAGTCAACGAATTCGTAGGACGTAGACGACTTCAGATACCGAAATTATTGTACACTGACGTGAGCTGTCTAAGGTAATGCGAATGAAAGCACAGTTGACAGATAATGCGATGAAATTAGGCCAATCTCGTTTTGAAATAGGCCACAGAGGCCAGCGTCGACGAGGCATTAGCTCGTTGGCCCAATTCGGGGGCCAACGCGCCAATGCACGCAAATTTCCCGTCCACACTAAGAAAGTTGGCTGTCATACGTGTTTCACAGATTGCTCGACTTCTATGAAATCAATCGCGTACTCATAACACTCTTCTTATGAGTGTTTAAGTATACCGATCTCAAAACAGTTTTATAATAAGAAGTTATAGACTAAAGCTTTTATAAGGCTCTTATTATAAGAGTCATAAGAGTTAAGTCTCTTGTAAGAGCATTCATAGGAGAGTATAACTCTTGAAAAGTTAAACTCTCATAAAAAAGTCTCTTTGAGACCTCACGACGACAAAATATGATCTTGTAACAGGAGTATGACTCTTCAAGAGTAATAATCTCTTAATAAATGTGCTATAAGAGTTTACTTAAATCTTGTTATTAGAGCTATATTATGAGAGTGGTGGAGAGCCTTACTAGAGTCTTATGAGAGCTTTTTCCAGTTCACAGGAGCTAAACTCTCAAGAGTTTGTTAGTTGGGTAGTTTTCTCGATATTCGACATTACATTTGTACATCCGAAAAGGGGACATTTTTCGCTTTTTGGGAAGTATTTTCAATATTTGAAGAGCTTATTCTTCCGAAATGCTTTTACATGTGGAGAAGCTTTTTGAATATAAAATTTTATGAAATTTAATACAGTTTCACAGATTGCTCGACTTCTATGAAATCAATCGCGTACTCATAACACTCTTCTTATGAGTGTTTAAGTATACCGATCTCAAAACAGTTTTATAATAAGAAGTTATAGACTAAAGCTTTTATAAGGCTCTTATTATAAGAGTCATAAGAGTTAAGTCTCTTGTAAGAGCATTCATAGGAGAGTATAACTCTTGAAAAGTTAAACTCTCATAAAAAAGTCTCTTTGAGACCTCACGACGACAAAATATGATCTTGTAACAGGAGTATGACTCTTCAAGAGTAATAATCTCTTAATAAATGTGCTATAAGAGTTTACTTAAATCTTGTTATTAGAGCTATATTATGAGAGTGGTGGAGAGCCTTACTAGAGTCTTATGAGAGCTTTTTCCAGTTCACAGGAGCTAAACTCTCAAGAGTTTGTTAGTTGGGTAGTTTTCTCGATATTCGACATTACATTTGTACATCCGAAAAGGGGACATTTTTCGCTTTTTGGGAAGTATTTTCAATATTTGAAGAGCTTATTCTTCCGAAATGCTTTTACATGTGGAGAAGCTTTTTGAATATAAAATTTTATGAAATTTAATACACTTTCAAAAAGTTCTAAATATTGTAACTTCTTAGTAGTGTAGTGCTTGTTTTGGACCGTGATGTTTAGTTTATACCTCAGAAATTCACTGTCTAATTGAAAAAATCGTGCTTTCTGGGACCTTCTGATCCATTGTCCAGGAGAGTAAGCACATTCCAGAATCCAATCTTTGTCATTGTACGATAGCCAGTCGTAACCGTTAATTCAGTCCTTATCTGGGGCCTATTTGACTTTTCGTTAGCATATAGAAGAATTCGGATAGTGCAAGCAGCTGGGATAAACCTCCTGTTCTTTGTTTGTCAGTTTCAACGACAGACCGTCGAAAGACTCTGGTTTTAACCTTACGCTCCACACCACAGGGGGAATTTTTACATCAACCAAATCATCTCACCGCCATTACTGGCGGGTTGAGTTGGCTAGAAATGGTTAATGACCACTGCCGTTCCCACGAGGAGCTTTATGGAAGAAGTTCGAACTCGGCGAATGATCGGAAATCTCTGAAAGGAAAACAATTTTTGTTGAGAAACAATTCATGAAATTGAAATTGAAGCGAAGGATGGAGTAGATGAAGATGGAGTAGACAATAATAGCTTTTTTTTGTGCAGTGGAGATCAAGTGCAGAACAATAATCATACGCATTCCAATAACAACCGGCACAATCCGGAGGAATTTTATCAGTGTGACGCGTGCAATTCTTGTTCGGCTCTGAACTGCGCTGCAAACACAATACGGCTATTGTCCATTGATCACATGGGGCTGAAGTGCATTTCTAGTCTTTTATAAGGAGGGGGGCTTTATAAAGAAATCTGGATGAGAAGATATTGCTTGGCTACCTCACAAAACTCCCCGCGAATCAGAGCCAAAAGAAATAAACTAATTTAAGCAGGGTTCAATATGCATACCCTAGAGGCGAGGCGCAAATCTGCGAAGTACATTGGCGGAATTATATTCATATCATTCCTTTTTTGCCGCTGATGAGTTTTTTTTGGTGGGAATCTTTTCACAACAGGGTTATTTTTGTGCCATAATAGCTAACAGTGTTTTAGGTTTTGCAAACATATTTAAGATTATTTAAAATACAATTATTTTTTTTTTTTGTTTTTTTTTTTTCATCACGATTTTTGCTTGTTTCTCCTGACGCGTTTCGCTTTATTCAAGCATCATCAGAGGAATGATTAAGACTATGTTTTGAAATGAATTGTAATCTCGTTTCAGCTCATCGTATGAAATATCATAAATAAAATATACTATGTAAATAAAGTATACTATGTACTGCAAAAAAAAATTATTCATTTTGTACGAAATTCAGCTCAGGCATATTATTCGAACATATTGAACTTAAAAAAAAGGTTTATAATCACTGAAAAATTACTCGGGCAGCGTTGGGTTAAGTGGGAGCTTAGTACCCACACGCTGGGGATTCGTAGTAACTAAAACCGAAATTCCTCGACTGTGGCGAAAATTCTGTCTAAATGTAAAATAATAGAGAGAAAATTTTCCTATTATTCGCGAAACAAGAATATTCCAAAACACAATTTTCAAGCGTTTTTTCGCAGTGGGACTTTCACAATTCCAGGAGTTTGAAAGGGGTAGGTGTGCACCATGGGGAGATTTGGTGATTTAAAACTTTTTATACCATCCATTTGGAAACAAGGATCCACAATAATGAAACATTTAGAATCACACTGAATTTATGTAATTAACAATTCTACAGAATAATTATCGTTGCGTTAACTCGGCATTTAATTTAGTTGTATGCTTCCTCTGGTGCGCTAGTATGCTTGGCAAATCCACAAAATATTACTAATATTGCAATAGCCTAATGCAAACCATATTCAAGTGCCGTTGGTGTACTAAAATCAATTTCAAAAGAATGAAAGTCCCATCTCATCATCGAAACTGGAGTGCTAAAGACACCATAGAGTAAGACAGCTTCATTATCTATAATTAAAAGCAAAAATAATTGTTCAAGACACTTCCAAAAACACTGCACATCTGCAACACTCACCGACACGAATGTCTCCAAGGTAACCGGAACTACTTTGGCAACTACTATGACTCGCGTCTTCTGCGTCATCTGCATGAAAATGATTATAGTTCTCTTAAATTTCCGCGATTGATCCGGGAAATTACACGAGTAGATCGCCTTAACAGTTTCATCAGTTAAAACCATGAATTGATTTGAATAGTAGCAGCATGGAAAGATTTCCACTGCTACTGCAATGAAAGTTACAAATAATACCAAACACTCCGTCACATTTAGCGGATAAGTTAGGAAAAGAACAGCTTCCATAGTCAACACCACGGCCGTAATTGTAAATTGAATGAGCATGATTTGAGAAATACTTTCCTGCACAACACCAAATATCCTGAACGAAACCAAATACTTAATTATGAGACAGTCATTACCTCGGAAATAAAATTAATACGTACTTCATTAAGACTCGATGATCCTCGATGCAATTTATCAATTCGCTGTAGTTCTCCTCCTGTGTTTTCGATGAATCCCATCCGATGTCCCCCACACGATCCATAAAGGCTTCAAGATGCGCATTCAACATAATGAAACACAATGGACCACAAGTGTCGTTAGTCGTATTCTGTAGGCCCATAATCTGAGCAAAGCAGTATTGAAATAGCCAGGTAAGCCAGTAACGCCAGGCCGGTTCATGAAAATTATAAGGTATCCACAGGTTGAACAGCAACTGTTGACGGTTTGACAGAGCCGCGTTTGTTGCTGAGCTCATTACAACCACTCCATAGTAGATCCCAAGTGCAAGAGTGAAACGCTGACCCAATTTGATCGATTCACGAACCACAGTCGCCTGATGATTTGACGAAATCCTTGTATCCAAATGCTGGAAATAGGCTTCAAGCTGGATGAACTTTAATCTATATTTGAGAAGCAGAAGAAATTTTAGTGCTGTTCCAATGTAACAAATACAAACGGGCAAACTAAGAAGCAACTCCTTTAATCCGCTGACGTATAGAAGCGGAATTATAAATGTGCAAGTGATTAACACGTTGAAAATGAGAATCATCGAAATCAAATGCAATTTTTGGCGATAATTGTAGTTTTCGCTGCGGTAAAATCCCCAAAATGTCCACAAAATCCACGAAAAATGAAGGGCTTGCACAGTGTCCGGATTACTGGTAAGAAATTTTACTTTCATTTCTTACAGGAAAGTGATACGCGTTGTGATTTGAATCAGAGTATTCCTAAGACTGACGTGTTCAATTATGTTGTATGTCGTACGGCTGCCAATATTGGCTAATGGAAATTTCTGCTATCTTTGCGAAGAGTCCGTGGGAATTTGCAATAGTTTTACAACTGCTTATAAAATGAGCGCCAACGACCAGAAAAGCAAAGTCATTTGCAAACAATTCTAATAGACATCATCGAATAGTAATTAATTAGATACTCGTATACAAGAAAAAGTCTGTTTGCCTACCGGAGAGTGCTGCTAATAGGTAGAAAGTTTGTCGCTTTAAGTGGTGAAAAGTCGAGACAAGTCAAGTCATTTGCAAATGGTTCGTATTTTGCATGGTAGTAGCTACTGGTCGTAGTAGTTGCTGGCGACCGGTAGCGCAGTGTGTCGAGGCATCAGTCTCATGTTTGACTACGGGCGTTTCGAGTTCGAATACCGTTCACCAAGGTGTTGCTAAAGTGGTGGCAGACAACATGAAGGGTGGTAAAAATTTGACAAAAGTAAAGTCATTTTCAAATTCTCGATCTCGGTACCATTTTTTTAGGGACCCACTCACAAGTCTAAATGCAGAAATCAGGCAAAAATTTCGTTGCTATCACCGTGGTAGACAAGCATGAAATTTTGAAATTTGTATGAAAATGGTGGACTACAAAATAAAAATCCTACATAACTCGACCCTACTCGAATGTACAATCTTGATCCGAACAACAGTATTTTCGATACACTCCTTTAAAAGTCAGCATAAAAAGATAAAAGATAAATAACTGGCGCAACAGTCCAATTTGAACCACGTCTCGAGATGAGTTAGCATCATCTCATTTTCTAGATCGTGACGGTTTTTGTGCAGAGGTATGTGATCAACAACACGCTCAATCGAGTTATTTACCCCATAATGGGTACTCATTTAACAGCTGAGTGGGCTCATAGTCCGGCACGTAAGTCCCCGGAATCGAACCGGGGCCCAGTGCGTTGAAGGCGAACGTGCTAACCGTTGCGCCATCCGGACTAATCGTGGATAATGCCACCTTCCCCATGTGTACAATCTTGACTCGAACGTCATTCGGACAGTACAGAGGCAGTCAAAAATTCCGTTTCTAGCACTGCGGCTGGAGAGCGCAAAATATCGAAAATTGAAAATGTGCGTGTTGCGAAACTGAAGGAATAGGACAAAAAGTTAGCGAATAGCTTGAACTTAGTCGTGTGCAGAATTCTGATTCAAATGGCTTTCAATTAAGTACACTCCCTCGGGTATCATTCCGAAAGGCAGACAAAAATTCAGCTGCTAACACCGCGGCGGACAAGCTGAAAATTTCGAAATTTGCATGAAAAATATGGGATATGACATAAAAATCATACAAAACTCGACTCTATTCGAATGTATGTACAATCTTGATGGGAACGACATTTTTTTCAGGACAATTCGCTTAAAGCCTTGTTCGCATTTGTTAAGTAATTTAGTCGAGTGGCATATAGCAAGTAGCTGAGCAAGTAGAAACTCACCAGAAATCGTTCGCGCTTCAGTTTACTAAACTGTACAATACAGTAGCTAGTGTCAACGGCGCGGTAGCTATGAACTAATGAACTGGACTAAAATCAACATATTCGCACTTGTTTAGTAGACAGTGAAGCGTGGTGGAAGGCTCTACTCGCCAGAAAAAATCCAGTAGAATGGTTAAAGTATTTAGTAAGCTACTTTACTGACTAAACTACTTGACTAAAATGTTGTTGTTTGGACATTTACTTTACTAAATTACTCGCCACTTGATTAAACTACTTAGCCAAATGCGAACCAGCCTTAAAGGCTTGTTCGGACTAGGCTAGTAATTTAGTCGAGTAGCGAGTTATTTAGTAACTAAATATGTGTGAACAGCAAAAATTTAGTCGAATAGTTTAGTAAGTGATTTAGTCGAGTCAATCCATTTCATTCTATTTTTTCGGGCGAGTAGTAATCCATTAGTTGGTTGAAGTGCAAACTTCGAATTTATTAGCTGTCAAAAATGTCGCGCTGGAGCGAAGAAACGACAAGTTATGACGATGGTTTGCGTAAAATGACTGATATTAACCCTGATGTGAACCGGAGGTTAACAGAACTGGAGTCCAATGCCGATGCAGACGGACTTTTGGTGGTATCCGGTGCAATTCCGGTTGAACTTTGTGACAATCGGGCGCAATGCATCCTGGGCAAGTTGAATAAATTGTACGAGGCACCTAGCCTCTTTTGACTGAAATAGAGGAAAAGCGGGCAATAATTGCGAGAAAATTGCAGCGATAGCCAGGCGTCTGTTATCTGATCGTTTTTCTAGAAGTCATGCAATCGTGGAGCTAAAACCGCGAAACGACCTTGCTTCCGACATTTATCGAGCGGTCCGCATATGTGAATGAGAGGGAGACATTGAATCCTTATTCGTTTGCAATAAATCTTCTTTGTTTGCAAATGTTTGTGAGTGCCTCGGGCTACGCTCTACGCAGAATGTTCATCTTTCAAAACACCACTGACTTGTCTACTTGACATGTCTGTGCGAACGATTTTTTTGAGAGTTGCCAGTATTTTAGTAACTAAATTACTGGCTACTTGACTAAATACTCGCATAGTCCGAACAAGCCTTAAGTGCCAGTACAAAAAAAAACCAAACCGAAATTCCGTTGCTTACACCGGGGCAGACAAGCGTAAATTATCAAAATTTTGAAATGAGCATGCTAGGAAGCTCAAGAATACGCTCGTTTGTCGTATTATACATATTTCGAAAACTTGTTTGTCCCGTTGTTAGCAACGAAATTTTTGCCTGCTTTTTTTGCGTACAAACTTAAGCGGGTGTGCTGAATCGAATCAAGTTCGAAACAATAATCTTCCACGTGAGGAAGGTGGAGTTATTTGCGATTTTGTTTACGTATCCCAGGGTCATTTATGCAAGCTTTAAATAAAGTCAAAATTTCCAATTCTCAATATTTTGACCGCGTCGGCAGCGATGTTAGAAATGGAATTTCGGTTTGTCTTTTGTAGTTACACTCAGGGGAGTGTCCTGGAAAAACGACATTTGAATCAAGACTGTACTGTCGAGTATGTTCGAGTTTTGTACGATTTTTATGTCGTAATCTTAATTTTTCATATAAATTTCAACGTTTTATACTTGACTGCCACGGTGTCAGTAGTGTAATTCATGACTGGCTTTTTGCATTTAGACTTGTGTGTAACCAAATGGGACTGAAATCAATTATTTTAAAATGAATTTACTTCTGTCAAACTTTTAACACTTTTGAGACTATCTTCCACCACTTTAGCAACACCTCAGTTGTCTGCCTTCCAATTTTCCGTTATGAGTGGACCAGTAACTATTACATAGCAAAAGACGAACAATTTGCAAATGACTTAACTTGGCTCGATTTTTTTATCACTTAAGCGACAAACTTTCTACCTTTTAGCAGCACACTCCGGTGGGCAGACAAACTAGGTATTTCTTGTATATCCAATCAAGTACTATACGATGATATCTATTAGAACTGTTTGCAAATGACTTTGCTTTTTGTTCGTTGACCCTTACACTAATATTGCTTAGTCATTTGCTCATTGATTATGATAGGAAATTGGAATTAGTAGGAAGCAGTATTTGTTCAAATTAGAGGGGACAATGTGTTTGAATATATATTGTTCTAATAGTGCTCCGCTTTTAACTGGTTAAATAAAGTAGCGAATCATTCTCCTTTGACAACATTTGTAAATATGAATGTTTGATACCATTCACAAGGATTTAATAAGAACTAGAATGCATACAACAGGCAAGAAGTTAAAAAAATCTAAAATTTGTTACAGTTTGCTCAGTATCGTGCGACGAATCACGTGCTGAAAACTTAGAACATAGAGGCATGGAATGAGCTTGTCCTGTATGCCTCTGGCTCCAACATTTGGCGAATAAGTCGACAGCCAGCCTACTCGGTTGTTGTTTTGACATACATATGTTGACTCTTCTGCCGAATTGTGCATGAATAAAGGTCAATTCTTGCCAGATTATCGACAGTCAGTTGGCGTTTCGGTATTGATATATTTTAATATTGACAGCACTGTCTAATTGTGCATAAACAAACGTCAATTCTTGTCAATATTTAAATTTCATTATTACTAAACGGCCTACTGAGATAGCTGACTGTCGACCACATGTCGACTTAGTACCCAGATTTTGGAGGCACTGTTTCTATGGAGACATACAGGAAAAACTCATTCCATGCCTCTATGTTCTAGGCTGAAAACCGTGTGCGGAAATTCTGATCCACTCTACATTTGCGAATTTGAAATTGACAGTCAAATTTATTCCGAGTTGACTGTATGCTTTGAATATATAGCCATGGAATGAGCTTGTCCTGTATGTCTCCATAGAAACAGTGGCTCCAAAATCTGGGTACTAAGTCGACAGTCAGCTAACTCAGTAGACTTACGAAATTCAAATATTGACAATAATTGACGTTTGTTTATGCACAATTCGACATTGTGGTCAACGTTATGTCAATATCGAAACGCCAACTGAATAGGCTGATTGTCGATAATTTGACAAAAATTGACATTTGTTTATGCACAATTCTACAGAACAAAGAAGACGCAGCTTTCCCAAACTACAAATTTTATTTATATGTATATATATATTTCGGGAGCGACTTACCCCCTTCTTCAGTACAAAAGCTAGCTAAAAGTAGCTTTTGTACTGAAGAAGGGGGTAAGTCGCTCCCGAAATATATATATACATATAAATAAAATTTGTAGTTTGGGAAAGCTGCGTCTTCTTTGATTTAGTTGACAGCTACAAACGTCGGACGACACCTAACATATCTACAGAACAGTCAACATTTGTCAGTATTAAACGCAAACTGAGTAGGCTGACTGTCGACTTATTCACCAGATATTGGAGCCAGTGATAAACGGGATATGCTTATTCCATGTACTGAATGTTCTAAGACTGTATGTGAAGTAGTGAGCTACATTTGGACCAAATTTAGGAAAATTGTTTGGTGGTAAATATGATTGATTAGTACGAAAATTGGTAAAGATATCAAACGACCCCCAAAACTTGGACACAGACTCAAGCCTCCGAGAACATGCTTAACATTCTGGAACGGAGGATTCTTCAAAGAATATTCGGTTCCAGTCATGATCGAAGTAGATGCAAATCCGATACAACCTTAACGATTAGTAAGAAGTTTGGAAGACGGTCAAATTGCAACGACTGCAATGGGCAGGACACATGCAAAGCACGGTAGCCTATGCTAGTTTTAAAAGGCATCATCAGTGAAGTAAGGTTGACAGGACGAGCGAGAGCTTGATGGGAAGGCTCAGTTGATTCGGGCGCAGAACAACTTCTGGGCGTTACCATAGCGCCGTGCCGTAATGATGATGATGAAAATCATAAGTCAGACATCAGACAGTCGGACATGACTAGATCCACTCATTTCGTCATGCTGGTTAAGGATATTCTCGTATAAACTTTATATGGCGGAAGATGATTCATTTGTGCATTGCCAACTTATTTGCAAAGTTAGTACACACTTTTAGTGAAGGGTATAACAATGACCATGTAGGGCATGTTTGTATGTCTGTGTCAGTGTCCTTTCTGTTGATACATTTTGCATGGTCACTCTTCATGGGCCCCCAACCCACTATGACTAGAATACTATCGTCATTAAAATTTCTCTAATACGAGTACTTTTGAACTTTCTATAACCTGTAACTCGTGGATTTTCTGAACCATAACACTTTGTGTATAGATTCAACATTAAGCATTTAACACACTACTTGGTCTAATGGGTCGTCTGACAGTGGTCTAGTAGGTGGTTTCATGCGTCGCCTAACGGGCAAAAGCCCTTAAAGCGCATTATTGAAAATAGTTAATCAACTCATCATCAGTTTTTGGTGTGCCACGAGAAATGGACAAGGAAGGGAAGGTTGGACCCTTGCTTCCTGAACCAAGGGATCGACCTTTGGAAACAAATCACAAAATTGGGACTATACACGGTGTCCCGCATCGGGAGGTAAATTTTTCAACGGTAGCTAGCAACGTTTAATTGTGGAAAATTTACACCAAAATGAACACCGTGTCTTTGACTGTTACAATGTTATAGAATTTTTTGTAAATTCGTTTCAAAAAGATCGAGTTGCCGAATTAAATCATAATATTTTACTGTCCCCATCAGTTAAGCCGTCAGTGAGGTCAAATACTTTCTGAAACTGAATGAAATTTGATTTGAAACTACGTTTCCTTGGTTGCGAAATTAACCGCTACTTGAAAGATATCCGTACAACTGTTCAAACTTTAAAGAAATTTCAAAATCGCTTTTTCATCGAAAATTCAAATGACAATGGATGCGTTCCTAAAACGCCAGCGCTGAGAAGGCTAAATTCTAAAAAATGGTTTTTCGTTTTATATGTAAGTTTAAATACTACGGATGTTGCACTTATCTCAATTGGAAGATAATTCAATTACCTACAAGTTTATTTCCAAGAAGTTTTTCGTTTTGGGTAGTATGTTCAATGTTTGAAGAGCTTTCAAAAAGTTCAATATAGCTTCTCAGTAGTACATGCCTGTGTTTCACGAAGATAATTTTGTAAGAAAGTTTTCTTTTCAAAATAACTGGTAAGTACTCGTATATCTAAACATCAGACTTATCTTAAATTAAAACTTATTATATCGATTCTTATTATTTTTCTCGTGGTACTATTATTTATTCGGTTACTTTATTAAACACATAACAGAAATAAGGATTTTCCGTTTCGTGGGAACAAACCAGCAATTGACAGAAAAAATTTCAATTAAGATTAGCTCCGTTACTATTTGTTGTAGAAAAAAACTGGTGTTATGTAATTTGCAAGAAATTTTGTACTGTACAAAACTGGACCGACACATTTTGCTTTAAACTGGAGTGGAACAGAGATATTGTTAAAAACTGATAAAAGCACCAATTTTTTGTAGATGGCTTCACGGTCACAGCGGTCCAGTTATCCAAAATTCCTGCCCAAAAATCGACCAACCCTTTATTTATTTATTCATGGTTGTTGATCTCCTGAATCGAATGGAACAATTTTCGAAGTTCATGGCCTAACCAATTTCGAAAAATATTTGATTTTTGAAAATTAACGGTGAAAAATTGGGTTTTCTCATACAGATCACGTTTTCCCATGTTATGGTTTTATAGTATAAATCGAATGAAGTAGCTCTCTAGCTCTGGGCCTGGCCAATTTTGAAAGATGTTTGATTTCCGAAAATTAAGAAAGAATGAATTTTGGTCTAGTAGATTGTGTCTTTCATGCGCCCTGTTTCAGACCAGTGCGTGTTTCAAATAGATCAGTAAGTCTATTCTGGATCCTGACTTGTGAGACGGAGTTGGTCATCGTCATCTTAGTCAGTCGCACTAATTTGGGCGGTATACCAAATTGCAGCATGATGTTGTACAGTACTCCACGATCGATACTGTCGTATGCCTGCTTGAGTCGGACTTTTCTATACTCCTCTGTTAAAATTAGTTCAATCGGTTTAAAACCAAGGCTACTTTCTACACAAATTGGTCCTGGTATATTAATATTTCAAAATTGATTTCAGTCCGCTTTTCCCTACAATTTCGGATCAACGGGGACTTTGTGGCATATATTTAGGGAACTGTCCTCATGAATAATACCAAATTTCAAAACTATCATACACGATTTTTTATCATGTTTTCATAGCGATGTCTACTTTAAAAAACAAAATTTTCAAGGAAAACTGGGAAAAATTGACTTTTATCCTACACTTCCGGATCCAATGTCAACTTTGGGGACTTTGGAGCATATGTTCAGCGAATTCTTCACATTAGTTGTGCCAAATTTCAAAACTACACGATATTTCTTCACTATCTGCCGCGATTCTATCTTTATAACCACAATTCGCTTTTGAACTTCCGAAATCAGAACCTCCATCGTCGTTTTTTCGCACGATAATGCAGGCAAAATCAAACTCGTTTGATTTTGCCTGCATTAAACAATGCGTGCGATGCGAAGACGTTGTATCGCACGCATTCACCGCAATATCGTGCTTACGTTGGACATGCACATTTGCCAACATGGGTTTGATTTTGAAATTTTCCCGCATACAACGCACCGTATTGCCCGTATTTACGCTGGACGTGGTACAAGGCGGCCGTAGTCATAATTGCTTGTCGCTACGGAAAATTTTGAGAGCCAATAAGACTACTCTGATTTGCATAATGTAGTAATACACTTCTGGGTCTATCGATATGCTAATGACACCCGCCGGCTCAGGGACAACGCTTCTTTATATTTCCAATCCCGAAAAGAAAACACTCGTTCTTTAATTCGTATACACTTTATTCCTCGTCTACTCTCTAATGACAATTAAATTCGCCTCTGCTCTTCTTCTTCTTCCCATGTACCATCTCTTCGAGCAGATGTATGAGTGCATTCAATGTATTCTGCTTACCATGTACAACTTCTTCTAACAGCTGGCTCTCCAGTCGTATTACCGTCTACAACTCGGCCGTCCTGACTCTGAGATCCCCTGATCTCTTGTCAATGCCACATAAGAAAAATGTGGTTTACATTTGACGTTCAATGATCATCCTTACATATTTGGTTTTTTTTTTTTTGGATTGGTTATAATAATATTAAATATACCCATATGATTTATTAGCAATCGTATTGTATCTAGATTTTACATTCAAATTCGGCTACTTATTATTCCTTTCATATCTTCTAGTTTTTTTTTCATTTGAGCCAGTGTCTAATGTTTTGTGCACTCCAGACACCTTGATAAGGGTTACGGGATAATTGGAATCCTTCTACATCTTTCAATAAAAACCTGTCGTTTCTCAGTATCTTAGCTATCATATACGGTCCTTTGTTCTTTAGTATTAATTTTCTAGGCACCCCCGCCGTATTGTCAAAATTCTTTACCATTACGTAATCTCCTAATGCATATTCCGTCGGCGATTTTTTCCTTTGATTGTAGTATTTTTCGTTAACTTCTTGTGCCTGCCTCTGATTTTGTTCTCCCTTTTTTCTTATTTCGCTCAAACGACGCTCACTAACTGTGTCTAACTGTGTCAACTCTTCTAACTTGTTCTGTAATTCATCGTTAACCTTACCGTTCTGAGTTATACCGAACAACATCTTGCTAGGACATTGCTTTATACTACGATGTACTGTATTATTTAACGAATATTCTACCGTCTCAACCACCACATCCCAGTGTAATCCACTTTCTGGCTCCGTTAGCTTTGCAATCATTGGTCCTAAACTCCTATTTATCCTTTCAACCTGCCCATTTGCTTGTGGTGAACCTGTCGCTATCTTAATATGTTTAACGTCTGATCTCGCTAGAAAATCATCAAATTCTGTCGAAGTGAAACAACTACCACGATCCGATATTATATACTTCGGCCTGCTATACGCCCTAAAATAATCATTCAAGGCACTAATCACTTCCTTTGTGTTCGTTGTCCTAGTCGTGTATAATCTCACAAATTTTGTAAATCCATCTACTACCCCCAGTATGTATTTTTTTGCTCTACTTCTGTCCACCGGTCCATAATGGTCAATATGAATCGTGTCAAATGGCTTGTTGCCCTTGGGTATACAGTGCAAAAACCCTTCCCCTTTTCCAGTTTTTGGTGAAAAGGCTATGCATTTTAAACAATTACTTATATGATTTGCAATTTTTTCCTTCATTGTCGGAAACCAATAAGTCTTCGTAATAGCATCCAGCATCTTGTCTCTACCTATATATCCCAACGCATCATGATACTTATATAACACATGGTGTACCATTTCCTCTGGCACGTAAAATAACACCCTATTGTCATTTGCCTTTCTGTAGACTACTCCGTTTCTCATCTCAAATAACTTGTGCTCTGTCTCTTCTAACAATTTCTTGATCACCCGCAGCTTTTCATCTTTGCCCTGACAAATAATTAGGTTTTCTTCAAAGCTATTCGTTTCCGTCACCAATATATTTGTGCACCTGCTCAACGCATCTACGTGCAGCATCTGCTTTCCCTTCCTGTGCACTAACTCGTAATCGTAATCTTGCAATTCCAGGGCCCATCTCGCAATCCTTGGGTTGAGTTAAACTTTGTTTAATGTTAGCGTTAGTGAGTTGCAATCCGTCACAATTTTGAATCGTTTCCCTTGCAGATACACTCGGAACCTACGTAGTGCATAGATAATAGCCAGTGTCTCCAATTCGAAACTGTGGTATTTCGATTCTGTCTCCGATGTGCGTTTGGAAAAATAAAATACTGGGTGCAGCTTCTTATCGTCCTTCCTCTGTAGGAGCACCGCTCCGAATCCCAGTGCACTTAGGTCGCAGTGTAGCTCTATGTCGTCTTTGCCAACACCGGCGCCTGTAATAGTTTCTCTTTTAAATCTAAGAAGCAGTTCAGCTCTCGGTCCCCAAATTGAAATTCTTTATCCCTTCTCAACAAATCGTACAATGGCTTAGCTATTATCGAAAAATCTTTTATAAGCCTACGAAAGTATGAACATAACCCAATGAAACTCTGTACCTTGTGAACCTTATCTGGTATCGGAAAATTCTTCACCGCCTCCAATCCTTTGTCGTCGGCTCTGACGCCTTCGCCTGTGACCAAAAACCCCAGATATTTTATCCTAGTCTGCAGAAACTCACATTTATCCATCCTAAGTTCTAGTTTGTTTTGTACCAGACGTTCAAATACTTTCTTGAGTATCTCAAGGTGTTCCTCCATATCCTTGCTCGCTACCATAATATCGTCCATGTATACTATTACCTTGTTATCTCTGATCATATCCGCAAAAATAGTGTTCACAAACCTTTGAAATACATTTGACGCATTCTTCAAACCCATTGGCATTCTTAAAAACTCGTATTGCCCTAACGGAGTGACAAATGACGTGTATTTTATGGATTCCTTATCGACGAATACATGAAAATGGCCATTCTTGAGGTCTAATTTTGTGAATATCGTTTTCCCTTCTAACCTATCTAGCAAGTCGTCAATCAACGGTAGTGGGTAGTTATCTTTCACCATAACTTTGTTTAACCTCCTGAAGTCTATACACAGTCTCAGATCCCCAGTCTTTTTTTTGACCAATACCACCGGCGACGTAAACTCTGAATCACTAGGTTGGATAATTCCCCCTTCCAGATATTCATCTAACAATTTCTGTAGTTTTTCTTTTTCTACGTATGACAATCGCCTTGGCGAACAATTAAAGGGCTTCGCATTTTCTAAGTTTATTCTCATTTCACACTTGACTAACGGTTTGTCTGGTCTTTCTGCGTCTACATAACTATCTGCTAACATTTGTATAAACTTGACTCGTGTCTTATAGTCAACTGCTTCTCCAATATTATAGGTATACTCTAATCCCTCGGTTTCATTATCCACATAGTTCACCTTCAGCATATCTTCTTGAAAGTTATCTTTTAGATGCTCATCTTCGATTTTTAACCATTCCTCTCCGACCTCTTTTTCACTAACTGTCTCATCGCTAACTAACTTCCAATTCATCTCCCTAAAATCTTTTCTAATTGTTTCCGTTCTAACTATTTGCTCTCTCTCGTTTGATACCCGGTTGCATTTATCCATCTTTGTCTTTTCCCTAACTTCTTCCATCTCTAAATATTGGCCTTCACTTTCTTCAACCGTAACCATTCTCAAGGTGTCTAAATCTATATTTAGATTGCATGCACTCATAAAATCTCTTCCCAAAATTGCATCGTAACTCATAGACTCATTCGCGACAATCGTCAAATGAAAATAAATTTTTATTTCTTCTTTCTTAATAAAACATAAAGTTTTTCCATATATTTTAAGTTGACTCTTATTCAGTCCAAAGTATGAATTTATTACTGGCTGTAGCTGCATCCCTTCCGGTACCAACGATTTCTTTATAAACGAAATGGGACTACCTGAGTCTATGAGGCACGCTGAAATCACAGGATGGTTATTACTGTCCTTAAAGTAAATTCTTAAATACCTTACAAAATCATTCTTATCTGCCGCTGATTTTCTCTCCGAACATTGGGCTACCAAATGACCGCTCTTTCCGCACGCATAGCACGTCCCTGGTTCCCTTTTAGGTTTTCTGCAATCTCTAGCCCAGTGTCCTTTGGAGTTACAGTTGTGACACCTCGAATCTCTGCTTATTTCTGGCTTCATCGTTGTTTTCGGCTTGTATTCATGTTGGCTCTTCTTCGGCAAGCGTATATTCGCGAATGCGCGCAATAATTGCCCCGGCTCGTCGAAACATTGTATTCGTGCCTGCATCTGTAAACTCTTGGATGGGACACCTTCAATGATTTGTTCCAGCAGTTCATCCGATTCAATATTCACTCCACGAGCCAACATGGTCTTGGCTTCGAAATATTCTGCAAACCTTTCTTCCTCTTTCCAAATGCGCTCCGTAAACTTCCGCCTTAATTCTGTTTTCGATTCTTTTCTTCCGAAAGCCAGCGCCAACCCCTCCAACAATCGGTCGATCGGCTCGACGATGCGCATCGGATCTGCATGTAGCCATTGCAGTGCTCCGCCTTTAAGCTTACTAATCCCCAAAAAATGCCGATGCTTGTCGCTCAGGCCATACAGTTCAGCAACGTTCGTCAGTTGTGCTACCCAACTTCGTGCACACGTTTCGCCGCTGAACTCCACCAGTACTTCCTTTGCAAGAGCTAACGTCGTTGACGATGATTCCACCCTACCGCTCGTGTCCCGTCGATACTGCGTTCCTTTTGCACCGACTTGTTGCTCGTCAACACTGTCATCACCGTCGCTGCCTTCGTCGTCTCGATCGTTGTTGTTGTACCAGTTCTGTTGGGCAACTGTAGCCCCCAACCCTCTCAACTGGTCTTCTAATTTGGCTACTCCGTCCTTGTCTTGTTCTGATTTTGGCTCGTGTTGCGCTTTCGCTTCTTGGCCTGTTCGGTCGCGTAAACCCTGCAGTAACCGTCTGGTCTCGCTTATCTCCTCACGCAGCATGTTCAGCAACGCTGCTCCCTCTGCTATCTCTGCTTGTTGCCTGCTCAATATATCCTCGGGCTCCTCATCAGGCGTTGGCTGTTGTTCTGAACCACCACCACCACTTGCAACGTCCTCGCCTGTTGCCTCGTTGCTTTGCTCTACGTTGGGTGGGTCACCTCGCCTTTCTTTCGGTACTTCCAGCAACCTCGTTATCAATTCCGCTTTGCTGCCTTTCGATGGCAGGCCAAGCCTCACCAGCCATCTTTTTAGCTCCGCCACCGTCATCTCGGCGTAATTTGTCTCGTTTTCCATTTTGTGGATTCCGGACCACTTCTGAATTTGTAGTAATACACTTCTGGGTCTATCGATATGCTAATGACACCCGCCGGCTCAAGGACAACGCTTCTTTATATTTCCAATCCCGAAAAGAAAACACTCGTTCTTTAATTCGTATACACTTTATTCCTCGTCTACTCTCTAATGACAATTAAATTCGCCTCTGCTCCTCTTCTTCTTCCCATGTACCATCTCTTCGAGCAGATGTATGAGTGCATTCAATGTATTCTGCTTACCATGTACAACTTCTTCTAACAGCTGGCTCTCCAGTCGTATTACCGTCTACAATAACATGACATTTAGATGGTTAACCTGGATGGCTGCCCTCGATCGTTCGAGTTAACTTACCCTAACCCGTTGTTCAAAAAATTCACCTACTGTAAAATACAACTGTACATACTTTTGTAACTTACCTTCCGATCCCATATTTACGTTAACGTTCGCCCATAGTTTGCTTTGTATGTTTCGGTTCATCGGAAACAGTCGCGCGAAGACGACTGCAATGGTCGATCCCTGTCGCTCGTAGCCGCTCGCGGGAGCGCGTTGACGGTACAGTGGAGGATCGTGCTCAACCAGTGGTGCGCAAATAAGCGGTTGTTAGCGACAGCGATCATCCATTGCAGGCGTCTTCGCTACTTTCTACAGTCGAAAAAAATGGAAAATTTCCGTTTCGCGAATAATAAAAAAAGTTTCTCTATTGCATTTAAAGAGAATTTTCAAAATTGCATGCGGCTTCTGAGTGAATATTCACTTTAGTTTTTCCATTTCCGCTAGATTTGTAGTAACTGAAGCGGAAATTTATTGAGTGTGGTGAAAATTCTCGCCAAATGTAATAGAGAGAATATTTTCCAATTATTCGCAAAACAGGAATATTCCAAAATACGAGTTCAGATCATTTTTTCGGAGTGGGACTTTTGTTCCAGAAGTTTGAAAGGGGTAGGTGTGCACCATGGGGAGATTTGGGGTTTTTAAGCTCTTTATACCATCCATTTGGAAACAAAGACTAATAGTAATGAAACATTTAGGATTACACTGAATTTATGTAAATAACAATTGTACAGAATAATTATCGTTGCTTATTACTCGGCGTTTAACATAGTTGTATGATCACTCTGGTGCGCTGGTGTCATTGGCAAAACCATAAAATATTACTAATTTTGCAATAGTCTTCAAGTGCATTGGTGTACCAAATTAATTTTCAAAAGGATGAGATCATCGAAACTGGAGTGCTAAAGACACCATAGAGTAAGACAGCTTCATTATCTACATTAAAGGAAAAATAATTGTTGAACACTTTTTCAAAAACACTGCACATCTGCAACACTCACCGACACGAATGTCTCCAAGGTAACCGGAATTAATTTGGCAACTACTATGACTCGCGTTTTCTGCGTCATCTGCATAAAAATGATCATAGTTCTCTTGAATTTCTGCGATTGATCCGGAAAATTACACGAGTAGATCGCCGTAACAGTTTGATCAGTTAAAACCATGAATTGATTTGAATAGTAGCAGCATGGAAAGATCTCCACACCCATTGCAATGAAAAGTCCAAATAATACCAAACACTCCATCAAATTTAGCGGATAAGTTAGGAAAAGAACAGCTTCCATTGTCAGCACCACGGCCGTAATTATAAATTGAATGAGCATGATTTGAGAAATACTTTCCTGTAAAATACCAAATATCCTAAACGAAACCAAATACTTAATTATGAGACAGTCATTACCTCGGAATTAAAATTAATACGTACTTCATTAAAACTCGATGATCCTCAATGCAATTTATCAATTCGTTGTAGTTCTGCTCCTGTGTTTTCGACGAATCCCATCCGATGTCCCCGACGCGATCCAGAAAGGCTTCGAGATGCGCATTCGACATAACGAAATACAATGGACCGCTTGCGTCGTTAAATGTATTCTGTAGGACTTCAATCTGAGCAAAGATATATTGAAATAGCCAGGTAAGCCAATAACGCCAGGCCGGGTCATGGAAATTGTAAGGTATCCACACGTTGAAAAGCAAATGTTGACGGTTTGTCAGAGCGGCGTTTATGGCTGAGCTCATTGCTACCATCACATAGTAGATCCCAAGTGCTACAGTGAAACGCTGACCTGCTTTGATCGATTCACGAACCACAGTCGCCTGATGATTTGACGAAATCCTTGTATCCAAACGCTGGAAATAGGCTTCAAGCTGGATGAACTTCAATCTATATTTGAGAATCAGAAGAAATTTTAGGGTTGCTCCGATGATATTTATGCAAATGGGCAAACAAAGTAGCAACTCCTTTAATCCGCTGACGTATAAAAGCTGAATCATAAAAGTGTAAATTACAAAGACGTTAAAAACGAAAATCATCGAAATTAAATGCAATTTTTGGCGATAATTGTAGCTTTCGCTGCGATAAAATCCATAGAATGTCCACAAAATCCACAAAAAACGTAAAGTTTGCACAGTGTCAGGATGGTTGGATAGAAATTTAACTTTAATTTCGCACAGCAAAGTGATACACGTCGTGATTTGAATCAGGGTCTTCTAAGACTGACGTGTTCAATTATATTGTAGTTCCTACGGCTGCAGCTATTGACCAATGGAAATTTCTGCTATCTTTGCGAAGAGTCCGTGGGAATGTGCAATAGTTTTGCAACTGCTTATAGAGCCAACGACCAAAAAAGCAAAGCTATTTTCAAACAATTCTAATAAATATCATCGAATAGTACTTGATTAGATTACCAAGAAAAAGTTTGTCTGCCTACCGGAGCGTTTTGCTTATAGAAATATAACTTGTCGCCTGTGGTAAAAATCAAGGCAAGTCAAGTCATTTGTAAATGGTTCGTTTTTGCATGGTAGTAGTTACTTGTCGGTGTTAGAAAAGGAGTTTTGATTTGGCTTTTATACTGGCACTTAGGGGAGTGTCCTGAAAAAAAAATGATATTCGGATTAATATCGTACATTCGAGTGTGGTCGAGTTTTGTACGATTTTTATGACGTAATCCACCTTTTTCATACAAGTTTCAAAATTTTAAACTTATCTGCCACGATGTTGGTAATGCCATTTTTGTCCGCCTTTTTGCATTTAGACTTTTGGGTGGGTCCCTAACCAAATGGTACTGAAATCAAGTACATATTTGCAAATGTCTTTACCTCTGTCAATTTTTTAAAACCTTTGATATTGTCTGCCACCACTTTTGCAGCACCCTAATTGTCTGCCTTCCAATTTTTCCTTATGAGTGGACCGGTAACTTGTAGCATGCAAAAGACGAACCATTTGCAAATGACTTGATTTGCCTCGATTTTTAACCACTTAAGCGACAAATTTTCTACCTGTTAGCAACACGCTCCGGTAGGCAGACAAACTATATAGGTAGTATTTCTTGTATATCTAATGAAGTACTATTCGACGGTATCTATTAAAACTGTCAGCAAATGACTTTGCTTTTTCGTTCGTTGTCTCTTAGACTATTATTGCTTAGTAATGTGCTCATTCATTATCAAAGGATATCGGAATTAGTAGGAAGCAGCATTTGTTCAAATTAGAGGGGACAATGTGTTTGAATTTATATTGTTCTAATAGTGCGTGGCTTTGAATTGATTGTGCAAACTAGCGAATCATTCTCCTTTGACAACATTTGTAAATATGAGAGTTTGATACACTTCACAGGGATTTAATTAGAACTAAAATGCCTATAGCAGGCAAGTAGTTCAAAAAATTTAAACTTTGCTACAGTTTACTTAGGATCGTACGACTCATCACGTGCTGAAAACCGTGTGCGCGAATTATGATGAATTCTACATTTGAAATACAGTAGAGTCCGCATATAACGAACCTCAAGGGACCGGCTGATTTGGTTCGTTATATCCGGAGTTCGCTATAAACGGAACATATAAGGAAAATACATATAGCATTCGTATTTGATATTTAAATGTTGTATTTCATCAAAAGATACAAAAGTAGAAGAACTATTACGAAATTATTTTTATTTTAAACATAGTCATATCAATATTCATACGCATGTACATAATGGATGTATTTTAAGAAAAAAAGTTCAAAATTGTCGATTGCTTATTTCTGGAAGTTAAATATGATTCATTTATGTGTGACTTAACTCGCGCAAAGGTTAGGTTAGGTAAAGGGGATGCCGGGTGCTCACCCAGCACACTTAGTCCATCATTTGGACCGTTGTGTTACCACCAAAACTCGCGCAAAACTATTAAGTATGTCGATTGGTGCATTTCGAAGTTGCAAAAAATCGCGAATCTGACCCATCTTGTGAATTACATCGATAATCGGCGGAGCTGAATGTATCGTGTTGTGATATTCTACGGGATCTTCATCGTCGTCGTCACTTTCTGCCGATGAAACACTTGACAAAATTTGCTCATCGGTTAGATGTTCGGTGCTAATAAGATCCTCGTCAACTCGGATGTACTCACTGAACTCTACGTCTATGCCAGGCATGATCGTTTCGCTACTTTGTCTCAGCAACTCAGCAAGTGGAATGTTGTCTTCTGCATCAAATCCGTCAGAATTGTATTCCTCCAAAAATCCGGCATGAGCGTAACAGTTCGCGATTGTTCGTGTCGAAACTTTTTCCCATGCCATGTGAAGAAAATTGATTGCATCTAAAAGGGTAACAGCAAACTTGTCTTTGCCGTCGCCAATAGCATGAATCCACTTCGCTAGAAAAATGCGCCTGTAATTGCTTTTCAAGCTATGAATCACCCCCTGATCCATTGGTTGTAACTTCGCACTAGTGTTAGGTGGCATGAAAACCAATTTAATGCACCTTAAATCTTTCAGATCGGGGTGATCAGGACAATTATCCAGTAATAATAGAATTTTCCGATTTATTCTGGATAACTCTTTATCCCACTGCCGCAAATGATTCGCAAAAATATCAGCCGTCATCCAGGCTCTAGAATTGGCTTCATAGTCGACGGGTAGATTCCTATTTTCGAAGCATCTGGGATTTTTAGATTTGCCAATGACAAGCAATTTTCTTTTTTCAGTTCCCAATAGATTTGCTGCAACAAGGACCGTTATTCGCTCTTTTGAAAGCTTTCCACCAGAGCAGGATTCTCCTTTAAATTTTAGTGTCTTGTTTGGCGTGAGCTTATAAAATAAGCCGGTTTCATCTGCGTAGAAAATGTCACAGCTTCTATAATTTTCTTTAAGCGCGGGTCATTTGTTTTGTAGCCAGTCATCAACCACATCCTTATCTACCGCTGCAGATTCTCCGATTAATTTTCCGGAAACGATACCATGGCGCTTTTTAAATCGTTCAATCCAGCTCTTGCTACAGGAAAATTCGTCATTATCTTCAAGTTTTTCTCCGAACTCGTTCGCTTTCGATTGTAAGGCAGCGCCTGTTATAGGGACATTCGAATTTCGCCGTTGCGAAAACCATTTTATAAGTCCTTGATCCAGCTGATCATGTTTGGACTTCTTTAATTTCTTCGTATCCGAATTTCTGTTCTCGAAACTACGTATGATGCTTTCACGATTTTTCCATATTGTAGCTATTGTTGACTTACTCAATTGCATTTTCTTGCATAAATAACTTTGTTTAAAACCACTTTCAATTTGCTTCACAATATCGAACTTCTCTTTTGCAAAGGCATAGCGCGTTTGTTTTACACCACCAGCAGATGACATCTTGCCAATAACAATCACAGTAAATGACTGAAGAAGAACATATACAAAACGCACCCCGGGGAACACCCCAATTACACGTATAAAAGTTCGTTATAAGCGGAACGTTGCACCTTTTTTTGTAGGATTTGGTTCGCTATATCCGGGTAGTTCGTTAAAAGCGGGTTCGTTATATCCGGTAGGAAATGTACTGAATTTATATATTTTTCGTTCGATCATTTGAAATTGGATCGTTATAACCAGAAGTTCGTTATAACCGGGTTCGTTATAAGCGAACTCTACTGTATATCCGTATTATTTCGAGTCGATTGTATATCAAATAGTGGGCTACATTTGGACCAAATATATGAAAATGGATTGGCAGGGAATATGATAGATTAACACGAATGTTGGTAAAGATATCATGCGAGCTGTCCACATAGAGGCGAAATTAAGGTTAAATATTTTTTTTCGACTGGTATAGGCAAGTGAGGTGTCGTGAGAAAGGTAATGTTGAGTACATTCAGCAGTGGGTGAGGAAAAAATATTAGTTCGTAATTTGCCCCCCCCCCCCCTCCCCTTGTATTTTGAGACCGTTATACTTAGAATTATGAAAACTTAGAGGAAGATGGGTTCCGAATAGCATATAAAATGGAAAATAGTTTAAATTGTATATCTTCTCAGAATAGGTCAATAATAGCTTATTTCTATAGTTACTGTTAGCACACCCCTGCATGCCTGAAACACGTTCGAGGTCAAAAGTACTGATGGCCAACGATAACCAACACCTTAGGCAACAGTATGTTCTAAGTTTCGTTACAATCACGTGATATGAACTAGCATGTAAAATGTAAGTGCGTAAGATATTTTAAATGTGTTTTTTATCCATCTGAGTGGTATCATGCTCTTCTTGATACCGGCGATATTTATATACCAAAATAAGCGCTGGCTACAAAACCCTCCGATTACGGGCGTAGCCCTCTATATTCCGGTTTCATTTTTAGTAATCAAATTTAACTTTACTGGCCCAATACGAAATTCACATAATATCTCCCATCCAAGCCCGCAAAGTTTGGTATCAATATCCGTATTTTCTGGGCTTGTGATCCGGCCAAGCGTACCCGGTACAGCGTCAGACTTACACCGCAAAACCAATACATAGATGGCCCTCGACAAGCGAACGTTGGCGAACGAACTGCATTGAACCTAGTAAACGTATAAAAAGGCTCTGCAAGAAATCTGGTCACCGAAAACTTCTTCGCCAGTTTGAAGTTAGCGAAAGTATTAAACTCGTGAAACATGAACATTCAACGCCGACGCAACATTGTGCTCATATGTGCCGAAGAGAAACAGTGAAATCATGCTTTTATGTACAATGCACATGACGGGTGAAGTGGAAGCGACGCAAATAGCCAAGCCAGGGATTATAAAATATTAGAATAAAACAAAACGAGGAGTTGACGTAATGGACAATATTTTCGGAGAATATACCGGGAAACAATGAATTTTACATTGGCCCCTAGCATTCTTTTATAATATGGTTGACGTCGCTGCGCCGGCATCGTATATCATATATAAAGAGCACAACCCACAATTCAAGACGAAGGAACAACGAGGAAATTGTTTGAAAGATATTTCCGATGAGCTATGCTATGAAGTCGAAAAACGGAGCTCCTGTCGACAGCTGGTAAAAAAAAAACATTTTCTACGAAGTGCCGTGGAAATGGGGCTTCGACAACAAATTGTAATTGTACCAGAAGCAGCGGTTGCCCTCCGTGGAAGTCGCGAGGTCCATCCCGTCGTTGGGAATTGTTATTTTTGTAGAGACTTAAGCGTTGCGTTGTTTGAGTATGACCTGTTTGCGATGAACACTCCAAAGCCCACACAACATGGATTAATTGCGAAAAAGACTCAAAAAAAAAATATTATTCTCTTTTAAAATATAATCTTCTAGTTCTCAGACATTGCGCTCCCTCGCTAGCGAAACCTCTTCGAAAACTATTCTATCTATCCTACTCGACAGGAGTATGTCCATCAACATGGAAGCTGGCACATGTCCAACCAATCCCCAAAAAAGGTGAAGCATGTGATCCCTCTAACTATCGACCAATAGCATTGACTTCGGTCCTGTCAAAAGTCTTCGAAACCCTTGTCAACAACCAACTTTTGAGCTATCTTGATTCACACTATCTCATCAGCGATCGACAATACGGTTTCCGTTCTTCGCGCTCCACCGGAGATTTAATGACATATCTCACCGAAAGATCGAATCGATGTATTCATCAATTTGGTGAAGCTAAAATCATTGCCCTCGACATTTCGAAAGCTTTTGACAGAGTTTGGCATCCGGCTCTTTTAGCTAAACTCAAGGCTTTTGGTCTGGACCCAAAATTAGTTATAAGGATTCAAAGTTTCCGCCACGGCCGTTCGCTTCAAGTCGTCCTTGATGGAGTAAAATCGAATTGCCATACCACCAACGCAAGGGTCCCTCAAGGTACCGTCCTATCACCAACGCTTTTTCTTCTGTTCATCAACGATCTTTTAAGTGTGACATCAAACCCAATTCACAGTTTTGCAGGTGACAGCACTCTTGATTCTATTTATACTTTTAACTCTGCAGCTGACTCCTGCCAAAATGCTACATCTCTCAATCGAGACCACATGTCTGACTCACTAAATAGAGATATCTCAAAAATTATTGAATGGGGGAAAGCGAATCGAGTAGAGTTTAATGCCAACAAAACTCAATGTTGTCTTATCTCCAATAAACGACGTGCCCGATCTACCGCCCAACCCATTCTTGTCGATGATGTCGGCATTACTGATTCACCCACATTGAACGTACTAGGTATAAACATCTCTAGTAAACTAAATTGGTCTGACCACATCTTTAACATTGCAAAAAATGCAATGAAGTGTCTGGGTTTCATGAATCGCTGTAAAAGATACTTTACTCCATCTGATTTGGCGCAAATTTATAAGGCCCACTTAAGACCGCGACTTGAATATACCTATAATTCCCACATATGGGCAGGCGCAGGTCGAACTGCCCTATCCGTATTAGACAAAGTTCAACGGAAAGTTTTCGAGCTTATTGGCGATGAATCCATAACTTCTCATATAGAGTCGCTTGAACACCGGCGAAATGTCGGTTGCTTATCACTTTTTTATCGCTACTACAACCGCCGTTGTTTTGCCGAAATATCCAGTCTTATTCCTGAGCTTGCTCTTCCTTCGCGTAACACCCGGCTAGCCTGCCGTGTCCATCCTCATTTTCTTGAAGTCAGTAGTAGTCGTACCGTTGAATTCTATGATTCATTTGTATCCAGAACAACACGAATGTGGAACAACCTACCATCTTTTGTTTTCCCCTGCAGTTATGATTGCAAAAATTTAAACAAAACGTACATCGGTACCTCATTCAAACTCAACCCATCCCAGCCCCACTACCCTAATTTCCTTCCCGCCAAGGCTGTGCTCTCGCAACAAATTGTATCCCCTAAGCCTTAGCATAAACATAAAAAAAAAAAATCTTAACCTTGTTTTGCAATAAATAAAAATTAACATTCACCAAAACCTATTTTTTAACTTTTTCTTTATTTTTTCACACAAAATATATGAAGGTAGTCCTGTACCTTAGCCGCCATTTAAGGGTGTGGAATCAACTCGAACTTGGGAATGGATGAAAACTTTTAGCTGAAATTTCACACATATAATCTATACCAAAAATTTAGAGATGTCGCGAAGTTCAAGAATTTTATGACTTCCAGAAAAAAAGTGGTAGCAATTTAAAAATGCAAAAGCTACACATGTACCTAAACCGCCGGACGACAGTTAAAAAATAATGTTTGAAAACACTAAAAAACTACTCGGGCAGCATTGGATTAGTGGGAAGAACCGAACCTAGAACCCACACACGGGGGATTTGTAGTACCTGAGGCCGAAATTTCCCGACTGGGGCGGAAATTCTCACTAAATGTAATAGCAAGAATATGTTCCTATTATTCGCGAAACTGGAATATTCCAAAACACGACTTCCGAGCGTTTTTTCGGAATGGAACTTTTAGAATTCCAGAAGTTTCAATGGGGTAGGTGGACGCCATTTCGAGATTGGCAGTTTTAAATCTCTTTACACCATCCATTTGGAAGCAAAGATTTGTAATAATCAAACATTTAGGATCACACTGAATTTATGTAATTAACAATTCTACAGAATAATTATCGTTGCGTTAACTCGGCGTTAAACATGGTTGTATATGCTTTCTCTGGTGCACTAGTGTCCTTGGAAAAACCATAAAATATTACTAATATTGCAATAGCCTAATGCAAACCTTATCCAGGTGCCGGTGGTATACTAAAATCAATTTCAAAGGGATGAGATCATCATTCCATCAACGAAACTGGAGTGCTAAAGACACCATAGAGTAAATAAGCTTCATTATCTATAATAAAAATGAAAAATAATTGTTCAAGACACTTAAAAAAACAGTGCAAATCTGCAACACTCACCGACACGAATGTCTCCAAGGTAACCGGAATTATTTTGGCAGCTACCATGACTCGCGTCTTCTGCGTCATCTGCATAAAAATGATCATAGTTCTCTTGAATTTCAGCGACTGATCCGGAAAATTACACGAGTAGATCGCCGTAACAACTTGATCAGTTAAAACCATGAATTGGTTTGAATAGTAGCAGCATGGAAGGATTTCCACAGTTATGGCAATGAAAACTCCAAATATTACCAAACACTCCATCAAATCAAGCGGATAAGTTAGGAAAAGAACCGCTTGCATAGTCAGCGTCACGGCCGTAATTATAAATTGAATTAGCATGATTTGAGAAATACTTTCCTGCATAATACCAAATATCCTGAACGAAATCAAGGTCTTAATTATGAGACAATCGTTACCTCGGAATAAACATTAATACGTACTTCATTAAAACTCGATGATCCTCAATGCAATTTATCAATTCGCTGTAGTTCTCCTCCTGTGTTTTCGACGAATCCCATCCGATGTTCCCGACACGATCCAGAAAGAGTTCAAGATGTGCATTCGACATAACGAAATACAATGGACCACAGGTGTCGTCAATTGCATCCTGTAGGACTTCAATCTGCATAAAGACATAGTGAAATAGCCAGGTAATCCAGTAACGCCAGGCCGGTTCATGGAAATTGTAAGGTATCCACACGTTGAAAAGCAACTCTTGACGGTTTGATAGAGCCGCGTTTATAGCTGAGCTCATCACTACCACTAAATAGTAAATTCCAAGTGCCAGAGTCAAACGCTGACCCAATTTTATCGACTCACGAATCACAGTTGCCTGATGAATTGAGGAAATCCTTGGATCCAAATGCTGGAAATAGGCTTCAAGCTGGATGAACTTCAATCTATATTTAACAATCACAAGAAATTTTAAGGCTGATCCCACGGTAGAAATAAAAATGGGCAAATTGAAAAGCAACTCCTTTAATTCGCTGACGTATGAAAGCTGAATTATAAAAGTGCAAATGACAAAGACGTTGAAAATGAGAATCATCGAAATTAAATGCAATTTTTGGCGGGAATTGTAGTTTTCGCTGCGATAAAATCCCCAGAATATCAACAAAATCCGCAGAAAGTGTAGGCTTTGCACAGTATCCGGACTGTTGGTAAGAAAGTTTACTTTCATTTCTTACAGGAGAGTGATACACGTCGTGATTTGAATCAGGGTATTTCTAAGACTGACGTGTTCAATTGTATTGTAGGTCGTACGGCTGCAGATATTGACCAGTGGAAGTTTATAATTCAAAAACATTGTCCCCTCTAATTTGATCCATTGCTGCTTCCTATTAGTTTCAGTTTCCTGTGATAATAAATGCGCAAATTATTAAGCAATTATAGTCTAAGTGACAATGAACAAAAAGGATAGTACTTGATTAATTATTCAAGAAAAAGTTTGTCTGCCTACCGGAGCGTGTTGCCAACATGTAAAAAGTTTGTCGCTTAAGTGGTTAAAAATCGAGGCAAGTCAAGTCATTTGTAAATGCTTCGTCTTTTGCATGGAAGTATTTTAGTTACTGTTCCATTCATAACGGAAAATTGGAAATCAGACAATCGGGGTGTTGCTAAAATGGTGGCAGACAACATAAAGGTGGTTAAAATTTCACAGAAGTAAAATCATTTTCAAATATTTGATTTCAGTGCCATTTGGTTAGGGACCCACTCACAAGTCTAAATGCAGGAAGGCAGGCAAAAATTTCATTGCTAACACTGTGGCAGACAAGCATACAATTTTGAAATTTGTATAAAAAGTTGGAATATGACATAAAAATCGTAAATAACTCAACTCCAAACGAATGTTCAATCTCGATGCGAACGACTAAACCGAAATTCCATTTTTAGTACCGCGGCAGACGAGCGAGAAATATCAAAATTTGGTAATGTGCATGCTAAGAAAGCTGTAAAATATGCCTGTTTGTCGTAAAAATTTCGAAATTCTAAGCTTGTCTGCCACGGTGTCAGCAGTGAAATTGTTGTCTGTCTTTTTGCATTTAGACATGTGTGTGTGTTCCTAACCAAATGGTACTGAAATCAAGTATTCGAATATGAATTTACTTCTGTCAAACTTTTACCACCTTTGATGTTGTCTGTCACCACTTTAGCAACACCCTAGTTATCTGCCTTTCAATCTTTCGTTATGAGTGGACCAGTAACTACTTCCATGCAAAAGACGAACCATTTTCAAGTGACTTGACTTGTCTCGATTTTCTACAACCTAAGCGACAAACTTTCTACCTGTTAGCAACACGTTCCGGTAAGCAGACAAACTTTTTCTTGTATAATTAATCAAGTACTATCCTCTTTGTTCATTGTGAATATTATTGCTTAGTAATTTACGCATTTATTGTATTATCATAGGTAGCCGGAATTAATAGGAAGTAGCATTTATTCAAATTAGATGAGACAATGTTTTTGAATTATATTGTTCTAATAGTCCTTGGCTTTGAACTGATTTTACAAAGTAGCGAATCATGGCCCTTTGATATCATTTGTAAATATGCAAGTTTGATACCCTTTCCTGGGATTTAATAAGAACTAAAATGCCTACAACAGGCAAGTAGTCAAAAAAACTTATATTTCTTACAGTTTGCTTAGGATCGTGCGACGAATCACGTGCTGAAAACCGTGTGCGCAAATTTTCGTCCATTCTACATTTGCCACTTTGAAATTAACGGACAAACTTATTCCAAGTTGACTGTATATGGGATGGGGGGCAAAAGACCTTTTCCATAGTCCTCCACGTGGGCGTCCCCTGGTAACGGCAGTGTATCAAACCGCTGACGGCCTAGTCTTAGCGATAAGACATTTGGAAAAGTAGATAGCTGTAGCTTGAATGGCTGACCAACACCTAAGCGTCTAAGGTTTAGTAGGATGGAATGGCTTGCGTAGTTGGACCTGCAACAAAGTTGTGTGAACTCCAGCATGTTTATTAAACCATCTGAAGCAGCTATCTTCCGAGGCCGTCGCCTGAATGGGGTTAAGCGATGGGCTGACAACTCGTCCTTGCAAAAACCACTCCATGTCAAGAAACCTGGAACAAAAGCCTCGGATTGGACGGATCAACAACGACGACCACGCAAGCGACTAAAGGATTATTCTTTCGGATCCTGAACAAATCGGGGGCCGAGAAGGCCCTCGTTCAACAGGTCGAATAGTACAAACTGAACATTACTGCAGTCCAGGAAGCAAACTGGCTTGGCAGCGAGATCAATGACAAGAAATCGCACACAATTTTTACAAGTGGCAAACCATCGGGCCGCAAGGAGTTTGTAGTGGCATTTATAGTGAATAATCACCTCAAGGCGCACATTACTGACTTCAAACCCATAATTGAACGGCTGTGTGCGATTCACATTAATACTCAACTCTTCAATCTCTAGCTCGTCAATTTCACGCCCCCACTGAAGTTAAAGAAGACGCAGTAAAAGACAAGTTCTGCGCCCGCCTTGAGCCTCTTTTCGACTGACTTCCAACAAACGACGTCAAATTGCTGCTGGGAGACTTTAACGCGAATGTCGGAAATGAAAGCTGGCACCGGGGGACCACTGGAGGCCACAGTCTCCATGAAGAATGTAACGACAACGGTCAGCGACTTATCGACTTCGCCTGCAGTAGAAATCTAGTCGTTAGCTCTACGTGTTTCCCGCATCGACGTATTTACAAGCAGACCTGGAAGTCTCCAGACGCACATACCGTCAACCAAATTGACCACGTCCACATTTGCAGATGGGGGTCTAGTGTGATCCGCTCCTATCGAGGAGAAAACTGCGACTCAGATCATCACTTGGTGAAGACGACCTACTTCCTCAGTGCACCAATCGAGAATCAGCCCTCCCAAAATCTTTGCGGTTGATAAGCTTTTGAGTGATGCTACAGCGGTTGCGTATATTACCGCCCTTTAGGGACTATCACCTATGCTACACAACATCAGCAACACAGGCGTCCATGGGTTCTCAAGGGTACCATCCAGGATGTCACTGAGAAAGTCGTGGGATATAAAGCCCGGCGAGCGCGAAATGACTGGTTCGACGAAGAATGCAAAAATTCACTTGACGCGAAAAACGATTCCTACAGACAATGGATTCAACGGGGAACCAGAGCCAGAAGAGAAAAATATGACGAGCTACGGCGAATATCGAATAGAATAATTAGACGTAAGTAATGTACATACATATTTGACGAGCAGTTGCTGAATATAAACGAAAACTTAGCTAATAGGAACACCAAACAAGCGGACAAACTAGTAAATACAATTAAGAACGGCTACTAAATGAGGACTAGCATTTGTAAGGACATGGATGGAAACATCATCAGCAACCTCGATGGCATCAACAAACGATGGGCCTCTTATTTTGAAGAGCTTCTGAGCCTACCATCTAACATCCCCACACAAGAAGCTCTCGACGATATTGTTGATCTAGGCCGACCCATAAAACCCCCGACAGTAGAGGAAGTTGATCTCGCGTTGCAGTCACTAAAATGATATAAAGCACCGGGCGCTGACGAGATTCCAGCTGAACTGCTAAAATTCGGTGGATCGAGTCTAGTTGATGCCATACATCAGTTACTCCTGCGAGTATGGGAGGACGAGGAGATCCCAGACGATTGCTGCAGAAGCATCATCTGTCCAATTCACAAAAAGGGAGATAAACTACGGTGTGAGAATTACAGGGGCATATCACTAGTTTGTACGTCCTATAAAATTTTGACGAAAATTCTGGAAAATAGAATAAAACCGTACGCTGAACAAATCATTGGCGAATATCAAAGCGGTTTGAGACCTGGTCGCTCCACAACCGATCAGCTCTTCACAGTCAAACTAGTACTCCAGAGGTGCTGGGAATACAACGTAAACTTAAACCAAATCTTTGTCGACTTGCTGTTTGCGATCGAGATGGATGACGCATCCGGTACAACCATGAGTTGTATCAACTATACTGGAAGCTGGAAGTCTAGAAAATCGTCAAACTACAACGACTTCAATGGGCAGGGCATGTACAAAGAATGGTCGATGATCGCATACCAAAGAGAGTAATGAATGCAGAACGAGTCGACGGAGTGGGACTGCGAGGACGACCGAGATCTCGTTGGGAGAGCTCAGTATATGTGGACGCCGCGCAACTACTGGGCTTCCAAAATTGGAGGACGCGGTCACGTGACCGAGATAATTGAAGGACAACGATCCAGGCGGCCAAGGCCCGACGTCGGGCTGTCGCGCCCGTTAGCCGTGAAAATCCCCCAGATAGTTGGTCTGGCGTTGACGTCGGCTTCCACGTACAGGCTGGGCTTCCTGGCAGCTGGTCGACGATGCGCAGATTTCGAGACAGAAAAGACTTGGCTTCTTGGCTAAGATGCCTTCACACAAATTCAATGGGCCTTTCTTGGCTGCTATGCTACTGTAGAACTGGTTATAATTGGTGTCATCGAGGCCCTTACCGTCAGCTCATTAATCCGTGGTTCCTGGACGAGTCCAATTTTCTCTTCCATTACAGCCGGTGTATATGAGCGTCCAAAGTAATCGGAGCATCATGTCACTTTAAATCAGATAAGAAGAAATACATTGGGAGTAGTGGAGCCATGCACAAGGGACGCCGATAGCTATCCAATAGCGATTGCCCGAAACCGAATACGATGGCGTGCTATTCCCCACTGGGGGATAAGCCAAATTAGTGAATTATTAGTTTTCTCTGTAAATTTTGTATCTTAAGCAAATTCACACTGGAATATGAAAAAGAAAATAAAGTTTCCTCTCAAAACCACAAATGCCATTCATCCCTACCACTACAATATACCTTCACATAACTACACATTCCCTGAGACGTAAAGTACTCTAAGAAAACATCAATTTTATTATCTCCCTTAAACATTGGCATATATTAAATGACTTTCGTTCAAAGGTAAATACGGTTGTAACGTGAAGAACTTGCCCCCGCGGGGCAGTTTTGCACTCGCACTCGAATTCAAGTAAGGGAGTGGCAAGCAGTAAAGAAAAAACCGACATAATCCAACTGAAATCCATTCATTTCCCCCCAAATTGCCAACTTTGTATAACTTCTGCCACTTATTTCACAAGCCATATCACCCCCAAATGTGCCACGAAACAAATTCGAGTATACGAGTATATCCTTGAATTGACGAGATAACGTTTTGTCCGCGTGCTCAACGTCACGCCAGTGCGGACAAAATGGAGCAAAAGAAACAAAAAAAAGAAAGAAAAAAGTTTCACCCAAAAGTTGGCAAATGGGATCGAAGATTGCGCCATATTAGATGTAGTGAACTTACATTATGCTTTGAGGGTGGCTTGGCTCCCGATGTAGTCGATTAGTTTGTCCTTCAATTTTGTTTCAGAAGTGCGGTTGACCACATCTGTTTCGGACAATGCAATGACCATCGATTGAACATTTCAGAAAGTAAGTTGTAAGAGTGTTTTATCGGAGCTACATCGACCTCTTTGATTTATCAGCGACATGTCAACGAAGTGGGTCCTGTAGAGGGTAGTTGCAAAGCGGTGAATAGGGCGTTTGAAGTTTTTCAGTCAGATTTTTGAAAGAATAAAAAGGATCAACGGTGATCCTTGTTATTTTCTAGGATCTAGTAGTTAATGGACAAACTCACCTATCACTTCAACGTACTTTTTCATATACCCAATTGACTGTCATTGCTTCCCTTCGGTTTTAATATTTTTGCTATGAACGAATTGTGCATGTGTTGGGAGTTTCATAGGCAATGTAAAATTTAGTTGATAGTTCCAGGGCCGGTCAATGGCTAAGGTCGAACAGGCGGTTGCCTAGGGCGCTGACTCTGCAAGGGCGCCAAAGAGGGCGTCAAACAGGGCGCCAAGAGAAAAGTCATGATTGAGATTGAACTTTGTCAATTAATATTTATTAAATAAATATTGTAAATGTTTCGTGATTTATTCGATTCAAATTTGGCTTCGTTTTCTAGTGTGAGTGGCTTGTATTTACCAATCAAGACCGCCATGACAAAAGTGGCACTAGAAAAGTCACCTTCACCAGGAAAAAAGTTACCCAAGTTCAAAATTTTACAGCAATTGCAATCGAAAAACATTTTCTGAAGCCACTTGATATGTCAAAAATTTTAAAAGATTTTTCTGCAACGAAAGCAAGGAAAATTTTCATTTGCAACTATCTCGGTCACGTGACCGTGCCCTCCAGTTTCCAGAAGCCCAGTAGCTGCGCGGCGTCCACACCTACTGAGCTCTCCCAACGAGATCTCGGTCGTCTAGGCAGGCTTGCTCCGTCGACTCGTTCTGTTCTAATAGTGTCACAAAAATCAGCAATGTTCGTCGGCCCGTCCATAGCAAAAACAGTTCTCTATGTCCGTTATGTTCTTTACGTCGAGACCTTTGGAAACACCATCCCGATTAAAAAATTTCCGATGTTTACTAAATTTGGTTTCTGTTCCAATTCATGACAAAAAAGTTGTTTTTTCCGGCCAAAGGACTAAAAAAATGCCGCCATTAATAGTCTGCTGCATTCGTCTCATCGCCCCTAGTTAATATGATAAGCTTCTTCACATCACTGCTAAGAAAGTCCTTTTCTCTTCACCGAAGGACTCAAAATTCCATCAAAAGCAGTCCAGTGCATTCGCCTCATGGCCCTTATCTTGCTAGATATCGCTTCTCTGCCAAGAATGTCCTTTTCTCCCCACCAAAGGACTCAGATTGGCATCTACAATAGTACAGTGCATTCACCTCCTAACACGACCCCAAGTCATATGGTGCCCAGCTTGTCTAGATATCACTTCATTGCCAAGATTGTCCTTCTTTTTTTAACGAATTTTTTAATTCCTTCTCGTGCATTGGTATCACCACCCCGAATCAGAAGATACACATGTCACCATGTTTGGTTTCGGTTTCATTTCTTGATCGAAAGAGTTCTATTGCCCTGACGCACACCTGCAGCAGGACCAAAATATCACCGTGTGGTACTTATAATATTCCCAGGAAGCTACGTACCAGATTTGGTTGAAATCGGACTACGGGAATTGCCTGGAGGAGCGATATTTAAAAGGACTTAGCCGAGTAAGTCTGGTTTGAACACAACATAATCTACCGTTAGTCCAGTCGATAACCATAATTGCGGTCCCCTATCCGTGCTTAGGGTTACACAAGGAACCTGTATACTAAATTTGTTAAAAATTAGAATATGGGAAGTGCACGGACAAAGAAACAAACGAACAACCGAAATAACGAATTAACGAGCATACAGCATGCATCGGACTATATGCCCGTCCATTATATTTTTCATATGGGACAGGCCAAAAATGTGAATGGTGGGGGGGGGGGGGGAATGTCCTTGCCTGCACCTAAAGTTAGGCTTTGATCAGCCATGTATAGTTCAGATAGTAGCATACGCAAACGATGTCGGCATCATGGTTAGGTCACTTCCGCGCGCGAAGGGAACTAGGTATTCCAAGAACTGGAGTCAGCAGCTACAGAAGTCAGATTAAAAGTCAAGGAGAGAAAAACTAAATTCACGATAAAATCTCGAAGAACGGTGCCAAATTTGCAAAACATCAACATGGGCGAGTATAATTTTGGGCAAGTGGACCGATTCATTTATTTGGGGGCCCCACACAAGACGGTAACAAAAGACATTGGATCCAGCGACGAATCACAGTAGCTGACAAAGCGTTCAACGCAGTCCTGCCCACAATTAAGTCAACACTGGCCCACATAAACAATAAGTTGCGCATCTTCAGAAAATACACCGAATTCTTCCAGTTGTGTTGTTTTCTTTTAAGTTTGCTATGGATGGATGGATGGATCCTCCACAAAGCGTTAGAAGACATCTCGACGAATATGAAGTGTGTAGGGCTGTGCTATTACTAGAGGAAGGCCATGGATATCGGGAAGAGAGCCATCGGCTTGTAGTGAGACATTTTGTCACCTGAAGAGTTCGGGAAAGCTTCATAATAAGCTTGCATAAAGGAGGTGACTACGCATCTTCATCATCTTCGTGGTGCGACAATACTGTGCCGTTACCAGGGGGCGCCCACGAGGAGGACTATGGAAAAGGTATTTTTCCGCGCATTAAAATAAACTACTTCGCATAGCGTCCTATCAAATACATTGCTAATGTCGTCATCCGACTTATCTTCCCCATTCTATTGATAAATATGTATTTCTTGTAGCTCTTGAAATTTAGTAATGTCAGTTTCCGAAGCTTCAAACTATCTCACTACTTAATCCATTGCGTGACCCATGGGATTAAAGTCAAACTGTCTTTTCAATTCTAGCTTTAATTTAACTTATAACTTTTTTTTATCCTTTTAACTGTAATCACCTGAAATACAATCCGAATACACAAATATGTTGTAAAAAAATGAATACAAAAACGAAACACATTTTACAGCCCCCTAAAGGACATGTACTCCAAACATCCCGTCATTTGCAATCGCACCAACTCGCCACCCTTAGCCAGGACACATATGCTGCAGTCATTAGAGTAAATTGGTCTCGTAATTACAACTTACGCAGCCGTTCACGTCATTAGTCAGAAATCGAAAGGAGGTTACGTTTGGGGTTGAAGGTTGAACAACGACAGCATGACTTTTCTTAACTTTTAATTGCCCTAGCGTAGGACTCAGTCTTCGATAGAAGAGCGGTCGACGTACAGACATGTATATTTTCCAACCCCGAAAAGCAACAGGAAAACGTTGCATCCATGTATCCCAAGAACTCAGTATTATCCCAGTTGATTCAATTGTAAATGTCAGTTAAATGGCGATTATACGGGATAGGCGGAAAAGCGCCGTTGGAATAATAAACTGGTTGGTCGTTCGAGTCCTGGGAAAGATGGTTGAAAAACAAAGTTCCCAAAGGATTCCAGAAAGAGTTACTTGAGAAAATGGAATCGAAATTTGGTTGTTTCTTTGGATTGATAATTAGGGCGTAGCGAACACGATTGTCAGGACATTGTTGAAAACAGATTGCGTTCTAAGTTAACAGACAATTGAGAAAGTTTTAGAGACTTTTGAGAGATAACAGAAAAGGACGCAGATTTGAGATATTTGTAATCACTATGCTTTTAACCCACTTCGGTCCGGTATCAGGAATCGAGAATCAATTTTGCTGCAACATGCCATAGTTGTTTTTTGACTACATTAAAATAAATCTCAAGTTTCCTGAAAATGGTGCTCGTAGTTGTTGAGTTCGGAAATGGTAGTTTACTTACCAGCGGGCCGAAGCATAGGGTGGTTTTGCAAACATATGAAAAATTCTCAAATCAAATAAAAACTGACTTTACCTTGGGAAACTTTGGTGCCCAGACGGCCAAGGCTGACGTCTGGCCGCACCGCCACTATGATGAACTTTCGTGTAGACTACACTGGTATTTCGCTATCCATTGTCGAGCTCGGTGGCCGTCGTCGTTCAGTCACCACTCTACGATACTAATCTCGAGCTCGGAGTTCAAATCTCGGCGCGGTCAAAACCTGCCTGTGAGTACTAATATAATTCTCACAGTGCTTCGACCAACATCTCGGTCGTCAGTCTTGTCAGTATAAAGACGGTGCGGATAGGAGGTGCATGCTTGCAACTGCACTTCCAAAAAGTAGATATACTATCGAAGCGTCAACAAGGCGTAGAAATGCTAGAGAAGGTGACTCGCCCATGCCCCTGGAGCTGTCAAGGCAATTAAAAAGCATTGACCATCATTACCATAAACTTACCTAACCTTAGAAAATCAACATAATTTTGCTAAATACTCGTACAGAACCATATCTCTTATAAAATATCATTTTTTGACGCAGCTCTTCTCCAATTATAGACTTCATGACTGAATACTTCTCAGCACAACTAAATACAACACTATATGTACACATAAGTCAATTAAAATACTAAGAACTGTGAGACATACAAATTAGTGGGCTACAATGCCATTGTAGAGTCCCAAAATCTACGAGACCGACAACATAATAAAATATGAAACTGAGCAAACAACTGATTCGAAGCCAAAACGCGATTCGGTTGGCTGTAGGACAACCCGGAGGACTTGACAAACAAGGAACTCTGCTTTCAACTTTCTCTATACCCCACATCCAGATTACAGATAACTCAGCACAATTCAGTGCTTATTTGTAGACAAAAACATAATTAGTCTACTCAAATAAAAGGAGACATCTCTCTTTTGGTTGCACTTGGTGTTCACGTCGTCGGATAGGAGGATGTTCCGAAAGCTATCAGGATGAACTCTGTTCAAAGAGTACCGTGACAAGAATGACTTTCAAATTTGATCTCCATAAATTCTATGGTTAGTGCTTTGAATGCTTCGGGTGAGTTTATTTGTAGGGGAGACGGGAGGAATGGGTAATAGGCTAATTTTTTTTTTAAATATAAACCCTAAAGTAACTACAGTTTGGAAAATTCGTAATAGCAATTATCAACTTCATGTTAGTTTGTTAATTTTCGGATCACCTAAATTCTGAAGTTTCCGATTCAAACCAGGGTAAATCATCGTGGACTGGAGCAACCATAAGACTTTTAATGGACGATTTTTTTGGGCATCCGAACATTCCCGTGGGGCCTAAAGTAATATAATGACCGTGAAGGTCGAGCCGTGCCATTTGGCGAAGAAAAAAGCCCCTCAACGAGCTAAGCACAGGCTTATGCTTACTGCATGCTGCAATGATCAGTGCTCACAGGGTGTTGAGCATTTTTTTCTAAAGAATGCTCAGCTATCTGCATAGAGAGCCATTAAATTCCATTCCGTTAGGAAAGTGAAACAACTGTCTTTAATCAAGCGCTAATGATGTCAACTTAGCAACTTCTAAAAAGTTGATCAAATAAATAAAAAAAAAAAATAATTGGCCCAACAGTCCAATTTGAACCATGTGTAACGGACGGTTTGGTGGGCATCCGAAGATGCCCGTAGGGACGGAGCCTTAGGTAGCATAATGACCGTGAAGGTCGGGCCGTGCCATCTGGCGAAGAAAAAGGCCCCTCAACGAGCTAAGCAACGGCCTATGCTTGATGTAGCTCAATTCGGGAGATGTGGGCGGGGTTTTCGACGTTCGTTGCCCCTGTCCTTTACGTATTAACAAAAATTCATAGGCCTGGGGAAGACAACACAAATAGGGGAGGTAAAAATGGGGAATGAAAAAAAAATAGTCGACAAGGATGGAATGGTTGACGGACGGATTAGACGCCCACACGGTCGCACCTGGGTCCGGGTGTAATGGGACCCTCGGCCTCTGGTGTCGTACCACCAACAGATCACTACTCATCAGGTGCTGCTTCGATCTGCTGGTGGGAGCAGCACAACCAGACCATAATATGGTTCATTACATGTGGTTCATTACACATTACCTCGAGATGAGTTAGCATCATCTCATTTTCTAGATCGTGACGGTCTTGTGCAGAGGTGTGTGATCAGCAACACGCTCAACCGAGTTATTTACCCCATAAATGGGTACTCATTTAACAGGTGAGTGGGCTCATAGTCCGACACGAAAATCCCCTTTTTTATCGAAAACTACCACATTCAGTAGGAATCGAACTGGGGCCCAGTGCGTAGAAGGCGAACGTGCTGACCGTTGCGCCATCCGGACTACAGCTCACCTCTTTTTCTGCAGATGGAATCAGCTTTCCATTAAACGACGGAAACAGTTTGTAACCATTTTAATTTTTGGGTTGAGTTGTGATTGTAACCAGACTCTGAGTTGAGAACAAACCCTGAATCATGGTAGCCATCATCTGCTATTCAATATGTCGGCATTGAACCTGCATTTGCCCGAAGAAGGCTTCTACCTGACCGGAGCTAGGAATCGTGGTTGAGTTGGGTGTACATACATATGTTGTATTTAAATTTCTGGAGAGTAAAAGATTAATTTTACACAAATAGCTTGTGTACTGAAATAACTCTGTATAGTTTGTTATTCTATTGTCCGAAAGTCTATTAGTTGTTGTTTTATGGTTTATGATGACACTACTTGATAAAAGAATATGCAAAATAAATGAATAAATAAGTTCCTGTCTGTGTTTCCAAATATATCGCACTTATGTAGGTAGGAATCAAACAGGGCACCATTCCGATCCCCAGTGTACCAAATTTTATGAGAGTTGGTTAAGTCGTTAACGAAGTATAATTTTTGTCCAACAATTTCTGATTTTTTCAGACCTCGAGCTGCTTCTCCGATGTGATTAATGCTGCTCCTGATGAGTAGAATCCATCGTGTGGACGAAACCAGGGACAATCCGATTCAATTCGCTTGTCCGTTCAACATAAATCCTTCTGCTATTTAGGCTTCAATGATAATTTTGTCGCTTTTTAACAAGATTAATAAGGAAAAATAAGATTTTGTGACTGGGGACTTATTACCCTCTCCTCCCTACCGTACCCTAATTCTCGTATCATTTTATATTATTTGTTAGTTGTTTTGTTTGTCAAGTTCTCGACATCCGGCACTTTTTACCAAGTGACAAGTAGAACGACAGTACGTTATGTTTGCATCCTTGAATCAAATCAAACAAACGCTTACGATGCCAAAAATTTGAAAAGTTTTCCTTTCATTCTCGGGAAAATTCGTACAATTGGCTCTCGTTATTCAAGTGGTTTGAGTTGTGTTCCGGGAAATAAAAGTCGTACTTTCAGAAAGTTTCATCAGCAAATTTTCTTGAATGTTAGTAACTTTTTGCTAACGCTACTGGCTTCTTATTGATTCATAATTCGTATGAGTATGTGTGTGTATGTCAGTGGAAGTCAAGGATACAAATTTGGAACCACGCGTAAATTACGTTTTCTAAATGTTTTGGTTCTTGTTTGAATCTGTGGATTTTTTTAATCGCTTAAATTTAGCATTTTTCGACGGATCGGTTGAATGTAAAACTTAGGTAGCCGAGAGCAAATGAAAGTGGAAGTAAGTAAAATGTAAAGCGGGTTGAGAGAGTTTGCACTCGATTTTATGAAGAACGAGTACACAATATTCACGTGTAAGGTATGAACTCCTCGGCATGAAGAAGAGAAGTGAAAAGACAAGATGAAAGCATTAAAAACTGAAATTCAGTCAAAGATTTCCAAAACTTATGTTCAACGTCACAAACAGATTGTCGAAAAAAAAAGGTAAATGAACGAATTTATTTTGAAAATTGAAAAACGAATAATATTAACATAATAATTATTGATTTGAATAATTTTGTCCAACCTCTGAATATAAAGTCAACTCGGAATAAGTTTGACTGATAATTTCAATGTGGCCAATGTAGAATGGATGGAATGGAATGGAATGGTTTTCAGCACGTGATCCTACGCAAACTGTTACAAATTTTAGATTTTTTTAGCTACTTGCCTGTTGTAGGCATTTGAGTTCTTATTAAATCCCTGTAAAGGGTATTAAACTTTCATATTTACAAATGTTATCAAAGGAACGTCATTCGCTACTTTGCACAATCAGTTCAAACCCAAGCGCTATAAGAACTACATAATTCAAACACATTGTCCCCTCTAATTTGATCGAATGCTGCTTCCTACTAATTCCGATTTCCTATGATAATAAATGCGCAAATTACTAAGTAATAATAGTCAAAGTGTCACCATACACTGTCGATCTCGAACTCGAACCTGGTACAAATTTCCTCTGACACACCACACACTTCACATAGGTGTGAAGAAAACAGGTCCACTTGTAACAGGTTCGTGTTCGAGTTCGACAGTGTATGGTGACACTAAGAGAAAACGAGCGAAAAGAAGGTCAGTTGCCAACAGTTCTAATAGATACCATTGAATAGTACTTGGTTAAATATGCAAGAAAAAGTATGGCTGCTAAGAGGTAGAAAATTTGTTGCGTACGTTGTAAAAAAACTAGGCAAGTCAAGTCATTTCCAAACGGTTCATCTTTTGCATGGTAGTAGTTACTGTTCCACTTATAACGAAAAATTGGAAGGCAGACAGTTAGGGTGTTGCTAAAGTGGTGGCAGACAACATCAAATGTGGTAAAAATTTTACAGATGTAAAGTCATTCTCAAATAATTGATTTGAGTACCATTTGGATAGAGACCCACCTACAAGTCTAAAAATTTTGAAATTTGAATGATAAAGGTGGATTAAGACATAAAAATCGTGCAAAACTCTTACCTACTCGAATGTTCAATCTTGAGCCGAATGTTATATTTTTCAGGACACTCTCCTAAGTGTCAATACGAAAAACTGAACCAAAATGCCTTTTCTAACATCGCGACCGCCGCGGTCAAAGTGTTGAAAATGTTAAATTTGGACGTTATTTAAAGCTTTTATAAATGACCCTGGAATACGTAATCAAAATAGCGAATAACTCCATTTTCCTCATGTGCAACATTATTGATTCGAATGTCATTCGATTCAGGATACTCCCTTAAGTGTCAACGCAAGAAAGCAGACAAAAATTCGGCTGCTAACACCGCGGCAGAGGCACACAAAATGTGTGTGTTACGAAAGTTAAGGAATACGACACAAAAATTGCGAATAGCTCGACCTTAGTCGTGTGCACAATATTGATTCGGATGGCTTTCAATTAAAGACACTTCCTCGAGTACCAATGTAGAAAGGCAGAAAGAAATTCCGCTGCCAACACCGCGGCGGGCAACCTAAGGATTTCAAAATTTTAATGGAAAAGGTGGAATATGACACAAAAATCGCAAACAACTTAACCCTATTCGAATGTACAATCAAGAAAAGAAGAATACATTTGTAGTTTGTTTTCTACGAAGATATGATTTTTAATTCTTCTTGGAATATCTTTCACATTCAATCAGCAAATAGCTTCTTTAATTTTGTTATTTGCTCTAGTGTAACAATCAACTATTCGAACTGTTTGCAAATGACTTTGCTTTTCTGGTCGCTGGCTCCAAGTTTGTAAGCAGTTGTAAGACTATTGCAGATTCCCACGGAGTCTTCGCAAAGAAAAATTAATTAATCAATATCTGCAGCCGTACGACCTACAATATAATTGAACACGTCAGTCTTAGAAATACCCTGATTCAAATTACAACGTGTGTCACTTTCCTGTGCAAAATGAAAGTGAACTTTCTTTCCAACAATCCTGACACTGTGCAAACTTTACATTTTTTATGGATTTTGTGGACATTGTGGGGATTTTATCGCAGTGAAAACTACAATTCAAAACAAAAATTGCATTTAATTTCGATGATTCTCATTTTCGACGTCTTTCTAATGTGCACTTTTATAATTCAGCTTTTATACGTCAGCGGATTAAAGGAGTTACTTCTGAGTTTTCCCATGTCTATTTCTATCATAGGATCATTCGTAAAATATCTTCTAATTCTTAAATATAGATTGAAGTTCATCCAGCTTGAAGCCTATTTCCAGTATTTGGATACAAGGATTTCGTCAATTCATCAGGCGACTGTGGTTCGTGAATCGATCAAATTGGGTCAGCGTTTCACTCTAGCACTTGGAATCTTTTATGGAGTAGTAGTAATGAGCTCAGCCGTAAACGCGGCTCTGAAAAACCGTGAAGAGTTGATTTTGAACGTTTGGATGCCTTACAATTTCCATAACCCGGCCTGGCGTTACTGGCTTACCTGGCTCTTTCATCATCATCATCGTGGCGCGACAGCCCGACGTCGGGCCTTGGCCGCCTGGATCATTGTCCTCCAATTATCTCGGTCACGTGACCGCGTCCTTCAATTTTGGGAGCCCAGCAGCTGCGCGGCGTCCTCACCTACTGAGCTCTCCCAACGAGATCTCGGTCGTCCTCGCAGTCTCGCTCCGTCGACTCGTTCTGCATTCATTACTCTCTTAGGCATGCGATCATCGTCCATTCTTTGTACATGCCCTGCCCATTGAAGTCGTTGTAGTTTGACGATTTTCGAGACTTGTAGCTCATCGTACATTTCATACAACTCATGGTTGTACCGGATGCGCCATCCATCTCGATCGCAAACAGCCCCGAAAATTCGCCGTAGAACCTTACGTTCGAAAGTGTCTAGCATGTTTGCGGAGGCTTGAGTTAGGGTCCATGCTTCGCAGCCATAGCATAGCACTGGTCGTATAATGGTTTTGTACACGCGGAGCTTCGTGTTTCTGTGCACATGTTTCGATTTCATTATGGGGAGAACCGAGAAAAAAGTCTTATTAGCTAACTGTATCCGTCGCTTGATTTCGTCAATTTGGCGTCCCTTGACAGGTTGCAACCCAGGTAGATGAAGTTGTTCACGAACTCGATGTTGAGGTCCCCCACATTGATGCTTGGTTGTGCAGGTGTCCTTGTCACCGATTGCATCATTATTTTAGTTTTACCCTCGTTAATACGTAATCCAACTTCCTTTGCAGCGGTATCGAGCGTATGCAGAAGTTCTTCTGCGTCAGCCACTCTTCGGGACATGATGTTGATGTCGTCGGCGTACGCTGCTAATTGTGTCGACTTGATGAGTAGCGTCTTGCTGTTGTCCATATTCATGGCCCGAATAACGTATTCCAATGCTAGGTTGAAGAGCGTCGGTGCCAGTCCATCGCCCTGTTTCAAACCAGTGCGTGTTTCAAATAGATCAGTAAGTCTATTCTGGATCCTGACTTGTGAGACGGAGTTGGTCATCGTCATCTTTGTCAGTCGCACTAATTTTGCTGGTATACCAAATTGCAGCATGATGTTGTACAGTACTCCACGATCGATACTGTCGTATGCCTGCTTGAAGTCGACAAAGATTTGGTATACGTTTACGTTGTATTCCCAGCACCTCTGGAGTATCAGTTTGACTGAGAAGAGCTGATCGGTTGTGGAGCGCCCAGGTCTCAAACCGCTTTGATATTCGCCAATGATTCGTTCTGCGTACGGTTTTATTCTATTTTCCAGAATTTTCGTCAAAATTTTATAGGACGTACAAACTAGTGAGATGCCCCTGTAATTCTCACACCGCAATTTATCTCCCTTTTTATGGATTGGACAGATGATGCTTCTGCGCCAATCGTCTGGGATCTCCTCGTTCTCCCATACTCGCAGGAGTAATTGATGTAAGGCATCAACTAGACTCGCTCCACCGAATCTTAGCAGTTCAGCTGGGATCTCGTCAGCGCCCGGCGCTTTATTTCGTTTTAGTGACCGCAACGCGAGATCAACTTCCTCTACTGTCGGGGGTTGAATGGGTGGACCTAGATCAACAATATCATCGAGAGCTTCCTGTGTGGGGATGTTAGATGGTCGGTTTAGAAGCTCTTCAAAATAAGAGGCCCATCGTTTGTTAATACCATCGGTGTCGCTGATGATGTTTCCATCCTTGTCCTTACAAAGGCTAGTCCTGGGTTGGTAGCCGTTCTTAATTGTATTTACTAGTTTGTACGCTTGTCTGGTGTTCCTGTTAGCTAAGTTTTCGTTTATGTTCAGCAACTGCTCGTCAAGGTATTTACGTTTCTTACGTCTAATTATTCTATTCGATATTCGCCGTAGCTCGTCATATTTTTCTCTTCTGGCTCTGGTTCCTCGTTGAATCCATTGTCTGTAGGCCTCGTTTTTCGCGTCAAGTGAATTTTTGCATTCTTCGTCGAACCAGTCATTTCGCGCTCGCCGGGCTTTATATCCCACGACCTTCTCTGCGACATCCTTGATGGTACCCTTGAGTTCTTCCCAGAACCCATGGACGCCTGTGTTGCTGATGTTGTATAGCATAGGTGATAGTTTTTCCTCAAGGGCGGTAGTATACGCCACCGCTGTAGCATCACTCAAGAGCTTATCAACCGCAAAGATTTTGGGAGGGCTGATTCTTGACTGGTGCACTGAGGAGATTCTACATCTGTAGGTCGTCTTCACCAAGTGATGATCTGAGTCGCAGTTTGCTCCTCGATAGGAGCGGACATTCATGACACTAGACGCCCATCTCCTGCAAATGAGGACGTGGTCAATTTGGTTGACGGTATGTGCGTCTGGAGACTTCCAGGTCTGCTTGTGAATTCGTCGATGCGGGAAACACGTAGAGCTTACGACTAGATTCCTGCTGCAGGCGAAGTCGATAAGTCGCTGGCCGTTATCGTTACATTCTTCATGGAGGCTGTGGCCTCCAGAGGTCCCCCGATGCCAACTTTCATTTCCGACTTTCGCGTTAAAGTCTCCCAGCAGCGATTTGACGTCGTTTGTTGGAAGTGAGTCGAAGAGAGTTTCAAGGCGGGCGTAGAACTCGTCTTTTACTGCGTCTTCTTTAACTTCAGTGGGGGCATGCACATTGATGAGCCAGAGATTGAAGAATCGAGTCTTGATGCGAATCGCACACAACCGTTCATTTATGGGTTTGAAGTCAGTAATATGCGGTTTGAGGTGATTGTCCACTATAAATGCTACTCCAAACTCCTTGCGGCCCGATGGTTTGCCACTTGTAAAAATTGTGTGCGATTTCTTGTCATTAATCTCGCTGCCAAGCCAATTTGTTTCCTGGACTGCAGTAATGCTCAGTTTGTACTTTTCGACCTGTTGAAGGAGGGCCTTCTCGGCCCCCGGTTTGTTCAGGGAACGTACATTCCAGGATCCGAAAGAATAATCCTTTATTCGTTTGCGTGGTCGTCGTTGTTGATCCGTCCAATCCGAGGCTTTTGTTCCAGGTTTCTTGACATGGAGTTTTTTTTACAAGGACGAGTTGTCAGCACGTCGCTTAACCCCATTCGGGGGATAGCCTCGGAGATAGCTGCTTCAGATGGTTTAATAAACGTGCTGGAGCCCACACAACTATGTAGCAGGTCCAACTACGCAAGTCATCCCATCCTACTAGACCTGAGACGCTTAGGTGTTTGTCAGCCATTCAGGCTACAGCTATCTGCCTTTTCCAAACTGTCTTATCGCTAAGACATTGGCCGTCAGCGAATTGATACACTGCCGTTACCAGGGGGCGCCCACGTGGAGGACTATGGAAAAGGTCTTTGCCCCCCTGGCTCTTTCAGTATATCATTATTCAGATTGAAACCCTACAGGATACGAGTAACGACATATATGGTCCACTGTGGTTTGTTATGTTGAATGCGCATTTTGAAACCTTTCTGGATCGTGTCGGGAACATCGGATGGGATTCGTCGAAAACACAGGAGCAGAACTACAGCGAATTGATAAAATGCATTGAGGATCATCGAGTTTTAATGAAGTACGTATTTATTTTAATTCCAAAGTATTGACAGTCTCATAATTATCTCCTTGATTTCGTTCAGGATATTTGGTGTTATGCAGGAAACTATTTCTCAAACCATGCTCATTCAATTTATAATTACGGCCGCGTTTCTGACTATGGAAGCTGTTCTTTTCCTAACTTATCCGCAAAATTTGATGGAGTGTTTGGCATTATTTGGAAATTTCATTTCAGTGATTGGTCAGATCTTTCCATGCTGCTACTATTCAAATCAATTCATGGTTTTAACTGATCAAACTGTTACAGCGATTTACTCCAGTAATTTTCCGGATCAGTCGTTGAAATTCAAGAGAACTATGATAATTTTTATGCAGATGACATAGAAGAGGCGAGTCATGGTCGCTGCCAAAGTAATTCCGGTTACCTTGCAGACATTCGTGTCGGTGAGTGTTGCAGATGTGCAGTATTTTTGGAATTGTTTGAAAAATTATTTTTCCTTTTAATTATAGATAATGAAGCTGACTTACTCTATGGTGTCTCTAGCACTCCAGTTTCGTTGATGCGATGGGGATCTCATCTTTTTGAAATTGATTTAAGTACACCAACAGCACTTGGATAAGTTTCGCATTAGATTTATGTCCAACGTCGCAAACAGATTGTCGAAAAAAATGTAAATGAACGAATTACACAGGCCTGCAAAAAAATACTTTTTAAATTTTTTTGACTTTGATAACTGATTCTTTTGTATTTTTTTGTGCCTAATTCAAAACCGAATTCAACTTTTCTCTGACACGTAAGGTTTTCCCACAAAACATGAATTTAGGATTACGCATTATAAATAGAGTTAGCTAACTACAATAAATCTTCTTTTATATATTTCACTCGTTTTTAAATTTTATCAGCATCAATTATCCTTATGTATTTTTCAGTGGTAACTTTTAAACCAAAACCCGTTTTTTCAGCACGTAAGGTTTTCCCACAATTCAGGGACTTACAACTAAAAATTACGGAAAAAAATACAACCATAAAAGTTTACCTTTTTTATTTTTATTGGTTTTTTTATTTTATTAAATTTACATATTCTTATGTATTTTCCAGTGCTTCAAAATGGAAACCCATTTTTTCTTATCACGTAGTGTTTTTCCACAAAACGTAGATTTATTGCAAGCTTTTTAGAAATATAGTTGGCTTAAAAATTTTTTTTTTTATATTTTATTAAAATTACGTATTTTTATGTATTTTTTGGTGCTGATTTCAACACCGAAACCCATTTTTTCCTACCACGTCATGTTTTCCCACAAAACATCGACTTAAAGTGGAAAAGGGACAAAACTTTTGAATCATTTTTTTAAAAGGCGTGCCATAAAGTAAAAAAAGGTACTTATACAAATCAAGTAGAATATGCATGTTTAGTCTTTCTAATGACATCGTGCCTCGTTCTTGACCAATAACAAATTTTCATTCATAGTTTTGCACCTTTTATTGCATTTTTATTGCATAACTCAAATTTCATCATAAAGTAACTGGCAATATCGGAGTCATTCTGGGAGAAAAAATTACGTTATCACTGTAGAGGATCTAGTTAAGTTAGTGTGTTCTTAGGAATAACTGGTGTCCGGAATACGCATTTACTATTAAAGAAAAGCGCTATCCCGTTTTTGGAAAATTAAACTAGTTTACACCCAATTTTGCTAGTTTTTTATGTCTGTTCAAAGCAAGAATGCCTACTTTGCTCAAAACCCCTTTAACTCTTTACATATCAACTACCTTAAGTGAACTCAATAGAAAAAGAAAATGATTTTAAGATTAAAAAAGATTGAAAACTGTGATGCTAACCTACAAAAAGTGTATAAATACCCATATTTTTGATTGGAATTTGTGACTAAACTGTACGTGATGGAACTTTTTCATTATTTTTCCCGTAATCAGCACTAAAAATACTATGAAAATCACTTATCAGATTTCAGAGAAAAAATTCATTGCAGGCCTGTGTTATTATTATTTATTACCTAATATAATTTATTATTATATCCAGGGACGCTGAAGTTAAAAATAAGCCTTAACAATCCAAATATCCACACTCCATCACTTGTCCTTCTCGCGATGACCATTACAATGAAATTACTTGCCACTCATAAATTCATTGTCCGTAAGATGCCCCGTAATGTCACCGTCAGCATATTTCAGCATTTTTTGTACCCGTATTTTCAGCAATTTTCGGCGGTCTTTTCCGCATTGTTAGTTACGGAAAATGCCACATTTACGACATTATAACTTCAAAGCAGTCGACATGCAGACATTCACGTAGAATCCAATTTGGTCCTCGTAATTTTTTGGCCAGCTCTCTGTAGGCTTCACCCCTATCGCCCAGAATTTTATCGTATTGCAGCCGTTGTTGAATGAAAAGGCAACTTGCCGACAAGACACAATATGATTGTCCTTTATGAGGAAGTTATGATCCTGTTTAGTTGGGATTTACCACACACTTTCAATCACATCTTTCGCCATTATTGCGGCACAATGTCACATTGATGATTTCCTTTTATAAGTTGAAGGGAAAAAAAAATCTCGCAAGTCATAATATGTGGTGCGGCAGTTTAAGGGAGAAAACTTCAACCGCCTTTTTGGTCTGCACCGCAGTATGAAGACTTGCGGGGTACGAAAGCATGCAATTTTCAAGTGGTCAGACAGTGACAGTTTATTAATACAAATTGAAGGACTATGGTCAGATTAAATAATAAGTAAGCTGTATTAAATGGAGATGTCTTCAAACTAAGTGAAGCCTGATAAGTTAGTTATATATGAAAAAGATTTTATTATAGCTTAAACGGGCTGAATAATTAATTTAATTTACTCGTGAAACTCGTACAAAGTTTTTCGGGGCTGTAATTCAATATTGTGATGGAAGATCGTTAATTGTCTGCTAAGGATATTGCTGAAGCTTGTGAGATATTAGATTAAAGATTTTATATGAAGGTTAACTACTATGACTATTTTGCCTTGACCTCAACTGTTCTGGGAAATGGGACTTATCTACGCCCACTCAGTATTTGGTATCTTTTCGGGCCAGAATGCTTAAAATGCTGGTTGATACGACGAGCGATGCTCTGCTTCGTACCACCATCTCCGGCAAAAATGCTACCTTTCTAGACGAATTGGTCTACCTTATCCACAAGCTGCCCATGGATACTGACGGCAATAGTATGAGTCGGAATTCTTCTTCTTCGCAGTGGCGGGCTTAAAACCTTTGCCTTATTGGTGTTAATCTTTAGCCTAACCGTGGCCGTCTTCTTCTCATGATCTAAAGTTATTGTGTTTAGATCCATGATTTTGTGGGAGAGTACATAGGTATATGTTGTTGGCGTTGTCAAGATGTTGCAGATGAAAAAAATAATATCCATCGAATCCCTCTGCGTGATCCGGAAAGGGCTGCATGCACCACATCGAAAATCGCTATGAGGAATAAGATCGGTGAGAGGATGCATCCCCGCTGAACTCTAACCCGAATTGCAAAGTTCCAAGGCAACTTACCTTTATGTATACCGTGGCATTCCGCGCCAGCGTAAGTAGCCATAATAATAGCAACACTTCTCAGCGATGTCTCTACTGTGCAAATCCGCACAGATAGAACCCAGGTTCACACTGTCGAAAGAATTCTCGAAATTCATGAAAAGCAAATTAAGCGAAGAATCGTGCTCACCGCATTGCTCTATGATGATTCGCAAGGTATTAGTGTGACCGATACAGGAGAGAAGAAGCCGGCTTACTCTTCATCAGTTGTGCTCTCTAAGTGATCATTTATTCTTTCCAGGAGAATTTTAGCTATTATTTTGGAAACTGCGGGAAACACGCAAATGCTTCTCCAATTATTACAGTCTCGAATGTCCTTTTTTCTTGGAACTTTATTGATTAATCCTTCCTTCCACTCAGTGGGAAACGTTTCTGTGTACCACGGTTTATCAATAAGTGGGTGGAGCAACTCGGCAATTATGCTTGGCGCTGCGCGTGAATACCGTCGAATTCAGCGGTCTTATGTAACCTTTTGGATTGCGTGAGATGGGCTTACAATGAGGATGGCGGCGAGGCTTAGTCCTTCATACCGTCCCGGATACATAAGTGTCAACACCTCATCAGCTGTGACCGAAGGTGACTTGCGCTGGATAGCTAGCTCGGCTATCGGTAGGGTGGGCGGGGTATTTAGTGGTCACAATTGCCTCTTCAACGTTACAAAAAAAAATGTCGCGAGTCGGCCCGCGTGCCGAAAAAGTACGTGAAGGTCATGCATGTGGTTATTATCAAAAAAAAAAGTATATGACCGACGAAATCCCAACCGTCCCTTAATTTCAGTTCTGCATAGCGAATGACCAAATTGACACATTATTGTTTAGGGTTAATTTAGTTCGTAATGCATGCATAAGTAAGTCCATTTCCCGTTCAAACACATTGATGCAACTGTGTGACGTTAATATGTACGTGTTTGAATACTGCGCCAATACGATCCCGGATTTGAACTGACTGGGTGGCTCGCTTTACATTCAAATTTGGTCGCAACGCTTCTTTTTGTGCAAGTAATATATGCGCTTAAGATTCGAGAAAAATAGAACTCGTTGACCGGCTAATTTAACGAATTAGTATATTACTACCTTAACTATAAATATTGTTATATGCACAAAGTTTGTCTCTCTTACGACACTCACTGTACTAAGTTCCATCATAGTCTCGGACCAGCCATGACAAGTACCAAGTGATTCTCGAGCCATCCGGAGTCTAGAACCTTCTCGAAACAGTTCCAGCTATAAAAAGTAGATGTCACCGGGAGCGACAAGTACTCGTAATCGAGAGTTCATCCGTGACAGTATCCGCTCGGAAGCGGAAAGGAGGATAGTCGTTATTCGCCGTTAAAAAATAGTTCGAGCTAGTTTAACGTTGCGTTGGTTGTTAGCTACGCGTGTGTAGTTCGTTTAGTATATAAAGTGTTTGTTTTTCAATCGAAGTGTTTTCATTATTCAGCACAAGAATATCTAAAGAACCAGACTTCGGTCAGAGGAAATATTACAATATATATGCCCCAGGTGGGATAGTTCTGACGTGGTTGGACAGGGGGGAGGGGTTTTTGCGTCCCCGCCAATGTACTCCACACGCTTCCCACGGCACCATGAAGTAAGACATCTGGAAATTAATGGATAAATTCGGTGGATGCATGGATTCTTTCGGTTTCACACTTAATGGTTAATTTCGTTTAAAAACGAAGTTATGTACATGGTTACGTATTTTCGCTTTCCTGCGCATACCTTATGTCAGTTTGAAATGAAGTATAGCCAAAAAAAATTGCTGGATGCAGATATGCCAGGACGAAACGGATTCAGGTACATATACAAAGAGTGAAACGGGCAATCTAGGGCTACATGCGGGGGTTCGCAACGCCCTAGGAGCGGAGCTAGCCCAGCTCATTCCAAACCGAAATTATCCATGCACACTTGTGCGTTACCACGGGTAGTGAATTAACAGTCGCATGTGTGGGCTTCGCTTCCTACGCTTATTGAAGAAATCGTGTGTTCTTCGGAACATTTGATCCATTGCCCAGGAGAGTACGTACATTCCAGAAACCAGTCTTTGTCATTGGACAATAGCCAAAAGTCGTAACAAGTGAGTCGGTCTTTATTGCAGGCATAATTGATGTTTCTTTAGCATGTAAAGATTTCGAATGATGCAATTTGCTGACATGCACGACCTGTCTTTTTTAGTTGCCTTCTACACCATGCCGGGATAGACCGTGGTATTATTCTTATGCCCCACACCACAGAGCGAGATAGGGTTTGCATTTCTTGAAATATACGCAATATAAAAGCCATTTTTAAAAAAAATATTGACGTGTTCCAGTAAAAACAATTACAATTTTAGTAACATGAAGGAGTTTCAAATCATAGTTATCTTATCTAGGTCATGGATAAATCCAGTAGAACCCTGTGCAAATTATCAAACAAATGTTAGTTCCCACGCGACTATTATTTCGCAATCTCAGTGAGAAGTGACATTAGAAGACACTGCAGGCATTCAATAATAACTTTGCAAAATCAGTATTACGACCAATGGTATGAATAATCAATGGAATTGCTTTTATTCTGGAAAATTACGTTAATGGCTTTTTAATGTTAGCAATTTTGCTTAAGAGCCTACTCTTACATAGAATCCCTAGCAAGAAATCAGTTCCTTCATAGCCGGAAATCGCGAATCATTGTGCCGAGAACTAATCCGAAATGGAGCATAAGGTTGAAAGCCAACATTCATTCGCTTTTCTCTAGAATTGTTTGAAGCTTCAGAGGATTTATCGGTTTTGCAACTACAACTGCTTACAACGCATCCACGTATTTTTAATCGTATTTTTAAATTTGTTCGGGGTGTTTGCCTATATAGTATGGTTCACTTATTCTCTCTGGAAGATTTAAAACAAATGCTGGTCAATTGGCTTATCAATATTTCAACCATAACGTCTGCTTTAAAAATTATCGTAATGTTTAAGATGCGCTTTCGGCTCGCTTCTATTGACGAACATTTTCGCATATTGGATGTCAAAATAAGAGGCACTGAACAGGTCCAGTATGTCGAAAAAATAATTGTTTTTAATAAACGATTCATGGCAACAATCATTGTATTTTACGTATCGGCTGCATTCGAGTCTACGCTCAACGTTGCGTTTTCGAAAAATGAGCGGATCGTTCTCGATTTTTAGACCTAAAGTGGATATTGCAACCGAAAGTTGTTTATTGGATGTAACGTATCAGTCATAAGTCTGCTAACCTTAGATAGCTTAGTTGGACTGCCTGCAATTGCGGCCATCCACTTTCCTGATCCAGTAAAATGGAAGGTGTCTACCACTGGTCACTGGGCTGTACAGAACAGCCTCGCTGTCCCACAAGAGATGGAGTGTACTTCTCAGGTGTTCTCCCATGACAAGGGCTATGCCAGCCTTATTCCATCATCTTTTAGGATATTTAGTTTGGTATTTGCGTTAATATTTGCGGCTACTATTGAGCTGCTTGGGCCATGGAAACGGTTTCGCTGTTGATAGCTACATTAAGGTCAATTACATCATCTAATAGCCTTAATAAATTCGTTGAATTTAAAAATCATTCAAATTTAATACATACATCATCGTCAACTTCCAGAAAATGAAAATAACACAAAAAAAAACATCAGAACAGCAACAGTCTTCAACGATAACAAAATCTTTAAGGAATCATTGCCACCCGGCCACAGGACAGGACAAAGGTTCTTAGTTTCGTTTGTGGAATACACAAAGGAGCACACAAAAACCCATTATCCTTCACTTGCGTCTGACATGACAGATAATTAGTGTCACTCAAACAACAAGGCGATGCTCCAGCCACAAGCGGGACCAAGATTGCCAACAAGAAACAATCAGGCCATGAGGGAGAGAAAAAAGAATAAGCCAAAAGAAGCTTTTTTTCGTCTCTCAGACAAAAAAAAAAACAACAAGTAGGGTACATGGATTGAATCGTTAGATGAACCGTACAATGAACGAAAATAACAATTAGACGCTTCAACTCTGATCCGCAACAATACAAGAAGTTTTGGCACAAGGTACTGACACATCCAACTAGGACACAACGTTCAATGACTTCGTATATTAGGCTCCTTCTACGGACGTGACAATGACCATATGTCGGCAACATTTGCTGATATACCCAATCCGGATATGGAATAATTTGGCATCACAGTGCAGTAGGAAAAAAAGTGTTAAGGATTAATGCTAAATATACATATTTGCTAAACTCATTGTATGCAATATGTCAGCAATAAAAAGAAATTAGGTCAAAATATTCTTTTCTAGATTTGTATTCAAAGGAAGCCTACACCATCTGGCTTTAGACCTTTTTTTCTTGTTCCTCCGGAGAGAAAAGAAGAAAAACAACGATGCACATGAGGACGATATCATCTCCTCGATTCTTCTCAATGAAACTAAATTCGCTACCAGGTTTCCTTCTCGTTGTGGTGTACGAGAAAACCGAGACTTAGGCCTTTCGGCACGTTGCTGTTCCTAAAAAAGGAGGCTTTTTGTTTGATTTATTATGACAGTTTAACAGCATTCTGGCTAGGCCCAAGAAAACTTCCATTTTTTTCTCATTTGCATGAGAATTCAACAGGAAATATGGCTACGAAGTTGGCCGCCTGTCTCTCTTCAGTATTTCACCGTGTCTGACCACTAGCAAAATGCTTCCATTTTTTTGCCATTATGAACTCCTCCGTATTGTGTTCATTATAAACGAATACTATAAATTATTTAAAAAGGGAGCCTATTTTTTTTTGTTTTTTTTTTTCATTCAATGTTTGTAAGTTAATCAATAATTCTTATGATTTTATGAGAAAAGATGTCTACCTTACAAGGAGTAATGTTCTCGGAAGTTTCTTGATATGTTCACAAGAACATATCAAGAAGCTTCACAAAATTTAGAGAGTGTTTAATGTTTGCAATACTTGGGCACCGGCTTCTTTGAATACTTTCTTGGAAATTCATGACTATCCTCCTTTCACCGAATTAAAAATATCCAATAAATATTGCCCCTTGATAGTCCATTTTCTGTTGTCCTTGAACACTACTCGTATATATGCCAAATACTCGTAAAAGAAAGCAGTTTGAAATAATTATTGTGGCTTCCATATTCTCTCGTTTTCGTTGGTCACACACTAGCGATTGAGAGCACTTACGAATGCTGATCACGTCTGTCAGACATCTGCAATTTGGCACTTGAAAGATACAATTTTCTTTTTGAATGCCTCTTCTGGGATTCATTTTTGGGAGTTTGCTTCCTTCAAGTTCATGTACATGCCTAAATAAATAGATACGTAGGTACGAGAAGGGCATGATGCGAATGCTACCCAGAAGGTACATCGAATATACAATAACAATGACACAATAAAAACGATTTTATTGTACTTTAATTATTCATTTAAGTTCCATCGAGAGAAATTACTGAAATCTTGTTTTTAGGATAATGTTCGCCTGATGACGACTGAAAGGAATCTTAATGTAAGATAATTTGATTAGGTGATATAAGCGGATATTTTATTTTGTATTAGGTACAAGAAATTACCAGAAATTAAGTCGGATACACGGGGATAATTGGTAAGATTAAATGTCTACTTAAGTGGATAGGCTAACACAACGATGATGTCCTTGAGGTTCAGGTGAATACTGAATTAATGTGGTTAAAAATGATACTTCGTAACATTTGAACCAGCCAGAGATCGCCCTTTAAATTTCGTACTCTGTCTTTGGTTATTGTATTATACAATGGTTGGTTCTCCTCGGCCAATACCCTTATAATTTCCTTGGTTCTTTCTATCGACACCTGAAATGATAAGAAATGCAAAAACACTCAAATGCTAGTGTCAACTTTGTCGAATGTTACCAGTGGTCTGGCAGTGATGCATGAGAAATGACACGAAAAGTAGCGAAAGTCATCAGTATTTTCCCTCCCATGCAAATACACATGACCATTTGACCCCAATGAATTAAATTTTTTTTTGGGCAAATATGGGCCTACGATGTGCAAACGAATTGCAAAAATTGCGCGAATAAAGTTTTAAATTTGCGTTTTGGTGCGCAAACGAAATTAAAGGTTAAGCATTTCTGTGTTAACGATGGGCAGAACAAATAGCGTGAAATAGCGCATAAATATGGAAAATATTAAAATTCGTTTCTTCGCGACTCGCCCCAGAGAAATTGTTTTGTTAACAACTTTTTTTCTAAGGGTGGGCAAACGAAACTTTTTCTTGGGCAAGCATGGGCCACCGATGGGCAAACGAATTGCAGAAATTGCATAAGAAAAAACATAAATTTGCGTTTTTTATGTTTTACAAACATTTTGATGTGCGAATAAAAAAAAATTGAGAGGTGGCCAAACGAAAGTAAAGGTTGAGCGAACCTGGGCTAACGATGGGCAAACGAAATAACGTATAAAATCGCAAAAAATCGAAATTTTAATTTTCAGTGGCTCCTAATATTTGAAAAAATACATTTGTTAATGAATTTTTTTCTAAAGGTGGGCAAACGAAAATGTTTCCAGGGCAAACGTGGGCTAACGATTGGTAAACGATTTAGCCAGTTTGTATGAAAAAAAAATCACCTCGAGGTGCCTACTTCACAGACCTTAGATAACGTAGAGGGAGAGAACGGTGTGCAAGTAAAGCGACAGCAAGCAGCAGTCAATATCACCGCCGAGCAGCAAAAATGGAAGCAGCGATACGATGAAAAGCATACGCAGGTTTAATGTTAGCGATTTGATTGTCATCGACTCTGTTCCAGTGGCCACAGGCGAAACGCATAAGTTGAACCCAGCCTTTAAAGGTGACGGTGACTAAGGTGTTGGGTAATGATCAATACAGTGTAGAGGATTTGCCTGATCAAAACTTAACTCAAAGACGCTACAGCAATGTTATATCCAGAGACCGCACGGAGCCTTGCTGTGCTTTAATTTCCAGCTTAGACGTGAAGGATAATTTTGAGGACTCTTTCACCGATGACGACGATTGCCAGCAAAGGCCGAGTTGTCAGAAAACAAGCAGACCCGGTCGAACCATCGTAAAAGGCAGACGCTCGGATGACGCTTTCATTGTTAAACAGTCGGCAACCATTTGAAACTCGTCAATCTGCTTAAGTGTATCTAAGAACGTTTTAGTTTGTTTTTTGACAAGTGGATATCGGGTACATCCTCTCACCGATCCTGTTCCTCATAGATTAGGTCATGTGTTACATGCAACCATATCCGGATCACACTGGGACACCACTCCAATTGAAGAAGTCGACCAAGGGCAAGGGAGCGTGCTAGAAACTCATGACATCGATCTGTGGCGGAAGAGTGTGCGTCGCTGAGTAAGTTGTGAAGGCAGATACGTCCTCTTGGCCAAAACAGAGTACGATGGCATGTATGGAGTAATTGATGCGCAATGGCCCACTCTGTGTTAAGGCAAAGCAGTATAAATAGCTGTTTGTGTACGTATTTGGTAAACCACATGAACTCGTACATCAAATTTTTTCAACTTAAAAGTTTCCCCTTTAACACTTTAATGCGACACTTCTCAATTGAACCACGAGCTTCCAACTGTTGACCTACAGCTTGTTCAAAATCCGTTGTTGCCATTAAATGCACATATTTCACCCTTCAATGGATTTAATTGAAATCGTTAATGAGATTGCGGAGATTAAATCATTTTCCAATTATTTCAATTTTCACTGCCATGTGCAAGATTATGTCCAGTCAAAATTGGATGTTTACAATAAAATTCATATTTAAGTATCGGCCTTTTTTCCGAGCGGAAGATAATAATTTCGGGTATATTGAAATTCGAAATTTTTCTATGATTTGTGGATTCTTTTTTTTTTTTTTGCTGTTAAAATGATATTACTATATTTGGCGAAGAATGACACAAAAAGAGCAATGATGTTCATCGGCACTTTAAGCCCGTCCCAAGCAAGTACATTTTAATTTTAATCCATTGTCTATGGTTTGCTTTGAAAAATGTTGTCCTTATCGCCCCTGTTCAGTAAATGCCCATATTTACCGGGTGAATACAAGAATGGCATATAACTCAGAATACCAGCAAGAATAGTCTAGTGAATTCACAACAACACCCCCAGTCATCTGGTATCCATCGCCTAGATATCACTTCATTGCCAGGAATGTCCTTTTTCCAAACCACATACCTCCGAACCCCTTCAACAGTGGCCAAGTAAAGTCGCCTCAACACCACCACTATTGCCAAGAATGTCCCAAAGGACTTAAAATGGCTTCATCAGCAGTCTACTGCATTCGCTTCAACACCCCCAGTCAAATGATAACCATCTTGCCTAAAAGTGTTTTTCCTCACCAATGAACTCAAAGTTTTATAAACGCTAATTCCCCAAAATGCTGTTTTTCCTTACCAAAAATTCAAAATGGGCCCCTCAAGGAACCTACATACTGAACCTGGTTAAAATTCAGATTACGGGAAGTGCTCGGACTAACACACAAATGCACAAACGCACATAGGCACAGTATGGATCATTGTATTGTATATGCCCATCCATCAAATGAATACATGGGACGGGCCGAAAGACAGCATCATGCTGCAGGCATTGGGGGCCGGTAGCTCATTGCGCTGAGGTGTCAGGCTGATGTCTAATCATACCGGTTCTTCACGGGTCCAAATCAAATCGTAGCCGGGAGTGTTTGTGTTGTTGTTGTAGTAGCAATAGTCGGAAGTTTGGGGTGTGTGTGTGCTATATGCCTTACGAACCAATGTTACCCTCCGTGTCGAGGGATAGGAAATCAACTGCTTCTATCAGCTGGTCTATGGAGAGCGGTACTTTGTCAGGCTTGAATGTTTTTCCACTGATTCTGTGACGACACAGGAGCCGCATAATTGCCCACTGATCTTCCGACTGCTTTACATGTCTCTCAATTGCCCTAACCCCTTGTTGGGCATAGCGCGTCAACTACTCCATGTGGCCCAGTTGACGTTTCGTCGGCATAAACTGGTTTCGGAGAATGCAGTTGCCAGCATGCACCTCCTGCACATCCATGGCCACGAACGTCATCGTGGACGGAATTCGAACCCGAAACGCCGGTAGTCAAACATGAGACCGATGTCTTAATACACTGCGCTACCGGTCGCCCCTTACGCTTGAAGCGATGAACGGTTTATGTCATACGGAAGTGAAGAATGGCTGACAGTGTGGAAGGCTTTCGACAAGCCAAGTGCTACCAGAATTGTTCTGATTGGTTGAGCACATTGTGGATACGCGATGTAATGGCATCCAAGGCCGTTGTCGAACTGTACATCCTTCGGAAGCCGTGCTGGTGATCCGCTAACTGGATATGAGCCAAAAGAACAGGGCGGATTTGTGCTGCAAGCGTTTTGGCAACTGGTGACAGAAGTAAGATGGGACGATGGGATTTTCCGAGTGTCGCTTTTTCTCAGGTTTTGAAATCGGAATTACTATCTCTTTCTTCTAGAGTTCAGTAATACATGTATGTAATACATGTATTAAGCGACGTGATGGATTTTAGCCGTAAGATAGTTGATTGGTGTTTGAACATTGACATTGAGATTCCTTCAGTTCCAACGGCTTTCAAGTTCCATCTTTTCTTGGTTACTGCAGCTACTTCGTCCGTGCCGATAACAGCTATGTTATCTGCTGTTCCGTTGTGGACCTTCCTACGGACTATGCGCTTAAGACTATCAGATGTTGGGTGTTCAATAAATTGCTTATTGAAACGATTTGTGGAGTGAGTAGGGTCACTCACTGAGATGCCACCGAACTGGATGGCGACATCCCCTTTCTGTTTTAATGAGTTTAAAAGCGCACGGACAGTCGAATACAATTTACTCACATCTGTAGTTAGGTTGTAGTTATTCAGGTTAGTGGTGCATTTTAACCTACTGTGTTAATCTACTTGTCTGTGAAATCCGCAATTTATTTCATAAATGAAAGCAAGTCCCCTCCAACGTTGGTTATCCTGTCTATACTAACTATAACACAATCTCCATGTGTGTTGAGGGAGGAATCGCTTCCTCTATGGCTTCAATTTGAATGTGATGTCTGTCCAAGAATAGAATAATAACTTGCGCAATTTTAAGCTCTAATCCATTTCAATTTAGATGGTGGTGATCGGTGGTGCAGGCATAATGTTGCGTTGTTGAGGAACCCAATAGGAACTATTCACATGAATCGTCAGAGATGGCTGGAAATCTGTCAGAGTTCTCAATGGTGGTGGATGATTTGGCGTGTTAGGCGAGGTTGCCGCTCGTAGTCCTCTAACCTACACTGACTAGCAGTAAAGAAAGAGTTCTAATGCCTGTAATGGTTCAGTCATGAGAAGTTTCCTAAATGACAACACTCGTCGCAGCAGTTGTATCTCCCTGATGTACCATTCCAGTGCAGCACTTTATTGCATAGGTAACAGATCTAGGGTAGGGACCAGGTTTTCTTTCAATGCCGGCGCAGAGAACTAGTACTGAGAGCAGTTTCGCCACGATATATTGCTCTCAATAAACATAACAAAAACAATGATTAACATAAAAATACAAGCATACTTTCCTTCATGCATTGAAGAGGTTTGGCACCTCTTGACCATTGTTCTACGGGTCGCTCCGGGACGAAAAACCGGCTGCTGTTTGTATTATCTTCTGCCCGTAGTGTCGGGCGTAACAATAATGCAAAACCTTTCCCGACTTATCGTAGGTATGCGGGTAAATGGGCTTGCCTTGCATTTAATTAGTTTCAAAATTGTGTACCCATATCGAAAATACGTCAAATTAAACAAAAAGAGTTATAAATTATCCCGGCACCTATAGAAAAATATTTTTCATCAAACTTTACAAACGCATTGATCAACATGACAGCTAATATCTCCCAAAATTCGAAACGTGTCTCATTGCCTGCCGAATTTCTGATTAATCGAAACTAATTTCTCATGTTTACCTCACTTCACTCACCAACAAGTCCTTTCGATTTTAATTTTCCTCAACACTCCTAGAATGCCTTGTCACGGCAAATCCTCTCTCCGAAATCCCCCAGGTAAATTGCCATTACAAATGAGAGGCAAAGATTCCCATCTTAATTTGAATATGCCTTCCTTGATTAATTTTTTCACATCAACCTTCTTTGGCTGCTGTTTCATCAATGTTGTCCTTTTTCCCTTGTTTTGTCGTCGCCCGTGCTCCTCGTTGTCTGTACACGGGACGAAGGATTTCAATGACTATACGAAGTGGTCGTCATTATCCCGGAGTTGGAAGCTTCGCTTTTGTATCGGAACAACACTCACCTGTAGTATGTGACTGTAGTTGTCGTCATGTTGTGTAATGGTCTCAAAAAGACGAAACATTAATTTCACTGCAGAGTGACGCATAAATAAAGTGGAACTGGAGAGTTTTCTTTTACGCCTGATGGCATCACGAATAGGCTGATTACGTGGGCATGGGGGGCTTTACTATAGGGAAATTAGGATCCGTGTATGAGATACTAGATACTAGACCAGCTCAGTGGTACCAATTGTCAATCTTAGATAAAAGAGGTAATACCTGCCTGTCATTGGAAGAGATATTATCAGTCAATATACAGCCAGTGACGGTTTAAAAAAATGAGTTCCAAAACTATCTGCAATTGCAGTATGAGGGCATACTTTCGTTCTTAATATTACCACTGAAAACAATTTGCCATCAGTCGTCTCACTATTTCGAGTACTCTGATTATTCGGTTTCTAATTATAACAACACAACCGGGAATCATCACAAAATGAGCCAATCGAGAGTCCTTGCATAATGGGGTACAAATAAAATGGACAATATCCCCAGGAGAGAAAGCCTTGAGGCGACGACACTGCCATTATATGAATATTTTGTTGACGGTCGTTGAACGCTTCTTCAGCAACACTGAACCATTATTGTACGAGTATCTTCACTAATATTAAAGTCTGATCTTAATTAAGACGGTGATGTTAATTAGTGCTCAATGGTTGCAGTTGCACTCAGTTTCGTGGTAAGAGTAATTCCAGGTTCAGCCATAGTGCCAGAAGGACACTTCTTTTTTGTTCGACATTGTACGAGAATACTCCAGAGAATACGAATGGCACAAGGGGTAAAATTAGTTATCGTCCTTATAATATTGACAATGATGTTACCCAGAAAAATAATTAATTCAAATAGAGAAAGCAAGTTAAGCCAGTAGCGATATTATTAACAGTAGTATAATTATGGGGTTGAATGTCATTTCCACAGTCTTCTGCATGGGCACTCTCGGTAGTAGCAGCATTGCAAAACGAGAATGGATAGGGAAGTTAATGTTGACTACTCGTAGAATGATAAATTCAAAATTCATGTTTTTCTAGTTAACTTTAGCCCTAGCGAGCATAACCCGTCAACTACCCCCATTCAGAGTCGTGGCAGTTGACCGTTTACGCGGATTTTGATGGTCAGTTAAACTATCTCTCGGGAGGGGAGGAGGGTTACTTCGGGATACTTCACCTACTGCCGTGATACCGAGTATAGCTCTTTTAGGTAGTTGCTTCTTGCTTCATCGTGGCCACAAGAGAGTTTGCATTATTCTCTTTTATAGCGTCGCACACTGCGTTAGTCCCTGCGCAGACGGGTCGTCTGATATTCGGCTCGTCTGCGATTCGAATTCTGCTTGTCTGCACTCCCACATGACACCGCACACGGTTAAATGCAATTTGGCACGTTTATGAATAGGATATATAGTTGGGCGAATTTGGGACATATGTCGTCTGAGGAGAAAGGAGAAGTGCACAGAAGTGTCGGTGAAAGCATTTTAACCCTTTGGCGTGCTGAAATTGACTTTTTGTACAATATATGAGGCGGAATATGGGAAATAGGGTTTTCGCGTGTGTCGAGCTTTGTGACGTCAAGAATAACAAATACAAAAATCGATGAATTGCAAAAGGCCGGAGACGACACTTTGAAAAGGAAAGAATAATCAAACTATCATTAACAAAAGGAAAATTCAAATTTAATTTAATGGAAAGTTCGCTATTCTCATTGAAGATATGGGATTTGACGTTGGTTATTCACTATTACATAGAGGACATTTGGTTGCACTGCGGACAACGGACGACCAATGAACATCATCCTCTTCGAAAAATATTGGAAGTGGGGCTTCTGAGTGGTGAGAATCCACTAACGGATCGGTGCGGTGGTGAAGTAAGATTGTGGATATGACACCAATTATTAATGGTTCGAGGATCTTCGTTATGTTGCTTTAGGAGGATTCCACAAGTTATAAAAACGTCACTGTTTCTTAAGTGATTTTGAAAAAGGGAATCACTGCGGAGATTTTTCTTTTATTTTCTATAAGGTTCAATATTTTGCTTCAGAAAACTTGCGCAATCTTCAGTGCCACTCTACTTCTGGAAAATTCCACAATTTGCTCCCTTTTTTAGGGGTTTCAGACAGGCAGATCATTGCGGAGAGTACAGTGCCGTGAGGTTTTGCTTTATACCATAGGAATCCATTAGGTTCTTGACAACCTACATTGAACTCCATTGCACGTGGTGGTGGATTCAGGAACACCAAACACATGGAGGAAATTTCACGTTCTCTCGCCGAACAGGTTCAGTAAACTCTAGAAAATGCGATCAGGTATAATGAGATTACCCATTGGGGGTTTCAGAGCCTGGTTGGATGCCTTAAGGTTCAAATACACGATAAGCGTATCTGCGGTCGCGTGAATTTTACCCCAGTCGCGTAAACGTGTCTAGTGTTAACACGTAAATCGGGTTTGCACGCTGACGAAATGTCCGAAATGGGTGTCAAAGCGAATTACTGTCGCGGAAATAATTCACACGTCGGTCGTTGTGTTTACATGAGATGCGTTTACGATTCAACAGCATATGTGCGAGTACTTAAATCATCTTTTTTCATGTGTTTGATGTTGGATTCATCGGCTCATCAACTGCGGATGAGTACCCGTCGGGACTCGTCGGAAACCGTCGTCAGCTAACAAATTACGCGTTGCAGTAAACCCGTTTGCTGTTTACATGGGACGGATATCGTAGATTTAACAAGCCCGACGGATGTACCTTAAAGGTTCTAGTACACGTGATACCAATACCAGTCGGGCTTACGAATCCGACGCGCAAACGCTTTCGTTGGAATCGTATAATCACGTAAAATCACTGTCATGCTGATTATAAGTATAGGCTTCCTTGTACATTGGGTCTCATGGGCTGTTGCCAGATTTTGGATATCGAGTTATTTTTGGTGAAGGCTTAGGCTGACACGTACGGTATACAAGACTCTAGCAAGAAAGAAAGCCAGCGCCAGCAAGCTTTCTATACAAATGTGAAATTTTAATTCATTGGTCGCACATACAAAGTTCCCTAGTCACTGGCGCTTTTTGAGGGAAAACTAGTGTATCGTCCAACTGGCCTTAGTGTGTATTTTTTGCCGTAACAAAGGTTAGGTTATAAGCTGGATGGGCTGGCGTGACATACACAGCACACATAGACTACCCCTGGATCCGTTGTGATACCACCGTGGACTTCAACAACCCTATCAATTCATTGAACCAGCCAGAGCTGTCAATGAAACGCCGGAGCCGTTGGATGCTAGCATCCTTAAGGTCATCCAGATTATTAAGCTAGAAGGATCCCAATGCATTCCTTATCCTTCTAGCCAGGGCCAGGACATTCACATAGCAGATAAAGGATATACTCCTCCTCATCCTCATTCCCACAGCTCCTACAGAAATCATTGTGAGGAAGCCCCAGTCTCCTAGCATGCTCGCCGATTAAGCAATGTCCGGTGATCACACCAACAAGAGTTCTCTTGTTACTTCTATTAAACGCCAGCAGCTCCGCAGAGCGTTTAAGATAGAACCTGGGTCAAAGTTGCCTGGTAGCATTACAAGTACTTCCATTACTCCAGCTGGCGTTGGCAGTAGCCATAGCCAACGTGACAGCATTTACTAGCGTTTTAATAGCTGCTACGGAGTATCAAAAAAGGCGCTAACTTAGCCTGGCCCCGCACTCGCACCTTCTCTAGCTAGCTCTTCCGCCCAGCAGTTACCATCAAAGCTACTGTGGGTTGGGGTCCATCATAGGAAGATATTGTAGAATCTCCCCATCTCCAGGAGAGATTTGCGACAATCGGCAGCTGTTTTGAGTAAGTGATAACAGACATTGGCTATCAGTAAAGATAGTTGTATCCCTAGCAGCTATGGCATTATACTCCAGCCATGCAAGAGCCTCCCAAATAGCCACGATTTCCGCCTGATGAACGCTATAAAAGTCAGGGAGACGCACTCACATTCTGGTCTGTCCAAGTGTACACCCACCCCCACTTCTTGATCCGTTTTAGAGCCATACATATAACAAGTGACTCCTAAAGAGAGTTTACCGCCCACTTTTTCGTGTAGGAAATAAACTTACAAAATTTCTACTTAACAGTTATTTCAGTTAAGTGTAATCCGTCCCTGCTGGAAGGTTCAATTTGCTAAGAACAAACGAGGGACCCGTGAGTGATACAGTTAACTGACCAGTTTCCCGAAGACAGATGACCACATTTGCGGCCACCAGCTTAGTAAAAATATTTAAGGGTAGCAAATTCAGCTGCACATCAAGAGTAGCCGCCGGTGTAGTTCTAAGACTCCCTGTAATGGGAACGCACACTACTCTCTGGAATTTCTCTAAAATGCTGCAGTAGACCGCAAAGTTTACAGCAGTCCACCAGGCGATAATTCCATATGCAGAAGTATACGCCGCAGGACTGAGACGTAAAACCAGAGTACAACCTTCGGCTAAAGACCCCACTTCCTACCTATGGCCTTCCGATATGAATATGATAAGTCGAACTATCATCCAGTGTTTGTACCAGTATTTCACAAAATCCAAATTGGCTACACCAATGCAGTGAATGGCGAAGGGTCGCGACAAGTTCGGACTGTAGAGAATCGGAGCTAATGTAAGGCAATCTTTGAGAGCATCGAAAGCCCCTCTGTCCTCACTGGCCCACGATGAACCACTGTTTTTGCGGCATATGTATGTCTGTCAGTGGTGCCAACGTCGCCACGTAGGTGTAGACGAAATGATGATATCAATCGCACATTCCAAGGAAACTGCGGATATATCTAACCGAATTCGGCAAAGGAAATTCTGCAATAACCTGGACCTTATCAGCATCAGTGCATAATGTGCCGTTTTCAATCATCATCATCATCGTGGCGCGACAGCCCGACGTCGGGCCTTGGCCGCCTGGATCATTGTCCTCCAATTATCTCGGTCACGTGACCGCGTCCTCCAATTTTGGGAGCCCAGCAGCTGCGCGGCGTCCACACCTACTGAGCTCTCCCAACGAGATCTCGGTCGTCCTAGCAGTCTCGCTCCGTCGACTCGTTCTGCATTCATTACTCTCTTAGGCATGCGATCGTCGTCCATTCTTTGTACATGCCCTGCCCATTGAAGTCGTTGTAGTTTGACGATTTTCGAGACTTGCAGCTCATCGTACATTTCATACAACTCATGGTTGTACCGGATGCGCCACCCATCTCGATCGCAAACAGCCCCGAAAATTCGCCGTAGAGCCTTACGTTCGAAAGTATCTAGCATGTTTTCGGAGGCTTGAGTTAGGGTCCATGCTTCGCAGCCATAGCATAGCACTGGTCGTATAATGGTTTTGTACACGCGGAGCTTCGTGTTTCTGTGCACATGTTTCGATTTCATTATGGGGAGAACCGAGAAGAAAGTCTTATTAGCTAACTGTATCCGTCGCTTGATTTCGTCAGTTTCGTTGGCGTCTCTTGACAGGTTGCAACCCAGGTAGATGAAGTTGTTCACGAACTCGATGTTGAGGTCCCCCACATTGATGCTCGGTTGTGCAGGAGTCCTTGTCACCGATTGCATCATTATTTTAGTTTTACCCTCGTTAATACGTAATCCAACTTCCTTTGCAGCGGTATCGAGCGTATGCAGAAGTTCTTCTGCGTCAGCCACTCTTCGGGACATGATGTTGATGTCGTCGGCGTACGCTGCTAATTGTGTCGACTTGATGAGTAGCGTCTTGCTGTTGTCCATATTCATGGCCCGAATAACGTATTCCAGTGCTAGGTTGAAGAGCGTCGGTGCCAGTCCATCGCCCTGTTTCACACCAGTGCGTGTTTCAAATAGATCAGTAAGTCTATTCTGGATCCTGACTTGTGAGACGGAGTTGGTCATCGTCATCTTTGTCAGTCGCACTAATTTTGCTGGTATACCAAATTGCAGCATGATGTTGTACAGTACTCCACGATCGATACTGTCGTATGCCTGCTTGAAGTCGACAAAGATTTGGTATACGTTTATGTTGTATTCCCAGCACCTCTGGAGTATCAGTTTGACTGAGAAGAGCTGATCGGTTGTGGAGCGACCAGGTCTGAAACCGCTTTGGTATTCGCCAATGACTCGTTCTGCGTACGGTTTTATTCTATTTTCCAGAATTTTCGTCAAAATTTTATTGGACGTACAAACTAGTGAGATGCCCCGTTTTCAATAATAAGGGCAAATTATGCGACTTGCTTCATGAAAAATTTGCTCTTCTCTACGTTCGGGGTCAAACCAGCCATACGGGAACAAAGAGCCACTTCTTGGAGAAGTGAAACATGGTCTTCAGATGTCATCCTGTTAGATGAAGACCTGTTGACGAATATGAGTAGGGATGACTTTGTTCATGAGCCTTTGCGGCGCATTGCACAATCCGAGCCGCATAGATACAAATTGGTGAAATGGCTGACCAGGAGCATTGAAGGCAGTCTTTTCGTTTGATTCCTCATCGAGTGGTATTTGCCAAAAAGACGTCTTCTAGATGTAGTCTCGATAAAAATTGGCCTTAGGTAGCCGACCTAGCATACCATCGATGAGGGGCAAAGTGTATGTGCCTTTGATCGTCACGTCCTTTACTTTCCGAATAAATAATCGAAATATCCCTGCAAGGACGGACCATGTCTCATCAAAACTTATGTGCACTAAGTCCTTCAAAAGTATCATATCATTACATACACAGTGGAATGAAGACTTTCTTCCGACAACTGATGATGAATGATAATGGGGTGGGAGCTTTCAATTACTCCGACTGTTTGAATCTGAGCTTATCGGTGCGACCACCCGACTACTGTAGCCTTCTGCAAGCAGAATTGGTAGCTATTTGGGAAGTCCTGGTCTGGCTGGAACTGCATAGTCATGACGTATCTGGGAGGAGCATCATTATTTTGATTATTTAGCTTCGATTAGAGCCATGGAGTCCGTACATATCACTTCAAGGATGGTACTGAAGTGCCGCGAATCTCTTGGAGAGATAAGTGGTATCTTTGATATTGTCTTGTGCTGGACGCGGGGTCACAGTGGTTTCGTTGGCAACTGCCCAGCTGTTGTACTTGCTAGAAGAGGGAACTCGGAAGAATCCGAACGTATTCTCTGCAAAGTTGAGATGTCTTTTGATGTATGTAAGCATAGCATAATGCAGGCCGCGATAAGCATCACTAACACGAGATGGCTAAGTGTCAGCACTTGTTATAAGACAAAGTTGGCATGGCCCAGGTTGGATATGAGTCGTTGCACTAAGCTATTGTCGCTGAAAAGGCATCACATTAGTACGGTCGTGGGCGTTGTCAGTTGGAGAGCACGCCAAGAGGCTTCGGCTTCCGTATAACGACTTATGTAGAAGCTGTTGGTATGACCAGGTAGAGGAGAGTATTTCCACATTATCTGTGAATACCCGAGCCTGGAAAGTATTAGGAGATATTCTCTTGGGGCCTACTACTTTGCCATCCTAGGTGACTTACAGGACGTCGATATTATCCAGCTCCAACGTTTTGTTGTGGGCTCGGTCTGGTTCGAGGTTTAGAATGGGTCTGGACAACATATCCCGTTGGGTATCACAATGGACCCAGATGCGGTCTATGTGTGCTGTGGATAAGCAGAACAACCTTATAACCTAACCTAACCTTACTTTCCGAACATCCGAGAATAATCTAACCTTGTCAGGTTTCATTACAACAGCTATTGTTGAAGACCAGGCACTCTATGATTCTTCAGTTACACCTAGTGCAAGCATCCGACCATTTTCGGCAAAGAGGAGCTTCCAGATGGTACGAATTTGGCTTAACTTCAAATATGTATGTACATAAATCGTTTTATTGTATATTGATTTGTTTTCGGTCTACTGATTAGGAATCAGCATTTTCAGAGTTTCAATCGCCAGTCCGTCTCGAGGTTGCTGTAAGGCAATTAGTACGAATCACAGAACAACACAGTTGTCAATTGTATTTAAGAAAAAAAATACCTGAAAATAAATGTATTCAATGTCCTTTCATTGAACATTTCATGCGCTTATTCTCGAAGAAAAAAAGCTTCCCTCTAAAGGTATTAGCCATTTACTTCCAACCTAAGCCAACCGTAGCCAAAATAAACTTAATTCTTTCCCTCTTTGAAGCAGTTACGAGTATTAATGGACATATTTATACTATTTCTTAGCTTCGTCAACATTTAAATACACAAACTTCCAGTACTAAGAAAAACAACAATTTTAAACGAATATACAATAGTTTTGATTTCTTAATTAATCAAAGTATTTTTCAATGAATGGTCAAACTTAGCGTCGACCATGACAATTGAAAAAAAAAAGGTTTTCCATGACTTCCTCAAAAGTACAACTTTTCCCTAGAACTGAGCTTTTCATATTCTGATTTCTCGTCCTGATTTATTTCTTGTTGTAAGACCGTCATCCTGGCTGACGTATATTCCCAAAGGACTCGACATTTGAAAACTTTTCCGAAAAATATTCGGAATCGCAAATTCAGTGTAGCGGATTGACAACTGAATATATAGGATTAGAGAAGTGATACAAAACCTAGTACTCGATGAACGAATAGAACTATCAGACAAAAAAATTGCTGAAAATTTACATAATCTTCAGTAATTAAATTGTGGATGGTTACAAATTTTGATATTAGATATATTAGGTATATAGGATTTATCCAATTCGATTTTTTTCTCATTCTTCCAAGTTCGATTAATTTAACATATTCGTTGTGGTAAGAGAAACAAAATCAGGTTTTGTAAAAGACTCAATTCAGATTTTCTTTAAATGGTCTGCAAATTACCAGATTTTCCTTATTATGTGAGCACCTAAATGTCTCCGCTTTTGAAACGCTGAACAGCTCTCACAAAAAAAAAAAAATAAAATGACAATCCTCCTTCTATATACAAAAAAAAAAGACAGCAACGGAATTTATTTGTCAAATTTCATTCGATTTCCGCACAAGTATGAAATATGGCTGAGATCTGCGGAAAATGCCATTTGAAAATGAAGAAAAACTTTTTTAAGATGACAAAAAAAATGTACAAGAAGTGCAGAGAGTACGTACGTCAGAAAGAAAAATACGAACGAGAAAAAATAAGAATATTCAAGTCCTCTTAACTTTTCTTCTCCCTGTGCACCGCGGCTAAAAGTATTTTATCTTTGCATAACGATGCTTAAAAGATGGATGGATTGTTAGAAATCGAATTGATGCCAAGAAGGATTCAAAGGAGGCGCATTCACAGATCAAGAAATAACCTAAACGAGGGATAAGAAAATCATCATCTACGACTTCTAGGAGTACGCCCCGCTTTTTGTGTGAAATACGACAAAATATAGAGATGTATTTGGACGTCGTTTCTTGCTCTCTGGTGGAATCTTTGTCATCCTGGCATTAGTCAAATAATTATGAAGTTCTTCCTTAATTTACCGTGCGCAAGGGTTGCTTTGAAATCATCTTCCAGCAATGACTTCCTTGATTTCAGGCAAAGGCAATGACGTTTGGCTTGTGTTCGCTTCAATAGAAGTACTTGAATAGACTTTTTTTATTTATAACGGAAAGGCTATTAAGTATTTCAAATTTGCCAATCTCAAGTTTTGCGACCCATTTGCCGCTTTGTGAAGTTAAATTTAATAAGTGAAAATGGAGATCGTCCTCGAACTTGACTTTTAAAATAACGCGTGGATCGCGATGGCTCGGCTCCGCAGTGTGTGACCTCAAAATTTGGATCGGCATCATTCCAATCGGATCCATTTCGACCCGCGTCCAAATGGACGCATGTGTGTGTCCACCTTAAAAGAATATACGAATATACGAAATCCACATAATTTCAATAATATCATCATCATCGGCCCTCTAGCTCGCTTCGGCCCAGGGTATCCTGGATACAACTTCTCTAACTATCTCGATGAAGCGAACGCGTCCTTCAGTTCGAAAATCGTAGAAGCTCCAGACAATCTGTGGCAGTTGAATCCCACCATCGTACACGAAGTTTTCCTTGCGGTCGATTTCCATCGGCTTTTCATTTTAGCACGCGTTTGGCCAGCGCATCCCAGTTCCCGAAATTTGACAAATTTCGTGGCGCATAGATCGTCAAAATGTTCGTACAGCTCATGGTTGTATCCGTTTTGCCATACGTTTCCTTCCTTGACTGATCCAAATATCTTCGGCAGGATTTTTCTTTCGAACGTATCGATCGACTTTTGTGACGCACGTGTTAGGGTCTCCGGGGATACGTTGTCGGCGTCTCGCCAACCCCCTCTAGGAGGACCAGATCACTATCCTGCTTTTATTCTCTTCTCTTCCACTGGAGTTTAAATGCTTGGTGTTCTTACCCAGTCTCAGATCAGGGTTAACAGCACTACTACTAGAAGGCGCAAGATAGATGCTGTGAATGAGAGGTGTTTTTGTCTCACGCCAACAACGCCATCACGGATACTCTGACCATGCAATCACGCCACTGCACCGCAATACACAAGGGATTGCAGTTTCAGTAACATAGTATCTGCGCATTGTCTGGAGGAAATTTCGCTGTCGATCTGAGACAGAATATCAAGTATTGCATTGGTTGTATGTAACCTGGGAATGTCAGGTCTGCACAAAGTATCTATTTCCTGATATTTCAAGGAAGCTCTTTTAAATTCGTCGTGAACTTCTGCAGAGACTTCCACTTGGCGGTGAAGTAGTTTACTTCGACGGGTGTTGTAGGTACTCCTTTGCGGGGCCGAGTGAAGTGTTGGTGGTGGGGACACTATATCCGACCCTGACGACTCTTGATTTCGAGTTGCCAGCAAAACCTCAAGCCGTATTCTTTCCCTATGTGTCTCCGGTATGGCACCCCTTCGCACAATAAAGGGGTATTGATTTGCTACTCGCTGTATTGACACATTCGCTGAGTGCGGAAATCGCTCAACTACCTCAACCACTGGTGTAACATGGGACGGAACTCTGTTCTCCCTTGTAAAAGCTCGATCTCGCAGTAAGCGCGAACGATGAAAAGGTTCATTTCCTCTGTCCATTTCATCCGTTGCCTACGTGAGCCTGCAACTGTGGTCGCCTGGATTATGGGCGAAACAGCAGCCACAGGTGAAGGAGGGCTCCTCGATGTTGGTGGAGCAGGACACGTCCTGACAGTTTGAGCGGAAACACTCGCGGCTGTCGGTCTCCTTCGTGACGATGAACGCACGCCCGTACGCCCTTTTACCGCTGGCGACTGCCCCTCTTATACAGAGGGGAAGCCCTCGCCAGAGGTCGCGGTTCCCTCTGACACTTGGGGCGATATCCCTGCCCGTCTTCTTCTTGCCATGTTCCTTGTTTCCATGTGCATTATCTCCTTTTCGGGATTACTCCATAAAAATGATTTATGGACCCATTTTATACCTAATGGCAAGTTTTAGTGGAGCCGCTTCTAACCTGAAGTACAAACGCTCACCTTCATGCTCTCTGGTTGCCAGTTTAAGCTTTAAGCTTTTAGTTGTTGTTTGGTCCGCGGGTGGTATTTTATGTCCCACCTACCCAATATATCTATCGAGCATTCCTCTATCCGCTACCTGAGGACGCGCCCTCTAGGTATACAACATCCCCCGAGGTATATACTCAATTGCTCTAACCCCTTGTGGGGCATAGCGCGTCAACTGTTCCATGTGGCCCAGTTGACGTTTCGTTGGCATAAATTGGTTTCAGAGAATGCAGTTGCCAGCATGCACCTCCTGCACATCCATGGCCACAAACGTCGTCGTGGACGGGACTCGAACCCGAAACGCCGGTAGTCAAACATGAGACTGATGCCTCAACACACTGCGCTACCGGTCGCCCCATATATATATATTTATATATGTATTTATATATTCCACTCAGGGACATATTCCGATTTAGGTTGGTAAACAAACCACTGGTTTGGTCGAGCGGCTTCCCCTATGGATTAAGGCAGCTCCCGAAGAGTATATCCATGGTGTTAACGAAACTAGGTGACAGGAGGAATTGGCTGTAAGCTGATTACTTTTGTGTGGTAGTGGAGAGCGAGTTTGAGTCATATTTGACTTAGAATCGCAATGACCCACTCCACTTTATAATTATATCCTTCACGGATGTGATAGGGTATATTGACTTTGTCATGAAGTTTGCAACACACAGAAGGAAGCATCTCCGACCGTATAAACTATATATATTCTTGGTCAGTATGATGAGACGAGTCGATTAAGCTTTGTCCGTCTATCGATCTGTTTCTATCCAAGTTAGACCCTCAGTTTTAAAGCTAACAAGCTGAAAATTTGTACAAAGCCTTCTTTCTATTGCATGCTGTAAATATGTCCGAACCAACGGAATCGGACCACTACGTCATATAGCTGCCATAGGAACGACCGGTCCAAAAATTCGCCTTTGTACGAAAAATTTTTTATTTCTAAAGATATCGTTTTCAAATTTCACACTAATCAATAGTATTTTTAAGCAAATCACTTTCCTGAATTTTGTTGAAATCGGACTACTACGCCATATAGCTGCCATAGGAACGACCGGTCCAAAAATTCGTCTTTGTGAAAAAAAATTTTTTATTTCTAAAGATATCGCTTTCAAATGTCGCATTAATTAATAATATCTTTAGCCAAATCACGTTCCCAAATTTGGTTGAAACCGGACTACTCTATCATATAGCTGTCATAGGAACGACCGTTCCAAAAGCAAGTTTTTGTCAGAAAAACTTTTTCATTTCTGAAGACATCTTTACCAAATTGCATATTATTCAATCATATTGACTGCTAAGCCACGTTCCTAAATTTGGTTGAAATCGGCCCACTATTTCATATACCTCTTATAGGAACAGTAAAATCGGAACAAGTTTTACTACTAATTTCAAAGTGGCAAATGTACCACAAAACACAACGAAGCCGAAGGCTAGCTTGTTATCATTTTTAAAGTGTAGCGTACAGTTTAATTTATTAGGCAATCCCTACATTATGTTAATTGGTTTGACCCCTCCAGGGGCATGGGCGCGTCCCTACAACATTATGACCCTGTTCACATGGTAAAGCCGGGCTTGCCTATATTGTCGTAATTTCATTCAAATTCCTAATATTTCGTGAGTTGTCCGAACCTCCTGCAATGGAATCGAAGGGTTATTGTTGCAGACACTGGGGTCATCTTGTTAAGAAAAAAAACGGAATTTTTCTATTCTTCGTCGACTGAAAACGTAATTAAGATCAATAAGTGTGCAAAATCGACTCAATAATACTGCAATTTTATACTCGTATGTATAATCTGGTATGACAAAAAAAACTAGATTTAGGGATACTAGTAAATAAGTTCATTTCGAAAAATTAAAATCGCAGTTTCCGCATCACCCGAATAACTGATAGACTTTTTATTTATTGTATTTTTGTAATTAAATATGCTAAAAATTATATTTCATTTTTTGTTAACTAGTGTCAAATCTCCTTATCGCCTTTATACACCGTACCCCCAAATCGCTAATATCCTAGTTCACGAAAAAAATATAAATAAACTGATTAGCTTGAATGATGTTATTTCGAAGGTGATTTATCCATTTTGTTAAACATTTTTTTATTTCCAGTTAATTTATCTAGTCAATTCCAAATTTGCTGAAACCCTATCTGAATTCTTTATTTAAAATCTTTCAACAGGATAAAAAACAAATCCTTCCCCTTTACATTGTCTAAAAGACTACCATCAACAGACCGCCGGTCAAACAACACACTAAGCACTTGTGCAAACAGCGCCTAAAATTCCACAGCTGTACGTCCAGACAGACGGCAAAAATTCTGAATATTGAACGCCCGCCAGGGATGAGGTGTCCTTCCTTAAGTTGTCAATACTCTGCAGGGGAATTGAATGCCGGTTGGGGTACTCTGAGTGGCGCCTGCGTCTTTTAACCTAATGCACATGTCATCATCGGCATTCATATTTCCCTAGCACCGTGAACACACAATCGGCTTTTCCGGGATGCCACTACATACTGATGAATGAATTTTCCGGGATGATTGTCCTCGCGAAAAGGAAATTTTCTACCCCACGACGAGGATGTTTTGCGCATGTATTGAACGGAGAAAACTCTTCGAAAACTTTCTCTCGGAAGCTTTCTTGCTGTGAAAATGACGAGAATCCTTGTGCGAATCGGGTGAAGATATGATGAAACTCGCCCTTCAGACTGATGTTTTCCTGTAGTACGGTTTCAACCGTCGAATCTGTACAAGCGACAGGGAGCTATATTATCTCAAGGCAGGTTTTCCGGTCAGACAGACAGGAAACGTGAGTTTTTTTTGTTCCGTGGCAAATGTGTTTTGATGTGTCCGACAGATTTGGTCGAGTCGTTCAGGGCATCCGTCGTAGAGCTGAGACCGGCCCAAGATGAATCGATAGGGTCGATTGGATAACTTGTTGTTGTCGTCGTCATTGCTATCCTCGCTTTTGTCGATATCGATATCTTTTGACTTTTGGCTAGCGTTCCGATAGGAAAGGTAAAGGTCACATTCCGGGATCTCTTCCTCGAACTTGCGGAATTCTATTTTCGATAGACATACTCGTTCCTGTCTACAGATGGAAGGCTATATTCGAACGGATTTCGGATTAAGATTCCTTTAAGCTCAGTTTAGTTAATGTTCAATCTGTTTCTCGTTTTTTGAAGTGGCTAGTGGCGAATATTTATGGTTGGGTCCCTTCGCTCGGACGGAATAACGACGGAATAATTCGAATGTCGGGTCCAGTTTCTTCGGTGAATTTATCTGCGGATATGAAATAAAGATACAGTGCAAAGTGTGTGTGAAGCTAAACTAATTTTCTTAAGTAAAAGTTGTTTGTGTGTCAGAGGTTACTTCAACAAGCCAGGGCATATGCTAGCAGATTGGAAATGAGGAAGTGTAGTGCAGTGTGGTTACTTTAAGTGATTCGGTGTTATGTGAATTTCGAATATTTTCTGATTAACAAATGTATCTGTAATAGGGGTAGGAAAAATATATATATTACGGTTCCGTAACTAGTGTTATTAGTAGATCTGTGCTAGATATAACCGTGAAGTGTATAAAGTTAATATCAAATAAAATTCACGATACATGTGCGTGCGTTTTGAAAATAAATTGAACGGAATGGAATACTAGAAACAGGTGTCCGAAAGGATATACGGGAATACACATAGGAATAGTTACTTAGATTAAAGGTGAGTGATGAAAATTTATTAGATATGTATAGTATACGGATATACTTAAGCATTACATATTGAGTAAGAGAAAACCATAATATAAATTCTCACAGGCAATGACCGTGATGTTGGCAAATACCAGTTAGTATCAGATTTCTTTGTAATCTTAGCGGGCAGAGATGGAGGTAGGCTAGGAGGCATTTTACGACTTTTATATTTTTTCAAGGTACAAAATCAGACATTTGTAGGAGGCTTTAAGGAGATTAGAGGAATGTTTCTGAGCATGAAATGAAACTTTCCATATTTAAGTTTCTCTGGTCGTGTCTAGCGATAATATTAGTCTGTTAAGATGCCATGAAAGGTTGTTGATTTTTTTTTTCACATACGCAACTTTTATGTGTAAGGAAGTGGAAAGTTTTTCTTTTCACTGCTGCAAAATTGAAAAAAAAATATGAGTTTAATTTTTTAATTTTTTTTTTCGAAGAGTTTGCTTTGTTTGGATATTTAGTGATTAGTGACTTTAAAGGGTTGTCTGAATAAAAATAAACGTGCTAGGACCTCTAAAATAAGAAATTTAATAATTGCTATTTGCATTCATCCCTTCTGAGGCTTGCTTGATGTTTGGTTAGCATATAGCTGGTTTCGAATGATGCATTCTGGTATGAAAATCCGGTCCATTCAGACGCATTCTACGATAAGCCGGATAAGGCTGTCGCTTATTCTTACGCCTCACACCACAAGGTGAAAATCCGATTAAACAGGATATATTTGATCGATGTTAATACTCCAGAAATCTGGGCTAAAGAAAAGGTATAGGCGCAAGATCCTGCAGGAGGTAATTTTTAATTTAGGAATTATTTTTTAGATACATTAAAGTGTCATTATTCTGAGGTTTCTCAACAAAATCTTTGACCGGCAAACCGTCTTTTTAAGAAAATATCAAAATTATATTTTCGTGCCTTGTCTTATCGAATTTTTTCGGTTTCTGCCCAAAATCTCTTTAAATATTGTTTCGCAGGAAAATCACTCTTACCATACATAATGTTAAATAATAAATTTTAGTTTCCTTATTTTTTTTTTTGGAAACAGCTCTTTAAATTTACAAATTTTTCGATTTTAGTTTAAGGTTCTAATTTTAGCTATGAATGCTACAGAAAGCGTTTAAATATTGTAAAAAGTTCTCATAAGGCTCTTGTAAGATTCTTATAACGAAACTCTTGTGACAAAATTTAAATTAGGTCTCATAGCTTACTTATTATAGGGGTATATAACTCTACGACAGTTGTTGAGATTCTCATTCCTATTACAAGATGATATCTATTCTCTTCTTATCTGATTTAAGATCAAGAATAGTTTCTCCCATAAAAATGTTCTTACCAGCATTAGACTCTCATGAGACTCATAAATAAAACTTTATAAGAGTTGAAGTTCAAAACTGCTTGTGATAAAACTGTTATGAAAGTAACAAAATTAGGTACTTACCGGGGGTGTTTTGTTATCATAAGAAGACTTAATTCATAGCGGCCATATTAATATGCATTTGTAATTTCAGTCATCGAAAAGAAAATTTTTTATTTATCCGCTCTCTACGAGAAAATGTAAGATATTTCTTTTGTACATATATCATTCTCTTTCTAACAAATCTGTCAAAGACAGTATGGCTGTAATAACAAGATTTTAGTACTCATTATAAAAGTAGAAACTTGCACTTATTTGCACATAAATAGTTTCCTTATGAAACTTATGCAGTACTCAAAAGAAGAGTTAAAGTTTTGATATACGATGAAACTAACTCCATAAGTATTTCATTTAACGTTTGTAAAGCTCTCACAAGATTTTTGTTGTACTCTCTCTCTCTCTCTCTCTCTCTCTCTCTGGATCCTGTCAACCCCTTGTGAGGTATAGGGCATTAACCACGCCGACTTTCCACCTCGTCCTGTTCGTCTCCACGATTTGCCTAATGACTTACCCTTGACCTCAACTGATCTTCTCCAGGTGCTTTTAGGTCGTCCAACGCGGCGACTTGCATCGGTTCCCTGTGGGTTCCAATGAAGGGCCTGTTTAGCAATGTTTTCCGGCCCTTTTCGAACCGTGTGACCTATCCATTGCCACTTTCGCCTTTTTATGGAGGTGTCTATCCTGTCCTGGACAGTAATGGACACGAGGTCGTCGCTAGAAATGACCTCCGGCCAGTGTAGTGAATGTGCCGTAAACACTGGTTCAAGAAAGTTTGCAATCTACATAGTTGTTGTCACCCTGGTCACCTTCCAAGTTGAATAGCTATAAAAAAGCACAGATTTTACATTGGTTTCGAAGATCCTGAGTTTGGAACTTCTGGAGATGTTGCTGATTTGCCAGAAAGGAGTCAAACTGAAAAAAGCTGCCCGTGCCACACTGATGCGAGACAGTACATCGGCATCCGCTCCATCACCTGCTGCAACTACACTTTGGAGGTAGCAAAAAATGTCCACACAAATTTCGCTCTGTCTTCCTGGATCCAAGCTCAAGTATTTATTTTTGGCAGCATTGTATTGTAGTACTCTACTGGAGTGAAACTACGAAAATATAATCCTCCACGTTAACTCTTATAAGACTCTTGGAGCATCTTACAAGAGCAAAATTGAGAGTTGTGAAATGTGTTGGCTTCGAGCTATGTATGTTGCTGACCACATTACCATTGAACTGCATTCTGCGACAATTTGGGCTGTGGCTTATTCTTAGGCCTCACACCAGTATAGGGAAGGTAAAACGAATCACCATGACCACTACCGGATCCGAACCCGAGTGCATCTGGCGAGACATAAGACTGGTGTCGCCTCAACGCACTGAGCTGTTTGAATATTTTGTACTTAAATTACTTTCGAGTTTCGATTAGTCTCGTAGGTTCAATAGTCCAGCAATTGTTTGTCTGATTTAAAAAAAGGAAATACGTTTTTTTAACTGATTCATGGTTTTTGGGTTGCTGAATCCGATTGTCAACTTTGCCACTTCCAATAAAATGAAGCGTTCCGAGAAAAACTTCGCAAAAATGAGCGTTTCAGTTTTTTTTTTTTGCTTACGACTACCAACCGTAATAATTTTGGAGAAATGGTTACCAGCAATTATAGGCACTACTTAAATTTTTGGACTAAAATATAAGAGCTTTACTCTTAAACTTACCTCACATTAGCAAATTTTTGTACAAATTTTTGAACCACGGCTTTGTCGAGCCGCCGTCACCGCGACAAGAATATTTTTGACCAGAATGCTTTTGGCTCGGTGGCACAAGTCCGGGCTAGACCAGCGGAGGTAGTAGATTTTTGAGGCAAAGCAGCTTCGTCCTAGAGTTGCCACCTTTAATAAAACATAAAACAACGGAGGAAGCATTAGGAGAAGGAAAGGAGTGTGCCCATCCTTCGGGACACGGAAGAACCCAATATAAGTAAGAGATTTAATTAATCATTATAAATTCTGTATTAACAAAATATTTAAGAAAGCACAAAAAAAACATACGCCAATTAATAAGGGATATTTACACTTTTAAAGACAATTCCCGAACGAAGTGGCGAAGGAGGACAGACTTTCTGATAACTATACGAACTTTGACGCCAACAAAGAGTAGTTTACGAATGGAGTGACAGAACTTGTCAAGAGCGAACTGTCAAAACCCATAGGAATCATCAAAGAGGAAATTTTATCGAAAAAAATTCGTGATACTTTCTCCTTCTCAAAGATTCTGGTATCGGTGTCTGAAATCGTAGCGTTTCCTCAAAGTATCTATGAAACAGTGTCGACACGGTCCAAAACAGAAACGCAGCCAGTGTAAAAGATGAAGCGAACGCAGAATTTCAGAAAGGGATGAGCTATTTATATAACATATAAAATGAAATTATCACCAACAACACCATTAGCGAAAACATTGGCACCACCTAATCCCAATTTTTTAGGCCAGTTCTGCTTGGCAAGTGGTGCTAAAAGTTAGTACCAGAACTCTAAACCGATACGTTTACATCGTCGTGGGTTAGATCGATTTAGTTAAATCTCGAAGGTAGTCCCACGGGGCAAAAGACCTTTTCCATAGTCCTCCGCGTGGGCGCCCCCTGGTAACGGCAAATCGCTGACGGCCAAGTCTCAGCGATATGACAGTTTGGAAAAAGGCAGATAGCAGTAGCCTGAATGGCTGACCAACACCTAAGCGTCTCAGGTCTAGTAGGATGGAATGACTTGCGTAGTTGGACCTGCAACATGATTGTGTGAACTCCAGCACGTTTATTAAACCATCTGAAGCAGCTATCTTCCGAGGCCATCCCCTGAAGGGGGTTAAGCGACGTGCTGACAACTCGTCCTTGCAAAAACCACTCCATGTCAAGAAACCTGGAACAAAAGCCTCGGATCGGACGGATCAACAATCCAGGCGGTCAAGGCCCGACGTCGGGCTGTCGCGCCACTATGGTGAGTCCTACGATATAAACGTAGTGAGTGATGATATATTGTACTAACTTGTATATAGGCCGAAAAATCAGGACGAGTGATGCAGTGGAATAAATCACAAATGCAACGTTTTATGAAACAAGACTCAAAGTTGTATCATGTGATAAACCGATGGAATAGAAATGCAAGGAGTTGGTGCTGGATTCGCTGGACTGAAGACCATTATCTTAATCGCAAGTCAAGATCGATGCCACTGAGTCCTGCGCTGGTGAAATTCGAATTTAGAGGTTTCGAGGATCTCGCATTGCTATTTGCACAGATAAGTGACTAGCCTTTAGTTAACTCTCATATTACAAGCTCTTATCGAGGATGATGAAAGAGTGCTTACAGTATAGGTATGTCAGCCACCAACCGAATCCCCCTATATTGGGTACCGGGGCACCATGGCATTGGATTCTCCTTCTTCATCTTCAAACTATTATTCATACTTCAAACTATTAGGAGTTAAGACCCAATTTTTTGCATTAGGTGGCCTTCAGCTAGGGCGCTGGCCAGGGAATAGTCTACTAAGAAATGCCAATATTACAACAATAAGGAACTGAGTTCCTCCTGGCATTTCTGGATATAGAGCTAATTGGAGGCTGTCAGTATGACACCTATCAGGACACCACTTGGTGAGATACCACTTCCAAATGGATTTGTCCAACAAAACTCAATGTTGTCTCTGTTAGGAAGACGTCGATCCCATTAAACGATTTCTGCGCGGATACCCAGCAGTTACTTTGGAAAATATAGGCCGGAAAAAATAGTGACACAACTCAAAAATATCATATTTTACAGGAGAGCGAAATGAAATTCGGAAAACTTTTATAGTCAAAAAAACACATTCAAATTTAAATCAGAAATTGATTTTTTTTTTAAACAAGCATTTAATGGATTTGTTTTATTTTTTAATTAATATTATCTTATCTAAAAACTCCTGTCCTCTAAGGTTAAAGAAAAATAATACATTTGGTTAAAATAAGATAAGATAAAATAGTCGAGCTACTGTCCCAGCAGGAAGGCACTGCAACCATAAAAGATCTATTGTGCCGTAGCTCATTAATCCAGAAGACCGTCCACCCTTCTAATAAAGGGCAGTAAGTCTTTAGCAAGAATTAACCTGAATTCTGCAGTGCTAATAGTAGCCTGCCCGAGGAGTGAGATCCTAAAACGCGCGATGGCGGGATATTCGCACTAGATGTGCTTGGTCGTTTCCACGTCCTACAGACAAAGACGAAATTCAGTCTCGCTTGACTGACCCATCTTGTTCAGGTGATATCTGATGTGATAATGGCCAGATAAGTACCCCACTAGGAGTCTTAGGTGGGTTCTACTCATTTGAGTAGTACCCTTGTGACTGAAGGGCATTATCAGCTCCTTTACATTTACTTAGTTGTAACTGTTTTCGTGACCCAATATAAAATAATATTAAATGAAAACGTAGTCACAACTCAAAATATGACGATGCTCTGAAAGTCGGACATATAAAAAAAAGGCTCTAATTACTCCAAAATACAGTCACAAGTCGACATTACGACCGTTTATGTGAATGAAAATAGAAATAAGTATACCAGCTGTAGCCATGAATATTGATGTGCATAGCTGCAAACCAGCTTTAAACCACAAAAACCAAAGTATTTTTGCTAGCGAAAACTATTGTAAATATTTTTATGACACTTTTTCTATTTAATATTTGCGGGTTTCACTATTCTTCCCGGCAGGCGATATACAGGTAGACCCTTGCGAAAAGCTTACGAGTTATTTTATTTCCATGGCTCTTTATGAATTTCTTCAGTTTTTTCGAGTGGTCAAGTTGTCTGAGTATCATGTGAAGGTGAAATTAGCTTCAATGAATAGTTTGTAGCCGAAGATAGCAAAAAAATGCAAGTCCAATGCAATTTAAAATGAAAACTTTTAAAACGTATGGCAACTGATGGTGGTAACGCATACGTTACTTGGACAAATTTTTAAGGTATGCTCCGAAGCTAACAAGCAATCTTATTGCGACAAAACCTCAATTTTTTATATCTTATGGCTTCATTTGTGTCAAACGTCAACTTTATCCTTTCTGGTGGACTTATTTAATCGTATTCAGGTTTGTCAATTTTGACGGACCTGAGTTTCTTGGTTTGACCTGTTATACAACAATTTGATGACACAGCAATGGAGAAATTTGATTGTGATTGAGTACTCTGAGAAGTTAAAGTCCTGTTTAAAAATTAATGACTATGGACTTACATTGAACTTCGTGGAATATCTTAATGAATTTAATGAAAAGAAATCCAGGAAGGTTATATCGTACTGCCGAAAATTTTCATTATTATTATTCAAAGTTCATTTGACTACATAATTGAGAGATTGGGTTGCACCTTCAATCAGTAGTGGGTTGACACACTGGTAAGCATTTACATTTTCAGTCTCCTGTCCAGCCCGCTTAGCTCAAAGTCCCAACAAACTAGCTCTTTTCGGAAATAGTTTGCTGACCTATCCTACCTAATCTAGACTCTAGAGAATGGATGTTCGATCCTGGGCGCGAACAAAAACTCCCTGTGGGTACTAATATAAATCGCACTGTGCTAAGAGCTAGTACGTCCGAAAAGTAGACATGCTATGCTATCGAAACGTAAACAAGAAGTTTTGAATGCCCATGCCCCTGGCGGGGTCAAGGTAATTAACATGGAAGCGGACTTCTTCCAGGTAATCTCTCTTTCTCTTCTATCCAATCAACGATAAACCGGATTCATCATACATATCGGGAGAAGTCTCTCGATAATCGTGTAGTTTGAGACGAAATTCTCCGTCCACATGCAACACAGAGCGAAATATTGGCAAAAAGCAACTTGAACATCTAATCGAAGACTAGACCGATGATACTTCCTTGAACGACAATTTTGTTCATTCGGTAAAATTCTTTGGTAAGAAAAGTCAATCATTACAAAATCCCTAAACACAAAAACAGAAGAAAAAACCGACAAAAACAAAACCAAATCCTTAAAACAAACTTGAATTAATATTTCCTACGAATTAAAATTCAATTTTCCCGACAATTTACAATAGCAGCCACTAGGTCACAAACAAAATTGAATTATAAAATGGAAGTGTCTTCCTACGTAAAGCACCATTCAATGACTTCCTAGACCTGCTACCGAAACATTCAATTTGGGCTAATAATAATTGAAAAAGCATCTCGTTTCCCTCTAAACTTGTTAGCATATTCAATATTGCCAATATATTTCCGTAAATTAGGAGAGTGCCTGGTGGGAGGCATTCGGTAAATCAATATTTGAATTTTCTCAAGACGAGACAAAACAACATATATAGATGGCTAGGCTTTCAATTCAGAGAGAGAAAGAGAAAAAAGAAATAGGAAACGGAAACTTGTCAAGACAAAATAATATGACACTTTCCTTTTTATGAAAATATTGCGAATTGATGGGTTGTAAAGGAGGCTTCATTCAGGTTAAGCGAGTGACTTTAATTTGTTTGTGGTTCATGCATATAGAAGTTTTTTAATATTTGAACAGGTGAAGTGGGGAGTTTTCCAGAAACGCCACGGAATTGAATTTTATAAAAATACGTTTGTTCAAATAAGTAGTTGATAATCAACAATACCGGATTACAATTTGACCTAGCCTCAAGTGGGTGAATATTCATATATTTTTTGTTAGCACAGACTGGTTTCGAACGATGCACGTTACACCTCCCCCCCCCCACCCTCCACAGGGAAAAGTTATGCTTTAAATATTTTATTAAAAATGGAAGAATATTTCCTGTAGTTTTCGCCAGATGTTGAGACTTTCAAACATACCAGATAAACATTTCGACGCAAATCTAGGTTAATTCCTGATACTATCAGCCATGACATGATTTTCGAGCTAAACTTATAATCCTTATGTCAAATTCCTCATAAGAACGGATAATCATTTCATCCCAACACCCCAAAAGATCCACCACCATTATTACCTCGCTCGCCCCCAATAAAATTGCTACTATTTGATCCCGTGAGAAATTCTCGGGAAATTATTATCATATTTTCGACAAAGCTTAAATAATTTTACCACACATTCAAAATAATATCCCCGACCACAAAACGGGAAGATTATCATTAGACTTGGGTCCTTATTGCGTTATCAAGCAGCCTCCAGACATATTAACCCGGAAAAGTAGAGCTAACAGCACTAAGAGGTGCTGTTGCTTGCCACTCCTCTCCACAGTGCACATTGGAAATGAATGAAAATCCGAAAATCAAATTATGAGGGTGTACTCGTATATGCCTTCGTCTTGTTGTTCCTTTGACAGTCTCTCGTTGGGTTGGTTTACTTTTGGCTGCGGTAAACTTGAGGCAAGCTTTCCAGCCGGGATTTCTCGTCAGGCAGTTCAGACAGACAGTACCGCATAAATTGGATAGTAATGGCAACCCCAAGCGAAACCCTAATTCATCATTGAAAATTATGCTTTGAAGATAGATGAATTAAATGAAAATCTTGATTACAATGCCTTCGTTGAAGCGATAGTAGTTGCAACCATTGCAAAACGCCAGGGGGTAGTTCTAGTTTCGCGTTCGGGAAGGAGCACAATATTGGAATTTTTGTAGGCCTACTTCTGTGAGAATATCGTGATCTATTTATGCTTCTTTTTGTAAATTCGCTCAAAATACTATACAATAGCACTCGCTGCTTCTAACACGAATTTATCCTTAGTTGGATTCAACGGAATTAAGATGTAGGCCGTGATTAAAAAGTTTATCATGATACTGTCACTTTATATATCGTCATTCTTATATCAAATCAGTGAAGAGGTGGACCAACTAACAGAAATTTTTGTATGGATTTTTTAAGACGTTCGCCTGGCGTTTTAATTTTCCGATTTGCCCGGAGTCCCCACACCCCTCCCCAACATGGTAATGCAGAATTGAGATTGAAACCCGTGAAGAAAAAAATTTCAAAAATTACCAAGGCTAGTGTCAAACAAATAGTCTCGGAGGTCGTTGAGATGAATGGTGGTAAACCCAAAGAGCACCCTTCGGCAGGAGGTGGGAAACGTGGTAGAAATCTTATAAAATTGTGAGCGAAGCGAGCTTCCTAAGTAGAAGTCAATGAATAGGGGAAAGTACCATTTTTACGATTTTTTGAAACAAGTTGGTACGATTTACTCTTTTTTTTCTTGGCATCACTGCCTAGGTGTTTAGGCATACTATTATAAAATTATAATATTTTTTCCCTGATATACGAATAAATCGATAAACCTGATATATCGACAAATAATATATCGACTTAATTACCGAATGCGAAGCGTATATACCCTAGGTTAGGTTAGGTTAAAGAGCTGCCATCATTATAAACAGCACACATAGACCACATCTGAGTACGTTGTATTACGACACGGGATACAAAATCCCCGATTCTATAGGTATACCACCAACCAGCCTGAGTGCATAATAAAACGTTGTAACCGACCAACGTCGTTGGGGGCGACCGGTAACGCAGTGTGTTGAGGGCATCAGTCTCATGTTTGCCTACCGGCGTTTCGGGTTCGAATCCCGTTCACGACGATGTTCGTGGCCATGGATGTGCAAGAGGTGCATGCTGGGAACTGCATTCTCCGAAACCAGTTTATGCTAACGAAACGTCAAATGGGTAACATGGCACAGTTGACGCGCTATGCCCCACAAGGGATTAGGGCAATTGAATGCATCGTAGTTGACAGTTTGATGTGGAAAGTATCCTCCATGAAGTTTTCCACACAAAATTACGCGGACGACTTTTTGATCATGCTCATAGGCAAATTTGAGGAAGTTCTGCCCGATATTATTCAAGGTGCACTACGTGTAGTTCAAGAATGTTGCGATAATAGCGGCCTACGTGTAAATCCTTCGAAAGCTGCCATAGTGTCATTCACTATGAAAAGGAAACTTAGGACACTCAGGTGTCTGCTTATATACAACTCTCCTTTAAAACTGAGGTCAGACTTCAAATATTGTACTTGGGTGTTATCGGTGACACGGGGCAGAACACCTTAAAGTGGCCTCCGATAAGGTAATTAACGCTCTATGGAGCTGCAGACAATCTGCAAAGTGATCATCAGACCTATAGTAGATTACGGTGCGGTGGACTAATGGAAAAGAGCCATTACCCAGCTGGTAGAACGGCTCTGAATATGCTATCACTGGGACCGTCCACTCTTGTCCAACAGCTGTTTTAGAAATTTTACTCGACTTCCAGCCCATGGATGTACACAGCTGAAGCTAGGATGGCAATCGTCTGACTCAAGGCCAGCGACATAGGGATCAAGTTGACCCCAAGCAAACTAAGGTGGTTGTAATAAGACAAGGTACTTAGCATGCCAACTGATTACCTTGTGAAAACTCTGCGCTTCAACCATTCTTTAAATCAGTCCTTTGGAACAAAGAAAGGTGGGCGGATGGCTACAACTCTTTTCGATCCAGCACAATCAAATGGTTCACAGACGGCTCCAAAACGGAAGGACGGTCCTGAGCACAGAGCCTTCATTGCAATGGATAAAATGCCGTCCGTGTTTCAAGCGGAAATATACGCCATAGAAGTTTGTGCTAGACTAATTGTAAGACAAACTTCCGGCTATTTAAACAGGGACATAGCAATATTCACCAACAGTCAGGCAGCTATCAAAGCGTTTACTAATTTCACTATCAATTCTAAGCTGGTACTGGTTTGTCAAGAAGTCCTCCATAATGTGGGTTCAACGAACAAACTCGCACTTTACTGGGTCCCTGGTTATTCGGGCATCGAGGGCAATGAGCTGGCAGATGGGCTAGCAAACCGAGCCTCCGCCGTCCCCATCTATGGCCCAGAACCGTCTTTCGGGATACAACTCTGCTACCGCAGAGAGAGAGCACACGTGCTTCATCCCAATGGGAGGCCCTTCCAGGCCTAAGGCAGGTCAAGCTGTTTATTTCCCGCCCATCACGCGTTCGTACCTTGGAATTGCTGCGGTTGAGCATGAACAGGGTCAGAATAATTCGTGGAATTTTAACGAGACACTCGCGTCTGCGGGTCAACTTAAAACAATTTCGATGATGAAACCTCACAGCCTATCCTTTACGGGTGCGAAAGGCTTGCTCAAAAATGTACCGAATGCTTCGGCATAACATTTCGCTTGGCCGAGGACATCTCTTCTATAAAACTCCGCCAGATCAGTCAATTTATCGAGAAAAGTCGGCTGAATCTTTTCATTTAGCCTGCTTGCCGATAGAAAGGGCAATAGCACAATAGAACTCAAGGTCGCAGTGCTTGCGGTTCAAGTATGACCCACAGCCCACCTCCTTTATCTATCTATCTATCTTCCCCAAATGGGTACTCATTTAAAAGCTGAGTGGCCTCATAGTCCGACACATAAATTCCCTTTTTTATTGAAGAATACCACATTCAGCAGGAACGAACCGGGGCCCAGTGTATAGAAGGCGAGGGTGCTAGCCGTTGCGCCAGCCAAAGTACTACTACTTTGAGTGGAAAACAGAACATTCTTGGCAAGGAGTGATATCTAGGCAAAATGAGTATCATTTGATTGGCGTTCATAAGGCGAATGTACTGGACTACTGCTGTTTGGTCAGGAAAAATGATATTCTTGCGTTCGTCTAGTACATCGCCTGAATCGGGGCGATAAGGACAGCATGTTTCAAAGCAAGCTATGGACAACTTGAAGGCAAACAGATCAAACAAGTAGATAGACGAGCCTAAAGTGCCGATGAACATCATCGCTCCTTTTACTCAATTGCCCCTCTTGTGCGGCATAGCGCGTCAACTGTTCCATGTGGCCCAGTTGACGTCTCATTGGCAATCGCTCTTTTGTGTCATTATGATTATATCGTATATATTTTAAAATTTTCCCTAAAATTTATAAAATTTAAACTGAGTGGATTTTAATGGTATCATAGGTGCATAGTTGCTGATCTGTAGCTTAACTTTCAAAATCAATATTTAAGAAACGTTTAACATTGTCCGCATTTGACCTCATGCAGGACTCCATTTTAAATTGCTTTCTCTCATCTACTCTTCGATTAGAATTTTCCTCAAAATTTCCTTCGAATTTTTCTCCACTTTAAAGACCGGCATTTACATTTTCAAATGAATATAATTTAAAACAATTGCCAAGAAATACACTAACTTGGAGCCAAAAACAGCCGAAAACCGTTTGCATGGGTAGTCCCCAATACCTTTAACAACAACTTTCAGTTATATTCGTCGTCACGAAATAGGGTGATACAGAATTTTCCATTTTCACGGACGACCTAGTTAATTCAGCAGTGGAAATTTCATTGATTATTATTGACTAGTTAATAGGCCCATACTTCGACCAACTTTTTTATGCTCACTGAATTTTCCTTTCTAAAGGACGTACTAATATGGTGCTATTATACTACCAATAGTATTTGTTGTGTCCCTTGACCTAGCTGCCGTGATAATCTGTGGGCCATACAGGTGTCGTAATGCTGGTAGTAATAGGTTTTCCGTAGAATATTGACTACAGCAGTTAGTACCAGTTAGCGGAATTAGTAAAAGTCAATTGTTAGCTTCATTTTCGTAGTCGATTTATGGAAATGTCATTAGGGTTGTGGAATAGCGTTGTTTGCTATAAGGACACTCATAAATAAGAATGCCTAATTAAGATATATTGGACACAGCATTGTCGGAAAATTATGCTATCGACAGTTAATATTGACACAAGCAACAAAGAAGGATAATAAAGATTTATTATTTCTAAGCAAGGCCCTTGAAAAAAAAATCCAATCCAACAAGGACAGCGAATTTAGGAAAAATCACCACAAACCCAATCTTCAAATTTAGAAGTAAATACGTCCCATTACAGAATTTTCCGCCAAATTTATTTATGCTTACGGAAAAATATTAACAGATTCATCATTGCCCGGAAAAGGAATCAACCGAAGACAACACAAACTTTCGCATGACCACGATAAATGCTGGGCTGTTATTACAGCTGAGCAACGTGGTCCCTTGGGCATTATGAATCCGACTGGAACTCCTAGGCATAACGACAAAAAATTTGAAGGAATTATGTTAATCTAATTCCCAGAAACATTCAGGGATACTGAGCACCCAGACAAACTAGCCATTTTTGTGCTTCCATTGAGAATATTTGCATCCTACTGCCTAATGTTTTCTGTATCTTCTGGTTTATTTACCAGACTGGTATGCTTCAGGGTTAATTTTCGTCATTCATTAACGTGAATCTTTCATGCTGCCGTCCTTTAACTAACTAGAGGACATACAATCTGTGGATTGGTGATTTCGTGACCTACTGACATGATGGACAATGAAACATCCGGTGTAATTTCGGCCTGTCTCTGAACGGCGAACACACGACCTAGAGACTGATGAATCTTCCCTACATATTATAAGTCCTGCTTCCCAAAACTAAGATGGAATCCAAACCACAAAGTTAGAACATTTCTCATGAAGGCATAACAATAAAGGCTCTTCCATGTGCTTCTTTTGCCATTTTCGCTTCTCTTCTTCTTCTCTGGGTTGGAACACTAATGTCAACTTGACAAGAACAATATATCTTAAGTATTAATAAACCGTCCCTTTTGGAAATTACAAGTACACTTCGGACGTTCTACTGTCAAATAGCAAACACGAATATGAAAAAAACCTCAAGAACTCTGTATAACAATATCTTCTGAAGAACAAGAGGCTATTAAGACCAAGCAACTGAATTAAGTAAGTGTGTCGAAAAGCTGAGAAAATGTCTTTAATTAGAAATGTTTTATAACGTAAACGAATGCTGAAGTACTCAAAATAGTGCTGGAATAAGTTCAGGCGAAACGGTCTTCGGGCGAAAGTTAAGGACTTTGGAAATTTCGTGCGTAACAAGAAAGTTAATGGGCTTGCAAAAAACTTATAGTCATTTGAGGTATATGAGGACTGTTATTATTAATAAATTAGGGAGGGAGCTCATGTCCAACGGGATCATGGTTACGGGGAATGTTTATTGCCGTAGTCTTGTAAACGTTCCATGTTACATGAACAATATATTTGATGGTTTTTCGAATTAACGTTCAAAAGGTCGAGTAACTAAAAAATAGTCTCAGTGAATCCAATCTCAACGTAGAGTGTGAACCCCTCGTAGGTTGAAGCTCGAAAATGTTAGTTACATGAACAATATATTTGATGGTTTTTCGAATTAACGTTCAAAAGGTCGAGTAACTAGAAAATAGTCGCAGTGAATTCATTCTCAACGTAGAGTATGAACCTCTCGTTGGTTGAAGCTCGAAAATATTAGTTGCCGCGCTATGCCGGTTTCATTTTCGTTGGTTCGACTGAAATCAAACAATTTGAAAGCGGGGTATCTTGAAGATTTTACTTGTAACTTATCAGACGTGCGCGTCATTAATGCGTTTATTCAACGTACCAGGCTAGGGACGAAAAATTGGAAAAATACATAAATGGTGAAGTTTCGAGGTTTTCCGGATGGCGCAACGGTTAGCACGTTCGCCTTCAACGCACTGGGCCCCGGTTCGATTCCGGGGATTTACGTGTCGGTCTATGAGCCCACTCAGCTGTTAAATGAGTACCCATTATGGGGTAAATAACTCGGTTGAGCGTGTTGCTGATCACATACCTCTGCACAAAAACCGTCACGATCTAGAAAATGAGATGATTGCTAACTCATCTCGAGGCCGTGGTTCAAATTGGACTGTTGTGCCAGTTATTTATTTATTCGAAGTTTTGCACAATTGTTGAGGACAGTCTCCTGAATATGTGCTCAAAAGTCCCCAATGATAAAGAGTCTGGAAGTGTAGGGGAGAGGGGATTCTTTTTGCCAGTTTCCCTTTATTATTTTGAAAACCAAGAATTATACGAAAAAATGTTCCAAGGCCGAATCAAGGTTTTATGTACCTTGATTGCCTACAAAATTATATATCATACTTTCCAGCTATACAAACATGATTCCTCGTTTGTATAGCTTTTATTTGACAATGAATGAAAGTACAACAACATTTTCGAGTATTTAAAAATAACATTTTGACGAAAAAATTCGTTTTAAATTATTTAGGCTTTTTTTTAATATTTTTGTTCACGTTAAAAACAATATTAACTCGCGGGCCGGATGAAAACCAGAGGCGGGCCGGAGTTGGCCCGCGAGCCGGAGCCTGCCAACCTCTGGTCTACATTTACATAGTCGAGAGTATGATATTTTATTTTGTAGGAAATTTTATGTACTTGGATTCGGCCTTATATTTCCGAAAAATCATAAGTTTTCAAAATAATCAAGGAAAACTGAAAAAATGGACTTATGACCGCTCTCCCCTCCACGTCCGGACCCTCTATCATCGAGGACTTTTGAGACATATTCAGGGGACCTGTCCCTAACAATTATGCCAATCAAGACCACATAACAATTTCAAAACTACACGATTTTGTTTTCCTAATCAAGCTTTTTCGGAATTTCTAGCCTTGACTATAGCCACAGGTTACACGACCCAGAAAATCTATTCGATAAACATCCTGTAAGGTTTAGTGACATTGGAATTGTGACGGTTCCGACATCACGGTTCCACCATACGCAATTGAAACCACTTTGCATTCAATCAATCCAATACGTCAGCCTTGTATTAAAATCAATTTAGCCAACAGAAATAATCCGCTTTCTATGGGATGTTGCGTGATGATGACTCTCGTGTTGACACCGCCTGGCCGGAGGACAGTGGCGGATCTAGAAATCAAGTTCGGAGGGGGCCCGACTTTGTTACCTGGAGAGTTAATTTTAAGTCGACATTTATTGAACTTTCGGCTTTCCAAAGGCATAGTCTATTTAAAGTGTGAAAATATTCCTTAAAGGATAGAATCATGCAATGATGAAAAAAAAAAACAAAAACCATAATGGGCTGCTGTGCTTACCACAGTATATATAAACTGCAATAGGGTTCGTTCTGTCAGCACCAGGGACTCATCAATCAATAATCACGATCATTGAACTAGACAGAACTTCCAATAAAACTACGGAGTTTCCCACCGTCAAAATAAGTTTAGCCCTTCAGTTCAGCGAGACATGGGATTTAAGAAATGTTTTGCACCTTATTGCCAGAGTAGGATAGGTGCAGACAATATAAATGATACAAGAAGAGCGATGATGTTCATCGGCACCTTAGGCCCGTCCTTTGCAAGTAAATTTTAATTTAAATCCATTTGATTAAGAATTGTCCATGATTTGCTTTGAAAAATGTTGTTCTTATCGCCCCGATTCCGGAGATTCCGATATCTAACAGGCGAAATCTTTACTTTCTGACCCATTGACTGAGAATACCATCAACAGCAGTCTAGTCAGTGCATTCTCCTTAACACCCCAGTTATCTGGTACCCAACTTGCCTAGATATCAATTTATTGCCAAGAATGCCCTTTTTTCCTCACCCTAAGACTCAAAATGGTATTTGTCCTGACCAAAGGACTTAAAATGCCTTCAACAGTACTCGAGCGCTTTGTTCATATTACCCCGAATCAGGTGGTACCCACATCTTTCAGGTTTGATTTCCGTTTCATTTCATGAAAAAGAGGATCCTTGTTTTCTAAGGCACACACGCAGGAGGACCAAAATCTCACCGTATGGAACTTAAAATGACCCAAGGAAGCTACGTACAAGATTTGGTTTAAATCTAATCATGTTAAATGCCTGAAGGAGCAATCTTTCAAAACACTTAGGCGAGTAACTCTGGTTTAGACAAAACAAAATATACCGTTAGTTCAGTCGATAATCAAGCAAAATCGGGTGATTCAAGGAACCTACATACCAAATTCGGTGAAGATATGAACTCGCGAGGTGCTCGGACAAACAAACTAGCATACATCGGACTATATACCCGTCCATTATATTGTATTTTTATATGGGACGGACCAAAAAACCGCCTCTTTGTCCTCGTCACAACAGCTCCTACATTAATTATTATATTGGATGCAAATATTTGGATTGTTAATAGTTGCAGAATAGCAGCGTGTCCAGAGCCTTAAATAAGTCATTGACCGGTACCATGAAGCGGATTGATCCTATTTGCGGCTGTATATTCACCACAAATGTCAGGAAGTAGCAAGTTAAAGAGTAGCAGCGTTTTTTTCAACAGCCATATAGAGTAGAGCAGGTTAAGACCACACAATTACACCAACAATTTGATCTGAGCTGCTCTGGATTAAAGGTCAGTGCAAGAACGCAGCTCCGTCAAGTAGTCTGCGTTTTGTATTGCAGGCGGCACAGGTGCCGAAGCTTTCGAACAGTGTACAGTTTGGGAAGCACATAAAGTTCATTTCCTGTCAATAAAATGTTCGTTTTGTGTAATTATTCGGAATAATAAACAAACAAAATAATTTTGCTGCCTGAAGAAATTTTTGTCCGACTGTATATGAACTAAAGATTAAAGTTTTCTCTTGAAATTCGAGTTCACATTTGAATTCTAACTAAATCAGGACACGCTCCTAGCAATGACATGCCCCGTTTTCGTGTTCGCTACCCTAATTTGCTCTCGATCGTTTTTTTTTGCCGCTTAACCTCTATACGAAAAAAAACCGCAGTAAATATGTTCAAATCAAAAGAAGTAGTTGTTCTAAGAGCACCACAAAAAAACAACGCAGGCCGATTTTCGCACCTTTTCTAGGAAACTACGTGTAAGTCCACCAAAGAAACTACCCCAAGTATGAGTAAAACAGCTACATAGCAGCCTTGTAAGCAGAAATAGGGCTCGTTCCATGCAGCATAAGAGGCTCGACTGGAAGTCTCCCATACATCGGAAAAGAGTTAACTGCGCTTTGTTCGGATAACAATTTAGCCCATTATTTTCAGCCCAAATGGTTTGTTGTGTAGAATGTAGAATGCTCCATCCTACAATACCTCACTAATAACACCAGGAAATTTACAAGTTATGATTAGTGCAAAGTCATCTGCGCACACCCTGTAGCCCAACAATTTTAGGTTTTAAGGTAGTCTATTTATGGCCCAGACTGTAGTCCGGATGGCGCAACCGTTAGCACGTTCGCCCTCTACGCACTGGACCCCGGTTCGATTCCTACTGAATGCGGTAGTTTTCGACAAAAAAAATGGGATTTACGTGTCGGACTATGAGCCCACTCAGCTGTTAAATGAGTACCCATTTATGGGTTAAATAACTCGGTTGAACGTGTTTCTGATCACACACCTTTGCATAAAACAAACCGTCACGATTTAAAAAATGAGATGTTGCTAACTCATCTCGGGGCCATGGTTCAAATTGGACTGTTACGCCAGTTATTTATTTATTTTATGGCCCCGAGAAAGGTAGCTAGCACTCCCCCCTGCGGTATATCCTTTTTTTCCAAATCTTCGTTTAGACGATGTTTTCAGACAAGTGTGCCAACGTCAGCACTATGAGCATCTTTGCAAAGTCGAAGATGAACGTGTTTCACAAAGAAATCCATCCTTGTCGAGTATGTTTTGAATTCGCTGTCATTTTTATAAATCGTTTGCTTCTTCGAATTTTCGAAGACCATGCGACCAAATTCTATTTACCAATCTTTTTGGAGAGGGTCCGGGCCCCATGGCCCCCCTCTGCTTCCGCCACTGTCGGAGGATTATAATCAACCCCCTCCCGGACTAGCATGACTAAACAGTTCAATGAGTAACCTTAGCTGTGAGTTAGCATGCCGGGTGTCGAGACTACTCAATTATTTACTCCATTGTTCCCGGTTTTCACACAGGATATATGGGCCTCGTTAGTTATACTGTTTAGGCAACAACCACAAGGTTAATTGAACCGAATAATTTGAAATCGATTGAAACAATATCTGGCGTGGTGTGAGCTTGCATGGCGTTATTGTGATTCCCATTATATTTTATAAGCCACCGAGGACTCGATCTAGACAAAAGGAGGAATATGGTTGAGGTAGAATTTAACTAGAAATTGATGGAATCTTTAAGTAGTGGGGAAAAGTGACATGCTATACGGGAGAAGGAAAACTAAATTAGTCTACCGTCGAATGGGTTATTGATTATTCGAGTAGCATAGTTGTTCCATTTTAATTCAACCAAACTAGGTTAAATTTATCGGAGGATGTATTCTTTTGGTACGTTGACTTTAATGTGACTATAGTTGGTTCGGCGATAATTGCTAAAGTACCCATTCAAGTTGCATGAGTTGAGACTGTTTTGTTGCTGTGTTGCATTAATCTGTTCTGGTTGGTTACTCTTTGAACCCTCGCTATACGATATTTATAGATTTGTCAACGGTTGATCATGGAATGCTTTCGCTGCTGTTATCTCATAAATATATACAGTTTTCTGGGAATTATAATAATGAAGAAGATAAGGTGAACAGTCAGTAAGTCAGTAAGAGCAGTAAAGTCATTAAGAATAAAGGTTCGTCGATGAGTAACTACTTCTCTCTCTCTCTCATTCCAAGACTGATGAAGGTGTTGCAGTTAGTGTATACTCAGAGTCGATTTGTATTAAACTGTCTTTCCGTCTGCCAAAGTATTGAAATGTCTTCCAGGCTGAAGTCGCGGATTTCTACGAATCTCTGCTGTGGCCTGGTCGTTATGTCGTGGCGTCATGGGATAAAGTAATTTGTGCTGATAGTCCTTCATCATTCAATCAAATCGCTTGATTCTTCTGCGGCTAACTCGCAGACAATTGTGAACTGTCGTTTCTTAATCCTAGAGATGGGAAACTTTCTCAACATTACTCTTTGTTAGATTCTTGGCCACAGCGTCTTTATCGGAAAAGTCGATGTACCGGCTCGATGTACCAGCGTGGTCAGCGGTAGCTTTTGAAGCGTATGCATGCCTCTGGCAGCTTATTAATTGGACTTAAAGGCTGCTGCGACTGAGCAGGCGAATATCATGTAAAGTATTGGCAAAACAAATAATGTAACAACAAATGTAGACTATACTGAATCCTATCAGCAAAAAGCCACCCTTTTTGGGATTGAAAGCACGGTAGGAATGTTGTGGTCATTGCCGTATTGTAGAGCATACCAGAGGAGACTTGGAGGAAATGAGGATGACGAGGAGTTCTCCTTTCATTTGCTCTGAACATGTCTTGCCTTGCCTGTTAGTAGAAAACCACCCTTGGTTCAAATATAACTTGCTGATTTGGATGACTTGAAAGAGGTAACCTCCATAATTTTATTGTCCGCGCCGGATGGTTCGCGGACTCGGTCTTAGTTGGATGTTGTTGGGCCCTAGAAAGGTATCAGAACGGACGCAATAATGGTCTGTGTGTACTCTGTGTATCAGGGCAGCCCCTTTAACCTCCCTAACCTCATTCTAACATTTCTTGACACTTCACCATAAAATTCACCACAAAATTCATCAAAGATTTCACCTGAAATTTCACCGCAAAATCTATTAAAAAATATACCAATTACTGAAATATACAATCAAAAATACAAATCGACCATGAGGTATGATATATGCGCCCGAGATGTGTCGGTGACACTTATGCAATTATGAGGTGCAGAGAGTAAGAAAGTAAGGAGAAAAAGCACTGGCGCTTTAAAGATCAGGTTTTTTGTTTGCAAGCATTTCGATCAGGGGCAGCTCATGGGAGCTAAATGAACGGAACGTCACCAGGATCACAAAGTTAGGCGATTCACTTATTCGCACAACTGTCGGCTAAAAGACACTCCCCCTCCGTATTTAAATTGGGAGTATGGATTGGATTTGAAGGGATTTGTCTTACATTGCATTGGCGAGAAAAGAGAGTTTACAGAGCCTTTTTCGCCAAGTTGTCCACAAACATGCTCGTTACGATGCTTTTCCTGAGGTAGCTACTAATACTGAGCTCGAGTCAATGCTTGAGCAAGGAGCAACTTGCCGACTCATCATCAAAGGGAACTTAATTACCACAGAATATGGAAAAAAAAACTCTGCTTTCGCTCATTTTGTGAGTCGTTCAAAATGAGTCGCTAAAAATTAGTTCCAATCAAAAAATCCCAACGCACTAGGTGGCCGTGTACTCCTGGTCGCCGTTCTACGATGCTACATCCAAATAAATGGAGATTCGATGGATTAAATAAACTTTCAATTCAAAAGGACAATGTTAGTTGTTTTTCCTAACTGCCAGGCATCTCCACTTTCGACGACACTTCTCACTAAACTGCCATAAATCATGAACAGAATATTGTCTTCACAAGTTCCCCATTATTGTCGGCCTGGACATTAAAACGCACTTGACTAATTGAATCATAGCAGCAGATTCCATACAATCAGCAGATATATTATACGTAAAGCAAGATATTACACTTGGCTTCCAGCGATAAAGCATTGAGCAGCGGCACTTCCTTCGTCTTGTTGTTTGAATCATTCACGTCTGCCAAGGAGCAGGATGTGACTCTGTAAATTGCATTTTTTATCGTTTTTTCCCAAGCATCATCCGTGCACACTTGCCTCAACCTCGATGAATTATAAAAGAAAGCCGCAGCTTTATAGCACACACAATAACTATAAATTGGCATTTGTACTACCAATTTATCTTGCTCCTTGGCGAGCATTGTATCTAATCTGGGGTAGTGCTTTGTGCAATTGATTTTCCTTTTCGCAACCACCACGAGCCGCAGCCAACGCGACCGGATTAATTGAATTGTTAGGGGTGGTTATTTACGGTGGTGTGTAATTATGGATCCTCTTCATCTAATGGTGGTCGGCGAAGAAACGAGGGTCACCACAAGGAATTCTGTCGTGTGTCTTTTATCTAAATTTATTCATATGTGCAGCCGGAATTAAGATATGAAAGCGTGTTGAAATTGCAAGGGTAACTACCCAATATTCTGTCAAAATTGCTGCAAATTCAATTAGCTCTGAGCAAATGTATTTCACGGAATTTGTAAGAAAGTGCTGATAATGTTATCGCCTGATTTCCCACACATAAACTTTGTAGTCAACTTTCTTACAATGTCGTTTGGCAAACCTGCATACGTCACAAAACCACACCTTAACATATGCACTCTGCATCATTGCATTGCACCCTCGTCACCATCTCGATTCGTAGGGACTTAATTTTGCAACTTAATAATATAAAATCTAAGCCACGCCAAAAGATAGGGGATGAATCGGGAAGAGACCATGAGTCTAACAAATCAAGGGGATTATTCGGCTTAAATCTTTATAAATGAGATTTACTGAATGGTAAAGTTACTACGAAAAGCGGAATAGGTAAGGGTTGCTGCATAGTAGCGACATACATCGAAGGGGTGGGGTTATGGCTTCATTAGTGCAAGTTCATAGTGAACACACACAGTATAGTACACTCTCCCAAATGAATACCATCGGCATGGAATTAATTCAACACTTTCGCCATTCACGCTTATAGGGTTTCTATTGTCCATCGGGATAATATCCGAGCCAATGATACCGGTGTCGAGTACGAAATGCACCCACCGACTGCGAAAAGTTTCCAAAGGAATAATATCATGCACCACTACAGGACCTGTGTGGTCGCTCGTAAAGAGCTCGATATTGATATTGAATTTAAACTTTATGACCAGATGATAAGAGGATTAATTGAAGGATTGAGTATTGAGCTTTAAAGTTTGGACTTTGATTGTTTTAAGGTTACATGTAGACTTTGTTCGACGAAGGATTTGTATGTAGCATTCAAGTTGAAGGCTGATATTCTATCTTTCCGAGTTTCACATTTGAATATAAATTTATTTTGTTCGGTGTGTATTTGAAGTCAAAAGTTCTTTATCTGCTTCATATAAGTATGGATATGTACGCTTGTATGGAAGGTATGTCGGCATAAGCGTATTGAGATTAATTTCCTTTGGTACTGATGTGTACACGAAAATCCAATTTAAGTTTCTAATTGAATGTCTTACACTGAAGAGCTTTAAATCAAAGTTTTTCAATGGGAGTTGAAGGAGTTTGATGCTATACAGTGACAAGGATGTTTTCGGAGGAGGATTGGTTTTGTACATCTTGGGTTTACGTTAGAATAAATAAATATTGACAATAATAGATACGTAAATAAGACAAACGAAACAACATCTTGAACTTGACATGCTCATGTGCTATACTGTAAAAACTTCATTTTACATTCCTACAGAGTCGTTAGGTGTTGCAAATCGCGAAGGGCATTGAAGGAAAAAAATTCTAGTTCATTGAATTAGGAACAGGATCAATAAGCGTCGACATCCAAAACTGTCCGTGTAGGCGGAGTCTAACCATTAACTTAGCGTTGATTTGATAAGGGCGTTTGGCCTAAGGAATTCTGCAGAGAATCTTTTTTCTGGTGTCAAGTCATTATGGCATTACTACTTCGCTAGTGCGACGTAGCGCGTCAACTTGTAACGATTTGTTTGCTTGAGCTGGGCTCAAACCGAGGACGGAGATCGAAGCTGGTCGCTCGGACCATTTGTGACACCTAAGTGCCAATATATCCTCAGACAGGACCGGAGGTGACGCGTGCTTGATAATTAGCTCAGCTATCGGTAGTATGGGCGGGGTTTTGGTTCGGTCACTGTGCCTCGTCATCGGTACAAAAAAAAAACTCACGCGACTGCCCGAGGGCCTAAGACAACGGATGTCTCTCAAAGGACCTAATTCAAAAAAAAAATGTTGGGCCACGAAATCCCCCAACGTCCCTGCCACTAGCATGGGCGCCCTGATGGCGATGAGGCTCCGCGCTTTCTCCCCGACCTTGGGGTGAGCCGCGCATAATTGCTCAACCTCCAGGGCGAAAATGCGCCGGGAGCATTCTATGTCAATCAGCTTCTGCAAGGATTCGTCGAATCATTGCGGAAGCTGACCGGGGAAGGATTGCACCGGCGTCCTAGCAGGGTCTCTGTCAGTAGCTGGTCTGCCGCCGGCACCCTGGTCTGAGCGCGGCGAAGTAGGAGCAAGGGCTGTGTTGCCGGTGCTGGCGGAGAGGGTCTGTTTTGACTACACCAGGCTGGAGACCGTTCGCCCCACCACGGCGGTGGCTGCTGACCCCACCACGGGCGTGGTGGATGTCCCCACCAAGGTGGTCGTTGTTGTGGTTGTGTGGGTGGCTATGGGCCCCACCCTGGTGCCAAACCCCATCCGGGGTAAGAAGCACGCGCTTCCTTAGCCGCGTCCTGCGACAGTGTTGAGGCGGTTGTAGTGGCGGGCCCTGGGCCGGTAGATTTTCGACCGGAGCAACATCTTGATGCCACGCTTGCGGAAATTCCTCCGCGTCGGGGTTGAGCTGAGCCTGTGACATGGATCGGGTCACCATTTGACTCTGTTTTGGGACAGCTCCCCTACCCTGCCCGATTGGGCGTGGCGTGTGTTGCAGCGACATTGTTACCGTGTTATTATGTCAGTCGATGTCGGTGTCAGGTTATCAAGAAGTCGTGTAATATATATAAAGGTAATTCTAATACAGTATAATAATAATGATAATGCTACAATTACGAAGAGAAGAAGAAAAAAAAACGAAACGCTAAGCGCTATAATTAAAGTCAGTTTTATGACACGAAATATAGGTATGTAATAAGGAAATTTGTTTGCTTCCTGATTCTCTTTCGGACTCCTCCTCTCTTCCACTCCCCAATACCAATCATTCTCATCAAAAACAATATGTGCTAGTCCCAGAGGCGAAAAGGAATTCCGATGGCACAGAGAAAATAAAAGTTATAGCAAAAATGTGGGAATAAGTTCGGAGTAATTTCCCGTCGATAGGCTACCTATTCCGTTCCTAGGTTTCGGGAGGTTAAAGTAATTTTACAGGCGTAAACTCCTATCAAATACAATTCTCTTACTCCCTCGACCGTCGAAACAGGATAGGCAGGGCAAAGACGAGTCACGACATCCGACTTGTCATACGAGAAAGAGCTAGTGAAGGTCAGTGCCAACACACGAAGGTGGAATGACGATCGAAGGACCCGGATTGGAGAACAGGAGTAAACTCCCGATTAAATTGAATTGAATTGGTAATTCCAAAGAGTCGCTTTTTCGAAACGCCTCGCATCCTTAGAAAAACACAACGTAGGCACTGCCTGTTGGGGGATAGGTGGGGATAGGATATCCTACTCTACATGGATAAGGTAGTCTACATGGATGGGATAAGGATTTAATAAAAAAAAACGGCTAAAAAAATATAGCCGGAGTTTGTAAATCCCTGGGTACGTGCAGCACCAAAGCGAGGATAGGACCTCAAAAGCTGTCAAACTCCGGCAGTGGGACCGATGATGGAACCTCAAGGTGGGATGAGGTCCAAAGGTGATCGAAGTCAACCCTAACGGTAATTTATTGGGCCTCACGTTGGGCGAAATTTGTAACGATTTGCTAGCTTGTGCTGGACTCAAACCGAGGGCCAAGGACGAGGTATGGTCGTTCAGACCATTTGTGACACCTCAGTGCCAAGAACTCCTCAGAAGTGGCCAGAGATGACACGTGCTTGATAACTAGCTCAGCTATTGGTAGTATGGGCGGGGTTTTGTTAGGTCACTCTGCCTCGTCATCGCTACAAAAAAAACTCACGCGACTGCCCGAGGGCCTAAGTCAACGGATGTCCCTCAAAGGAAATAATTCAACAAAAAAATTGGGCGAAATCCCCCAACGTCCCTGCCTCTAGCACGGGAGCCCCCTGATGGCGATGAGGCTCCGCGCTCCCTCCCTCCTCGATGCATAGTTGACGTTTCGTTAGTATTTAGAAGATCTCGAATAGTGCAAGTTGCTGGCGTATACATCCTGTCCTTTGTTTGCCGGTTTTAACGACAGGCCGTCAAAGGGAAAGGCCGCGGTATTATTTTTACGTCCCACACCACCAAATCATCGCATCGCCATCACTGGCGGCTTGACAATGGTAAGTGACCACTGCCGTTCCAGGGGGCGCCCACGCGGAGGACTATTGCCCCCCAGACCAGGCCAGACATTTTGAAAAGGGCGTTATGTGAAGCCATAAAATTGTTGATACGTTGTGTTTTTTTTTTGTGTGTTGTATATTGGGGATTCATGTTTGTTATTACATAATATTACAATCACTACAGCTCATTCAAAAAGCCATAATGTCAGAAATTTGAATTTTCCGAGTACAACTAACAGTCCGTTGTTGCATGAATAAGCAATAATCGACACAAATTTGAAAGGAAGATATCATCTACCGGACAGCATGTATATATGCAAAGAACTTAGTAAACGCTACAGCTACGTGATCACTTCGCTTTTTCACCACAGCTTCCTGGAAAAAACTTCTGCTCTTCCACCAGAAAATACTCTATCACGAGCATTTACACATTAGCATCGAATTGCATAAATTCCATAAATTTCCTGTAGACAGTTTTGACTACATTTCTAAACTGAGGTTCCCTGGAACCTTGTCTTTCTTTTCCGAATATCCTGTTCCGTTTCTGTCCTCTGTGTCTTGTGTCATCACCGCCGAAACATTTTGTTTATGCAAGGTACTTGTACAGCACGCGAATGGTTTATCCTTGCCGAAGCGATGTTTACACTTTTTTCTGAACACCCTCCGTTTCAGGAAGCTTCCGCTGCCGGTTATGTAATATGAACACATTGTTAGTGTCGACCAACGAGTTTGGGAAGGAAAGGATAAAAACATTCGTTTGTCCGCTTCGATATGCGGCCAAAAGACATCGTCAAGACCGAGGACCGGGAGCGAGAACAGAACAGAGCTTCTACTGCTGCTGGTGCCGTCTGTGAAAATTCAAGTTGGGTTATGTTGCCTTTAAATTATGTCAAATTCAGCATGAAATGTTTCAGGATGGCATAGTCGTAATATGAACGTAAACATTGCCATCTTACTTGAGACAAGCAGCGGGGACATTCCAAGATGTTTTTCTTTTTATTTTGCCCGTACATAAAGAACAGCTTCTTAGAAGTGTATGACTTTGCAACGATTTTCCGGCACGTTTTATGAGAAGGGACATGCCGTAACCTCTCAGGTAAGTTTCCAGGGAATCCTTCCTACATCGTCGTTTCCTTAAACTAGATTCTAAGTAGGTTTTCCCCGGGTTTTTAGTCTCTTTACCCGAAAAATAGAACGAAAGTGGTAAGGTGAGAAACGGCTCTCGCCTTCTGTAAGGAAAAAGTGATAGCGTACCGACGATGAAGACGACACGAACGTGCTGTTTGTGTTCCAAATATTTGGAAAAGTTAAACGACACGAACGACAAAAATGTCTCTCGTAAATCATGCAATGTTTCCTTTGACTCGTTACCAGGATCGTGTGTTTTTCATGTAACGATTGAAAATTACGATTTAATTAGAGTCGAACGATGGTCGGTTTTATATCCCTTTTTTGCTAAGTTGGCAAAAAGTTTACCGTGTGGTCTATTACGAGCAAAATGTTCATGTTGATTTTAATGCACGTATGAAGCTGATGCGAGGGAGCTTATGAGCAGTTGGAAAATTTGGCCTCAAATGGTTTTTATTGTTCGTGTGTTGTAAAATTTCAATAAGGCTTATAAATGTTAATTGTTCCATTTTTTCTTTCCAATTTCAGGTCATTAGCAATGTCCGAATCAACACCACCGATCACATCACCACCACGTCGCTGCCACGATCATCCTTGTCTTCCGCCAGGCTTCAACTTGGCACAAACTTCAGAGTCATGTAAGAATACTCCAAACATAGGTCGTAAGCTGGAGCACCACTTGCACAATAACATCTTCAAATCAGGTAGTCATAGTGCTCATAACTCACCACTGCCACACAGACGTCTGGACAAACTAGAAGGTGTAATACGGGATAAACCATCCCCTCTCACTGGACGACGTCATATCGACTCGGATGATTGTTGCAGTTCTATTGAGCCTTCGCCCATATTTCAGCGAAAATGTCATACCAGCAGTGGAGCGTGTTCGTGTCCGCATGGAAACCATATTGACAAAAACAGCCCCATCTGTATTCGCCGAAATACGGATGGAGCGAATCTCGTAACCTCCCCGGAAAACATCTCAGATTCGCCAAGACGTAGAGTTGAATCGGACTGCAGTTGTATGCGGAAAAGTCATCCGGGACGTAACAATTTCAAAACTGGACGACCTGAGTGTCATTGTTCAACAACGCCAAAGGCAAAACGCAAGGACCTGTTCAGCTCGCCGGCCAAGAGTGTACTTGGTGAACCGGGAGTTTTTAGTTCGCCGATTCATCGGCCCTCGGAACACAGTAGCTTTGCCCCGTTCGGAAGTCCGGCTAAAAGTGTTCTCGGTGAGCCGGGAGTGTTTGCATCGCCAGTGCGTAGTATTTGTGCTAGTCCTAGTCCCTGTGAAGATAAACTTGCCAGTGCAGACGATGATGTTGCCGAACAGCCGCAACCTGATCAGACTGTTGTGTCCGGTTGGTTGAAGTTTCGAGACAACAAGAGGGTGAGTAGAGAATATTTTATTTGTTGTAAAATTAACATAAATCAAATTTGAATCTGAAACCTTTAATTTTTAAATTATCCAAGTTTGGTGACGTGGCTATTTACGTTTTTAATTTACGAGTACAATGGGAAGGAAATGCTCTAAAAAAACTTTCCGGAGGTCATCGCGTAGTAACTGCGTAAATGCCTGAGATGTGATAAGTGCTCATGTTAAAATAAATTAAGGTGATTGCTTTCGCATGGGTACATGAAATGTGTATTGACAAAACACACAGTGCTTCCTTGTAGTGGAAAGGGTATAATGCCCGCGGATACATTCCGTACCGTACGTCGTTGTATAGCCAAATTCTATGAGGTAATGTGTTGGAAAAAATTACCATTTACAGAAGAATAGTTGTGTGGTTAGTTCTGAATTCTACAAAGGTCATAGCTGAGTGAGAGATTTTAAATAGGAATAATTACTCTACTCTATCAGAAAGCGAGGTTAAAGGGTTGTAAACTACTATTTTTTTTTAATCGCGTGTAGGGATGTCGGTTATCATACTGCCAGGGACGTTGAATGCATGCCATTTCTTGAATATTTTTTTTAATTCCGAATAACCGCAAAGCGAAGGCCTTTATGACTTATGGTCTACAGTATTCTTCATCCTCGCTACCTGAAGATCTTCGGGTGAATAATTCAATTGCAAAATCCGTCAACATATATTTCAATTAATTAGGAGTAAAATAATCGGAAATTTCTACATGGCTAAAACTGGCTCTTCTTTCGTCTGGACGAATTCTAAATCCAATGAAAGTTAGTTGACATTTCGTTAGATTAAATTTCGGACGATACATTTTGCTACCATCCACCTCATACTCATTTAACTGCATACCTGCGACAAGTTGGGAAAGGTTGTACCTTAATCTTATTCCTCAGGCCACAACGGGAAGACAACTTAAACATGACTACGGCCGGCGGGGAACGGCGGATTTCGAATCCTTTCTAATTGCCTTGATCTCTCCAGGGGCATGGGCGCGTCAAGATCTCTTATATAGCTATGCCTTGTTGGCGTTTCGATACCATTTTTTTTTATAATGTAGTCCCTAGGAAGAACGTCCTATCCGAGCCGTCTTTTACTAACAAGCTCGGAACGCTGAGGTACCAACACGTAGTTTATTTTCTATTTTTTTGATTCGCCGAAGATTGAGCCTATGTTTCTCTAGATGCAGAATTGTGAAGTGGCGACCGAGAACTCACGGCTACCAAGCGCGTCCCAACAACGCGTCGTTTCGAACAGTTGAAGCTTGCAAAACATCGGACGCCCCGACATGGAAAGCGTGATGGGTAGATGCGACTATCAAGGAATTTCTCTTAACATTTCGGGCCCCGGAATGCTTACAGCACTACAGGTGGTTCACTACCCGGGGATTTTGTTAGCAGGCCTACTAATTAGTGGATACTCCATTTTTGCAAAAAAAAAATAGTGAAAAAAAAATTTCCCATAAATAGGAGACTCGTTACAATTCGGATAACCGGGGTGAAGTGGATTTGGTGACTGTTTCGACCTTTACTATGTCATCGTACGAGGAAACGTCGCTAGACGTGGCGCAAAGTGGCGCATAGGCTCCGCGTCGGGCCTATTCAGGCGAGTTTCGGGTACGCGTTGCACGCGGAAGAAATGGACTGAAGAAATAATCATCCTCATGCGTTTCTACATCAAAATCATTATTTGATGAGAGACAACTTCATATTGGATCTTGTTGCACCACATGTTTTTTGAGCGTTTTACCCCCAATGCCGTTACAACCTACGAGGTAACACTATATAGGAAATAATTAGGGAGCGGATATGGCTTGAGGCTCACGAGGCAACTCGCCGCTAAGAACCGTCAGAGCCAATTGGCGAAACGTCCAACCGCCGCGCCGCATAGGAGGACTACTCGTATATAAATATATGTAATAAATGTATATAATACTCAGTTGAAACTTGCACATTGAGTACCGTACAAAAAAGGCCTACATAGCCCTCTATGCCTGCAGGAGAACTTGCTTCAAGAGATGGTGTCTTCAGCGAAAGATGGTTTAAAGTGCTACCAGCCCTCACATACGGAGCACTGGTATGATGGCTCTTCGTAAAAAATAAAACCTCACCCTATTGAATAAGATACAAGGAACTCCAGATATCGCAGTCACGTTATATTGCACCTACTTCCGCTAAACCTGCAAATAATGCCACATACAAGACTAAAGGAGTCTGGGAGTTCCAAACCATATAGTCATAGTGGTATACTGGATTCTCTACCTGCTGTAGTACGACACATATTCCCTACGGATTTCATCGTCACCGATTTTTTTAGATTTTGGTAAACACTTTGCAACTGGGCTCCCAACAGAATGGAACGAAGCGATGGCTCAAAAATGAATTGTAGTGTTTGTGCGGGGATTTTCTTTGAAGATTTCAGAGTATCTATGCCCTTTCGCCTCCCAGAATTTGCAAGTGTATTTCGAGATGAGGTACTGTCAATAAGAGAAGCAAATAGAACGCTGAAGCGCATAACAACAACTAAGAGCGTTGCTATTTTCACAGATAGCCCAGCCCCGATTAAGGTCTTAGAATCAGTAACAACCTCATCGACAAAAGTTAACCAATGCCGCGAGGAGCTGGCTGGACTGGCCAAACTTTTCATAATTTCCCTCCTGTGGGTTCTAGGAAGTTTAGCGGGGAACGAAAATGCCGATCAACTGGCAAGGCAGGGCTCCGCACTTCACGGGTTTTACGCGGTCATTGTTCACTAGCCCCTTGGTCTTGTAAAAGAAGATATTCGTAGATGTTATATGACACAAACCAGCGATAGATGTAGTGCACTGACAACATGTGCTACATGGTGCAGTCATGTGTATCATACTACATTGTCAAAGGGTCCGCGGTAACGCTGGCGGATTGAGACAAAAACAAGACCCAGCCTGGATCAACTATACCAACGCAAAGTAGTCTGGGAGGTACTAAAGTAAACAACGAATACACCATGCGAACCAAATCATGATGAAGACATTAATGCGCTCATTATGCAGGCCTGGATGGAAGGCATCATGATCATTGTTCTAGCCACGGGACTAAAGTCACTTATGTATTTTTGAAGTTTATGATGAAACCAGGCATCACCTCCTACGAGTCCCTAAATGAGTATCACTGACGAATTCATTCAAGCCGGCTTGATGAATTCGCCAGTGATACTCATGTGGACTACTCATGGACTCGTAGGTGGTCATGTATGGTTTCACAGAGTGCTATCAAGGTGAGAAAAAACATTGGCTCGTGGCAGAGCTTCAACCTAGAATCAACGAATTATTAGATGAAATCCCTAGCCATTGAGCCATCATAGTTGTCTTCTTTTGAAGATAATTAAGTGAATACGAAAGACATCGATGGCAACTCTTGTCAAGTATTGCATCATTGAGGGCAAAAAAAAATTCAAAAATATAAAAAAAGTCGTGAGCGATTAATGAAGGTACATAAGTGATCGAAATAAGAATGTGTTTGTCCACACCCATATCTTTGCATGATTTTTTTTAGCCCGCTGCTTCTGCGCGGAAAAAAAATTGTCGACTAGTGAACAGTGATTTGCAGGACAGTACTGACAAATATCACGCGGAATAGTAATGGGGTGAACTTTAAAAAATTCCCCACTCAACACACACAACAAGCAGAGTGGATCAGAGCCAAAACCACCCGCCAGGCGAAACAGTGGATAACCCTGCTGAAACACGGCCGATAACGAGCTTGCCGACCCTAAACAAATCGTTCCTGCGGCAGCCGGTTCTTCGTACCGGAACGACCCGTTTTTCGACGGCCAAGAGCTGCCAAGCCCCCTCGATGCAAGAAGAACTGCAGTATTTGAAACATCGCTAACACAACAACAACAACAACAACCCTAAACAAATACATAACAGCCGTTATTAGTCGCAGAATCTAGACACACTTCGAGCAAAATAGCATCCTCGCATGCTATTCTGCATACTTGTGGAATGGCGAGGAAGGTGCCCGGCGACCTACATTGATCATTTCATACTCGTACGTCTGGATGTCGGCGGAACATCAACCAAATGCGTCCGAGCCTAGCAACTTGATGCTTGCACCTGTTGCGGGTGAAATCTGACCAATAGGGCTAAGATTGTGCTAACTAAATTCGGTTATAATTTGATCGTCGCAACTGGGCACAAAAAGAATTATTTAAAATAGAAAAAAATTATTCATTAATATTTGAATTCCGAGTATAACAGAAAAAAATTTTCAAATAATTATTAAAACTTAAAAAAAATGGGAAAATTCGCATTGCTGGCGTACAAGCTCCAATTGGCACGGTACCACCCTTGGGCGATGCCGCATGGCCCCTGGCAACTGCTGATTCACTGATGGGACATATCCTTCGATATAACTATTGTTCTGATGACATCAAATCATTTAACTAGCGGGTGTTAACTGGTTCAGTGTGGGGCATGAACCAGTGGTATTGCTAACATTATTACAAATTCCTTGTCAAGGGTATTGCACCAAATTTTCTGCAAGTTCTAAGTTCATAACAGACGTTTCGTTTTTCCGGCACGTCTGTGGCTGCATTTAAAACTCATAACTGAATTAACACCTTATAAATAAAACTTTTAATGAAGACTGTAATGAGAATAGTACGGCAAAGATTTTGCACGATCGGAGGTAGGTGTTATGGACACAAGCAAGGCGTCGGCATGTGCTAGCTGGTAGCTCGGTCTGGGAGTGTTGGGGTGGGATCTTGCCTGCCTGTGACCTCCTGTTCATTACGAAATTGTTTTTTTTTTTTTTTCACATGCCTTACACAACCAAGAGAAAAAAAAACAAGGACAAGGAGAAAAATAAAAGTCTTGTCAACTGGCCTGTCGACTAGCCCAGCTCGATAATGATCCAGATGTCAAGGATCGTGGCCACGTAACCCGCCCTTATACCATGACGCCCCATGGCCGATGTTAAAGGAGCCTCCCAATTCAAAATTTATCTGATTGGCCCTACACTGCTGAAAAGAGATAACAGGAGAAGGAGGATTCCATCAAGGAAAAGACCGAGATATCGTTTAGCACATCATTATTATTTCCTCGTTGTTCTTCTCAACAATAAATAATACAGCAAGATGGTGGTCATTTAACTGATACGTTACTTTACAAGTGCATTGTATACTCAGGTGCACATCAATCGAGAAAACAAAAATAACCAAACATTGAGAGCAAAAAAAAAAATATATATATATATAAATACAATTACAGAATATTATACATTACTTGCAAAATGACTTACCCCTTTTAATGTCTGCCACGGCCGTGTACGACGAAAAGGGCGACGCTAGAAATTATTAAATCAATATTTGAACCACAAAAATAATTTAAAGAAAAATCGACCACTCCGGATTTAGCACTACAAAAACAATAAAAATTTACACAATACAAAGAGTTCAGTACGGGATTTCAAGTTTTAAATATGTATCTTTTAACATCCGCGGGCGTATTTTCGATCCTTCCAAATCCGAATTACATTCAAGTCAAGATACAAAGATCTCGCCAACGGAACAGTAGAAGGCCAGCCAATCACGACGGCAATGAGGACAATCGGCAACGATATGATTCCGTTCGTTTTTTTTTTCTTCCGTTAGGCACGATCACTTCACGGCTACTCAATTTTTAAATCTCACAGATCAGGGATTTTTTTTCATCTTTCGAGATAGGTACTGTAGATTCCAGGATATAAGCCCATGCGCGTAGTGGGATCCTTAATTCTCCGATCGCACGGACTTGAATAGCGGATACTCCGCCCACCATCACCACTAAAATCTACACGGCTATATCCACATTTCCTTTCAATTGCTATTCTTTCTATCCACTTCTTAAAGGGATTATCTATAACTATCTATGACTCAGGAAACTGCCCTAATCTTTAAGTTTAGGATTTAGCCCTTGCGCGGCTGGCTTCCTTCGCAAAAATCCTCTTCCCGAGGTCTTATCTCGTCCAGCTCCAAAACTTCACTCCCGAAAAAAAATTCCCACCACCTCCGTTACAAATCGGTCATCCTTCCCCGAACCCGTAAGCAATTTTTAATTCTCATGCAAATTTGTCGATTTTGTCATAAAATTTATAATTTATTCATACATACATACATCCGTAAATGCAATTGCCGAAAATGCTTGCACTTTCCACAGCCGAGCGAGGCCGGCTACGCAGAGCACAGCGAACATACATCCGCACATACAATTGCAGTATCGACTAGCCATAGCACAGCGAACATACATCCGTACATACAATTGCAATGCAAACCTAGATCCAGATGCACAAGTGCAAACATATCTACATTGCATTGCAAATTCTATGTAGACGCACTGCGTGTAATGCTGTAGTATGGAGCCAATGTATAAATTGCTGCTACTATGACTAAGGCGGGTGTATGTACCTATAAAAAAAAATGTTTGAATTCCCAAAATTTAAGGATGAATATTACAAGACCCAAAGTTTTCCAAAAGGCTGTCTCAAGTCTGTATTTTCTGAGTAATTGTTCTAAGTTTAAAAACCCACATTGCGCTTTTAAGGATAAATTAAACAAAAGGAGAAAAACTTGATAAAAATTAAAGTTGGCTGAAAACGACAGTATTTGTAAATTGCTCAAATGAAATGGCTTTTCCAGACAACAGTCTGGTTCTTCTGCCTTTCCGCAGCCAACTTAAGCCACCAAACCGTCCCGCTTCCGGCAACTAGTTCGCGACTCTTTCATCCAAAATGTTTCTCCAAAGAACTAGATAATTGGTTTCCTTAAGCTTGAAATCAAATATCCCATTCCACCGACTCTTGATAAACAGAACGGCACCATTGTAGATACAATAGACTGGTTGCAGGTTGTCTACGTGCCAGCCATACAAAAAAGGACAAAAGTTGCCTCATCATTCATCGTCACCGGGCCTTCATTCATCCATTCATTCGTGTCCGCACTTATGCCGTCTATTATAAGCGAAGCGGGTGGTTTTAAACTACACGACAATATTAAATAAAGCGAATCTCCTCCCGATTGTGTCAGCCCTAATGAGAAGACAACAGACGTGAAGTCCTTGTACAGAACTTGCAACAGTCAACTCGCCTTCGTGTCTATCTTTTTGTGCATGAATGTAAGTGTCATGTAATTTTAAACATACGACAAAGATTACAAAAGAAAATGACTTCCACTTGACATGACACGTCGTCTTGGGTGAGATATCCTTAACAAAATTATGTAGCTGTCGTCCATTTGTTGGTGGGAGTTTCGAAAAGGGGAGGCCGATGACGATACGGACTGCGGTGTAGACGAATTTCGATGGTGGACAGGCAATATGACATAGTATTTAGGGGTGCAACACTAGCCGTGCTCAAATTAAAGCAATTTGACGAATATTGTATTTTGTCAAAGCAGCTCCCTCTTTTTTCGGGAGGACTACACTCCGGACGAAAGGAATTCGCAGCCGAAAAGGCAAACTGTCTCCACATTATCGCAACATCTTTCAGCAGATTTGCAACTGGTCGAGAAAACTTATAGAAGTTCACCGTATGTTTGAGAAGTATTTTTGAACCCTTGTTATGCGGAAATGCCGATGGGAGTTGTGGACGATTTTGAGGTGAACGAGAAATATGCCGAAAAGTTTTCAGTTTGAAAGTTGTTTTTAGGGGACATTTTGTGTGACGTTGTTGCATTGGAGAAGGTTAGGACTGTGCCGAGTGATGATATCTCTCCATAACTTGGTTTGAGCTGTTCGGTACCCTCCTTTCTGCAGACATACTCTCTTTGAGTTCAACGAACTGACACTCTGACATCGAGAAGGCAGCTAAAGTACAACTTGATTTGAAACGTTGACATATCAGGACAAAAAGTCTAATTTAACAAAGCAAATGATTGACATTCCTCTGGCATATTCATATAATAAGCATCAGACAATTCTAAAATATCATCCCCACGTTCAGCTGAATGTCTTCCCTTCTAAAAATGAACTTTACACCGGGATATGTCCTACGAAACCTGTCACACGGGGACATCACATTGGAAAATGTGCGACAAGTACGCAATCTGTTTGCATTGGAGATTACTTCCAATCAAAGGGATGTTAATTCTATTTGGAAACTTTTCATTGGGGTGCTCGCATTCAATGCAACCCATCACCGGTGAAATGCAGAGCTGGCGAGGGACACTCTTTCGTTATGGATGTCATTCGTAATTTGCATGTGATGTTATGGTTAAAATCAGCCGACCCTTGTCTAGGAGCAAAAATACCAGCGAAGGCTCAAACATGCCTCTATGTACGATGTATGACAAGTGTCTAGTTAGAGGTTTTTTGGTGAGTGTTTTTAATTAAATTTAATTGGTAGACTGTTTTCAAATGAGCTTGAGGGTTGGGCGCAGGTGGCGGCGGTGGCCATATTTTGGTGACTTTTAGAAGGGTTATTACAATGTTTTGCTTTTGAAAATAAATGGAGAGTGCAATCGTAGGGGTGATTTTCCGCAAGCTCTGAAATTCATTCTTGTCAGGGGCGAAACTGTGGCAACCAGTTCCTGGAAGAACAGCGAACAATTAAGCCAATCGATGCGAAACCAAATGCAAAACATTGTTATTTATTATCATTTCCGCTTCCTCAAATTGGAATAACAAATCACAGCGTTTTTGGTATTCATAAAACCCAGAATATTCATTGCCCTAATAAATTCCCCAATTCATTAATGAAAGACTCCTTGCATCCGGAGAAATTCTAATAGGCTTGCAGGCACATGATAATACTCCTCCTTCAGCCTGCAAACTGTATTCGTCCGACATACCTTCATGCCCATATTAAGGCAATTCCATTTCCTAATTTCAACTCAACTTCCTTGTAGCTCCAATTTCTCCCTGCATACAAGAAATATTTCCAATAAGCCACTCGTCCACTCCTCAGACTTTCATCAACTGCACCACCCTAAATCAAATATTTATTGACCTAATCAGGAGGATATGAGAAAAGTCGACTGAACCGAGTCAAAATGTTGGACCTTGGTGTCCCGCATTTGCTGCCTACTCGTGTACGTATTTAACAGCAATTTCATTCGAACCCCCCGGAAAATGCAGACAGATTTCATAGCGCCCTACGCAACAATAACGCCTCCCTCAAATTACAAGGCTTCAAGGCATAAAACAATTTCTGACTTTCACTTTTATACGGGCCAGTATGGCATCCATATTCTTGGGCGCCCATCTTAGGGAAATTAAAGGCGGAAAAGGATAAAATTTTATTGTTAACACCCGGGTATAAGGAGCTAAAGGAGGCCAGGGGAAAGGAGCCAGTAAAGCCGGGTGGTATTGTTGCACATCAACATTTAGCCAAAGGATAGCCTGAAGGTATTATTCGTTTCTTTTTTTTTCTTTGGATTGTCTGCGCGATAAAAATGAAAGAAAAATTTAGGTGGAGGAGTGGATAGTCTTGCTACATGTAGAGGATATGTTTATTTTGCTTTATCGGTTGTGAGAAATACCGAATCCTCGGATGGTAAAAGTTCAAACGAAATTCTTCTCAGAAAGAAAGCCGCTTTTCTTGGGCACAAAAAAGCAGCAAATCGTTTTAAGGTTTTTCGGTGGCTTCTTGGACTTTGGAGATAAAGCCTATTGTTGTGTGTGCCATTTTTATTTAGGTCGATATTACATATAGATTATGTGTATATAGGTGAATGCATATACGTATATGATAACAGTTTGAGTCGAAACGAAACATCTTGCTTTAGGTTTTATAAGTTAGCCTGAATCGACTATAGATCCATCCAGGACGCTTTAGGCTGATTGGTTGAGGTCATGTTGTTAAGGAACTTAGGCTGAAACACACCGCGTTGGACAAAACGTTTGGTTTTGTCTCAAGAAACAATCGACCATTGCTTCTTATCTGGCAGCACACACCAAAGGAAAAGAAACAAAACAAACGTTTTGTCTCGATGCGTTTTATGACTGGTTGTCGATTATTCTTGTCTTTGAGTATGATCAACACACACGTAATGAAACAAACTCGTTTCAGACAAACGTCGTTGTCGATAACTGCATGCATTTCAATAGGCGCAACACACACCGCATGAAACGAAAAAAAAGACAAAACAGAAAGACATGTTTCGTTGCCACTAGCCGGCCAGTTGTCTTTCGGAAAACAATCGCTTCCGCTTAATAGCTGGTCATTTTATGTAAAATTTCGCAGATTATAGACGTCGTTAAAAATTTAATTTTGTCTTATCTCAACACACACCAAACGAAACAAGAAAAAAACGTTTTGTTTTGTTTCACTGAATTTCACTTGGTGTGTGCCGCAACGAAAAACGTTTTCTTGTCTTATTAGACAAAAACGTTTTGTCTGATGCGGTGTGTTTTCACACTTGATCACCCATGAAATGGTGATTTTTCTGGTTAGCGAAACACAGTCGATGGTGGCGACGCTATTTCAGTCAGTGACGGTGGTTGTCGGCTTCCGTGGCTCGTGATAGTTACAAGCAACCACTCATGGAAAGGCATCTATTTAATTCTATTCGGATTTGTTCAACCGCTACTGCCAACTGTTGGGCGGAAGAACCGGCCATGGAAAAGGGCACCTAGAAAACCGCCCATGGAAAATGCTGAGTACTACGGAAACAGCAAACTGTGTTTGTGGCTGTTACACGTTCATAAGTGATTGTTCGCAAACCGTAATCGCCACAATCGGCGAAAACCAACAACCACCGCCATTGACTTAGCGCAACCCCCACCGTTGGGTGTTAGCAGTTGAAGTACGTAGTCAAGTGTCGTCTTCTCCATGGGTGTGAGTTAAACCGCAAGGGTTTGCGATTTTTGTAATTCGGAATACAACAGCCGGAAAAAGAAAATCACCCATGGAAAATAATAAACCGGTAACATAGCTAAAATGTCCTATCGTTAAATTGTAATACCGAAAATTCGCATTTGAAACACAAATTAATTAAATAAGTCAGATTTTTTTTTTATAAAAAAAACTCAAGTATTAACGAAAACACCATTCCCTATTTTTTTTGTAATTTTTTTGTTTTAATTTCTTCGGGTTAATTTTATGCGGATTTTCAGAACTTAAATTATTGTTGGAAAACTATTTTCCGGATCTTAATGCAATTGTGTCCGAAACTTAGGTTAGTTAACCTGGCTGCCATGACTACCATAGCACACATGAGCTGGTCCGTCGCGAAATCAAAAATTTGGGATACATCACCTTTAACCTTAATTACTTATTTAAACCTGCCCGAGCTATTGATGAAGCAATGGAGCATACCAACATTCGCACTTTCCAGATGCTCTAGCTTCGAGAACTCTCAGGATTCGAAAATTGTCATCGTCCTTCCAGCCAAACCCGGGCAAGAGCACAGGAGATGAAAGAAACTTTCCTCCTCTTTCATGTCTCCACCGCTTCTACAGAAATCATTGTAGGGAATACCTAGGACAGTTACCAGTGTTTACACAATCGATCGAACCAATGAGCTGTCTTTTCAGGGATATAAGATGGGACCGGCGCCTGGAAAACAGTTCAATGGTCGGGTAGACGGAACGACAGGCGTATGTCCAGTTAATCAGAGTAAACCACCCCTCCTACTTCCCGTTTGTCTTGGAACCATCCGATACAGAATTGCAAAGTGACAAGTGGCTAACGAGAAGCAATAGCTTGATTCTCGAAGGCGGATAGTTGCGTTTGACTCAACCTTCTCTGCCCAAATATCGAGAAGAAGCAGGTTGATGGAGTGTGTAACGGACGGTTTGGTGGGCATCCGAAGATGCCCGTGGGGACGGAGCCTAAGGTAGCTTAACTGACCGTGAAGGTCGGGCTCTGCCATCTGGCGAAGAAAAAGGCTCCTCAACGAGCTAAGCAGCGGCCTATGCTTGCTATAGCTCAGTTCGGGAGACGTGGGCGGGGTTTTCGCTGCTCGTTGCCCCTGTCCTTTACGTATTAACAAAAATTCATAATCCTGGGGAAGACAACACAAACAAGGGAGGTAAAAATGGGGAATAAAAAAAAATTAGTTGATAAGGATGGACTGGTTGGCGGATGGCTCGCTTGCCCTCGCGCTCGTATTGGGGTCCAGGTGTAATGGAACCCTCGGCCTCTGGTTTCGTACCACCGACAAATTCTTACTCATCAGGTGATGCTTCGATCTGCCGGTGGGAGCAGCACTACCAGACCATAATATGGTTCATTACAGGTGGTTCATTACAAGTGGTACTCAAAGCTCCAGTAAAGAGCACATCGGCTAGACTTAAGACTTTGCTCAGTAAGTCGTAGTATGTTGTTAGTCTAAGGGATTTCCACCAGACAATAATTCCATTTATTTATTATTGGGCGCTAAACAGATACGTGAAGCTAAAGTACTTTGGGTTGCGCAGGCACCTGCTTCTGTGTATCGCTTCCTTACAGGATTACAGGGTCAGGGCAATTATACGGAGAACTTACACCATGGCGCGTTGGAGAAGTTGACGCACTATGCCAAACTAAGTGTTAATGCAAACTAGTAAAGTCTATTTGACTGTATAATTGATATGATTCCGCCAAACCTCCAATGAGCAGTGAGTAGTGGGTTGAAGACACCGGTGAACCGGACACTGAAGATTGATCGACGAGAATCTCACAACCTGCAAGAGATTTTGCGAAGAAGGGTAGAGTAGTAGGACGCACCAAGACGATTTACTCGAGATTGAGACGTATCAATGATTGAGACGAAGAGCGGAGTTGACGTCAGCCGTGGGAAATTTTTAGGCATTGTATCTGAATGAGTGACATGGAAATCCCCGAAATGGAGTTCGTAGATGTCGACGATCACATGGTTATTGACGGACTTCGACAGTTCTCGCGAGTAAGTATAGCTGCCGCCACATAGGTAGGTGCACCTTGTTTAGGTTAGTGTAAGGAACGTTCTAAGAGTGCCGAAAATTATTGTATTGCACAGTTTAAGTTTATTCTTTTAAAATTTAACGAGTAAGCTTAAATTCGCGTTAAAATTATAACGTTGCCAAAATGAGGTGATTTTACTTATATCCTATTCCACTATTTTCAACTTCGGACCGTCGCGGAAAATCTTTGGCCACCAACCGATCCAACTGCTCCACAAAACATTTCCTTTTCAACCGTTCCCTACTGATAGCTTTTTCAATGCACACCCTGTATCTGTAGTCACATGTACATATGTAGATAAAAATGACGAGTAAATTTCTATCTTCAAATCCCGTTAACAAAATTTCGTGGGATCCTTTTATCAAAAAATATGTGCGAAAGGACTTTTCCTTTGTACGAAGCGTTTCGTGCTAAAAATGGGATTTCCTTTTCTGTTAACCTAAAGGCAACATTATTTATGTATATATACGAGTATGTATCTACATGTACTCGTACGCATATGGGTATGTATATAACGGATGACCTAGTCTAGTTTTGGGTTTTCTGGGGAAGATATCTTCATGTGTCCCAAATATCCCAAATAGATTGTGTCTGCTTACCGGGTTTAGATTTTATTATTCAAACGGTTAGAGTCAAACGTGTCCTAATCCCGGTAATGTTATCCCTTAACAGGAAATAAAGATGAAATTGTCTATTTCAATAGAAGTTGAAAAAAGAAAAAAACACTATACAACAATACTTTCAGAAGATTCGTAGGCAACCACTTTAAAATTTATTTATTTATTTATAGTGCTTTCGTGATACCCAGCTTACCAGAATGGGGGCTATCTGTAATGATTGACTTTTCGAATGGTCTATTGGGGTTATCAGGTGTCAACCACTTTCTTTTAGGTGTCTGTCGAATGATAATTATAATTCGCAATCAGGGATTTTCGTAAACGAAAAGATTCTGGATTCGGGCACATTACTTGGTCGAGATTAATCACTAGGCCTGTTGCTAGACCGTTCACGAAACCGGCTGTGAGACCAGCCACTGGATATGTTCTGAGGCCTGCAGTCAGGAAGACAGCTACTCGCTGATCACTCTGTCATCGAAGACAGTGAGCTAGCGGATTGGCCAGCAAAGAAAGCCTCGGCAGCCCCTTTTACGGCCCAGAACCTTACTACTTCAGAGACCAAATAAGGGACTAGGAAAATGCTCTTCCCACATCTCAATGGGAGTCTGACAGGCCAAACATTTCATCAGGCTACTCCCGTACTCGTAGATTGGAACTGCATTGGTTGAACAAGAACAGGGTCAGTATAATTTGTGGAATTTTAACAGAATACTTGTAATAAACTATTTTCTGGTCTGGTTGTGCTGCTTCCACTGGCAGATCTATGGCAACACCTGATGAGTAAGGGTCTGTCGGTGGTACGAAACCAGAGGCCGAGGCCCCCATAACACTTGGACTCCAATGCGAGAGAGAGAGGCCGAGCGAGCCATCCACCAACCATTTCATTCTTATCGCCTAATGTTTTTTATTTCCCATTTTTGCTCCCTTGTTTGGGTTGTCTTCCTCAGACCTATGAAATTTTGTTAATACGTAAAGGACAGGGGCAACGAGCGGCAAAAGCCCCGCCCACGTCTCCCGAACTGAGCTACAACAAGCATAGGCCACTGCTTAGGTCGTTGAGGGGCCATTTTCTTCGACAGATGGCGCGACCCGTCCTTCACGGTCATTATGCTACCTAAGGCTCCGTCCCCACGGGCAACAAACACTTTGCATGTGCGAAGATCTTGCCCAACGATGCAATGAATGGTTTTGCGTAACATTCCCTTTGGCCGAGGACATCTTCTCTTTTTAACCTGGCCAGACAGGCTGAATCATCTGATCAAGTCTAGCTTCAGGGTACAAGGGGCAATAACATAAACCCAAGGTTACGGTGCTTGTAGTTTTAGCACTATCGTCGTAATACCTGATTTATTCGGGATTCTTGAGTGAAGCAGTTCACAGTTCCCGAGACCGGGCGGCTGTGCATATAGTTAACTGCTCGTCATATATGTCCAGAGGTGGCAAATTGAGTATAATTTCCAGGGTATAGGAGGCCATGGTGTCCTCCTTCAGTAAACCGAAGTGTACAGAATCAAAATCAGCTGAAACTGTCAATAAACCAATGGGACTGACAAAAATTCTCGTCTTTTTGTTGGTCAAAATGCAAAAAGTTGAATAACTTGAGAATCCTTTGACTTTAGGGTCAGGCTGATTTATTTAACGGTTGTGTTCTGGCAAGAAAAGACCAGAAAGCTGTTTATTTTGTTTACATTGTCGATTAAATTCCTCCCACCAGTGCTGGCTCGACGGATTTCCCCGTTGGGTAAACGAACTGCCCTTCGTTGAGCGGGTTCCCGGAGGACATTGTATCTGATATGGACACCCAAAGTTTACTTCCAGCTTTGAGTCAAGAGAAGGATAGAATCCTTGACTTTTGATTAGGTCACAGACCCATTTTGAGAAACCCAATTACCTGCACAATTTTAAAGCCCTATAATTTCAATCGCACTCAATGGCGGACAAATTTATTGAATTTCTCTCCGATCTAATGTAATTATCCTCTTGAAATTATCCAACTATCTAGTCAAAGATCTTCCGGCCATATGCCATTCCTACGAGTCCCTTAAGACGAGAATAAATTATCCTTTCGTTGGTCTTGAACTTTTCACGACTCTTCAGACAATCCCCGCTGACGAGAACATCGGGGTCCATGAAACAGATAGGTGGTAATATCCCCAAGCTTAAGACAATGTGCTTCCACCATTATACCGGCATACAATTAAAGAAATTAAATATTCACCCCCGCGTAGTAAGCCATAAATTCATTTGGGCGAATTTACAATGAAGCGTTGGATGATCCACGTATGCCTGTGAGTGGGGAAAGAAATTTATTCCTATAATATATGCATACCCCACAAAATCCCATAGTGCCCATTGACACAACTCACTGCGTTGTTCGTCCTATTCATGCTTGTGGGTCCTTGACAAAAGACCGTGAATTGTACAGGCTGTTCGGAATGCGATAGAGAGTACAGATGACAGAGAATCATTAAGTTTGATGATGATGATGACGACGACGACGATGACGACTCGTTATTATTGCATTCCTTTATGATATCAAAACGAATAATGGAAAAAGATGATGCGGAAATCAAAAGGGCTTCCGGAAAGCTATCGCAGGAATAATGGATTTGGGCATATGTTTTGAATGAATTGGAGGTATCATGGGAAATTCCGCATTTTGGTTGAATTTCTTTTGATGTGAGTGGGTTGACTGATTTACATTTATTAGACGAAGCTAAAAGGACGAGTTTCAAGGCTATGGCAACCTGCAACCGATTTACGTATGACCGAACTTTCATCGTATCCTTGTAAAGAACCAAAAGTTGGCCTTGACATTATTGACGTTGAAAACTTAAACCATTGACTGACTATATGAAAAAAAAAAAGGATTTTCATGAAAAGGCCAAGGAATGAGAGCCATTCTACATGATTACATCTAAACGAAAAACGACCATCGTTTGTTTAAGAGTCCTTCATTGTTCCCGAGCTTATGTTCCCATTAACTTTATTTTCCAGCACTATGACCACGCTCCTTATAAGCTAAATATTGGCAACATATGTACGTCATTTTAAGAATTTTTTATATGGTGGATACGTAGTCGCATGCGCTGAGAGTATATATATATGTACATATATAGCAATTCAACCCTTCATTTTCACTCGAAACCAACAGCTGCGGTTTATAAATTCCAAGCACATATTGAAGGCCTAACGATCAAACGATAGCTTCTAACAAATCGAAGCTAAATGTGATGTATCGGGAAAAAAATTTAAGCAAGCAGCGGTCAAGTCGCTGTGTTAAGGATAAAGGTCAAAACGTTCTGCAATCGCTGAGAATGTTCAACGAACTGGATCATTCTGCAGACGTATTGTTGCTATAGATGACTGGGTTCTAGTTAATTTTTATTGAAACACAATGGAAAAGGGATGGATCATACCCAACCGAAAGAATGTTGTTCATAGTTAGTGCAAAATTATTTCATAAAGCCACCCTTTCAAGCAGTGCTCGATGAAATAAGTGGGTGTGAAAGTCGTCGCTTTGATAGCAAAGTTAAGCTCCTTTCAGAAATCCATAAGAGCCACTTCAGTCGTCTTCTTAGATGAAATGAGGTCGGTTTAAGAAAAAGGACCAAACCGGCAGTTTTCAATGAGCTTACAATATGTTTTTGCGATACGTCCTGCGGTTCTGTGAACCCTTGTCAGAACTCTACAATATACTCGTAGCTCTCCTTTTTTCACTTTTATATTTCTGATGGCGCGGCGGCGTCTAACTTTAAACTATGTGGTAGATAATGTGCTTGGAGTGTGTATATTACGAAACGTTTTCCTAGTGCACCAGCAGTTCTATTGATTGTGCATTCCCCGGAGAACATCAATAGGAAAGTTTGTTCTACTGTAAAACGATTGTGAGGTACCCGATACGTGACCTGAAGCATGTTAGGTGATTGGCGTAATCAGGAGTCAAGTGAAGAGTTCCATTGGCACACTCAGCTTGACATGAACTATTTGTATAGAATTTAATTCTACTGTTTCCACACTAGTGGAATGTAAGGCTGCTTCTGTTGTTTGTGAAGAACGGGCGCACTATGAAACTCAAAAGAGCGGAAACACGTCCACCATTATACAGTACTCGATAGAGATGAACTGGGAGGATTGTAAAGGATTTCGCTGGATACGGAAGAAGTGCATAGAGGGGCTGTTAGTTGACGTGAAACATTCATTTGTTATTGCACTGAATCAGCGCTATGGAGTTTAATCCATTGGCAAGGTGTCAGTGGCGAATCCAGAGTGGGGCCATGGGAGTCCAGGTCCCCTCCTTCATTTGTTATTGCACTGAATCAGCGCTATGGAGTTTAATCCACTGGCAAGGTATCAGTGGCGGATCCAGGGTGGAGCCATGAGGGCCAAGGTTTCCCCCAAAATGTTTGATATACTGAAATTGGCCTTGGAATATTCCAGGAAATACTTTACCTTGTCTTTACTCCATAATTATAAAACAGAGGTGGAGCTTCACAAGTATAGGATACTTTCAGTCGCGCCTCCTTTGCTCTATGGGACGATCCTAGCTTTTCCTGATAAAGTGAAATATCTACATATGTAAAGTAGCTGTCTTACTCATTTTTGGGGTAGTCACCTGGTGGATTACTCCGGAGTACAAAGGCTAACCGTAGTTTGCAGGCAAAGGAGCAAAGAATGGACTGCGCCGTTTTTTCGTGCCCTTAGGACTACCACTTCTTCTTCAAATGCAAAAAAATACGGTTATTGGACTCCATAACACTGGCTGGGGTGTCACCTGATATGAGCTAGAGATATTAGCTGCGTTTCTTAGACGCAAGCGCTGATAAGTGCTTAGTGGTGCATAGTAATTTGTTCTAGAAACGCTTGTCCTAAGCTAAACGTTTTCACTTTTGGTTGATTGGTTTACGTGGCGGTAGATCCCCAAGAGGGGAATACCCAATTAGCGCTGGTGCGCGCCGTTTTGATGCCATAAACCTCAAAAGAGTTTAATCGATGGCATTAAGTCTATCAGAGTGGTCAGGCGGCGTATTTCCTTTGGTCCACCCTGTGGAATTTAGAAAATAAAGTATCCTGCCTGTTCCCAATGTGATCCCGGTAATGTCTGTAAGAAAGGCACTTCCCAAAGAACAGTGCCCCGCCCTAGCCAGTTTCGGACACCAACAAAGAAAGTGTAAAAGAATCTCCTTCTCCACAATGTCCTTGAAACAACGACAGCACTGGTTGTAGGGAATACCAAGTCTGACTGCCTGCTCTCCCACAAGCCAGTGACTCGTCGTAACGGCAACAACCCTGGCCACCTGTGGACCAATAGTTCTTTGTGTGTTATAGGATGGCCGTATTTTCCTAGAGGTGATGCCCGTCCTTAATGCGCACCATTTATTGTTTGCTAAATTTATGTAGGATTTATATACTTCTCTCTTAGTAGCACTAAGTGGCGCATTAATAGCCACTACATAGGATCTGTCAAGGGTAGAGCCCAGCCGCGCCAGGTGATTGGCCTGCTCTTTTGCCGCTGTACTCCTGTAAGCAGGAACCCAGAGGAGGGTGACTCTGTTAAGGTGGTGGCCAGAGAGTTCAGTTCTTGACGGCATTGTTTCACTATTTTTGATGACACTGTCGCCGCCTCGAGGGCAATAATGGCAGCCTGGCTATCCGTGAAAAATGCGATATCCATTGTGGTAACCGTGACGCGCTCAACATCTGGCAGCCACCCTAATTGCTAGCACTTCTGCCTGAAATGCACTAGCAAAATCAGGGAGGCGGAACGACTTAGAGACTGCGAGGTTTTCAGCGAAGAACCCTGCTACATAGGGCCATCGGTAAAAATTTTCAGGTCATATCCCGATATAATATTTTCGTCACACCATTCTGCTCTAGTTTGATATCCCGTAGCGAAGTGTTTCTCGAAGTCTGCTTCGGCTACGATGTAGTCCGTTGGTAGCATATTGTGCACTGCACCCTCCAGTGTGGCCAGGATGTTGCTATGTTCATATGGTTTCGCTGTTTAGTACGCAAACTCCTTAAGGGCCGGTTGCTCAATGTCCGATTAAAATTTATTTTAAGAATAAACTGCCATTTAGCACAATTTGATTTGCTCAATATCTGTTTAGCGTTATTAATCCGGTAAACGCTAACCGTCCCCTAGCCTTCGATTAATCTCTTATCCAAAACAAAATCCAACCACTGGCTTCCGGTTGAAAGTTTATCCGAAACAAAAACCCACCACCTGATACGGGATGCTGAGATTTTGAAAGCTAGAACGGTTTACTTTTGCAAATTCGAATGAAAACAATGAAAGTGGCCATAAAGAACAGAGTTCCTGGAAATTCATGCGATAGAAGAAAATTCGCAACAAACTCAGCTGCAAATTAATATGCTGAGAAACCGTACTAAAATAATACAAAATAGATTCGTGGACGGTTGAATTCCGCCAAGAAAATCAGCTGATTTTGCCATAATGGTGGTCTGAGATAAGTTCCACACTTTATGGCTTGGTAATTTGCTTGAGACGTATGAGAAAACGAAAATGCTTGTTTGTTTATGTTTATAGCTTCAAATAACTTGTGTCCCTGTTAGTTAACAAAGAGTTTATTCGAGTTAGAGTTTATAACATTGAGAAAACGGGCCTAAGTCTGACCGCGCTACACACGGCGTTGAACCTTATTGTAGGTCGAGGGGAATAAGTGTAAAATTACATTAAGTGCGTCACCTGGGCAAGACCTTAGAGCTCCCCTAACTCCGATATGGAGTCCTCAGCATCTTGCAAACCGGATCAGTACTATATTTCCAACGCACCGCTGGCCACCAAACCAGCAACCCGTGAGTATCGGTTGCACTACCGCTGTGTACAACCACAAGAACATTTTTGGTTAGACTCCCCCGTTTTTGCCGCAGGTTCTCCTGCACGCATAGAGAGCTATAGAAGCCTTCTTGATGCATTTTCACTTTTAGTCAGCATAAAATTTTTCCGCTTTTCTGGCTCAGCCCGTATTTGTGGATTGTGTAATCGGTCGCAACTTGGGTCTACCGCGGAAACCAATTATAATGTTTGGTACACTTGAATGTGTGATATTCCCCTACCCCGGCAAACTGAACATCATCTTATTTGACAAATGAGACAGCATGTCGTTCCTAAAATACAAAATAATCACAATTTGGTGCTCAGCGATTGTGAAGCGTTGTATTAAGCGCTTGAGTTTTACGAACGGAGCCATTGTGATTCTCACTGACAGCCAAGCTGTAATTAATTCCCTCGAACCAGGTCTGACTATATAACAAACCGTGGCGGAATGTCGCTTGATGCTTCTTCTTTCCTCATTATAATTTACTACCGTTTAAGTCAACACAAGCAGGATAATAACTTACAACTTCCTTTTTATTTTTCAGTGGAAAATTCGATGGGGAGTTGTCACAAAATTATCACCAGCTGCAGGTAAGTCATCCATTCTTTCACCTTGCATTTTTTTTTTCTACATTTTCGTATCCTTGAATTTTGAATTAAAATATAATTACTCCTGCTAACTGTCACGACCGTGACCATGGGTTAATGCATCATAAAACTCATTACTACAAAACGCGATTATCGTTTCCATTCAGCATCGCACATCACATCCGCCTGGCAGGGCAGAAAAGTGAACACGAAAGCCGCAACCGCACCATTAAGCAATCCTTTCTATTACGAGGAAGTTATTGCACTACCATATCATGAGCTCGGTCATGTAGTTTCTTATGGTAACTGCTCACATATCTCCATGATCCTGACGTGGTGGCATTCGCTCTATGCAAATTCCGTCGTGTACGTTTGTTGTACGCCATATACAAAACGTAATGATATCCTTATCGAGACCCTTATCGAGATTTTACGGTCCATTAAACGTCTTTTGCAGAAAAAAGACGTGGAAAAAATAGAGAAAAATATTTAAGAGTTCTATCATTTGATATGTTCCTTTCTGGCATACTTTGGCATAAAAGACAGCTATGAGTGTGCAAATTATTATATCTGTGTATGGAAAAGTAAAGATGTCTGCTGATTTGCATAATTTTTCATTTTTGCAAAGCTGTGATGTGTTTTTTTTTGGTTCCAATCTCTCTATTATCACGTCAAATCTGGAAAATTGTGCAAAGTGAGCAGTTTTTTGGATGTTTATTATTTTATATTGCCGACACGAGGATGGATCCGTGTAAAAGGGGGTTTAGGAGGAAGGCTAAATGGGTTGTGCACGTGTCATTGGGGAGATAATGTGTGTGTGTATGGGACTAAAATTCGACTATTCTTTTGAATTTCAACAATTTATATTTTATTCATTTACCATTTTTTTTGTACGACTCGATAGTTGTGATATGACCATGTGTCAACCAACCTTCCGTCCGATTAACCTTTGTATTCGAAGGCTCCAGTTATGGCCCTCCTGTTTTTTTCTATAGGGATGATCAAAGTGTTGCCAGAATACTGAAGGGAGCGATTTAATTAAATATCATTCCAAACACTTTATGGAATTTGTCAGCATTCTGCATCAATTTTAAACCAATTTTTCGATTATATGGGGTGCTTTCATAAACACAACTCATATATACTGGAACCGTGGTAACACCCTCTAAACTAGACTCAGTATAGCGAGATAACGCATTCGCCAAACCAGCCAGAGCTTACAATGAGGTGATGAAATCTACTTACACTTTCAACTTTTAGCCTGGCATTACACTTTGCGTTTTTCTACGGGAAAAGCAATCCCGCAAAAAAAAGCGGATTGTCGTACAAGAAGAGAACCCTATGGTGAAATTCACACACATGACACAGCGCTGCACGACTGCTTGAAATTCCAGTCGAGATACACAGCATCAAATGGGCGGATTCACACTCATCGCTCAGCATGCGATACGATCGACTATGCTTGGCTATTGTGCGTGGCTGCGTCGGAGCTGAAAATGTAGCTAATGTGAATATCGCCTATAATTACACATTGCGTTTTTCTGCGAGAAAAGCTTGTGCGAGAAATAAATATATCCCAGTGAGGATATTGATAGTTTTATTTTTGTGGCAATTATAGTAGGTAGAAGTCGAGAGACCGATACAATTTCAGCCAGTCCTCAATGGATGCACTGCATGAATTTCGCCACTGGGTGCATGCGTTTCTAGTTTATCGTTGAACCAAAAAAACAGAAAGTGTAATGCGTTTCATATACCACCGTGGGTTCATCTTCTCACTTTTTTTTTTGCGGGAGAAGTCTTCCCGCTGTCGTTGGACTTGCTGCTGGAAAACGATTCCTGCAAACTGCAGCGTTGTCGTAACGCATAAGCGTAAAGCGTGCCATTTAAATGTTCGCGTTCCTCTTCTTCTATGACAATGCGTTTTTTGCGGGATTGCTCTTCCTGAAAAAAAAAACGCAAAGTGTAATGCCAGGCTTAAGCTAGAAACACTGCTGCCACGTCATATGAACTCACGTGATATCATGGGAAGTCACGTCACCTCACAAAAGTGTGGTTTTCCATGTGCTCATATTTTAGTTTACTAGACCCACACTGATGTCACCTGACACTCTCAACCTCACGCCATGGGCAGCACACGTGATATCACCTAGTTAAAAGTCTGGACGAATAGATTTGTAATGATCATGAAATAGTAAGCAGGCAAGAACTCTCATTTCAATCATCCCGAACAAAACTAGATCTGCCAGAAACTTTTTATCCTCATGATACTCTGCCCCCGACGAAATTGTAGATTACTTTGGACTTTACCTTGAGGGGTCATCTATTGTACATAGAATGGGATTTGTCCCTGAACCAAGCTGTCGCTTCTGTGAGAGCGCAGATGAGACTTCCCAGCACATTCTCTCTGACTGTGACGCACTTCATCTCCGCCGCTTGAAATGCTTCGACGATGCATTCCCTGAAGCGGAAACGATAGCCTCACTATCACTCGAACAGCTGAGCGGATTTGTTGGGATCATTAGTCTCGACAATTAGTCAGATCACTAATCTGCATAGACCCCGGGAGATATGTAGCTATCTACGCCACTGGATCGAATTCCTCATTGGCTGCGTTCTGGGAAACTTATAGGATCAAACAATTTGACAGTGAGTAACAGAGATGTGAAGTATTGTATATGCGTAAGTCCAAAAGAGAGTGTCGCTTATCTGACAGAACCTTTAGAGGGGAAATTTACCGGGAAAATTTGTTGGTTGGTTTCCCCAGCCCATGATTTCTAAACAAATAAAATACATCTACCGGACTCTCTGTCTCTCTCGCTCTAGTGCAATTATTAAGAAACAGGCTTAACGAAAATAGTTGGTTGCCATTCTGCTCTCGGGATCCGTATGGAGATGCTTTGACTTTGCAGTCGTGTGCGTCGAATGTGTGAATGTATCAGTTCAATGCGTCTCTCTTTCACTTACGGATACACAATGCGTTGCCATCTCTGTTGCTCACTGTCATTTCTTTAACCGGTCAGGCTTCCAGGACCGCGACCATTGATTCGGGCAGAAAAACTGTCAATCAGGGAGTTCCTCTTTTGAAGAAGAACGCCTCCAACGCCATCTTGGAATACGCATACTGGGAAGAGCATCGGGCTCAGGGAGTTACATTTCTCCACTAGGGTAATTTCGACTCAGTGCCGCAAGTAAAATATAACATAATAAGGGCATAATGCTATCCCTTCATTAAATAGCAAATACCTCGAATTTTGCGACTATACGGGTGTTCTGTTCCTGATGCTAAATACTTTAATGTTAGATAGTAGTGTTCATTTGAAGAAAATTAACATATGATTTATCCGTTACAGAATTATAGAAAATTTTTTTTAAATTGTGTCAAAAAGCGGACTTGCCACACAAAATCATGCCACTCTCGCTATCATTTAATCCCAGATTTAACCTTACTTTCTAAAACTACATAAAATTTCATATAATACTACTTAATTGCCCTAACCCCTTGCGGGTGGGTGTGCCCGCACCCCAGAGGGAAAGCGACACACAAATCCATGGCCACGAACGTCGTTGTGGACGGGATTCGAACCCGAAACGCCTGTAATCAGACATGAGACTGGTTTCTCTACACACTGAACTATCGGTCGCCCAATTAAAATAAAACCTTTAACACCCTTTATCCTACACTTCTGGATCCGCTATCAATGTGGCCTTTGGAGCATATATTCAGAGGACCCTCCAAATTAATTGTGTCAAATTTCCAAAAACATGCGATTTTCTTTTTCTATTTTTCATTCGTAGTGTATCCGTAGAATATCCGTTAAGTTAAGGTTGAAGTGAATTTGATTCATCTTCAAACCATGTCTTTTTTGACATGGATATGTCTTATAGCTGGGGGTCATCCTAAAAATCTGTCCGTCACACGAAATGTCTGTTTTTCTACTCGGGGGTCAGAAGAGGAAACAAGCCCATTCAAAATTTTTCTATTCTGGTTGTGCATGTCGTTTGAGTGAAGTGGTCATTGTGCATGGCTGTTGCTTGTGGATCCGCGCGGGCGGCGTGCTTGCGGGGATCTTGTGTGTACATGTTGAGATGTTGATTTGATAGCGATAAAGGTTGACGACGTTGGGGACGGCAAGAATGAATGTAGTGGCCGATTTAAAATAGCACCCATTGTACTATCTGAATCACTAGGATCCCAAAAAAAGTAGCAAGTAGTCAGCTCGACTAACACTTGGACATGCGCAGACGCAATTTGAGAGAGTGTACATAGTTCCCGCCCCCCGAAGATCAGCGAGAGCGGATGAAGTTAATTCGAGCCAAATCGGGTGATCCAGCGACTGTGGTTGTGCATTTGCAATGGCGGCGATTTGAGGTCTGACTGGTTCACAATGTGGGCCCCCACCACACGTGCAATAAACAAATAGAACAAAATGGCGGATTTATACTACGTGCTATAAACATAGAACAAAAGCTCCACATACGGTACGATGTATTAGCAGCATAAATGTTGACTTTCAATAGGGCGTGTCTATCTGTCACATGTGGTTGGGTGTTCAATCTCATTAGAACGGGTGTATCCGGTTCATATGGGACGTTAGCTTTCAATGGGGTATGTCTCTCTGTCAATTAAAGGGGGTGTTAAGTTTGATTTGGGGCGAGTTTATCGGGAATCGGTTCTTGAAAGACAGGTTATTGGCTTTTGGTGGGAAATGATACAAAGTATCTACACTGCATGCAGATACATCGAAAGATGGATATGTCTTTGGCTACCGACTGCGTGTAACCTGTTGTGTTGAAGATATCGACGTAAGTTTTATAAAGATCCCAGTATAGTTATACTGGATGAAATCATTCGACAAAACCCATCCCACGCCTTCGGTAGGCATAAGACATATCCATGTTTCGATGTATCTGCATGCAGTGTAGATACTTTGTATCATTTTTTCCTTTAATGTGTAACTTTCGCAAATTTTCAAATCTAACTCCTTGAAATTTATATGCTTTTCCAAAGCTAACATAATGGGGCAACTTTCCTCAACTTTGCAGATTTGTCAGTTCAAAGTACCCGTTCAATATTATCTTTTAAATTTTCGATGAAAAATCGATTTTGAAATTTCTTTGCAGTTTGAACAGTTGTATCTTTGAAGTAACGGTGAATTTTGCAACTGGGAAAAATCTGTCTACATGAAATTTAATGTAGTTTCAGAAAGTGAGGTCAAATTTAAGACTTAATGATTGTTGGAGTTGAAAATTTTGATTTTGCTCGACAAGTGAAGCTTCTTAGCACAATTTATAAAAAATTCTATAGCTCTGTAACGGTTGGAAAGAGAGTGTCCATGACGTAAGTTTACCTCAAATGAACAGTACTATCTACCATTAGAGTATTTACCATCAAGAACGGTACAAGAACTTGCGCCATTGCAAAAGTGAAAATCTAAATGTTACAGGCAACGTCAATCTGTAAGGCCATCTGTATCTTTTTTACGAAAAAGCGACAGCCATAAATTATATAATGGAGCAATTTCTGATGATTCCGATAATATTGTTCTAATCTCAAACAGAGCAGAGTCCTTGATTAACCCACTCAATTCCAAAGTACATCAAAGCTAAACCCTAATCGATTTTCTAATACATAAATTCCACATTAAGTCATCAAATTCATCTGAAAAGTCTACTCACAACCCGTCTCACTTCAAATTTATTAAACCTATCATCCATTTATTTTATCTTCGTTTTTTTCGCACATAAAGGATAACAACATTTTTTCCGTCCTTTGGCTTTACTTGCCAGTCGCTGTCGTGTTGTGTCGCTTATTCAATTTTAAAGATAACGATACTTAGATAACGTCCAGAGTGTGTGTACGAAGAAAACTCGTCGCAACAATGGAAATTGGTTTTGCTAGGCCTTGGATGTGTTTTCGTCGAGCTGTCTGTAAGCTTGAGGGAGCTGGAGTCAAATTACCAGAAACACAAGTCTTCTTCGGCAATACCATAAGTGGATGATTGGTAATATATGGCTAGGGTTGGATGTTGGCTGAGTTTTTGGCAGATATCGAAAAGGATTTAGAATGTGAAAGAAAGTTGCTAGGCTTGGTTTTTCTATATACGCGTATGGTATATATATTTATGAAATTTTCGATGTCCTTAAAAAGTTTGGCATTTAAATATTCAAACTAAAATGTGCCAGAAAAACATAATTAAGTCGATTCGCTGACATTCCGTGGTTTCATTAAAGTATATTGCTTAAACACGCGAAAGCATCCCCTTCTACTTTACTGTACTCAATGTTCTTGCAATGTGCAAGTGCGAATTATTTCAGTGAAAATTAGTATGCGTCTGTAGCTTAGCTGGGTAACGCACCGGGCATCTTTGGCTACTCGAAATACGGTCGTCTACGGTTCAAGCCCCGCAACGGGACTAAATATTTTTTGTTCTCAAATTCCTCTGTTCTCTGTTTTCAATTTTCCCTGAAATCATCCCCTTCTAGCCTTGTTTCAATTTTGTGTAGCGAAAAAAAGTTGTAAAATTCAAATCACTGCGAGTACATTTGCGTAACAAACATATCCTTGCCGATGAGACGTACAGAAGCTTAGCCTTAAATTGTGTTGCGCATCAAGTTGTTGCTGCCTATACTTAAGTGTCTGATATTTCAGCGATAGTCATAACCATAAAACATGTAAGGAAATTGTATTACGAGAACATTTATTAGAAGGCAATGATATGCTCAAGTATCTAAAATCTACGACATGCCACATATAGGGAATACGAGTATGTATGTCGATATATATCAGGATGCCAGGACGCCAGGATACATTGCTTTCCACCAGAAGCCAGTCATGCTAGATATATCGAAACATGGTGGTATGATGCGAGAAAATGATAGAGTTGGTGTCAGAAGTGGCAAAGCAAATGAAACATGCCAACTTGGAAATGAAATCGTGTACCGACACCCAAGTCCTTATCTGCTTACTGACTCCTGTATTTATAGATGATTGTTGGAATGTATCTATCTCTGATATCTGCCAGTATGTGACATCTGATGAATTTCCCATCGGAAGGCGATGAATATAAAGTGAAATTGGTTAGAAGTTCACCCAGGCTTGTCTACGGGCGGGTTAAGTTTCCGAAAATGTCCAATGTTGTATGATTGTGTTGTTAGATTGGCTGTATGATGTTATCTGGTATTATTTTGGAATTAAATTCTAATTAAGTAATCAAAAAGTTCGCCTTTGCTTTTGATGGGATGTCTCGATTAAAAGTTTTCGGATAACGCGTCAGTTAGTTGTGATGGACAAATTTATTTATGGTAAATCATCTCGGCAGGTTGATGTAAGTAAATTATGGGATTTGTTGGAAAGTCGGAAAGTGTCGTCGTTGTCGTTGCAGTTCTTCGATCTTTTGTCGACTCTAGTGCTTCAGAAGAAGTTATGCTCAATATTTCGTTAATTAACCAATTGGTGTTTTGTGCTCTTCATGGAATATGAAGGCCGTTCATAGGTTCTCGTGCTCAGGCAACTCCATTAGTTGATGATTTTGGAAATCTCATAATCATTAAAAATTTTGCCCATTTTTCTGAAAACTCTCTGAAAGCGAATGATAGGGGAAGTTGGGGAGTCTTCGTACACTTTTCACTTTAACATTAAAATCTTTTTAAGGAACACGTTTTTCTTATCGGAAAATGACTAATTTCAAAATTGAAGTGGTGTTCTATGTAAACGATACTAAAATTAATCAAAGATATTGACTGTTTTGCAGTTATTATTCATTATCCAAATGGTGGAAATCGTACGAAGGGCCCCGTTAACGGGGTGCTTTCGAATATGGCCAGTGGTACTTTGGTACATATGTAGTCTTTTATATTAAGAATGATTAAAAAAACACCACCAGTAATGCTGTAAATGTCTAGGTAGGTAGGTAGCTAGTAATGGGCTGCCGTAAATAATACAGGCAGACCTAGACCAGATGAAGGTCCTTTGTGTCACCCTGGAATTGAATAATTCCTTCCGTCAACAAAAGTTGAACCATCCAGAGCTAATAGCAAGACGCAGGAGCTGACTCACATCCGCATTAGCTAAGTCTTTCAGATCAGCATAGGCATATTCTTCGAGAGTTGACCTTCTTCTGAAAACCAATGCCGGGCAGGAGCAGAGCAGATAAAAGATACTTTCCTCTTCATTCACGTCTCCGCAGCTTCTGCAAAAGTCATGATGTGGAAGCCGAAGCCTCCTCGCATGTTCCCCGATGACATAATCACCAGTAATAATTCCTACCTCGAGCTTAATATGATGCTTTTTCATAGACAGCCAGCTTAGAAGTGCGGTCTATGTTCAGTGATGGCCATAATTGCTTTGCAGTATGGCTGGTGCTACCACTTAGCCATCACGAGTTAGTCTTGTCTATTGCTGTTGTATTGTAGTTAGACTATTTTTACAGCTGGAGATGGGCATGGCGAGACCACGACATATCTGAAGGGTTGTGTCGCTTAGCACAAGCTCGTCAGTCCTGCAGTTACCAGCGAAGCCGCTGTCTCCCGGTATCCAGCATATTATAATGTTATAGAGTCTCCCCATCTCCGTAGGCATGATTGACATTTGTTCACGGTTTTGATGAGACAAGATAAGTTTCGAGGGATTTTTCTGCAGCTTAGCTGTCAGTATAAATTGTGATGTCTGTTGCTGCTATAGCCTTGCGACCAAGCCACATCACTGGTTATTTAATCGCGTGGACCTTGGCCTGAAACATACTACAGTAGGTTGGGAGGTGGAGTGATAGGTTTAGGTTAAGCCCTTCGGAGAAGATTCCAGCCCCTACCCCCTCCTCGGTCTTGGAGCCATCTGTAAAGATACATAACGAGTTAGAGCGAGTCGGGTCGTACGTTTTCCAGTGAGTACGGGAGCACGTATAATATTTGCTGATCGTGATTTTTGCTGTGCAGTTTTTAAGTATTGATGAGTGACCGGTGTTTGATTCTGCCCAGCAACCTACCTCCCGCATGCAGATGGCCGCGTTTGCGGTGACTTGTTCGCTTATAATGTCCAAAGGGAAAAGGTTGAACATAATCTCTAGAGCCGCGGACGGAGGTGAGTGGAAGGCCCCGCTGATAGCCAAACAAGGCGCTTTTTGTAACTTCCCCAACAATGTGAGATTCGACTCTGTTCGTAGGACATTCCACCAAACTACTACTCAATGCAGCAATATCGGGCGTAGGACCGATACATAAAGCTAGTGGAGTATTTGCGGTTGCAGACCCCCCCCCCCCTCCTCCCCCTACGGCTGCTTTATTGACCAGTTCCTGAACGTCCGGCCTCCAATTGAGCTTCCTATCCAGTATAACACCAAAAAAGTTCGCTCTTACCGAGAAGGCCGGTCTTACGACCCCTAGAACAGGAGTTTCTACGAGAGGAATTTGATGTTTTCACGTAAATAGCACATGATCGGATTAACACCAACCTCGCAGTCCTTAGCACAGTTAGCTAAGACATTGAGAGCAGTCTGCGTTACCTCACTAAGGGTGCTTGGGAATTCACCTGAGACTGCGATCGAGATGTCACCCATATAAGTAGTTACCCTGCACCCCATCCCCTCCAGGCCCAAAAACAATCTATTGACCGCTATGTTTCATACAAGTGGAGAGAGCACATCACCTTGCGGAGTTCAGACACAGACACTCCTGCTTTCAGAGGCTAGGCCCAATGAGGAGGAAATAACCCTAGATATTAACATCAGATTAACTAACCCAACCAGGTTCGCATCCACGTTAATCCATGAGAGTGCACTGGTGATTGCCTCAGGATAAACGTTATTATTGTAAATGCATCCTCAATATCCTGAAAGGTGACTAGATTATACTCCTTATAGTACAAGGATTTTTAATGTTAATAACAAGTGAGCGTAAAGCCCTATCCACTAATCTTCCTTTAAAATAGGCATGCTGTGAAGCCGAGAGCAATTGTTCTGGTATGGTACTACGTAGGTGAAACTCAATTAGTCTCTCAAACATCTTGAGTAGGGTAGAGGAACTAACAGGCCTGAGATACTTCGAGCGCCAGTGCGAACTTTTCCTCGCTATTGGAATGAAAACGGCCTTGACTTCCATCCACATACGAGGAATACCGACCAATTCCAGACATGCCTTGAATAGGCATTCGAACCAAGGGACAACAAGATCCGCTGTGTGTTGTATATCTGCCGAGAGAATCCCATCTGCAGACTTAAAGGGCCCGAAGCTAGGTATCGCCCAGAACCTTCTCCCTAGAAATAATGTGATCTTAGTGAGACGAGGTCAATACGCTCTCCTGTGTGTAATTGCAGTGAGTGATCACTAATGAACTATCAGGAAAGTGTGTATCCAGAAAGATTTTGAGTGTTTCCTGGCTAGAGCCTATCCAGGACCCATCTCGTTTTTGAATATAGCTGGGCATTGATGGGTTAGTTGAGAAGATTTTCCAGAGTCTAGAGGAATCACTTGATCCCTCGATCTCTCTCAATTGCCCTAACCCCCTGTGCGGCATACCGCGTCAACTGTGGCCCAGTTGACGTTTCGTCGGCATAAACTGGTTTTGGAGAATGCAGTTGCATGGAGTGGTTTATATCGGTTTTGGGTATATTCCTATTGCACTGGGCGACGCATCGTGGTTCGTGCCTTGGCTAATAGTGGTTTCACCGCTCTAGCGTATAGAGTGAGCGATCAAGGGCGATATACTGAGGGTAGCAACCCCTTTAAGCCCCGGATTTTTTCCGATATTTGTCAAAATACATCAGTAAAACGAAAGAAATTTTTCTATAGAGGAACAAAAGATACAAAATTGAAGCATGCTATTGGTCTTTTCAAGTAAGAATATCTCGAAAACTATTAGAGATTCGGAAAAAGATCTTTCGTTTCTCAGAAAATTTTTTGCTAGGATTAACAGTTTCTAAAATAATTGTAAAAAAAGATGAAAAAGGCTTTTTTTATATAACCACAGATTCGTAATCAGCACCCCAAAAAAAAATATAAAGGAAAAGGCCCACTTCCCCCAGTCCTGGTTCCCTTTTCCTTGTAATTTCGCACCAACGAAAACTAATTGCTGCGCGGTTGATTCGTATAGTGCGAACCTGCCTCATACTAACCTACAGCACGCGATTTTTATTTACAAATAACGTTTGAGTAAACAAACGGAATTCACTATACATAATTACAATTAACACTTAAGTTGGTTAATCAAAGCAAATTTACATAAATTTGTGTATAATGGGAGGCCGTTAGAAGACATTATTCGTCAAAGTTAAAAAAAATACTTAGACATAAATAAAGCACAGAGAAAAACGTTTCGACCAGCATCTTTGCGAGACTCAAATAGAAATGCATCAAACTACATAAATGAATGGCCGTATATGAGGGATGTATGCACACTAAAAGATACGATACCTAAAAGTTCTACTGTGCTTATGTGCTCAGATATTTGCAACGTATAAAAGTGCCCCTGTACGAAGCCTCGCCAACTCCCCCTATAATCATTTTATGAACTGTATTACATTATAAATTTAAATAAAATTGCCACCGTTAACAACTCTATAAATTTCAGTTGATTTTTTAAAGAAAAATTAATGTAAGTAAAAGAAGCTTGAGGGAATGACTTAAATTTAGAGCTTCAACCGTTCCGTATTAAAACGTATACTTGGCTAACCCGAAAAAATCTTTGTAAGGATACCCAAATGCTGACAGTTAAAAATTTCTCACAACCATAATTTCGTCTTTAGAAGAAAAATCATTCAAGCGATTTTAGGTTCAAATATTGAAAGGATCAATAAAGATACATTTTATATGAGTTCTTCAACTATCATGAGAGTTATTTTTAATAGCTATCGGGTTCCCAGAGAGGTTTAAGGACTTTTTGATAACATAGTGGCATGAACTGAGGATATACTCGTATGTATTTTGTCTACTTTTATTTTATTATGATATTGCAATTCAGATTGAGAATTCGTTGCGTGTTATTTTCAAAGGCTGCTTGGTCATTGGGGACGATTATCATGTCTAAACTTACATGAGCGCCCTCTCAAGTGGGATAATTATTGAGCGATTTGGGAAATTTAAGACTTAAACTTCTTTTATTGCAAAACAAGCTTTTTTTTCACAGCCTTCCAGGCTCTCACTTCCGGGAATACTGATGTTGCAGAAACACTGGATTAAGTGTGTTGAGGTCAAGGGAGAGTACATAGAAAAATAAAATCGTTTTTTGACTGAAAATCGCAGTCTTTCATTGTCATTGTTCAACTTACCCTCGTACATTATCTAGGTCATACGCGATGCCAACATTACTATAGTAATGATAACTACTTTTGCAAGAACAACGTTCCCATATTTTCACGGCTGGATTGGCCGCTTCTGATAATTTATGTTTTCAAATAAAAAATCCCTCTTCGCGTATCCTATATCAAGTATCATTTATCAATCAAAGTGAAAACAAATCCAGGCAATAAACCTTTTCCATTCAAATTTTAGTCGCGTTGCCATTTAACAATGCCCGGCACGTAATCAAACACTGGCAATTAAATATTGTAACACCCATCACCATTCCAAAGTACTATATTAATTACTTCAATTGGAAATGATTACTGCGTGGCCGATAATGCTTTTCCATTTTTATTATGGATCCCGTCAAGTACGCAATATAAAATAAAACCGGTTTTAATTGCAACATTTTTTTCGACAGTGTCGATGCAATTTAAATCAATAACAGAGCCCATTAGCATGTACAGTAAAATTTATGAAAAATCTCATTTTCAATTTTATTGCCTGCTTTTATTTTTGCACTTAATTAATTCCGAGCACAAATTGAAAATCGATTTAAGGCAGCAAACCCTTAATGGCAACCGAGCGAGTGGTTCAAGTTTAATGTTTGGAAAATGTCGATTTGTTTGTTGGGTAAACAATATTTGACAATTCAATCCGTTCAAAAGGCCCAGTCTTTAATCTAAAGATACCAAGTCGCAGTTCTCAATAGGTCTTACGAAACTTACTTTAATTCAACTTTCGTTTCAATTTCGACTATTTATATTCACTTCAAATAACAAATCCCGATTACCACTTTCATATTTACAGAATACTCTAATACGATGCAGATGAAAGTACTCGACTGTTTAGTCGTTGATAAAAACAAAATCCTGTCGAAATTAATGCCGTCGTAGATCCAATCCAAGCACTTGCTGGGCTTAATTTTCTGCTGTGTCTTTTGTCTATTCTCGTCTGCTGTTGCCTTTACAAATGCAGGATGAAAGAAGGAGCTCTCTTGGTATAATCCCCGCAGGGAATATACGAAAGAGAGAAATTAAAGTCGTCCAAAGATTAAAATATATACAACCGACTCATTTCAAGGAAGCAACTCTGACACGACGCCATGCCAGCAGGATGACGACCGACCGCAATATCTAAGAAAGGCCGCCCCGAGTTAACGACACTGAAATCAGTAAATGTCTTAGAAAATGAATAGAACATCTAGAAAAAAAAACAGAAAACACAATGCCAGAGTACTCGGCATTTTTTCTAGAATGTGCAGATTACATCAATGATGTGAATGACGAGGAAATGTAACATTACACAAACTCAAAATGGATGGCTCGGAAATTGAAAGAACAAACATCGGACCTGTGCAGCACGAGCAAATGAAGACGATAAAGCAGACAAAATGCAAAAAAACCCAGTGTAATATATAGTAACACATACACATAACGTAATGGCCCTTTTGATAGATTACATCTTTCATGCTTTCGACTAAGCGAAGTCCTGTGCATTGAAGTTGCTTGCTGCAAAGCGCATCATTGCTGCAAGGAAAAGATGAAATGAAAGGATACGTTGCATTGTCTTGTGATAGTCTTTCTTCTTGCCACGTAGAAAATATTAGACCAGACGTTGGCTCGTCCTGAATTATGTTGTACAACGGTGACATATTTCATCGCAGCTTCTGCTGACGGTGTTGTTGTCAGGATGAGAGTCCTTTATTCGTTTGAATCTGAGATACTTTCGTTTACCCATCTTCTGACTTTGTGATAGAAAAATACACGTGTTTTTTTTTGCATTTAAACTCTATACACTTGCGAATGTATGAAAGATAGATAGAAAGCTTAGTCATAAGTTAAAAATGCAGGATAATATGTAAGAAGGTCTCCGTGGAGTACAATTCAGTTACAGTTGTGTGCGTTATTTTGTGACCATCATTTTCTAGATTGACATATACAAATTTAACAAATGCGGCCCACTGACACGCTGAAGTGCATTATGTTCAATGAAATTTTAACCTCGTCGTGAATACCCGCCGGCGAATTATGTACGTCCGGATGGCGCAACGGTTAGCACGTTCGCCTTCAACGCACTGGGCCCCGGTTCGATTCCGGGGATTTACGTGTCGGACTATGAGCCCACTCAGCTGTTAAATGAGTACCCATTATGGGGTAAATAACTCGGTTGAGCGTGTTGCTGATCACATACCTCTGCACAAAAACCGTCACGATCTAGAAAATGAGATGATGCTAGCTCATCTCGAGGCCGTGGTTCAAATTGGACTGTTGCGCCAGTTATTTATTTTTATAACTCGTAACTAAGAAAAATCCTGTCGCATGCGATTCCATTGTATGCTGCCCCTAGTTCAGATTAATTTAACATATGTATTAAAGTCCACGCGTCATTTTAGCTTCATGTGGCAATCTTCTGGCGCCCAACGTGGGACTTTTTCGTCTAGCCACCATCGTTTTTACTGAATAGAATGTATACTGATCGGCCCGGTTCACGAGCCGAGCAAGCAATTCTAAGCAAACAAAAAGTTTTAAGGTTTTTTTATAAATTCTACAGGCATATCAGTTCTTCAAAAAAAAATTACCGATCTCTGATTTCTAAATATGCGGAAACTACTACTATGTTAGGTTAGTTACAGAATCTTCGGTGATATATCACAGCACACTTAGACCACCATTGGGCTCATTGTGATACTACCACTATCATCTTCATTGGAAACTGCGTATCAGACCAGCCTGTGCTGGCAATGCAACGATCGAGCCGTAATTCGTCATGTCTTTAAGGTCATCCAGATCGTAGAAGTACCCAGAAACTTGTTCCTCCCGCCAGCTAAGGCCGTGCAATGACAGAAAAGGTGTAGAACGCTCTCCTCGTCATTCACATTTCCCCAACTCCGGTGTCTTCTGAAGTCGTGATGAGGAAGATGGAACCTCCAGGTAAGCTCCCCTATTGGGCAGTGCCCTGTGATAAACTCTACTAGCTTGCCAATGTGCTTCCTGTTCAGCGACGGCAATGTGACAGAACGGTGGGGTCAATTTTGGGCCAAATCATCATCGTTGTTTGGCATGTCTTTCCGCAGAGCCCTCTTATATTGGCCTTGTCGACAGAAGCGGTCTTAATTACCAATTTCCACATAGGAAATGGTACTTTTATGTCTTTGCGGCTTTCATCAACTGAACCAATTGTCCCCCCTCCGGCCAACTTGTCTGCCTTGCAGTTACCCGCAAGGCAGACTATGGCTCGGGATCCAACAGAGGGTAATATTTAAAAGCCACCCATTTCTGTGAGAGCTAAGCAACAGCCCTTGATAGTTTCAGATGTTGTCAAGACGGATTCGTGTGAGCGAATCACCTCCTGACTATCCGTGTAAATAGTAATGTCTCTCACAGTAATAACATGACTGCCTAGCCAGGGCAAAGCTTCCGAAATACTCGAAACCTTTGCTTGTGGGAAACTGCAGAAGCCGGGAAGACGCAGTGATAGATTTATCCTTAGTATCTCCGAGTATATGCCTACCCCAACCCCGCCATCGGTCGTAGAGCCTTCTGTGCCATTGGTTCGGCGGTCAAGATCGTGTCTCCCATCCATAGAATCCTCGACGGAATCAGACTAGTGTAGTTTCTGCAAAAATGGCATGGAGTCCGTCTCTCTTGGGAGATTTAGGTTGTCCAATATAGTGGAGTGTCCCACAGTTAGCGCGCGCCACCGGCCCGGCCCGGCCCGTCTCGCCAAATCGTAGAGCCATGTTTGCCACCAATTGTTCGCCAAAGATACCTAACGGAAGCAAGCCGAGTACCATATCTAATCCGGCTGATGGAATGGTTCTTCCTCCGTGGTGGCCAACGCAGCTAGCCTTTGCCTATAGCCTTCTTATACCAGAAGAGTGCAGTAGTAGTCTTTTTCGCCCATTTTTGAACATTAAGCTTTCACCTTAACTTCCTGTCAAAGATGGGACCAAGACTTTATCAGTGGAAGGCAGTCTAGTGCCTATTAGGGTCGGGGTCTCATTTCTGACGAACGTGTGCCTTCTAGTTTTGAGTACAAGCCCGTTTTGTTCGGGTTAGCTTTAACACTGCACCGATTAGCCCACTCCGTTAGAACGGAACCAAAGAATGCAGAGCCGTATCCAGAGATCCACCCTTCTCATACGCATTCTGTGACGCAGATAAAGGGCGTAACGGAATGGTGTTTCGCAGATTCACATCAAATATTTCCTCCATCACTTTCAGCAGTGTTAAAGATAGACAGACTAATGGGTCTGACGTCAGTCATGCGAACTTCTACGCGCTTTCGGGAAAAACAACCCGAACTTCCACCCAGATGCGAGGGATGTAGACCAACTCCAAGCAGGCCTTTAGGGGGCCCTCTATCTAAGGATTTAAAATATCCAAGCATTGGTGCAAGTCCGCCGGAATTATGCGGTTGGGTTGCCGAAGGTAGAGATCACCCACATAATCTTCTCTCCAGAATGGATAGATGCACTATAAAATGTCGCTGAGCAACAAGTGTTGGACTCCTCAGATTAGGCATCAATCGAGTTACCAGCAAAATGCGTGTCAAGCAGACACTCAACAATCTCCTTACTCGAAGGCGTCCAGGAGCGGTCTTGCTTTTGTAGGAAGTTTGGCGTAGGTAGATTTGACGCCAGCGTTTTACGAAATCGCGAGGTCTCGCCGGATCCTTCTATCCTTTCGGAAAATCTTCTCCATGAGTTGCGTTTCGTTCCTTTTAACTCTTTCCTGAAACATCTCAGATGCTTTTTTATAAGAGTTCCATTCTGACTCTAGCCTGGAGGCCTTAGCTTTATTGAAATTCTTCCTGCACGTAGCAGAACATGTTGCAGACATCGCCGCGTTCTTGGCACCTATCAAAGTGTTAGCCATGTCAATCAGCTCCTGTCTGCCGCAAGACTGACTTGGTGGTAAAGGTAGACCCTCAACTAGAGCATCCCGATACTGATACCGATGCTGCAGGACGTTCAGCCAGGTAGGAGGTCGAGGGTTTTGAAGCTTAGAAAACGTGTTGAGCTCCCGAGGCTCCAGTTCTAGTTATTTTTGTATTATTGGGATTAGCGTTACAAATGAACGAATCTAAAGTCCTATTTCCAAGCACATTTCATTTCCGGAATAATAGAAAATGACTTGAACTGGAGCCAAAAAAGCTAAAAAGATGTTTTTACACAATCTGCCCGGCTTTAATTAGCAAGGCAGCTCGTTCAACGGTTTAGGTTAAACATTAGCAGTTCTTTACAAAAGATGATGTCAATTCAATTTTAAGAGTTACTGTAAACATATCTGGCGAACAAAAGATCCTAAACATACACTGTAGGTAATACACTCGTTGTTTTAACAGCCAACAGACGTTAAAGCTTTCTAAGTCGTGGAAATTTCTTTTTTTGTCGAACATTGAAGTTCTCACTTATATGAATGGATACAGCACGTATGGATATGTGAAACGCCCGGTAAGCGATTACTTAAGCACAACATTACACATACATACATCAGAGACAATGACAAGGATGTCATGTTAAAAAGTGAATTATCCACCTCTAATACTTCGTCCGTGTTTTACACGAAAAACAACAAGATCTACTCATTATCAATAGCTTCTGTAAAAGAAGCACTTTCAAACTCCCGAGTTCCAGCTTCGTACCAGCACTGGGAGGGTGAAACTCTGAAAAATTTCAAGAATTTATTAATCGACTTGCCCATTTGTACTTTCAGCGCGTATGAATTCTTTGAATCTTTCCACTCCTTTCGAGAACGTGCCACTAGAAACCGTTAAATTATGAGTGTGTATGGATATGTGTGCGAACTTTCGTCCCTAAAGTATTGATAAATAGTAAAATAAAGTATAGATGACAAGTCTCATTCATTTTTGGTGCTTTTCGTACAACAACACCTTGCTCTACCTTTCAATCCATCAGTGCCAGGACGAAACCTGATAACGGATGCTTATTAATTGTATAATGTTAAATGAGAAATTTTTATTAATTGCTTAAAAGGGGTATTTCATCAGAACACCACCGACATTTCCCCGGAAAGGACTCGGCTATCTCTTGTCAGTTCCTTTTTTTTCTTCTTGTGACTCGTCAGATTTTAAACGAATTACTAAAATTTCTCTGATGTTTCCTGTTCATGTTTTCTGCTCTAACCGGGAAACATTTTGTTGCCAACATCCCTTTTTAATTTCCCCACCATCACCCAAGCCTGCAAAGACGAATTTAGAAAAGGGATTTTTAGTGTAGTTTTTTGAATTTTTAGGCATATTTAGATGTTGCTTGGGCCGGAAGTTGTACATGGAAGTGGGCGGGGTTTGTACATGGGTTCCAGGATTTATATGAATGTGCGAGTATAGTATGTTAGGGTACGGTCAAAGAAAATCGTCAGAGGACTGAATGGACAATTTCCTGGAAACATTTGTCTTTGAAAGCTTAATTTGCCTCCATTAGGCAAATTAATGTGATTATTTTAATGGTAAGTGATATCCTTTATTTCAAGAATGACCCGAAGGTAGACGATGGTTACGAAGAATTTGTGTAATCAGGAAGAAGTTGTTTGACAAGTGGTCGCTTTAGATTTACGTCAAACTTTCAAGTTGTTTGGCATGAACACAAATATTCCGAAATGTATTCAGAATTATAGTAAATAAATACTTGTAGAAAACTTAATTGCGAGAAAAACAAATAACATAACATAATAACAAATACCATATCATAAACCCGACCTTATAAACATATATTAATAACCAAGTGGGGTACAATTGTACAAAAACTTTTTTCTGTAAGTAGGGAACAAAAAAAAATTCGGCAGGACACTTTAATTTTATATTCTCAAACATAACCTAGATATAAAACAGAAAGTAAGTAAGTAACTGTGAAATTCTTAATTTAAATTTAACCTAAGGTATAATAGTGACCGTGAAGGTCGGGCCGTTCCATCTGGAGAAGATGAGGCCCTTTAACAAACTAAGCAGCGGCCTATGCTTGCTGTAGCTCAGTTTGGGAGACGTGGGCGGAGTTTTCGCCGCTCGTTGCCCCTGTCCATTACGTATTAATAAAAATTCATAGGCCTGGGAAAGACAAAACAAAAATGGGACGCCAAAATGCGGAATATAAAAAAAATGGGCCGATAAGGATTGAAGGGTTAACAGACGGCACAGATGCCCTCGCACTCGCAGCGGGGTCGGGGTGTAATGGGACCCTTGGCGTCTGGTTTCATACCACCGACAGATCACTACTCATCAAGTTCTGCCTTCGATCGGCCGGTGGTTGAAGTTGCCAAGGCCCTGACATGTCGAGAAATTTTTGATTTCTGATAAGATAAATATTGGCGGGCCCATAAGGCTACATCCTTGTTCATTGAAGGCCAAACATATTTACTGGTGACTAAATGCTTCGTGGAATGAATACCGGGATGGACCAAATAATGAACCGTAGAGAAAATCGATTTACGAAATTGTTCGGGAACAAAATGTCTGACGATTTTGTCTGAAACAATAAATAAATAAATAAAATAAATTTTTTAGAATAATTAGTATATTACAAAAGCTCTTGAAGAACAGGGTCTGATGACTGGGCATTAGCTAAATGGAACCTTAATTCCCTCAAGTCGAGAAAAGATGTCAGCAGTAATGCTGTCACTATCAGCAATATATATCGCTAATAAAACAAAGATGTCTATGTTGTGGTGGTGAAGATTCTGAATTTCTGGATTTTGTTTAAACGCAATAGTCAGTGGTTTATAATGGGTGAAAATCGTAAAATTCCCGCCTTCAATGAAAAGCCTAAAAAATTTGACACCTAAATAAATAGCCAGGATCTCTCTGACGGAAGTACTATAATTACGTTAAGTACTGTTGAGTATCTTTGAAAGGAAACCCAGTGATTGTCAAGAATCATCAACAAATTGTTGTAGAGCTGCATCGACAGCTGTGTTGGAGGCGAATCAAGCCAAAGGAGCCTCGAATATGGGTAAATCAAGAACGGTGGCTTTAAACAATTGTTGTTTAGAGAATTCAAATGCTTTAATCGCTTGAGGAGTCCAAGGAACCTTGCGGTTGTCAGACTTGCTAGCACCGATAAGAAAGTCATTTAAAAGTGCTTGATGATGTGCTACACGTGACAAGAAGCAGCTGCCAAAAACTGAACATGCCCAGAAAACGTCTAAGATCTTGAATAGAAACAGGTAATTTCATTTCAGTAATAATTTCGCAATTGTCTGCTAAAGGTTTAATACCCTCAAGAGAGATCAAATGACCAAGGAATTTAATTTATTGCTTAAAAAATGCACATTGCTCGACATTGATTAAGAGTCCAAATTCAACTAGCTTTGAAAAACAATTGCTAAGTGCTTAAAATGTTCTGTTTCCGATTTGGATGCTGTAAGAATATCATCCAAACATAATAATAATAATAATAATAATAATAAGTTTATTGCTCAGGAAAAATTAATACACAATAAATGTTTACAAAAATTCTGTTGGCAAAGCACGAACCTCGCGAAAACAATGTTTGTGAGCGAGGACGGTGTATGTAGGACTATTATACAATACAATATTAAATATTCAAAAAAGGAAAAAAAATAATTTGATTTAGTAACTTTCTATAACAAAACAGAAAAAAAATTGAGAATTAGTTCATAAAAAGAAAACAAGAGAAAAAAAAAGACAAGAGAAAAAAAAAAGAAGAAATGAAACAGGAAAACAAGGAAGAGAATTAAAGTTGACTTGACATATTCCAAAAGTAAACTAGAAAAAACAAAAAGTTTATAAAAAAAAGGTTAAGAAAAAGAAAAAAAAAAGTTTATAGACTTAGGAAGACGTTTAATAACTCGGTATTATTGAAAGTATAGTGTTTTAACATAAGTTTATAATTTATTTCATTTAGATTATTTTTTATAATCATAGGTAACTGATTGTAGAGAAGAGGTCCCAAAACACTTGTATGCCTTTTTGTAGCTGACTTATTGCAGCGAACGGTTTGCATTGGGAGTGTTAATTGTCTTCGCGTGTTATATCTAGAATTGTAAAAATCAAAGTTATGTCGGTTTTTGAACATGTATTTCAAAGCAGCAAAAAGATAAAGTTGCCGTATATTCATTACATGGAATTCCGAAAAAGCCATTTTGGTTGAGTAGAACTTCGATTTTCCTAGACAAATTTTCACGATGAGGTTTTGTAAAGCTATAAGAGGCGCAAGGTAAGATGTTAATGTTGATCCCCAGACTAGTATTCCGTAATTTAAGACTGATTGTACAAGTGCATAGTAGACCATTTTAAGAAGATTAAAGTCTGCGATTTTACTTAGGATGAGTAAGGAATGGAGAGTTCTTCTTAATTTCCGTGTGACCATATTTATATGTTGCTTCCAACTGATTTGGTCGTCTATTATAATGCCTAAATATTTCATCTCGGACTTTTGCTTGATATTAATTCCATCAATATTTAAATTTATTGTATTCGAATGTGTGTTAGCTTTTTTCCCCATGGCCAAGAAAAAGGTTTTTTCGAGATTTAAAGATAATTTGTGACCATTTAGCCACTTAAAAACAGCTTTTAAGCCCACATTTGCTTTCTGTTGAACAGCTTCCCATTGGTAGTCTTTGAATAAAAGCACGCTGTCATCGGCATACGCTACAATTTCCCCATCGAAACCAGGTAAATTTTTCAAGCAAAGATCATTAATATAAATATTAAATAGTAGAGGACCCAGGATAGTACCTTGGGGGACACCACATTTCACAACAGCTGGTTCGCTTAAAGTATTTCCAAGTCTGACCTTCTGTATACGATTAGAAAGGTAGGATTGCATCAAGGATAAAGCATTTGAAGTCACACCGATTGTTTTCAGTTTTTCTATTAAAATTTTGTGATTTACCGTGTCAAAGGCTTTTTTGAGGTCTAAGAAGACGGCTAGTGTTTTTTGGTTCTGATCATTGGCGTCATTCATGAATTTGGTTACTTCATACATTGCGTCGGATGTGCTCAAATTGGCTCTAAAACCGAATTGACATGGTGAAATTATGTTTTTTGTCTCCAGGTAATGGTTGAGACGCACTTTGATACACTTTTCTAATAATTTGGCTACATTTGATATTAATGAAATCGGCCTATAGTTACTAAGGACATTTTTATCTTGATCTTTATGGATTGGTGTTATCAAAGCAGTTTTCAGTCTATCAGGGAAGGTGCCAGTTAAAAAACATATGTTAAATATATGTGATAAAGATGGTACAATATGATGAGCTCCAATCTTTAAAAATCGTGCAGTAATAGTGTCTTCGCCAGGTGTTTTGTTTGGATTCATATCGTTTATATATAGTGTTAGCTCTTCTTCCGAGATGGGAGTTAGAACGAAATTGTGTTGTAAGTGCGGATAGCTTAAGTCAAATCTTTGCTCGTCTCTTAAATTATTTGATATGTTTTGTCCTACATTTGTGAAAAATTTATTGAATTCGTTTGTGATATCAATTTCTTCGGTTAAAGTACTGCCATCAGCCGCTTTGATTTCAGTCACAGAAAGTCTAGATTTATTTTTCTTCTTCTTAGAAACAATTTCGTTTATAATTTCCCAAATTTTTTTTGGTGCACCTTTGGCCTTGTCTATTTCTTTGGTATAGTAAGAAGTTTTAGCTTTTCTAATCATTTGATTCAAAATATTCCGGTATTTTCTAAATTTGTTTAAAAGACTAGTGTTAAATGGTTGCTTATTTAGCTTCTGTAGCAGTCGATTTTTGTTGTTAATTGAAATAGCTATACCTCTAGTACACCAGAGTTTTACAGGATTTATTCTCTTTTTTAGAGGTGTTTTAATTATTTTGTCTGCGTTTCTTATACAGTCCGAAAATAAATCAAGGAAAATATCAGTGCATTGGTTCGCATCATGGCAGTTCACTACATCTGACCAATTTTGCTTTTGGAGATTCTCCGCAAAAATTGTATAATCCACCTTATGTAATAACTTTTCTGGGTCTACAACATAGTCATCTTTAGGTAGCAGGTGTCCAGAGATTATTCCTATAATAGCATTGTGATCAGTTAATCCATACTGAAAAATTGCTGGTGAGAATTTTAAATCGTCATGAAAAGCAGAAGTCCAAATTCCTAAGCACTTCGTGAATGAAACTTTGAAAGATCCGAGCCGCATTACAAAGACCGAAAGTCATTCGCGTTAACTCAAAAATTCCGAATGGTGTGCAAATAGAAGTTTTCGGAATATCTTGAGGTGTCAAAGGAACTTGATGGTAGGCCTTCACCAAATCCAAGGTTGAGAAAATTTTGCAAATTTTTTGTTGTGAGTAGTGTCTAAGATCTTTGGAATAGGATCAGGTTTCGTCTGGGCATTAAGACGGCGATGGTCACCACAAGGACGCTATTCGCCATTGCTTTTGTTAACCATACGAAGTGGCGAAGATCACTGGCTGCTTGAAGGACGACAGATTCCTTGTTCCAGAAGAAAAGTAAATACTTTCCTATCAGCAAGTTTGTCAGGAGCCAAACGACGAATTTTGATGTCACTGGCGAACCAGAAGTGGAGATGGAATGAGTGACATTGTGTTTCACTGGCTTAGCAAAATTGCTAGAAGGAATTTTTTGTTTTGTTGATAAGTGGAGAAAAGTTCTTTAACACGAGGATGTAAAAAATTATCTATCTGAATAGATAGGGTTGAAAAATCATCCTTCAGAATGCATCCCACAGTATTCAGATTGGTGGTTGGATCGATGAGTGATTTCCTAGCAATATCCACCAATAAGCCAAAGTAACATAAAGAAACCGCTTCAATGATGGGTTTTTCGATATCCGGAATGACGAACTCCCAAGAGAAAATCCTTCGCAAACCAAAGTCGAGAAGTGTTAATTGTAGGTAAGCTGGCTGTAGAAAGCCTAAGGGCGACCACAGAGTGGAACCTGATGCCGAGCTGGATGCTGGCGTTTTGTTTGTAGACACTCAGCGAAGGGAAATTTTCACTTGAAACTTACTCATGAAGCTTTCCCTGCCCATACTATTCCTAAAGCTCAAGATCACATTCGTAATTGTGTGTGTGTGATTTTCTAGACATATAAAATCCATTTCATTCACACAGAAAACTAAAACGAATGTGATATTGAGCTTAAGCAACAGCATGGGCGGGGAAAGCTCCATGTGTACGTTTCACGTGAACGTTTCTCTTTGCTGAGTGTTCACAATCAAAACGCCAGAATCCAGCTCGGAATCAGCTTTCACTCTGTGAATTTCGGTCTGTTTTCTTGCATTGATATTCCATTTTTTTTGCAAAGGTGCGGCCCGCCTAAAGATACTTCTTTTGAAAGTGGCTCACTGTCCTAAAAAGGTTGCCGACCCCTGAATTATTCCATCAATTGAAAGTACAATTAATATTTATTGATCCAACTTCAATAGCAGTACGTGTCATGCAACTAGGCAAGTATGGCCGAAAGTGGACCCCGTCCACTCTCGCAGGCTATTGCTTCTGAGCAAAAACCATTTGAGAAATGTGGTGGGGCTTATCACTGGGCACTGCCTTATTGGGGAGCATGCTAGGAGACTTCGGCTCCCATACAATGTGTGGGGACGAGGAGGAGGAGGAGGAGGAGGAGGAGGAGGAGAGTCCCTTTCACCTTATGTGTGCTTGTCATGCCCTGGCGAGACGCAGGAAGGATATCCTAGGGTCCTACTTCTTAACTGATTTGGATGAATTAAAGGATGTTAGGGTTGATCGGCTTCATCGCTTCATTGTCAGCTCTGGCTGGTGTAATGACTAAAGTAGGCACGGACTGCTGGACTTAGGGGTATCACAACGGGCCCAGTGGAGTCGAAGTATGTTTTGATCATTGTTTGGTTGAAGCAGCCCAGCCCATCTAACCTAACCTAACCTAACTATATAAAGTTTTTTTTTGTTTATATTATTTTAGAATTTAAGATTATAGTCTTTTACATAAAGCAATCTGATATTTTTAGTCTGACAAAAAAAAAAACATTTTTTTTATAAAACGAAATGATCAAATTTCTTAATTTTCTCAAAGTGATATAAATAACAAGTGTTTAATTTTTAAGCAATGAATTTAATAATAAACGTAATAAACGTAATAGGAAAAATCTTCCTTTCCGACGCCACAATCTCATTTCTTCCAACTATCACAACAGTTCCTGCAAATACTTGCAATTTCATAATCTAAGTAACTTCTTCACTCTAAATTGCAGAATTTCTCAATCCACAAATATATCACTTTCAGAAAGCGATACAAGTGAACTCAATTAGAAATATGATTACGCTGGCAGAAACATATAAATTCCTTTATCCTTTTCTTTCGTTTAGCATCGAAAACAAATCTCAGTTCTCTATCGTCCGACAATATTTCGGGATAAGCTCTTAAGAATGGAGCTCCATGCCACTATATATCTGTATTTTCACAGACATCCAAACCTGTTCGATAGGATTTTAGTCTTTTTTTTTCTCTCTCTCTCTCTCTCTATTCGACGATTTCTGTTTGTTGTGCGCTATATCCCTACAAATGAGAAATTCGATTTTCTATAAGAATCACCTCAAAGTGATGCTAAGAGATGTTGGCAAACAAACGACAAGGACCTCGTAGCAAGTTTCAAATATACCAGAAGAGTACCCTCTCGATGAAATCTTATTATTGTTCTTTCAAGTGTACAGATTTTTACTAATACTCGTATGTACACAATTTTTTCCCATTTCCAGGGACCATGGGAATTCGATACAACAGTCCTTCCATGCTGGTGGATAGTGTCCTGCAATCTGTACCTCGACTGCATTTGGACTATTTCCTCTTTTTTGAGTTTTGCGAAAGTTTCTGGGGAATGTCTCGGGTCCAGTGCAAGATATAAAGGAAATTGCCAGAGATGTGTGTAATTTCATGATACCAATGCTATGGTATGTGATTATCTTTTGAAAGTTGAAATTTTGTCCGTGGAGCAGGAAAGTTTAGCTAAATGGTTACAGTGTATAAATAATTGACAGCGACACGTTAAACTGATATTTTTTTGTAGTTCACGTGCTAAAGTTAACTGGGGTCGTGGTAATGATTCGTTTAAAGACGTTTTTAGATGTAATAGACCTGCTATCAGTCTGGCCTGGTATCAATTCTGCAATCTGGTCTGCTTTCAATCCAACCGGTAGGCCTGCTATCAATCATGCTATCACTCATGCCTACAATCAGGCCTGCTTTCAAAGCAGCCGTTACGCCTGCTATCAAACTTACCGTCAGATCTACCATCAGACCTCCTGTCAGGATTCCGATTTACCAAGCTTGACGGGTGATTCGATAGAAGGTCTTATGGCAATATTGATAGCAAGCCTAATTGTACGCCTAACCGCAGAATTGATAGGGGGCCTGACGGCAAATTTGATTGCATGCCTGACAGCCAGTTTGGTACCAGGCCTGACGGCAGAATTGATAATATGGTTGACGGCAGCTGGATTACGTCTAAGAACCCCTTAAGATAAGCAAACTGTTATTATTATCGTAATTTTCCAAGACAAATCTATTTCAAGCAATGATTATCACAGCCGATTTTTACAATATAACACCCCCCCACCCCCCCCCCCCCCCCCCCCCCCCCCAACATGCGATTAATTCGCAGCGGATTTGCAAATTTGCTTACAAAGCCTTTACAGATAATTGAGTCACTCGCACTGCCCGGCGCCGGCGCAGCGCTGCGAGATAGGATTTTGCGATGATTTCTAGTTTTCCGAGAACATTTGCAATTATATGGCTACTGTTGTTCAGATTTTGGGTTTGTTGTAGTTTTGTTTGATTTTTACAACCGAAAAAAAATGCATGGCTGTGTGGAAGCCATACAAAACGTTAATGAAATTCACAGCAGAAGCTATTGGCAAAAATGTATTCTAAAAAATTCAGAAAATTGTGATCTTTCAAAATTTGCCGCTCCTCAAAAATTTGTACATGTTGACCATGCCTAAATTCGCTACTGGGTAAAACCACTTCCAACCCGCATTAGATAACCAAAAATATACTTTAAATTTGCTGTATCTATTATGATCATTTGAACCAATTTCACATATTTGCCATCTATCTCCATTCCCACGCAGAATATCCCGTATTCCATCATCGCCTCCGAAGATATTCATCGCATTACCTAGATAGACCCTTTTGTATGAGTATACGCACGCAATTCGACAAAGACTTTAATCACTGTCTGCAAAAAAGCGGAAGAAAAATTTCCTTCCTTTTACATATCGCCTCCATTATAAGTATGAATATGGATTTATCGTGTATGTGAAATATTTATTGCTACATAAAACCTATATACAAGTATATTTCCTACTCAATTTCGCGCTATACAATATCGGCACTAAGAGAAACACGGAGAGAAACTGGAGGATCCAACATAATCTTATTTGATGGAATGCTGAATGCTAGAAGCAGCACAAAAACGCAAGAACTTCAAGTGAAAAAATGAAGACTGGAAGCTGATGATGAGGGTAGTGGCGAAGTGGTGGTACCGATATGATAAATCTTCCTTTCGTGTGCATTTTATTTCTAAAACAAGGCATCAAAAGATAAGATATATGTATTTGCTTATAAGCTTTTGCTTGTCTGTTATTTTATTTTTCTCTTAGTGAAATATATTAACAAGCTTTTCGCAGAAATTCCGCACTTTACATAAAACGTGATAAAGAATGATGAGCTCTTTCTTTTTATACCCTAGACCTTATAAAGGTATAGGGTATATTGTTTTTGTCATGACGCAGATGTGTAACGCCTTAAAGGAGGCTCAGAGGTATGCCAAAGTAATTCGCACAGTAAAAATACAACATTTCACGGTTTCAGTTTTGCGCTACTAACTAAATATATACATAGGTGACTCAGCTATCCGAAAAAAAATTATAATTAAGAGGTACGTCGTTTACCCTTCGTTAGAAGTCAAAATCAAAAGCCTCGTATACATATGAGCATTCGTGCGCGCACGGGATCCACTAGCGATGGATCGTGTGGATCGGAAAAAATTGTGCACGCACGCATGCTCCTACCGTTCACATATAAGTTTTTGTGCGCGAACACAGTTCTTGCGCTCACGGATGCTCATATATGTATAGGAATATACGAAGCTAAATATTTTATCTTTTCCCCTTTCTCATACAAACTTTATTCGAACTTAATTTAAAATTAATATTACCACCAACAGAAAATCATCTTGAAGTATTAAGTAACAACTTTAAAGATTTTAAAAATAGTCCTCTTAATATTTTATCGGGTCTCCTTTATTTTTTAGCACGGCTTTCAAGCAATCGGGAATTGAGTCAACCAGAGCTAGTAATTTCTGGGCTGTAGTTATTTCTTTCAAAACTTACTCAATATTTTGTCCAGTAATAACGGTCTCTTCTTCGATAATTTGAGTCTCACGACATGCCACAGGTTCTTGATTGGGTCTAGATCAGGACTATTTAAAGGCCAGTTCAATAACAAAATCCCTAATTTTGATAAATAATCCTTGAGCCAAAAGAAACCAAAGAGCAATAGAAGATTTGTAAATCAATTTTCAATGTTGCAATAATGCTAAAAAAAAATTACCTACCGATTTCGCACGGTGGCAGGGAGCAGAGTCATCCTGAAAGACGAAGTCGTCGATGGGCGAAATGTGCCCTTCAATGGAAGAGGTCAGGTTTTCTTGGAGAATATGTTGGTACATGACAAGGTTCCATCAATTACCACACGGTACGTTTAAATCATTCATCGCCATAGCGCGCACCGGTTCTTCGCCCCACGTACGACATTCCGTCTGATCCGATGATATTAATTTTCTACAAATCCGAAAAGATCACCTTCTTCCAATCCCCTCTTTTCCAAATATAGTGATATCTAGCCAATTGTACGTAGACGTCTTTGGCGCATTTTTAGTACCAAGAAAGGCTTTTTGACTTTTGAGTATTTGACCCGGCTTCCTGCAGACATTGGCGTACCATTTCAGTAGTATTGTAATTTCGGTTCCATCAGCTCGACAAAATTCGCTCCGGAAATCGTCTGGAGTTTTGAACCGGTTCTGCACGCTCATCCGTTTCAGGAGACTATCCTTCTTTGGAGTAGTCTTTCTTACTGGAACCATAGTTCCGCTGCGTTGATCCGGTTTTTTGAAAAATTTAACAACAAAATAAATATATCTGGGGCATGACCTCTAAATGTGTTAGCATGACCTTATTGTCTAGATCAGGGGTCGGCAAACTGCGGCCCGCGGGCCAAATCCGGCCCGCCACTAGTTTTTATCCGGCCCGCGAGTTAATATTGTTTATCAAAATATTGTAGTTCAGGGATCATTGGTGGCGTTAGAGTCCAATTAATTAACCGAGGCCTTGAGATAGCATCATCTAATTTTCATGATCATGAAGGTGTACTTCTTACAGGTGTGTAATTATAAACACACTTAACCGAGTTATTTACTTCGAATGGGTACTCATTTTAACAGCTGTGTAGGACATATTCTGACACGTAAATCTTCTTTTATTGAAAAGACTACCGCCTTCAGTAGAATTTGAACCAGGGACCTGGTGATCGGAAGGCGAACGTGCTAACCGTTGCGGCATCCGAACTACTACTGCTTTGATCATTGGCTTGATCTAAATCGCTAAGGTCCTCTGGTCTCGCGTATTTTAAGCATATATCCATGCGATTGAGTCCTGCATCAGAGAGATTCTAATTCAGAGGCTTCGTTGCACTAGCATTTCCATCTGTGCAGACGTCCGTTTTACAAACTCTTATTGAAGTTAGTGAAAAAGTGTTTCAAGGCCCTTCAATGTCCAGGGAACACCAACCAGGTCACTCTGATTTAAGTGGCGGGTGATCATTCTGATTTCGGTCAGCTTTAAATGCAAAAGCCACACGAAAAAGTTCTCAATGTGTTTCAAATTTTAACGAAAACACTATTCTCTAAAATTAAATTTCACTGCGGAAACAGTTACGTATTTCAAAATCCGCTTGACAGAAAAATGTATAATCTTCCGTCAGACCTTCGACTGGAATTAGGTTGACCATACCGGTAAGCAGTTGCATATCGAATTTGCTATCCAGCCCGCTGACCCTAAAATCTAAAAAATCTGGCCCTTTTCAGAAAAAGTTTGCCGGCCCCTGGTCTAGATTGTGACGGTGTGTTTTATAAAGAAGTGTGTGATCAACAATACGCTCAACGGAGTTTTTCCCCATAAATCGGTTCTCATTTAACAGCTGAGTAGGTTCATAGTCCCACCCGTAACTCCCCGTTTTTATCGAAAATACTGCATTCAGTTGAAATCGAACCGGAAGCCAGTGCATAAACGGCGAACGTGCTAACCGTTGCGCCATTTGGACTAAGTTTGTGTTCTTGTTAAAAACTCGCCGATGGTAAACTTGCTGAATCTCACTTTAAAGACAATCCCGCGAGGACTCAAGTTTTCAGCTCAATGTCAAAATTGTATATAAATGATCAGTATCATCTTCGGATTCAATTAAGCCATATCTGTCTGTCCGTCTGATGAACGTTGGCCCGATAACTTTCAATAGGATGAAGCTAGCAACTTGAAACTTTGTATTTATACACTATTGCATTAAGATCTATTAGTTGGTTGGGACTGAAAATGGGGATGATTCGACCAATTCGAAGCCCACCTCCGCTACGTACTTAAAATAATTAAATGTATCTATAACTCCCGAACGAATAAACGTGAAAAGCTTTCATGTAAAAATCGGATCGATCATTTGGAAAACTAGGGTACTCTCCTTACAAAATGCTCCGTACTTTTCATGTTTTTGACGATAACTCTTGAACGATTAGCCGTAGAGAGCTAATTTTTTACATAAAGCTTCAGGGTGGATTGGTTAGGTATGTATTGGGCATCTTCAGGTCAATATACAAAATTATATTTGGTTTTATACCCTAGACTTATAGCATAGGGTATATTGTTTTTGTCAGGACGGAAAAATGTAACCCCTTAAAGGAGGCTCCGGAGGTATAGCAATGTATATATATAAATGATCAGGGTCACCTCCTGATTCGATTTAGCCATGTCTGTCTGTCTGTCTGTCCGTCTGTCTGTCCGTCTGTCTGTCTGTCTGTCTGTCTGTCCGTCTGTCAGTCCGTTCGCACGATAACTTTCGATAAAATGGAGCTAGAGCCTTTAAATTTTGGCCAAATTTTGGAAGTGTGATCTAGTTGGATGGTATTGAAAATGGGCATGATCAGGCCAAGAGAACGCCTACCTCCCCTACATATGTAAAATACATAAATGTATCTATAACTCCCGACTAAAGAAACATGAAAAGCTCTAGCTTTGGTAGATTACTCATGAGAGTCATCTCATACTCTCCTGGGAAAATAAAACTGATAAGTTGAAAACTAACGGTAATTTTCTTACAAAGAACCCCGTACTACCCTACTTTTCAGGTTTTTTGTCTATAACTCCTGAACGAATTGACGTAGACACCTGATTTTTGGCGTGTGACTTTGAAGTGAGAAGCTGCTTAAGATTTTGTAAGTTGGGCATAATCAGATCAAAGGAACACCTACCTCCCCTACAAATTTCCAAAAATTAAATATTCCTTTAATTACGATAACTTTCGAAAAAATGATACTAGCAAGTTGAAAATTTGAAAGAATGTTGCTAATAACCTACCTACTTTGTTGGTATTGAAAATGGGCAAGATCCGACTCAAGGAACCCCCACCTCCCCTACAAATGAAGCTTCAAATAAGCGATAACTTTTGATAGAATGAAGCCAGCAACTTGAAATTTTGGTAAAATGTTGAAAGTGAGATTCAGTTAGTTGGCATTAAAGATGGGTAAGATCCGACCTGAGGAACCCCTACCTCCATTAGAAATGAAACTTAAAATAAGCGATAACTTACGACGAAATAAAGCTAGCGACTTGAAATTTTGGTCAAATGTTTGTAGTATGATCCAGTCGGCTAATATTGAAATACGTAAAATCCGACCAACGAAACCCCTACTTCCCCTACAAAAGAAACTTCAAATAAGCGATAACTTTCGATAGAATGAAGCTAGAGACTTAAAATTTTGTTTAAATGTTTGTAGGGGGATCTAATTGGTTGATGGAAATGCTGGGCAAGATCCGACTCAAGGGACCCCTACCTCCCCTACAAGTGAAACTTCAAATAAGCGTTAATTTTCGATAGAATGAAGCTAGCGACTTGAAAAATTGGATAAATATTTGTAGAATGGTTTAGTTAATTGATTTTGATATGGGCAAGATCCCACTGAATGAGTGCCAACCTCCCCTATGAACTGTCCATATAAGAGACCCGGTTTTAATGCATATGGTCGTTGCCAATTGGGACTTTTGGTATCACCACTAGGTCTGTACAAGTCTAGGGTATATACGCTTCGGACTCTTTAACAACTTTGTGTAAAAAAACGTATGTCATTAATGTGCCAATAGTATATCAACAAAGAGTTGTACACAAACACAAAGTTGTTTAAAAAACCAAAGATAATTTTGTATATTGATCTGAAGATGCCTAATAAATAGGCGAAACGTCGTCACAGATACAAAAACTTACCTGTTTTTTTTAATTACTTGCTGGAAATTGACAAATATCACCAACAATCGAAATTGACCAGTGAACAACCAACCAAACAAAAAACAAAGATATGCTTTTCAGCTAACTTACATCTGTTTCTTACGGTTGACAATAATCTTTAGTGTGCATCATTAATGGAGTAAATCGCCCTGATGTAACATTGCCATGGGTGCAAGAGTTAAACTTTCGCCGTACACTCGCTCAATCGGGTCTGGTAGGGACTTCTTTTTCGGCGGCTAATTCCCAAACCACCAGAGAATTATTACATCGATTTAGCTTCTGGATCATTTGATTTCATTTTTTTTTAAACCGGTAGTTCATATTTCGGATGTAAAACGACAAAATAAAATGGCCGGACGTGTAAAAATTGTAACTCCTAGCGCACGAATGCCAGTATCAATTCAAAACGCACGTCAACTGGCAACACTCCTGATGGTGCTTGACACAGTGTCTATATCTGATAAACTTTTACAGTCTAATATCACACCGGTTAAGAAAATGTTACATGTACTCGTGCTACCTGGCCTTTAGCTAATCGGCTGTGTTTTTTTTTTCAAACTATGTGTTTATTTTCAATTTGTATTGAATTTAAATCGAACGGCCTTCAACAAGCCTTCATTAGCTAAGCTGTTTACAAACTTTTGATAAACTCGTTTCCCACAAAATTTCGAAAGTAATTTTAGATAGATAGATTTTGTTCAATAAAAGAGTTTTCCAAAATATCGAATAGTACGCGGGAAATATCGAAGTTTGAAATTAATTTTGTCAAAAATAGGTACAAACATGGTTAACTGTGCGTTTCTAATAAGTGCTTGTTTGAGCTGCATTTAAAAATTAAAAAAATAAAATATGGCGTTTATGTATTGGAACAGCATTCCTCGCCATTACTCCGTCACACACAATAGATATTAAAAATTTGCGTATATGGATGAGTTGCATAGTGTTGATACTGAAATATTGCACAAAAATCCTCAGAAGTGTTGGGTAGTCCATGTCTACCGAAATTGTGTGAGAAAATATTCAAGGAATTTTTCTGAACAAAAATGCCTAACATGTACAAAAATTTGAATGTCGAGTATTCATTCGACACCGAATTATCATGAAATTCATGAAAAAACTCTCAACGGGAGCAAAACTTTCAGATAAAGCGCGGAAAAATAAAAATTTCTATTTCTAGCCCGAGAATTTCTTATAAACAATGGCTGGAATATATATGAGTAAATCTACGGTTTAATTTGACATACATATATCATTCAGCTGATAAATGAAATTTATTCCAGGTCCAATTGATGCGAGCCTGCATGGAATTATTACGGAATGGTATTGCAAATGAACCGCGGATTTGCTCGTATTGATTCCAGCCATATTATAATAGGGGTACCGGTTAATTCGTGCGGTTTTCTAACAGATGGCGTAACTTCATTTTTATTCCAGTGATTCACCTTTCCAAATATGTGTTGGAAAGCTACTGTCATAAAGTTTCAGAATCAGTATGAGTCATTTAGCTGAAGCGTTAACAACAATATTTTTTTTTACTCTGAAAATGTCGAATTTTGTGGCGAATAAAGTGTTTTTGCGGGGAGTACTTCTTCATTACTTCAATATGAAGAAAATGGCTGCCGAAAGTCATCGTATTTTGGTGGAAGTGTATGGTGTGCATGCTCTAGCTGAGCGTACGTGCCAGAAGTGGTTTGCACGGTTTAAAAGTGGCAATTTTGACTTGGAGGACGATGAACGGCCCGGACAGCCAAAAAAGTTTGAAGATCACGAATTGGAGACATTGCTCGACCAAGATCCATCCCAAACGCAAAAAGAGCTTGCAAAATCACTTGGCGTCGCTCAACAAACTATTTCCGATCGTCTAAAAGCAATGGGAATGATCCGGAAGGTAGGCCATTGGGTGCCGTATGAATTGAAGCCAAGAGACGTGGAACGCCGATTTTTCACGTGTGAACAACTGCTTCAACGGCACAAAAGAAAAAAATTTTGCATCGAATTGTCACTGGCGATGAAAAGTGGGTCCATTCCGATAATCCAAAACCTCGGGCAACATATGGATACCCCGACCATGCATCATCATCGACGGTCGTTCAGAATATTCATGGCCTGAAGGTTATGCTGTGTATTTGGTGGGACCAGCTGGGTGTGATCTATTATGAGCTGTTGCAACCGAATGACACGATCACAGGGGAAGTCTACCGACGACAATTGATGCGTTTGAGCCGAGCACTGCGCGAAAAACGGCCGGAATATGAACAAAGGCACGACAAGGTAATTTTGCAACATGACAATGCTCGGCCACATGTTGCACAGGTCGTCAAAACCTACCTTGAAACGCTCAAATGGGATGTCCTACCCCACCCGCCGTATAGTCCAGACCTTGCGCCATCAGATTACTATCTCTTCCGATCAATGCAACATGGCCTGGCTGACCAGCACTTCTCCAATTATGACGAAGTCAAAAATTGGATCGATTCGTGGATAGCGGAGAAGCCGGCCGAATTTTTCAGAAAGGGTATTCGTGAATTGCCAGAAAAATGGGAAAAAGTTATAGCTAGCGATGGACAATATTTTGAATATTAAATTTGTAACCATTTTAGAAGTTAGAAAACCGCACGAATTAACCGGTATTAGTAGGTTCGTAACTACCTAAAGCGGAAATTTATTTTATATAGAATTCTAGCACTGGATTTTCCCATACAAAAGCTCCAACTTTAGAGGTAAATAGCTCCAAAACGGTTATGAGTTCGCGGAAAAGGACGTCAGATTCGTTCATTTCAGACTAAATTTTATTAAAACCCATCATTAAAATGTGGCGTCTCAGATACTGAATTCGCCTCTTTTATGGCAAATTCTCTGCGCTGAAAATATAAATTTTTATTTGGACCATTGGGTAGGAAATTTTCCAAAAATAATAAGCATAGCTCAAACCCCTCCCTTTTGAAAATCTCTGCGCACGGGCCTGATCTGACCAAATATATATTATCTACCCTATAAAGTTGTTTTCAAAAGGGATTAGTCGACTCAAAGTGACGCCTCTCGTAGCCTATTTATAGTTTTCTTATTATCACTAACAAGGAACACTAGGGAGGTGTCCGCCTCCGATTTCGATGAAACTCATATATGTTGTTGAGGACTCGAAACTAAGCGACACGTATTTTTTTTATCGGCGGATACGCAGTTTTAAGGGGGGAAACCATGGTCAGAAGGTGACCACTTTTGGGGGTGATTTTTCAATTCCACCTATAAGTAGGGAATTTTCGTAAAAGTTCATTATGGGAATAAATAGCTCATGAGAAATTATGAAAATCACAATTGATAGTTCCTCCGGGGGTTGAAATTTGGAGGGTAAACTACCCTTGTAAAAACTTCATTTTTTCAAAAAAAAAGAAAAACTATGAGTCAGAATTTTATGAAACCAACTGCGTTGGATGGAACATGGAAAAATGCGGAATACCTGTTTTTGGTTTTTCCCCAAAACTGGAGTTATCTAGGGTGAAAAAAATAATTTCCCGGCAACATCATCCACTAAGGTGGCCGGGTTATATATGCAATTTATCCAACTGATGAATAGCTGGGGAGGAATTATGGAAATCATAGTTTCAAATTTAGGGGTTAACTACTCTCATGAAAATTGTGTCTTTCAGAAAAAAAAAATAAATATTGTTCAAATTTGCATAATACCAATAGTATTCGAAAAAACATGAAAGAATGCAGCTAGGGGCCCGATAGCCCAGTAGGAAGAGCACCCGATGCAAAAAAAAATTCGGGAACTGGTTTTCCATTTTTTGCTCAAAACTGGAAGTTTCGGAGGCGCAAGTTTGATTTTGTAGAAAACTATGAATGATTCAAAATATATTTATGGATTAGTGATGTGTAACACAGTAACGAGTCGCTCTTTTTGAACGACTCATCAGGATGAGCGAAAAATTCGGCACAACGACATAGCCATCGAGTCGTTCAATTTAAAAATGACTCACTGTAAAATTTATTCCCAAACTTGCCCATCGCATAAATATTACCCAACGCATAACCAATCCACGCTCATTTCTCAATACATATAATGTACTACAATACATTCATTCACTCAAATCCCATCCCATTATCAATCTAAAAGCAAAACCACCATCATTTATCTACCAAAGCAATCCAATCTAAATCCATTCATATTCATCTCTATGCAGTATGCAATGCACGCATTGTGTATACATACTTCTAAATATATACGCAACAACCCATGCTGACTGCAAATGCAAACATATCAAAAATAATTTACTTACGTCACGTCCCACCACGCAGCCAAGTTTCTCCAAATACAGAAAACAATCCCAACATTCTAAAACAAAAGTATTCGTCTTACGTATCATCATCTCAAGCTCAACTGTAGATGAAACCAAACAAAAACCCATAGCTTCCACTTCCACTACAGCTACAGTGTAAAGCAGCGTTCTGACGGGGCATCCCCATCCCCGATGCTCCTCAGCCCGAATGGGGATCTTAAGGGGGTCAAAATGGTGTCAAAAATGCGAAATTCCTTATATTTTAGAAGTTATGGTCACAAAACAGTTTATTTAAAACTAGGGTATAGTAGTGGTATAACTGCTTGAAACAGAATGATTTATGGGATGAACTGAATCGTGGTCGTGTAAACGGTCCACAACCCAAGGCAGTTCACTTTCCAGTCCACGCTCGATACAAGCATGAGATCGAAAGCGTGCCACGATGTCATGTATTTGCCCCGTCAGAACGCTGCTTTACACTGTAGCTGTAGTGGAAGTGGAACCTATTAGAAATGGGTTGCTATTAACCTATCTGCTATTTTTTAGCAGCTTCTCACTTTTAACATTAGCAGGTAACTGCTAACACCAAAAAATAACAGGTAAAACTCAACTTCTAAAACCCCAAACAAAATCATCCCCTCATTCATAAAAAATTTATGTGTATCTGCAAATGCTCCGAAATTGCATAAAGAAAGCAGAAACACTACGCACAACGCATTACATGTATATGTGACATGTGTATTCATTCATTCACCCACATCTCACTTATCCCACAATACTAAACCTATTCATAATCTTATCATTACTATCAATCACGCAAGGCAGTTCACTCAAACTCCTTACAGATTTTACAATAGACAAGAATATGTATGTATGTACACAACAAAGATCGTATTCGTCTATACATACTCTATATACATCTCAACTCAAGCTTAAGTTTAGATGAAACGAATACTCTGCTCCACGTCCATCGTTCACGGTTAAATTCGAATTCTCATATGAATCAGCAACACAGTAGCATCAGTAGTAAAAGTATCAAAAATAGCAAAAGTTAAAAAATAGCAGCAGTAACGAAAAGTGGAACCGAATTTGAAATTCAAGTAACAGTCCACTAGCTGCTAGATAGAGTTTCAGCTGATACTAGCGATATTCATTGAATTTCGAAACGAGGTACTTTTCCGCTACCAGCTGCTTTTTCGCTACTCGCTCGTTTTGCAAAATCTGCTAGTACATAAGCAGTTGAATGGTACGGCTGATAAAAACAGCAGTTGAATGGTACGGTTGATAAAAACAGCAGTTGGCATTTGTTGGTGGCTGTTTGTATCTGCACGTAGATGTTTCGTTTGCAATTAGCAGCAGAAATAAAGAGATCTTTACATTCGCTGGATGGTAGGATATGGTCAGTTTTAGGAAGAAGTGAGATTGAGTGATTTTTAAATTGAGGGATTGTTCGGTAAGGTAGACTTGGGTAGTAGGTAGATTGGGTGTTTTTGTAGAAGGATTTGATGATTGTAGGTGGAGTTCAGTGTTATAAGCTTAGACAAAGGTCTGCATAATGAAGAAAGATAATGATGTAAAGTGAATTTAGAGTGAAGTAGGATTGAGATATCATTCGATAGGTACCTTTTTCTTATTAATTGGCAATATAATTAATAACATATAATAAAATAATAAAACAATAATAATAAAATTCCAAAGACCACTGATGAGTCCTCGTGGGTGGGGACGAAACGCGTCTGGTCGCCCATACACTCGAAATTAATAAAAAAAAACTTAATTATGTAATTAATTAAATTAACAATAACACTCCATTAAAATTTTCCCATTAGGCCAAATTTAATTCTTAATTTTAAAGTATAAAAGCTGTATGAGATAGGATAGAGAGATCAGTCGATAAAAATAAGTGAAGTTTAATGTCTTATAAGTTTAGATGATGAGAGGAGATAATCGAATAGAGTGAATTTTAGGGTTTAACTGGGTGAAGTAGGATTAGGATATCGTTCAGTAGATGAAGCTGAATAGAAAGAATATTTAGTAAAGTGAGTTAGTAGGGATAATTAACAATAGGAACGATATGTGAAGTAAAGAAGATTATAAAGTAGTCAACTATAGATTAGGGACTTCAACCCCAAAATGTTTGACTCGACTATGAGCTATAGCGGCTGAATTTGGTACTGTTGTCCAAGATTGAGAATTGTGTAATGATACTATTCTGCAGTTTTTACGCTTGGATACAATCATAATCCCCTAATTTGATCACATGTATGTGTATACACATATATACTCGCATATGTATGTGATTCAATTATGCAATTTCACATTAGTGAAATAAAACAGGGGATTTAGGCAGAGATCTGTCTGTTTTCTTCCACCTAGTTTAAGAAGGCCTGAGGTACCGTTACTTGGGAAGACAGGCCACGCCTGGATTGGTCGGAATAGATAGATCATCTAATAAGCTATGGGTTTTTGTTTGGTTTCATCTAAAGTTGAGCTTGAGATGATGATAAGATGATAAGACGAATACTTTTGTTTTAGAATGTTGGGATTGTTTTCCGTATTTGGTGAAACTTGGCTGTGCGATGCGAAGCGACGTAAGTAAATGATTTTTGATATGTTTGCATTTGCAGTCAGCATGGGTTGTTGCGTATACATACATTTAGAAGTATACAAAATGCATGAATTGCATACTGCATAGAGATGAATATGAATGGATTTAGATGGGGTTGCTTTGGTAGATAAATGATGGTGGTTTTGGTTTAGGCCCACCATAGATGGTGCGATCCGTCGTCAGATCGATCTGACGATGGATCGCCACAAAATATCTGACGATCGAAATTATATGGAAATGTAAAAAAAATCGTCAACGATATTCACATACACTGGGCGATCGATCTGACGATCGCAATATCGTCAGATCGATCTGACGACGGATTGCATCGTATATGGGGGCTATTAGATAGATAATGGGATGGGATGTGAGTGAATGAATGTATTGTACTACCTACATTATACTCGTATGTAATGAGAAACGAGCGTGTATTGGTTATGCGTTGGGTAATATTTATGCGATGGGCAAGTTTGGGAATAAATTTTACAGTGAGTCATTTTTAAATTGAACAACTCGATGGCTATGTCGTTGTGCCGAATTTTTCGCTCATCCTGATGAGTCGTTAAAAAAGAGCGACACGTTACTGTGTTACACATCACTAATCCATAAATATATTTTAAATCATTCATAGTTTTCTACAAAATCAAACTTGCGCTTCCGAAACTTCCAGTTTTGAGCAAAAAATGGAAAACCAGTTCCCGAATTTTTTTTGCATCGGGTGCTCTTCCTACTGGGCTATCGGGCCCCTAGCTGCATTCTTTCATGTTTTTTCGAATACTATTGATATTATGCAAATTTGAACAATATTTATTTTTTTTCTGAAAGACACAATTTTCATGAGAGTAGTTAACCCCTAAATTTGAAACCTCAGAGTGAGTATTGATTATGATTTCCATAATTCCTTCCCAGCTATTCATCAGTTGGATAAATTGCATAAATAACCCGGCCCGGGTGGATGATGTTGCCGGGAAATTATTTTTTTCACCCTAGATAACTCCAGTTTTGGGGAAAAACCAAAAACAGGTATTCCGCATTTTTCCATGTTCCATCCAACGCAGTTGGTTTCATAAAATTCTGATTCATAGTTTTTTTTTTTGAAAAATGAAGTATTTACAGGGGTAGTTTACCCTCCAAATTTCAACCCCCGAAGGAACTATCAATTGTGATTTTCATAATTCCTCATGAGCTATTTATTCCCACAATGAACATTTGCGAAAATTCCCTTCTTATAGGTGGAATTGAAAAATCACCCCCAAAAGTGGTCACTTTCTGACCATGGTTTCCCCCCTTAAAACTGCGTATCCGCCGATAAAAAATACGTGTCGCTTAGTTTCGAGTCCTCTACAACATATATGAGTTTCATCGAAATCGGAGGCGGACACCTCCCTAGTGTTCCTTGTAAGTCAGCATAGGTCTAGGGTATCCACGCTTCGAGTTTTGACTGATTTTTGTGATGATAGACTTGAACGGAAATTGTAACACACATGTTCCTTTTCGTAAGAAATTTGCCTGGAGTTTTTCTAACACGATTAATTTTGAATCATTCAGAAGAAATAATGGTTTAATTATTTAATTTTCATTAAAAAAAATGTTTCCAGGCCGTCTAAAAGAACATAATTTTCATAATACATAGTATTACAAGAAATAACAAAGTTATGAATAATTTCCATACAATACTCGTACACCCATACCCTAATCATAATGTCAACCAAATAAAAACTTCCCTCTTCAAAACGCTATACTATAACAGAATTAAATGTCTTGAAGCTCGCAGGATAAGAATGTTGCGACCTCTTGATTTACATCCACCCATTAAAGTTTGTCTTTCATAACGACGGCTTTATCAAAATAGCTTGTCTTTTGTCTTGTCTTCGCCGAAAACCCATAAGTCATAAAAGGTCCTTACGCGCTTCAATCCCGAACACAATCGCAAGATGCTCCTTTTACAGCGACATTTTTGTTAGAGCCTCATAACTTTCATCATAAATTTCACATATGGTTTGCGTTTATGAAATTTGTCCTCAATAATTTTTGAAATTGGACAAGTATAATGGTGGACGCTTTTTTCGAGGAGGGCGGACAAGAGTAAACCTCAATAGAGAGTCGTGGAGTGGAGTGATTTTGTGGTCGTATTAAAAATCATACTGTTCTGGTCAAATACGAGTTGCTCCTAAAACCCCATAAATTTGATGCTTACAGGTTGATGTAACATTTTTTTTTATCGGCGTATGTTACATGGAGGTCTAATAATAAATCACTTTATTGAATACCTGGACGAACGTCCACATAATCCCCATACATGGTTATGGCCTATCATTTCATGTTTTTGTGACCGTGCGGTATACATATTTGAGGCAAATATGAATGTACATATATGTGGAAAGCGAGGGACGAAAGGACATTGTACAATAAAATGTGGTCTGACACATTTTACATTAATGTTCGCGGTTGGCCACATATATAAAAAGACAAAATGTCCTGAATTTTATTCACTGTTGGACGGCTACCATAGGTAGATATGAGCGACGGTCGGAGAGAGTTTCGTGGGACTGTGAAACTTCCGTTTTCGATAGATATTTGCCTTGTTTGTCCGGCACTTGACTATGTTATCTTGTTCAGCTGTCATGTCACGGCTATGGGTTGCTCTCGTGGGAGGAATTTAATCCGGCCTGAAATAGTGTGACTCTATGTTATGGATAGTTTTCAGTTAATGAAGGGCGTTTTTTTATGAGGAAAATCAATTTTAACAACAATGTTGTAAATAGGCGAAAATATGCTCCGATAGAACCCCTGAAACTGGGCCTTTATCATAATATTACAAAGTGAATTTAGACGCTTCTACGTGCTGAGCTACCGGTCGCTCCAAGAATAATAACAGTCATTCGCATGTAAGCCTTTTAATGAACCATATTCTGGTCTAGTTATGCTGCTTCCACGGCAGGTCGATGGTAGCTCCTGATGAGTAATGATCTGTCAGTGGCACGAAACCAGAGGCCGATGGTCCCATTATACCTGGACCTCAATTAGAGCGCGAGGGTAAGTGAGCCGTCCGCCAACAATTCCATTTGTTTTTATCCCCCATTTTTATCTCCTCTGTTTTTGCTGTCTTCCCTAGGCCTATGAAGTTTTGTTAATAAATAAAGGACGGGGGCAACAAACGGCGTAAACCCCGCCTGCGTCTTCCGAACTGAGCTACAGCAAGCATAGGCCGCTGCTTTGCTCGTTGAGAGGCCTTTTTCTTCGCCAGATGGAACGGCCCGACCTCTACGGTCGTTATGCCACCTTAGGCTCCGTCCCCACGGATATCTCCGGATGCCCAAATATTTTTTAACCCACTATTTGTTTGTTTTTTGTTTTTCTAGTAAAAGCTCGATATCTCGAACACATTTGCTTATGTCAAAATAAGCAAGTAAATACAATATATTTCTTTCTTCGGCTTAGAGCCAACGACAAAATTTATTGAATTCACTCCTGACAAAACGACATACTGAAAATGGATCCCGTTGCATCATCTCGTAGCTTGCATTATCTTTGCATATTTTTTTTTAGATCGTCATCGCCCCTTCAAGACGAGTATTTCCCAAGAACGGCTTTAAGCTCGTTCATTTCATCCCTTCTAAAAACTGAAAAAAAAGAACAAGAAACTAAAAGAAACGGGTTGTCCCGATTTTCACCAACGTGATGGTATATAACCTCATCATCGTATCGGCATACCATTTTCCGCTAAGATTTTCTGTTTGTTCACTATACAGCCGAACAGCCGTTTGGGTTCGTTCTTGTCAACCAGCTTGAACCCGCTACAGCAGCGTCTTCTTTACGACATTTCCTCTTCTTTTCACATACAATCGGATTGTACTTTTCAGAAGTTGGTAATCCTTTAAGAGGATTCCGCTACCACCCATTCTTCATTCGTTCAGTGTCCCGAAATAAAACAAAACGCCACCAAACTCAAGGGATGATGAAACCAAGATGAAAAAAACTGAAATGTAGAAAGAGTGTATCCTCGGCATTTGTTGAAGCGTCTAAAATCTACTTTTGTACGCTTCACTGTTATTTGTTTTGCAGCTTTCGAGGTTGACAACTTAATAATAATAATTCTTATAGTATTCCTACGCCCCTTCCTTGTGTGTGCCCGTTATAAGCCTGGTCGAGCCGGGGAAATAGTCCTTTGGCTTCCCATCATTGTCATCATCAGCGTCATCCGTTCATGCCCGAGCGTCAAGTGGCAGAATATTATTGTACAAATATTATGAGAAAATAGTAATAACATTATTTTCAGGATGACTGAATGAATGAATGTTGAGAGGCGCAGATGGGGTAGGGTGGGTATTTATTTAAGGGATGTAATTTTATGGGATTCACAGAATTGATTTTATGATTTTGAGCTTCATCTTATTTGCGAAGGATGTTTTGCATAGAAGGCTGCCAAGTTTTATTCTAGGTAAAAAGGATGTTTTTCATTACGATATTTGATTTAGGATTTAATTTATGAAAACAGTATTTTTCTTTCTTTATCAAAGAGACCACCAACCAACAAAAACTGTTGTTTGCCTTTCTAAAAAAAATCGGTTTGATACAGTGTATAGTACACGCATTTTTAATTTTGACGTCGTTCGTCGTAATTGAGCTGTTGTTTAGTTTGAGATAATATTCTCGTAAATTAGAAATTATGAACCTTACTTATTTCGAAGGATTGCCAAATGATCAGTCTCCATGGATAATGAATTTTGTTAGACGCGCCCTCTAGCGTCGCAATTCTACAAAAGATTTCGACAATCTATTTTTTTTTCTTTAATTTTACTTTTTTTCTTAATCTGACACGACAGCAATTTCTCGGCGCGTCAAAAACTGCCTGTGGGTACTAATAGAACTCTCACAGTGCTCCGAGCTTGTCAGTATAAAGACGGCGCGGATAGGAGGTGCATGCTTGCATCTGCACTTCCGAAAAGTAGATATGCTATCGAAACGTCAAAAAGGCATAGAAATGCTAGAAACTTGGACGCGCCCATGCCACTGGAGGGGTCAATGCAATTAACAATGCTAATTCTCTGCTGCATCCAGTGTGTCTATTTTTAATTAGTTCGAACACCTAATCGGACCAATGTTATTAGTCGAATTATTTGAAAAATAGTAAAATTTACGAGTTTTAGATCATCTAATTTATTTTAGCTGAAAAGGCTATAATTTTTTTTTTCTGTGTATAGATAGTAGATACAGAATGAACTCTTTAAATGTAATTAATATATTATTTTTCATTCTTTCCAGGTAAGCAAACATAATATATTGAAGAAAAACTAAGCGTATGTGTATTTTTTAAATCGACTTCTTTGGTTACGTTATGTGTCAATATAAACGCAGAAAATTGTAATTTCTTATAAAAATGAATACAACATTTGAAGTTATCGCTTCTATTGAAGTGGTGGCACCGCACAGTTATCGCCTTAAAAATTAACGAACAATTATAAACAGGAAAATATGTACTCCCATCCAAACTTATATCGCATCTGACAAACAAAAATTACCATAAACTTTTTATTTTCTCAATTTTACCACTTTCCTGCGACAAAGACATGAAAACTTTGCAATGGCAGACACTTTCATTGAGACGAATCACTCATTTGTGCAGTATCAACTTGTGAGATACTCGCTACGGGTACTACTACTTTTTGTGTCAACTTTTTAAAACCCCGACATGTACGCTAGCAATATTCAAGAAACTTCCAGCTAACTTCTGACTCAAACAGACAGAAAAACTATCATTAAAAGTAGAAGTTTGACACAAAGGTACGAAAACATCAGCTCGCCTCATATACGAGCCAACTTAAAATATCACTGCTTCAAACTGTCTTATCCTTTTACTCAGTCGTCCTTCGAAAGACACTGAAATGTGGCGGCACCAGGAACTTATCCGTACGTTGGTGGCACATTGTCTTTCGCTCATCCGGTGACATCTGTATTTTGTATTTTTCAAGAAAAACTTTTCATTTAACTCTTTGTATGTTGCACTTCACGTAGAAAATGACAGAAATTAAAAACACCCTCAAAGTTGTCATTGCACAGCACTGTGCTCAAGAAAATTGCTGGAAAAGTGAAAAGTTTATACGCGATTTTGTACCAGCTTTGTGTCGTGTATCAGTTTAACTGGCTTGGGGAAATGCACGAGTGCATCGAGATACGTCCCGCAGACGTAAAGAGCCCATAATGGTTCCCAAAACGTGTACTGCACCGAACAACTACCACTATCCTTTCTGGGAATACGACCAGGAAAAAAAAATAGGAAAAGAGTGTAACTGTCGGAAAATAGTTGGAAATTTTCTTCATTCTCTAGTGTAAAGTTAAGAAGTTTTCAATTAGAGTTTCCAAGCATAACCAGTCAGTTTAACTTGACTCCAGATACCGACATCCAGAGTGACAGAAACCCAGTGATAAATACGGAATGAGAGATTGACGCTGGTGTTACGAAAAGTTTCAGTTTTTTTCGGGAAAATTTTAATTTACATATGTATGCTATTTGTTCGGGGAAATTGAAATTTCGGATGCAAAAGTAGAGACATCCATTTTTCATTTTGTAGGAAAGTTTTAAATCACATTGTCATTTATAATTGAACATAAAGTTGGCGGAATAAATTTGGCTTTTCTTTGAGTCAAATGAAAAAAATTTAGATACTTAAAAAATCAATTCTATGTAAATTTTAAATTCCCTTCACGGAATTTAGACAACAAATATTCCCTCTTCGTGAATCATGCAATGGCAAAATAATAAGCGATTTTGCATCCCTCCCAAACAGAGTGCAGAAATCTCAATGCATTGGAATGTCCAATCATCAATAATTCCGCACCATATAACCTCAAATGACTTGCTGAAATATGAGACACCCCAAGCATTTTCAATGCCGAACAACCGCATACCCATAAAAAGGAGAGAAAACGAAATTACGACATATCTGATGCAGAAGCGTGACGCTGTCCAATCATCTCAGATTCAGGGTCTTTGTCCTGACAATCCGATATTAACTGCAATAAAATGCGAGAAGCGTGTCAGGATTTTGCAAACGCACCCTCCTCGCAATTCATCCGCCCCATAACCCGACCGTATAAGTCACCGTCAATATTCACTCGACCAGGATATTTCTAGGGTGAATGGAACATGGCGAACGGACATGAGCCGGAGGTGCAGATGAACTATACGTAGCTGCAACACTGCACTGAATTTCTATCTTAAGACGTTTCCCCAAACAAAAAACACATACACACAATCCTTGACAGATTTATAGGAACATCATAGATTTAAATTTACTGAGCGGATTTCCCGGTGGTGGTATCGGCTACAGTCAGTCGTCCGTAAATAAGCTGTGTTTCTTGCATGCGAGTTTGCACATTTATTTGCCATTTGTTCAGTTCTCGTTCACAATTGAATTCTTACCGTTCCATATACAGAAGAACTCCTAAGCGTGTACCCTCATCATCACACGAACGATAGAGAGATATATTTAAATCCCGGATTAAACGCACCATAAATAAGTTGAACACATGTCGCTTTAATCCTTCGAAATTGAATTCAATTTAGGCTGCATGTTTTTAGTGGTTGTCTTCGTCTATGGGCTAGACGCTCCACTCTCTACGCAGGAGTTTGAGGAATCACAACAAACGTGGCATTTGGTCGCTTGAGTGTCTAGAAATTTACATATTTTGCATCTTACCTACCTTTCTTGAAATACATAAATGCAAGTTTACATTTCATTGTTGGAGGCGAATACCTGTGGTCTTATAGAAATACCGCGGTTATGTACATATGTAAGTTCATAAAATTACCAAGAAATAATTCAGATTACCTTAGCCTCTTCCCTAGCTTTTAAAGTCGCGAAATGAAATCAATTTTAACAAGTCTGGAATGGGTCGGTTGCATGAGCTATCTAGTTATCCCTTCTAGGGCAGACTAATTAGCCTTCACCTTCCGCAACTGATTGCCGTGAGCAGCTAAGGTTAATGCCGTTCACCAAACGATAACACCATGAATAAATTAAAAAAAAAAAAATCTGGCAAGCCTAAAACGTTGTGAAAATGATTGGGTTTAGCGCTAAAACGACTTCGTGAAGACACAAGGATGGCTGATGGCTATATCATTAGCCACTTACAACAGGTCAACAAAAGATGGGCATCCTATTTCAAAGAACTTCTCAGCCCCCAAAAGAACGCAATAACAGTTGATATACCATTTGACCACCAAATGGAAGAAACCCTACTGACACCTCCAACGCTCAAAGAAGTCGAGGCCGTCATCCGAGCCTTAAAGATCTGCAAAGCGCCAGGTATCGACGAAATACCAGTGGAAATCATAAAACAATGGTGGTGGCGCATCTACCAAACACGATATCCACTTGCTGATTCGAGACATGTGGCAGAAAGAAACCAAGCCGAACGAATAGGGCTGGAGTGTAATCGGTCCCATTTATTGACTTTACACAGGCATACGACAACATTGACCGAAGTGCATTATATAAAATCATGCGACACTTTGGCATACCAGTACAGTTAGTCTGACTGACCAGAATGACAAGTCAAGCTCAACACGTTAATTGCCCTGACCCCTCCTGGGGCATGGGCGCGTCATCATCCCCTCCATAGCTATACCTTTTACAACACGCTTCTATAGTATACAGCCGTCTTTACTGACGAGCTTTGGCGCGCTGTCCAAGTTCTAATAATACCCACAGGTAGTTTTTATTGAGAGTTCGCGGATCGAACCCATGTTCTCTAGATTCGGCAACGTAGAGTGGTGACCGAGACTTCACGCCTACGAAGCGCGTTCACCTGAACACCACAGGTCAGAATCAACAATAACTTGACCGAACCGTTTGAAACACGAGTCGGACTGGCCCCCATGTTGTTCAACATTGTCCTTGAACATACATATGACACGAAAGCTACCCATAGACACAACAAAGACACTGTTAATATCAACTGTCCTAATAGTGGGGTAAGCAGATGGCATTAACATTATGTCAATATTGCCCATGAAAACGAAAGAAACAGTGCTAGCTCTTGAACAAGCTGCGTCTACAAATCATTAATCGAAGATAGTGCCTTCGTCTTTGAACAAAACACAGCCCGGAGAAGCCAATCGAGCGTGCTGGATATAAAGTTAGGCTAAAGCGACACTGAAAGGGTAGACAATTGTATATACCTTGGCGCGAACATCGTGGAAAAATTCGACTTTTGAGATTAATCTACGCATCCAGCTTGCAAACCGCTACTGAAGACCAACTGCTTCCACTGAAAAGCGAAGCTCCAAGTCTTCAAAGCGGTAATCCGACCGTTACTATGCCATGGCTGTGAAACTTGGACTCTTACTCAGGCATCTGAAAAAAAGATCAACGACTTCGAACGGAGCGTCCTACCACGAATCTTCGGAGCGACGCGTAATGGAGACCATGGGCGAAGGAAGTAAAACAACGAGCTGTACGAAATTTTTGAACGAACCAAAGGCCTCCATATTTGTGAAAATGTGCAATGCTCAGTTTATCTACAACGAATGAGCGAACATCGATTCCCTAAAAAGTCTTCGTTGGCACCGGCCAAAGTGTGAGAACTCAGGAAGACCGAAAAAGTGCTGGGTGGGCTCAGTGCGAGAAGACAGTAGGTGTTGCTCGACGTGTGTAATTTGAAGACTAAAACGAATGGTGGCGACGACTTTCGGAAACCATATCCAATCGGGAACGACTTGGTTTATAAGTAAGTAAGAGTATGGAACACAGGAAGGATACATAAAGCAACCAAATTACTTTCGGTTGGAGGTCCGATTTTAGCCTGTAGGTTTTCTACAAGTGCAATCTGCATTTTTCCTTGAGGATACTAGGGAATTTACCCGGTAATGGCATTCCCATAAACACACACTTTAAACATTACCAATTTGTTCACCTTTAAACTTCAGTGGAGAAACAGAAGGTTTCGCTTGTGACACGTTTCGCTCAGACGGTACATCCAGGTAGTAGAACAAAGGAACACTCCTGGGAATAATAGGAGAATTCTCTCTATTGCATTTAAAGAGAATGTGGGTCTTAGGTTCTTACCACCTAAAGCGCAAATGTACTTCGGGGCCGCAATCAAAGATTTTTTTATTCGCGAAACAAGAATGTTCCCTAGATGTTGGCACCATGTTAAGAAGTTTACAGACTGAGTTGCAGAGACTGAGACTTGCAAGTGCATCCGTAAAACGACCATAGGACCATAGTACCCAGTCTGAGCTATCCTCAGTTCGATCGGAGGATCTGATGCCAAATTCCCTCAGTCTATATACTTATATACCTATATATATATATACTTCAATGCACTCCTCGAACGACTTGGGCCCGGATCAATGGCACTCGAACCACCAGCTCGTCGCTATATAGGACCTTGCTTCTCCTCAGGCCGATTGGAGTATCTAATGCCAGATTCCCTCAGAGGTTATAACAAATTCAGTGAATATGATGCGAGTATGATGACAAAGAAAACCCGAGCAGGGCTAACAGAGAATCTAACATAAAACTATGAAGGAAAACTGATAATTTTATCGTCTATTTGCCGAGACGATAAGCGTCAGAGCATATATGCTACACAAAATCATCACCAAATACCTAATACCTTTCGAGACCGAGACCGCATGAGATGCTACCTCAGATAGAAAAAATCGTTATAAGAATCTTTTTTTCGTCCTTCTTGTTGTCTCATCCATCGTATCCCATCCCACCTGGGTTCAATCTGTTGCAAGACTTGAAAAATGCTATATACTATAGTTCCTTTATCTAATTTCCCTTCTGTGAAACGAAACACCTGAATAATTCACTAGTGTGCAGTTCCAATTTTCCATCCGGCAAATTTGCTTTTCCAATTTTTCCCGACCCGTTACCCGCGCCTGACGCAGCCCATCGCGCCGCCTCGTTCGCTCGACATTTTTCCGTTCTTGATCCTAGCGTTCGTGTGGCACTTTTGTGTCTTTGTTCCTTTGCAAGGACAAGAAAGAGTGCACCTGCATCTCTAAGACCAAACCCTCTATTTATCCTTTACCAAGATTTGCACTTGTTGTCTCATCTTTAATTCAGTTAGGCAAAGTTCAAAGTGCATGAATTCTTGATATAGGCGAAGAGTCTCCATGTAAAACCGCATTCTGTACGTTAAATAGTCTCACCCCATACTACAGGCGAGATACAAATAGCTAGATCGCCAGCAACCCCCATATTGCGGTATAGACCTCCTCATGCACTTTCGTTGCACGTTGTTTTCCCGCGATACCGCTTAAATAAAGCGAAAGCAATTTAACGCTAGCCGGAAAATTTTCCCGGAAAGAAGAAAATTAAGTTGAACTTGCAGGAGAGGAGGATGTAAGCGATTTGTTGTGCGGGTGGGGTTGATTGTCTTTACTTTAGGAATAAGTTCTTGGTTGAGTGGGTAATTGGAGAGGTTGCAACATTAATCGAGATAAATGCATATAGACGACCTGAAAACCGCTTCGTTAAGAAATTATTATATTCTGTTTGAACGCTGAAAATTGTCAGTGCAGTGAAACGTCCGATATAAGACACCTCTGGATGGGGCACAAAAGTTGTGAACCGTGAAAGTTCCTTTAATTAAAGGCTTCACTGTATTTGAAAGATAAGGACGGTTTAGGAAAGACGTCCAATGCCTTCCATTTTGTAATGTATAATGACCCGAAAACAACGCTGTTTGGCAGGGAGCAACTTACTATACATTTTTACAGAACTGGAACTCGAATCCCAAAACTAACGTCTTTTGCTTCTAGATTTTTTTGTCTATCCAAGTTTTACCAATTTTTTGGGTTAGTTTAACTAAACTCGAAATAAAATCTCAGAATAAAAGCTTTCATACTTAATGGTGACTATGGCATAACTTCCGGTATTGAATCGCTTCAGCACAGACGCGAAGTTGGTTGCCTGTCCCCTTTTTAGAGTTTTGTATAAAAACAAAACCCTTATGAAATCGGTCATGCGTCCGTCTGTCCGTGAAATATCTCACGAACCGCTGAAGCTACATGCATGAAATTTGGTGGAAATATATAGAAATACTATAATTCTCTGGAGAAAGCGATGCGTCCTAATAGGTCAACTTCAAGGGAGGGTCCCCATAGAGGGGAAATGGAGGTCGAAATTTTTTTTTCGTTTGGTATAGGCAAGTGGGATATCGTAAGAAAGGTACCGTCGAGTACATTCCATTTTTGGAATTTTTTTCAAATTTGAAGAAAGGAGAAAAGTGGGAGAGGGGAAAATATGTGGTCCGAGTTTGTCCCCCCCCCCCTTGCATTTCGAGACCGTTATAGCTAGACATATGAAAATTTACAGAAAAGCGGCATTTCACTAGCATAGAAAATTAAAAATAATAGAATTTTTAAATCTCATCCAAAAAGGTTAATAATAGTACATTTCTATAGTTTCAGTTAGCACACCCCTGCACACCTCAAGCACACCCTAGGTCAAAAATATTGATGGTTAATGATAACCAACATCATAGGCAAAAATATCTCTAAGTTTCATCATAATGACATAATATTTAATAATGGTACGTTGACTTAAAGCTATGCATTTTGACACTATCCATACAAAAAATACACCTACCGGCCTCACGCATAGATATGCGGGTACTACTTGCTTGTTGTTTTTCGTAGTAACATTGCAGTTATTTAATGAACCAACTTTGAACTTTGGAAGGGTGAAGATTGGTTGGGGCGGTGATCCTAACAATAATTATTCACAGAATTTATTTTTTGAGGGTTTTGTGTCTTAAATCTTACAAAATTGGTCAAATATACATATGTCTGTCCGTCTCTTCATAGAATATCTTACGAACGGCTGAAGCTACACACATAATTCGGCGAGAATGTGTAGAAATGCTATAATCAGCTGGAGAAAGCGTTGTGTTGTAATTGGCAAACTTTAAGGGGGGGGGGGGGGGGGGGGGTCCACATAGAGGCGAAATTAAGGTCATAGCATTTTCTTGAGATTTGTAGAAAGGGGAACAGTGGAGGAGGAAAAAATATTACATAGATCGTAATATATAGGTAATTTGTCCCAGCCGCCCTGAATTTCGAAGCCCTTACACAAATTTGCAATTTGCAATGTCGTCATAACATGAATGGTTAAGCAAATCGAAGAGTAGGACAGTTTATCTAGTATACATACATATCTATCTACAGCTTCTCGTATTAAAACTATTACTTTGAGAGGTGACAGATGGAGTCTTTTTGTGAATTGGCATGTAAGATACTATATCATGGGTAAGGCATTTAATTATGGTGTTTTATTCAGCTGAGTGGTACCAAGAAGAGCAGGGAGCCAATATGTAGATACCAAAATAAGCGCGTGCTACAAAATCCTCGAATTGCGGGCGTAGCCCTCTATATTCCGGTTTCATTTATATAAGGACGTGGGACGCGGGATTAAGAAGCTCTTCGAAATAGTACGCCTATCGTTTGTTTATGCTGGCGTTGTCGCTGATGATATTTCCACCCTTGTCCTTACATAGACTAGACCAGGGTTGTTAGCCTTTCTTAATCGTGTTTATTAGTCTGTACGCTTGTCTTGTGTTTTTATTAGCTAGGTTATTATTAATGTTTAGGAACCGTTCGTCAAAGAATTTTCGTTTGTTATATCTAATTATTCAATTTGATATTCGCCGTAGCTCGTCATATTTTTCTCTCTTAGATCTAGTTGGACCTGCGATACATTATAAGCTTCGTACTTTGTGTAAAGTGATGTTTGGCATTCTTCATCGAATCCGTCATTTCGCGGTCGCCAAGCTTTGTGTCTCACGATTTTCTTTCCGGCCTCCCTGGTAGAAGTTTTTAGATCTTCCCAAAACCATGTACATCTGTGTGGCCGATGTTGTGCAGCATATGTGTCAGTTTTTCTTCAAGCGCGCCGTAGCATCGTTCAAGAGTTTGTCAACCGCAAAGATTTTGGGAGGGCTAGTTCTTGATTGGTGCACTGAAGACATCCTACATCTTTACCAAGTGATGGTCAGAATCGCAATTTTCTCCTCGCCATGATCAGACACCCGTCACGCTTGATGCCCATCTTTTGCATGTGACAGCGTGGTCCATCTGGTTGACGACGCGTGTTTTCGGAGATTTCCAGGGGTCTTTATGAATGCGTCGGTGTGGAAAGTCTGTTGAGCTTACGACAAAGTTATCTTATTGCATGCGAAGTCGATTAGTCGTTGTCATTGCATTTCTCGTGGAGGCTGTTTCCTCCTGCCAATTCTCGTTCCCAACTTTCGCCTGGTAATCTTTCAGCAGTATTTATCCCTTCTTGGAAGTGAGTCGAACAATGTCTCCGGGTGTGTTTAGACTCGTCTTTCACTGTTTCTTCCTTCACTTCAATGGGGCGTGCGTTTTTTCCTTTTTCCTTGACATGGAGTAGTTTTTACAAGGGTGTGTTGTCGACCCATCGCTAAACGCTGTTCAGGGTTCATACCGTGCCAGAGTTCACACAGTTATATTGCAGGTGTGACTACGTGATTCATACCACCCTGATGACCTGAGACGGTTAGGTATAACTCAGCCAGTCAGGCTACTGCTATCATTCTCTCCTCCTTTCATAATCATGGCTTGGGACAGGCTTCGGCGGAGTTATCTTCCAGCTTTGGTTTCTGTTCTATTTCATGATTAAGAGAGTCCTTTTGTCCTGACACACACCTCCAGCTGCTCCAAAATGTAACCATATGTCATCATCAGTCTCATGTTTGACTACCGGCGTTTCGGGTTCGAATCCCGTCGACGACGACGTTCATGGCCATGGATGTGCAGAAGGTGCATGCTGGCAACTGCATTCTCTGAAACCAGTTTATGCCGACGAAACGTCAACTGGGCCACATGGAACAGTTGACGCGATATGCCCCACAAGAGGTTAGGGCGATTGAGAGTACTTATAGTAACCAAAGAAAGCCACGAACTAAATATAGTTGAACCGTGGACCGCGGAAAATTTCTGGAAGAATTTTTTATTTGGAATCATTGAGAAGGCATAAAAAGAGAAACTCTATCAAATCTCACATTTTGTGATGTGTCTTTTTTCTATTTCACGATATCAGAGCAGGTGATGTGATAGCCTATGCACACTCTTGGGACAGAGTCACTTCGTGAGAGAAGAAAACAAATCTGGATATGCTTCCTATAAGGCTGTAGCCCTATCAAAGTGTGACGAGAACCAGACAAAATCGAAAAATAGCGATTTTTTAAACTGTAATATCTCGGGTGCTTTTCATCAATTCGCCTTTAAATTTGCAGCACTTCCTAAGGCAAAGCTAAAAAATGGCCTTAATAAATTTGAGTCCCACAATCACCTTCGACAGGAGCTACAGAGGTTCGAAAACCCGGACTTGTTGTGTTGCGTAAACATAGTCGTGGTTGCTTTTTCTCGTTTTCGCTTTTTTCGATTTCTTCGTTTTTCTTTGACGAGATGATGATGACACAAGCAAGCACTGCTTGATAGAAGATTCATTGTCTTTCAATATTTGGAAATTCAGCAAGAATCAGGCCACTGTATAGGTCCTATTCTAGTCAGTTACGGTTCCGCCAAGCACATTACCTATTAATCATTTCGCCCTTATTAACAATAGTGTACCCCCACATTACACTTCATTACATCGGGTGAATCTACAGACTAATATTGAACGAAACGAAATCGTCCCTGGAACAAAGGACAAACAAAGGAACCGTATCCCTTCAATATGAGACTCAATTACACGGGCTAATCTTGACCAAGTGTTACAAGTAGCCCATTATTATTACGTAGCCAACAAGAAACAATACTGGCGTTTTCTAATTTTCAGAAATCGTAAATCATTTCCCTATATGCCTTTCAGTACGGTGTGGTGGTGTATCAAATGCAACCAATACCGTAGTGTCCCCAAAGGACTTCAGTCGCCTTATGCAACGTTCCGAACAAAAATATTAACATAAGTGTAATTAACGGACATTAAGATAGAAATCAAATTAAGAGCCGTACAAAAGTATGGTCGATAATTAATATGCGCATTCTGACCTTCCAGATGAAGAATGGAGGTAACTTTCTTGTTCAGCAGAAATGAGGCGACGAAATCCCATATTGAACAAAAAACGAGCCTCCCGAAAGACTAAATTGCAAAGAAAATTATCCGTAAACCTACAGCCATTAACTGGAGGACGTCTGAAATATTAGACGAATTCTCGCCTCTATGACGATACACCCTTTTGCCGGCGCCCTTTTGAGCTCCCTCATTTCAAGTGTTAATGACAAGCCAAGCTGTACTACGTGTAATGTCTTTAACGCCAACTTTTCCAAATAAGTTTCGTATACATTATAATTAATGAATTTCTCTGCGGTAGACATTTTGAGGGTGTTTAGTGAAAGTTTTGAATGGATATGACTAATGACCGCAGTACGAAAAGTGTTTTCAATGGGGCCTAGTGAACTTTTTGGGAATATGCCGGTCGTGCGATGATGTGGCAGACCATTTAATCCTGATCGGTCTATTTTAGAAGTTTTGGGCAAGTTTCGATGGTGATGTTTCCATTGATTTTGACGTCTCTATTTCTTTGGTGTTATTGAAAAATTAATGTGACAAATTCATTTGGGAATTATCCTGGAAAGAAGATGACCTTAATGTCAACTTTTCAGAAATAGATTTTAGAATCAACATACTATACATATAAATATACATAAGTTTCAATGGGACTCTTAGTTCCTCAAAACAATAAACTTAAAAACACCAAAAACTTCAAGCGAAATACTCAGCTTGCCGGAAAACTTTCAGTCTTCCTCTTGCAGATCACTTGCAGCAGCACAAACAACGTGTCAAAACTTTCTCGTATCGAACTAATTCAATTTTCAACATCCCTGTACACATAATAGAAAAATCAACCATCGATTTAAAAATCCGGCAGCAAAGTCAAACTTCCCATGAACATTCTTCGGCTCAAAGTGTCAAGTATACGTCAGTAGCTTTAAATAATTTCCGTAAAAAGTTTTTCAATATATTTTATGTGTGTGTGTACCTTCGTTCGTTTGGCGGCTGTATTCATTCCTCTGCACTCCATACTACAGGCATATCCTTGTTCGCACATATTCCATTTCCTCGTTCAGCAAAAACTTGCCAGCACTTATACTATGGGCGTATATTTCCTGATATTCTCCTGACAGTTTTGAAAACTGCGTCGCGTTAACATACCACCTACAAAAAGTAACACAGAACATATGTTCTGTAAAGTATAATACATCAATCTGTACATGACACCGATATAATGCAAAAGAAATAGAAGCAAATCGAAATAGCAAAAAAAAAAGCTTAGAGAAAGTATCGCGTGAAGGTACAGTCATGGAAGGGAGGGCGAACTCAATAGTGTGGATAACATGAAAAGCTGACTTGACAGCCTCAAAAATGCTTCAAGGATAAATTCAAATTTCCGATGATTTTTCGATATTATTATTCGGTGTATTTTTTAACCCATCGTATTGTATTTTGGTGAATAGAACTGGGAAACGATTGTAAATAGAGGAATGTCAAACTTTAAAGCAAAATACAGTGAGAAAGTCAAGCCTTCGAACTTAAGTTGGAAATAAGCGAGTCAGTGGTTGTTATGGTGAAATATTTTAAAATACGAGGGTTTCTGAAATAAAATATTCCGTATAGTCTCAAAAGACGGTAAGGCCTACTCAGCCCAAAGAAATTTCTTTTGTCTGGGCATTAACATCTTGTGCTACAGAAACCTAATTATTTTGGATTGGGAAAAGCCCACTAGCGCTGCAACCAATCGGTCTTATATTATAGCCCTATTCCATTTTCAGGAATAAGCCTTGATAGTACCAATAAATCTACTTAAATCGGTAAGCGAAAGCGGAAAAACTTCATCTGTTTCCGAGAACCCCTAATTCGAGAAAAGCAAATGCAAAACATTCCCTGCGTAAACCGGGTAAGGCCTACATGTTGCGAAGCCTCATCTTCGCCTTGACAGGAACGACCATATATAAAACCTATTACCGCTAAATGATATCTCAAATTGAAGTGACCCGTTTGGAGTCCCAAAGTACCTCTGACCTTATGTCGACGCATTCTTAATAAAGTCGCAGCTCGTTTACGCGAATATTCACTGATAAGCAGCTATGCCTCTTCCAGGCCCAATGCGGTGCGACCTCAGTTGTTTTCCATTTTCTTATACTCTCCCTTAACGTTACAATCCCAAAGCATGGCTTCGGTTCAAAAAGTGACGAGGCCGAGGCCATCCTGGTTTGATCATCAACCATTAACGGAACCCAGTTTAACATTACTTTATTTGAAGAGCCTAACTTTTGTACCGGATTGCAACGTCGCATTTAGTGACTGCCTAAAGAGCCGCCTGACTATCAATTTACGGAATCCAGAAGCCCAGCAAATGCTTGAATGGTCTGGCTGGAAAACCGTTGAAAATCTCCTTATTGGGATGCAGATTCATTGGTTGGGACTCACAATGACCGCCCCGTTCCTTCTTCACGTATAGTGAATCACTTAATGATCATCATCGTGGCGCGACAGCCCGACGTCGGGCCTTGGCCGCCTGGATCATTGTCCTCCAATTATCTCGGTCACGTGACCGCGTCCTCCAATTTTGGGAGCCCAGCAGCTGCGCGGCGTCCACACCTACTGAGCTCTCCCAACGATATCTCGGTCGTCCTCGCAGTCTCGCTCCGTCGACTCGTTCTGCATTCATTACTGTCTTAGGCATGCGATCATCGTCCATTCTTTGTACATGCCCTGCCCATTGAAGTCGTTGTAGTTTGACGATTTTTGAGACTTGCAGCTCATCGTACATTTCATACAACTCATGGTTGTACCGGATGCGCCATCCATCTCGATCGCAAACAGCCCCGAAAATTCGCCGCGGAACCTTCGTTCAAAAGTGTCTAGCATGTTTTCGGAGGCTTCGCAGCCATAGCATAGCACTGGTCGTATAATGGTTTTGTACACGCGGAGCTTCGTGTTTCTGTGCACATGCTTCGATTTCATTATGGGGAGAACCGAGAAAAAAGTCTTATTAGCTAACTGTATCCGTCGCTTGATTTCGTCAGTTTCGTTGGCGTCCCTTGACAAGTTGCAACCCAGGTAAATGAAGTTGTTCACGAACTCGATGTTGAGGTCCCCCACATTGATGCTTGGTTGTGCAGGTGTCCTTGTCACCGATTGCATCATTATTTTAGTTTTACCCTCGTTAATACGTAATCCAACTTCCTTTGCAGCGGTATCGAGCGTATGCAGAAGTTCTTCTGTGTCAGCCAATCTTCGGGACATGATGTTGATGTCGTCGGCGTACGCTGCTAATTGTGTCGACTTGATGAGTAGCGTCTTGCTGTTGTCCATATTCATGGCCCGAATAACGTATTCCAGTGCTAGGTTGAAGAGCGTCGGTGCCAGTCCATCGCCCTGTTTCAAACCAGTGCATCCAAATTCTCTCTACACCAAATTGATACGGATCAGGTATTATCCAAAAACGATTTCTTTAATATTCAATTATCAAGGCGTTCACAGGGCCAACGTCCATGTTCAGGCCTTAGTTTGATGCTGTCGATTTAGGGATAAGGCCGTTTTGCTTCCATCATAACATGGTTGTCCTCCAGTGGTAGATTCAGCATGACCTCAAATGCCGCCGTGGGGCACGCATAACTCCTATCACAATGAAAAAGGCAGCCTCTGTATTTTTTCCAGTGTGATCCGCAGTGATACCAGCTTTTCTACAGACCAGACCGTTCGGTCACCGCTCTACGATCTATAGAATGGAGGTACGATCCTCAGCGTGAACAAAACTGCTCGTGGGTACTAAACAAACTCCCATTGCGATAGGAACTTGCCATTATTAAAACGCTGCGGATATGAGGTGCACGCTAGCAACTGCACACCCGAAAAGTAGATATGCTATCGAAACGTCAACAAGGCATAGAAATGCAAGAGATGTTAATGCGCCCATGCCCCTGGAGGGGTTAAGGCAATTAACAACTCCCCTCTACTCGATTATAGGTCAAACAATACCGAGACTTGGGGATCAAAATCTTGGCTGCAAATTAGTTATATATCCACGATACCTTAGTGACCTTTTCGTAGTTGGTCCTGAAGTGTTCCTACCAATGTAGTTGGTTGTCACCCAGAGTGCAGGAGAGTTGTACATTATGGGGCAACTGATACGTCTAAGTTTTCCTTCTTTGGAGAAGACATCTGTCTTGGGTGGATTTATTCGAAGGCCGTTGGCGTCGCACCGAACTTATATCTTCTAACCATTAGCACTAAAATAACAACACACGGTAAGTTCCCAATACAAACTCTCAATCTCAACCAAGATACATACAAGAGATCAAACCATTCCATGAGGGTAGCCACGTGTGATATTAGTTGTGAGGGTCCTCGTCATCATCGTCGTTGGTTCTTTACGGTTTGGATAGTTTTCCTATAATTGTCTCGTTCAAGTGACCGCATCTTCCACTTCCGGAAGGCCAGCAGATGTGCGGCGTTAGCATCTACTAAGCCTTTTTAACGAATTTTCGATTTTTCTCTCAATGTTGCTTCGCTACTGGTTCCTTTCAATGTTCATTTTTGTATGCAGATGTCGTCGTCCTCTCACTATGTATAATGAATGATCCTGCCCATTTAGGTCATTGTAACTTGATTATTCTCGAAATTTCCAGCTTATCTTACAGTTGTGGTGTTAGACATTTTATTGACTCAAAATGTCTCGCCTAGCGTGGAAATTCGTGTCAGAATATGACATTTGTAAATTGACTAAAGCCCCGAATAAACCTTGTCGATTAACAGTAAGTGTTCCTCTTATCCCTGACCGCATATTTCAGCTGCCATCTGTCGACTTATGAGGTGCATAACCCCACAGTAAAATTGGAAAAAATGAGAGCCTTCGCCGTTCTTGATATTTTATGTAAGTTCCTTTTGTAAGCCTTTGAACAAATTGAATGCTTACCTCATCGCCGAATTTTCAGAGCATTTTGTTGGGTACTTGAGACCATTGTAACGGATGGTTTGGTGGGCATCCGAAGATGCCCGTGGGGACGGAGCCTTAGGTAGCATAATGACCGTGAGGGTAGGGCCGTGCCATCTCGCAAAGAAAGAGGCCCCTCAACGAGCTAAGCAGCGGCCTATGCTTGCTGTAGCTCAGTTCGGGAGATGTGGGCAGGGTTTTCGCCGCTCGTTGCCCCTGTCCTTTACGTATTAACAAAAATTCATAGGCCTGGGGAAGACAACACAACCAGGGGAGGTAAAAATGGGGAATAAAAAAAAATAGTCGATAAGGATGGAATGGTTGACGGATGGATTAGACGCCCACGCGGTCGCATCTGGGTCCGGGTGTAATGGGACCCTCGGCCTCTGGTTTCGTACCACCAACAGATCGCTACTCATCAGGTGCTGCTTCGATCTACCAGTGGGAGCAGCACTACCAGACCATAATATGGTTCGTTACAGGTGGTTCATTACACCATGTTCAGTGAGAATTGTTAAAATTCTAACAGTATATGCATAGCATACACCTAAATCTTGATAGTTTTGTAAATCCCGAAACCCATACACACCATCCGTTCTTTTTCCGCCACTAAAATTAAATTGTCACTTGTGCTGTCCATGTACATTTTCTTCACTAGAACATACCGCGTAGAGTATGGTGAAATGGAGCAAGCAAATATTCAGGCTAAAAAAAATATTTCATCAAGATTTCAGCAAAATTTCTCTTAAATCTCGGTCAAAATCTAGATTAATAAATGTATATTAAATTTTGATTTGAGGGTAGATTTGTTTAAATTGCGAGATTTATCCAAATTTATGCAAGAAACATTAATCAGCTCCAGATGAATACGAGCATCCATTCCGCCAATGGTCGTTATCATAATCTGAGAGGAAGATCTACGCACTTTGAAACTGGTGATGGGCTTCCTGCCGCAATTTGATACCAAATACTTTACCAATCATTACAACACTAAGTTGGAACCTATAAAGTGGGATTCCGTAATGGATAAAATTGGCAAAGACTTGGGAATATACCATGCTAGGATTGAAGACACTTACAACTCATGGACGGTTGTTATCATTCAGAAAAATTTTCACAATAAATATGAGTTGTATTGTAATATTTTAAATATTGGCATAAGAAAGTCTGGCGAATGAATGCCTTTTCATATAAAGAAGTCGGCAATTCTTGAAATTGAACGTCATAATGGATTGGCGGTTCATTGCAAAAGAGAACCTTCTGTTACCTCTAATCTTCACTTCAATTTCCCACATCGATATTTTCCCAAATCAGGTTGATTTGATTTCATGAATGAGTCCTTACAACTCATTCATGAAAACAGCCCAGATAAAATGCCAATCTACACATCTTCCAAAAATCATACGCTTCTGAGAAATCAGTTTTCGAAAAAATACATCCTGCTTTTAGCACGGCAAAAACGTCATCTGCGTAAGGTAAAGGATGTAACAGCAAAGCCCAATTTAAGCCTGTAGAGTAACCCACACAAAGTCTTGTCGTTCCGTTCGGTTTAGTTTCTGTAAAAATCGGTGCTGTCCAATCGGCATAGACCACTGGTTTTATTACCCCAATTGATAAAATCCGATTTAATTCTGACTCACCTCGATTTCCGATTGCGTGTGGAACTGGACGGGCTTTTCATTTAATTGGAATTGCGCTAGGTTTTAAATGTAAAGTGGCTTTAAGCTTGGTACATTTTCCTAAACCGTTTTCAAAAACTTATGAAAACTTGCTTTTTAAATTTTTCCACGAAATTATTCTGCTTGAGAATTAAACTCAGCACATTTGGCGATAGAAAATTAAGCTCCCGCTTCATTGTACGCCCAATAAACTCATCGATCTAGGTGGTGCATTATAGAACTAATCCTCGAATTGGTCATTCTGATATTGGAAACTAGTGATCATTTTCCCAAAAATTGCAATTTGCTATCATCGTATGTTCCGGCCTGTTCCAAACAAGAAGTGGTACACGGTGTTCCGATTGTATTCCAACATTACAACACAGGTGAAAACTCACTATCAATAGTGAAGCAAAAAACCAAGCAAGACTGGTCGATTGCTACACAGGGGCATCGTATCGTTGAGGACTTCTTACCGTCCATGCCTATCAGGCAATAACGACGTGATCAAGTTAGAAAAAAAATTACATTGGTCAAGACAAGGTTATGGTTTAACTTACAAGCAAACCAGGTTTTAAATAGGAAATCTTACAATGTAATGATTTCCTATTTAAAATCGGGTTTGCTTGTAGGTTCAACCATAATCTTGTCTTGACCAATATATTTTTTTTGGTCTTGTGGTCAAATTCAATTCGGTGAATGACTTTGAACTTAAAAACTGTCACGTACCAGCAGAATTTCTATATTGTGAACCGAAGGACTTCTCGATCAAATCATTAAACCAACCGGTTGAACACTGGATGCCATATCCATGTGCAACAAAATGAATTCTTCTGGCCAAGGTGAAACTTGGCTCGGTGGCTCAGACTTTACGACCATTCACTGCTCTAGCCAGGACATCTATCTTCCGCATCAACAACAAAGCTGTCCCAAAAATGTTTCAACGCGCTGTTGAATCTCCAAAAATAAATTTCAACGGTTTATCAACTAGCATGTGCCCAATTCATCATTGCTTGTAAAACGGATTGAATATATCTCTCGACATGGCCTTCTCTAGTGCGTGCCTCTATCAAACATGTTATTGGGTACTGTGTTCTCTATTGCCAAAATCAACCCCACAAAAAAACAACGTTGAAAGGATCATTTGATGCATGAGGGAAAAGTGGAAAAGGTTCATTGAGAACATTGAATGGAAAACTTGTTCATGGATATATATTTTTTACGCTTGCTCGCCATTTCTATTCGCAGCTTTCACTTTCGCCCGCTCCATACACAGCAGAAAAAAAAAGTGTTTGCCTCAATGAAATTTATCCTGGCTGATAGATTGGCCCGGTTAGAAGTTGGTCGATGCCAGCATTCTACTCGTATCAAGTGTTCAATTCGGGAATAAGGATATTATGTGAAAGTGTAACATTTCCTATTGATGCCCTCCGCAAAAACCTTTCGTATCGAAAAAGCACTGAAAGCGTTAAACCTCCAACGGATATTGGCATAAATCGAAGAAATCGAATGATTGATTACTCCCAGATGGCCATTGTTATGGGCAAGGGATGAGATCTAGGCAAAATCCGAATACTCGTATACATTTTTACAGGGATGTAATAGAGCCGGATGGGTTATTCTCCGCAAAAGAGAGGAAGTGGTGAAGTTAGTTTGAAGATCAGGTTTTAGACTAAGGAAATTTCGGTTGACTGCAAGACTATGGAGAGTTAGTTTTTCCGTTGGAAATTTTTGAATTCAATTTCAAGTGTCAGTGTTAATTTGAATTCAACTGATGGCAATGAATGGACCAGATTTATATTGGGTGGGATGTAATTTCCGGGTTTTGTGAATCTCAAGGGAAGCCCGGTTGATGGATTCGAAATCTTGAGCGCGAAATCTATCTTTGGAAAAGTTTTAGAACGTGTGACTCATTATGCGTGTTTCATTCCCTGTCCCTGGAGATTATCCGTATTCCAAAAATATACGGCTCTAGTTCAGACATATTTTCTGGCGGATATGATTCAAAGACATGCTTCTCAATGTGATTTCCTTCTATATTTTCAAACATTAGAATTTCAGTTCTAAGACTCTAGAGTTCTCCTTGATGTCCCTAAATGTTGATCTTGCCGTCTGAATCGAGTAGTAAAAAAAACCATTGGAAAGACGAAATATACGGAAAACTGAAATTTCATGGTTCATAATTCTTATAAAAGCTTCAACAACTGCTGCATTTTCTGACTGCTTAATCGTCAAAAGAGCAGATTCCTTTCCCTAAGCCAATTTCTTTCATCCTATGGACAGAACATAGAGGAAGGACTGTTCTAAAACTGTCTTTCCATCAACCGACACAATTACTCCTTTCAGGATATTAATCTCATCCCATTAGCCTTCTCACAACACAGCGCTGATTATGACGAAAACCGCGTTGAAAATGAGCGTCGCGAAAAACGATGCTCCTAACTGAAAGGATCTCTCTTCGTCGACGCCGTATACTATCACGAAAAACTTGATGAGTCAGCACGAAAATTAAATTATTCGCTCACTTTTGTCCCAACTATAGACGGAACCGGCTAAAAACTTCTGACAGACTGATATGAGGATATAACTTCTCTTGAGCCAAAGAGTCACAGACAGAGGAGTTACTTAGATATTGGTCTCACCCTTTTACGAACATGGTCGCCTTCGGCTGAAACCTCACTATCGCACGACAAGTGAATTCTTGACAGAATAATGCACATAATAACGTCTGACATAAAACTAACATAGTTGCATGCTAGTGGAGACAATTGGCATCATATGACTCCGTGGGGCCGGGAGCGCTCTCTGGGACTATGGGACTGCCTTGCCTTAAAACGATATCCATAGAATTATGTACAACAATTCAGTTCCGTCCTGTTCTTATTAAAGCAATGCAATTACTGTCGAGTGCATTCTACTTTCCAGCCAAGGATATTTCGTCTTTCCCCGGTGGACTTGATGATGATGCGAATGTCTTTTCACCAAGCAATTGGGATGTCGACAAGTATCCTTTCACTGCACTGCACAAGTTGGAAAAAGTTTTGTTGGAAAAACCTCGGTGCTGAATGAAGAAATGTAAAGTGACACAGGACGAATTGCGAGAGATGGGAAAACTGCCAGTCGCCAGTGTGACTTTTGTATTTTCTGATTAGAATCAAAGTGAGGATTTATGTAAATTTATTTGACTTCAACTTGTCGGTGAAATTCAATTCTTCTCTAATGAGGTAATTTCGATTTCTGTGTAAAAAAAAAAGAGCAGAGCGAAAGATTTCCATTAGCGCCGTGTTGGTGAATTGAAATTGATTTGTTTTGTATGTAAATTTCTGCAGGTTTCAACGTGGGTAAATTGAATCGAACAATTATCATGAGGTATGCGTTTTCACCTGTTTCCAACTAAAACGAAATTGCTTCATTTTACGAATGCGATTTCTTGAACATTTTCCCATCATGTACATCGTCTGCTACTTCAGTTTCCATTAAGGAAATAAATTAATGATGGAACCATGTAAACATGGGGGACACTCACAATTTTATTTGATTTCAGTTTAAATCCGTGCATCCCCGTCAATATTTCAGCTATGCATTAGAATTTCAAATAAGTTTCAGAATCAAGACATCCTTCTGATACGCTCCTGATTGATGGATGTCCAATATGTCGGATGGAATTTATTCGAACTCTATCGATTTCCGAATTTGCCATGGTTGTGAGCGTCAGGGTGTTTCGCAAGTGTCGCAAGTGTTTTTGCAGTCGAGAACTTCATTTCCGAGACCGTTTTCACGAGAAGCTGGTAACGGAAAGGTCATATAGTGAGCATCACGCATGACTTACCTTTATTCCATTATTCGTTCATTCCATTAATAGCTGACCTCTTGCTTGGTAAATCGACCCATCGACCGCGTTTTTTTTAATGTGTTTAATGAGCAGTTAAATTAGGAAAACAAACGTTCTACGTGTTAAGCCATTACTCAGATTTATTGCCGAAATATCTGAAATTCCGTATAGAAGACTGAACATTATATACATTGAACAGATTGGTGGGCTCTGGTCCATTAGTAACGACTTGCGTTGCGACCAATGGATGAATTGGGCTGTTGCCCTATAATCTGGGGAGCCAATCAAGATCTGTTGATCTAGTCCACTCTCTCCAGTAAAACTGCCGAGTCAGGTTTAATTGAGGCTTTATCTTGGGCCAAAGTGAGAGCCATGCCAAAATACTCGATTCGGCGACCAGTCAGCTCACACTAATAGAGTATGTGCTCGAAAGTTTAATTATGGGCTTCAAAGGTCGACAGCTGGCATCAAATATGATTCGCATGGTTTTCGGGTGGCCACAAATGCGGGAGTGACATGTGAGTATGGACGACCGATAGCTGAGGTATCAGCCTCATGTCTGACTACCGGCGTTTCAGGTTTGGATCCCGTCCACGACGATGTTAGCGGCCATGGATGTTTATTTTGTCTTCCCCTTCTGTTGCGGGGCGTAATAATAAGCCACAGCATCTCCCGACTTGCCTCACAAGGGGCTATGGCAATCGAGTATAGGTAATATTGATCCTATTCCTACTCAGGTTAAGCAGGTGTAGTACGAGTATACGGTAATGCGAGTATGCCACGATAAATGCCTCAGACTTGGAAAAGCGACTTCCTCTCTTTGGCAATATCGAATACGACGGCAGGAAGATATTCGTCAAAAAGGTTTTGGACCGATGAAAGAAGTTTTGGGGACCTGTCTAGCAAGATCGTCTGATTCTTCATTACCCACGATGTCAGGGGGACCCATTGGAATGCAAGTTTGTTCAAAAATTATATAATACGAAGATCTTCGAGTTGACTGGGGTACTTGTCAGAGCCTTAATGGCCGTTTGGCTGTCAGAGAAAATCGCAGTGTGTATATTGTAATAGCCAATGGCTTACACTGGCGTGCACAAACTTCAATTGCCAGAACTTCTGTCTGAAATGCAGTTGACAGGCTTCCCATACCCCATCTCTATGGGAAACCTGTCAACTGCATTGAACTCTTTTGTTCTGAGATATAATTGTTCAGCCCTAGGAATATACCCCAAAGCAGAGCTGTATCTGAATACAAGATATAATATAGTATTAATACTTCCTGTCTATTCTGAAGACGGTCTAGGAAAATTCCATCAGTGCTAGTCGCATAGGTATCGAACTTCCAATCAGAGTGACGGATGTCAACGGAATGACAGGAATGCGACAGGAACTGTTGGTGGAGCCTATGTCACCGATGTGAGTATGCGGTCAGTTAGTGCTTGAGATATGTGGCGCGGGTTAATTTGACCGCGTTCTGTTGCGTGATTAATGTGAAGCCGTCTTCCGTGGGCTGACTGAGAGCTGCTTTCTCGTCAAGCTCGCTGATAGATGAGGTAGTGTCTTGTGTTTTGAGCTGCAGGCTTCGGTAGATGTTTATATGTATGGTGGCAGTTTTCTCTTATTCGAATCTTTGCCGTATAGGATGGTTCATTTTGGCATCAAACTCCGTCGATTTAGCTGAAAGACATCGAAAGTAGCGCTTGCCCCTAAAAAAAGTTGCCGACTACAACGTAGACAGAGAAGTTTTCTATTCAGTTTGTCTTTGACAGTTCCCTTTTGAAAACGCCATGCTCCTGAAGCATCTTCACTAAAAATCCTTGGAAATTCACGGATACCTGGCAGCTGGTTACTTAGCGAAGCGTTGAGGGTATTATTTGACCGGTTTCATCTTTGCGCTAGCGCAAAGGGGATCTCTCCAGCATGCTCACACAGTTGCCCTAACCCTAGTCAGGCATAGCGCGCCAACTGTTCCATCTGGCTTAGCTGACGTTTCTTTAGCATAAATCATACTCGGATGATGCACGTTGCCAGGACGCACCTCTAAAACATACCATGCCACGGAAAAGTAGGTTTAAAAGTGCTTCACTCTAGAAAAAGACCCCCAAGATTGTTCTCATAAAAATGTCCAATTCCTTTCATTCACCAGAATATTTCTTACGTCAGTGAATTCACAAAAGAATGCCTCCCATTAGACGTTTGGCGGATATTAAAATCTGCGAATTGGAAAGGACCTATCGGTAACCAATACCTTCACCAAAGGTGATTGGGAATCAATCCTAGACTTAGGATCCCGCCAAGAGCAATACATCACGCACTGTAACACTTATTGCACGGAGCCCTCGAAATGAGAACAGTTTTCGTGATAGCCGGCTTAACCATGCGCAGAAAGGCGGTGGGGGTGTCCAGTTCCCATGGAATTTTGAAACTTTTTAGTTGAAATAATTTTCCAGTGACTCATTTTCAACGACACAATCAAATGAGCGACTGAGCGAATATTCCGTCCAACGCAAACGTGCTTACGTTTGATTCTGACACCTCATATTGAAACTAACCCAGACTTATTTCCACACCATGGATAATGGTTTGGGCCTTAGGTTGAAATATTGTGCCGATTAAAGAAGTTAAACAATTTAAAAACGATTGCGTGAATGACGGATATGCAAAACGTTCAGCATTCCACGAGAGGGTGAGGGAGCCGCGCAACAGTTTTACAAATAAAATAAATATGTAATTGGCACGACAACACAATTAGGACCAAGGCCTCGAGATGAGTTAGCATCATCTCATTTACTAGTTCGTGGCGGTTGGGGCGACCGGTAGCTCAGTGAGTAGGCAGCTAAATGGAGGAGCTTTCCCCGAAATTAGTTTATGCCAATGAAACGTCAACTGGGCCACATGGAACTGTTGACGCGATATGTCCCACAACGGGTTAAGGTAATCGAATAGCAGCACACTCAATCGATTTTATTTACCCAATTGGGTGCTCATTTAATAGCTGAATGGACTCATGTCCGACACGTCAATTCCCTTTTATCGAAAAGACAGTATGCTTTGAACCGGGAGCCCAGTGAATCTTCACCATTCAGCGCAACAATTTTGACAGTTTTTAATTTTATAAACTGGGTTATAGGTAGCCTGTGTATAGCGTGCCTTAGGAAAACTAGCCGGTGGCATCCGGGGTTACACTTAGTTGCAAGTGCATCGTCCGAAAATATTCGCCCGGCACACTAGCAATTCTTTGTAGCCATTCGAACCTGTCAACTATGATGCCTCCTTATAAAGCTTGCATAGCGCCATCACTGGACAAGAAGCCAAATGCACTTGAAAAATAGGTCTAATCGGTTACAAGTTACACACTGGAACGTCGAAGATTAAATTCTGATCACGGATCATGTGTCGTACAAAGCGAAAGTGAAGTTAAAGATTGAACTGGCTACTACGGCAAGAAGAGGAGAAAAACAAAAACATAACCTCCAAGGTGGACGGCGGGCGTATGGGGGGGGGGGGGTCCCACCCAGCCCGAAGACACCCTGTGGCCGCAGACTTTCGAAGGTATTATGCCTCAACTGTGTTCTTTCATTGTGCTACGGGGATTGGAGCTTAGCCATCTTGCGCTTTACTTTTGGTCACTGCTGAGGAGATTTTGACGCTTAGGTGTTACGGATGGTCTGGACGGACATGTCTCCACCTTCGTTCTCTTCTTTGCTGAGTTCCAAGCATTAAATTTGTTACACCTGTTCAAAACGGGCATGAGATCTTAAAAATGTCATGAGACTTTTTAATTTTTTTTGTGAGATTAGATTTTAAATCTGGCACCTCCCTTAAAAAAACACTTGCACTCAATTTGAAATGTATTCCTAAATCTTTTTAAGCAACCCACAAACAACCATTATGACCTTTAAAAGGACATCTTGATGACCATTTCAATTACTGTATTTAATCTTTAATTGATCTCACAGCTGCATGCAAAAATCCCAGTTCTCCAGCAAACCTTATTTCATTCAATACGAAATCAGATATTCCCGGCTCTATATTAAATTCACCCTGCAGATGTACAAAAGGTGTCCTTGTAGGCACCGTAGACAACATAAGAGGACGACCGAGTGTCAATGGCACTGTGAGGTGGATATGAATCTATTCGGAATGTTGATGATAGCTGTGGCGGTGTCTAGGATGATGATGATGACGATGATACCTAAACCGAAACTCATATCGAATTGGAAATCCTCAAATAGAATGACTGCTCAGAGGATGCGGTCACCAATCAATTTTGTGCTTAGATCTCTACAGGACCACATCTGACGACTCCAATGCTGCATTTAGATTTTGAATAATTTTTTTTTAAGTTTCTATTTTCGACGAGGGATGAAGCAGCCTGTTCGAAAGGTAGACAACCGAAACATTGTTGGTAGAGATCAGTGACGAAACGTCAGAGATTTTGTGATACTGATAGTCAGTTTCATTGGGATTGGCAGCAAGGATTATGAAGCAGGAATGATGCAATTGTCGTTCCTAGCGGCAGGATGAATTGTTCCTTACCGGTGGTTCCAAGGATTATGGTATGATGAAATAACACAAGGAAGGATGTCATTTTGTAGAATTGTCTTTGAACTAATTGGTTAAACCGATCAGTCTATCGTGTGCAGCGTAAATAAAGTCGAGAGTCGCAACTAATCAGCGCGACTAAAAAAAGCTGTAGGCTTAGTAAACTGGCATCCTGGGAAAGGCAAAAGCAGAAAATCAGAAAATTATATTCTCAAAACTAAAAGTCTATCCACTCATGCGAAATCGATGTGAAGTTTTTAAAAAGCCATATCTGAAATTTACAAATATTCTGATATGGTAAAAGTGTTGAAATAATTGTAACTAACACTATGCTTAACAGGGAATATCAGTTCTTAAGTGTATCTCTCTAAATTTCATTCTCATTCTTGTGTATTCTATGTACAGGGTGGCACACGGAAACCGGACGTTTTTCAAAAAATCATAAAAATTCGAAAATTCATGTTATAAAAATTTTAATGCCATAAAAAAACTCGGTACAGAAGAAGTCTCATCTGTGAAAAATTACATACGAGAGATGGTGTCCGTTTTCATCAATGCACTGTTGAAGCATGATTTTCAACAGAAAATAAATTCTGCTCAGCGAATGCTTGCCCTTTTTCAAGAAAATGAGAATGTGGTGGCCTTGATGAGCGACGAAGCTCTGTTATTGGGCTGCAGCGAACCCAGTGACCGCTGCATAATCAAAACGTAACAGTGTGGTGCGCAGTCGAAACTTTCGGCGTCATTGGCCCATATTTTTATGAACATGATGGAGTTGCTGTTACCGTAACATCCGAACGTTACAAACCGAATCCCGAATTGCTCTTGAGAACGTGTTTTTTCAGCAAGATGGGGCCACAGCATACACTGCCAGATCCTCGATGGCAGTCCTTCACAACTTGTTTCCTGACAGGCTTATATCGAGATTTGGCGACGTTCCATCGCGTCGGAATAAAGCCGCGGTTCCGCATTCACCAGAAACAGGACCAAAATTCAGTACATTTACGACATATTTCTGTTCCTGTCGCTATAGCGACAAAAATAACAACAGAATCGTCTAAGAAATATGGTTATTTTGGCGACAGAACAGAAATAATGCATTCATGTATTGTTTCTGGTGCTATCGTCAAAACAAACATTTTCCGTCGACGATTCTGTCGTTATTTTTGTCGCTATAGCGACAGGAACAGAATTACATATGTCACAAATGTACTGAATTCGGTTCCTGTTCCTGGTTCTGGTGTATAGTATGTGAAATCGTCGCTTACGGCTTTTAGAACTGTCGTAGGCTATAGACTTATTGTCACAGTGCTTGTGGCTCTTTTAGGGGCCACCCGTCTATTATCTATTTATCTCCTAATGTCTTCGCAAGATGATCTACAATACATCAAAAGACCGAAATAATGGCTTTAAAAAGCAACAACACTCTTCTCACCCAGCAGTATTTAGTTGGTTGTTAACGGATTGACCATCCTAACTCTAGCCTTATTGACAAAACCCCACCGCCAGGTCAAGGAAGTCGAAATATTCAAAAGAGTTTCTGTTGATAATGCCAGCTATAGGTCGGCCATCACAACGCTGCATAATGAGGAAATGCTTCCTTCGATTGCGGAACTAAGACCAAATAAGGTATTGAATGCGCTCCACCTGGTATATCTCCAGACGAATCTTGGCTACCAAGAGCAACCACAACTACGTTAGCTCAACCTTATTCTACTTATTGGTGGCGTCATACTTATCTCGCATCGACAGTGATATCCAAAACTACTGCTCAGCATGTGGACTCGCTCCTCACGATGTTGAGTACATCTTTTAACGTCTAGCAGCCCCCACGCGTATAACTCCTATTGCGCTGTGGGAGAACTCCATCGAAGCAGCTGCTTTTTTCCATCTGAATCTTCAAAAACTGTGGCTGTCAACGTAGGTATCGTCTAGAATACCTACGTTGACAGCCACAGTTTTTGACACACACATCTACTAAAGTTCGAAACGCCGCTACAACAACAACAAAACTTTGTGCGGATTACTCTACAGGCTTAAATTCAGTTTTTAGAGTTGTATCAATATTTCCTGCCTCACCCAGATCACCTTTTCGCCGTGTTATTTGGAGGATGCATTTTTTCGAAAATTGATTTCTCAGAAGCGTTTCTTCAGGTCGAACTAGACGACACATCCAAGAAGCTGTGAAATATCGCAACACAAATGGGACTCTTCGAATGGCAACGTTAACCCGTAGGTGGAAAATCTCCACCAGGAATATTTCAATTTATTGTGGACACGATGTTAGCTAGTCTTGATTTTGCTATTGGATACATCGACGATATCGTAATAGTCAGCAAAACTCAAGAGAAAATTCAAATTCTTATACATACAAGGTACCCAGTTGTTTCATAAAGGATCTATTAAATTAAATTCAACCAAATCCCAAATACGCATCCTTGCATAAAAAATGAATAGATTCAAATACACTGTTGAACCCAACGTATCGCATCATAATAATTTGTCGCCAAATGATGTAACAATCTATAAATTGCCACCACTTTCCATTCCAATCAGGAATCCTTTCGATTTGCCTGTACATTTGAACCTTCAAAAATTGTATATGTCATGCGTCCCTTTAAAACGGGTGAAAATCGAATCTTGAAACCAATTTACAGCTGAAAAGGGGTTACCTTCTAGAACAAATAAAATGAAACTTTTACACGATGAATATTTCAGGAAGCATGAAAAAACGGAAAAATACACTGCACCTCTACTTCATCTGTCCTTTCGTAATTTCACTCGTCGTCAAGCTCGGGTCGTCCAACATCTTGATGCTGGCTCGTTTCTTTGTTAGAAAGTAATAAAGTCGGCTACGCCTGTAGAATTTCGTCGTGTGATAGTACAATATCAGGACAGCAACCTCTCTCACGCACGCTATCCATAAATATTAAAGTCGGTGAGTCCTTTTTATACTCTAGATGAAATATGAGAGTATTATAAGTTTGCCACAAAGTTTGTAACGCTAAGAAATAAGGCTCGCAGAAAAAAATGAATGATACAGAAGTTCATATTATCACTCGAATATCTCAAAACCGGATGTCCGTCTGTCCGTCTGTCCGTCTGTCCGTCTGTCCGTCTGTCCGTCCGTCCGTCCGTGACCTCTCTAGCTCGAGAACGCGTTGAGCTATGAAGTTCAAATTTTGCACACGTTATTTTTGACAAAAAATGAAGGCTAAGTTCGTGAACGGGCTAAATCGCTCCACCCCTTCTACCCCCTCCCATACAAAATGACACATTTTTGAAAATTTACAATAATCAGATTTTCTCAGAAACTATAAAACGTATTGCTTTGAAATTTTTAATATATCACTTTTATAATAATTGTAACCTATGTTATAAAACTTATTGTAATCCTCACCCTCCTTCTACCCCCTCCCATACAAACTGCACTATTTCATGAAATACGTTAAGCCAATTTACTCAGTACGTATACAATTTATCGGGCTGAAATTTTGTACTTAACACTTAATTAACAATATCAGTTAGATTCAAAAAAATTAATCGATTACCCTTAATCCGTCTACCCCCTCCCATACAAAATTACACATTTTTGATAATTTACAATAATCAGATTTTCTCAGAAACTATAAAACATATTGCTTTGAAATTTTGAATATATCACTTTTATAATAATTGTAATCTACATTATAAAATTTATTATAATCCTCACCCTCCTTCTACCCCCTCCCATACAAACTGCACCATTTCATGAAATACGTTAAGCCAATTTACTCATTACCTATACAATTTATCGGGCTGAAATTTTGTACTTAACACTTAATTGACAATATCAGTTAGATTCAAAAAAAGTAATCGATTACCCTTACTCCGTCTACCCCCTCCCATACAAAATGACACATTTTTGATAATTTACAATAATCAGATTTTCTCAGAAACTATAAAACATCTTGCTTTGAAATTTTGAATATATCACTTTTATGATAATTGTAACCTACATTATAAAATTTATTGTAATCCTCACCCTCCTTCTACCCCCTCCCATACAAACTGCACTATTTCATGAAATACGTTAAGCCTATTTACTCAGTACGTATACAATTTATCGGGCTGAAATTTTGTACTTAACACTTAATTAACAATATCAGTTAGATTCAAAAAAAATAGTCGATTACCCTTACTCCGTCTACCCCCTCCTATACAATATCCGAGATTGCAACCAAAATTATTTATTGGCTTTAACCAGGTTCAAATTCATCTAGAGTATTGCATGATTGGGGTTTACCCCAATCGTAGTTCTTTTATGTTTTTCATTTATTATTCGGAAATAACCAAAGTCACAATGAAAGGTACTGAAATTTATTATTGTTATGGCACAAAAGATGTTCTCTTTAAATATTAACAAAGTTTCTTTTATGCCGTTTCGTCTTTACGTTGTTCATTGGCGATGTCCTTTTTACCGTCGTCTTGTTATGGTCGTATAGGCAATCGAAACCGAAAGCCGAAAATGAAATTCAGAAAAGAAGAGTCAATTGTTCGGCGACGCGACGTAGATTTTCGAACTGGCGGATAATGCGTCCGAAAAGCTTTAGAATGTTGTGACGAACGAAGAGAAAGGATGAAAAGAACGCCCTTTCAAGAAAATATGCAGCCATTTGTGTCAAGCAGTCAAAAAGAATGCGTGCATGCAAAGTTACAAAAGTACACGAAAAAAAAAAATTGGCAGTGAAAGCGTTTGACCAAAAACCTCGGGCACAATGGGGAATTTGTTCATTGGGGTTGACTGGCGTTCGTGTCATTTTTTGCCTCTATTGATATCTCTGCCCAAAACGATGAATACGACAATGGCGAAAACTGGCTCGACATTTTGACCGTTGATTCATTTTGAACGGAGTTTGGGAAGTTTTCAGAGAATTCGACTGATAGGAGAGAGATTGGTGAAAAGGGTCTAAGGTCAATTTTAACTTGGAATATACTACAAAATATCTGTAGTGCAAAAAAAAAACAATTTCTGCAAAATGTTGATGGATTCAGTAAAGTAAGGAATGGCTTAACGATTATCAAAGGATGTAATGAGCTTATCTCATACCAGAAATTACCTCAATGAAGAAAGATGTTGGTCACAGCTCTGTGAAAATTCTGGTGTCAAAAGCAACGCGGCCTATTCTACCCATGTTCACACGTATTTCCACTTTCCATGTTTGCGGCCATGCAACGAAACCAAATTGAAGTTGGTATAGGGAGGCGCTGGCGACTGGTAGCGCAGTGCGTTGAGGCATCAGTCCCATGTTTGACTACCGGCATTCGGGTTCGAATCTCGTCCACGATGACGTTCGTGGCCATGGATGTGCAGGAGGTGCATGCTAGCAACTGCATTCTCCGAAACCAGTTTATACCTGAGAAACGTCAACTAAGCCACATGGAACAGTTGACGCGCTATGATCCAAGGGGTTAGGGCAATTAAGAGAGATAGGAAGGATCTCAATATTTGTCTATAGACCTAATAGCACAGAGAACAAGTGTTTAGCCTGAAACGCTTTAACTTAAACTTCAACTACTCGTATAATACCAAAATGGCCCAAAATGAATCACCCTATTGGAAGATGTTATAACTTTTACAAATGGTGGCAACTGTCAGTTTTTTTTTCCGTTTTGATATTTGTGAAGTTAGGAGATTAGATTGATTAAATGTCGAAAAGCCAAGTAACGCTATACTCCTCGATATTTACGGAATTGTTCGTTAGTGAGTTTAAGCCAACGTGAATTTCGCAACTGTTCTATTCGAACTGGTCAAACACTGCTTGCCTCGAAGAGACTGGAAGAACAAGTGACAGAAGAGGCAACGGAATGCCTAGTAGTGGACGTTCAGCCGAGAATATCACAGCTGTACCTAAAAATGTCGAATGAATCTGTAATGAACCATATTCTGGTCTGGTTGTGCTGCTCCCACCGGCAGATCGAAGCAGCACCTGATGAGTAAGAGTCTGTCGGTGGTACGAAACCAGAGCCGAGAGTCCCATTACACCTGGACCCCAATACGAGTGCGAGGGCAAGCGAGCCATCTGCCAACCATTCCATCCTTATTGCCTCATTTTTTTGATTCCCCATTTTTACCTCCTTTGTTTGTGTTGTCTTCCCCAGGCCTATGAATTTTTGTTAATACGTAAAGGACAGGGGCAACGAGCGGCGAAAACCCCGCCCACGTCTCCCGAACTACAGCTACAGCAAGCATAGGCCGCTGCTTAGCTCGTTGAGGAGCCTTTTTCTTCGCCAGATGGCGCGGCCCGACCGTCACGGTCAATTAAGCTACCTTAGGCTCCGTCCCCACGGGCATCTTCGGATGCCCACCAAACCGTCCGTTACAAATCTTCAACGTCGACCAGACGGCGCGGCGTGCTACGCAACTGGGCATTATGACGCTGCTTGCTTCTGCCGGTAATGAAATTCTGCCATTACACTTTTGTCTCTGTAGCACATTTTGATGAAACACTTGAAAATGTTCCCTTACAAAGTGCATCAGCTACTCCCTGCCGACAGTCAATCGCCTCTTAACTACGCTCTCCTAAACCTCAACGACGAAGTGCACGATGTTCGGTTGAAATTCATCATGAGCGACGCGGCGCATTTCCATCTGAACGGATACGTAAGCAAACAAAGTTTGCGTTTCTGGAGCACTGAGATTCCACAAATAATCCAGGAAACGCCATTACATACACTCATTCAGTGAATTCATAGCGCGCGATTTACACCGGGGGTGTCATCAGGCCTTATTTTTCCGAAGACGCCGTGTGTAACGCGGTTACTGTGACTGGTGAGCGATACAGAACCATGACCAATGTGCTTTTATTACCACAAATTGATGAATTGGGATTTGTAGTGGACGGAGCCTAAAGTAGCATACTGACCGTGAAGTTCGGGCCGTGCTAACTGACCAGGAGAAAAGGCATCTCAACGAGCTAAGCAGCGGCCTATGCTTGCTGTAGCTCAGTTCGGGAGACGTCCTTTACGTATTAATAAAAAACATTCATAGGCCTGGGGAAGACAATACAAACATGGGAGGCAAAAATGTCGAACAATAAAAAATAGGGCGATAAGGATGGAATGGTTTACGGACGGCGAAGATTCCCTCGCGTTCGCGGTGTCCAAGTGTCCAGACGTAATGAGGCCCTCGGCATCTGGTTTCGTACCACCGACAGATCCTTACTATCAGGTGCTGCCATAGATCTGCCGGTTGAAGCAGTACTACCAGACCATAATATGGTTCATCACAGACTAGAGGACTTGCGGTTTCAACAAGACGGCTCAACCGCTTTCACAGCTCGCGTGACAATAGACATTTTAAAGCATGCGCTTCCGGGTCACCTAATGTCTCATTTTGACGATTTGCACTGGCCGGCAAAATCGCCCGATTTCACTGCTTTAGACTTCTTTCTTTGTGATTTTTTGAAGTCACGGGTCTATCAGAAAAAGCAACAGACTCTCAAGCTATCAAAGACAATATCCGACAAGAGTGCAAGAACTTATCGCCCGAAGTTCTCGCTAAAACTATTGAAAATGCTGTAAAAAGAGCCCAAATGGTCATCAACGATGGCGGCGCCTAATTGACCGATATCATCTTCAAAAAATAATTAAAAAAAATGTAAAGGTTCAAGTTTGTCGTGCTCGGTGGCTGTGATCGTTCAGTCACCGCTCTACGATAGTAATCCAGAGCTCGGAGATCAAATTTCGGCGTGATCCAAAACTGCCTGTGAGTACTAATAGAACTCTCACAGTGCTCCGAGCTTGTCAGTGTAAAGACGGCGCGGATAGGAGGTGCATGCTAGCAACTGCACTTCCGAAAAGTAAAGATGCTATTGAAACGTCATCAGAGCATAGAAATGCTAGAGATGTTGACGCGCCCATTCCCCTGGAGGGGCCCACGCAATTAGAGAGAAAGGTTGAAGTAACCATTTACCACACCACCACGGTCACATTTGTTTCAAAACAATTCAAAATATAATAAATAATAAGTATATTTTGAAGTATGTCAAAATAAACACACTTGCGAAAACCATTGTGACAAACAGAACATCTGAACCCACCCCATCATGAGGTCCCACTGATGCTCTAACGAAACCGGAAACGTCATAGTGTGCTGCTATTTTTATACCCTAGACTTTTAGTATAGGGTATATTGTTTTTGTCACGACGGAAATATGTAACACCTTAAAGGAGGCTCCGGAGGTATAGCAATGTATACATATAAATGATCAGGGTCACCTCCTGATTCGATTTAGCCATGTCTGTCTGTCTGTCTGTCTGTCTGTCCGTCTGTCTGTCTGTCTGTCTGTCTGTCTGTCTGTCTGTCTGTCTGTCTGTTTGTCCGTCTGTCTGTCCGTTCGCACGATAACTTTCGATAGAATGAAGCTAGAGCCTTGAAATTTTGGTCAAATGTTGGTAGTGTAATCTAGTTGGATGGTATTGAAAATGGGCATGATCAGGCCAAGAGAACGCCTACCTCCCCTACATATGTAAAATACATAAATGTATCAATAACTCCCGATTAAAAAAACATGGAAAGCTCTAGCTTTGGTAGATTACTCATAAGAGTAATTTTATACTCTCCTGGGAAAATAAAATCGATCAGTTGGAAACTAACGGTAGTTTTCTTACAAAGAACCCCGTACTACCGTAATTTTCAAGTTTTTTGTATCTAACTCCTGAACCAATTGACGTAGGCACCTGATTTTTGGCATGTAACCTTGAAGTGAGAAGCTGCTTAAGGTTTTGTAAGTTGGGCATAATCAGATCAAAGGAACGCCTACCTCCCCTACAAATTTCAAAAAATTAAATATTCCCTTAATTACGATAACTTTCGAAAAAATTATACAAGCAAGTGACAAAATGTTGCTAGTAAGACCTACTTTGTTGGTATTGAAAATGGGCAAGATCCGACCAAAGGAACCCCCACCTCCCCTACAAATGAAACTTCAAATAAGCGATAACTTTTGATAGAATGAAGCCAGCAACTTGAAATTTTGGTCAAATGTTTAAAGTGAGATTGAGGTAGTTGGCATTAAAGATGGGTAAGATCCGATTTAAGGAACCCCTACCTCCCCTAGAAATGAAACTTAAAATAAGCGATAGCTTAACGACAAAATAAAGCTATCGACTTGAAATTTTGGTCAAATGTTTGTAGGGGGATCTAATTGGTTGGTGGCAATGATGGGCAAGATCCGACCCAAGGAACCCCTACCTCCCCTACAAGTGAAACTTCAAATAAGCGTTAACTTTCGATAGAATGAAGCTAGCAACTTGAAAACTGCGACAAATATTTGTAGAATGGGTCAGTTAATTGATTTTGAGAATGGTCAAGATCCCACTGAATGAGTGCCAAACTTCCCTATGAACTGGCCATATAGGAGACCCACTTCTAGTACATATGGTCGTTGCCAATTGGGACTTTTGGTATCACCACTAGGTCTGTACAAGTCTAGGGTATATACGCTTCGGACTCCGGTTTTTTTTACACACGAGAAAAAGTAGGAGAAAGAGATAAAGGAGTCCCTGTTGTTTGCGAACGGGAGCGGATCGCCGTGGTCATATGGGTCACTACATTTTCCTTCAGCTTTTTTGGTCATGCCTCCGCCTTTTCGGTGAGCTCCGCTGGTCGCTGTAATCCCCGTGCTTTATTGCTTTTTTACTCATCGATGATAATCTAACTTCTTCCAGCCTTTAGACTGCCTGTGGTGGCTTTCTCGTCTGATCAACTGCTGTCATATATGTATTAGCCTTTGATGTATGCGGTTTCTTTTTTCTGTATAAAGGCGCACTTTGAAGCATGACTCTCAGCTTCTGCTATACTCTGGTCATGAAACAAGAAAGTTAAGATTCCGCCTTGCGCATATCGGCTCTCTGAATACCTACGTCACAGGCTTATACAATTGTGTGAATACTTAGCTTTTGGTTTTTATCTCTGAAACTATTATTCCTAGCAGAAAACTTTCTGAGGCGAAATTGAACATCACGAAAATATGCATGCGTGTTCAACTGTTTTCTATCGTAAATAGTTTTCGAGATAATCTCATTCAATGGCTCCCCGTTCGCACGAAGTTTACAAAATTTATCAAGCAGAGCCCACACAAGAGACCGCTGCACCGTGCGCGTCCTGCATCTCGCGCGTACTGCACCCTCGATAAGCGAACCGATACTGTCGTGAGGGTTGCAATGCTAAGAGTTATGAACCACCTGTCTCTGAAATATACTATATATGCGCTTATGACGTGATGCGCAGAACGATACGAAAATGAGACGTGGGAAGGCGATATCTTGTCTTCCTTGTATCATGTCCTCTGGTGGCTTACTGACGGTAGTGCCATCGTTTTCTGTGTATGCAGTTATCTCTCTGTCTCTATCTGTTTTTGTCTCTCTCTTTCCCTCTTTCGAGATATTCGTTTAGGAACATTATTTTTGTTTTTGTTGGACATTGGTTTTATGAGCAATCGATCGTGTTAATTAATTTCAAAACCCCTTCCGTGTGTTTATGTACAGGTGACAACATCAACCTCTCTCGTTTCCCCAAATAAAAGCTAAATCGCTAGCACTTCAATGTTGCCACATCTTCCCCTAAAGGCGACACGCAATTTTCCATACGAATCGACGTATTGTGAGCCTCCTGAAAAAGAACTGAATGAATAGTATAATATCATGATGAGATGAGAGTAAATACGGCCAGCAAATCCATAAAAGCACGAAACAAACTCATAAATTGCGAATCTGAAGCCCTTTGCGGTTATTGCAGACATTTACACAGGATCAGGACTACTCATTGAAGCTAAAAAGATTTCGGTTATACTATGCTATGCCGCCTTTATTCGTAGACATATACGAACAACCCTATAACACGATTCTATACTAGCCCATAATAATAACTGTGGTGGGGATCGGAATATTGTGTGAAGAGTATGTTAAGGCAGAATTTGCCTGGTTATGCAGTAGTTCAAAATATACGCAAACACTTTGGAAGATCTTCAATAAACGAAAAAAGAAAAACCGAAATCTTCCTAGGGGTGGCTACCGAACAAAACAGACAATAAAAATAAATTCCAGATACAAGGATTGAAAGAATCGCATCATTCGTTGTACTGCATTCCGCAGTTTCGACTTCTTCGAAGGAATCCTTTAAACCTACAACGACAGAGGGTGAATTGACTGGTAATCTTGAGCATTGTCGATGTGTATCCTTCGAAAATCACTTGAATCATTGCCGGAAAGATGAAGCTGAAGCTAACTAAGTTTTTCTTGTGGAAAAAATCCCCCTTCCGTAAAATAGTATGGATTGGGCGGCGCTGAAAATGCACAATGACAGGGATGGTGCAACAATAGGCGATGATCAAAAATTCAAAACCACTTAAATGCATCCCTCGGCTTTGCTTTGGGATTTAAGGACAACGATAGTCTCTGTTGCACGCTACACTTAACAGCGGGAGGTCTTTTGTTGTGCAACATTACGGACCTGGGAGAAAGGGTGAAAATGATGAGAGTGCCGTCGCCACATCAGTATGGGTCCAGAAGCGTATTATCATTTTAATAGTCACGTTACTTAGGATTTCTTTGCATTCGGACGGGAAGCGACTATTCTAATGGAAATTAAAGACATTGACAGAATACCGCTGTGAAAGTAGTTTGAATACGAAATGCTGCGTTTGCTTCTGCGAGTGCAAGGGTGGTTACAATAGACGCTAGAATTTTAAGGACATTTAAGATGATTTTAAATTTAGTGGAAAATAAATTGAATTTGGGTTCTAAGTTCGAAAATAGCAGCAGAGTTTTTCTTAATTGCCCTGGCCCCTCCAGAGGCATGGGCGCGTCAACATCTCTAGCATTTCCATGCCATGTTGTTTCGATAGAAAAATAGCAGTAGCGTGGGCATACAAAATTAGTATGATTCTTGGCTATGACTCTAATGCGCATCATGATGTCTGGAGTAGCGCAGACACCAATGAGTGCGGTGAATCTCGTCTCGAATATAGTACATTTTAGGAACTAATTTCTTAATCTACAATGTGGGCCACGAGCCTTATTTTATAACAAAAACCAGACAGGAGGTCCTAGACATCTGTCTAACGTCAGATGAAATCATCCACCTTATCTGAGACTGGAGAGTGTCGTCAGAACACTCCTTTTCTGATCATCGATACCTTCAATTTAGTTTTAACGAGCATCCTGAAGCAATTCAGCGTACTTTAAATTGCAGAACGACAAATTTGTCTAGGTATCGTGATGCTCTTTATGAAGGGCTAACAATACCAAGTCAGGCCTGCTATGAACAGGAGTTGGACGGTATGCTGACAGATGTTTTGAAGTCGGCGACGTTATCATCGTGTCCGGTTACCTCACACGTACGAAAGAAAAAACCAGCCTGGGTGCGCACTAGGATCTTCGAACTTAGGGCTGAGTCTAGGAGAAGGTTCAATAAGGCTAACGCTTCAAGGCTGGAATTGGATTGGCACTCCTACAAAAAACATCTAAGCTCAGTGGAGAAATCTTTTTATGAATGATTTCAATAATATTAGACCTAGAGCGATCATTGAGGCACTACTGGGCTTGCAAGGTGCTCGCTATTCAACTACCGGCGTTTCTGTTTCGAATCCCGTCCACGATGACGTTCGTAGCCATGGCTGTTTGTGTTGTCTTCCCCCTGTAGTGCGGGGCGCAATAATAAACCACAGATCTCCCGACTTGTCGCAGGAAGGCAGCTAAATGGGGGAGCAGGAGGTGCATGCTGGCAACTGCATTCTCCGAAACTAGTTTATTCCAACGAAACGTCAACTGGACCACATGGAGTAATTGACCCGCTATACCCCACAAGGGGTTCAGCCAACTGAGTAGTGTACACGATACATCGACGGTATTTGGGGATGCGGGAGCCCCCAAAAGGAGGATATTGCTGCCCCTTCTTTGGAATGTAGGGATTAACGAACTGCTTCTAAAACTGGAAGAACTTGGATGCAAATTTATTGCATATGCAGGCGACGTTTCCATAGCTGTTACTGGTAAGTTTCCTAATGTCTTCAGCGGGTTATTGCGGAATGCCCTTTCAACTCTTACTGAGTGGGCTAATCTCTACGGCGTTAGAACTAACCCCGCTAAGACAGAGTTTGTGCTCTTCGCTAGAAGAGACACGACTCCTCCTTTCGAACCTCGCACACTGGAGGGTATTAAACTGGTTTTCACCAACAAAGCTAAGTTCCTCGGTCTTATTTTAGATAGGAAACTAATGTGGAAGCTCAATATTGAAGAACGGATTAACAAAGCTACTGTTGCACTCTACTCTTGCACAAATGCCATAGGTAAAAACTGCAGACTGCAGCCTGCAGCCTAAGGCTCTATATTGGATATATGCAGCTGAAGTATGTCATCTACTACTGCATGCAAAAAGTGTGTGGAGGACAGCACTTCGAGTAGTGGCCTATTATAAGCTACTAGGAAAGCTGAAAAAGCATGTTGCGCTCGCCATGACGGGGCTTTCAGTCAGCAGGGTTAGACATGGTATTAGGCCTGCTCCCGTTGGATATTTGCGGCGAGTAATTGGCGGCAAATAAGGCTTAACACCTCCTTGAAACTGGCCAGTGGCGCAGGTGTGCTGTGGACACTCAATTATACTGGGCAACTTGAATCTCCCTGTGGAGACTGATTACAAAAAAAAAAAAACATGCGTTTTCGGCCAGAACCACACCAGTATTAATCCGTTGAGGAGTCTATAACAGGCTCTAGACCACTGACTATATGGTCATCTACACGGACGGCTCTAGGACCAATGGTTGAATTGGGGTTGGTATCTATTCGGAGGGACTTGGGATTAACTTGTCACTGCGTCTTCCTTACTTCCGTAGAGTTCTGCAGGTGGCTATTTCGGAAGCTCTGAGTTTTCTGGGAAATTACGTCGTGACCGCGTGAGACGTTGCTATTTTTACGGATAGTCAGGCTGCAATTCGATGACTCGAATCTGCACATCACGAATTCTCGCTTAGCCCTCAAGGAGATGGGTGTTTTTTTTTCAATATTACACTCTGTTATACTTGACCCTAGCCGCTCTGCCACACCGCTCTCGCAGAATAGGACGCACATTAGCAGGGTTGTGGGGGTCATCATAGGACACTGTCCTATCGGTGAGCTCGCCCTGAGGCTCCGTATTCCTAACAACGATTATTGCAGAAGTTGTGAAGACGTGGATGAAGAGGAAAGCGTTCTCCATATTCTTTGTCAGTGTCCGGCCTTGGCTGAGAGATGGGAGAAATTTCTATGTTCCTGTTTTTTCATGATCTGTTTTATGCTTCGCAATCGCTGTTTCGCCTGCACAGGCTGGTTTGGAACCTAGGTTTGCCACCTCTTGAATATATACTCGTAAATCTACTATTTTACACACGATACAATTATTTCAACCCTTCAGTGTTTTTCGCCGGCTTAATTCAATACTAGCGTTTCCTGTGGCCATCTTAAAGCCCATAGTGCCTGGTGAATGGTTGTAGTTTTTCTTTTTAAGCGAATGTCTTGCGACGAAAAGAAAACTTTTATCTGTGTCACTGAAAGGCATTCGTTGTCATCGTGCGTAGGCCAGGACAACGAACCACTCATATATAAAATCCACAAGGGTATTTTTTTGAAAGGGAAACTCTTACCCCCTGCAGGATAGCTATTCTTATTAATCCTATTTATTGTCGTACGAGAAAAGATAATTGAATATATACAGTGCAGTTTTCGGCTATGGAGTGACTGCTGAGCCTTGTATTCGCGACATGGTATGCTACGAATAGTTTTATGTAATCAATAGATGTAATTGTTGGTTGGGTATAAAAGCAAGTTGCTGGTATTTTTGTTGACCAGACGCAAATAATGGCTTGTTGGTTTGATTAATGCCTATTGAGAATTGGTTTTATGACACATAAGTTACTGGGTTCAACGAAACTTTGAAACAGTTTCTCCTTGAAAAAGATTATTGACTTGATGCCCGAGTAATGCTTAGATTTTGACTGGGTTGTATGGATATGGTTGGTTCTTTTAGACATTATGTTGACTTTGGACGGCATCGTCTAATAGCCTAGCCTACGGAGAGTTTTGCTGCAATTTTCCGAAATGTTGTTTTCCAAATTACAGTTTCCAATATCCTTCTTCGTAATTCAGGTTTTTAGCTTAATTAGATAGATGAAGATTTTGAACAATAATTTTTGGTTAAAATCTTTCCGATTCAATAAATCAATGGGTGATGCTTTTGAATCAATTAACAATTTTTTAGCTGGGTCCGTCGAGGCAATGGCTAGTATGAATATCTGTTTAAATTAGGGATGCCTAATATTATATCAACCTGATATTTTGTCGTACATGAATCGGCCTCCTTCTCGGGTATGATGCCAATGCACATCCCACTATGTGGGGCAACTCTGATACAAATTTACGGGGGGAGCTGCTGTTCGAACACATTATGGGCATTAGCTTACAGATATGAAACGTAGGTAGTGAACCAACATTCGTCACACACAATAGGCGAGTGGTCTTGGATATATCCCTTGTGTCTGAGGATATCCAGCTTCAACTGCGGAACTAGAGAGTGTCATCCAAGCACTCGTTTTGCGATCACCGTTATCTACAATTCAGCCTGGATGCAGTGGCCTGCGTGTGTAAAATCGAGGGAGAATGGAGTGGAAACGGCACCGAGAAGCTCTACTGGAAAAACTGTCCCCTTTACCGGGGCACCCAGCACCAAGCAAAAGTTGGACGATGTTATGCGGGACGTTATGGAAGCAAAAAATAGGGCGTTATCCAAATCTTGTAGTCACCGAGGAAACAATAAGGCAGTCTGGTGGAACTCTCAGATTTCGGAGCACCGACGTGCGTGTAAGAGAAACTTTAACAAGGCTAAGGCCACTGGGCTTAAGGATGATTGGAAATCCTACAAGAAGCGCTTGAACTTTTTTTTAAAAAAGACCTCAGAAGTGTAAAACGGAGTTCATAGAGGAATTTCTGTGAGCGTACTGAGGAGACGAATGAGATCTCTAGACTTCGCAGAATCCTCTCAACAAATGCAACTATGTCTAGGTTCCTGCAATTGAAGGACGGCTCTTTGACGCCTTCAAGTACAGAGACCGTTGAGGCTCTGCTCGATACGCATTTCCCTGGAAGTTTGACAATTACAATGCCCTTGGCTTCGTCTACCATTCCTCGGACTACATGTAATCTAGGGTCAATTATTACAGATTCTATGGGCGATCGATAGTTGCGACCCTTACAAATCCTTTGGGCTGGATGGCATCATTCCGGCAGACCTGCAATACGCATTGGACATCGTGTACCCTTGGTTAGTGACAAGTTTTAGAGCTTGTCTGGAGTTTGCAACGTACGGTTGGGTGGGCATACGAAAATGCCCGTAGGACGGAGCCTAGCATAATGACCGTGAAGGTCTGGACGTGCCACTTGGCAAAGAAAAAGGCTTCTCGACGAGCTAAGCGGCGTCCTATACTTGCTGTAGCTCGGTTCGAGAGACGCGAGCGAGGTTTCCGCCTCTCCTTGTCCCTGTCCATTACGTATTGATAAAAATGCATTGGCCTGGGGAATACAACACAAACATGGAAGGCGAAAATTGGGAATATTAAAAAAATGGGGCGATAATGATGGAATGGTTGGCGGACGACGCAGATGTCCTCGCGCTCGCTTCGGCGTCCGAGTGTAATGCGACCCTTGGCCTCTGGTTTCGTATCACCGACAGATCATTACTCATCAGGTGCTGCCTTCAATGTGCCGGTGGAAGCAGCACTACCAGACCAGAATATGGTTCAATACAGGGCAGCGTCTACTACGAGGCCTGCAAAGTAGTAGAAACTAAGGACAGGGTGTGCTACAAAAAGGAGAAAAAAAAACGAACTGTGATCCTGAGCTAGCTGGCAATCATTGTAGAGGATAAAAATAACAAAGAGAAAAGAAAAAAAATACTGCTTCCTTCATCATCCAGATGATCAACAGGTTACAGAGAATCCTAAGACAAGCAGAGGCGCAACACTGCATTCCTTGCCGTAATTCTCTCTTAAACTCTGTAAATTGCTGAGCAAATGGAAATAAAAAAATGCAATACATACTAGGCAATCAAATTTTTTAAACTGACGTGAATTACAAACCTGGCAAATTGAAAGGTACCCAGTGCTACTCCGTGCTTTGTCCGGACACCGAAGAAGCTGTCCAAATGCCAACTGTTCCATATGACCCAGTTGACGTTCCTCCGGTATAAACTGGTTTCGGAGAATGCAGTTGCCAGCATGCACCTCCCTCACATCCATGGCCACGAATGTCGTCGTTAACAGGATGTTTAAGCCAAACACAAAATGTATACTACCTTTATCATATTTAGTCTAACATACTATACAGTAATTTAATCAAAGTTTCAATGTCATACTTTTCCATCTTGACCAGACAACAAATGTACATCTAGTAATGTACAACAAACAATGTATGTAAATTCGACACCTAAAAGATACCACACGCTACAATGAAGAATCAGCAATGCATTCGGCTATTATGATCTGAAAAATTGCATTTTGCTGATTCTACAGTTTAGCGCATTGACCAGTCTCACGCGTCTGGATGCAATGGTAATAGATGTAAGTACATAGAGTTAGTATAAAGGTACTGAGAAAAATAAAATTAGTGGGCAGTTTTGTCACCTTCACTGGAGCAAGCGTATCTTCAATCTTTAATCGCGAGATATAGCGGTCTTGTACCGTTTATGTCAATTACTCACGCATTTACTTTCGGTCCTTTTTCTGTTGAGCATATCTGACTCTGTGGAGGTATAGCGGTTTTGTACCGTCGAATACCTATCAAGGATTTCTTCTTTCGGTCATTCAATTCCGTGGCGGTATAGCGGTCTTTGTACCGTCCATACCCGATCAACGTGGGATTCTATTACTCAGCATTCCGTGGCGGTATAGCGGTCCTTGTACCGTCCATACCCAGCATCGTAGGATTCGGGTACTGAGCATTCCATCGTTGTATAGCGGTCTCAAGTACCGCGTATACAAAAGGAGCCCCATCGGTTCCCGTGCAGGTAAAGGAACCTGCCGCGTTAAACACAGGATTCGAACCCGAAACATGTGACTGATGCCTCAACACACTGCGCTACCGGTCACCCCGTTATATTTTGTATTTATGATATCACATTGTTTTTACTATCGTATTTTAATATATTTATTTTTGCTCTCTTTCAGGTAATTGTCCCAGTTTTATAAAAACACTTGCACGTAAGTAAAAACACAGTTCCGGTATAAAAAAAATATTTCCATTCAAATAAAAACCCACTTTTGAAAATCCATTTCCTTTTCAATTTAGTCAAAAAATCATTTCTGTTCTCTGCTGCAAAGCAATATTCTCTGCTATTATCCACACAAATGACAAATTGTTATTGCAACGAGGAGAATCAATTATCTTTTCCAGCTCCCCGTTTTTGCATTGGTGGCCCGGCACCCATTAATTTCCACCAAGTCAATGTCTTCTAACGACGACGAATCTCGCCACGATGCAATGCATTAACCCTTTCATCATTTTCGTCAATTATTTTTGTCTCTTTCCGTATCCTTGGCACAATGCGCTACTGCTATTGAAATAAATTTCACATTCCCGAGTACCAAAGTGCATTCCGACGTTGCATATTGAATTGCATATCAAACATAAACGCTCAATGGCGACATGATGGCCCCGTGGTGGTGCTGGAATTTCCATGTTGTTGCTGTTGTTCAACCCACCCTTTACACACGATCCTCCCTCTCAATATATATATATATATATTCAATTCCTGGTTATCCCAATCAGGACGACCGTAATGGAATCGAATCTGGTATTGAAATCGAATGTCAATGCAAAGAGACAAATGCTTGAATCGATGTCCCGGCCGGGCCTGGCTTTGTTCCCGACATCGTGCTGTATGCAACGAATGCTGAATATAATTCAATCGGCGGCATATCAATTTCTTTTGCCATAATGAAAAGCCTCTTGCATGTATTTGAGAACATTTTAGGATGCACATAAAATCCTCCAAGGACATAAATCTTGCCATTTTCCATTTTATTGTTAGCGCGGCACGAATCCCATTCAGGGATATAAAGGTCGCGAAATGAAGGACTCTTGCCTATGGGGCGAGTTAAAAAAAAACCAAAGGATGCACCTTGCCGAATGCATTTCGCCAAAGCGCAAGGATGCGTACAGTCGGGAAAATTATTTCCATTTTTGCGGGGAGAAAACAACAATGGGGGTTGAATTCAGCTTTCATTGATGACGACAGAAGGACACGTTGCACACTCAAAGGAATAGGAAACTCCCGGACAAAGAAGGTAACAAGGACCTGAGTTTTGATTTAAATATTAAAATCCGGTACATGGAAGTAGGTACATTGCAACCCTCTTGTCACATGGAATGCGATTTCATCGAGGTATCCTTGCATTCACGAGGGAAATTTCTCACTCTCCGTTTGCAATGCTGGGCTACATACAAATCATGACGGAATTTAATTGAAGTGTCTTCTCACTGGGGTTAGGTATGATACGATTTCAATATGCTTATACCGAGCAGAGAAAATAGCAACGCTCCTCTCACTTATAAATTGTCCCCCGCTTGACGAAAATTACAGGGACATCGGTTGACAGTTGGAGCCCCCAACAAACAGCTGCAAACCGGTCCTTTGACGTCCAATATCCGTCACGGCTGTACAGACAGCCAAGCCTGCTATGCCTGATAGACGGCGAGAAACCCGTTCGTGAAAGATTCTCCGGTAAGATTAAAGGGTGACTTGATAATGTAAGGGGGCGATGAAGTGGATATCAGATTGCCAAAGTCCTTCGTTCATTCTTTTCCAAGTACACTTGGCACTGTGTGCTTTGTGGTAGTCCGCACAGTTTAAACAGCGAAGACGAGACTATAGCTCTGGAGTTGAATTTGTGTTGTAGTAGATATAGTTGTATAAGTATATATTATGCTCTTTGAAAAGCATCTCTTGACGGGAATTATGTAGCCGATTAAAGGGTGAGAATAATTGGTGTATAATAATTTATTGAGAAAGCATACAAATGTTGTGTTTGTATGGTGTAGTGTATGCAATAGTAAAGTTCTCTATTGCTGGACGCCACTGAGCGACTGTAGCTTGACATAAATGCGACCATTATGTAACAGTATTCGTATGTATTTTAAGTGCAGATGTTTTGCTTCAAGCGACTAAATCTAGACACGCATCCGACCATCGGATAAACTATAAAATAAATATAGTACGAACAAACTTTATTCGGGCGACAGCCATCGATTCCATACAACTTATATGGATCTTCGCATGCCGTCGTCCTTACCGATCGTATGCGATCAACCTCTTGAACACTGACACGAGATACGTCTCATCAGGCGCCTCCACCCCATATCTCGTGTCAGTGTGAGAGGCGCGACCGGGAACGACCAGGCTGATGTTGGAAACGTTGGAAATATAATGAAAACTAAAATACATTCAAAGAGAAAAACTTGTTAGTATTCATTTTTTAAAATGGTGTTTTTAGAATCTCGGAGAAACCACAAAAAAAATTAAAAAATTAAAAACCGTTGTTTTTTATTAAATATATTTTGAAAACTGCTAACCTAAGCAAAAAACTCTCAGACAAAATGAAAGATCTCAAAAAATTGCACTAAAAAATAATCACCACTTTCTCCGTATCTTAAACAGTTTTCCAGATTATCTAATCTAAAAGAGGCTATTATTTAAGCTTATTTTTTTTATACCCTAGACTTTTAGTATAGGGTATATTGTTTTGTCACGACGGAAATATGTAACACCTTAAAGGAGGCTCCGGAGGTATGGCAATGTATATATATAAATGATCAGGGTCACCTCCTGATTCGATTTAGCCATGTCTGTCTGTTTGTCTGTCTGTCTGTCTGTCTGTCTGTCCGTCTGTCCGTCTGTCTGTCCGTTCGCACGATAACTTCCAATAGAATGCAGCTAGAGTCTTGAAATTTTGGTCATATATTGGAAGTATGATCTAGTTGGTTGGTATTGAAAATGGGCATGATCAGGCCAAGAGAACGCCTACCTCCCCTACATAACTAAAATAAATAAATGTATCTATAACTCCCGATTAAATACACATGAAAAGCTCTAGCTTTGGTAGATTGCTCGTGACGATGATCTTCTAATCTCCTGGAAAAATAAAATCGATCAGTTGAAAACTAACGGTAATTTTCTTACAAAGATCCCCATACTACCCTACTTTTCGGGTTTTTTGTCTATAACTCTTGAACCAATTGATGTAGACACTTGATTTTTGGCATGTAACCCTGGGGTGAGAAGCTGCTTGGGTTCTAGTAAGTTGATCATAATCAGATCAAAGGAACGCCTACCTCCACTACAAACTTCAGAAAATTAAATATTCATTTAATTACGATAACTTTCGATAGAATGACACTAGCGAGTTGAAAATTTGTTAGAATGTTGTTAGTAAGATCTACCAGGTTGGTATTGAAAATGAGTAAGATCCGACTCAAGCAACCCCTACCTCCTCTACAAATGCAACTTCAAATAAGCGATGACTTTTGACAGAATCAAGCCAGCGGCTTGAAATTGGTCAAATGTTTGAAGTGAGATTGGGTTAGTTGGTATTCAAGATGGGTTAGATCCGACCTAAGGAGCCCCTACCTCCCCTAGAAACGTAACTTAAAATAAGCGATAACTTACGACAAAATAATGCTACCGACTTAAAATTTTGGTCAAATGTTTGCAATAGGATCCTGTTGGCTAATATTGAAAATACATAACATTCGACTAACGAAACCCCTACTTCCCCTACAAATGAAACTTCCAATAAGCGATAACTTTCGATAGAGTGAAGCTAGAGACTTGAAATTTTGTTTAAATGTTTGTAGCATGATTTTATTTGGCGGCAATGATGGGCAAGATCCGACCCAAGGAATCCCTACCTCCCCTACAAGTGAAACTTCAAATAAGCAATAACTTTCGATAAAATGAAGCTAGCGACTTGAAAAATTCGACAAATATTTGTAGAATGGGTTAGTTCATTGATTTTGATAATGGTCAAGATCCTCCTGAATGATTGCCAACCTTCCCTATAAACTGGTCATATAGGAAACTCACTTTTAATGCATATGGTCGTTACCAATTGGTACTTTTGGTATCACCACTAGGTCTGTACAAGTCTAGGGTATGTACGCTGCGGCCTGGTTTTTCTTTAGTCATGAACAACAGGTCTGCGCAATTGAGCGTCGGTACGCACTGATCGCAAGTCAGATTTGGAAGATTTGGTTAGCAGTCTCGTTTCGTCAGCGATTTATTTATTTACTTAGTTATAAACATACCTATCCTTTGCGGATCTAGGCTCCCGAAAGCCATCACCTTCAAATCTTTCGGTCTGAGCATGGTTTCGTCCAGTTTCGAAAGCCCAGCAATTTACTACTACCTTCGTCCACGGAGTTCGCCCAGTACTTCTTTGGTCGGCCACGAGCTCCTCCACCTCTGATGTCAACTTTGAGTTACTTGTTACTCGATGTTCATTAATTCACTCTTTGTTCCCAGCTTAACGAATTCTGAGTCCTCTGGGTTGTCATGTATTGTATTTCGTACAGATCACTGTTGTACCTTTTTCGCTATTGGTTATCATCGCGAATTGCTCCAATGATTCTTCGTGGGACTATCTTTTCGAAAGTGTGTATTATCTTCTGATAACTGGGTGATAGTCCATGTCCATGTGCCCATGGCAAAGCACAGGCCTGATTATTGTTTGGTAGTCTGGGGTTTCGCTTTCCTGCATATGTTATTTTTTAGGACCAGCAGCATCGAGTAATAGCTGCAATTTGCTATTAAGTTTCGACGCTTGATCTCGAGAGTTTTGTCGCAGCTGTAGGTCATATTCGCCATTTTCGCGATGTTCTGTCTTTGTGTTGGGGATTGCGTCAGCATTTTGGTCTTCGCCTTAATAAATTGTAGACCAACTTCTTTGGCTCAATTTATACATACGTTTTTTTTTTAACGCAAGAGAAGAAGAAGAGCTTTTCGCTGACTGGTCGTGAGCTAGCAGCATCTTCTCCGCAGTCATGGATGAGATTAACAAGATGTTGATGTCGTCTGCCTTCTGACGTGTACGATCGGAAGCGTTTTCATCTTTTGTACCAGAAGTTATGTCATCACGTATTCAAGTGTAAAGCGCGATCTACACGCTACGACTTATCAATAATTTTGCATGTAACGATATCGGCAATCGGAATGCTCGATATCGAATATCCATCGATTTCCATGCAACGATATCGTTGTTAATATCATTGTCGATATCGCTCACAATCACATCGAAGCGTGTAGACGCAAATCGCTACGCTGTGATCGACAACGACACAAGCTGCGTTTTGACGAGGGGATCAGGAATAGACTTCTCCTCCATACCTATGCTTTCCCCTCCGGTAAATATGCACGGACAACTGTCAATATTTGGATCTGTAAAATGTTTCCCTCCGGATCTGAAAAGTATTCTGATCCGGAAAGGAACATTTTCAGATCCAAATATCGACAGTTGTCCGTCAGTTGGTGTGACGTCGGAGAAATCAAAACACACCAATCAAAAATCATGGAACAATAGAGATATCAATAGAGTTTCGAACAAGTCCATTTCCAGAGTCAGCAAAAAAAGTGGAAAATCCTCTTAAAAGAGTGTAGAAGTGCCGTGAAAAATACCGCGGGGTTACGTATGCCGAGTCCATTGCTACCCCTGAATAAGGTTCAGCGAAAAATACACAAACCCGGCAACGTGATGCGGGAGATCATTGCAGATAAAAACACTTAGAAATTTTGCAAGCTCGAGAACTATTTCACCTGCAGAGGAAAGTTCAACAAACCGCTGCGGGAACAGCGATGGGAAAAGTTTATGGCATCCATCGAAAACGAATTTTCGAAATGAGGACTTACCATAGACAAAGCTCTGGGTCACGTATATCGATAACGCCTTATGATCATAACTAAGACTCATCTCAACGAGAAGATGATCAACAACATAAGGCGTGATTTTTTGCACTGCGGTGCATGTTAATTGGGGGTTGTTCGGGCTAACTTACACACATTACACAAACAACATACCCTTGTTGTTTGTGTAATGTGTTCTAATATGATCGATGTCCCTCTGTACATCTTTCGAGCAGTGTGAATTTCTCTCCATTTTAACTACTTTAATAGTCGTACCATCTGTTTGACTCCACCAAAACCCTCCACTTCGATCAAATTATCCTTATTCACACTTTTTTTTTCGCTGCCACTGCCAAATTATGTTATTCATCAAATTCGTTTCGACAATCTGCTACAAACGACACAAATCGAACTAACGACCGATAAAATATACGAAACATATGGAAATAGCATTCATACAGGAAATCTCTACCAATTTGTACAACGTCTATATATAGGTACAATCAAATGGGATTGGCGCTAAGAAGCAATTTATAGTATAACTTTATATAACCGCAAGGATTTGTTAGAGGGTTTTCTTTTCTGAGATGCTCAACTTCCGCGCTGCCCCCTCTGAGCACAACAAAGTCGATCTTTCATGCAAAAATGTTCCACCGGCATCTCACACAATCTGACACTCACTAGCTGTCAAAATTCATCCCCCTTATGACGATGACATGATAACGAATAAAACAAGATTTCCATCCGAAGAAAACAACCCCCATCGCGCGACGACTCTACGTAAAAAAAAAAGAATCTCTCGACACCCCAACAACATCGCGAATCCAGTCGAATGGCAATAAAATGGAATTTATGGCAATTCATAAAGTTGAATTTGAACTATGTATGCATGATTTTCCGTCATGGCACGGCGTGGCGCGAAGGCGTATGATAGGACTCAGGGGGAAGCGAAACCACTGACTTTTGGGACAATTTTGAATTAAAGTTATTTGAAAAGGAATCGGATGAGATTTCAGGCGGGGATTTGTTCGTTTTAGTGGGGTCGATTTGATGCATTTTGGGTGTTTGCAGGGATTTGTGAAGAACTTTTAATTTTAAATACCCCAAAAATTTATGTATCGCATCGACGACACCTAGGGGGGTGCCGAACATACCGTTCCGGATGAAAGCATAAGTAACAAAAAGTGGACCTGACTTGGCAAAGAAGTCAAAATTTGTTTCATATTGACAGTCAAGGTTTCGGATTTATTTTTACTAATCTAGCCTTAAGTCAAATTCAATTTCATACAGAATTAGCCATGGCTACCATGAAATGGTCCGGCAATAGTTTTCATCGCTCTTGAGCATATTGTTGGATATTCCAGAGCTTCCACTTGATGTTGGTATAAAGAACCCTAACCGCAACCAATCTACATGCATAAAAAAAACTAGCATGAACCAACTTACTTCAATCCCAAGGAATTATTTCTAGCTTTATTTGAATGTAGGTAACCATTGGACATCTTATAATTTGTTTCTAAATACTTTGGGGACACTTAATGAACTGGAGAGCTCAATTTCAGCAATCAATATCCAACTTGAAGTTACTTCAAAGTTGTAATTTTCATTCTTAACGTCTATCATCTTCATCATCGTGGCGCAACAGCCCGATGTCGGGCCTTAGCCACCTAGATCATTGTTCTCCAATTATCTCGGTCACGTGACCGCGTCCTCCAATTTTGGAAGTCCAGTAACTGCTCGGCGTCCGCATATACTGAGCTCTCCCAACGATCTCTCGGTCGTCTTTGCAGTCTCGGTCCGTAGACTCGTTCTGCGTTCATTACTCTCTTTGGCATGCGATCATCGTCCATTCATTGTACATGCCCTGCCCATTGAAGTCCTTGTAGTTTGACGATTTTCGAGACTTGCAGCTCAAACGGCCGCGAAAATTCGCCGTAGAACCTTACATTCAAATGTGTCTAGCATGTTTCCGGAGGCTTCAGTTAGGGTCCATGCTTCGCAGCCATCGGATAGCACTGGTAAACGTTAACGTCTATCAAGGGTTCGAAAACCTTGTTTCAACGACTATGCCAAGCAAGTAGATATGTGGGGAGGGGGAAATGCAACGCCGCGCTTAAATAACGCCTTGAAAAGTGACGTACAACCATGTGGCGGTATGACGTTGTTTCATGCGTCACGTTTTGAACGAAATATATTGCTTCTGAACGAAAATTGTAGCTTCGGAACGAATAATGTCACCCCTGAACTTGAAATCAGTCACTTGTGAATGAAAACTGTTGCCCCCTATGAATGATGAGCCACAGTTCTGAACGGAAAATGACGCTTCTGAACGAAAAATTTCACTTTTAAAAGACAAATGCTACGAAAAATGACGCTTCTAAACGAAAAATGTCGTTTCTGAACGAAAAACGTTACTTCTGCTGAAAAACCTCATTTCTGAACTAAACACCTCCCTTCTGAACGAAAAATGTCGTCAGTCAGACTCCAGCCTAGAAGATTTTGCTTTATTAAAGGCCTTCCTGCATACAGCCTTAAGCTAACTGGTTTCTTCTTTCCTGTATGTGAGCCAACAGGACACGACGAGAATACCGCTGCCTTGATTCCCTCGGTCACCGTATTAATCATGCAGTCTAGTTCATGTTGGTTGGAGGGGGTTGACCTCTGGTAAAGGCGGCAGCAATTCCAGAAGAGTCTCACGATGCTTCGGCCAGCTTGTATCGATGATCCGAGAATAAGTGTTCCTCGGATACTCTCCAGCCACTAAGAGTGATATCAAGGACTTCCTGACTGTTCTTAGTGATACCTCCCTACCGACATTACAAATCAGTAGGTTCGTTCCCATAAAGTACTCGAGAAGCGCTTTGCGTCTCTCGTTTGTGTTGGTACTGCCCCAGATGTCATGATGGGCATTAGCGTCGCAGCCAAGGCGATGGTTTCCCTAAGGTTGTCTGAAGGAAAGATTCCAACTTGATCATAAGGCAAGTAAGCCGGGACAATCCAGTATGCCTTACCTCTGAGTTCAAGTCAGACTATCACTGAGTACTTGTCGTTATTTAGACGATAGTAGGAAGGCTTTAAGGGTTTTTCTAACGAGAATGCAGAACAGGATTTATCCTGGCCCGTGACATAGAAAACCGTAAAATTAGGAGACCTTAGACCACTAACAAGATCATACACGATCCGGGGCTCCTGTATCAAAATGATGTCTTCTTCACTCCACACCAGGCGAAGAAGGATAGCATCAGAAGCTACTTTAGAATGATTTGGAGGAGTTCAAACTCCCACCCCCCCTTCAACCATCGTGGCGTTTGTTTCGTCCTCCGTATCGGATTTTGAAAGATTGTGCGCGAATGACGGCTGCGATGTGTCGTCCACAGCAGCTGGGTCAGATCCGAGGCAGACACACTCCTCATTATGGAGACTGAAAGAGCGGGAGTCTCATCCTCCTCCTTCTTTTCATGAGTCACATCCTCCTCCATGGCAGTAGATGTTGATATGCCAGTAGCTTTCTTTAAATCGCGTTTGTGCGTTTGTACACGCGCAGTTTAATGTTGAACCAGCCAAGTTTAATCACCCCATTCGTTTTAGTGCGAGGAGCCACCGGGATTCCGTGTTTAGCAACAAAGATTACGCATCTGGAATCCACCATCTTGACGATCCTCTGCAATTCTCAGTCGGAAGGTGGACAATGCACTTACGAAAGAGGAGAGTCATAACCTCATCCCCATTGCAGACATAATGCGGTACTCGAGCCCGGGCACTGGGTCGAGATGGGATGTCCTCCCTCTTCACAGCCTCTGACTTAGAGCGAGGCCAAATTTTTCCCGGCAAATTAGTGGCAAACTTAAAATGATCTGCCGACCGCTGATCTAAACATATTACACTGCGATGGAGTGAAGCGTTGCTGAAGCATTTTAAAGACGCGTTGCGCGAGGTGAACCGATCTGAAAGGATTCCAACTATAAAAGAATCATCTCTAATAGAATTCGAGTCCTTTTCCACTGGCTCACCGTTCGCTGCGCGCGCACCTCTTCCTCAATATATTTAATAAGCGCTCCTTCAAAGCCCATTTGTGGCTGTAAGGATTAGCCACACCCGAAGGACCTTTCTGGGGCGACCGGTAGCGCAGGGTGTTGAGACTTCAGTTTTATGTTTGACCACCGGCGTTTCGGGTTCGAATCCCGTCCACGACGACGTTCGTGGCCATGGATATGCAGGAGGTGCTTGCTGGCGCTCCTTCAAAGCAGCGCTCCAAGGGCTGCAGAAATATTGTGAAGGCAAGGTGCGCGGTGCGCACGAAGCGCGCGGTGAGCCGACTTCAGATTCAGATTCAATGGAATGGATTCCATCTATAGAAGACTCATCTCTTATACAATTGTAGTCCTTTTCCACTGTGAGAGTGTGAGTGAGTGAAGCATTGTGAAAAAAAATGCGAAAACAAGTCAGTTATCCCGCGGTCGCCGTGCTCCCACTGGTGAGAAGTAGCCGCCTGGCGTGGGCTTCGCTCATTACGCGAGTTCCGCAGCTCAAGGGGTACCGACTCTCAGTGTGTGGACCTAAAACGCTCCCTTGTCTCTCTCTCTATACGCTACAGCGGTAAAACCACTATTAGCCACTATGCGTCGTCCTGCAAAATAGGAATAAACCGTATCATGATGCAGTACCTGACAAGTTTCTTCTTCTTCTTGTTTCAACGGACAAAATCGGTGTTTTTTTTTGGCATAATATAGTAGATTAAGAGGGGAAACACGAGAAGATCCAACTTCAATTCGTTCAATCACATTCCTTAGAGGTTTTTTCCGATCTTGAACTATAGATTCTAGTATAGTAGAGTAGCGAACGAGACGCCACGGCTACCGAGCGCGCCTCTATCCTACTAAATCAAAAACCATTGTTCTGTTCGTACTATATTGAAAATTTGTTCACCCTACGAACTTCGTATGAGGAGCCTCCTAAATTAACCTACCCACTCCGTTCCTTCCGAATTTTCCAATTCATTACGACAATGTCAATAAGCAATTCCATTCGCCTCCGACGCCATTCTCCTCAACTTCATCTGCCAATTCGAAAAAAAAAAATCATTTTAGTAATTGGAAAGGGATTATGAAAATTTCCATTTTTCGATGACACTTTCGGTTGTGGGTACCATTTGGTTGGTGTGTGACATTTTCATTATTACACGCCAAGTTCGTAATGAAACGTAATCAAAAATGGAGCGAAACCAATTACAGAAATGACATTTATTTTCATATGAAATTACAGTAAGAACAGAAAATTGAAGAATCTTTTTCTTCAATGCCATTGGTTGTTCGGCAAGAAGCCTTGAAAATGGATCTGAACAGTTAGCTGTCCAACTTAATTGAATTTTCTGTAGGTTGGGATAGGGCGCGTTCTTTTGTACTCCCGTGTATATTAAGATCGACAAGGCGTTATGACCCAAGGAATAAAGCCCAAATGTGGGGTTAGCGTGCAAAAGGCGCGGTAGTTCCGAACATTTAATATGTTGTATAGGTGGTGGGGTAGTGAAAAATTCAAGTTTGTGTCACTCCAACCCCTGTGCTCCCGCCGCCACTTTGGAAAACAACTAAAAATTGGAACTTTTATCAGTTTTACGCCTATAACTCTGTTCCAAACCATTGTAATGAATATTCTTTAAAGTCCATTTTTGAAGAGCACAAATTTCATTACACAAGTTGTTTTTCTACAATCAATAGCAACGGAGCTATGACATTACCAAAAAAGACAAAACTGACTTCAAACAATTTGTGTGTACAATATTACACATACATATGTGTATACCATAGCAAATTGTCATTGACTGCGTTTCTAGAACAGCAGCGATGGGAAGCGCTTGGTGCTGCATGGTAATTTGTCCTAGAAACGCTTGTGGTGAGCTACGCGCTTTCATATTTAGTCAGCATAAAATTTTCTCGCTTTTCTGGCTCAGCACAATATTTGACATTTGCGACAATTGTCAAGTTGCACAATGACAAATACTTGTTCCGTCAAACTTCGATTTTAACCTCGGTTGCGTTGTGTTTGGTCGATGGTCGTATTTTTAACATGATGACCAGAACTACATTTTTTTCAACATCCGCTCGGTGCTGGATTTGAACACTTCATCTTTTGAGTCAAACTCAACCCTCTATGCACAGGCCTAGCATAACTGCGTTTAAGAAGAAAATTAAATAAATATCAAAACCAAATATCAATAATTTGCGCTATTTTCCGAGCACTCACAAGATTAATTCATCATCAAGTTTTTCTTGATATTCTTCATAAATGAAGCTAAAAAGTGTTGATAAGTTTGAGCAAGGAAACAACCTCACGTCATATAAGACAGGAGTTAAATTCGTCGCGGAGGAGTAGCGGGGACAGCAAAATTTACTGCCATTTTATAATACAAAAGTACATAAGTGACATTCAGCCTGGAACTTATCATGAGATCATTGTTAAATGTCGCATCATCATATGGTTAGCACTTACCAGAAAAACCCGCCATTTCCATATGCGTAGAATGTGCAGATGAAGAGAATATCATTATGTAGGGGCGCGAAATCTCCTACTTAATTAAATAATGCAATACATTTTTTTTTTTAATTTATAAAGTATCTCTAAGGTGAAGCCTAGAAAGGTTTTGATTTTTTTGGCTTGTGACTAATTCTACCGAAACGAAACTGACGAAATCAAGCGACGGATACAGTTAGCTAATAAGACTTTTTTCTCGGTTCTCCCCATAATGAAATCGAAACATGTGCACAGAAACACGAAGCTCCGCGTGTACAAAACCATTATACGACCAGTGCTATGCTATGGCTGCGAAGCATGGACCCTAACTCAAGCCTCCGAAAACATGCTAGACACTTTCGAACGTAAGGTTCTACGGCGAATTTTCGGGGCTGTTTGCGATCGAGATGGATGGCGCATCCGGTACAACCATGAGTTGTATGAAATGTACGATGAGCTGCAAGTCTCGAAAATCGTCAAACTACAACGACTTCAATGGGCAGGGCATGTACAAAGAATGGACGATGATCGCATGCCTAAGAGAGTAATGAATGCAGAACGAGTCGACGGAGCGAGACTGCGAGGACGACCGAGATCTCGTTGGGAGAGCTCAGTAGGTGTGGACGCCGCGCAGCTGCTGGGCTCCCAAAATTGGAGGACGCGGTTACGTGACCGAGATAATTGGAGGACAATGATCCAGGCGGCCAAGGCCCGACGTCGGGCCGTCGCGCCACGATGATGATGATGACTAATTCTACCGCGCCTTTCGATAGTCCATTTCGGATTCGGTAAGTTAGAGGAAATTTGAAGTAAAAAATAAAAGTGGTCGAAAAATCTTGAAAATATTCGGCGCCCAATGTGGGACCAGCATGCCTTTATTTAGTCAATGAACTAGTCAAAAAATCCTTAAAAATTCAGTGCTCAATGTTGGGAGAGTGTGATTTTATCTAATCGCAATCTAATGTACCGCAACGAACAAAATTAAGGATAACTCGTTACAGTATGTTGAAATTTATTTGAACTTTTTTGTACAGTATAAGAAGTGTATTTAAGAAACATATGTATCTCAGAGGAATTTTTTTTCAAAAGATATCCTAAGAAATGTAAGTCTAGGGTGCTGCTGTACCCCGCTCGGACTAGAAGGTTAACGAGGGTCGCTTCTTTCTTCTTCTTTTTTGTTTGTTTCCAATTTGAACTTATTCTCGATAGCATTTCTTGGGTGCGTTCTTTTTTTGTTTCGTTATAACTGTAAAAAATGTCATTATATTAGTTGAAAATAGCTCAATACGTCGCGTTGTATTATTTGGATTATTTCTTTTCTGTAATAAATAATGTCTAAAGCATACACTTGTAAAAACTATAGAAAATGTCCGCCCTTTTATCCCCCCTCCCTCCTCCGACCTTACGTTCGGCCCAAGCCTCTTCGAGCTACAGGCTCCGCCACACTACAGGATTCCCTTGAAATTTTGAGTGAACCTTTGAATAAACTTCAACTCAAATTTCAAGAGTAAACTTAAATCCTTGGTACAGATACTTCTTCTTCCCTGCCCTTTCATACCACTCTGCGGCTCCGCGTTTCACTGCCTGTGGTATTGGCACTTCGCCCATTTTGGCGGTATAATCTCAGCTTCCTTCTGCAGGCAGTTCGGTCTTGGATCGTATCATAGCCAGATTAATGCGTTGTTGTTGCTTCTCCGTCTGATCGATTCACGTGTGTTTCCGTTTACCTCGGGGTTTAGGCCCAACAAATGGAACATTCGTTGATAGTCCCTTTATGGCAGGGTTCTCAGGCGAACGCCTTTGAACATGGCAATACCAATTGATACGACGATCTCTGAGCTTTTCAGTGATCGGTTGCTCAACAAACAAGCTGCCTCGGATGTATGTAGATACTTTTGATACGATCCTTTTTGGTCACACCGGCTGACATCCGTAGCATTTTCATATCGGTCGCAGTTATTTCGCTTTCGTGAAATAAATTAATGCGGGACGTACGACCGTTTTGTACAGCTTGCCATTAAGCTTTCGTGGCATCTTCTTTTCGCAGAAAAGTCCAGAGTTTTCGCGCCACTTCATCCAACCGACACTAATGCGATGTTTGATTTCATCATCGCAGGTAGTTTACTTGTTGAACATCGAGGCCAGGTAGTCGAACCTTGCTCTCCTTTAATGTAGATATCTGGTATGGCCCTCTCTATATCTGAGAAACGACTGCAAAGACACTCTGTCTTTGGTATGCTTATCCTCAGTTCATGATCCTCCAGTATCTTACACCACTTGGTCAGTGCAGCCTGCAAAGCAACGATATCCTTGCCACCCAGGACAACGTCATCGGCGAAGTGAAGGGATATTTCCAGGCCGTCAGAAATGAGTGTTAATGAATAGAGCGTGATACAATCGGACAAATTTCCCTTTGGCAACAAAACTATTTTGTATCTTTACTATTCCGTACAATTATACAAAACGAACATTGCATTGACAGGAAATGAGTTTTATGTGCTTCTCGCACTGTAAACTGCTCAGAAACTTCGACACATGCGCCGCATGCATTTCAAAATGCAGACTACATAGCGGAGCAGCATTCTTGCACTAACCTTCTTTCCAGAGCAGCAAACGCAAACTTGGATTTCTTACTTTCTTCTTACGCTCGGTGGGGTCACCGAGCTATGCAACATATCAAAAACTCGGTACTACCTGACCTTTTGCAGGGTAAAAACTCTCGGTTTATTGGAGTCTAAAAGCAGTTAGTACAATGATTTGTTAGTCATAATCACCTCTCGGCACAAATGAAATAGCTATCGATGACGTTGACAGGATTTTTGTGAGTCATTATTTAAACTGATAGGGCAATCTCTGTTCCTCAAGGATTGATCCAATTTTCAGCGAAACTATTTTTTTTTTCATAAGAAAATCACCACTGACAGGTGATGTTTTCGTCCGTTATCTTCCTTAATATCCATACGCAAAGAAGAAATTGTAAAAAAAAAAATTATCAGACAATTCTCATCGCGCAACATTGAAAACCTGCCTAATCCCATTTGGTATGGTTCATTATGGAATATGATACACAGTCCTGTCCTTACAAAAGCCCCTCGAGTTGTGGTCCTGACATTAATTGAGCACAAATTTTCTATTTATCCTTTATGCACGTGCCTCCCGGAGTCATCCTTCGCTTGCCATAAGACACATTTGATAATAACCATTAGATCGTATGACAGACGTTGGAGGCGCTTCAAACTTTTTGACAAGGGGTTTAAATCGGCCATGAATTCGGATATTATGTTAGATGACTTTTGATATCTAGACCCATGTGTACAACGTAAGAAAATTTGTTCACCCTTCTTGTTTTTAAGCGTTTTATTGCTGTGATTCTCTGGCATATGAAAATTTTGCGTATCCTTAAGTACTACGAGTACGAGTAACTGTCGCTTCTTGACACACCATATAATCAAGTCTAATGATTATGAATTGTAATTAAGGATGGCTGAGGGGAGCGATTAGGTGAGCCTCCTAAGAAGGATGTTATTGTTCTTCTGCATAGATTAATTTCAAAATAGTATTTTGTCCAGGCTCCGTCTTTGAATATATATGACATAATGATTTTATTTCAATATACGACTATATCCTTTCGTTTTTTTCGGATCGAAACGCTATTCATATTCGTTTATATATTTCCTGAATGAATGCCGACCGATTGGAGTGAGTCACTCATTTTACCATCTTCACATATGGATGTTGTTGAAATAATTTTCGGAAAAGCTTTTCGGTTTGAAAAGGAAACATGGACTTGGATGGTACAAACCATACAAATGTGAAAAATCATAGCTGGCATAATAAGTCTATTCAGATGGTTTGTTTGAATACAGAGGGCACTTCTGGAGATGGGCGGAAAGGAAAGTCTGTTCTATGTGGAATATTAGGAGGAAGAGTTGTGATTTAGCTATCCGTTGCGTTAGTTGTTTTTCCGATTTTAACTTACTATCGTAACTGATAACTTATAGGAGAAACAAAGGGTTCTTACTACAAAATATATTTCTTTCCATAAATACGTATTTCGGGAGTTACTCCCTTTTTCAGTGCTTTATGTATAGACTGCACAGGAGTGATCACTCCATTGAACTTTCGCCTCCGCCAGTAGATTTATACGTATTGACAAATATGCCAAATAGTATAGACTGGACAAGAGTGATCACTCCATAGAACTTCCGCCTCTACGAGTAGATGTGTATGTATTCACAAATAGTATAGACTACACAAGAGTGATACACGAGAGAGTCAGTACATACCTGCGGAGGCTAAAGTTGTATGGAGTGAGCACTCTTGTGTAGTCTATACTATTTGTGAATACATACACACCTACTCGTAGAGGCGGAAGTTCTATGGAGTGATCACTCTTGACCAGTCTATACTATTTGGCATAACAGTCAACCGTTTATACCCTTGTGTTCTATTCACATAGCTATAGCTACCACTAGGTGGTGATTTTTTTTTATGTTAACACCAAAACTTAGGGGATTCCCTTTAATGCAATAGCATAGCTTTAGTAGGTGAGGAAATTATGGTAAGAGGGGAGGGATGGGTTGAGCTGGATTAGACGAAATTAAATGACGGTGGACATTTTGTTTAAATTTCTGCAGGTCGTTACAGCAGGGGAAAACAGATGATGGTAAAGCGTTCCATATTCGAGTTGTTCTGCATACGAAAAAGTCATAAAATTTTGCAGTTCGACTGACGCTAGTTTCGCTGGCAAAGGCCGATACTCAGATCGTGTGAAATGTAAAAAATTACAGCAGTACTTTTCATCAGCGAAATGGCTAGTGGAAAAAAATGTGTGGAACGTGTCATTTTTTCACTTTTCACCTGATCTGTGTACCGTGAAATGAAACATGTTAAAAATTGAAACGATTAATCTGTTCACTTTTCTATCGCTCGACTATAACACCGGGAAAACACAACACAACCTGAATGACACCGACATAGACAGCTGAGCTGTCAGTGAAAATTTTTCTCGTACATTTTCTACGAGAAAAAATTTAATCTCCGTGAAATCCACCAATTTGACACTTCACTCAAGGCAGTACACAGATCCCGTGAAATGAAATTTAGCTTCCACACAATTTGACGTCTGTTTTCATCGGCGAAAAATTTTGCGATTTTGTATGGGATTTCACGGCATTTTTTATTCCACCGGATCTGAGTACCGGCCTTAAGATGGTGGGCACGACTTGACTGCCTGGTGTTGCGTACAGGAAATGTAACATTGGAAATTAAACTACTTATTTCAGCAGAGCAGCGGCGGTTGAGGTATCGATAAAAAAGTGATAGACAACCATCGTCACGTCTGTGCTGAAGTGGCTCTATCCGGGAAGTTATATCGTCATCACCAATAATTCTGAAAGCTTTTCGTTGAACTCTGTCCAATGCCGACAGTGCAGTGAGACCCGCACCGGCCCATAAATGGCAATTATATTCGAGTCTTGGTCTTATGTGACTCTTGTATATTAGCGCTAAGTCAGATGGCGTGAAATATTTTTTGCATTTTAGGAATTTATATTTAGGAAGCCCAGACATTTCATTGCGTTTTTCACAATGGAAAAAATGTGGTCAGTCCAGTTAGACTTTTTCGAGATGGTAATATATTAAGCGCCGGTGAGTCAGAAATATCATACTCACACCGTCGACGAGGATATACTGTGAGGTATGTGCAGCAGATACTTTATTGGTAGTAAATAAGACAGCTTTGGGTTTTGGAAGCGTTGAACACTTCACGGTTTTCTACGCCCCAAGCGATGATTTTTGAAATGTCCGCATTTAATGAATCATACATACGATCCCGATTAGTAGATGTTGTGCTCCTACGAGATTCGGTCACGGTACTAAAAGAGTACGTGCAATCAAGGGTGCTGTCATCAGGTAAACTATGTATTGGGTTGGAAGTTATACCCAAAAGATTTGGATTAGTGATATTTTTGAATGGAGTTGGCAGCTGAGGCATCGTCAATTGTTTAAAATTGTACAAACTTATGATTTAATTTCAATATGTTGTTTCGCACTACAATCAACCCTGGAATCTTGATAATGATGAACTAACCCTTTGTTAGGGTATTTATAACGCAAATCCTCGGCCATAGCTCCAATCACCAGCAAAGTCAATTTACTCGTCGCCAGTTTGCCACCCCTCAACTTCAGTATCTCTATCGAGCAATTGGCACAAAAGGGGTTAAGTACAGGACTTCTTCTACGGACCTGCATATCTGCTTGCATTTTTGTTTGTTGTTATGTTCCACTAAACTGTTGGAAAACATTTTCCGCTTACACAAATTATTTCCCTTTCCGACGTGAATATTTTTCCGGCACCATTCCCGTGGTCATTGCTCGCACCATTGTCCGATTACATGCTATTCGTTTTATGGTGGCTACCATCATGCTGCAGAGTGTATGCATCGCCGGCAGGTCGCTAACAGGACCCTCATAGGCATTGCCAGAAGGGCGCTTTAATGCGGTTTTTATGCAAATGCAATAGGAACTGCAGCAGTTCTTAAATCGCCTTTAAGTATGTACGAAATTTATGTTTAGCACTTTTAATTTGCCCGATTCTAGAATTTATGTCTATGTATTGTACGTTCGATATCCTGCCAGGGTTGGCTTATTGGGAAAATTGGCTTTTAGTTAAATTATTAATGCAAGGGATTGCGAGTCATGAGCAATTTGTGCTACAATAATTAGAAAGGGATATTCTGGTGGTGCAAACGAGCGTTTATGGTTTGTAGATTTTCTTCTTAGTATTCCGATCAACGATTTGTTTTTACAGGATTATATAAAATAAACGAAAGAGAATACAAATGCTGAAGATACCCTCAATGGTAGCATTGGATTCGATATGAATATGGGAATACCTACGTTACACCTTGAAGCCCCCGCCCTGGCAATACAAAAAAAAAAGCTAATAAAATCAACTTGACGGTGTTCGGGATTGTTAGTAAAGATAAATGTAGACTGTAAAGATGCAGATTGAATATACATACTTAGCCGCCAAAATGTTCCAAACTTACGTAGTTACGTAAGCTTTACCTAAAAACTTCACCAGCTCAATCCAAGTGTCATTCTTATTATTTTACTATAAATTCGGTCATTTTAGGCCAGATTGGATGGAATTTCATTAAAGTTATATCAACATCCACCAATCGCTATCGTGATGTTACTTGCGAATCGTTGAAATTCAACCCCGCCTCTGTAGACTGGGAATCTACTTTTTACTTGACGTGTGTTTAGGGACGGAACACTTCCGGAGTCCTACTCATTGACGCCACTTGAAACGACAATGACCCCAGCTAACCGAGCCTTGTCAGCATTGGTAAGACAGTTTGATTGAGGCAAACATCCTTATTGACCGCTCTATACCAAAACGTCTCTGGTCAATATGCAATATGGTTGCTTGCATTAGGTAGCCGCACCTGCAACATACAATACTTATGTGGACTGTGGCAGGTTTTGAACTTCCTGCAACTATCACCAAAGCTGGGGTTAAGTAGGGTTAGGCGATAGGTTGAAAACTCGTCCCAGGAAAAATTGTCAAAAAATCTGAAGGAAAAGGCTCGAATAAGACGGATCAACAACGACGATCACGAAAACGTCTATAAAGAAAAAGAATCCCGATCGTCAAGGTTCGGCTCTAGAGTAACTATGATGATGGTGACGTGCTTTTTCGTTTGCATCGATTGAATGTGTGGAGTCGCCAGATTATTTTCGCCTTGTGTGGTCATACTCCGCTAAACCTTTTACGGATCGATGATCACGTTATGAAGCGAACTGATAATTTTCTGCTACTGCTGCTACTGTAGATTATATTGTCATATGAGCCACTAACATGGATAGCCAACTGACCACCTGAGTCGTATACGTCATGTATAATATCTGTCTGATCGTTGGATTCACGAGAATTTTTGACCGAGATGGTATGTTGGCTATCAACGTTGCTCTGAGTTTGCGAACTTGATTCAGGCGTAGGACAATCGAATTTGAAGATCCAAGATAATACTCCTAAAGGACCGCCTTGGTTTTTTTTTCAAAGTCAGGTGGAGAAATCTTACATATATACAAATGTAGAGATAATTGAGAGCTCATTGGTTTTTATATGGGCAAAGAGGCTAAAAGTCATTACAATAATTGTAGTAGCACGCGCCTGTAGGCCGCCATTGACACGCTCGGTAGCCGTGAAATTTAGGTCACCACTCTGCTGCTTTATCTAGAGAACATGACTTTGATCATCGGCGCATCAATAAAACTGCATGTGGATATTATTAGAACTTCCACAATGCTCCAAGCTCATCAGCAAAAGACGGCTCGAAAAGGAGGTGCTTGTTAGCAACTGCACGTCCGAAAAAGTAGATATTGAAACGCCAACAAGGCATAAAAATGCAAGAGATGTTGACGCGCCCATACCCCTGAAGGGGTCCGGACAATTGACATCAACAACAACGCACCTGTAGACGGCCCTTGATTAGCCCTATATCTGGTCCGTATTTTTTCGGATGTTGTGATTTTTAATACCTCATGTTTGTCTTTATGGGTACCATTGGCGACTTCGGGGATCTTAACAGTATACCCAATACAATGCCTTCACTTGCGTGAAAAACTCTCCCAGAAAGTGTGGCCTGTTAACACACTCGTACATTGCAAATAACGACTACAGTACACTCATATATTCCAATGCCCCAGCAATTTCCACGGGTAAGGACGGTGCGCATAAAAACCACAGCAAGCCCACCTTTTCTTAAGTAGCCTCATTGGCTAGTCCCCTGTCGTAGCACCCAAAAACTGTTACGCAAAAGACCCAAGTCTGAGAACGCGATAATGAAGGGCCGGTACCAAAGGGCGTTGTTTCTTCTAACCGGATATTGCGGAGAATAAAGAATCTGATACGGTCCATGACACGCTGAATGTTAAGCTCAGATATCGGGCTGCTGCCAACGAATAACATGAACATAAAGTGGAACAAAACGAGCAAGCCATCGAGAACTGAACTATCCACTATACAACGCAGGATAATAACTACGCCCTCTACCGCGGTGGAGAAGGATCACCTGTCACTGCCTCAGACGTCAAGTTGGCGGCTAAAGTATAGTATGAAGCAGGTTGGAATCAGTACTGTCATAAATAGTGTTTCAGAAGGCCTGATTTGACAACAGCTTCATTTTTCGACGCTTCGGTATAATCACACGTGTGAGGCCAAAAAATCTTTTATGGCTTGGCTATGTCAGCAAAATGAGCGGCAGAGTAGAGAGTCCATGAAATTCAAGTTCAGGAAGGGAAAACTCAAGGGTGTCCGAGGACTAACATCTCTGCGCCCTAGGTGGATTTTGACAATGCAAAGCTAATGTTGGATCTATACGCCTGGAAAACCCGGCTATTTCAATATATAATCGAGAGATCCTCAACGCAAAGGAACTCTGTTATTTACATGGTAGCCTATGATAGATGCTGTTATTTTAACGCTGATCAGTAAAACAACGTTTTTACGGTAGAGGTACTTTCTCTAACCTCCGAAAGATCACTAATTGAAGCATTTAGTGAGTAGACCATTCTGTTGAGGCCTACGTGGAGGGGGTCCTCGATTCACATGGCATCGATCTGTGGCAAAGGAGTGTCAGGCACTGGGTAAGTCTTTTGGGGAGTAGCGTCCCATTGCCCAGAACAGAGTACGATGGCGCGCAGGAGTAGTTGACGCGCTATGCCCCGCTAGGGGTTAAGGCAAAGTAGTAGTAGTAGTAGTACGTGGTTTTGCGGATGAAAAATTCGAAGAAGTGGAATTGTTTTTTTCTTTTTGCGCTTCTGCAGTACTGTGCTGCTTACCTATACGCAGTCTGACGCAAGTGCGGTAATAGCCCAGTATCAAGACATTGTGGTGAACGAAAAATCATAAAATTCACGAGAGTAATACAACTACTCTTTGCCCTAACTCCTGGTGGAAAATTGCGCGTCATCTACTCACATTTCGCTTAGTTGACGTTTCGTTAACATAAACTGGTTTCGGACATTTAACCGCATCGTTATTGTTACGCTCCTCATGACCGGGGGAAGTCAACAAAAAATACAAAACATTTTCTTCCAAATCGCTGGGTAATGGTTAAGGGTCCAAACTACTTTTTAGAGATTAACCACTCGAATTTATTGGTGTAGATACCGCTTGAAAGGAGACTATAAATAAATAAAGTACTATATCAGAGAGGAAGAATTAGGCAGGAATGTATCAATGTCGACTAACTGTCGCACAGTACACTTTTTCATTGGTTTCATATTAATGCACGGAAATATATCAATACCAACTTTCTCTCTAGTGAATTAATTCATTCCATCCTTACGATATAAATTCTGACTTGATTCTTCGCTACGAGATACGAGTAATATTCGAGCTGTTTCCAATTTAAATGAATACAAGCATTATTTATAGCTTCCTCAATTAAAAATCAACATATTAAATTCACTAACTGTTGTCGCCCATCTGCAGTACCTTGTTTAAATTTTCGAAGACATAATTTTTGAAACCACCGTACCCTCCCCTCCTTGCTATGTAGGATGATTCTCGATAATCCCAAACTCAGTCTAGCTATAGACTCAACTATACATTTATCTTTTCATTTCCACTGTCAAAGGCTCCATTTGAAATATAGCGAATATTGACATCACCAAGCTTAGGATTTGCCATGCCACTTGAACCTTGCAGGTTCCAATAATTTATGGATTTCAAGGGTGCCGAGCGTTACTTTAAGCCCGGAAACCGGGCCCGAATTGAATTCGTTCGTTCAGGACAGCACCACACTTTCCGAGTGCCACCACAGTGGACATGTTCTGGTCGTGTGTCGGTAGCGAAAACTGAATCCCCGACTACGAGACTATCTGGTAGCGGTAATGGGGATTCGGATAAACAGCTGGTCGTTGACAGGCACCGCTCTTACCATTGGACCTCTTTGCTCACGGGTTAGTACGGAGGCTCCATTTGGGATAACTTCATCACTCTGTTGGCTTACCAACAATGGCAACATTCAGCCCAGCACTCCGATGCATACTCGTACCATCCAAAAATTGTTGTTTATGGCCGTGGAAAGTTTACAGCGAAATGAGTGAAAATCGTGGCAAAAGGACTAGAGAAAGTTTCGCTGGTTTTTTATCGTTATTATTTAACAGACTTGAAGGCAGCTATAAATTTCATCCTTATTAACTTCGGATATTGGACGCGAATGGTTTTTTAATTATGCTTGTCTGCAATATCAGCGTGGTGGGTTTTTATGTAGGATATGGTCGACTAGAGCCATTCTATTGTTTAAACCAGAAAGTCACAAAGTGTAAGTTTGAAGGAGATGTTTTCTTTTTCTGTGATTTTCTTGAGATTTAGCAATAAATTGGTTAGTTGATGTTTTTGGGCTGTCTTCAATATTTTACACTTTTTCGTATATTCAACACTAATTTCTTAAATATTCTGATTAGATTAATGTACCATTATGTCATGTGTATTAAGAAGGTCTTGTTCTCCATCCAATCCATCATGGATTCCGGGAAAACTGAAAATGATTATTACCATTCTGTAGTCTTTACAATAAAAAGTCCAATTGTTTTCATTATATTTATGATTCTTCTGCATCGTTTGTTTGAAACTTCAGTAAATCAACATAAAAGTCCTCAACAAATTCAAGTTATAAATAAAATCAATTTGCAATTATGTATATATGAAGAAGAAAGCATCGTCTAAAAAGTGATTGCATTTCTCCGTTCGTTACATAAAATCTTTCATGTCTTCTGAAAATATCCTTTTGCTCCTTCGCATTTCTTTATTTTCCTTCCGTAAGCTTCACCATTATCCTTACGTTGAAACGTTGCAGAGCCGAATCAAGAAGTTGATCTCTGCTACTATGAAGTAGAGCGCATAGTAAGAGTCCTATTATCACAATGCAGGAAACATGCAATAAGACGAATGATTAAGCTTGAAAATCCGAACTCTCTTTTCGAAGTATACGGATGCGGTTTTTTGGTGACTAAAGAAGGATTTTCTAAATCCTTATACATTCCGGTGATCGGTGGGGGTGTTTATAGTAGTGACTGTGGCAATACCAACTTACCGTCTTTGATATTACGGTTCCTATGTGACTCTTAGCTAGTAGAGTTTAGCGTGTGCACTCGAAGGAAGTATGAAAGGATTACGAATTAGTAATTCGTGAAAGATACATTTGACAGTTATAGAATCAGTCAGATACTAAAATTATAGAAGAATTGACAGTAGTTCCACAAAAAAGGATATCCTTTCACAATCCCTTTATAATGTTTGCACTCTCAAATTCAATACTGTACTTTATACGGTCGGAATTATCGTCGAGACTATCTAAGATTCTTATTTCCCGTCTATAAGTTCAACATCGGATTCAACTATACACGTTCACGGTAAGAATGTTTGTACAAATTTCCATTTAAATGAATTCTAGGAGCATCTCTTCACTTACTTCCTTGTGGTATTTTTCGACTCGGAAAAGTATAGAAGGATGGAAAGGCTCTTCATAGCGCGGTAAGTTGAAAGGAACTCACTATCTGTGTCTGCTTCGGCTTATGGTTTCATTCGAAGGAAGCGTACCACCGATAATAGATATTGTAGCTTTCTGAAAAGGATATTTTCTTTGGGTTAAGTCTAGATTGGAATATTTTCATTTCTTTGTTGCGTTCAAGTGAACCAAAGAGACGTCGGCAAAGTGTAGAGGCGCGCAATGCCAAAATTAAAGGTTCAAAAATAGCCAAGAGCTCGCAAGTAAATAAAAATATACTTATGTACTTATACGCGCGTATGAGCAGCTCATTGTCAATTTATTTGATGTACTGAAAAGGAGTTTGAACATTTTAAGTAATTGGTTTTTCATTCTAGACGATCTCAACAGAAAGACGAATTGAATTTGGTCGAAATAGATTTGAAGAGATACTCTCTCACCACTTCCATCGGAAGGTCATACGCATTCATCACTGAACGTAGATTCATTCTAATAATTCGAAAAAAGTTCACTGTTTAATCCTTGATATTCTTTGAAAGACCTTAGTTGTCTGACCATTGAACCGTCCAATCCGAGACTTTTTTATTTCAGATCTCTTGACTACCCTACTCAAAGGAAGCCTTGGGGATAGCTGCTTCAGTTGACCTGAGACGCTTCTCTATAATTCCGCCCTGCAGGCTACAGCTATCATTTCCTCTTATAACTTGACTTGGGACTCGCTTTGGTGGAGTTAAGGTATTGGTAATCACCCAGACGGAATAAGCGATAGTTGAGAGGCACAAATTTGCAATTTGACTTATCAAGACAAGAGACTGTCGTTAATCGACAGTGTCTTGTGTGAGGACTTCGCTTGCTACGCTCTCTCCACGCTTAAGGAATCAAACCACTCAGTATCGCACAAACATGAAACTTTGCTCGCTCTGAGTGCAACAATCTCTTGTGTGGGCTACGCTCTTAAAACATCTTTCCTAACCCTCAAGAAGTAGACCTAGAAAACTTGTCCTCCAGGAAAATTTCGAATTGGTCCATATTAATAAAGCGGAAATTTACCTCAATGGGACCACACTATTAAAGCGGGGAAAAGCGACATAATGTCAATTTCGCTTCTGAGCTGGATTATTACACCTCACCATTGAATTCATTTTAAATTAGTCGAGATTATCGAGATTTTTTTCTGTCGATATTTTCATCTGTCGAGATATTTTAAAGTCGAGATTTTGAAATATTTTTCCATTAAAAAACAATCTCGACTTTGCTTATCGAGATTTTAAAAGTCGGTGTTTTGTACCGCTCCCTAGGGATTAGATTCGGAATGCTCATATGACCGCCTTCTCCACTATGTACGTCGAAAGTAAAACGAAGTCTAAGAGCATTTCAATTCTGCTGATTCTTGAATGAACATTATGTATATATACAACGGAGTAAGTCCAATAATCGCCTCCTGCAGTGGCGTAGGACAAGTGCGCATAGCTCCAGTGATGTTAAGGAAGGCAAGGCGTTGAAGTGAAGCTCTGTCCGACATATACCCGTAGAAACCGAAGATGATCAACTGATGCGTTTTGACGGGGCAGACCAATGGCAGTGAGTTTCACATCGTTCATCATCTCGTGGGTGGTAGTTGCAAGTAAAACTCTGAAACGCTCGCCTCGCGAGGAAATAGCATACTCCGCAACGTCCCGCATCTAAAAACAAAATGAGTGTTTGGAAACTTTTGATTGGTGAGCGATCAAAAGAGAAAAAAAAATAATTAACCTTAAATGAACTTGAAAACAAATGAGTTCAATTGGAACCATACACGTCTTCCGCTGACCCCACTAAAAAGCGTCATTCTGTTCATACAGTCGGCTGGACTTGACGGATCCAGCCGACTGCATGAGCTTCAGACTTAAGGGAGTAATGTTTGGAGGCCGTTACGACGACGAAAATTTTATTGAAAAAATCCGTAGTCGTAAATAACGGTCAGCTGTTCGATGATTTCCCTGAGGAAATCCAAATGACCGGATACGCGAAAAATTATCAGATCGATAGTTGACCAGGATAGTGCGGAGAAATCTCCGCAAGCTTATAAGCCGTTAAATAATTTTCACCGATATAGTCACCTTATGAGAACTGCGACTTTGTGTCCACTGAATTGACAATTTCGAAGACGACTCACATAGGATCATGTCTCCGAGGTCGAACCTGACGACACCCGTCCCTCCGGAGCGGCACCCAGCTTCGCTCGGCTGGAACCGAACGAAGCAAGCACATACCCACTTGGATTGTCTGGGCACACGTAGGGTGATCTGATATGGTTGCGAAGCTCCTGACGTATTTAAATCCCAGCGCTAATGGTGTGATAGATAGTGTGAAAAAATATCAGCGCCGGAAATTTCATTTCCAGCCGAGATCCTTCAAACAAGCCCAGTTGGAAAAGCCCGTTGCCGAAAACCAACGCTGAAATTGAAAGGATATACCGAGAGTTCAGCAACTTTCCCTGACCTTACTTGCTTTACAGGACGTGTCTCTTTTAGCTGACATACCTCTTTCACCTGATTTACTGCTTTCCCGGGATTTACATTTATATGCCAGCCCAGGAATGCTATCCATGAACCGTAGCCTGACGGATCTCCTGGCTCATTAGTCACTCAGTCAGCTCCAACCAAATTCTAGGACTCTTCCGCATTACATAAAAACCACAAATCTAATGGCACCTACCTGGAATACCACACACTACAGTTGCATAACACTTCACCAACGTCAGGAAGATTACATGGCAACCAGATAACGAATTTTAGACGTTCCACCTTGCTTTGTCGTAAATTTTGGAAGCAGGTGCTCGCATTCCTAATAGTATTCCTGTCGGATTTTTCATATACATATGTAAAATAAATTTCCACAAAGTCGAAAAGTTGTCAATCGAACTAGAAAGTAAAACGCTAAACAAACTGAGGACACTAATTGACTTACCAAGAAAATATTGCGGTCTAAAAGCAAGGCCAACCATGCATATATAAATACAAAAACATAAAATACCAGATAGTCCCGCTGACAGCGTATTTTCACTAATTATTCGCGTAAATGAAAATTCCATTAGTATTTTGCCACAATAATGAAAAAAATCACTAAAACCTTAACCTTAATGACACCTGACAGCAAAAAATACGTAAACGACACATAGACGTGGCTCATTCCGACAATTTTCCTATTTAATCGAACAACCACAAATCATCCATTATAAAACGCAATTTCCGCCAAAAAAAATCCAACAATTTGCATTCTGAAACCCTAGACTGGTCAATTTTTTTTCGTCACTTTGCCCTTGCCGATTGTGTCAACTTTTTGCCATTTCAGCCAGGTCAATTTGAATCGTTCGTTTGCCAGTCTCTCAATAAAATCAATTAAATACTATTAGGCAATAAAATAAATATTTTGCCATTCGGATACATTCATTGACTTTTCGTTCTCCGTCATAGAAGCAGAAATATCCATCCGTTCATATGTATTTAGGTAATATGCCCCTTTGTTTTTCGCCTGTGCTCTCTACATTTTCCGGCGTATTGGCGGTAACGAGCCCACATTTGCCATTCATTTACTATGCATTCCAATCCAAATAAAATCAACATCAAACGAAATGTCGAAAAATATTTGCATTGATAATAGCTTGAGGGAAATTCATTTTCGTAAAATCGTGAGTCAACTATGTACTTGTATGTTTGGTGGCGGTTGAATCGTAGGAAAAGTAAAGGGCCAAAAGTTGACCCGACAATGAATCGACCGACTTTCATCACATATCCTGGAAAATGGTTGGGGAGTAGGATGCGATAATGAAAGTTACCGAACACTGGATGTTTGAATAAGGGAAGATTCCAGGTTTAAGACCAATAAATTACCCAAACCATTGGTTGACAATAGGAGCTGGAAGCCGAAGTCAGTTAGAATTATTGCACGACAGCATCAGAATTTCTTTTTAGTCTAGGCTTGTAAAATCGAGAATAGGCTCATAAAACTTGCCATCTACCAACTCATCGTAACATAACATTCCGGGTTAACAAGTCACCAACACCAACCCCAAAATAAATTATCCCTACACTCATAATTATTTGCTCCACTCCACAGTGCACCTTCCCGTCCTTCGTATCGAGCCAGCACTCAACCACAAAATGGAATTAACCGATTCACCGTCATCGTTATCCTCATCATCATCAACTTCATCAGCATCAAAATAAAATGTCGACAAACCAACAAAATAACGAACATCAAATAACCCCCGGGACGAACCCTATGCTTAACACGGCGCTTAAAACAATTTGCCCCCGGGGCAATTTTGAAAATGTGCAAAGGTCACTGGGTTCTTCAAAGAATTCGTCTCTCACTGGCATCGAATGGAGTCGCCCCGAGTTTTGTTTTCAGGAAGTGCAAATCGAAACGATTGCATGAATTGAGAAAATCAAGTTAAATACTCGTAGTCCAGTCCGGTAGTGAGGTAGGATGCAAAATAAAATATACCCCCGAGCTATGATAGTTGAATACGAAAGGCGGCGACTCCTCCTTCTGATGCTGTATCCTGCAGCCCAGATGGGTATTTAATAATTCATTTATAATTGGCTCTGTTCTTATGGAGCCAGAGAGTAGACGGACACAGTTTAGGGTTGAGGAAAATTAATTGAATAATTCTGCAATAAAGCAGATAATGAATCGAAGGGAGATGATATTTACTGATGCTATAGGATTAATTTTGTGTGAGGCCAACCAGGTTGTTGTCAATTTTAGACTGGAAGTTAAGGATTGCTTGTTGGTGTTCAGCATCGACAAAGTGCTTTTAGTTGATTTCTTATTTAAACTTGCAAGATTAACGACTCTGTTTCGCTAAATGTGTGGATGACGAGGGTGAAGATCGACCGCAACGATCGACAGACTCTTAAGATTAATAAAACCCTCTACAGAAAGAAGACCGAAGAAACCGACCCAGACTTTTCCCCTATTAGGCCATTAAGCCTTGAGCCGATTATGGGTTCTTCACGTTATTCTTTCTATGTGATGACGTTGTGGCAGGGTATCTACCCAATCGTTTATTAAATATTGGGCGCCCAACGTGGGACTTCCAGTTTTTGAAGTCGGCTATTAAATTTAAAAAAGAGTTGCATTTGGCAGCTTGTGATTTGTCGTTATCAAAATACTGGTATTCAATCCGGTCGACGTCAAATAATTCGGAAATAATAAACAGACTCAGTTGCACATAATCGATCGAATTGTTGGCTTCGTTGAACGAGTTCAACTCAAGCAAAATCAGGAAAACTTGACCCCATTGCATACATTTCAACAATACTTCCCAATGTTGGGCGCCAGATGTATAAGGAACGATTAGTACGATTCTAATAATTTTATCGTCTATGAGACCTTAATGATGAGTTTGGTATACGGGTAAAGAGGCGAGGGTATTGTCTTGGTGAAGTAACGGCGTCTTCCAATTTTGGAAGACCATCAGATGTGCGGCGTCAGCAATCAGTGAGTATTACCAACGTGCGGTAGAGTCATTCTCTAAGCTTTGCTCCACTGATGCATCATTTCAATGTTCATTTAAACACGTTGGCAGTCTTTCATTTGTTTAATAAGTATATCGTGTCCATTGAACTCCTGGTAGCTTGACAATTCTCTAAATTTCCAGCTCATCGTACAATGCGTACGGGAAGGACTTTTCGTTCAAATTTGTAAAACATTTTCTTCGGGAGTTTGATTTAGGGTTTAGCACTGGACAGGTGTTATGAATGCCTGTATGAACAGAGCTTCGCCTTTCTGCGCACATTCTTCGATTTGATTGGCTGCGGTCCTACAAGCGGATCAAGACTCCCCCTCCGGTAAAATATGTACTGAAGTAAATAATTTTGTAGTAGGAGACGCTACGTATTTTATTATTATGTACGGATAACTGTCCGTTTTTGGATCAGATCCGGAGTTGTCCGTACATATTTTACTGGAGGGGAAAGTATATGAAGGAAAATAAAATAAAAATAAAAATCTTATGCGCAAGTTGTATCCGAAATGTTATTTCGTCTGTTTCGTTGGCGACCTTTTACAGGTTGCTACCCAGGTATTCGAAGTCATCTATTACGTCGACCCAGAGGTTTCCGATATTCATGTTCGGTTGTGTTGGCGTACTTGTTCTTGATTGCATTTCATATGTTAATAAAAAAAATCAGACTTACTTCCCAGTCAATTAAAGCTTCCTCAAATAGGTTCATGGCACGCTTTGCCCTACTAAGTTTTGAATTGATGCAAAGTTCTTTCAGTCGGATAAGTTTTATATAGTACTACTAGTATACTCAACGTTTACGTCCGTTGCGATACCACCAATATCATAAGCCCCTTTCCCCAAACCTAAGTGTCAAACGAGCCGGTACTGGCAATGAAAGGGTTGAGCTAAATAGCACAGTTTCAAAGCCCTGCAAGTCATGAAGGAGGGTGAATCCAAGTCGTTCAGCCCATGCCGGATACCTAACTGTCAAAATCCCCTCAGTCAGTGACGAGGTGAACAAGATCTGGATAGCCTGCTCGGCTATTGGTAGTAATGGGAGGTGTCCTAAAAAATCACTGCTGCCTCCTCTCGTTAAAAAAATATATCTATCATGTGCCTGATTGCGGGGTGCAAGAAACGAGCTATTTCCATAACTAGATCGAAAAAACATGTGCCACCGAGAATGCAGTCCTCATAGCTGCAACCGAACCCTTCAGCGTGTGTCAACTGACGTAGATAGGGCACGACGCCATATCCAACCAAACTGTAGATTATTCTGTTTGCCCTAACCACTTGCACGGCAAAGCGTGTATATCTTTTCTTATTATAAGGGGGGGGGGGGATCTCATTGTTTAGGAGACACTTCCGGCAATTAGTGTCAATTGTACGGCAGCGACGTGGGACTTCCATCGTCAATGTGCGACTACTTACCCAGCAAAAATTTCAAACCTCTTTCTCCACCATTTTCCCAACGAAACTATCTCTCCGTATTGCGTCGCAAGGCTGGTTTTGGCTAATTAGCCATTAATCCGATGCGTCCTCTTTCGTATTTGCTCCTCTTTCCTCAGTTGCCTGGGGATGTCGCATATTGTGCGAGTTACGGCCGTCCAATTGAATTCAGATCTTATCATGTGCTCTACTATGTTATGTGGATTGAGTTCACTGCCAAGTTCGACCTCCAAACATCGGCCTTTGTGCAATCGGACCATTTCGTCTGCTGGAATATCTATGGGGATCATACTGCTAAAACGTAGGCAGCCTCATCTTTCACACCAAATTCTCAATGCATTAATTCGGTAAACAGAGTTGATTCTTCAACTGATACAGCCTTGACAAAGCGCGGCGATCCAAATTGGTGACGCATACAGGAGTATAGAAGTGATCACTCTAGACAATAAAAATCGCCTACTCGGTCGTGGTCCTCTCGCATTTGGCATCATCTTTGCGAAAGCCACAGTAGCACTAGTTCTCACATACGCATTTGAGGTGCTCTCCAAATGTCAGCTTCGCGTCAATCACCACCTCCAGGTAAGTAATCGGTTGCTAAGAAATAATGATGGTACTTCCGACTCTGATCGTCAGATCTTTTTTCTGCGGTTACTGAAAGAACGGCTTCCGTCTTTTGCTCAACTAGCTCCAGTCCTACTTTTTCCAACCACAACTTAATAGTAATGCTTGCTTCGGTGAAGTAGAATTCAGCGAATGCCGGATCTTTGGCCACCACGACCACAGCTATGTCATCTGTGAACCCAACAATCATTACATCTTTAGGGACTGGCAAATCCGATGTGTCGTTGTACAGGATGTTCCACATAAAAGCGCCGAATACAGATCCCTGCGGAACACCTCCCGATTCATTGTACTCTCTTGGTCCTTCGCTGGCTTCGTAGTGTAAAATTCTAGACGAAAGGCAGCTCCGCATAAGTCGCGTCAAATGGTCAGGCATACCTATCCTCTTCAAACTCAAACGAATGCATTTCCAGTTTGCCGAAAGCATTTTTAAAGTTCAGTGTCACAACCGCGCAGCATTTGCCGTCATGAAGTGCCTGTTTCCCTTGGTCTGTCACTGTTAACATGGCAACGGCTGTGGAGCGCGCTCTTTGAAAAGCAAACTGTCCGTCCAAAAGAGCTCTCTTTTCCTCTATGGCGGCAGTGCTTAAAAACTTTTAGTTAGTAAATAGAACGATATGAATTTGGTTCGCCCGGGGGTTTGTTGAACCCTGGTAGTAGAACCAATCTATATCTTACCCTGCAAACTGGATTCAAAAGCACTGACGCACTTCCCGGGAACCGTGTCAACTGCTACTTTTAATACTCCGTTGGCAATGCCATCAGGCCTGGTGCTTTATTATCACCTATTCGGGAAACGATCTCCTAAATTCTACTGTCAGTTAATGGCGGTATCGGTTCTTCATGAATCACGTTTGTTCTCCCAATTTGAATTCGCGAATTCGACTGATCATCCGCAAGGACACACATGAAATCGAATTATCATTCGAATGATCGTCCACATGAGTCGTGTGTCAAAGGTATAACGCTTTTCAATAGCAAATTTTGGTTCCATAACTGGGTAAAATTATACTGACACACCCCCGAAGCGGCACATCCTGCAAACTTCGGGTTTATTATTATATAAAATAAAAAAAAACTGCTATTAGTAAAATAGTTAAGGACGGCGCTGGTCGTGTCCGGTAGTTTTGTTACACCCTGTATCTTGCCATTTATCCGACTACACTGCTGATACACCTTTTTCATATCCTTAGGAAGTATGTTCACTTTTTCCATAAAACGTCTGTCTTCAGGAGTGAACCGCATTCAGTCGCACTCCACGTAGAAAGGGAATTTATGCATGTATGTATATCTTTTATTTAAATTTTTTTTGTTTCTTGTGACATCCGATATTGTGCAACAACGATAAGATAAATTCGCAAGTTTATAGGTGGTGCAGGGCAAAATCTTGTATACACGAGTAACGCATATTGTCGTCATTGTCGTTTTCCTTGTAACGTTCGTCGTTTTGAACACCCCTTATCTGGTTGGCAGAGAACTTTTTTCCCCTGTACATTTTCGCCTTTATCCTATCTTCTGAATTTTTTGTATGTTATTCTTTTGTCCTTTACATTGTCTGTATTTTATTTTTATGCAAATTGTGAAGATTGAATGTGCTTGCATGGGAAAAGAAGCATTCAAGCAGTGTTTTCAACACTTGGCGCGCGCACAATTTACGATAAGGCTGCGAGGGTGATGCGGAAGACGAATGCAAAGTACGAGTAGATACATATCCTCCCAAAAAAGAACTAAAACAAAAAAAAAGATAAAGAAATGAGAAAAACAAATAACAGGGAAAATTGAAAGCAATATTGAATTTAATGTGCAAAATGAATTTCATTTTTGAATTTTCCATTTGGCGCTTTGATTTTTCCATATTTCCGATACGATCCGTATACTTTCTGAATATCCAAGATAAATGAGAATATTTTTTTTACGGAAATTTGATTTGAGCAGATTATGATTTTCGATGGTTGGAGGGCGTTTGAGATAAGATAAAAAGCTGTTGAGATTATGACTTTATTTGAACTCGATATAAAGATAAATAAACAATAATAATTGAAAAAAGAGCATGGAAAATATGACGCTATGTTATATGAGAAAATCCACGGTGAATGTGTAATTAACATTTCATGGGATTCTTGCCCATCTTTTAACAAGTAGTCAGCTGATAATATTTTCCCTAAAACCTAGTGGGGCATAGTGCATCAAATACTTCCAGCTTCCATGCTTAACGTTTCATTAGCACAATGGATTTCGAACGATGCATGCAGGGTATCCCACGTTAGGTGGACAATACTGATAGGAGTTATACCACACTTAGTTCGAAAAATACAATAGTAGCATCAATTAAGTTTGCATATCTTCAACCGTTACGAAGATATAACTATTTTTGTAATTGTCGTCAAAAACCGTGACCTGCCACAAAAAACCAAAATTTGCCACCTCCCCAATCACCAAACCTTGGGTTTGGCATCACTTTTTACAAGTACAATACATAGAATTTAATATAAAATAAATTTTTTTTCCGATTGAAAAATCACCGTTACTTCAAAGATACAACTATGCAAACTTTGAAAAAATTTCAAAATCCGTTTTTCATTGAAAATTCAAATGAACATTTTGTAACGGTACTTTGAAGTGGCATATCTGCAAATTTGACAAAACTTGTCCTAATGTGTTGGCTTTCCAACGGTATTATTTTTCTGATACAGTTAGATTTGAAAATTTTAAAATAATTCGCGTTGAAGGTAAAAAAACATGGAAGACCATGGAAAAAATTTACTTCGAACTTACATAGGTTAACAGGGAAGAAAGCACAAAGAATTCGCCATTTTGTTCCGGAAAATAAGATTGGAAAATTGTTTTATGCTTGAGCTAGTTTGATTATGTTTATTTACTTGTAAATATGACAGCAATCTTAACCGTTAAAATTTGATATTTTCGATTTGCTTGCGAACATCTATAGCAACTAGTCACAGGTAGTTAGTTCAAAACCAATTGTTGTGTTAAATCGCCTTTGCGATATGTTCAGGTAATGTCTTTATAAACATAAATCTGGTAATTATAGCCCTATTTTGAGTACAATTATTTACTAAAACACAATAGCGATGCAAACCAATTTTCTGATATGAAGTAAGCCGATATGGTGTTTGTTTATGGAATTACTCCAGGAAATGGTATTGAAACAGTTCGGGAATATATCATAGTTGGCGATTTCCACAGCGACAACTTCCGAATAGACGCACCTTTGAACGAAAGTTTTGTATTTTTAGAGAGACAAATCGAACACCGAAACATAATTATCCTAGAAAAGGCATCCGTCGTATAAGAGTTGGAAAAGAGGAAGCGATCCTTAATCTATTCAACGAGGATCTAAGATTGAGTGCACGAAGAGACGCAATTCAGATGGATACCCCCCAAATGATGGTATTACCAACCCTTTTAATCTGATAACCGGTATCCGTAACATTTCACGCAAGTTCAAGTGTTGCTGGCAACAGATTTTCAAAGAAGCATCACTTTCTGTCGCTGGTTTCTCGAACAAATCCGAGCAGATCGTAATTTCTCAAGCAGAATTTTATGGACTGATGAGCGAACGTTCACCCATAGGGGGCTATTTAATACCCGCAATAGCCATATCTGGGCTCATACGAACCCCAACAAAACTCGACAGTCTCCCAATTCTCTCCAAAACGAACAAAACAAACAAACTTTTGGATAGGTTTACTAGGCGATCAGCTTATTGGTCCTTTTAAGCTTCCGCAACGGTTAAATTCAAGTGGAATTCTTCAATTACTTCGGAACGGAGTAGTGCCTACTGAACGATATGCCAATACTCCAAAGAAGCCACATTTGGTGGTAGATGGTTGGGTGTCAATCGCACAATGCCAGAATTATTAAGGAATTTTTAGATAGTGAATTTCCGGAATATGGATTGGTCAATTTGGGCCTGTCGCATGGCCTCCGCGAAGTCCCGACTTGACCTCCTTAGATTTTCATTTATGGGGTAAATTGGGCGAGCGGAAGCGCAGTGTACTAAGGCATCAGTTTCATGTTTGACTACCGGCGTTTCGGGTTCGAATCCCGTCCATGACGACATTCGTGGCCATGGATGTACAGAAGGTGTATGCTGGCAACTGCATTCTTCGAAACCAGTTTATGCCAACGAAACGTCAACTGGGCCATATGGAACAGTTAACGCGCTATGCCCCACAAGGGGTTAGGGCAATTAAGTAATTGAATGATGTCTATAGCGTACCTATTGTTTCTGGCCAACAGCTGTTAAAAAGAATTCATCCAGCATGCACCGAAATGAGGGACAACCGGGAGGAAATTTTCGAGCGGTTTCGTCTGCTGCAAGAAGAAATCGGATGTGCCTCCAACATAGATGTGGCCAATTTCAGCAACACCAAAATTATATCATCTATCATCATTTTTTTTATTTTGAACAAGTTTTGTTATTTAAAAAAAAAAAAGAAAAACTTTGAAAATAATGAAATATCGTTTCGCTGTTAAGTTTTAGTTCAAGTAAATTTGTTTCTTCTGAAGACCTTTTTTTTTCACCTTCAATGCGAATTAAAATATTTTATAATTTTCAAATCCAAATGTATCAGAAAGATAATACCGTTGGAAAGCCACCACATTAGGGCAAGTTTTGCCAAATTTGCAGATATGCCACCTCAAAGTACCGTTACAAAATTTTCATTTGAATTTTCGACGAAAAACTGATTTTTAAATTTCTTCAAAGTTTTTATATTTGCATCTTTGGACTAACGGTGATTTTCGTAATCGGAAAAAAAGTGGTTTTATTTTAAATTTTATGTGGTTTTAGAAAGTGATGTTAAATCACAGGTTTGGTGATTGGGGAAGTGGTCAATTTTGATTTTGTGTGGGAGGTCACGGTTTTTGATGACAATCACAAAAACCGTTATGTCTTCGTAACGGTTAAAGTTATGCGTATTTAATTGATGCCATTATCGTTCAAATTAAATGTGGTATAATCCCTATATCAATATCGTCTACCTAACGCGGGACACACTCTATTGCTAGCCTGCACCTCCTGCCCATTTGGCCACATACCTGCCAGAATTCGGGAAAGGTTCTGGCTTATTGTTACGCCTCATATGACAGGGGAAGACAACACAAACATTAGTGACCTGAACGGGACTCGAACCCGTATTTAACACTGAGCCACCGGCCCCTCCTGATAGGTTGTTTCAAATTTATTTTTATTACAAGATAATTTCTCAATTAAATGCTAAAATTTTTAAATTTGTTACAATAATCACTTAATTTTTGGTAAAAATAATCGTGTTATAATCGTGTTATAATCGTGCGTATTTCGTTCAATCGAATCAAATATAGCACGCTCCTATGATTTTCTAAAAATCTGTTGCTCGTGACTTCGTTCTAAAAATCATCGACCCTTCAATAAATTCATCTGAATTATTTTCAAATCTTTCAAGATAAACGGTCAATATGTGAGCGTACCCTGTTTTATTTGTTCTTCACGTCTGTCCTTTGATTTTCAGGAATCCCATATAGGAAGTTCATAATGTGGTCGTCACAAAAGCTTTAGATAGACACACTATACAAACAACCCGGGTTGGACAAACATAACCACGCCACGACCACTGCAAATAGAATGGATTAAGCTAAGCAAACGTCATCCTTTAGATAGTGTTACATTTTCCGATCCGGGTGAACTTTAAATGCTAGCCGTTAACACAGGAGTCTTAAGCACTCGTCAAATGCTGTACTTAGTCCTGCGGCGAAAGGCGAATACTCTTCACTATGTGGATATTTTCTTTTTTAATCTGACAAGCTTACACCACTATAGTACATATATAGTATCTTTATTTTCTAACTAATTGGGGATTATTTTCGTGGAGATTTTTTTTAACTGGGTGGTTTGAGTGGGTTTCCCAAGAAATTGCCACTGATAGTGGTTGAGGTCACGAAGGTCATGTTCTCTTAGGATTAAGGGTTGGTACTATTTGTTATGAACATACACAGCTGTTTATATGCACCGAAACCACCCTTGGATGACAAAAAAAAGCATCTGTGCAGCAAGAGTTGAAATAAATGATATCTTGCTGCAGTAATGAATTAAATTCAGTCATCATCATATCTAAAAAAAATCAAATATACAGTATCTACATAATCTTCTTTAGTATAAACGGATAAGCCTCCTTCTTTCATTCTCCTTCCTGCACAACCTGCCCATTTCATGACGTTTCCCTTCAATTTTCTTTTATTTCTACACTTTCTTTTTCCGGGCTCCTATTAAACAAACTTGTTGAAGGACTCCGTGTATAAATAGGAAAGTGGTTTTGTAATGCTAACCCGACCAATGTCTCTTCTTCGTGGGCTCGGATATACTTGGTACAATAAGAATAAAATGAATGAAGTATGCTGACTCTTCTTATTATCGCGATGAAAATGTTGATATGTTGAGTGGTTTCTACGTTGAAGGTTTCTTCCGTACGTACTATACGAGTATAAACTTCTACTCATTATGCCAAGAGTTGACAGTGACATATGCGTGCTTCAACCACACAGTACAGAATTGGGTTCAGTACTGTTTGCGGCTTAAATGTTGAACGAAAGAAGACTGCACTCTTCATTTCCCGTCTATGGGCTTGATATCCTATGTTTGCGATATCCTTCGCGGATATAGGCGAACGAACCCTCTCATGTACTGTATGTCATGATTGTCGGAAACACCTTCACTTTCTGATTTATTGCGTGAATGTGTTTTTGATTTGCCGTACAGGGTTTTACGGAGGTTTGAAAAGCTTTTTATTTATCATGTAAGTGATAATTGAAGATGAAAAGACGAAAGCAAGTCACAGTAAAAGAGGCAGGCTAATTTCTGAAAATTAGGAAAATTTGCCGTTTGGGATGTTTGTTTACGAAAATACGTAATCTTCACTTCCATTTTAGGTATATCAAATGAATATGTAAGTATACAAGTATACAAAAGAAAGATGGGACATGGTCATCCTCGAGCAAGGAAACTATTGAGTCTCTGCTTGACTCGCACTTTACCGGTTTGGTCGCTCGAAAAAAGCTTTACTCAGCGGTTAGCGCCTTGTGATTTCGCATCGCAAGGATTGAATTCTGTGGGCAATCTCTAGTTTCCAGGTTTTCAAATCTGCTGGACCCGACGCCGAAAGCATAATTCCGATGGATCTACACCGCTCTTCGGATGTTGTGTCTAACAGGCAGGCCGCCTTAAGATAGTCCATGTTCCTCGGACCTGAAACGAAGTGTTAGTCATTTTCATCCCAAAAACGGGTAAAAATTCGCACGTGCGACCGAAAGATTTCGGACCGATTAGTCTCTCCCCCAGTTTGCTTAAATTATTCGAGAGACCGATTGACCTTCATCATCGAATTACTATTACGTCTTCTTTCCGCTTTGCTGCATGCCTCCTGGCAGGGCAGATCACTGAATATGGCTTTGCACTCTCTGGTCGGCCTTATTGAAAAGTATCTTGTTGATAAAAAAAAAAACTCACCATGGCCAAAGAGGATTGATATTCTACAAGAGTGATCACTCAATAGAACTTTCCCCTTTTGCCAGTAGATTTGTATGTATTGACAAATATCAAAGTATAGACTAAACAGTATAGATACACAAGAGAATCAATACATACAAATCTACTGGCGGAGGCTAAAGTTGAATGGAGTTAGCTTTTATGTGTAGTCTACATATAGGTACAAATCTACTGGCAGAAGCGAAAGTTCTATGGAATGATCACTCTTGTAGAATATCAATCCTCTTTGCCATGGCTATCTTCCCGGATGTTGAGGGCGCGTTCAACAATGTCCGACCCAGCGCGATTGTTGAGGCACTCTTGAGCCTACACGTCGATGAGTCGCTCTGCGAGCTTATATATATAAGTTGCTAACATCGACGCTTATTCATGCTACTCTGGGCACAGCATTTGAGAGTAGACACGTTCTCCACCACTTTGGAATCTGGTCATCAATAAATTACTTCTGAACCTGGAAAGAATGGGCTATAATGTCACTGCCTATGCGAATGATGTTAGAATTGCCGTCTCTGGTAAATCTCCGAGTTTCCTCAGTGAGGTACTACAGAATACTCAGGGAGCCGGTCAACGGCCATTGCCATCATGTAGTTCTCTTTTTTTCCTGTCTTTGCTAATTTTTTTTAGGGTCGTGGGACCTTTGTACCTATTGTTGTATTCGTTGTTCCCTAGGCACGAAATTCTCTGGAATGTTAATGGTAAGGGGCAGTGAGATGGCGAAAACCCCGCCCATATCTCCCGTCATTGAGCTACAGCAAATTCGTGCCGCTGCCTTCAAGCTGAGGAGTTCCCGCCAGATGGCGTCGCCGGACCTTCACGGTCAGTTCGGCAGACCTTCACTCCGTCCCCGTGGATACTTAGGTGTCCGCAACACCCGTCCATTGCAGTTCTTAATCCCAAAACAAAATACGGTTTGAAAATACACTTTCGTCAGTAGCGTCGATGGCCAGCCATCTTTGAAGCCTGGAAGCTCTGAAAGCTGAATCATTTTTAAATGCATACAAAGTGAAAGCAAACAAAAAAGAAACCAAATTCTATTTTAGATTAATACTTGAAACTAAAGGTAAGGCGCACCAAATTAAAAGCAGCAACACCGTTGTTTCGTATTGCAACAAAAGTTTCTTTAAAATTAAATACATATGTATCTCACTCGACGTTGCTTCATAAAGGGGAATTGAATCTCTGTGCGCCATTAAGACATTCTCAACACAGGATACACTATGATTATAAACGTTGGCATTCAAAGATATGTCGGTCTAAAGTTGACTGCATAAAATACTCAGAATATGTCGCAAATCTGTGACACGAATTAGCCAATAACCAGACTCGGCACATGTAAAACATACAGAATCGTCAGCTTAATACCATTCATATCAAATCGATATCTCAGTGGCTTATGAACTGCGCTTCCACATCTTTGAATATATAGCCATGGAATGAGCTTGTCCTGTATGTCTCCATAGAAACAGTGGCTCCAAAATCTGGGTACTAAGTCGACATGTGGTCAGTCAGCTAACTCAGTAGACCGTTTAGTAATTATGAAATTTAAATATTGACAAGAATTGACGTTTGCTTATGCACAATTCGACAGTGCGGTCAACATTATGCCAATACCGAAACACCAACTGAGTAGGCTGACTGTCGATAATCTGACAAGAATTGACCTTTATTCATGCACAATTCGACGGAACAGTCAACATATGTCAATATCAAACAATAACCGAGTAGGTTGGCTGTCGACTTATTCGCCAAATGTTGGAGCCAGAGACATACAGGATAAGCTCATTCCATGGCTCTATATTCTAAGTTCCACATTGGCCAACAGAATTTTAAAAAACCGCACCTATGACACACAAGAAAAGGGGGCAATTACTGCCGTAGGGCCGGCAAAACACAATCCCATAGAGACGTGAATACCGGAAACGTCAATCGCTCCCTGTCCCGCCGCAATTGCTGGCGATAAACAGACACGATGACTACTCACTTTGCTGTCACTTCAAAACAAAGCAATGTGTCGGGGCTCCCATAATAATAGTGTCTTCGGCAAATGACAGCGCAGCATGGCTTTCTGACACTGAAATGCTCGATTCTCTCCCACTTGGTTCGTGGAAAAATATCGCCTATTCGTCAATCTTGACGGACGGTACTAGTTGTCCGGTACCTTGCCGCTGAAGCTGGAATAGCAGGTCGAATGCGACGTTCCGATACGTCGTCAAGCGGGTCTTTCCAAAAACATTTATTGGATGAATTGCGCTGGCTGCTAGATAGCTTAAATGGCGGACTTAGAACCTACTCCTCTTTTTATACTCTAGATGAAATCTGAGAGTATTATAAGTTTGCCACAAAGTTTGTAACGCAAAGAAATAAGGCTCGCAGAAAAAAATGAATGATACAGAAGTTCATATTATCACTCGAATATCTCAAAACCGGATGTCCGTCTGTCCGTCTGTCCGTCCGTCCGTCCGTGACCTCTCTAGCTCGAGAACGCGTTGAGCTATGAAGTTCAAATTTTGCTCACGTTATTTTTGACAAAAAATGAAGGCTAAGTTCGTGAACGGGCTAAATCGCTCCACCCCACTGCCCAATAATGTAAAAGCCGACAGACTTCGAATAAAACGTTGATTTTTTGAGAGGGGAACACATTAATTTTAGGTGCAAATATATCAACTCATCATCATCGTGGCGCGACAGCCCGACGTCGGGCCTTGGCCGCCTGGATCATTGTCCTCCAATTATCTCGGTCACGTGACCGCGTCCTCCAATTTTGGGAGCCCAGCAGCTGCGCGGCGTCCACACCTACTGAGCTCTCCCAACGAGATCTCGGTCGTCCTCGCAGTCTCGCTCCGTCGATTCGTTCAGCATTCATTACTCTCTTAGGCATGCGATCATCGTCCATTCTTTGTACATGCCCTGCCCATTGAAGTCGTTGTAGTTTGACGATTTTCGAGACTTGCAGCTCATCGTACATTTCATACAACTCATGGTTGTACCGGATGCGCCATCCATCTCGATCGCAAACAGCCCCGAAAATTCGCCGTAGAACCTTACGTTCAAAAGTGTCTAGCATGTTTTCGGAGGCTTGAGTTAGGGTCCATGCTTCGCAGCCATAGCATAGCACTGGTCGTATAATGGTTTTGTACACGCGGAGCTTCGTGTTTCTGTGCACATGCTTCGATTTCATTATGGGGAGAACCGAGAAAAAGTCTTATTACCTAACTGTATCCGTCGCTTGATTTCGTCAGTTTCATTGGCGTCCCTTGACAGGTTGCAACCCAGGTAGATGAAGTTGTTCACGAACTCGATGTTGAGGTCCCCCACGTTGATGCTCGGTTGTGCAGGTGTCCTTGTCACCGATTGCATCATTATTTTAGTTTTACCCTCGTTAATACGTAATCCAACTTCCTTTGCAGCGGTATCGAGCGTATGCAGAAGTTCTTCTGCGTCAGCCAATCTTCGGGACATGATGTTGATGTCGTCGGCGTACGCTGCTAATTGTGTCGACTTGATGAGTAGCGTCTTGCTGTTGTCCATATTCATGGCCCGAATAACGTATTCCAGTGCTAGGTTGAAGAGCGTCGGTGCCAGTCCATCGCCCTGTTTCAAACCAGTGCGTGTTTCAAATAGATCAGTAAGTCTATTCTGGATCCTGACTTGTGAGACGGAGTTGGTCATCGTCATCTTTGTCAGTCGCACTAATTTTGCTGGTATACCAAATTGCAGCATGATGTTGTACAGTACTCCACGATCGATACCGTCGTATGCCTGCTTGAAGTCGACAAAGATTTGGTACACGTTTACGTTGTATTCCCAGCACCTCTGGAGTATCAGTTTGACTGAGAAGAGCTGATCGGTTGTGGAGCGACCAGGTCTGAAACCGCTTTGATATTCGCCAATGACTCGTTCTGCGTACGGTTTTATTCTATTTTCCAGAATTTTCGTCAAAATTTTATAGGACGTACAAACTAGTGATATGCCCCTGTAATTCTCACACCGCAGTTTATCTCCCTTTTTATGAATTGGACAGATGATGCTTCTGCGCCAATCGTCTGGGATCTCCTCGTTCTCCCATATTCGCAGGAGTAATTGATGTATGGCATCAACTAGACTCGTTCCACCGAATCTTAGCAGTTCAGCTGGAATCTCGTCAGCGCCCGGCGCTTTATTTCGTTTTAGTGACCGCAACGCGAGATCAACTTCCTCTACTATCGGGGGTTGAATGGGTGGACCTAGATCAACAATATCGTCGAGAGCTTCCTGTGTGGGGATGTTAGATGGTCGGTTTAGAAGCTCTTCAAAATAAGAGGCCCATCGTTTGTTAATACCATCGGTGTCGCTGATGATGTTTCCATCCTTGTCCTTACAAAGGCTAGTCCTGGGTTGGTAGCCGTTCTTAATTGTATTTACTAGTTTGAACGCTTGTCTGGTGTTCCTATTAGCTAAGTTTTCGTTTATGTTCAGCAACTGCTCGTCAAAGTATTTACGTTTCTTACGTCTAATTATTCTATTCGATATTCGCCGTAGCTCGTCATAGTTTTCTCTTCTGGCTCTGGTTCCTCGTTGAATCCATTGTCTGTAGGCCTCGTTTTTCGCGTCAAGTGAATTTTTGCATTCTTCGTCGAACCAGTCATTTCGCGCTCGCCGGGCTTTATATCCCACGACCTTCTCTGCGACATCCTTGATGGTACCCTTGAGTTCTTCCCAGAACCCATGGACGCCTGTGTTGCTGATGTTGTGTAGCATAGGTGATAGTTTTTCCTCAAGGGCGGTAGTATACGCCACCGCTGTAGCATCACTCAAGAGCTTATCAACCGCAAAGATTTTGGGAGGGCTGATTCTTGACTGGTGCACTGAGGAAATTCTACATCTGTAGGTCGTCTTCACCAAGTGATGATCTGAGTCGCAGTTTGCTCCTCGATAGGAGCGGACATCCATGACACTAGACGCCCATCTCCTGCAAATGAGGACGTGGTCAATTTGGTTGACGGTATGTGCGTCTGGAGACTTCCAGGTCTGCTTGTGAATGTGTCGATGCGGGAAACACGTAGAGCTTACGACTAGATTCCTGCTGCAGGCGAAGTCGATAAGTCGCTGGCCGTTATCGTTACATTCTTCATGGAGGCTGTGGCCTCCAGAGGTCCCCCGATGCCAACTTTCATTCCCGACTTTCGCGTTAAAGTCTCCCAGCAGCAATTTGACGTCGTTTGTTGGAAGTGAGTCGAAGAGAGTTTCAAGGCGGGCGTAGAACTCGTCTTTTACTGCGTCTTCTTTAACTTCAGTGGGGGCATGCACAATATATCAACTAGTAGTCAATAAATCCTTGCATTCAAATACATTAATTAGAAAAGGATACTCATAGTGGGCTGAGAGAGGAATGGGGAACTAATACTAACTCAAAAGTAACGCTGTAGCTGTCATATTGCTACATTTGTCACTGTATAAGTGAGAAATTTGTAATTTTTTGTATGTATTAGCTGCCTAACTACAGGGAGTCGTGTTGTTATTGGTTACCGAGAGCGGAGAAATATTTTGTTTTGTTGGCATCCTTTTCTCACTAATGTCCTTTTGGATTTGCATCGATTTTGTTTTATTCGCACATTTTCCTGTCAATTCACACTTATACTACATTCGTTCTAAATGCGTACGTGATATATGAATTGCAAGTCTTACGCATACATATATACTGCGAAATTCAAAATTTTATACTAAGTTTGTCGGCTTTATATTAATGGGCAGTGCTCCACCCCTTCTACCCCCTCCCATACAAAATGACACATTTTTGAAAATTTACAATAATCAGATTTTCTCAGAAACTATAAAACATATAGCTTTGAAATTTTTAATATATCACTTTTATGATAATTGTAACCTATGTTATAAAACTTATTGTAATCCTCACCCTCCTTCTACCCCCTCCCATACAAACTGCACTATTTCATGAAATACGTTAAGCCAATTTACTCAGTACGTATACAATTTATCGGGCTGAAATTTTGTACTTAACACTTAATTAACAATATCAGTTAGATTCAAAAAAAGTAATCGATTACCCTTACTCCGTCTACCCCCTCCCATACAAAAATAAATTATCGAATTTATTACCGTCCATCGGAATAGTGCTGATGCCGGTGCATTATTTCTTAGCGTTGCAAACTTTGTAAGAAACCTATAATGCTGTCAGATTTCATCTCTTGTGTTTATGCTCTAGATGAAATCTGAGAGGTGATGGGATCAACAAAGTCTTAACGATGCATCCGAGATTGCAACCAAAATTATTTATTGGCTTTAACCAGGTTCAAATTCATCTAGAGTATTACATGATTGGGGTTTACCCCAATCGTAGTTCTTTTATGTTTTTTTACTGTATATGCTCAGACCGATGAATGTTTGGCTTCCGTGCAAGTTCGAGCAAACTCCGGTTTTTTCGTTTTTCTTATCCTCGGCCCACCGACAGTCAAAAACCCAGCCGGTCATGTTGGTGGGTGACAAGCCACTCCCTCTTTGACGGTTGTCAACGCGCGTCACCCATTCAATATTTAGTTGACGCCAAGAGATAAGTGTGTGCGAAAATTTAAAAAAAAGTATTTGTTACAAATGCCAATGAAAAAATTCAGCTGCTTCGGCCACAGGTCCAAAAGGCAAGGTGATCTTTGTGAGAAGTTCGGCCCACTACAGTAGGTGCTCTCTTGCAGTTCAGTTTGAACGCTGTATTTCATAATTCATCAAGTTAATCAAGTCGCTTTGTTAAAAAGTTTGTAATAGCCCCTACTTCACTCCCCTATGAACCCTTCAGTACACTTATTCTTACTACCCCAGACAAGGATAGTAGCGCGTGGTTGATCAAATTTTCTATAGCGGCCTCTACAAACACTCGCGAGCGTATAGAGCGATCATATTGATAGATCGACGGTTTCCCGGTAGCTGAACCATATCCATGGTAAAAAGAACATTACTGGACTGAAGGTGTTTTGGTAATGCTCTTGCTCTACTTCATGTCCACCAGAGGCGTCGCGTCGTTTTACCTATGGCTAGTATTTTGACTTTACTTAAAAGCACCATAGTTAAGGTTAAAAGTAAAATAAAAAGGAATGATAAAGACTCCGAATAGCTGCGATTTATTTTGGACAGGAAATATGTAGTATCGAAGACTTGAATTAAAATCTTGAACTAGGTACGGTCACATATTCTTTCCATCAAACCACATAGCCTACGCCCATACTTAAGCCTTCTTCTCGAACAAATCACTTCATTCCATGTATCATATATCTCCCGGGACATCAAATCGTTTCAGAGTGAAGATGTCGTACGACATCAAGCGATTTCATTTTTCCATGCCTCCAGGATTTCTTTTTTTGTCGTTTTCCTTTTTTTTGTCTTCTGTTTTCCCAGTGACTTAACATGAATGACTTTATCGAATTTTCCGCCAAATATCGTATCGTTATTCATCGTCGCATGACAGTGAATGTGATGCGGATGGTGATGAGGATGAGCACTGTGTCGGCTTCAGAAAAAGAAGGACGACTACGTCGAAGGATCGAAAATAATAGTGAACAAATTGTGCGCATTGTAGTCGTGTGCAATCGTGTGTAAGTATTTAATTATCTTCCGATTTGCTCCGAATAAGACAAGAGGAGCGAATATCGTATTAATGAATCCTTGACATTATCAGTACGCTCCTTTGCAAAATCTTAATGGCCGACAGATATGATGGGGACAAAGCATCATCCTCATCAGCAGCATCGACTTCCTGATTTCTTCTTTTCTTTTCGTAATTTCCATTAAAATACTTAGTATGCTTTCTTTGGGAATTGCAAGGATCGAGATTGTTTGTAGTCTCTAATTTTGTTCGTGTCATTATCGTTGACAGCATCGTAGCGTCGGGAATAATGTGATTCATCATTTGGAATCTTTGATTGATTTGTGAAATATTTAAGCTGTAGTGGTGATTTGGTAGGGATGGTGAGAAAATGAATTTAAGGATGTTTTCGGAAAATAGGAAACGTACTTTACATTAGGGCTGCGTTCGCTGTCAGCTTCTGAATACAATTTTTCATTTGGAGTAAGTTTGAACACACACTGCTGCGCGTTCCTTCAGTTTTGACCGAAATTGCTGTTTCCTTTTTAAAGAGTATTGTACTTCACATTATGATAAGTATAATGATGAGTAGAGCGTCAATTTGTGAAGCGCGAGGTCGCAGATTTGATTCCGGTCCCGAATATATTCAAACAGTTGGTTTTCTCGTCGACCATCTCGATAAAAATTAATGAATTGAAGAGGAGACATGCGTGATACTGGCTATGTTACCGTTCAGCTACCATCCTCCCATAAAAACGGCTTCTGAAATAAAGTGCTTTACTACACTTCATACACCATTCTCCGATTTAAAACGTAGAGGGGGATCTCTCTCCCTCTCTCTTGTTCCTGTTAACCCCTTGTGGGGCATAGGGTATTAACCACGCAAACTTTCCACCTTGTCCTGTTCATCGCCATCGCTTTCAGCTCACTCCACGACTTGCCTCCCTCTTAACCAATCTTCTCCAGGTGTTACTAGGTCGCCCAACACGGCGACTGGCGTTGGTTCTCTGCGGGTTCCAAGGGCCTGTTGAGCAATATCATTCGGCCCTTTTCGGGGAGTGTGACCTATGCATTGCCACTTTCGCTTTTTAATGGAAGTGTCTATCCTGTCCTGATCAGTAATAGTAACGCGGCCGTCGTTAGAAATGACCTCCGGCCAGCGTACGAGTATGTGTAGGATGCGTCGTAGACACTGGTTCGCAGAAGTTTGCAATTTCGTTGTTATCTTATTGGTCACCTTTCAAGTTAAACAGCCATATAAAAGACTGATTTTACGTTGGTCTCGAAGATCCGGAGTTTGGTGCGTCTGGAAATGTTGTTTCGCCAGAAAACAGTCAAATCTGAAAAAAGCTGCTCGAGCCTTGTTGATGCGAGACTGTACATCAGCATCCGCTCCACAATCTGCTGTAACTACGCTTCCGATTTAGCAGAAATTGTTTACTTTCTCGACTGCCAAGCTCAAGTACTTAGTCTTGGCAGCGTTGATTTTAAGCCCCGCATTACGGCTTTCACAATGCAGAGCATCAGACATTTGATCTACATGATCCGATTTATTTGATAGAGGACAAATATCGTCAGCGTAGTCTAGGTGTTGAAGGTATTTGAACAACTTCCATCTTATACTTTTGTTCTCCAGTTAACGTCTACATTCGTTGCCTTAAGGAGTACCTAGCACGGGGCTTTCACCTCCCCCTTACGGTATGGCTTTCTCCGGCCGAAGTCAGAAGGATGACTACTTTGGAACATACACTTTCCTCCGAACCTTACAATTTTAGGCTGCGACCTAGCTTAGCCGACTTAACAATAACCACAGCCCCCACGAGGCCAACATTTTGATGGGTCAGTACCTTGGTACAGTGGGCATACCCATCCCGGTGGTTCATTATTTGCAACTGACTTCTCAAAAGCCGGAGTGATCTCACCGTTCGATTACCTTACGAAATATCTTACTGATTAATGAAGTGCATCCCCAAGATCAGTTAAGCCCACTATCCCCAAGAGAGTTGAAAGTGCTTCCGTTCCTATCGTACTAGTAAACATTCTCGAGAGCGCTTATGTTCCTCACGTGCTAGTAAGCGCTCTCCTCAAATGGGGATAGTGCTTTTTTACCCATAACATAGTCCTGCTCTCCAGGATTTGGGTATAGCACGATAGACTTATAGTCGCAGTGCTTGTGGCTCTTTTATTGGCCACGACCCATCTATAATCTAATCTAACATACCCATAACAGGCCGGCGCCATGTTTAGGGACTAGTAAGCCAGTCGACTGGGTCCGTGGGGTCGTCAGGCCGCAAAGTGCATTTGCATGTCCGCACCTATGTTAGAATCGAAGCTTGGGTAGACCCCAAAGCCGTGTCCTCCTCAAGTCTAGGAATCAGCACCTGGACCAACCCCAATAACGTTTCCGCATCATGGCACCTCTAGGATCGCCCTAATAGGAATCGTTCGAGTACCTTTCAGTAGTAGTTCGTAGTTCGTAGTTCGTTATGCGGAGGCACCACTCCCCGAAAGATGTCGACCATAACGACGAAATCCAAATCGAGACCTTCATGCAACACCAGCGGCACATAACGACAGACTCCACTAGCGTGACCATTATGCGGCCATCAACAACTTCGCAACTAAGATACCTGGGGTCATCAGTCCCCAAAGGCTGGCATAGGGATCAGCGCCAAGGCCCCTTTACTCTATGCTGGTGAAAAGCAGTGAGAACCGCCACTTCCTTGCGTAGTATTGGGTCCGTGGGTTCGCTACACCCAAAACATCATAAGTCTTTCGACTCATTGGATGTCCCCTGCGGGGTTTGTTCCTGGTGTTCTTGAAGCATTCCACCTAGTACATCATTAATGGCAATTCAAAACAGTAAAGGTGACAAAATGCAGCCTTGTCTAACTCCGCTATGCACCTCGAAAGGGTCTAGATAGCTTACCCTTCCATAAGACGTGACATTGGGCTCCCTGGTAGGACTCCTTGATGATGGAAATTATTTTATCTGGTATGCCTTTCCTACGTAAAGCCTTCCAGATGTATTCCCGATGAACGCTGAGGGGGGATACTTTACTTTATTCGGAGATTATCTGTGGCAATTACAAAAATCTATTTCATATTTACCAAAATGTAACAAAAGACTGGCACAAAAAATGGGGGCTCTTCTCCCCCAGGCAGTTGATTACAAAGTGTATTTTTTTAAACGGCTGTATTCTCTAAAAAATCTAGTCCCCTTAGTCACTGTATTTGATAATTTTGATTTAACATCGATTCAACTACCAATATTTCATAATAGCATCCAACCTAAAAATCCGCTTTTAATATTTTGATGGCCCATGACTGACTCACTATCCCCCAAACAAAAAACAATCTTCCATCCTTTAATCTGATTTCTTATTCCACGAACACTTTAGAATTTCAGCCGTGAACACGATGTCAAAATCATGATACTTCCTTCCGATATGATCATACCCTGCAGTCAGTCAACAACAATATTCATAATCACAACAAAAGAGGGTCATCCTTAACATTTCGCTGAGGACGTTTCAATTTCCCTTGAAAATTTCCTTATCGATGTCGCGTTACTCATGTTCACCGCCTTCGCGATTTTATCGCAAATCTACATCATTATTTGTATCGGGATAAAGTGACTGACATTGTCGACATTGGCGAAATTTCCATCATTTTCCAACCGCCCATCAACATCATCATGATTTCAGGACTACTCTACTCGTATATCTTAAGGTTCAGATATAGTATGTTAGCATATTTTAAAGAAGCTGCCCATAAAACTCATACCCACGATACGGATAATTCGGCAACGACGGGAATTTGTAATTTGTTGGCTATGGTGTAGAGGACTTTCACCCCCCATGTCCTCGCGTCTATTGTACGAAACGCCAGGTTCACACCGAACAGAAGGAGGTCCAACGATGGGCTGATTTCTCGTAATTTTTTGTTCGCCCGTTTCTATATGGAATGCCAGGGAATAGGCAAAAGCTGCCGATTTTCACTAATGAAAAAGGGAATTCAGTGATGCTCATCGGATTTGAAAGGGAACAAATGAAAATAAATTGGAGAAAATGAATAAATTTATGGCTCTTGAAGTTTCCGAAGAATGGCTTTCGTGATGGAGTAATAGGCGAGATGGGATTTTTCGCCACAGACGACCAAGGATTCATGCTTGCTTGGTTTCGTTGGCGAACTGACTGGCTGATCGTCTGCTGTTTGATGAATTAATTTCGAATCTATATATTTCTTTGAAATGATATTACTTGAAATAATTAAACTTAAATGAAGTTAGGCGAAATGCCAGACTGGAAATTTTGGGGAATCTCCCTTTTTTGGATTTTGTTTAGAGACATATTTTAAAGAGAATGGCGATTACGCTTGACTGCCAATGAATTTATAGAATTCATTTAACGATAATGGGTAATTTGGAATTTTTTTATGGAGTTTTTAGTTGGTTTAGATTGATTACTTTTCGTGAATTGCGGTGCATCAAAGACGTCAGATTTTGCTTTCTAGTTTTTAATGGAAAATACATTTAAATTTGATTCTTTTTTTTCGTTCCAGGTAATTTGAGACTTAAAGATTGTTTATGACCTCGTAAGTACTTTTAATTCTTTTATTTGCTAGAAACTTCGATAACTAATACACAAAACAGCAGTGTGAAAAATCATTTACGGATGTAAGGTGAAAAGTTCTCGAGCTGACAATGGCTAAGTTCATATCACACAACGGTTGGCATACTGTTGCTAATTTGTTTTATGAACTCCCTGCACTGAGTTTTCGATGGACATAACATGCTGTGAAAAATGTAATTTTCTCCATCACAAAAATTTCTCCGCTGGCTACGACCAGCATTGATGGCAATCCGGGCATCCTTTTAGTTTCCGGGGCCCCGGCTGGGGAAATCACTTTTCGCTCGGATTTTTTTCACTTTTTAGTCGCGTCACTCTAAAAGTCAAGAATTTGCAAACAAAAAAAAAATTTAATTTTTTTTTTATTTTTGTTTAAGCTTTTTTTGATTAAAATTTTTTTTTTTTTATAGTTTATACCGAATGTTTGGTATATTGGAGGCATGGAAATTTAAATATTCGCAAATCCCCTTGCGTGGGCTCCACTCGCTCCGCGCTTAAGGGATCGCAACCCTCAGTATCGCACAAACATGAACGCTCGCTTCGCTCGCTCTGCGTGCAACAGCGTTTTGATCAGTTTTAAACACACCAAACACTCAGCATAAATCACTAGAACAAAAAAAAAATAAGGAAAAAAAATAAATCATTAAGATTAAAAATAAAAAATTAAAAAAAAAAAAAAAAATTTTTTTTTTGCAAATTTGAGAGTCTTAAGCCGAACATACACCATCCGGAATTCCTGTCCGCAGAAACCGATCAGGCCCGGCCTTCAGGAATTCCGGATCGTGTATGGTCGTTTCGGAAAGGCCAGGCCGGAAAGAAAATCGTTCCCGCCAGGCCTCCACCAGACACGTTCCGGAATTTTTCTCCGGAAAAACTGATCAGGCCTGGCCTTGAAAAATTCCGGATCATCAATGGCATGTGCAGGCCACCTTGAGCCGAATGGATAATTAGAAATCGATCTTATCACCATAGAATGAAAGTATCTGTTTATTGGATTGAATTGTAGGGCATTTTACTTTCCATAGCCAAGCTTCAGATACATTCGTCTATTGAAATAAACTCCAGTGAAAATTCATTCAAATCATGCGGCCGGACAGTTCGCCTTGAGGCGGCCGGACAGGACAGTACCGCGTGTTTCAGATTAAGTGTACAACTTTGCTTCCGCTGTTTTCCCACAGACGGCTGTACCGGAAAACGGCAGAAGCAAAGTTGTACACATGCTACATTCGTCTTTTGAAATAAACTCCATTGAAAATTCGCCTTGAGGTGGCCGGACAGGCCGCCTGGCAGGCCTTTGAGGCGGGCGGATAGATAATTAGAAATTGATCTTATCGCCATAGAATGAAAGTATCTATCTGTCCAGCCGCGTGACTAGAATGAATTTTCACTGGAGTTTTTTTCCAATAGACGAATGTATCTGTCGCATTGCTATGGAAAGTGAAATGCCATACAATTCAATGCAATAGATAGATACTTTCATTCTATGGCGATAAGATCGATTTGCAATTATCCATCCGGCCGCCTTAAAGGCCTGTCCGGCGGCCTCAAGGCGGCCTGTCCGGTGGCCTCAAGGCGGTATGTCCGGCGGTTTCAAGGCGGCCTGAAGCAGCCATACACGATCCGGAATTCCTCAAGGCCGAGCCTGATCAGTTTTTCCGGAAGGAATTCCGGATGGTGGGCTTTAGGGTGTCGCGAATGTTAAGTGACAAAAAATTCGAGTGAAAAATGATTCTTTCACCCCGGGCCCTGGAAACTAAAAATATCCCATGCGCAGAAATATTTTTTGCTCGGCGAAATGACATTTAATTTTAAGATAACATTTGAACGGTGAGCGCTCAGAAGGTGTTTACTCCGTTTTTTCGCAACCGCTCCGCCTTCTGAATCCACCCATTATAATATACGTGGTGTGCTTTGGTGGCAATGCTTTATTATGGCATCATGCCGTCGCGAAGCTTCTATCGGTGTCTCGAATAATATCAAAGCTTCTATAGGTGTCACGAATAAAAGTATTGAAGCTCAGAGCCAAACCACAAAATAGACCAGTTGGGACACGAATTTTATGGCAGATATTTTTTGAGTTTGAGCTGAATTCCTGATTCGCCAATTTTTGTACAAGGCTTAAGCTTTTTGCTACGAAAATCTTCTAGGTGCGAGCTTGGTGTATAGAAGCACACTTACCCAAGACACAAGCGACGCTGCTGCTACTTTACTTCTGCCGGCGAAGAAATTTAGGCATCAGTAGTGGCCTTGTTTATGCCGCGAAACTATCTTTGAGTGTTAACTAATTCATTCTAACACACGACGATATAACATGTCGCATTAGCTATTTTGGTACTAATTTTAGCTCCCCTTGCGATGCAGAACTGAAAAATTGGGAATAGATGATGTTGCTGTATTCGCTAATGGCGTTGTTGGCGAAAATTGTATTTTATATGTGTTATATGAATACCTCATCCTTTCCTGAAACCCGGTATTCGCTTCATCCTTTGATTGTAGCGGTATAAACACGTTTTTTTTTGGGAGGCTATTGTCTCTTGACATTTCCCAAACCAAAGTCACAAGCCAACAACTGACATCTTTCATATTTAGTACTTTTCTACTATTTATACCGACCAAACGAAGAAGTACTAAACATGAAAGATGTCAGTTGTTGGTTTGTGACTTCGGTGACTTCGGTTTAGAAAATGTCAGGAGTCAGTAGCCTCCTAATAGAAACGCATTTATACCGCTACAATCAAAGGATGAAATGAATGCGAAGTTTTAGGAAAGGATGTGGTATTTATATATGTAGCAAATAAAATAGAATTTTCACCAACAACACCATTAGTGAAGACAGCAACACACACGAAGACACATATGGGATTCTTACCAGAGAATGTGGGGGATCACCAATAACACTGTTATGATGCGACTCGAATGAAAGGCAATGTGTTTTATGCCACTTAACTAATTTATTCGTTATCAAATTATAAGTACAACTTGTAATGGCGATGTCGTCCTAGCGAGTGACAAGTCGTCGCCTGTCACTTCTCGTTGTTGACGTCCGCGCCGTCTTTTCTCCTTGCGGCATTAATCGGCAACTGAATCGCTGTCATCGTTGTGTTGATTCCCACGCTACTCCCCCCTGGATGAGGAAGTCTGTGATGGCTTTTTTTAATTGTACCGGCGGCTGATGGATATACTCGGGTTATGTTTTTGGGAGGAGTGTTAATCGGTGTCCAAGGAACTGTGTTGGCAATCGGAGTCCTCCGGGCTATATTACTGTCTGTTGACGTCGACTGGTTGCTTCCTTCGAACGCTGTGGCCTCAAGGAACGCTGGCTTCAAACGTTCCGTTGACACGTTAAGTTCCTTCCCATTGAAGTCAATTTTAAAGACGGCTTCAGATAATCGGCTCAGAATCCTATGTGGACCAGTGTATGGCTGGGTGAGAGTCCTTCGGATTGCGTCGACTCGAAAAAAAAAACGTGAGAGCATGTTTTCAGACTTTTGCTCTGAAACACTTTTCGTTGGCAGTGATGTGATGCTTCTACGGGTCGGAAAGTTTGCATCGTTTCTCGAAGCTGCTGAATGAAAAAATGTGATTCGGTGTGTTTTCTTTCGGGTACCAAGAATTCTCCCGGGAGTGTGAGAGTCGTTCCGTATAGCATCTCCGCGCTAGATCCTCCGATGTCGTCCTTATAGCTGTTTCGGAGCCCCAGTAAGGCAGTTGGAAGTACGTCAATCCACGCTGAATTCTGCTCGTGGCACATTATAGCAGCTTTCAGTGAGCGATGCCAGCGTGCTATCATCCCATTCGCCGCGGGGTGATAAGGGGTCGTTCGACTTCGTTCACAACCCATCACATTTGTAAGAGCTCCGAAGAATGCTGACTCGAATTGAGTTCCGCGATCTGTGGTTACAGTACGTGGAGCTCCGAACCGGGAAACCCATCCTGAATAAAAAGCTGCTGCGACGGATGTGGCTGTTTGATCGGTGAGTGGAACTGCTTCCGGCCATCTGGAGTATCGATCTATCATTGTCAGGCAATATCTATATCCTTTGGATGAAACCATTGGACCGATAATGTCGATGTGTACGTGTTGAAATCTGCCATCTGGAACCGTGAACGACAGAATCGGGTTGATCGTATGCTTTCCAATTTTGGAGCGCTGGCAAGGTACGCAACAACGAGCCCAACTGTGGATGTCCTTGCGCATTCGAACCCATACGAATTTTCTCGATATTGATTTACACGTTGCACGCTCGCTGGGGTGTGATGGTTCGTGGAAGATGTCGTACACTTGTCTTCGCAAAACGATTGGAACAAATGGTCGTACAAGTCCCGATGAGGTATCGCAGATTATTTCACCTTGATCGCCGACTTGGACGTGTTCGAGTTTCAGTGACGTTGTATTCGACGCTAATAGCGCCTGAAGCTCGGGGTCCTTTTGTTGCTCTTTAATAAGGTCGTTTGTCTTTATCATTGTGGGTAAGCTGATTGTTTCTATTCTTGACAAGGCATCGGCTATTTTGTTTTTGTCACCACGAATGTGAACGATGTTTGTGGTGAACTCTGAAATGAAGCTCAGCTGTCGGGTTTGACGCGATGTTGCCTTTTCAGACTTCTGCTGGAACGCATACGTAAGCGGTTTGTGATCCGTCTGGACTGTAAAATCGTTGCCTTCCAAATAATGCCTGAAGTGTTTGATGATGTCATGTATTGCGAGCAGCTCTCTATCATAAACACTATAGCGTTTTTCTGTGCCAGAAATTTTTTGTTGGAAAAATGCCAGTGGTAGCCAACGGTTGTCCTGGAGTTGTTGCAGCACTGCACCGATGGCGACGTCGGACGCATCCGTAACTAACGAGAGAGGATGATCCTTCTTGTAGTGGACGAGGAGAGTTGCCTTGGCAAGGGATTCCTTGCATTCTAAAAAGGCCTTCTCTGTCTTGGCGGTCCAATTAATGGGCGTCTTGTCGCCTTTCTTCCCGTTCACTAAATATTCATTTAGTGGTGCTTGAAGGTTTGCTGCGTTTTGCAGAAAACGTCTGTAAAAATTCAGTGTTCCGAGGAACCTTCGAAGATCCTTAACGTTCTCCGGCTTCTTGAATTTGCGTATAGCCTCAACTCGCGATTCGGGTGGTCGTATGCCGTCCTTGGTTAGTGTGTGTCCTAGGTATTCTACTTGTTCAACACCGAAAGCACATTTTGCTGCGTTTATAACCATGCCGAATTCGTTGAGTCGTTCCAAGACGATACGGACATGCTCTAAATGTTCTTCATAGCTCCCTGTAGCGATCAAAATATCGTCCACGTAACACCAGCAGAAATCGAGCCCCCTCAGCACCTCGTTCATGAAGCGCTGAAAGGACTGCGCAGCGTTTCGGAGGCCGAAGGTCATAACTGTAAATTCATTCAAGCCAAAAGGGGTAATCACCGCGGTTTTTGGAATGTCCTTTTCGGCCACTGGTATGTGATGAAATGCACGTACCAAGTCCACCTTCGAAAAAATCTTCTTTCCGTCAAAGTTGGACATTCTGTCTTCGATGTGTGGAAGTGGGTAGCGGTCCGGCCTTGTGACTGCATTTAGGCGACGAAAATCACCGCATGGGCGCCATCCTCCTTGCTTCGGCGCGAGATGTAAGGGACTCGCCCATGGACTCGATGAGGGACGACAAAAACCCTTTTCGAGCATGTACTCGAATTCCTGGCGCGCAATCTTCAGCTTGTCCGGTGCCAAACGGCGTGGTCGTTCAAATACTGGAGGGCCTTTTGTAATTATGAGGTGTTGCACTGCATGGTTTGAATTGATCTTGATCGCCGAAGGGTTTGTGAGTGCTGGGTGTTCTCTAACCATCGCGTGAAATGGACTTGACCCCGAAACAGTGGAGATTGACGTTTCTTTAGTTGAACGAATTTGGCCGGGTGCGGAAAAAAGCGTCAGAGAGTCGACTAACTTCTTATTTTTTATATCGACCAACAAATTGTAGTGGCGCAAAAAATCAGCACCTATTATGGGGCGCGATACGTCTGCCACCCGAAATTTCCAGGTAAAGGTGCGCGGGAGTCCCAGTTTTAACTTAAGCAACTTTTCTCCGTAAGTGCTTATTTCTGTGCCATTTGCGGCATAAAGCTTAAAATCTGTTGGTCTTAACCTACGGTAACGTGTGCGAGGCAGTACGGATAGTTCCGCACCTGTGTCGACGAGAAGATGTATTTTTGTTTCCGAATCATATACATAAAGGCGGTTGTTACCGACGCCACTGACTTCCGCCTTATCCATCAGTGACGGTTGTTGTTTCCCGGTTGATGTTTGAATGAACAGGGAGATTTACATTTTCTTGCTGCGGAACCGAAGAGTGAGTGGTACCAACACATGTTCTTGTTGTCCTCGTTGCCGTTTAGGTTCTTGCGTGAAGGGTCATGACGACATGTACATGTTCGGTATGAACTGCCTCGTCCATCGATCCGGGCCTGTCGTAAATCTGCGCGTAGACCAGCGATTTCCTCTGTTAAAACGTCACGCGCCTGTAAATCCACCGCTGTTGCCGTAATGTGCGCTGGCTGGCTTTGTGTGGTTTCGGAGACACAATTAATAGTCTGGTTGTTAACTGCTGTGATACGGTCAGCCACATTCGCTAGCTCATCCAACGAAGAAGTATTGGAGGCTGCCAGTATGGACTGGACTCCCATGGGGAGGCGTTCCAACCACAAAGACTTCAGGAACGACTCCGATGCCCTGTTCACCGCGATGCGCCTCATACTGCGAAGGAGCTGCGATGGTCGCTGATCGGCCAACTCCAAGCCATGAATGAGCTCACGAGTTTGTTCTTCGTCGCTTGTGCCAAATGCAGTGAGGAGACGCTGTTTGATTGCCGTATATTTGTCTTTTTGTGGCGGGTTTTCCACGATATCCGCTACTTGTGCGAGAGCCGCCATGACCAACTCGCCAACGATTTTATCGAATTTTGTTGTGTCGCTGGTGATTTTGTAATACCTGAATTTGGCCTCCACTCGCGCGAACCATAGCGCCGGTTGCGTTTGCCAAAATGGTGGGAGCTTGAGTGCGGTAATGATGGAGATTTCCGCCGATTGTCCTCTGTCCGCATGGTCATCGCTCGCATCCAGAAACTTTTCGTTCTCGCTGTCCGTTGCCATCGTGGGTCACCAATATGGGATTCTTACCAGAGAATGTGGGGGATCACCAATAACACTGTTATGATGCGACTCGAATGAAAGGCAATGTGCTTTATGCCACTTAACTAATTTATTCGTTATCAAATTATAAGTACAACTTGTAATGGCGATGTCGTGCTAGCGAGTGACAAGTCGTCGCCTGTCACTTCTCGTTGTTGACGTCCGCGCCATCTTTTCTCCTTGTGGCATTAATCGGCAACTGAATCGCTGTCATCGTTGTGTTGATTCCCACACACACCAATTTATCAGTCCAGTTCTACATCGCATGTGCAGCTAAAATTAGTGCCAAGACTAGCTAATGCGACATGTTTATGCCGTCGTAAATTAGCTCCAATTAGCTAATCCTCGAAGATAGTTCCGCGGCATAAACGAGGCCATTGGGAATTAGCTTTTGCCTCTTGACATTTCCCCAAACCAAACTCACAAACCAACGACATCTTTCATATTTAGTACTTCACCGTATGGTCGGTATAAAGACACCACGAACAAGTACTAGCACTAAAACGATTTAGTTAAATCGCTTTTTAGCTCCACGCCATAAACGTGGCCATTGAAATGCGACTGCAGCTAGCGAAGCAAAATCATCTGAATTTAAAACCCACGCTAGTCAGAGACACAAACCGCAAGAAATGTTCCGAATTTTCAACTTTCCAGCTTTTGTGGATCCTAATGACATATGTACATACGTCCTCGATTAGTCTAAACACGAACCGAACTCGAACTGTATTAAATTTCGAATGTTGCTGAATTGCTTTCAGCCCTCTTCAGCCAAGATGTGCTGGTTTGATTGCTTGATTTCTATTGTGAACTATCCGGTTTTGAATCTACGGACGGAAACTTCCATTTGAGAAGTTTTCCTTTTGAAGGTAATCTTTGCTCCTGTGTATTAAAGTCCTACATATTCAGCACAGGATGCGTCATATTGAGGTTGTCCAGGCATGCAAATTTAACGAATGGACAGCATCCTTTGAAGAAAAAAATAAGCAAAATCGCTGAATACGGTTTGAAGCGTCGATACAACTACTAGAAAAGGATTAAAAGTCCACCACTCTAGTATGAATATTCGATTTCCTTTTTTCCTGCATCGGCAGTAAAGAAAACTGTGGGAAAGTTCAATTTAGGACACACATGGGCTGATTACATTTTCGGCAGAAGCATTCGCAGCGACAGTAACATAACCGCGTTGAATCAGTATTTCCTGTTGCACACATATTCAGTTTTCTGGTCGGTTTGCATCATCCTGAACTTGTACATGCTTCAAAATTTCATGAGTGGACAACACCTTTTATGCTGTGTTTTGCTAGACAGCGGCTGGGCGATTTGCGTCTGCGGCTCGAGAGCAATTGATTCATCATTCAATGTCGGGGTTTTGTATGAAAATAGTACCATGTAGTATGTTGGGCAGGTTGTCTATGCAATCAAGGATTTTTGTATGTACGTGAGGAGAATGGATGGAAAGAGACGAATGTACTGTAGATGTAGAGTCCTTCGGTGGCAGCAAGGACATTCGAGAAAGGATATTTTTTGCAGTGAAGCGATATATGGGGAATATGGGTGTCATATGAACCGGGATGTAGAGGTGAATGTCCAGGAGTAGTGTAGATGGAATTCCGGATCCTTCGGTGGCGACAAGGATATTCGAAAAAGGATATTTTTGGCAGTGAAGCGAAATACGGTCAATATGGGTGTCATATGAATCAGGGTGGACACCCGAATATCCAGGAGTAGTACGGATGGCATTTCGAGTCCTTCGGTGGCGAAAAGGACATTCAAGAAAGTCAAGTGAAATATGGGCAATATGGGTGTCATATGAACCGGGGTGAAGAGGCGAATGCCTAGGAGTACTATGGATGGCATTCCGGATCCTTCGGTGGTGACAAGGATATTCGAAAAAGGATACTTTTGGCAGTGAAGCGAAATACGGTCAATATGGGTGTCATATGAATCGGGGTGAACACCCGAATATCCAGGAGTAGTGCGGATGGCATTTCGAGTCCTTCGGTGGCGAAAAGGACATTCAAGAAAGTCAATTGAAATATGGGCAATATGGGTGTCATATGAACCGGGGTGAAGAGGCGAATGCCTAGGAGTACTATGGATGGCATTCCGGATCCTTCGGTGGCGACAAGGATATTCGAAAAAGGATACTTTTGGCAGTGAAGCGAAATACGGTCAATATGGGTGTCATATGAATCGGGGTGAACACCCGAATATCCAGAAGTAGTGCAGATGGCATTTCGAGTCTTTTGGAGCGAAAAGGACATTCACGAAAGTTGAATGAAAAATGGACAATATGCGTGTCATATGAACCGGGGTGAAGAGGCGAATGTCCGGGAACACTATAAATGGCACTTAGAGTCCTTCGGTGGCGACAAGGACATTCGAAACAGGATATTTTTGCTGGTAAGGCGAAATATGGGCAATATGGGTGTCGTATGAATCGGGGTGAAAAGACGAATGTCCAGGAGTAGTGTAGATGGCATTTCAACTCATTCGGTGGCGAAAAGGACATTCACGAAAGTCAAGTGAAAAATGGGCAATATGGGTGTCATATAAACCGGGGTGAAGAGGCGTAGATGTAGATAATATTTTGAGTCCTTCGTCTACTTGCACAGCATTTACTCAAAAATGGTGGTGCGGACCAGAACAACGCTCGTTCTATCAACCAGGCTAAATGCGCATACGGCATTCTCTCCAAAATCTAGCAAAGGAGTTATCTCAGCACCAAGACCAAGCTGGGTCTGTTTCGCTCCCTGGTAATTTCTGCGTTTGCGTATGGTAGCAATACATGGAAAGTTCCAGTAAGAGTTACCAGAAAGCTGCAAGTATTCGTCAACTCATGTCTTCGTCGAATTATAAGAATTTTCTGGCCTGAAACAATATCAAATGAAGAGCTAAGTTGGCGTACGGGGCAGATGCCAATCGACGAATTGATATGCAGGCGAAAATAGCAGTGGGTAGGTCACACATGTCGGAAGAGTGATAAATGCACTGCTTTGCACGTCATGAAATAGAACCCCGTTTCCAACCAAGGCCGACCAAGAAGGGGTCCTAGAATCACATGGCCACGATCTGTGGCAAAGGAGTGTAACGCGCTGGGTAAGTCTGTTGTAAGCTGCACCCTATTCCCCAGAACAGAGTACGATGGCGCGCAGAAGTGCAGCTTTCTGGCAACTCCTACGGAAATTTTCCATGTACTGCACCCATACAAAACTACAGACAGTACCCGAGAGCGAAAAAATATCAGCTTGATGTTGATGCTGAGACAACTGCTCTGCCAGATTTTCGACAGCATGCCGTATGCGCATTTAGCCTGGTTGATAGAACGGGCGTTGTCCTGGTCCGCACCACAATTTTCGAGGAAATGCTGCGCAAGTAGACGAAGGACTCGAAATGCCATCTACATCTACGCCTCTTCACCCCGATTCATATGACACCCATATTACCTATATATTTTGCTTTACTTGCAAAAAGTCTTTTTCGGATATCCTTGTCGCCACCGAAGGATCCGGAATTCCATCTATAGTACTCCTGGATATTCGCCTCTTCGCACCGGTCCATATGACACCCATATTGCCTATATTTCGCTTTACTGCCAAAAACATCCTTTTTCGAATGTCCTTGTCGCCACCGAAGGATCCGGAATGCCATCTCAGTACTCCTGGACATTCGCCTCTTCAACCCGGTTCATATGACACGCATATTGCCCATTTTTCACTCTACTTTCGTGAATGTCCTTTTCGCTCCAAAGGACTCGAAATGCCATCTGCACTACTTCCGGATATTCGGGTGTTCACCCCGATTCATATGACACCCATATTGACCGTATTTCGCTTCACTGCCAAAAGTATCCTTTTTCGAATATCCTTGTCGCCACCGAAGGATCCGGAATGCCATCCATAGTACTCCTAGGCATTCGCCTCCTCACCCCGGTTCATATGACACCCATATTGCCCATTATTCATTCGACTTTCGTGAATGTCCTTTTCGCTCCAAAGGACTCGAAATGCCATCCGCACTACTTGCGGATATTCGGGTGTTCACCCCGATTCATATGACACCCATATTGACCGTATTTCGCTTCACTGCCAAAAATATCCTTTTTCGAATATCCTTGTCGCCACTGAAGGATCCGGAATGCCATCCATAGTACTCCTAGGCATTCGCCTCTTCACCCCGGTTCATATGACACCCATATTGCCCATATTTCAATTGACTTTCTTGAATGTCCTTTTCGCCACCGAAGGATTCGAAATGCCATCCGCACTACTCCTGGATATTCGGGTGTCCACCCCGATTCATATGACACCCATATTGACCGTATTTCGCTTCACTGCCAAAAGTATCCTTTTTCGAATATCCTTGTCACCACCGAAGGATCCGGAATGCCATCCATAGTACTCCTAGGCATTCGCCTCTTCACCCCGGTTCATATGACACCCATATTGCCCATATTTCACTTGAATTTCTTGAATGTCCTTTTCGCCACCGAAGGACTCGAAATGCCATCCGTACTACTCCTGGATATTCGGGTGTCCACCCTGATTCATATGACACCCATATTGACCGTATTTCGCTTCACTGCCGAAAGTATCCTTTTTCGAATATCCTTGTCGCCACCGAAGGATCCGGAATTCCATCTACACTACTCCTGGACATTCACCTCTTCATCCCGGTTCATATGACACCCATATTCCCCATATATCGCTTCGCTGCAAAACATATCCTTTCTCGAATGTCCTTGCTGCCACCGAAGGACTCTACATCTACAGTACATTCGTCTCTTTCCATCCATTCTCCTCACGTACATATAAAAATCCTTGATTGCATAGACAACCTGCCCAACATACTAGTACTATTTTCATACAAAACCCCGACATTGAATGATGAATCAATTGCTCTCGAGCCGCAGACGCAAATCGCCCAGCCGCTGTCTAGCAAAACACAGCATTAAAAAGAACATACGAGTATGGATATGTCATAGGACCGACCTCGAAAAGTTACGTTAAAGACCAAGTGGGGTGTAAATGCACCCCAACTTTTTTTGTATATTATAAAGGACAACATACTGGACAAAATATTTTAATTCTATATTTTGAAAAATAATCTAGAGATAAAACTGTAATTAAGAAACCATGATATCCGTAGTACAAAATTATTTATCATAATAACAAACGGTTCTGATTTTGGTATAATCAACATTCAGGTGCTGATCGTACCGAAAACTTCAAGATTACCTGAACGATTAACGAACATAATTAACGATACATCGTTACAATGTGTAGCAATTTATTTCAACTTTTTTTCTAGAATATAAGAAGTATATTTAAGGAACATATCTGAGAGGAAATTTAATAGGAAATTTTTTTTTTCAAAAGATATCCTAAGAAATGTATGTCTGGGTTGCAACTGCACCACTCGGGCTTATGAAGGTTAAAATAACCACACAAAGGTCAAAAAGTCAAAAAACGCTCTTTTTGCCAATAAGAAAATTTCCCAGCCGACTTTTTGTTGGCAAACCCCGGATTCGTGTTCAGCACCACCAAAAACATAAAGCTACACAAAAATCAAAAGATCTGCAAAACTTTCGATCTCGGCCGTTTATATGAACCAGCAATTTTAGGCTAATAACGGTTGACGTAACTGCAAGTATAGGTACATCTATGTTAATAGTGCGATCAATAATAATTAGTCATTCATTTCATAAATGACAGTCCCTCTGTTTACGGAGGATATTTTTTTGATGAAGAAACAAATCCTCAATTCTATTTTCCATTTGCAATTAATGTCAAAACTGAACCACTTCTTCATCATCTTACAACCTATTAGGACACCTCAGAACAAGACTTGATGAGAACACACATTATAACCCACTTTGGATAAATGTTGTACTTCTGATCCCAATAATTGTTTCGGCTGAAGATGCTCTTTGGCAAAAGGTAAAATCCTAATCATACTGAAATTCAGTATTGAAGGTAAGCAATAGGGCAGTGGAGAAAATATTTTGGATCAAATGAATATATTATCGATAAAATCGTCCTGTGTCTACAGAGCTCTCTCTCTCTGGTGTGGTTTCACCAATTTGTTATAACAAACCAAAATCGATTGCCACAAGAGTCACTCGATGTCTTTGTGCTGAAATCTGTTTATTAATGCCAAGGACTCCTGCTGATAGTAAACTTATCAAACTTTCAACTGTGCACAATGTAAGAGATGTGCTTAAATATAGTATTTTGTTGCACAGTACGACGTATTGAGTTGTGAGCTGGTTGTATAACATGGTCCGCTACAATGTTTGTTTGAATTGAGAATTACTTCTCGATTTGAGTAATTCTCGTATGGTCAATATTGGGGTTTTGAAGTGTCGGCTCTTCTATAATCAATGATCTAGTCCAAATGTAGGCGAAAGGGGTTCAAGTTGTCCTGGGCAATCATTTCAGCAATATGAGGAGCTGAAATGATGGCCCAGGATAACTTGAGATGTATCCGGTAAAAGGTTGAATATTAGACTGGCCAGAAAGGCTGGAATGGTTGACGAATGGATCAGATACCCTCGCGCTATTGGGACCCTCGACTTCTGCTTTCGTACCACCAACAGATCATTGCCCATCAGGTGCTGCCTTCGATCTGCCGGTGTAAGCAAAACAACCAAACAAGAATATACCTAGTTCATTACAAATCATAAAAACAAAGAAAGTGTTTTTACGTGTTGGCGGTCGCCAAGATGTTTGCGCAAAACTTTCGCAATGCAATTGATGTAAACTTAAATCGGATAAGTGAAGATTGATCATCGAACTTAACTTTCAAAATGACGTCTGGCTCGCGATATATTCGGATTGCAGTTTGTATCCACGAAATTTGAACGGGGGACATTGGGAGTGCGTCCATTTTGTACTGCATCCAAATTAACGCTAAGGAGGTGCATGCCGTCAACTGCATTTTTCGAAACTAGTTTATGCCAACGAAACGTCAACTGAGCTACATGGAACAATTGACGCGCTATGCCCCACAAGGAGTTAGGGCAATTGAGTAATGTGTTCATACCTATCTGCTCATACGCCAAATAAGCAAAGGCTATCCAGTACCATTTTTGCTTAGTTTCTAAGCGCGTCGTTTTGTGCCACAAGAAAGAAAAAGCGTAGGGAACGAGCGGGGCTTCTCTTGGTTTTTCTCGAAACAGTACCTATAGTCTGGAAACCTTAAGCCTCGCACGAGATTGTTCACCATCCATGGGTCCTGGACTAAAATAAAATCGTCAGCACTTCGTGCCTAGTGGAGCTGCCTTAGAATGGTGGAGATTAATCTGTAGGAATTTTATCATTCAAAATCAGTTGATAAGTCTACTTTCTTCACCATATCAGATTTAAACGTACCATCAATAGGCTCATTAAAATCCTGCGGTCCGAACAAAGCGAAACTGCGTCCTCCTCACCATTTCGATCGAGGGTAGTGACAGTCTCCTTAGCTTGAAGTTATCTGCCTGTTGAACTGCTCCCTCGGCCATCGCAGCCAATACCGGTTCCTGCTTATACGATGCTCTCTTTCGTTTCTGTTATATACGCTAAGTGTGATCTTGGAGAGTAGATGATGCTCAAAATGCCATTAGCATCTGCAGGCCGGCAGCCAGGTCCCAGGTCCAATTGGAATCTCTACCCTAGGTTTTAACGCCTGGCCACGGTTCGCCGCCTGGACCGCCATCTTAAAAAGATTAATCGACAGTTGGTTGAATGAATGAATGAATGAATGAATGGAAAGGTTCCAGCTACTAATCCTGTTGGTTGGGCACTGCGGCAATGACAGATCTATTGTGTCGTAGCTTTTATTTATTAATATAGCAAAAGACCTTCCACTCATACGAAGGCTAGTATGTCGATTGCAGGAGTTACCCTAGTAACGGAAGGGTCCGTGGTGATCCGCCCAAGGAACGCATACCTAGCTCGCGAAAACGCCGGATATTTGCGCAAAATGTGACCTGTAATCTCAACGTCTTCCAAACACAGACGAGATTCTGTCTCGTTAGACAAACACATACTGTTGAGATGGTATCTCACCCAATGGCAACCCGAGAGGTAGCCTACCAGTAGCCTCAGGTCGGCCCTACTCTTGCCGGTAATTTCACCATATTTGATGGGTCTCATAAACTCCTTAGATTACCGCAGTTCTGGCAGATTTTCCCAATAGAGCTTTCGTATCCTATCGGACCAATACTTGATGGTTGACCTAGCTGTAGTCAAGCTTAGACCACAACAGGGTTCCGGTCCGCGAAAGTTTGTTGATGAACTCTACCTGCCGTTGGTTAGTGAACTGCATCCATTTTATGCGGATTTGATGCCAGCACCCATTCTTACATTTAGGGGCAGGTCCTGGAATCGAAGCTAATAAATTCCAAAAGTTAGAGCCAAGACAAGGCTCAACCTCTTTCCAGTTATCAACGGAGATCTTACCGTCCGATCAATAAAGATGAAACCATCAAAAATTCAGCTTTAGAGGAGACAAAGGCTAATACGAGTATGTTTGAAGATTCAAACAACGTAGGAGGCAGCCGTGGAATTTCACTTATATCACCCCCAACTCCGCGGTTGTTACTTCGAATTACATCAGAAATTGGATATTTTCAAAATCCACTTTGATGTGACATCCCATGTGCCTATCTCCGATCAAAAAGAAAATGTCTGTCTTTTTTTTTTTGTTCTTTTTAGAACCCTTCCGCTCAATACTTTTTGACGGGAAATTTATTTTTTGACTATCCCACCAATACAGATTATGTGCTGATGTACGTGGACGTCAAAAGTAATTGGGACGCTGCGTCACTTTCAATCGGATAGGGAGGAGTACATTGAGAGTAATGGACCAATGCCAAAGAGATGCCGATAGCTATCGGCGTCACTTGGCCTATATGGAAAGGTATCCAGGCTGCTGCTGGTTCCTACTCCTATTTGCGTCATTTTCTATCTCCAGCGTTTCACTAGTTCATAGATGAGAATACGGTAGTGTTCATGTAACGCTGCGTCCACAAATCAGTTTTGATTAAACCTGGCCACATACACTCGAAATTGAAGACGAACACGGTCACAGTGGACAATTTTCTTCAGATTTCTATGAAGTTTCTTAAGCCATTCGCTAGTGGATTACTTTTCCTTAAGCCATGCTTTAAGATTCCCTCAGCTCAAGGCACTGCATACGAAGTTCGAGCTCGTGTTTGACAGTGTGTGGCCCCGCTAATATAATACAGCCTGAAGAAAACCGCATACTAGCAAATTTTTGTACACATTTTTGAACAAATATTTTAAGGTCGAGTGTTGCTGCAAAAATAATCATCGTGGCATGGGTTCACACGCTTCATAAGTGTGCATCAGCAGCTCGATCTTAAAATGTTTGTATAAAAGTATTACGTTTGAATAACGCTGGACCTCACGCTATCACCTTATATGCATTGAAACGCCGATAGGTATCAAAAAGAGCGGATTGAAAGTGACGCGGCCCTCATGCGCATCGGCTCCAAACCACATCAAAAATTCGGTGTTAGCTGAATTTTTTGTATTTCATACCCGTGAAGTCTCGTCTATTCAAAAATACTTTCAACTGCATTCATGTACCAGACAGGATTAATTGCATTTGCCAAAGAATTAATGCACAAAGTACTTCCTTAACATTGGCCCAACCCTTTCAAATCCAGAAAAAGAAAATCCATTTCATGTCTAACTATGAATGCTATAATTTCCGATAATGCATTTGTTCCGTACCATTCCATCGTTCACAGAAGCGCCAGCAAGGACTCAGCACCATTTACTACATTAGTTGTAGGATTTTAATAAAAGCATTGACGACTGCAATTAGTCTCATGTAACCATTAAAAGCAGATGCAATGACAATTTGGCCACGTGACTACCGTATTCATATATGTACTCTCCAAGGAACTGAATGCTGTGAGGCGGTTTCAGTCATTCCTTAAACTAATACATTTCATCCCCCTGACAAGATACGAGTACATGCTCCTTTAGCTCGACACTCCCGGTTCTTTCTCGACAGCACACACACTTAAGGGACTATCGCCATTAAGAGCGTCACCAAAAATAAATGGAATCGCAATGACAAATGCATTTTCCTGTCTCATTTCCGTCATATTCTGTCATCGAATCCTTGCGACATGCCTACCGGTACTCGCGTTTTCATTGCGATCTCTTAGGAAGACAAATTTTATTTTTCGGAATGCCTGGATGCGCTTTCCTTGGCTTCTTGTGCGTTGCCTGTAAGGGCGAAAAAACCCTGTAACTCTGTCACGTTTTTTCCAACCGCTGCGTTTTCTTGTACTATCCATATACCTTATGGAAAGTTATAAAAAGATTATTAAGGAATGTTAGAATGCCAGGCAAAAAAATAAGAATGATGTAGAACAAGAGACTCGGGGCCCATGAACTATAGACAAGCGTTCCTGTGGCGCCGTGACGCAACGTCGACAGACACACGGGCATGGGAAGTGCAATCAAGTAATGACAAATGACTCCTTTCGGTTCCCAGGTACTTGTCGCCGTACAACTCTCATTTCTGCTCCTGGCATTGTACAACTGGGAGACAATGAAAGGCCCAAGAAAGAGCAGTCGTCTTCAGGCTAGCTGGAATGACAACGAGAACAGCACAAAAAAAAATATTGTCGGATGTCCTGTAGAATTTCTTCGGCACATTAGTCAGGACTAAGGAGTTATGCAAAATTACCGTGTAGTATGCTCAGCAGAAAGCAATAAGCATAAAATGGAAAACTCAGAATTTAATGTATTCTCTCGTATTTTAATTCATCAGTATCGTGAAATTTATGCAATTTTAAGGGATGCTCGAAAGTTTGAAAGGAGCTATGCCACTTGATCCAGGCTAATGTTGGAAAGTTGCAATTTCATTCCGTCAAAGCGCAACTAGAGTGCGTCATTTGTCATGCAATTTCAAAGGAACGGAAATGAGCGATGCAATTTAGAACTTGTCATCTGGGCAATTTCGCCTAATGCCAATGGTTGGTTGTATATTTTATTAGATTGTGGGCTATTGGAATATTATGAGTGGTTTATTCGCAAAACGAGGGAGAGATTTATTAGGTTCCATTTTTTATTTAGCTTTCTCCTCAATACCTATACATCGCTGTCTTCAGTTTTCCGTTTCGAGTTGCCTACAGCGGGCTTCTCGAACGGACGCTTGCCTGCATGTTTTCGACTTTACTCGCTTTCTTGTGTCTTCATACGTCTCTACTAAGTTTCTTTGTGTTGGTTACCCATTTATTGCACATTTGCACCGCCCACTGTGGTCTTCATTTCTTGCTAATTTACCTATGGATTGTCAATATGGTTGTATCTCTTCAAGAATTGGTCTCCACAGCATAATGCTCCAGTGATTTGTAAAAAGACCCTTTTTCTCGTAAGCCGTGCTTTTTTTTGGTTAATATTCTGGATCTGGCATCTTGACTCACTAAATGAAGTGAGTGCGTTGCAAAAAATGCAATGAAGTGTCTGGGCTTTCTGAATCGCTGTAAAAGATACTTTTCACCATCTGATCTGGCTCAAATTTACAAGGCTCATATAAGACCGACACTTGAATTTAATTCCCACATATGGGCAGGCGCAAGTAGAACCGCATTATCCGCGTTAGACAAAGTCCAACGGAAAGCCTTCAAGCTTATTGGCGAGGAACCCATAACATCTAAAATCGAACCGCTTGAACACCGGCGAAGTGTCGGCTGTCTCTCACTCTTCTATCGCTACTACAACTGCCGTTGCTCTGATGAAATAGCTAACCCCATTCCTGAGCATACCTTTCCTTTACGTAACACCCGACTAGCCAGTCGTGTCCATCCTCATCTTCTAGAACTGAGCAATAGTCGCTCCGCCAAATTCCATAACTCGTTTGTATCTAGGACAACACGAATGTGGAACGATCTACCATCTTTTGTTCCCCCCCCCCCCCCCCCCCAACTATGACCTACAAAAATTTAAACGGAATGTACACCGTCACCTTATTCAAACTCAACTCATCTCCCCACTACATTTATCCCTTACCGCCAACGCTGTGCTCTCGCATCAAAGGGTTACCCCCTAAGCTTTGGTATAAACATAAAAAAAATCAACTGTACGTTTTACACTGATAATCCAGATGTCACCGATTGATCGGAGACAATAGTGACCTCTATACTTTTCTTACCGTTTGTTTGTGACACAAGTTCTTGCGCTGCTTTACAGCAATTCAGGTTGATTCAATTTCAATTCCTGTCCTGTTCGCTGGTGCAAGTCTTTGCGAATTCTCCCAAGCCAAAGCATTGAAGCACCTTTTCATAGATATTAGCTTAGCTTCCTAAACCGGAAATCAGCTGTTTAACTTATGAGCCTCCAGCAGCCTGCTTGCAACACCAAGAGACAGAAAAATTGTAGCCAAAAGTGTGTTACCATATGTTTTTCTCATGGCTTTCAGCGAATCTGGTTGGATTTTACCATCAAATTGCTGCTTTAGTCGTGATTTTATCTTTCTCTCGGCACAGTTGTATAGTTTCTTGACGTAGTGTTTTCACCACAGCTTCAGAATCCAGAATATCAGCTACTCTGCTATGGAAGCCTTTTGTCGAACCTGAAGCCCCGCTAGTTTTATGTTGGAGTAACAAATCGCCCTTCAGTGCAGCCTGATGTCGATAGCACTGTCACCAAGCTCCTTCAGACTGGGATCAGGTTTTGACCTTCCGAAGAATATGTATGTCCCGTAGCTCATATCACCTTTCTGAGATATGACTATTGCATTTGGTCTTGCCGGTTTCTCAGGTTTTGACTGGTTTTTTTTTGTTTCTTTCGATTGACCTTCGTCCAAGTGTTGCCCCCACTTTTTGGAGTTTCGACATCAGGCGACCCTATGTCGGACTTTTATTTCTCCCGAGTTAAGCCCCCACCCCTTTCTGAGGGAAACCTTAGTGACAAACTTGACAGAGATCAAGTGGGTAGCTAAGAAGAAAACTTGATCCCAGTCTCCATCTGCAATATGTTTTCAATAAAATATCCTAGATAAGATTCGGAGCGATGCGAAAGAGCGAGCGCAAAGTGGTTTTTCTGGCCCCTCTAATATTGATATGATGATGGGTGGTCATATGTGTGCTATGCATTTGTGCGTTAGGCCGAGCATTTCCCGTGATCCGATCTTAACTGAATCCGATATATATGTTCCTTAAGTCACCCCGATCTCGGAACGGTCACAGCAAATTCGGTTATCGACTGGACTAACTGTATTCTGCTGTACTCAAACCAGAGTTACTCGCCTAAATCTTTTCAAAACTCACTTTTCTAGGCTTTTTCCGTGGACCGATATCAACGAAACTTGACCGGTAGCCTCCTTGGGTTATTATAAATAAGACGCGGTTATATTTTAACCCTGCTGCAGGTGTGCGTCTGGATAAAAGGACCTTGTTGACGCTAAAGGGATATCTAGAAAAGATGGGCATCATATGACACGGTTTGTTAAGGCGAATGCACTAGACTACTGCTGAAGTCATTTGGAATACTTTGGTAAGGATAAAGGGCATTCTGGTGATTTAGTGTCGATTGTATTTTGAGTGCTTTTGCAAGCAAAAAGGACGTTCTTGGCAATGAAGTGATATATTGGCAAGATGGGTATCCTATTACTGGCGGTGTTGAAAGGAATGCACTGAATCACGGCAGAAGGTATTTTGAGTCCTTTGATGAGGGAAAAGGGGAAGTATGTGTTGTCTAATAGATATATCTAGACCTGTTCGTCTGTATCTGTTACTCAGTAGATGCTATATCTGTTTCCCAATAGATACTGCGACTGTTGATCAATAGATACTGTATCTGTATTGTATCTGTACTGTATCTACTGCTCAGTAAACTAATCGGGATGACAAGGACCACATTTTTTAAAAAGAATCATAGAGAACTTAAAAGCTAATAGACAAAAATTAAAAAAGATTTGGATGAGACCGGCCTAAAGTTCCGATGAAAATCATTGCTCTTTTTGTGTCATTAGAAACCACAGTGGGAAAGGGCGGTTTCTTTTACAGGAGGTTCTCCGCTGGTACTAACCTTTCCATGCGAAAATGTCACATTTATCTCTCCCACGAAAAAGTGCCGGTGTAAACTTGCACACTGCACATTTCCGCGGCGCTCTTCACGACACTTGAACTTCCATTCTACTCAAATGACCGGGTTTCAAGCGAAATAAAATGCAAGTTTTCGCGTGAAAATTCCTCATAATGATGTGGAAACTTTTTTCTTCGAATGAAAGATGTTAATACTGAGAGAGCGAACATTTTGCGTGCGAAAGAAACTTTTGTCAGTTTTTGTATAAGATTTCGCACGAAAAGCCCACTTTAGTACTATGTTTTATACAATAGAGCGCTAGTACTTTAGCACGCGAAAATTTTTGCCTCGATGACGTCCCCCTTGGAAGCCAAGCCAGCGAACTTAGACAGCCACCATACAGATGCTTCATTGTTGTGGGGATGAATTGCGGACTCAGTTACATTTAGATAGAGCCGAGACAAGTTGACGTTCTACCAATTGACTTTCCACTTTGATCCGATGAGATCCCATACGAGACCTGGATGAAAACCGGTATGTCGTTACGTATGAAAATGGTCTGAGATCCGGTGAATCAAAAGTGGCTACCACCACGTGGTGTAGCTCTAATGTGCAGGTCGTTTCTAGATCTTCTTCAGGCCGAAAGTCGCAGGTAGACAGAGTCATAGCAAGTGACCATCGTGACGGAGTTGAGGTTTTCCGGAGGCGGAAATTCCCTCAGCGAAATAAACGATGGCTCTTGGTTAGTATCGGGACATGTAGGCGGATTTTCTGTTCTTTTGTTGCCCCAAATCAAATAAATAAAATTTTTTTGCCTGGGAAGCTATGGCACAGACAAAAGTGTAAGGATCCTTCAACTGCAAAACTAATAATAATCAATCGAGCAAAAAAAAAGCAATGGTTTTCGACCTCCCCATATATCCATCATGAATCTTGGCACAGTAAATTTCGGTGTTCTTTAGAGCCGTTGCAAATGAACGTCCAAGTGACACGGGACGCCGCGTCACTTTCGCTCCTTCTTAATCTATCGACGTTTCAGTGCACATGATGTGATAGGACACTGTGTCAGCATGTATTATTTATAAGCCGGGCCACACTTTGCTAAACACGAGCTTTGTGTAAAGTATCTTGAGCCTTAAGCAGGAAATGTGAAGTGAACTTCAAGTGAATGGCTTAAAAAACACTCCAATCTGAGGAAAATTGTTCCCTGTGACCGACTGTGCGGAAGCGGACGCAGAAAATAACGCAGATAGGAGCAGAAACCAGCGGCCGCCCAGATAGCTATCGGCGTCTTTTGTGTATCACTCCACTCCAGTGTATTTTGTCCTATCCGATTGAAATTGACGCGGCGACCGACGTCATTTGGACCTCCATTCAACATTCGTTCAACATTTTAAGAAACTGTATACGATACGGCGAAGTTTAATCCTCTTACCTTTGGCTGAATCAATGGAGGTCTAAAATGATTATGGCCATTTCCAGCGGTGCAATTTTCTTTCCCTCTAATTCGACTTATTGTTAATGGCATACAAACCAAAAAGGGCCATAAAACCCAATGCCATTTGCAGTCATCTCAATTAGCATTCACCTTTCATCGCGTGTCTACACATTAATAAATTGCACTTTAAACTGAATATCATTGAATCCTAAAACTCCCCACTCCATGCAAATAATTTATTCAATACCCTTTCAAAAGGGTAATGTACAGATCTTTGAACATATTTCATAAGCGAATAAATTATTTAACAAAAGTGGAAGGATTCCCGTAATGGTCTTACCTCGTTCAAACACATCCGCGGCGGTGGCGGTGGAGGCATGGCAAGATTATCCTGTTGTCAGATGCTTGAACTCAAACCGAAATCCGACCGTATCGTATGTGTCTCGGATATCCTTGCATCAGCATCAATACCATCATCATCATCGGCAAGTAACGTCCTTACCGCATCGACAACAACGATATCCTCGTATTTACTTACACACAACTAAAAATAAAAATAAAAAAAGCGAGTACAAAGTGTTCAATGGCGTTCAGGTTACCTAGGAATAAGGGCAGATACTTGAAGCACCTTTTAAGGATTTGCATCATTCAGCATGAATTATTCGGGCGTTCATTTGCGCGCGGATTTTAGTATCAAGTATCATAGAATTTGAACCTTGTCGATGTAGAAACAACCCTCTTCATTACCGATAAAGGTGTATTGTATCTCGAAATCTGAGAATAGTTTCGGGAAGTACAGCAGTTTTAATAACATTTCCTGTAGCTTTATTTTGGAGAAAGGGTAACGAGAGCTTCTTATGAACACGTTTTAATGAGTTTCATCGACTTCTGTGCAATGAAACTTCAACGTTAGGTAATTAGATAGAATAGACTTCTGTGCAATGAAACTTCAACGTTAGGTAATTAGATAGAATACAAGAGCTAGTAAACGCAAAACACTCTCCAAGGGAGTACATACCATCATTTGATTCGAGGCTTAGCACTTCAGTCGGAGAAGTTCATTGAAATCGGAAGGAGGCTTAACACTTATTCGCACATACCACCTTTGGCACTTTACAACTCTATTAGAATAGTACCGGCAGATTTCACGAGTTTCGAATACATCTAAATCCATCTATCGTCATATGGAAATCTAAGGAACAGGAATGCACATACCAACACTGTGGGCAGGCTATCCGTTTTTGCCAGTCATTGGGGAATTCAGGGAGTTTCGGCGACATTGGATCGAAGCAAATGACGATGCAGTCGATGTCCTTTGTACTTCCTAGAAGAAGGCCTGAATCGATGTCGATGTACACTCCGAGTCCCCATCATAATGAGGTGATATAGTGGCGATATGGTGTCAAAGTGAATTTGATTTGACGATCCATCATTGTTAGCACTACGCAACACACGTTACAAATGCGGGCAATATGCGAGAGCGTACCTCCGTTCAAAGGATAACGACGAAAGACAAGGGACGGCAACGGGATGAAAGTGTGAACTCGTAGAGGGAAAATATGCATGCTGAAAGACATTGGATTTTGGGGATGTGTGGATGATGTATTCGGATAATGGATATATGATGCAAAGGATAATTGTTTCCTATGGTCCGCTGAATTAGCACTTGCCGCCAGCCGAGCCGTACCAAACAAATTTCAAATGGAAACCACGTAATTGGATTAAGTATTCATGCACATGCCATTAAAGAAATAATTCGGGGGTGGAGACAATTCCCAGTGGAATGGGAAAGTAACTTTGATGATTTCACTGAATTCATTAGACAGAATTTTGATTCGGTTTGGAATTATCAGTATTAGATTAAAAATAAGGCTCTTTCGAACGTTGTTTTGAAAATATTTGTTATCTTCGCCTATTCGCTAAATAGTAGCCACGTTTCAATGACTGACTGATTTCCAAAGGACTTTAATCCACCATCAATATTTGGAGTCAAATAGCACTAGCGGTATTTTTATATTATTAAAGATACACATCTTCCATTCGACGTCATTACGATGCGAAAGAATTCCCATTAAGCTTTTATTGCTATTAAAAAAATGTAATAAAATAATGAAAATGTCAGCAACAAGCCTGAGTCTGACAATGGAGACCTTGCTTTCCCGGCACCAGATCCTCGTTATTTTTTTTTTTACTTTATTTCACAGACAACCAGGTCAATTTTATTCGTTATGATTTATATGAGCGCATTTTTTACATCATTGTTCCATTCTTGCGTAAAGTTATCAGCATTTTCGCTGGCCATACTCAAGCTAAATTGTGTCGTATCCCTTTATCAAAAATGGCTCGCGCCATTGCCCTGCTCACGCTCTGTTGGCGTACGATGCCCGAAAAGATGGACCGTTCGGACAGAAATGGATATTTAATATTAAACAGGGCCTTTTGTAATGTTCAATTGCACTCGAAAATTGTGAAGGATATTTTTTTTTAGATTTCTGTTTGAGTTCTCCTCGTGTCGTAAGGATGTCGCTTCTGCATGCAAGTCTACAAACTTTTAAAATTGAATGTAAAGAAAAAATGTATTGTGAATAATGAACGGACAAGGGTCGGCACTTTGTGTACCAGGGTGTCCAGTGAAGTAAAGTGTTCCTCTTTCAGTTCGGAAGCCGAACATGGGGACCGAAGTGTGGTTGCTAAATGCGGATGGCTCTCTGCTCGAGATTGGTGACCTCTTGTTAACATCTAGGGTTGTGACATCTAAACTGGGGATCTCATCGGCTTAAAGAAGTGATCTCAGGCGAACTGCTCAAGGTGGTGTATTCTCACCCCTCTTATTGAACATTACCGTAAACAAGTTGCTTATGGACCTGGAGGAAATAGACTGCAAAGTATATGATGATGATGTCTCGTTGCCATTTCTGGGATATTACCTCGTGCCTTTAGTGAGGTGACACAGAATAGAATATAATAATAAAAAGGGGGCGGCTACTGGCCTTCATGGTGGGCACTACGACCATAAGAGGTCAATTGAGCCATAGCCATTAATATTATCGCCAGAGATCTTCCACCACGCTTATGCAGGCTAGTAAGTCATTTGCAAGATATTTCCTGATGTCAGCAGAGTTTTTGACGATCCGCCCGAGTAGCGCTTGCCAAGCCCGCGCATCGCTGGATATTCACATAAAAAGTGATATGTGGCCTCAATGTCCAAACAAAGACGACACTCCGTCTCTCTTAATAAGCCCATCTTATTTAAATGAGATCTAACCCAGTGATGGCCCGATAGGTAGCCAACAATTTACCTCAGGTCAGCTCTACTCATGTGGGTAGTATCCCCACAGTCGAATGGTCTCATTAACTGCTTTGATTGCCGCAACCCTGGAAGCTCATTCCAATAGCGCTGTCGTAGCCTGTCAGACCATTCCTTTATAATAGTCCCGGCTGAAGCCAGGTCAAGGCCACAATATGGTTCCGGTCCGATAAAATTAGACATTGAGCCTGGCCTGGCAAGTTCATCCGCCGATTTATTGCCTTCAACGCCTTGATGATCTGGCACCCAATATAAAGGGACTTGGTTGTCAGTCGCCAGACATTGAAGAATATCACGACAATCTTTCACCAGCCTTGAATAGAGCTTGTGTGAAGAGAGAGCCTTTATGGCTGCCTGGCTATCTGTGCAGATAGCAAAGTGAGCGCCCTTAGATTTTTTCTCCAGAATAATCCTGGCGCAGACCTCTATGGCATGGAACTCGACTTGATAAACGCTGGGCCAGGCACCCATAGCGATTGAAATCCTGGTATGGGGCCCAGAGACGCCAGCACCAACTCCCTGTACAGTCATGGACCCATCAGTGTACCACATGATACACCCAAAGTCTGCGAAGGGTTTGCCATTATCCCATACTGTGCGGTCTGGGATGAAGGCTACGAATTTGTTACCGAAAGATAACTCCGTGGTCATATAATCTGATCTAAGGCAGATCTGTATGCTAGGATGATTCATAATGCTCACGTGATCATTGTCACTAATAAAACTTCAGAAGATAGATGTATCCTAAGAGCATTTAGAGCAGCTGTTCATTTAATGAAGATATGTATCGGGGTAAATCCAATAATCACCTCCAAAGCAGGTGTCGGGCATGTACTCATAACCCCAGTTATTATAAGGTGGTGAGGTGATACAACATGCGCCTTCTTTATTGACGAACTAGGCCATTAAACCCGGATTAATTGTCAATCTTTGGAAAACTTAGATTGTCCTATTCACGAGGAGCGCAGCACATTCTAAGACTAGTTTTCTCGGGTTCTGCAAACTTCCTTGAGCTCATACTAAATAGGAAGATGAACTGAAAAGCCAACAGCCAACAGGAGTGCGCAAATAGAGGCACTACTCTTGTACGAAGGCTTTAGGAAGGACATGGGATCTGAAACCCAAGGTACTGTATTGGATTTATTTGACAATTTGCTTCCCATAATGTTCATTACCTTGACCTCTCTAGGGACATAGGTGCGTCAACGTCTCTTGTATAGCTTTGGTTTGTGCAGTTTCCAACATGCGCCCAATAATGCTGTACAGAGTAGTGGTATGATGGCGGAATGCATTACGCACGGAACCTAATCGAAGCTTGCTAGTCAAGGTACACAGAGAGTCCTCTCTGCCAATATTCCTGAATCTACTACCGTTGAACTTTCTATTGAACATTCTAGCGAAACAAATAACTGTAATCTCTGCCATTCAGATTAGAGATCTGTCAGTGGATTTCCCGGACTAAAATAAAACAAATAACTGGCGCACCAGTCCAATTTTGAACCATGGCCTCAAGATGAGTTAGCATCATCTCATTTTCTAGATCGTGACGGTCTTGTGAAGAGGTGTGTGATCAGCAACACGCTCAACCGAGTTATTTACTCCATAAATGGGTACTCATTTAACAGCTGAGTGGGCTCATAGTCCGACACGTTAATTCCCTATTTTATCGAAAACTACCGCATTCAGTAGGAATCGAAACAGGGCCCAGTGCGTAGAAGGCGAATGTGCTAACCATTACGCCATCCGGACTACCAAATGGCAAAGAATAGGTCGCAATTAAGTGGTCATTCAAATATTCAAGCTTCCGCGTTTTTCCAGCGACTGCTGTTTTAGTGATATGGTATCAGTAATATTCAAAGAAAAATATATATGTCTGTAGTAGCCAAAGGGTTGAGAAATCGAAAAAAAAACGATACCTTATATATATCGCCTGGATAAACATAGGGAATCGTTTTGCGGAAAGTTTACGCAGTACTTACGAGACACCCTGTTTTGTCCTTGCTCTCCATAGCATTACAGCACAGCTGAAATATAAACAATAAAATTGCAAATAAGACTTGATATGATAAGTGACTAACGAGGACACAGCCATAATTAATTCAATAAAACAAATTGAAATGAATTCTGTGAGTATCCACTTTAAGCTCATCCGATTTTGGCATATCGAAATGCACATTTCGCGTGGTTTTCCATCCATTAATTCATCGATTTAACGGATGAAAACACTTATGGGGTAAAAAATGTGGAAAAAAGGAAAAACACAAATATAATGAGCCGTTCGGTGATTTTGAATTGAATTGCTAAACTTAATTCAATTCCTGATTGGTTTTAATGTGGAATTCAATATGGGATAAGTAGTGCTGCAAATAACGCACTTTGTGAATCAATGATCTCAATCGAAGCTCGTTTGGAGGATGTGCTACTTTAAAAATAAGTTCAATATTAAAAATATTTATTTATTTATGGCTGGACTGGCAACTTTTGTGATAAAATTATTGACTTCCAGTTGGATGCTATAACGGCTTGCTTTGAAAATCATTATTTCTTATTTTGTATCCATAATGCCAGTATGCAGTTCGCGCTAACGCTTTATTTGGCAAAAGCTGTCCTCGCAACTGTATTCAGCGAGCTCAACTGATCCCCGAACTATCGGCCTTTCATCGACTTTATTAAAGACCCCAGAAAGGTTGATTCGTAACTCTTATATACCTCACAATACACCTATTGGAAAGGAAGGTCAGTGGATGCTGCTCTGCATTCTCTGGTCATAACGAAAAATTTCTAGCCTACGAAAAATACAACATGGTGCCCTTTTGGAATATCGAAGGGGCTTTTGACAATATCTAACCCGCAGCAATCACTAAGTGTACGTCTACATATGCCATTTTTTCGACGTGCGTATTTGCATCACGTCATTAGACCGTTGGACGTCCGAGAGCCAGCACAAAGAAAGAAGCTGGGCCGTCCACATATACTCCGTAGCGTAATTCTTGGAAGCCGTCAGTGCGTTGGATTTGTCCACGTAAAATACGGACGTCGCTGCGGGCTCGTCAGGCAACGGTGGCTGTAAAACACACACAGCTAAAGGAGAACGTCTCCACATGACACAGAAACGCAGTGACGCTCCAGCCGGCGCGAAGCATGGATCTTGACCAACTCATCGCCCTAGTTCGGGAAAAAATCTGCTGTGGGACAGACGCTTTTCTCCAGCGAGTGTTCTGATTGGTAATGTGGCGTCGAACGATTTCCAAAAGTTCGTCAAAGGAATTTGTGGGCATACGGTAGTAACTGAAGGATTGATCTTCATATTTTCGAATCTCCCGAAAAAAAATTATTGAACCAATTTGATTTTTCTCTGCTGATATCGTTGGGATGCACCGAGAATTTTCCTTTTCTTCTTGGTTCCTCTAGAAGTCCCAAAGCCTCTGCTAAGCACACTACACATAACCTATTCATTTCAGACTGCGATGAAATTGTATCCTTGAGAGACGACGTGTTGGTTTTGGTGACGCAGTACGCAATACGGTGTGCATGTGGGAGCAATGTCTAACAAACGGGCGTCCAACAGTCTACAACAGTCTAATAACGTGACGCAAATACGCGAGTCAAGAAATAGACGGAGGCTAATGCACTCGCTGGTCTTTCGCACATCTCTACTCGATTATCGCACGGGTGCTATTTGACTTGTCCCGATGTGCCATATTCATCCCTAACTTACACGCAGTGTTGATGTTGTTGAAGTCACGACGACCACGAAATCTCGATTATTAGAAATCAGTCCATGTGATTAGTTATCCCATCTTTTGACATAGATATGCCTTATTGCTATTACTGCTATTGCTATTATTGCTATATCCTGAAAATTTGTCCGTCACGTAATATGTCACGATTTTGTTAAGGGAAGTGTAACTCCGTTAGTTTTCATCCTACGAAAATCATTTATCACTCGTTAGAAAGCTCTCAACTTATCTCAAGAGCTCATGCTGCCAAAATCCCCCTCCTCGCCCTCGTACTCCACAAAATTGAATTTAATTTTCGTATAATTACAAACCCAGTGCCGTTCTGTCTGATTCTCATCACATTCATCTCATGTACATGTCCAGTTTCGTCAGTTTCTCAAAATTTTACACCCTAGGAACCACTATGGTTGGCGATCATCAACACACTTTTAAAAAGACACAATCGGATCCAGCTTTTGGACGAAAGTAGTCTACAGCTTAGTCCTCGTATCATCTTACATAGTATTTTAGTTTATCATCAGTAAACTGATGACGAGTATCTACACTGCATGCAGATAGATGGGTACATGGATGTGTCTTATGGCTACCGAATGCGTTGAGCATGTTTTCTCGAAGATATCGACGTTGGTTTTATCAATATTAATTACACTGGATAAAATTATTCGACAAAACATGTTCCATGCATTCGGTAGCCATAAGACATATCCATGTACCGATGAATCTGCATGCATGCATCATCAGGTGCATTTACGCCTTAGGCAGTTCGGGTATAGCGTATTATGTACCATAAATTACAATTTTGGGGGAATTTTTCATAATTTGTTGGGTGTTATTAATATCGGAGTTTTGGCATTGCTTCAAGGATTCGCAGAACGCGGTCATTTTGCAACCTTAACTTCTGTCGTATTCACCATACCGCCCATTCATATAAAACATATTGGTGCCCCACATTGGATGCCATTAAATTTAGTAAGTGTGGCTTGAGATACGAAGTGACAAAAGCAGATAAGAGACCTCGGGATTAGACCGTGCAGGTGGTTTTTAGACCGAAAATTTTTCCATCAACCGACTGGAGATGTCGGGCGAATTCTTGTCCGGGGAAGGCGAAGAAAAGCCGCAGCACAACGAAATAATAGCATAGTACGTCCAAGTTATTTCGCTGAATGAATTTTAAGAGGAGCGTACAATGTTGACTGTACTATTCCTCTTGACAAAAAGATTCATAAATTAAATAGAATCCTTAGAGTATGCCACCTATTCATGCATTGATCGTTCACTCTTCAAAACTCTTCAATCGATACCAAATTATCGTAACGAATTTCACAGCTTCTACGGCAAAAGTTCTCGTATTTTAAGTACTTTCGTCTAGTGTCCTTAGAAACTGTGGCGACTAACTTTTCCATTGCACGGAAATGTCATCGGGACTATCATAATAAATTCAATTAAAAAGCACTTACCAGTTTGTCAAGGAACAGTTGCAAAACTTCTTCCCAATGTTTGATTTAACTCAATAAATGCAATAATAAAAGTTCATCTTCAAGATGCTACTGTCGTCGATGATGATGACTTCTTGAAGAACATACACATGAATGTCTCAATATGAGCATAAGTTGAATCTTAGTTACGAGTATTTATTGATGAGAGTGGAAGAAGTAAATATTCGGACGGTGAAGTCGGCATAATAGAGAAGAAGTCCAGGCGGACTGTCTTTCATCTGGTTCTACTCAATTTCGTTATCTATTAATTTTTTGTACATCTTTCTGTCATTATTATCCATGTGGCTCTGTAGTCCGCAGTCGGTTCTTACCTTTCTATATAATATACCCAGCTAAGTAGTTGTTCCGCCCCGACATTCCCATCAACTACCAACCTAGCCCTTGGCGTTTCTAAACTCTCAATTGCGTGTTGGAAAACCTTCTGCACACACGACCGAGCACAATCACGACCGAACTGTTTTTGACCATTGCGCGCGATCAACCAGAGCCACGACCAAACTACCACCTAACCAAAACTTGGTGCGATGTTTATTCAGTGGAGGTTCGGTCATGGTAGCGGTTGGTCGCTCGAAATTGTCATGAACTGTTCGGTTGTGGTTGTGCTCGATTGTGTATGGCAAGCTTTAGGGCGCGATCATAGTAAAAGCTTGAAATTGAGCTTATTGATGGTAGATACGTGAAAGCTCCGCTTATATACAGATTTTAACACAAAAATGCGCGTATATCCCAGACTAAAAAGAAAGCCGAACTAAGGGGGTTTGTATGCGAAGCTATACACTTTACTCATGAATGCGGCCTTAGGCATTGTACATGCCCTGTGCGTTGCACTAGCCGTAGTTTGATGGACTCTTTTCTGGACTATTCAAATAGTTGGAACCCTTGTTCCTCTATTTTCAAATAAACCATTGATATTCGCTGTCATCAACTGTACTCCTCTGTTTGATGCATCAGTTGCGTAAATCTTTTCATTTCAGTTTTGTGAAAACTTTCTGGAAATCACTCATTCTATTTTACTTTTCTTGAAATCGAATACTTGAAATACATATTCACCATACTCGTACAAATTGATCCATGTGGAAAGTCAGACTTTTGAAAAGTTTCTCCATAAATCGAGCCACTTTCAACATCCCAGTTCCAGCGAAATCTCAAGAAATCTAAACCCCCTACGTGCTATATACGTGTACTGCATAATGTTCGGTTTTAAGTCAAAGAATGATTTTCGAATTCCATTTTATTTTTCTACAGGAGCTCTACATTCTGATGTCTGCACATCGTTTTATTGAAAGTGGATGAAATTTAGTTGGCAATCATTTGCATTGCTTTTTGTCGAATGTTTTGAAATTTAGATGCTGACTGAATAATTGAAATTACTATCTAGATTTAGGCAAACATTTTCCAAGTCTGGACAAAAACGTAGCAAAAGAGAAATCAGTGAAAAAATCAGTAGGTGTCAGGATGAATAACTCAAAAGTAATGATCGCCTGTTTCAAACACTATTGCGAGACACATCTCATCAGACGCATCCGCATCGTACCTCGGAGGGAGGCGTCGTTATTTGAGCGTCGTTTTCGCAGGACTAAGCCGTCTAATGTGAGCAGCTGCGGACACGTTTCTGTCCCGGGGACTCGACTCAATTGTTTAAGGGCCGTTTTCTCAGTATCCGGTTAAATTGCCAGTTAGCTATCTGGGACCCCTTCTATCAAAAGCCCCTCAGCGTATGCAACGTTCAAAATATGAGAATAAAGTACAAAAATCAGCTGACATTCTTGATGGAGTTCTGCCGCCTGTTCTATTATATTCTAAGTCTATGCCATCTCTTTGCATTAATTTTCGACTGAGTTTCAAATCCTCTTCAATCGAATGAATTTCAAAAACTCTTTTATTTTTTGGCCGGCTTAATTATCGCATTTGAATATGCAGCAATCCCAGCAGTCCAAGTCAGCTGTTTGGAATTATCGTCCGACAAATTTTTAACTGGAGGACAGGTGACGTTTAGTGTTTATCTATAGGATAAACTTTAGCTAGGTATTGAGAAAACGGCCAATCTTCTACGTAGTTGTTTTAAGATGGATTATAAGATGCATGAAAATCCAGCCTTAACTGACTAGCTATCAGTTGTGTTACAACTGACCCTCCTCTGGCCGCTCGAACCACCATCTGGTAGCAAACTAGGGTCGGTACATCCTCTTAAGAGGTTAATCTTATACGATTGGTCGCGGCAGGCCTAAGAGCCATATACTCGGTAAGTTTTGAAGCATCAATGGCTGCCTCCCGAACTATAGATCTACATATCTAGCTATAGATCGGCATATTCAAAAATAATAAAAATATTTATTTCTGTTAAAAGTTTACTGGATCAAATTTAATATATTTGTATATATATTAAATTACCAAAAAGGGTTTCGCAAAACTCTTGCTTATCTACATATAAATCATGTTCGTTTCTATATCATACAAAACGTCCATTATTTTGTATCCATTCGAAATATCTTTGAATTCAAACCGCTTCAACTGCGATCTACTCGCCTTTCGAATGTGTTCATTGAAGAAAAAGGACAGTTGAGAGTTGTGGCAAAAGTTTCCAATGAAAAGTCGCTAGAGAGTTTACGAGAAAAAGTATTGAACAATATCGAAGGGAAATATACGAGTAACGGTCAAAAAAGTTTCGTTTCTTCCGGGAGTTAAAAAAAAAGCCCCGAGAAAAAAGTTTGTGTTGGCTTGAAGCGAACTCTATTTGAAGAGATTTAAGTTGTTTAGTGTTTGCCTGACAAATGTAAATAGAAAGGAACTTTTTGACTTCTTTTTAGGATGAGGACTGTATCAAGGGAAATTGCATTGCATAGTTGAATATTTGGGATGAGTACTAAGACAATTGAAATGATTGTTAGAAAAGAGAGAAATTTTAGCACACAAAACCAGGTGCTGCGAAATACAATTAGCCGCTTTGGGTAGTGAAAATGATTGCACACAAGGATTCACGGTGGGCGGTAACAGGTAACTGTTGGAAGTTCGGTTTGAAGTTATAGTAAGCCGCAGCATCTCTTTGAGTAAAATTAAATGATGTCTTTTCTGGTGGGTCTATTCGGATTGCCAAACATTTTTCCTTAAATGTTTGTCACATGACAATTCGAATTCTCCATCAGTAATTTTTGGAAAGCGACAACTCTGTCATTATATCACACAGCGGGTCGAAAACTTTGAAAACAGTACATTCCCATGGAACACTTATGAGTCCTTTGAAAATGTACAATTTGATTGGATGCCATTCATCTTGCCTTGTGATACAATAGACAAGCGGGTAGTGACATTCATTCGTCGCTCAATTATTCATCCCGAGTTTTATGCGAATGGAGAATTCCGTAGCATAAAACTTGATTGATGAGAAAATTTCACATCGTCGCAACGTCATTATCGGGACGGCTATTTGATTGTTTGAGTTTTTTTTTCGAAACCTTCCCGCCATTATAAACATCGGCGCAGTGCCACGGGCAAGTGTCATCCACCGTGACAGACCGCCTTCCGAAGCATTAGCCGAAAATGCAGTGGTGCAAGCTCAAATCTACAATAAATCCCTTCCACGCTCATCGCTTCGATCTTCAACGCTGGGGTAGCATGTATATGAGAGCGCCATGGTCTATCGCCTGAGAGACTCGGCAGAGAGAGACTTCGATAACTTCCACAGAAATAATAGCAACAACAATCAGTGAGACAGTTGCCTTCCCAGTGGTCACTCCGCTGGCCCTGCATAAAACCATCAGCCTCTTGTATTCTGGTATGGATTCAGAAAATTTTATAAATAGTTCTCCAGTTTTTGTCTCAGTATTATTACTAGGTTATTGTTGTAGGTGATGGTACGGATTTTAGGCGTTGATTTCGAAAGAGGATTTTTCCATCGAATCACTGGAACAATCCGCGGTTGCGACCAATAGCAACGGTTAAGTATAGTAAACTGCAGTGCCCTGGCTGTTGAGCTAATAAATGAACATCGTACTCTCAGAAAACCATTAAAGTGTCTGAGAAAATGACAGGTGGACTCTGTTGATGAAGCTTGTTGGATTCGAAAGAGGAGGATCGATGCTATTGATTATATTGCATATGTATTTAAATAATTGTATTTCGGGGGACAGCCGCAGCAGACCACTAATGTTTGTGTACCTTTCCGCCCCCTCCCTGTCATCAGTGATTTCCAGTTGACGACTGATAATTGTCGTATGCTAGCATTTCTTTAAGGCTGAGTTCACTCATGGCTTCCACAGTTATCGTGTGCTTGCCTGTGATCCTCAACCTCGTGTTAGCCATCGCTGGACATTCGCACAAAATGTGTGCTCCCGTCTCAGCCTCCTCCAGACATAGTCTGCAAACGTCATCTTCCTCGATTTTCATCTTAGCCAGATGAGCCTTAAAATTACCATGCCCTGTTACCAAGGCAGTTATCCAGCTTAGGGTACTCCGTTTATAACTGAGTACCTTGCTCGCTTCCCTGCCTAAAGAGCTGGTCATTGCATTTCGAGCTTGTTTGCAAGTGACTAATTCCTGTCATCTTCGTTTATGCATGGAGTATATCCACTTCCCAACCTTCGCTCCGTTCGCCAAAGCAACTCTGGGTTCTGGTTCAATGAAAGTCGCCGTCGATTCCTGTTTTGCTAGAGCATCCGCCTCCTCATTTTCTATTGTCCCTATGTGTCTTTTTACCGACATCAGCGTAAACTCATTTTCTGAGGCATTCTAGTACCAGTTTAAAGTTTATATTCATCGGCTGCATGCGCCTGATCATCGATTGGTTATCCATTGCAATAAGGGTTTTCTTCCACCGTACCTGACCTTCCAGCAGGTGGTCCAACGCATGCAACAAGCCAAGCATCTCTTCCTGGTATACGGACACATACTCTCTTAGACTAAGCGCGCATACGTAATGCCGAAAGCGACGTCGTTTTCTTTATAAATAAGTCCAACGGTGGTAATGCCTGCATTGCTCGCGTTTTTACCCCATCTAGCTTCTGCTTTGTGGTTTTCTGCATGGCTTTTGGCCACCATACCACCGATTCATAGGCTAGAATAGGTCTTTCCATCATTGTGTAAATGCAGTGCGCCACTTTAGGTGAAATTTCCCACCTACGAGCACACATTCTCTTACATTGGCGCAAAATCCTTTTCGCTTTTTGGATCTTCTCATCAACGTGAATATTCCAAGTTTGTTTCGCATCTAAGGTAACCTCTAGATGCTTCACTTCCTTGGACACCCTAATTTCCGAACCAAAAAGCAGTAAGGGAGTTATCTCTATATCTTTCCTGTTTGATTTACTAACGTTTATGGTTAGCTTTTGCTCAAAACACCATTCTTCGGTTGCTTTGAGAACCGGTCCCATGCAACCTAAAATTGTTTCCAATTATAATTATAATATTATAGAATCAACCCCCCGCTCAGTCAGGGTGTTCCTTAGTTGGGTCACTGATAAAATATTTAGCTGTGGTTTGGTAAAGGAGATTTTATCAACAGTACCCTCTATGTCCATAAAAGTAGACATAGCGATCTCGCCATTATTAGTCTCTCTTTCTCTCTGCAACTCTAACAAGTTCATATAGAGCGGTTTCCGTAGAGCTGCCTGCTCCATAAGCATGTTGGCACCTTCTCAGACGACTATACATTATTGAGGTGTTCTCCAGATACTCCACCAACACCCTTTCCATTGTTTTCAAACGGAATGATGTAAGGCTAATCGGCGACCGGTAGCGCAGTGTGTTGAGGCATCAGTCTCATGTTTGACTACCGGCGTTTCGGGTTCGAGTCCCGTCCACGACGACGTTCGTGGCCATGGATGTGCAGGAGGTGCATGCTGGCAACTGCATTCTCTGAAACCAATTTATGCCAACGAAACGTCAACTGGGCCAGATGGAACAGTTGACGCGCTATGCCCCACAAGGGGTTAGGGCAATTGAGTAGTAGTAGTAGTAGTAGTAATCGGCCTGATGGACTTTGCCTGTGTTTAGTCCTTTTTTTCCGGTTTAGGCAGGAAGACCACCTTAGCCTCCCTCCATGCCTTCGGGATATAGCCTGTTGAAAGACAGGCTCATGTTCGTTTGAGGGTGTGTTTTGGATATTTGTTGCTCATCGCATCGAGCCGATCTTCGAACATAAATAAAAAACATGTTGAAAAAGAGGCTTGCCTATGCAAGGTGAATTTCTTCGACATCCAGTTTAGTTGATCGTAGCACTCATTATAGCAACCATATGACGTTTGTTTTTTCCCTAACTTAGGAAACCGGACCTGTTAACGTGATATTAATTGCCTAAACCCCTTGTGAAGTTCGTAACCTTAAGATAAACCTTGAATATAGTATTTAATCTGAATATAGACTTAGAGTGGTGAACCAATGGATTTGACAAAATGCTTACGGGCTGGAAATGGACGACAATTTTTTAACTACATAGCTTAGCAGATGCCCTATATCAACAATTCTAGCATGATCAGAAATTATCTATTTTCTCCATACTCGTATCTGCTTCATAGTTAAGAAAATAACCCAGAAACTTTTCCCTTATTATGTTTATGACTGTTTTAAAATGTCAAGTTAGTCACCAAATTTTAATTACATTGCCGGTTTATACGACAGGCCGGCAAAGGGTAAGGCCGTGGTATTATTTTTACGCCCCACACTACAGGAAGAATGTTTACCTCAACCAAATCATCGCACCGCCATTATTGGGGACTTGACTTGGTTAGCAATAGCCAAAGACCACTGCCGTTCTAGGGGCGCCCACGAGGAGGAATATGGAAGAAAATTTGTCTACCCCCACCCCCTCAGTGGGGAATGGCTGTGGTTTATTGTTACGCCCCACACAACAATGGAAAAACTATACAAATATCCATGAACACGGCGGAATTCGAACCCGCGAAAGCGTAGATGATCAGAGATCAGACTGACGCCTAAGCGCACTGAACTACCTTAATACCCCAAGCTAGTTTTTACGTTTGGAATTTGTAATTCCCTGCCACTTGTGTTAAAACCCATGCTGTGATATGCAAGCGTATGTGCAAACGATCAAAGGGAGGTGACTTGTCGGGGACATGCTACTTATGATTGGCGTAGACATGCCAATTTTACCGTTTCCTATTTTTAATGTCTTTTTTTTTGGCAAAATTGTTTTCCTCTGACCTATATCTTTAGGGATAGTCGTTTTGACGCAAATTTAGAAGCGATTCCGCTAGCTTTTGCCTTCATTTTGGGGCAAATAGATTTACAAAGTATCGCCACTAATTAGGTCCCTCAAACCTCCTGAGTAGTCTGGACAAGGCAGTTTTTTTTTCAGAGTGCGAGATTTTCGCTTCCTTGTTATCTTAGTCGTCCGGAATGGTATTTTCTATTTTTTGGGGGAAGGTTCAAGCTACATTCTAAGGCAAAATTCAACTCTCTAGCCGCCGAAGTTTCCGAGTTAGAGCCATTTGAAAAAGTGCAAGTTTGGACCCTCTAGCTGCTCTAATAACGGAAATAAACGCATTTTTAAATTTGGCAGTCGAGAGGTCACTTTACCTTGAAATTTTCGGAGTTTTTCGCAGTTTTTCGTCCGGAATGCTATTTCAGTCCAGAATTTCGGAGACTTGATCAGATTTACTCCTTGGCTTTCAGCTAAATTGAACGATTCTGTTACCTCAGATTCTGATAGTTGGGTTACATAATTTGGAACGAATGCGTTCATTCCAGACTCAGACATTGAAGTTCGTCGTAATGCCTCACCATCATGCATCTCCGTCTATTCAAAGGTTCGCGGCCACCACTTGAAGGTAGTTCTAGGACTTTCCTGTGAGAGAAGTAATTAACCCTTTATACAAGCTAGATATATATGTAGGTATGCCAACCATTCATTCGTTAAAAATAACATTTGTAAAAAATATGTAGAGCTGTAATGGCTATTACTTCCACAGAAAATGGTTTGAAATGGCAAAATCCTGTTTCAGATATCCAAATCACTCCAAAATTAATGCCTGCCTCTTAATGAGAGCAACACTACTCCATCCGAGATTTGCTAACAAAGACATTACTCTCCTTACAAAAAAAGGTTTGTCCTCAAAAAATTCCATTTTGCCTTAATTACGTACTGCCGCTAATTTTTCAAAGCACTTCTTAAAAAGCTTCCGTTACAACCATTCATTATATCCACTCAAATCTTGTTAATTGAAACTCAAGACGAATTTGTGTTTGCTCATTAGGGCTATAGGGACTTTGAGCCCATTTCCGGTCTTGCATATACAGAGAAGTGCATAATTTGAAACCATTTTTGTAATTACTCGTATATTAAATGGAGAGCGAAACATACTACGTAGGTGTAACTTTCGCTTCCAGAAAACTTCTTAGAATAAAATGGTATCATTTTTAAATCCGTTCCTTATCGACTATACGGCAATGTAAAGAGATAATCTCCAGAATTAAATTAAGTTTGTAGAGTTGCTCCTAAATTGGACTCCCACCCGAGTCATGAGGGGATGGTTTCTAAGAAATAATTTAAGATTTTGCGAAATTCGAGTGCGGTTGATCCTCTGAGCTAGCTCCTCTCTCTCTGAAGGGACGCTCGTCATGTGTGAACACAAGAAAAACTAATCAGAAGTGGAAACAGAACCATAATTGAGGGATAATATTGGATTACATACAAGTCGATAGATATTATCCCTTTACGGACTTGACTTTCATCTCGACCGGAGTCAAAACTGGAGTGGTACGATAACAAAGGTTAGGGTTAGGTATAAAATTGAGCCGGCTTTTTGTCCGAGGCATCAACATCATCGTCGTAATACTGAAAAACCAAATAGTCAGAGGGATAAGGGTTCGTTACGTATGCAAATTTAAATACCACAACAGAACCCATATGAATTGAAATTATTTAATTGTGTTCGGAAATAATCTGGTGCGCTTCGTGTCGGGATGAGAGATCGACCCTGAATTTAGATGGACTGAAAAGGGACATCGCGAATTTGAATAGAATACAAAGTAGTTAATTGTTGATGAATTCGAATAAGGTGAGGGTCCATGGTTGCTAAGTACACATATAGGGAAGAGGGACTTTCAACAGGTTCGGAGACTTTCAAAGAATAAACTTCCATTCTTTAAAGTTAAGAAGGATGTCAACATGTAGGTACACTGTTGCTGATCTCTTTCTATGGCCATGACCCTGCATGACATTCCCCATTGTATCGACGAATTACTATGCAGATTCTATAAAATTACATTGCCACAACGCCACACGTATCCGAAAGGTTTATGCAAAGGATGACACGATTGCATATATCCCTGCGAATCAAATATCAACGAAAGACAACATAATTGTTGTCTTCATTGGATTCCCGTCGTGCATAGTCCACACACCTACTCCAACAATACTCGTATTGCCGCCATCCATTGAGGATGTCATTACGTTAACGACGTCCCATTATGTTTCCATATTTCCACACCATAGTTTTTTCTTTGCATTTTCCAAGTCATCACCGTCGCCACTGTCATATATGCAAATCATCACGTCCCTTATTTTAAGTATATGAAAGAGGATCTCCCCGGCTTTGTTCCAATCACCTCAACTTAAGCATTGCTATAGTGCTAGCTGTGTATTTAGCAGACGATTTTTCATATCCTTTTTTGCTTCTCGCCGATTCTGTTGTGCTTCGTAGTTGTGTGCTAATTTGAATGCCCTTTTCAAGTCCTTGATTGTCTGAATCAATTGGGCAGATTCAAAAGGCTTTTAAAATGTGCCAAATCCCTTTTAGTGTTGCACCCGATTCGCCCAGTCGACTGGAGAAAGGCTTTTTGCTCCTCGAGCCGTTCTTAGCCTTCGAACTCGAACGGAAAAATAAAATGAAAAGACGACAGCAACAAGGAAAATGTTCAACGACCAAAAAATAAAATCTCTTTCTCTTGTCCTTTTAACTGTTCGCCATGCTCATCCATAGGAAATTCTATTCCAGTCGACTTAACATGAAATGTGGTTGAATTCCTGATTGCACACTGCCCAAACACTAGCCCAGCAGGCTGACAAGCGAGCGAGCGAAAGTAGTCTCGGTCGGGGGTATCTGGTGCTTCTCCGAAATAAAAAGGATGAAGGAAAAATCTAGAAGAGATAATGGTCAAAGCTAATGCTCCCAAAAAGCTGAACGTTTTTATATTTTCTTTTTTTTTTGTCTTCGTATCGATTAAAATGAAAACTGGAAAATTAATGGGGAAACGGATCGAATGGATGACGGGCGAGTTGGGGCAACGAAAGGCGTTAATTTTTATTTAAATTTTCATATGATTCGGGTGGACGGACTTTAACGCAATCCCTTGACAAAGGTATGAGCAAATAGGATAATCTCGACACTAGAGACAAAAAAGGGTCCAATTTGAATGGATTGATAAAGAATAGGGACTTTTGGTCACGCCAAAGGTGAAATTCATTAAATTTGTAATTGAAGGGACGGCTGAAAAGGTGGGGCGGATTAGCCGAATTAAACCCTTTTTTGTATTGGGCGGCGGCATTTAATTTTCTTTTTAAGGTGGTGACAGTGGTTAAAGTTAATAATATTGTGTGCGACTCTTAGCGAAAGTTTGTCGACAAACAAATGATTTGCTATGAGAGCGGACGTATTGATGATCAATCAATTATCGTCCATAATGGCTTGTCACCTGATGACGTGGTCTCTGTTTTAGCAACTAGCCACTTTTAGTACAAGCAGCTTAGTGCTAAAGTAAAAAGAGAAACGGATTACAAGCTGTTACAGTCCACAAAGTTTTCCATATTAAAAGTTTGTTAAATTAACTGATTTCTAAATTAACCCTTTCCAAAATTAACAGCTTTCTAGATTAACACTTTTTAAACAAACAGCTTACCAAATTAGCAACTTTCCAAAATTCCATATTAGCAGTTTGTTTAAATTAAGCAATAACGTACAAAGTTGATAGATTCCTAGTTTGCCAGGCTAACATTTGTAGCAGGACTTACTCTCAATTGCCCTAACCCCTTGTGGGGCATAGCGCGTCAACTGTTCCATGTGGCCCAGTTGACGTTTCGTTGGCATAATCTGGTTTCGGAGAATGCAGTTGCCAGCATACACCTCCTGCACATCCATGGCCACGAACGTCGTCGTGGACGGGATTCGAACCCGAAACGCCGGTAGTCAAACATGAGACTGATGCCTCAACACACTGCGCTACCGGTCGCCCGGTTGGCCAATTAAATAAGCAGGTTCATCTAACGCTTACACCTTGTAACTTTAGCTGCTATTCACCGGTAAGCAATCAGTGGTTGGCCAATTAAATAAGCAGGTTCATCTAACGCTTACGATCAAAAGTTATTTTAAATTTGGATGTTTGAAATTCTATTTTACTGTACATTACTAATGGTCTCGAATTTTTCATAGGCTACCTTGACCTTCCTTCACTCGTGGTGGCTGTTCTGAGAGGCGCTAGTAATGGGACTCCCGATGATACATATCAAAGTCTAAATTCAGTTTTATCGGTATGGAGGGCAGAAAGGGAATTTTGGATTGGCGCAACTTCAATTAGATCAGCGGGTTGTTGCGTAGCACTAGGATGCCTCTAACTGCTTGCAAATTGGCTATCAAAGATGCTGATAAGATCTGCATCCGATGGGGCAATGGCAATACATATCATGTGGAAAGGCAGATGTGGCCCAAACTGGATCCTCTGGGTTGCTAATGCTAAACAGAAATCATCGAAGAACTGTCGTAGGAGTGTTAACAGGATATTGCCTAATTGGGGAGCATGTCACATAATGAAAGGACCTCCTTGGTTCCTACTTCTTTAGCGATCTGGACGACCTGAAAGAGGTAATTGTTGGTCGGCTACATCGCTTCATTATGAGCTCTGGCTGGTTTAAAGATTGAGTTATTCTCAGGTTACTGAGTCTAGGGGTATCATAACGGACCCAGTGGCGGTCCAATTATGCTTAAGCAACCTTTTTATTCTAATCTAACCTAAGCATCCACCATGCAGCCCGAAACTTCCGAAACTTTTCATAAATGCAAAACTTAACTCTATTTACAAAACATTTCTGATAGTTCCCGGGCATTGATGGCCACCCTCTGGATCCACTTCCTATATGTAAATCATTTGCAACTTATGGTTTCCCAGAATCCGAGCAATTTGGCATTATTTCAAAATTCGCCACATTTATCCGTTCCTTCGTTGTAATTTAAAATATAAATTTATCGGAATCTGATATCTGATGACCATTTCTAAACTAAACCCGACACCCGATTTCATGCATATTTTATATGAAATCCAATCGAGCCGATGTAACCCGCACAAGAATTTGGAACCAGCTCTGCAAAAATCAAGCCTCCAACACCGAACTTAATTGGATTTTTCCAAAATCAGCTCTGGGCGAAAATTTCGAATTCATATTCAAAATTGTCTCACAATTTTACAGCACCCGTCCGTCAGTTTGACTACCCTTCGGATAATTCCTCTGGAAAAGCTGTCAGATAATGCCAGCCAGCTCAAGCTTGGCACTGCCATGAATCGTAGATTTTGTGAATATAACAACGCATTTAAGTACTGCCTGCCAACGAAGACCACCTCTTTTGTTCAATCATTTGCCACAATTTGGAATTTTCATTTTTATTTCTCCGTTTTCGGATTTCAATCCCTAATCAGCGCTTGGATTGAATCGACAAAGAGCTCTTTTGCAGTGAAACGATTCAGTCCGGAAATTTTGAAGGGTTGAAATTCATTCACTGCCCAGGCACACTGGCCAATTTGTTGGATTGCTTCCAAATCCAACGAACCTGAAACAGAATAGATTTCGTTGATTTGTGGAAATTTAATTTCACTGCTCGGAGAAAATCAAAACTTTTATGCGACGTTATGAAAACGATGACAATGATGATGGCTATGGTGACGGTGTGGACCATTCTGTCCACCCTTGTGAGGTTTTTTGGCTCATTGACGGATATTAGGGTTAAAAGTTTTCCGATTGACTGACTTTTTTGCTCGTTCCGTGAAAAGGAAGCACAAGGGCTTTTTTAACGTGGTGCTTATGCGAAAAAAAAGATGGAATACGAAAAAAATGTATTATTATATGATGATTTAAGAAATGGTCGGAAATGAGATAAATGTGTGCGATAAAATGGCCAGAAATTGAAAAGACATTTTTCTTGTTATAAATTCAAATTGATTTCCCTAGTGGATGGACGGGGTTGTTAAGAACAGGAAGTTGAGGAAACGAATTTTGGTCAGTATACTGTAACTAAAAAAAAAAAGGATTTCTCTGCTGATTTCATGGCTGCTACTGGTTCTGTGGAAACTTTTACGACAATTTAGAGATTGGAGCCCATAAAAGCCAGTGATTCGATCGATGAGGTCAACCTTCAAGAGAAATAAAGCTGCAGTACAACTCAGTGGTGCCGATAAATGGGGGGTTAAGGACTGGACAATTTGTTTGTCCGTATCCAAACTTGTCCTTTAAGGAGCCAAATTAAAAATTCCCAACGTAAAAAAAATATTTTGCTAAGAACTTTTTTTGCAAGAATGAGCAAACGAAAATTTCCCTTGGGCAAACGATTATCCACGATGGGCAACCGAAATACCCAGTTTGCATAATAAAAATGTCCTTTAAGGAGCCAAATTACACAATTAATTAATGTCGCCAAACTTGATTCTAGTTCAATGTATATTTCTGCCAATTGTAACTCTACACCCATACACTTGATTAGAAAACTTGTACACTCACTCTCATTGTTCCATTCCTTAGAGACAGTCACGGTCATAGACATCAACTCGCCAAAAATAATTTAATTTAATATTAAAATAATAATAATAATAATTAAAATAATTTAATTTAATATTATTTTAACAGATATTCATATCTAATCGTAATTAAGTTAAGTGTTTAGAATAATAAAATAGCGAATGGTATTTCATTATATTAAACACCGTGTTCCAATTAAAACATTAAACAACAACCAGAACGGAGTGCTTACGGTAGACAAACCAACGGCGCAATTTAAATTAAAAACCAGGCCGAAGCTTCGCTTCGCCCCGGAGTCCGAAGCGTATATACCCTAGACTTGTACAGACCTAGTGGTGATACCAAAAGTACCAATTGGCAACGACCATATGCTTTAAAAGTGAATTCCCTACATGGCCAGTTTATAGGGGAGGTTGGCACACATTCAGGAGGATCTTGGCCATTCTAAAAATCAATTAACTAACCCATTCTACAAATATTTGTCGAATTTTTCAAGTCGCTAGCTTCATTCTATCGAAAGTTATTGCTTATTTGAAGTCTCACTTGTAGGGGAGGTAGAGGTTTGGTTTGGTGAATCTTGCGCATTTTTAATAACAACCAACTAGATCCCAGTACAAATATTTTACCAAAATGCCAAGTCACTAGCTTAATTTTATCGAAAGGTATCGCTTATTTGAAGTTTCACTTGTAGGGGAGGTAGGCGTTCCTTGGATCGGATCTTACCCATCATTGCCACCAACCAATAAGATCACTTTACAAACTATCGAAAGTTATCGCTTATTTGAAGTTTCATTTGTAGGGGAAGTAGGGGTTTCATTGGTCGTATTTTACGTATTTTCAATATTAGCCAACTGGATCCTACTACAAACATTTTACTAAAATTTCAAGTCGCTGGCTTCATTCTATCAAAAGTTATTGCTTATTTGAAGTTTCATTTGTAGGGGAGGTGGGGGTTCCTTAGGTAGGATCTTTCCCATTTTCAATGCCAACTAACTAGATTTTACTGTCAACGTTCTGCCAAATTTTCAACTCGCTAGTGTCATTCTATCGAAAGTTAAGGTAATTAAAGTAATTTATAATTTGTTTAATTTTGTAGGGGAGGTAGGCGTTCCTTTGATCTGATTATGCCCAACTCACTAAAACCCAAGCAGCTTCTCACTCTAGGGTTACATGCCAAAAATCAGATGTCTACGTCAATTCGTTCAAGAGTTATAGACAAAAAACTTGAAAAGAAGGGTAATACGGGGCTTTTTGTAAGAAAATTACCGTTAGTTTTCAACTCATCGATTTTATTTTTGCAGGAGAGTATAAGATTAGCCTCACGAGCAATCTACCAAAGCTAGATCTTTTCATGTTTATTTAATCGGGAGCTATAAATACATTTAATTATTTTACATATGTAGGGGAGGTAGGCGTTCTCTTGGCCCGATCATGCCCATTTTCAATACCAACCAACTAGATTATACTTCCAACATCTGACCAAAATTTCAAGACTCTAGCTTCATTCTATCGAAAGTTATCGTACGAACGGACAGACAGACGGACAGACGGACAGACGGACAGACGGACAGACAGACAGACAGACAGACAGACAGACAGACAGACAGACATGGCTAAATCGAATCAGGAGGTGACCCTGATCATTTATATATACATTGCTATACCTCCGGAGCCTCCTTTAAGGTGTTACATATTTCCGTCGTGACAAAAACAATATACCCTATACTAAAAGTCTAGGGTATAAATATCATTGTGGGTGTATAAAATGTGTCACCCAATGTAGTTCGAAATTTATATTTTTTGAATAAAATGAAATTGAAGGGGTGGGCAAACGAACATCTTGGGTGGGCAATCCTGGGCAAACGAAATAGCGTCCCAATTTTGAAAAAAAAAATCGCCTATTTTCAGTTTGAAAAGAAATTGTTTTACGAGGGTGGCCAAACGAAAATTTTCCCGGATGGCCTACGATGGGCGAACAGCACAAATTAAATTTAAGAAATATAATGTGAGGGTGCTACCTTCACAGACCTCGAAACCACTCAGGCTTACCGCACTGATAGTGTGGTTACATGGATCTGTGGTCTATCCACCACCAAAAGTTAGTTTAATGCCTTTTTCGACCCAACGCCAACACCAACAAATTTGCAGGGGAAATTGGTTGAAAAATGGACGAAATGTCCCAATAATATTTGGCGCCCAATGTGGGGTCGGTGTGATTTCATTAAGTCTATGAAACGAAAATAGGCAATCAAATAGCCGCGAGGTACCGTTAGTAACCAGACACAAAAACCGAATGTAGTGCAGATTTTACCTTCAGACTACCTTAGTCTACACTAAAGGATACGACATTAACACAGTCCAGTCACAGCATTGGCTTTGCAAAGGTACGCCATGCCCAAAAAACATTTCGATTCTCTGTCAAAGTAATGCTCCCTGCGGCTTGTCTTGTTTCTAATATCAGAGTCTCTGCTGAATGAACGCCGTTAACGCAATTGAAGCAAATTCGTCATGAACCTGAAACACGTCACAATGGCAGTGACTCGTAAACTAAACGAGATATAAACAGTCAGTTACACAGGAGGTTTCTAAAATTGAGGTGCTGCTGACCGCAAAGTTCCATCGATATGTAATTGAAAATGCTTCGTTATTTTGACATGGATATGTCTTATAGCTGGGGATCATCCTAAAAATCTGTTCGTAACACGAAATGTCTGCTGTGCTACTCAGGGTTCAGAAGAGGAAACAACCCCATTGAAAATTTTTCCGAGTTCTATGAGTGTGGGTTGTGCATATCGTTTGAGTGAAGTGGTCATTGTGCACGGCTGTTGCTTGTGGATCCGCGCGGGCGGCGCGCTTGCGGGGATCTTGTGTGTACATGTTGAGATGTTGATAGCGATAAAGGCTGACGTTGTGAACGGCAAGAAATAGGAGGAAATCGCGTTGGCGGCGTTTACAGTCTCGGTTCTAAACGCGTCATGCCGACCTAAGTAGTGGATAACATAGTGTACGGGTGAACAGGCGACCAGCATTAGCAATTAGCAACAACTTCGCACAGAATGTGTGGAGTGGATGGATGAATGCGCTGTGTGGCTCTAGTGTTGGCTGAGATGTGCTCGAGTGGGAACGAGCTTCTGGTCGATTGTCGTTTCACCCAACGAATATGATATTTGGGTGGTTGTTTTCTTGTACCTGCAATTGTGTAAATGTATTTTGGATAAGCCAGACGAACGATGGAGGAAATTAAAACAGTGGTATGATTTAGTTATTGGATGTGAGGAGAAATGAAGCCGAAATGATACAAAGTATCTACACTGCATGCAGATACATCGGAACATGGATATGTCTTTGGCTTTATGAACAATACAATACAAGTCTATGAGTTTGCATCACAGCGACGCTTGAATTAAAAAAAAACTAGGGTATAAAAAAAAAAAAACAAAGTAGACTGAGGAGCATAAAAATAGTGGGGACCGATGCTCCGAGGCCCACGGGCGCGAGGGTGTATAATTTTGGGGGGGGAAATTTCGTGAAAAATCCGAAATTTCTTATAGTTTAGAAGTTATGGCCACAAAACCGAATTTAAAATGATACAAAATATCTACACTGCATGCAGATACATCGGAACATGGATTTGTCTTTGGCTACCGACTGCGTGGAACCTGTTGTGTTGAAGATATCGACGTAAATTTTATAAAGATCCCAGTGTAGTTATACTGGATGAAATCATTCGACAAAACACGTCCCACGCTTTCGGTAGGCATAAGACTTATCCATGTTCCGATGTATCTGCATGCAGTGTAGATACTTTGTATCGTTTTTTTAACAAACCTCGTACATCAGTGAAAATCTACGGAATGAAAAACAGTCAATTTCTACCCTGCTTGAGGTTCTCCAGGATGATCGCTTGGTAAATTTCCTTTTTTAAGCTTTCGTCATCAAGAATATCCAAACAAATCTCCTGATGACTTTTTCGATGAAACTTATCGAGTGCGTAGAGTACATTTTGAAAAATGTCATCAGCCAAGTCATTGATGTATTCTATACTACTCATTTGTCCCAACCTAACCCCTAATGGGGCATAGCGCGTCAACTATTCCATGTGGCTTAGCTGACCTTTCGTTGGCATAAACTAGTTTAGGACGATGCACATTGCCAGCATGCACCTCCCATCCCATTTAGGCGATATTCAGATTAGCTACATTTTCAACTACGATGCAGCCACGCACAATAGCCAAGCATAGTCGATCGTATCGCATGCTGAGCGATAAGTGTGAATTCACCCATTTGAGGCTGTGTATCTCGACTGAAATTTCAAGCAGTCGTGCAGCGCGGTGTCGTGTGTGTGAATTTCGCCTTAAGCGCCTACCTGCGATAAGTCGTGAGGTGTTGAGGCTTATTATAACGTCTCGCACCACAGGGGAAAAACACAAACATTCAGGGCCACTAACGCCGTGGACGGGACTTGAATCCGTAACATCGTCAGATGTGAGACTGATGCCTCTACGCACTGAGCTACCGGTCGCTATGATATTTGACTAATTTTTCGGTAAGGATGGTTGTTGTAGGTCTATGCGTAAAGTGTGGATTTTCATTCAAGGTGTGAGTGGTTTAAATCCTTCCCCAAGCGCATACTAAAAAATTAGTCATGACATATTCTCTCCACTAAAAGCTATCTACGCTACTGCGTACTTGTCTTAAACGGAATCCCATTTTTACCCTACAGAAACAGCATACTTCCGCTGGTGACCATGGCAGCTGAATGGTTGACGAAACCAAACCCAAATGAATTTTTAATTTGTTCCATTCCCTACTAATCTATGGACGGAAAGGAATTTTTTTTTTGTTCCTCCTTCCACATTCACTCGGTCTAGTTGACGGTGAACGTTAAATTACTCTGTTTGGTTTGCCTCCTTCAAAAGATGCCATTCCTTTGCCTCATTGGCCTAACTTTGACCGGACTCTTACTAATAAAAAAAAAATCCGGAGAATTTCCGTAATTTTTTTTTTAATTTTTTTTTGTCGGGTGATTTAGTTCCGGAACAAAATACCAGGGTGGGTGGCATATTTCGTTCTTGTCTTCTAGCTTCGGGCTCGCCGTTGTCGTTTGTTTTACGGCGAAGCTAATTGCTTCAAGACTAATGTTTTTCGTCGTTTCTGACCTAAAAATGTAATTCGTCCTAAGCTATTGAGGTCACCGGTTCACTAAGTTTAAAGTAGTGTACAGCAAAAGGCAAAAAGGAAAAGGACTACTTTCGTTGTGTGTTATCGTTTTTTTTTTCCTAGACAGGAAAAGTTTTTTTAATAGGTTGATTCTGATGCCATTATTTTAAATGGATTGGACAGAGGAGAGGCTGTTTTGTAAATTTCTTTTTCAACTTTAAATTTGCTGAAGTTGGTGTTCGCTGGAAGTCAATTTTTTTCGAAACGAACAATGAAGAAAAAATAAAACGATTGATTCTGGTTTTTTTTTGTAACACTCGAATGTAACTTTATGAGATCCACCGACAATTATTTTTCAGAACATACTCGTAGTATTGTAATATATTAATACTTACCAGAAATAACGCGTCAGCTACTCCTAAGAGGACTACTTCGTTACGTATAACAGGTTTCGGATGTTGCATATTGCTGCCATACTCATCCTGTCCATTGAGTCACATTTAACGACAAGGGGGGAAAGGCTGTCGCTTATTCTTACGCCCCTACCACAGGGGAGCATAATAAGCCAACGATAACTGACATATTTCTCAATCTTTTAATTTGATTGAGTTATAGAACGATTCGTGATCTATGTGCATATAAAATTTATCCCAACAAACGCTCATGAATATTTATAAAAAATGGGATAACCCAAATTCAATATAATGTTTTCCTACGACGAAAAAAAATCTCATTTAAAAAGTGACCCTTGACATCATCTTTCAAATGCTGTATCTGAAATTAAAATAAACAAAGAAACATCAAGACTATTATCCCAAATCAATAAAAAGGCATTAATTCGATCTGAAACTTTGAGCCATAACCAATAATTACGTTGATACGGAACGGAAAAGCCAATCACAGCTACATAAATACGACTTGGCAAAGATTTCAGAATCAATACTACCGTCCATTCTGAAAACTTTTAAATCCATGAAAAATCCAATTTATTAGAATCCGAACCGAGTATCTTGGCCTTTATTCACATTTTGTCTGTTGTGTGTTCTTCGGTTATCATTGGTTGAATACAATATAATCCTGGCGAAGGTGGGGTGCAAAAACACAACAACAACGACATAAACCATGCCCTGAAATACAAAAAAAAATTGAAACAGAAACAGCAAAGCAACTTGGCGTAGGTATTATCGGATAATACCGAATAGCTAAGCTAAGGTACATTCAAGAACACCCATTATCCAACTTTTCATGATAACGAAAATGGCAGCAGCTAAGGCGAAGGGCAAAAATGAGAATCCCTGAAAATCGAAACGAAAACATCATTGCCGATTTGAGTACTGGTGCTCGAGAAGAAAAGAAAAAAAAAAGGAAAGATACTTTGTAGACGTTATACAGTTGTTATTGATTGATAAGAAATGAACAAGTTGAAAGTCTGATGAAGAAACTGACAATTGTACTCGTATAGTAGCTGCCATCTTTTTCTTGTTCGTCATTTTGAACAATGTCTTTCTAGGTATGATGTATAGCCATTAGTCTCGTCGATTTTTAGCCGTTTTTTCTTCAGGTGGTCTCGGATGGATTCTCGAGATTTTAAAGAAAATAGGGATACACGGGTTACTTTTGAGATTTAAAGTTACCCCAGGTCATCCCCTATTTTTTGGGTTCCTTCCATCAAGTTGGCGGGTATGGATGCCTTGGGCAGGTGTTACGCTGGCATCCTGATCCCAAACGTATGTTAGTGGAGGTCGCCGAGCACCTTCTGCAGAATTGCACAAGTATGCAGAAAAACGAGTTTCAGCGAGTTAATCAATTTGTGCGGCAGATTCAATTAGGTGAGGGAAGTCAGAAGGTGTTTGGATATTATACCGGTAGCCGACAATATTACAGGCGCTATTCGTACTCTGGCAAGATGCCAAAGTTGTTTGATTTCGTGAGCCAGTGCACTATAGTTTGCCTTTTTCTTCACATGCTTTCTCTCGATGTTGCTATTATGGGTGACAGCAACATCGGTTGTGTATGTAGACTGACTCGTTTTGTCGACTAGGAGTACATCGGGTTTTTTGTGGCCGACCGGGTGATTAGTGTTTACCTGGCGATTCCAGTACATCGTGGAGCGAGTGCTGTCAAGCACTGCTTGTGGGGTGATCAGCCCGTGCTTGTATGCAAGGTGTTGGTGGATTACCTTGCATACAGCATTGTGTCTGTCCGTGTACTCTACCGGCGCCATTACAGAACAAGCAGAAATTAGATGGTCAACTGTTTCCAACACCGAATAACACATTCTGCACCGGTCGTCATTCACCCTTTGCTTGCATATTGTATATGCTTAAGATAAGCACAGGTGGGGACCACACCCCGTCCTGAATGGCAACCATCGGACCTTCTGTTTCGGTAAAGAGATAGCCTGTTAGACAGGTGAAAATCGACAAATGGCTGCCAAAGACGACTCGCATGTTTACCATCCTTTGCCTTCCATTTGTCGATCTTCTCTTGGTCTGACTTCACCAGACTCAAAGGAGCAAATGAATGATCCTTTAAGTTTAGTGGAGTTAAACCATCATCTGCCTTGCAGACAGCATCATGCCGAGCATTCGATGTTGCTTTGACTCTGAAATAAGTGCGAAGTGAGTTGACTTGCTGATGATGTAAGTTCGCAATGTCAAATAAACCTCCATCTCCGATGTCACGAGGTAGACACATTCGCTCCACTGACGATTTTTTTTTTGTCCTCCTCTCCTCCTCACATCTCCTTTCCACTTTTGCGCAGAGCACTATCTTAAGTCAATGTTCATTGGTTCATTCAATTTCGACGTTGTATGAGCGTGCGAGTAAAAAAAAACCATACGGAAAAAAAAACTCAGTGGATGACGTTACTACTATATTCTTATTGATTGCTCATTTTCTACAGACCACGGGACTATTCCGAATGAATAGGTTAGCGGAGGAATGGCATATAAGTTGATCGCACTTATTTTATTCCTTCCCGTTGGATTTTAGCACCAAATTCAACCTGCGCTAGAGCTCAACCAGAAGTCCTTCTCTCAAGCTATCAATGCTTGGGTGTTGACCTTGCAGAGTTCCCAGGTACATATGTGTAAAAGTCTGCCTCCGACATTGTACCTATATGGGTATCATCTAAAGTGAAGCCGGGATGCCGTGCGTGAACGCCTTTGCGGATGGTACGGATTCGACACTTGTCAAACCTGAAGTCCATCCGAATGTCACGTCTGAAATTAACGGTGATCCGCAGCAGACTTTTAAGATGTGCGTTGTTTCCCGAGTATAGTTTGATGTCATCTAACATCATGGAAAACATTCCAAGAAGCTCATGCTTGATCACATAGCCGCACTGTCTAGCCGAATTTAAAAGTAATGAAAGGGTGTTCGGCGCAAAGCAGAACCAGAGAGGACTCAAACAGTCCCCTTGGAATATGCCTCTTGACTGTCCTCAATCTGAACACACCTTTTCGATAAATTAGGCATCGGGAGGTTCGAGATGGTATTGTACATGATAATGCACAGCGGAGGACCAAGAACGGATCCCTGTTGAACTCCCGTTGTTACCGTGTACTCCTTAGTTGCAGAACACGATGTGAAAGATAGCTCTTGATTATTCCAGCTAGGTAGTCCAGCACTCCCATCTTTTGCAGAGCGTTATGATTATGAATGCACCCCCAGTTTGGGTATTTGAACGTGTTCTTGACATCGAGTGTCACCACCACGCAGCATGTATCCCTTCGTAATGATTCCTTTGCCAAGTTGGTAACCGTCATAATTGCGTCCACTGTAGACCGCGTGCGTCTGAAACCATACTGACGGTCCGACAGCCCCCTTTTTCTTCCACCACCTCGGACAGTCAGTTAAAAATTATCAGCTCGAAATTTTTCCCGTAGTGTCGAGCAGACAGATTGGGCGGTATGAATTCGGCTCTCCAGGCGGCATGTTTGGCTTGGGCAGCAGTATCAATTTCTGCCTTTTCCATGGTTTTGGAAAGGCCCGTTTCGACAAGTAAGTTCCGAATGCGTCCATTAAATTCTCTGGTATTGTTCGGATTGCAGCCTCAAGCGCCTTATTGGGGGTCCCGTCCGGGCCAGGCGCTTTACCATCCTCAAATCTGGATGCGGTTTTGGGGAAGTTCATTCTCCGTTATGGCAGGTGTGCCCTTGTCGGCAAATGTTGGAGTCTGTCCCTCGGGTTCCAGCTCGTGTTGAGGGAATAGAACCGAGACAATATTTTCCAACATAACGGGACATTTTAGTTGGGGTGCTTTCTGCCCTATTTTCTTCATCACCACCCTATAAGCCATTCCCCACGGGCTTATATCCACGTCATAACAAAGCTGTTTAAAACAATTTTGTTTGTTTTTCTTTATCGCAAGCTTCAATAGTCTACGAGCGGTTTTATATGACTGCCGCACGTCATTATATGCCGGTGTTTCTGCGATCGCTGACTAAGACGCCGTGCTTTCAGACACCTACTCCTCAGGCTCGCAATATTCTCGGTCTACCAGTAATTCGCCCTCCGTAGATTTGAAGACTTTCTTCTTGGCATGGAGGCGTCACATGCTATCGCTAAGAGCTTTGCAATCTGCGCGGTCCTCTGTTCTGCCGGTCCTACCATGGGCCCGCTCTGAAGCAACACCTCCTTGAAGGCTGATTTTAACGGACCATCCCCGTGTTGGGGGACTTCCTTGTACTCGGCATGTCCCTCCTGCTATTGTAATGAAGAGTGCCTGGTGGTCACTGTGGGTGTAGTCTTTGCTGACGCACCAATCTACGGTTGGTGCCAAAGAGCTACTGATGAACGTTAGGTCAATAATAGAGCCTGCACATCCCTTCCTGGAGGTATTGCTACCACCTGAATTCATTTGGCCGACATCCAGTTGTGAAAATGTGTCGAAAATTGCCCGCCCTCGGGCATTTGTGTCTCGGCTGCCCCATTTTGTCGCCCACTCGTTAAAGTCCCCCGCAATTATTACTGAGTTGTGTATAATCGCGTCATGGACCAATCCGTCTAGCAGTCTTTCAAATTCTGCTAGGTCCAGTCGTGGTGGAGCGTAGCAACTGTACACATAGATACCGTTGATCTTCGCCCTTGCGACGCCGCTCATCGGTTCTTATATACCTTACTGGAAAGCATGGTCTCCACACGTCCAAATGGCTGTTTGTTTCTGCTCATCTGCGACCCAAACCGAGCTACCCAAACTTTTATACTGGTCGCAGATAACGGCTATATCGATTTCTTTCTCCCTGATGGTCTGCGACAGCAGATCCTGTGCCGCCCGGCAATGGTTTAGATTTAACTGCACGAACTTCATTTACGGGTTTGCTTTAGTGCCTCCGGTCAGATGCTTACAGTTCGCTCTATTGGCTTCTTGGGACAATATGCAGTTTGGTTCTATGTCACATGTTAGAGCCTTGGGGCCTTCTGCTCCGCATTTGAGGCACATGTTCGATCTATCATGCTCACTGCTGCAGTCCCTCGCGAAGTGTCCAAATGCGAAACACTTTAAGCTTCTCTTTGGGGACAATTGTGGTTTTAGGCGGCAGTTCGCCATCCAACCTTCACTTTACCCGCTTCGAGCACCTTGTTAGCCACGTCCGTCGGTAGGCTAACGGTTGCAATTTGAGTGCCTCCATACGCCCTCCTTAGTGACTTCACTGCGTCGAGTTAATGAAACGAACAAAAAACATTCTTATTTAATTTCCTCTGATATATGATATGTTTTTAAATCATACCTCATTTATCGTATAAAAAATTAAAATGAATTGCATTATACTGTAACGAGTTACCGTTACACGAGTTAATTTTATTTGTCGGGGTACAGGTGACTGAAGTTTTCAGTACAAGCAGTATCTGAATGTTGACTATACGGAATTGAGAACTGTTTGCAATAAGTATGATAGTTAAATTTGTGCTCAAAATATCATGGTTTTTGAATTTGGGTTTTGTCTCTTGTTGTATGTAAAAAAAAAAAAAATTAAAAATATTTTTTTTTTGTCTAAAACGTTTGTTGTCTTTTATATTAACAAAAAATAGCGTTCAGTTCGCTGGCTATTTTTTCGCATCCTTTTATGCTTTGCTGTTCTTTCATCCTGGATTTCAACAAAAATTTTGTTTTTAAATTTCTTACTCACCTTATTGAGTATAAGGATGTAGGTCATCCTGGTACCTACTCATAATATTAATAATCACAAAATACGTTCCACTGAGGAAATCTTAGCTATTTTCTCAGCATTCCATGTTAACCCTTTCATTCAATTAATACATTAAACTCAAATTAATCTTTTCGAAGGCATACCTCATTAGAACTTGTAAACAACATTAAACAGAATTTAACTAATTAAAATTAGCTCTGCTTCAAATCACATCCTCCACAATGATTTCCAGGACACGTTATCATCTTCAAGCGCTTTTTAACATTTTATCGGACTCCAAGCAACCTCCCGCCCTCAGTCTGAAAAAGTTTTCCCCTTTCCCAAATGCTGCAATACATTCGAGCACTCGAACATGTTATTTTTTCCTTATCCTTTTTATGAGACTGTCAAACAACTTTAACTATCCTTAAGGTACACAGCCAAAAGCAGTAGTACCTACGCCTGCATATTCGTATGTTCAAATCATTTAGAATGGATTTGCATGCACACGATCCTTGGTAAAATCCTCCTCTCCACCACATCCGCAAGGGAAAATGTCGTTTAAATTTAAAGATCTTCTTATGCGATTAAATTTTTAAATGCATACACATTACTTATGTGTACACGTACTCGAGACGAAATGTGTGGCTTCGCTCCGGCGTCAGTCAATCCTTGAATCTTCATGTCGAATGAACTTTCAATGTGATTAAATCCTTTTTCAACATACACCTTCCATGTAGAAAGGAAGAAAGAGCTTTTCTACTATATTTTTAACTGATGGAAAAGTTTTCATTTAGTAAATGCGAAAGAAAAACGAATTTTGATGGGATCGGGCGGAAAAAGTTGATTTTCATTGAAAAGTTGCTAATTGAACGCACAAGAGAGAGGACAATTTGCGGTGACTTTTAGTTTCATTAGTGTATGAGGTAAGGGCAGGGTGTTTCATACATGTCGAACAGAGAATAATGCCTTTGAGCGAGTACAAACCTGAACATATTTGGAAACATTCAGGGAAATGAAATAATAACAAACACGCCGCGTATTCGAAAGTCCGCGTGCATACCGTGTTTGTTGTTATAAAAATGAGTTCACACGTCGCAAATATTTGTAAAAAAAAACAAACAGGCAAATTTTCGCGAAAATCTTTTTTGTCACAAATTTTACGCCATAAAAACCATGACAACTACGTAAAAAACATGGAGAAAACATCGTAAACGCGACTAGCGTTTACACGTAAGTCGGGTTTACGCGGATGAAAATCGAAAAGAATTTTACTGACACGGAAATAATGCACAGGTCGTTATGTTTACACGAGGTGCGTTTACGATTCGTCAGCATATGTGCGAGTACTAAAATCATCTTTTTCTTATATGTTTCTTGTTGGATGCATCGACTCATCAACGGCCGATGAGTACCCGTTGGGACCCGCCGTCAGCTAACAAGTTACGCGTTGTTGTAAACCCGTTTGCTTTTTACATGGGACGGGTATCGTAGATTTAACGCGCCCGACGGGCTTACGCGTCAGCGTCACTTGTATTAGAACCTTTAAACTATCAAATCTGGGATTGTCGGCGAACATTTTACCACCTAAGTTTTTTCGTGCAATAGCCCTAATTATTGGCAGTGTCCGTCTAAGTTTTTTGATCATCGCTACCTTCAATTTAATTAAGAAGAACTACTCGTACCTGTACACAAACTTATCATCTCTGAATCGTAGAGGAAAAAATTTGATCAAGGACCGAGAAACCCTTTCCCAATCATGTCAATAAAACTAAGGGCAAAAGCACACCAACTCAGTGGGACGCTCAGATCACCATCTTCTGGTACTTTGTAGGAAGTCCTTTAAAAAGGAACAAAAATACCAAACAGAAATCTGATTGGAACACTATAAGAGGAAATTAGTAAAGCCGGCCATCTCTCTATCTCTAATTGTCTTGACTCCTCCATGGGCATGGGCGCGTCAACATCTCTAGCATTTCTATGCCTTGTTGACGTTTCAATAGCATATGTACGTTTCGAAAGTGCAGTTACTAGCATGCACCTCCTATCCGCGCCGTCTTTATACTGACCAGCTCGGAGCACTGTGAGAGTTCATAGGATTGTGACCGTAGGTTACCTATGGTTACAATCATAGTTAGGTAACCCACGGTCACAATGATATGGATCGATGGCATGCTTCGCGGTCACGACATTTACTCATCGTTGGGTGGCACCTCAATTTGTGCTATCGGTGTTAAGTGTTGCCCTCTGGTCACTTGTCGTAGATGAGTTACTCACTGTGCTCTGCGATTGTGGCTGTCATGCTATTGGATACGCTGATGATATAACCATAATAATAACGGGAAATTTTGAGAGAACCTTCACGGAGGTGATGGGTGCAGCACTCGACCTAGTCCTTCCCTTGTGCACTGAAGTTAGCCTGAGCGTTAGTTTCATTCACTCGAAGGACAAATCTCATTTCGACTTCGGTCAGCCTAGGCAGGACGCGACTGGAGTTCTCCACCGAAGTCAAGTGTCTAGGCATCGCGTTGGACTGGAGGCTCAACTGGAGCAAACACGTCGAGACTGTCATTAGTAGGGTCACTCGGATTACGTAGACTTGCAGGTCTGTCGTTAGAAAAACCTAGCATATCTTCCCTAACATAACTGAATGGTTGTATTTGATGCTGGTACCAGTTGTGGCGAGGCACCGAAATTAGCCATGGCGGAAATTGGCCATCCGAAATAATCCACGTGGATACTTACGCTTTGAGCCGAAAATGTCCATCGGAAAATAAACGAAATAAGCTATGCATGGGCAATACCGGTCTCAAATTAAAATGCATGCTGAAAAAAAAAAAAACGAAAATTGACATGCAGTGTCCAGAGCTGACCCTTAAGTGCGGAGTGACTGGAGTCAACACAAAGACTGTTGATTCACAATCGGAGACCATAGAAGAGAGTGTTGCACCCAGAGCAAGCGATGCGAGCGTTCGTGTTTGAGCTATACCTTAAGCGCAGAGCGAGTGTAGCGTGTGGAGCCCACACAAGGGACTGTTGCTTAACAACCCTCAGTATCGCACAAAGTGTGCATGGACAATTTTGGTTTGGAACGAGCTGTGCTAGCTCCGCTTCTAGGTGGTTGCTACCCCCGGTATATAGCCCTAGGTCGCTCGTTTCGTTTGAACTTTGAATGCAAATCGAAGGTGGCCACTTTTGGATTCTGCCGAAATTGTCCATTAATGGTTCATTTTCAAAGGTTAATTTCATGGTGCCATTGTGACATACGCTGCGCTAGTATGATGGCTCAAAACGCAGCAGCGTCCCGCCATACAGTTGTGTAGCAAGTAAAAATGTTTTACATGCCTTGGTATGGCAAGATCCATCCGTTCATGCCCGATATCGGCACTAGAGGCGGTTATAGCACTTACTCCGCGGCCCACTTTTGTTCAGGAATCAAAGGTCTAAGTGCTCTTCGAGTGTGTCTTACTTATGATACTCATGTGTACAATCGGCTGTACACATGAGCATTCCGGAGCGGGTCCATGTCATGCTGATCTTCTCGAGATAAGATTAAACCACTTCGGAACTCTGTTTCGGTAGGAAATTTTTGGTCTCAATCCTTAGCCCGGTAAAGGTTGAAAATATCCCATATATTGGCAACCTTTATCCTACTACTACCAATTTGCCTTAACCTTAACCTAGTGGGGCCTAGCGCATCAACTACTCCTGCGTGCCATCGTACTCTGTTCTGGGCTATGGGGCGCAACTTCCCAAACGACTTAACCAGCGGTTTACACCCTTTGGCCACAGATCGACGCCATGTGATTGTAGGACCTCCTCTTGGTCGGCCTTGGTTAGAAATGGGGCTCCATTTCGTGGCATGTAAAGCTATGCAATTATTATTCTTCCGCAATGTGTGACCTATCATTGCAAGGAGAGCAGGAAGTTGGTACTGGGATCTTTGAACCGAACACAACGATCTCATTTGGCAACGATTTGGCAAACCGTTTTCCAGAAAAATTCTGGCCAAGAAGTTTAATGACGCTTACATCGCTATCTGCACTAACAGTTAGGCAGCTCCTTCTTTACATAAGTCTCATCGAAACTGGTGAAAGAGTGTTTTGTCAGTGTCTCGCAAACTAGTCTATTTTGTGTAATAGGGCATCGGGGCATTCATGGTAACAAAGCTGCCGTGAACTTCCTCGACAAGAGTCATCGGAAAAAAATGTCGGACCTGATCCCCACTGCGGTCTGAGCTGGGCCACAGCCAGAGTGCTGGTGAGGGAATGATCTACGGACGAAAGCCTGTTGCATTGCAGTAATCTCCCAGGACTGCGGCAATCCAAAAGGCAAGGTTAATTAGACATTTGGATTGGGTCTCAAAAAGTAAGCCACTTGGTCAAAGTGGACCTAAGGTTAATCGTTAGTTATCACCTCGATAAAGTGAGTCTGTCCACTGAGGCGGAATGTCGGCTTTGTCTGAAGGATATTGAGTCCACCAAACATCTTCTCTGGGAATGCCCCGCGTTTGCTCGCTTCAGGTTGGTGTTTTTTTTTTGGAGATTTCACCGCTGACAATAAGAGTGCTCCTACGAAGGACCTACCAGCCTGCTTCAGATTGGTTGAGGTTTATTTTAATGAGTGAAGGCTATAGGTCACTTGGTTGCAGTTCATACCAGTTGGGTATTTAAGCTTGCCCTTATTTATTTATATTTATTACTATTTAACTATTATTTATTATTACTATTTACCGACTGGTAGCGCAGTCTATTGAGGCATCAGTCTCATGTCTGACTACCGGCGTTTCGGGTTCGAGTCCCGTCCGCGACGACAACTGGCAACTGCATTCTCCGAAACCAGTTTACACCCACGAAACGTCAATTGGGCCACATGGAACAGTTGACGCGCTATACCCCCCCCCCCCCCACAAGGGGTTAGAGCAATTGAGAGAGAGAGAGAAAGAGAGAGTTTTCTGAACTAGATAGCTACTAGCATTTCTTTACTAGGCTGCATTGGTTTGGTAATAGAGTCAATTAACGGGAGGCGTTTTACAATTGACACTTCATTTATTGTATCATTTTCATTTCAAGCTTCAGTTTCGTCCAGATTCCGGTCTCCCTTTAATGCAAGTGTTGTACTTTTGTATCGAAGGGATGCAACTTACCGAAATTTCCTTTAACCGTTTATAAAAACAATTTGTCACGCCAACCGTACCACAGAAAAAATTCAATTCATTTACACTCTAATTCCATCAACTGTGTAAAATTACTCTTTTTGCTGATTTTTTGCCTTTTTTTGTTTTGTCATAGATTCTTTCCTGCTGTCTCTCGACATGATGATTTATTTATAATATGCAAAATCAATTTACATTTCCCTGTTCTGCCCTCCTAACATCCATGACTTTGTCCAACACGTGAAGTTTACAACCATAGTTTGGTGGTTGTTGTTGCTCGATTGAGACCCTATTTGCGCATACAAATCATTTCGATGCTTAGTTATCCCAACAGGGAATTGAATGGAATGGAAATGTTGTCCTGTGCGGGGTCTCTTGCACTTGCCCGGGTTCCGGCACAAATGTTGTCAGCCCCGGCCAACACACACGCAGGGAAGTTGAACCAACCAACAACGGAAAAGATCATAATTCACCGATTTATTGAATAGAAGGGACATGAACCAAAAACTGTCGTCATGTGCAAGATTATAAAAATTGATAGTCGGAATGTCCTTTTCCTGACGTATCTATAAATTGGCAGGCATGCCTACGTACATATATATTAAGTTAGGCTACGCTCGATTGAAAGGGTAGCAGTGTGGCGGTGGTGTTGGCGGTATTAGGGTGCAAAGTGAATATGATGCGTTCCATGTAAATGTACAGAGTACATCCTGCGACTGTTGTCCTTATCCAGCCATGTGTATAGTTTCGAGTTGTAGTATTGAATGAAGTTATAATGGGATATCTGTTCAAACCCCACAGGTCCGCTTTGAGACATTGACGATGACATAATCGTTAGATGATGAAAAAATATAGATTGTGAAGGAAGTCGATTAGGGATCTCACCCTTATCCTCGGCTCGGATATGGCAGTACATGGCGAAAAGATGAAAGTATATACTCTTTTGCACAATTTTAGCAATTTATACCAATTTGGTGACATTATGTCGTTATTATTTGCAACCCCCCTAAATTCGTCGATGGCAATTGACAATTAGTGAAACAAAGTCCTTCTAGCTAGTGAGTGACTCCTGGCGCTCGCATTTAATGTGTTGTCATAAAAATATCGTTAAGGATCGGAAATATTGCACATAATCTCATATGTAGGGGCTGCAAGATTTTGAGCCTCTACGATTGAAAAGAATCTGATTAGATTGGATGCATCGTCATGAAATTAAATTTCATCTTTTTGGAAAGACTACCCTCGATCAGTTTTTTTTTATCATATCCTTGTCTTGTCATAAGTTCTTAATATTCAACGCTTGGGCAAGGGTGAATTCTCAAAAGAAAGGATAATTCAATTGTACCAATAAGCCTAGATGATTATAATCCTGAGTGAAAGTGAAACTTTTTGACGGGGTGGAACTTTTTATACTACTTTTCATTGGTTTCTAAAGTATGAATAAATTAGGGTTGGGAGAAAATATTTAGCGTCTTGCGTTGATTGATTGTTGCTTTACGAAAAAGGGCAATCTTTAAAATTGTCATTGTCCTAGACCTAGTATTATATTAGCTATTTGCTTCTCTAATAGTCAATATCCGAATCATGAAATAACCGCCGCGATAGTCTACGAAGCACAGATATTAACAGACCTAATTGCCGGATACCGTTATAAAAACATATAATATTCACTGAAAGTCAGGCTCTAAGCAACTTGGCCATATCGAAATAAATTTTAAACCTTCAGGATGCACTGCAAAGTTTAAGATTCACCAACATTGAAACGAGCCGTAATGAACTCGCCGATGAGTTAGCTAGGGGATCTTTGTAACCTTTGATCGGTTCAGAATCCTACGGTGAAATTTCTCTCTTCGATATCAAATGACATATTAGAGAACAGAAGCGATCAGAAACCACCGCATGCATAACCCTAATCCTACTGACACGGGTACAGGTGTGTTGAGTTTAAAGTGACATATCTCAAAAATTTCGAAAGCAATTAACTCGGGTACCCCTGACTCTGATATCTTATATTGGAAGGTTTTGAACTCTCTCAACTATTTTTTGAATTTTTACTAGTTGCTCTCATGATCAAATGTGTGAAATAAAATATTTGTTTAATTAGTTTTTCCTTTTTTTTGTTCTATTTGATACGTAAGTGTTGCAAATTAAAAAACAAATTCAATTAAGTAAAGTATTGTATTTTAGAAATGAAAAATATAACGAATTCAAAAAAGTAATAGAAAGAAAGTGCAGAAAGTAAACCCTACGTCCGAGATGAACCATCTAGTCACCAGCATCCTGGGCAACATTATAAAAGGGCTAACAGGGCTCTGGAAACCCAATATGGGAAGAATAAAGTGGAAACACATAATATGTTTAGAAAAAGAAGGGCAGGGATATCTGCTCAATTATCGGAATGAGCCGCAGCCCCCGGCAAGGGCTCTTACTCTGTACGAGAGGGGAGGTCGCCAGCTGAGAATGAGCATAGGGGCGTGGGCTCACCAACCAGGAGAAGGCCGACTGCCTTGAGTGTATCTGCTCTAACGACTGGACGGGGACCGTTCCAGCAACATCAAGGAACCCTCCTTTACCTGTGGCTTATGCTTTATGGATTCACAGAGAAAATGAACCTTCATATTACCAGCCTAATACGAGATCGTACTTTTGCAAGGGACAACATCGTATCGTCCCTGCTACACCAGATGTTCGTCGAACTATTTTCGCAATATACGCATGTGACAATGCAGCAGGTATCAAATCTGTACCGCTTCATTGTGCGAAGGAGTGCAATACCGGAACCGAGGAGGAAAAGAGTAGGATTTGATGTTATGGAGGCAGCTCGAAGCTAAAGTCGGCGGGGTTCCAAGGAACAACTAACGATCGACTCGTTTGTGGTAGGACAAACTACGGGTAATTACATTGCATATTGCTGCTTTATCGATTGGGCCAGAGCGTTTGACAGCATCCCCCATAGCTGCCTAATCGGGGTCCTCCACATGTACCGCATAGATCCTGCCCTAATCAATTTCTTAACACAAGTGATGGAAGGGTGGCGCACAACACTGCCAGTGCCATCAACTGAAGACACTTCCATTCAAGCGGTAATTAGCTGTTGGGTATAGGTGTACCCGTCTCGGTCGAAATAGTAATAAATTTATGCCGGCTAAGGTTTAAAACAACCAAAACTGTTCATTTCGTGTTATTCGTGGGGTCTGGCCTTAGCTAAACTAAGCACCAGGACTAATGTAAAATTTTCTGCCAGCTTCTCTCTTATCCCAGTAAGTCATTTTCTGAACTGATTGGCTCAATAAAACCAAAGCAGTTGAGTAGGTTTGTTCGTCATAATTGTGAGACTACAGCCCGAATTGATTTTTGTCCCAGTCTGTTATTATTGACGTACATGTTAGCAACTGCACCATCCGAAAATATAAATAATATGCTATCGAAACGTCATCAAGGCTTAGTAATATTCGAGCGATTGACGCTCCCATGCCCCTGGAGGGGTTAAGGCAATTAACAGCCTTCTTTTATTAAATTTCGCCATAAAAATGTCCGAAATCCGTTTCTATTTAGAGAAATTATCCTGTCATGTATATCCTACGGCCGTACGCAAAAAGGGGAAGGGAGGGTGTTAAGGGTTTTCCAACTGCTCTCTAGTGACTTGAACCGTTGGCGATCTTATTCTAGTGGGGTATAGCGTGTTTATTCCAAATGGGCTTAGCTGACGTTTCATTAGCGAAAACTGATTTCAGACGATGCATGTTGCTACCATGCAGCTCTTGCCCATTTAGATGCATACTGCAACAATTCCAAATCTTCCTCGTTGCTTGGCATATTTTGCCGCTAAGCACCGGCAATTCCACCGGTGGTGGAATCGAGCTTATCTATTAAACGATGATCCGATTCGTCTAAATAAACCTCCACCACCCGAAAGCTACGATAGCTGCTCTCCTTCTTCGTTTCGCGCGTGATTGAGAGAATATTGGCCTAATACAACAACCTCATAAGCGTTAAGGGTGTAGCAACCCCGTTGTATAATATTTTTTATGTAAGAGACCAGACCAGACTCGATCTTGCGTTCTTGTTAAGAAAACATTAAATGCGTGTTTAATTTGAAATTTCAGCGACAAAGACTGCGTAGTATTCAGTATTTAGATGAATAATAGGCGGTACTGGCTTATTTCGGCGTACCTGCCATACAATCAAGTAGGGGACCCGCCTCCATCTATATTGAGAGAGGCACCACGATGTGGTGTGGGAGAGCTCCAACACGAATGAGAGAAATGACGTGCTTTTCGAATTTTTGTTAGGCACAAAACTCCTTATTTGTAATATAAGCTGTGAACCTAAATTTTTAATTAAGGACAGTCAAGAGACCCTGGACCTCACTCTTGTTTCAGAGGACATAAATCATTTACTACAGGATTGAAGAGTGTCAGCAGAGCACTCATTCTCTGATCACCAGTACTTGCAGTTTGGACTAGACGAGTGAACTAGTAATAACTCGATTTCAGAAGTATGAAAAGAACCAATTTGTACAAATTTAGGGATTGTCTCAAAGAAGTGCTACCCTTATAATGCCAGCCATGTAGTAGGCGGGATCTGGACGCCACGGCGCAAACCCTGGAAGCAGCGCTTGGGAGCTCTGCTGCCAAATCGTGCCCAATTAGCAGCGATCACCAGGGCGATTTCCTCCTTACTTTAAGAAAGAAATCGTCCTGGTGAACGCTCGAATTGTAGAGCTGAGGCCTGTGAATGACGAATGACGATCCATAGAACTCCTGTGGGAAAAGTGCAAAGACTATCGGCAGTTACCGCAACTGAGGATATTAGATCTACTCCATTATCAAGCTGGATAAAGTGATTATCCTGATCTCCATGCATTCACGGATTTTATCTCCCCTCTGAATGTGTTTGACAGGATCCCAATCCACAGTGTCTATGCTGCTAATTGTAAGGTTGACTAGCTTGCTCGGGTTCGGATGATTGAGGCCCAGGGTGAACCTTGATCGCTCTACCCCATAGAATGATCATTAGAATGATTGTTAGTGTTATCACTAGGTATGCTAGGAGACTTCGCCCACCCTACAACAACTTATGCAGAAGCTGTGAAAATGTCGGTGAGAGGAAGAGTACTTTCAATTTTTTTTCCTGCCTTATCCGGGGTACTCCTTCTTCTGCGAATTGAAAAACCTAAGAGATATTCAGTTCATTCACTTTATTGACAGCTATGGCTGCTTCAGTAAATAATTCAGATATCCCCTTCCCCCAGAAAAATAATTCTTCGTACTGCCTTGTCACTAACCACCCACCAGTTTACCCAATCCATGTTTTTGAGAATAATCCTTATGTAATTGGAACAAGAGTTTCTGCTATACATACCACAAGATTAGTTCTTCGAGCACAGCACATCTTCTATCATTCGCGTTCCAAAATATTAATTATAATGTTCTCCTTAATTACAGAATCCTTTCGTTGCACTCCGTCTTATGTCGTACCTTTCGCGAAATTTCTGAAAATCTAATTATGTGGGAGATACATATAAATCTGCGTGCATCTCATTGAAGATACACACAGCACTTTCTCCCGTCAAAGTCAGCATCCAGTGTTGAGCTCTTACAAAATGCATTACGTTTCTGAAAATAAATTGGATTTCAAGATAATATTTGATCTGACTTGTTCCGTAAGTTTGTCTGTGTTTTGCGTCGAAAGTCAAATGAAAATGTTGAAAAGATATTTCAAAGTGAAATACAACAGGTTATGCAAAATAGAATTATCAAGTGCAGGAATATGTTGCGCTGAAAACAGAGTTACTGAATTCTGAGTTGAACAGAAAAGTTGGGATTGAAGTACTCGTAAAATAAATAAATTTATTTATTTTAAGAGTTGTTTACATCATCAATAAAATGTTATTTCAGTTGGCAAACAATCCACCACGAAGTCTCTATGCCAATTTTACATGCGAAATAAATTCCAAATGACCGATGCTTCCTATTACAAATAATATATTTGAGCCTTTCCTCGTTATCCTTTTGTAAGGCATATTTCACACATTGTACCCAAAGTCACTGTTCCAGAAACGGCGAAAACAACTAAGCAAAATTACTCAATCCCGAAATTCCGAATTCCGTTGCGTAAACAAAAACATGAATTCAATTCGCCACCGTATCCTGCTAATTTCCCAGGATACGGTTCATTATAGATTCCTCCATACACCAGCTCGCAAGCACACGGAGGACTGATTAGCATTGTCTGTGTCTAAAGGAGCGTGGTTTATATCGACAAAGTGGTATATCCTTGCTTTGTATAAAGTCATGTACCGAAAAACCCTCCAGTCAATATCTTGTGCGGGTTAATTTACGGATTGATTTTAATAGATACGACCGACCCACAACAAGGACCACGGTCTTGACTTGCCTTGCCTTTTTGACGATCAGATTATGACTTTATTACTTGAGAGATTTTCCCGTATTTTGTATGTGGAGAAAGTTTATGAGTAACGTCGATGTGTGCGCTATTAATCTTTTTATTGTGACCGCATTCTCGAGGCTTCTTGCTTCTACAATAATTCACTGCTTAATTGACATAATTAATTTGTTAGAAGCGCGCTCCTTTTTTCCCCTGGATCACAGTCCCCGGAGAACAATAGATTCTACGCTTTATTGTCTAACGCAACGCATAAAATTAGAATGAATATGTGAAGGATATTATGCAGGTTTTTGGCGGCACGGATGGGCCGTTGGCGTAGGGATATGCAATGCCTTTTCAGAGTGCATAGTAATCCGATAGGGTGGATGAGTCCGGACTTTATTGAATTTTATCCATTTTAATGTGGTTCACAGATGGTTAAATTGGTCGCGATACCCTTACGTGAGCTCTTTTGTGACAAGGGCAATTGTTACCAAGTGTTTGCTAAGTAAACAGAGTGAAATATGTAAATTAGTTGAGCGTTAAGTGAATTTAAAAAAGTGATATTGGGTAATTGTTTTAAAGGTTGGGCGAAGTTGAGGAATAAATGGCTATGTGGGCGATGTCGTTTGAGTGGATTAAGTCATTTTAATCGGGAGATATAAATTATGGTAATTTTAATGCCTTTAATCAATTAAAATAATGATCAATGTCCGGTGCTTTAGTTAAATTATGCTCTCGGATTGATATGGAATTTTGAATGCTCACAGCTCGATCGTATGAATGTGATCTATTAAAAAAAAATGGGAATAGGAGATAAGATTACCGCTCATTAAAAGTATAACTTTTAGAAAATGTTTCAAAATCCGCTCGCATGCAGAATCATGTGTTTATAAGTACCCACGGGCAGTTTTTTTTTTTTTTTGTTCGTGCCGAGATTTGAACCTCCGAGCTCTAGATGTAGTATCATAGAGTGGTGGCCGAACGACCACGGCCACCGAGCGCGGCAAAGATACGCCATAAAGAGTCTGACAACTCATCTCAGCAACTACGAAAATTATAGATGTAACACTAATATTGCCGATTTTTATTTAACATTACCATCACCACTCTGGAGCATTCGCCTAATCACCCCGATTAATATGATACCCATATTGCTTAGAATGTACTTCATTGCCAATGACCTTCTTTTTTCTCTCCAATCAACGCACAAGTGCTACAGGCCATTCACCTCATCACAATAATTCAGAAGACACCCGTGTTTCCAATATTTCAATAGGGTTAAAAACGCCTTCGACACCACTTCAGTGCATTGGCCTCGTCACAACGATTCTGACGAGCCCCATATTTCCTAGATTTCAAGCTGTGTTCAAGAATGTGCTTATGTATTTCAACAACATATGGCTGAAAACGTCTTTGACAACTCCCCAGTACATTGGCCTCATCACAACAGTTTAGATGACACCGGTATTTCCTAGATTTCACCTCATGTCCAAAATTGTGCCTATGTCAACGCCATGGGGTTAAAAATTCCTTCAATAACACTCCAGTGCATTAGCCTCATCACCTCGATTCAGACGGCACACGTATTTCCTAAATTTCACTTTATTTCCAAAAAAGTGCTCACGTCAACCCCATACGGTTAAAATCGGCTTCAGCAACACTTCAGTACATTGGCCCCATCACAGCGATTCAAACGTCACCTGTGTTTCCACGATTTCACTTCATGTCCAAGAATGAACTCATGCCAACACCACAAAGTTAAAATATGTCAGTGGCGTCGGCAATCCAACCTGTGACCGACAAGTTCGACTTGCTAACCACCATCGCATGAAATATCTGTCAAATTATTTTCGCGTTGTGAAACATGTGCACAATACGAATGCGTGAGACTGTATCGAAGCAACGCGCGCGCCACCTACGTGGCAGTGATGCCAAATAAATTTGTTTCCATTCATTTCCCATCGAGGTGTCATCGTTATAAAAGTTACAGTTTAATAAATACTTACATTAGGTTCGGGTTGAGTGGCAGTCGAAAGGCTCCGCATAGACAACTTGGGTCCATAGCGATACCACATACTTCCAATGTTCATCACGTTTCGTTGTTAGCCCTTAATAGAAAATCATTGTTGAGCTCGAAGGATCCAAACTCATTAGCGAAGCTTCAAAGACTTCTCAAGCTGAGACCTGGGATTCCTCACAGGTCTTTGAAGAAGTAGGCTCCAAGGCATTTAATCTTTTCCTAGCGAGCGCTGGGCATTTACCACAGAATCAGGTGCTCTTGAGTTACCTCTGTATTTGGTAGCTTGTTGTTCCTGCAGGCTCCGCTAGTTATTTATTTAATCTGTACGGTCTTTCTTCTATAGTTGTTGGTATTATGCCAGGTTGCATTTCTTCTGGCATGTTTGTGTCGGCGTCGGCAACTCTTCAGCTGTCCCTTGGTCGAATCTAACCCCTGTTAAACTAGTCCATCCGCGATTTCGTTTCCTAGAACCCCGCTGTGGCCCGAAACCTACCTAATTTCCACAGTCCTATCGGTCTCGAACGATCGGAGACCATTAGACTATTGTGTCTTATCTTCGACTTGATGGTAACGGACTGCAGGGCCTTAAGCGCTGCTTAACTGTTCGAATGTATAACGATTCTACTTTTTTTCCGATATGATATTACTGCTTCAGCTGCCATCTTAATTACAACACTTCCTGGAATATACTACAATCATTTGGCAGCCTGAAGGGTAGATTACATAAAAGTTCTGAAGCTGCACCAACTCCTGCTTCCATCTTGGAGCCGTCTGTTTAGAAGTTCAGAAACTTTCTACATCCACTCTCATCTACCAGGAGATGTTCTATCGGGTACATTTGTTTGAAGAACCCTGTTTTGGTTCCATATAGGCCGTATTAATAGGAAGCTACATAATACCTACCTACCTGCTTCCCTGAGCCTAATGTCAAATTTAGCTGCCTCATTCCTTAGATATAGGTCAATCGGGAGCAGGTTTAGAAGAGTACTCGGGGAAGGCGATACGTTTCTCAAAGCACCGGTAATCCGCGGGCAACATTATCTCTGTACTTTCTTCATTTTCTGTATGTTGCTTTTCTTGTTGAGTGCTGTCCACCATACTGCAATTCCGTACGTTACTTTCGGTCTTACGGGAGCTGTTTATAACCAATGGATGATTCTGGGTTTCAGACCCGACCTTTTTATACAGGTATGGAAGGCAATGTTAGCCTTCGTAACTCGTTCTTCAGCGTTACGACCACAGTTAAGTCTACTATCCAGGATCATCCCAAAATACTTGGCATGGGTTGACAAAGTTAACTGGGTGTCAACCATAATTAGCAAGTTAAATTCCTGAATTTTGGTTCTCTTTTTGAGAAGGACCAGTTCAGTTTTTTTATGATTCGCAGCCAATCCTTTTCTGCTTGCGCACTTCAGTAGCTTACTGAGAGACATTGTTGTGAAATCTGATAATATGCTCATGTGTTTGCCTGATACGAGTATTACGATACGTCTGCACATGCCACGGTAAGTATCCCTAACGGCTCGAGGGATTTTAGTAAAACGTTCAATACAAGTACCCGTAGGAATGGTGAAAGTTTTCGTGCTTGCAGAGTTCCTCTCACCGTTTTCCTGGTGGCTGTTGTATCGCCCCATTCGGACGTTATCAGCCTATTTGAAAGTAGTGCTTTCATTCCAGTCACTTCGTTCTTTCGTTCTTATCAGCGTGTCACAGTGTTTCCATTGTAGCCTCAATGATAACGTTGTTGAAAGCTCCTGCTATGTCTAGAAATGTACCGAAAGTTGTTAATTGCTTGACCCTTCCAGGAGAATGAGCGCGTCAACATCCCTAGCATTTATATGACTTGTTAGGATTTCGATAGCATATCTTCTTTTCGGACGCGCAGTTGCTAGCATGCACCTCCTATCCACGCCGTCTTTATACTGACAAGCTCGGAACGCAGTGGGTGTTTTATTAGTACTCACCGGCAATTTTATTTTTGTTCGCGCTAAGGATCGTACCTCCATTCTCTAGATCTTTGCGACCTGCCGATTTATACGCGTCAAACGAGCTTATCGCGCATCTTACGCATTTGCATGTGAATAGACCCGGTACGTTGATCGTTTCGCGCCGACATCTTCTATCTCCGGCCGTAGACCCTCGTACCACGGTTGGTCCTTACAGCCTCGGTAATAGGTACAAGGAAGTTAATCTAATGGTCCCGCATGTCTTCTGTCCACCCTAACTCTCTTTGAAGGGGGTGGTAGGTGGTACTGGGTTTTTGGGAATGATTTTTCGTAGTCATGATGATTCTGCCGTACTTTCAAATTGGCTGCAAAAGTCTTTCAAGCTGTTCTGCTTAGCCACCCTTAATTGCTTCTTAAATAATTTTAGTGAGTTCCTGTATTCACCTCATACTGCATCCTGCCCCGTACGTTTGGCGTTACAGCTGGATGCAAGACGATATGATTAATTTATTTCTATTCACAAATAAAAAGAACATGAAAATATACTGCCGCTCTCACAAATGACAGCAGGCACACACCCCTTTCTCAATGGAAAATCGACGGAAAAGGGTCTTCACACTACAAACAATATACTTTGGCGACTTTCGAAACAGACAGACCATGCTGGAGGTCCACCCCGAGTTCGGTGTGGAAGCTTATTTCAGTAGATAATATTAGCCATACTGAAAACAAGAATAATTCAGTCCGACTTTGGCAAGAGCCCAAGAACTATGTACGCAGAGGGTCGCCACAAGCTCACACTCCCCTCCTATTGTTTTAGCAATGGATGGCCTTTGGGCTCCTCAGAAGACTGGAGAAATCAGGAGCTAGAACAGTTGCGTACGCGTATGACATTGTAATCTCGATTCCAGGATATATCTACCCATGATCTGTGACATTTTGAGTGACACCTTGAATATGGTAAGTACTTGACAGCAGAATGCGGCCTAAGTGTGAGCCCGGAGAAGACCGTACTGTTGCTTTTCATTAAAAAAAAAATTGAAGAGTTTGCGCTCCCACAACTAAATGGACACTCACTGACTCTATCGACGAATGTGAAATGCCTGGGACTCAAGAAATCTAATATAGCTGTCTATGCCTCCAGGAGAACCTGCGACAGGAACTCCAACCGCGAATGCTCTTGTGACTATACACAGGGGTGGTGCGACCAATTCTCATCAACGGAGCGCTGCGTAGGAAATATAACATTGATCTGCTGAGCAAAGTGCTAAAGACTAAATCTATCGGAGTTACAGATGCTATGCGATCATGTCCGCGTAATGCACTAAATGTTACCTTATTCTTCCACGATTTGCAAATTAGTTCCAAACACTTCACACTCAGATAGCAATAACTCCGAAAATAAACGAAATATAAGCAATCTGGAAACAATCAGTTATCTATACAGAGGCTTATGACAATTACAGTGCTGCCAACCTACCGTCGCGTCGCTACGACAATCCATCGATGTGTAACTGAAAATTAATTTGAAATTAATGTTTTGAGCAGATCGCATATATTGCCCATTTTAGCGGTGCTTTTTCATAAACGAAGAGGACAGAAAGGTCGACTTTTTTTTTGTCCTCCTCTCCTCCTCACATCCCCTTTCCACTTTCGCGAAGAGCACTATCTTAATTAAATGTGAATTGCTCCATTCAAATTCGACGTAGTATGAGCGTACGAGTAAAAAAAAAAACATACGCGAAAAAACTCAGTGGAAGACGTTACTATTCTTATTGATTGCCAATTTTCTATTTTAAATTTTATGAGTTCTGGATAGTGCGACTTTCTTTCACAGATATTCCTACAGTGCCACCCAGTCAACTGATTGTTGGTATAAGGGATGGTATTGCAAATTACTGTAGTTCCTTTTTCGTGTTATAATTTTTTGATGTATTTGGTCTGAAAACAAAAAATGTTAAAGATTGGATCGCTTCTATAATACTATTACATTTTTTTAAGAAGGTAGTTTCTAATCCGTTTCAATCCAGTAGTTTTCCTTGTAACAAAATAGATAGAAGCGTTAAACCTAACAAGATACCCGCTAACGTATTCCCCATTTCTGTAAACCATTTACTTCTCATCACCTTTCGCATACATTCCTTTAAAATTAGCTACCATATGCAACACAAAACCCCTACACAAATACGCGCCAGCACATTTTCAACAAAGCATTTAACGCTATTATGCCTCAAATGAAACATTGTTTTCGAAAGGAACACATTAAACCGTCTGTGCAATTTATATGAATGCCAATTATGTACTGTAATTTCCGCTTTCTAAAATAGCATTTGATTACATACGCCTACAACCAGCCTGGCAGACGATTTCAACCCCCAAAATTGTTGTACGTTTAGTCTAAGGCACGATAGCAAAAATAAAAGGGGGCACGCCATCACGTCGCCGCTTTAGACATGTATTTAAAAAAACGTAACCTAAATTACCCGCAGGTTTTAGCCTAAAGGCTATGCACCAGCCATCAGGACTTTTTACCCTTGAAAATTGAAATAGGCTTTGTTAACGCGGCTGTATGGCTGTATCGTCCCGAATTAGCAATTGAGCGTGCAACAACCCTCCGGAGGTTTCTTTTTCGACAAAAGACACGACCAAATGAATCTTCTAATTGCCGTTTTATGTCTTTCCTTTTGTAATCCCCGGCAACATCAGTTGGTATGTATCTATGAATTTTGATTTGAATGTGCGGGGGTCGATGTTAGAATAACAGTGCGTGGTGTTGGGAATCTTGTTTTGGGAAATTTCGAGGAGATCTTTTGAAAATGGATCCTCTCTGAATCTTTTCTATTTAAAGAGTTTCGTTCTCTTCATTATTTTATCCTTAAAGCGATTGCCGAATATGTTTACCTGAACATTGCATTACTCTTCTCCAAAACTCCCAAATTTGTTTCAAAGTTCACTAATCCCAAATATCAACTTTCCGTACCCCTTTGTTATTTAACTATAGTCTATTTTGTGACCCACCTGTCGTGAATCCTTCCAACGCAACACACTGTGCCACCTCGCCCACTGAACATAAGTGTATGATTCATTGTCGTTGCTCGTCAAAAATGAATTAGCTAATTTCACTCTGTATTGAACCCCAACCCAGAGTGCACTCATTAATTTTCCACCCTTGATGAATCCTTTTTAAAGGGAAAAGTTTTCAAATATGATGAGTTATCGCTATAAGCTTTGTAATAATTCCATTATCCGATTAGCTTAAGAGACAACACACGAACCAGGACTAGGACGATGACAACAAGTCCTGACATCTGACAATATCCTCCCTCCGGTTGACATTTCGAAATCTGGATAAATTTCAACAAAGACGAAAACATTGGTAGGATCTTGCCATAGTGCAAGTTGCCGTAAGGATTGCATTTGGCCGGACAATAATTATCACATGACCCCCATGCTTGAATAAATGGCAAACGTTTTAACAATATGACGTCTGCACACACTGAACGATTATCGACCGACCGTATGACACGTGACCAAATTGGGCTTAATCACCTTTTTATCAAAATTACTGATAAGCAGTTGAATTGCGTTCGGAGAGGGGGATGGTTCTCATTTGCTCCATTGTTCAATAAGTCAAGCATGAAAGGGCAAATATTCGCGACAGGACTTTTTGTCTAGAAATTGGTAGATGGTAGGGGAAGTGAGGGTGGGTATAACGAGGCTTATTTTCGAAAATGGAAGCAAAAAAAAAATTCCTAGGGAGAATTATGTTGAGAGACAAACTTTAAAAACTGGCCACATTTCGCCAGTGGAGAACACGAATTTCGAACCGCAATCAGCCCACGGTTACAGTGATAGCTGAATTATTATTTTAAATATTACAAATATTTGTTTCCCAAAAAAAAAACTGCATTGGCCCATCGCATACGCCATACCAGTACTTCCAATGAGTCATATGGGACCAAGAAAGTCCTGCGGACAACACTCATCAAAACCAAGGCATATTAAGCAGTGAACGGATTGGTCTAACTATGCCTCGTGTTTCCAGGAAAGCTTGACGATGATTGATAGAACAGTTTCAGAATGGCAAAGCCTGGACAACCTAATAAATAGTGTTACCAGTGCAATAATCGCCTCCTATGAAGCTAACTGTCCTCTGAAAACCATCAAGGATAATTGGGGAGTAACCTGGTGGAACTCCGATCTTTTTTCATTAAGGAAAACTACCAGAAAGCTCTTCAATGGAGCAAAAAAAAAACGGTGAATGGGAGACATATCGAACCTTAATTAAATTAATTTAATCAAGTCTAACAGTGCACCCAAGGCAGCAGTCGGGGTGGTTCTTAGGGCTCCCGTGATGGCGACACATGCTGTTCTTTGGACCTTTTCCAACAGAGCTCTGTACGATGCGATGCCAAGTGCCGTCCACCAGTCAACAATCCCATGCATCATTATGGGCCGCAGCACCGATGTGTATAGCCAGTAGACCACCTTCGGCTGCAATCCCCATTTTTTCCTATGGCCCTCCTGCAAGAGTACAGTGCAACAGTAGCCTTACTCACACGTTACTGAATGTTTGCCTTCCAGCATAATTTACTATCCAGCATAAGTCCAAGAAATTTGGCTTTATCAACGAGTATGAGCCTTGTGCCCTCCATCAGTGGTGGTGGAAATTCATGTATACTATATCTTCTAGTGAAGAGAACGAGTTCCGTTTTCTGCGGATTTGCTTTGACCCCAACCTCACCAGCCCATTTCGTCAGGATGCCGAGGGCATTCTGCATTATATCGCTCAGGACACAGGGGAACTTGCCCGAAATTGCAATGGCAATGTCGTCCGCATAAGCGGTAACATGGCAACCCAACTTCTCCAGGCTTAGGAGCAACCTGTTGACCGCCAAGTTCCACAGAAGGGGAGAGAGAACACCGCCTTGAGGACTTACGTACCTGCGTACAGATAATATACCGAGACTAGTGGAGATCAACCGAGATGTAAGCATCAGGTACACAAACCTGCAGAGTTCGTCATCTTCACACAGGGTTAAGAGCGCATCAGTGATTGCCACAGGTATAACGTTGTTGAAAGCGCCTTCAATATCCATAAAGGCAACCAGTGTATATTCCTTACAGGCGAGGGATCTTTCAATGCAACCTACTAGAGAGTGCAAAGCAGTATCCACAAATCGGCCCTTCCAATAAGCGTGTTGGGACATGGACAGAAGATTCGTGGGAATAACGCTCCGTAGGTGTGTGTCGATCAACCGCTCCAATACTTTTAGCAGAGTCGATGATAGGCTGATGGGTCGAAGATCCTTCGGATGTGTGTGAGAACTTTTACCCGCTTTCGGGATAACGATCACTTTAACTTCCCTCCATAGGAGAGGAATGTATACGAGTTACAGACAGGCTTTGAAAATAGATGCCAACCAAGGGTACGCAATGTCCTGTATGTATTGTAGATCTGCCGGAATGATACCATCGGGGCCAGCAGACTTGAAAGGGTCAAAGCTGGTTATCCCCCATTCAATCTTTTTCTTCGTGAGAAAAGAGGAGGAATCACATGGCACCATATTGGCAATAGTAGTAGTTCCAGGAGATGAAACAGGAGAGCTATCTGGGAAATGCGTGTCAAGCAAAACCTCGATCATCTTTTGGTTCGAGGACGTCCATGTGCTTAGAGACTTACATCACTGCTCGTCTCCACGCAAGGATACGCCGACGATTTGGTGATCATGGTTAGGGGAAAGTTCGCGGAGGTCTTATTAGACATCTTCTAATCAGCATTGTGTAAAGTACAGGAATGGTGTAACGTAAATGGTCTCCAAGGCAGCTGCAGTCCAATTTACTAAGAAAAGAAACCTCAGACAAACCGAATGCCCCCGAATGTGCAATTTTCCTGTAACCAGGGCACAAAATCTCCTACGGTCCCAGTGTCTTCCATCAGGGTCCGTAGCCGCACTGGTTCCTTCATTCATACCCATGGCATTGTTGATAAAAAAAAAACTTCTGTGGTCAGAGCATCCCAGAGTAGTATCAGACAAAGCCACTATATGTGTACGCAAGACTCAATGCTCACTGGGGAAAAACTAGTTTCGAATCAAATTTTGGAATATAAATTTATTACCTTCAGCGTTTGTAGGGCATATTACGTCAACTACACCCAAGGGGAATAGTTGACGTTAAGTTAGCATATAACAGGTTTCGTGTGAAGCATGTTGCTGACTTACAATTCACATACACTGTCCATTGAGTCGCCTTCAATAATTCATTGAAAATATTTTAGAAAGAGCGCGACGATGGGCACCACCTACGCAATTTTTTTTTCACGTTTAAATTAACAAAATTCCCCATTTATGAAGTATACTAAGAAAAAAAAAGAAATTCGATTGATTCAAAAATAAGGGAACTATAGACTATTCAAACCCCTTCGTTTCTTTTGCGCCACCCTGTACAAGCCGGAGAAGCCTATGATTTTTTCTTAGCCCTCACCACAGGGAGGAATTCATGAATATATAGTACATATCTAATAATTACTGATTTCAAAATATTCCAATTAATTAAAAATGCATGTCTATATCTGTATCTATTCCTAAAGAAAATACGTCTTTCCGTAATTCCAATTGTGTGTCAACATATCAAGCAATTCTTTCGTGAGGTCTTCATGTAGTCGATTCAACACACAAAAAAAGTTAACCTTATGATCCATCGCTCCCTGTTTACAAACATTCACCCACTGAACAGGATAACCCCATTGCTGAACCAATATGGCGCGGTGGCTGTTTCATTGAAAGCCAAATACTTATGAAATCAGAGCCGTCCGTCGGCGACATTCGAACTATCGCCCTCAGGGATACATGGAAAAGGACATACCCGTTCATGTTTCTGCAGAATCATGACTATTACTGGAATAGGTACAACCATGGTTCTACTGCCAACTTTCTTTCTTACTGCTTGCGTGGCCCACTATTCTTAAGTCACTTCAAGAAAACTGTTGATATTCAATGGCGGTTTTCTTTGTGACCTTATCCCACATCTCAGCTCGCTTCGTGTCTGTTCTTTGCGTCGTATCGAAATCACTCTTCCGTATCCTTACATCTTGGCCTGCAAGCATTCACTATTGCTGACTTTGCAGCATTTGACCGTTCAACGAATGCCGTAATGCTTCATTGACGTATAAAAACATTTCGATGTTAGCACGAGACGTAACTTACATTGGATAGCAGAAAATGTATGGAAGAATCCATCACGACTGAAAAAAAAAAATGGAAGAGAAGAAGAAAGGACATAAGACTTGTAGCACTGTGAACCTATTTCGTTATGACGCTAATAAAATAAGACAATGTAAAAGAACGCCAAGAAAGCACAAGGAACATGCTACCATCAAAAAGATCAACAATATGGCAATATGTCTAAAGGATACAAAGCAATTTCAAAAGGTGTAGTGGTATGATTTAGGGTCGAATTCTGGAAGTATTTCTTTTTTCTGAGGAAATGAAGACAGTCAATTGTCCATAATGGCAAAGAGCCTACATTATGATTTATTTTCAGTTCTTTGTCAATGATTGGCTGTTTGGAAGGGAAGGCTTTCAAGGAGAATTTTGCAAGGAAAATAAAAGTGGTAAATTATTTTAAACTTACCCGTTGACAGCTAGAGAAATGATCTTACATTTAAGAACGGAAATTGAACTTTTTGTAACAATATGTTTATTTTTGTTTACTTGCAGGTAGGTTTTTTTCTTCTCACTTTGAAACTGTAAAGGGTTGGGGTAAGTACATCTTTTTTATTAAATTACGCATATGAGAATTTTAGATGACGGAAAAGTAAGCATAAAATCGTGGAAACTAGGGCAGAGATAACGTTCGTTACGTTAAGGCGGCGATAGATTAGCGGTTGTACTCGCGACAGTATTACTCACCGGTTTTACTCGTTGACCTGGTAATATGGCACAATGGCTCGTCGGTATTACTCGACGGTTTTACCCGTCGGTAATAATTTGACAGTTTTAACGATTGGAACTATTCGAATTCAGAGTTTTTCAATTTGGTTCGCGTGATACACTGTCGGTTACTGCGGATTTGATTTTAATAGGACATCGAAGAAAAACATTTTTTACCCAGTCAAAATACGCTCAGATATCAGATAGGGACCATACTCGAAGTATGTACAATAATTTCCAAAATTTTGTCTTTTTGTTTTTTATTTTTAACTGATATCCTCGGGGAAGACACATTTACGAGTAGGTTCTATTACCTTAACCCATTGGGGCATAGGCTATGCTAGTTGACGCGCTATGCCGCATAGCGCGTCAACTACTCTTGAGCGCCATCGTACTTTATTCTGGGCAATGGAGCGCAACTCCCCAAAAGACTTACCCAGTAGCTCACACTCTTTTGCCACTGATCGACGCCAGGTGATTTTAGGACCCCCCCCCCTTGGTCGCGTTCTGTGGCCGTGGTTGTTTGGTCACCGCTCTACAATAGTAATCTAGAGCTCGGAATTCAAATCTCGACGCGATAAAAACTGCCTGTGAGTACTAACAGAACTCTCACAGTGCTCCGAGCTTGCCAGTATAAAGACGGCGTGGATAGGAAGTGCATGCTAGCAACTGCACTTCCGAAAAAATATGCTACCGAAACGTCAATAAGGCATAGAAATGCTAGAGTTGTTGACCCGCCCATGCCCCTAGAGGGGTCAGTCAATTAGCATGTCTTGGTCGGCCCTGGTTGGAAATGGGGTTCCATACAAAGCAATGCAATGCAGTTATCACTCTTCCGAAATGTATGACTACTTCATTGCCATTTTCGCCGGCGTATCAATTCGTCGATTGGTATTTGCCCCGTACTCCGACTTAGCTCTTCATTTGATAGTGTTTCAGGCCAGAAAATGTTTAGAATTCGCTGAAGACATGAGTTGACGAAAACTTGCAGCTTTCTGGTAACTCTTACGGAAACTTTCCACGTACTGCTCCCATACAAAAGCACAGACAGTGACAGGGAGCGAAACAGGCCTAGCTTGGCCTTGATGCTCTGATAACTGCTTTGCCGGATTTTGAACATCATGCCGTATGTCGCAGCTTGGTTGATACGACGACCGATGTCCTGCTCCGTACCACCATTTTCAGCAACAATGCTACCCAGGTAGACGAAGTTGTCCACCTCCTTCACAGGCTACTCATTAATATTGATGGCAATAGGTGTCGGATTTCTTTTTCGTATTGGCGAACCTTGGTCTCCCTCTCGAGATCTTACGCCATTGCGGACAGATCCATTATTTTGTGGGAGAGTAGACAAATGTCGTCAACGAAGTCAAGATGTTGTAGATAAAATGCCTAAGTCTGTTAAATTCCTCTCTCTAGGCCCCTGCATGCAACACATATGAGAAATAGGATCGGTGAGAGGATACACTCTTGCCGATCTCCACTGCGAATCTCAAAGTTCCCCGACACCTTATCTTTATGCAGAACGCGACATTTCGCGCCGTCCTGGGTTGCCTTAATAATAACCACAAGCTTCTCAGTGAAGCCTTTCTTGCACAAGGCCGCCCGTATAGAGTCCCGGTTCACACTATCGAAAGCCTTCTCGAAATCGATGAAAAGCAAGTGTAGCGTCGAATCGCACTCAGCGCATTGCTCGATGATGATTCGCAAGGTGTTAATTTGATCGACACAGGCGAATTCGGATCGAAAGCCAGCCTGTTCTTCATCCATTATGCTTTATAAGTGGGCTTTTAGTTTTTTCAGGATGTTTGTGGCTATTATTATATCTTGGCAACGGCAGGAAGCACACAAATGCCTCCCCAATTATTACAGTCTGTGAGGCTACCCTTCTTGGGAAGTTTGATGATCAAACCTTCCTTCCACTCAGTGGGAAAGGTCTCTGTATTCCAGCACCCACAGGCAGTTTTTATTAACACGCCGGGAATCTTTTTTTTTTATGTTTATGCTAAGGCTTAGGATATACCCTTTGATGCGAGAGCACAGCCTTGGCAGGAAGGAAATTAGGGTAGTGGGGCTGGGATGGGTTGAGTTTGAATGAGGTTCCGATGTACGTTTCGTTTAAATTTTTGCAGATCATAAATGCAGGGGGAAACAAAAGATGGTAGGTTGTTCCACATTCGTGTTGTTCTGGATACAAATGAATCATAGAATTTAACGGTACGACTACTACTGAGTTCAAGAAAATGAGGATGGGCACGGCAGGCCAGCCGGGTGTTACGCGAAGGAAGAGCAAGCTCAGGAATAAGACTGGATATTTCGGCAGAACAACGGCGGTTGTAGTAGCGATAAAAAAGTGATAAGCAACCGACATTTCGCCGGTGTTCAAGCGACTCTATATGAGAAGTTATGGATTCATCGCCAATAAGCTTGAAAGCTTTCCGTTGAACTTTGTCTAATGCGGATAGGGCAGTTCGACCTGCGCCTGCCCATATGTGGGAATTATATTCAGGTCGCGGTCTTATGTGGGCCTTATAAATTTGCGCCAAATCAGATGGAGTAAAGTATCTTTTACAGCGATTCATGAAACCCAGACACTTCATTGCATTTTTTGCAATGTTAAAGATGTGGTCAGACCAATTTAGTTTACTAGAGATGTTTATACCTAGTACGTTCAATGTGGGTGAATCAGTAATGCCGACACCATCGACAAGAATGGGTTGGGCGGTAGATCGGGCACGTCGTTTATTGGAGATAAGACAACATTGAGTTTTGTTGGCATTAAACTCTACTCGATTCGCTTACCCCCATGCAATAATTTTTGAGATATCTCTATTTAGTGAGTCAGACATGTGGTCTCGATTGAGAGATGTAGCATTTTGGCAGGAGTCAGCTGCAGAGTTAAAAGTATAAATAGAATCAAGAGTGCTGTCATCTGCAAAACTGTGAATTGGGTTTGATGTCACACTTAAAAGAACCCATGTTCTCTAGCTGAAGCATCGTAGAGTGGCTTCCGAGACTTAACGGCTATTGAACGCGTTTACAATAAAATTATACGCAATTGATTTTAGCTGCCGTATCATATCATACATTTCAAGAAAAGAAAATTCATAAAACACATAAGTATTCGGGTGTCCGTTTATAAGGTCTCCCAAACGCTTTCCTGTTAGACTCGGGATTCACGAGCATCGTCTAGGCACCTACTATAATTTGGTTCTGAATTCATTTGAATTCAAATGATAAAAGTGAAGATGTTGATATAAAATTCCTAATGAAGTACATACTTATTTATGTCTATTTTCATTTGTATACTCCCTAATTATCAAAGAGTGTGAGGAAACAAACTCTCGAATAAATACGCCCGCAATAAGCATATTTTTTTATCTGAACCACGCACAAAATTCTGTAACGTCCTTTACTTGATATTTATCCTGAAAATCCAAAAAGCTACCTTCAAATCTGCCTCCATGCATTCAGACTGATTGTAAGAATTCATTATACGTAAGGCAGGCATTATGGGTACTTTTTTCCTTTAAAATATTACAGCTATAAATATCACCTCCTCCTTTCGAACACTGATCACAAAATTTTGCTAGGCCGACTGGAACGATGATGACGAGGTCCTTCGGAGTTTTCTCCTAATTAGGTGAGAAGCAGCCGATAGCCCACTTTTTAGGCAAAGATCAAATTTATTGCAGGAAATCGTTTAAATCAATTTCAATTTTACGAGGTGGTGTTTGGGCAAAGAAATGAGAGAGGCTTCATGCAGATAACTGAAGTACTTGTGGATCATATTAATTATTCGGAGTGCCAATATAAATTATGGCTACGAAGATTTGAATTTGAAACAGGGCAATATGATTATGAAGCCAATAGCAATTCAATCTACTAATGATCATCTTTGGTATATCGGGTGTAATTAGTAGCCTGAGAAGGAGCGTATAATTGGATTGATTTCTGATATGGATGATGAGAAGTGAGGGAAAATTATGAAAATTATATTTGAATATCTCACTTCACGTGATTATAGAGTGGCCCTTGGGCTTTCTTTGTCACTTTGCCAATATAATGTGCTGATGTGAAAGCTTTAAGATAAATTTATTTATGTATTAAATTTACCATGGCCATCAAAGTTTTTGTGTTGACTTCCTCCTGTGGTGTGAGTCATAACATTAGCCACAGCCATTCCCGACTGATCGCAGAATATGGCCAAATGAGCACGAGGCGTATGCTAGCAATATGCATTCGAAACTAGTTATATGCCAATGGAACGTCAACTAAGCCACTAAGGAGTAGTTAACGCGCTTATATCAGGCGGCCAAGGACCGACGTCGGGCTGTCGCGCCACGATGATGATGATGATGAGCGCGCTTATTTCCCACTATAAACTAAGACAAAGGGTAATTAGAGAGCCCTAAAAGCAACCTATATTCATTGATTTGATTCAGAGCTGGCGTCATCATCATTGCGGCGCAACGGTCTATCGTCGGACCTTGGGCATCTGAATAGTCCTCCTCCAATTGTCATATGACCGCATCCTCCAATTTCGAAAGCCCAGTAGTTGTTCTGCGTTCGCATCAACTGAGTCTTCTCATCGAGCTTCTTCCTCTCAGCCTTGTTCAGCTGGTGCTGTCTTTCAAAACTAGCTTAAGCATTCGGCTGTAGTCCATGCATTGCACATGCCTAGCCCATTGTAGTCATTGTAATTTGATGAGCATCGAAACTTCCAGCTTGTAACGGACCAATTCTGACACATAACTGTCAATTTTTGAATTTGTGTACATTTCACAAATGTATTTGATTTCGATTTATTTCGAATCATCTACGATACATTTCTGGAAAGTCACACGGGTTCAAAAGTAGGCATTTGTGGATTAAAATTGGCCAGAACGGCTGTCATTAGACCAACTGCAGCAACCAAAGTTCAGGGGTGTGTACTTTAAATCACCTGATTGGTGAAGCTGATTTTGGCGGGAAAAGTTTGGAGGAATGGGGGAAAATGAGAAAATGGAACGGGTGAAAAGGGGAGTTGGAATGAATTCGCGGCCGAGCACGGACGGGCCTTACTGCAAAATGCAAATAAAAAGAGATAGAAAAATCGTCCTCAGTGGTTCGCTTGTATCATTTTTGACCGTTTCCCTGAGCGATTGTTTTTTTTTTTGCATTTGTCGTGATTTCGGTTTCACATTGCGGCCACAAAACGGACTTGTCGACCTGGGGCAATCGGACGCAGTGTTGTTCGGTTCCCTTCAATTTGTGTAAAAATGAAACAAGATTACCAATTGTGGTCGTGAAAGTTGTCGTCGTCGAGGTCGTCGCAGCGTGCGTCGTCAGTGAGTGTATGCACGATGAAAGCAGGTAAAAAACGGCGGTCGGGAGGTTTTCCGTCGAGCGTGAAAAAAAAAAAATAGAAATACCAACGCGAAAAATCTTGGTTTCTGGTAAACACCGAATTTTTGTGTACGTGTACAATGAGAGGCAGTTTCGCGTAGCATTGCCCCGAGTTATGAGGCGCACAACTGAATGTGTTGAATTTGGCTAAACTGCTGTGCGTAGAGTGTGTATTGCCTTTTTTTCTTGTACGGACCCGCTATCTGTTTCGCTCCGACATTCCCTATCGCTGTCGCCGGCTCCTTAATTTATGTGGCGTCTGTGGAGCCCGAACAGAGTTTAGTGTACGATCCAGCGAATCATCTGATTGTTGCGTGTGAAACGACGTTCCAGCTCTATATCTTACGAATCCGGTCAGTGTTGGTCGTATACAGTATGTGCAAAAAATAAACCATGTGATGTCAGTCATGAAGTATTAAGTCATGAAAGTTCACTCCGCCTGTCCCGACACTCGTTAACTCACCCGTTAATCGTTGCTCATTGCCCTTGCTCTGGTCCACACTCATTGACGCATGCAGTGATTGTGCCGATATGGTGATTAGTGAATATACAAAAAATAAGTCCAAGTGGTATTCCAATTCAGCAAGTTTGAACAAGCTGTTTTACCCCCTGAAATGTGCGGTGTAGCTGATATCTTCTTTACAAGTAAACTTTTGACGATTTTGTTCAAAGGTGGACGGCAAACATCTGGAGGGGAGCGATCTAGTGGATGTAACAACAACAACAGCAGTCTTGCAGCAGCAGTAGTTTAAATTTGAGTTCTTGGACTTCGTTCTAGTTACTTAAGTATTATCGCTCACCGAAGCGGTGCTGAGTCCATTTAAGTCCATTTTTTTTTTGTTAATTGATAATATTTTTGTTAGTAATTTTGTTTTGATCCCGGGAACAGGTAAGTCCACTATTTGGGCGGTTCTTTTTTTTTTTTTTGGTACTCATAAAGTTTTCTGAAGTATCATATTTTTTCTCATCCGATTACCTTTCGAAAGGCTGTGTCTCCTTCGATATAGTTTGTGTTTTGTTTCTCTTCACTTGATATTCTAATATAATGGAGCTTGTAATTTGAGCAATCTGTGTTTTCCTTCAAGGAAGACCTCTGTACCCTTTCAGGTTGACTGAGATAAGGTGAAAGGCCTCATCTCTGGTTTCGCTATGGGAGGCTCCCATAACTTTTTTTCAGTTTGGCTAAGGGGGCCTCAGGGTCGGGTTGCTTTTTTTTTCAGCGGGTTGCGAAGGCCGAGATCCATCGCTATTGGGACCTCGGAGCAATAAAAGAGGGTATCTAAGCAGGTTGGCGCCACCTTTCCTCTTTTCCCCAAAATTTTATCCCTGTGTCGTTTTGTCTCCCCTTCAGGCACGAGATTTCTTTGAATATGTGTGGACAAGGGGCCAGTGAGCGGCAAAAACCCCGCCCATTTCTCCGAACCTGAGCTACAGCATGCTCGTGTTGTCGCTTAGCTCACTGAGGAGCTAATTTTGGCAGCTTTCAACTTTGACAACTGTCACTCCCGGACCTTAACGGTCAAAATGGCTCCGGTTATACCGGATTCGCCATCCATTTCGGCCATGAACCACTCTGAGTATTGTTTGAAGGATGCTGCGTTTGGAAATGCTTAAAGGCTTGGGTCAGGTTCCAAGATTCGCAGCCATAACGCAACACAGATCACTTGATTGTCTTATAGATGCGGAGCTTCAAACTAACACTCTTCTCTTTAAATAAAAAAATAGTTCACAAATATATTTGATCTATTATATCTCAGTAGGCAGCTTGCTGACTTCTTTATCAAGTAACGGAATTTTGTTCAAGATATTGCATCTCGTCCTCAAGAGAACCAGACGACGATAATTCCCAGGCACGTTATTTTACCGGAGGTCGTTACGTTGTGCACCAAAAACAAAGCCATATGTTTCATTTCGCCAATTTTCAAATCCACTAAATCTTAATACTCGTATCAACACACACACAAAGTCCATCTGAAAACAGTGTAATTTCACACACAAAAATCCAATAAAGGACGAGCATCCGATTGAAATTGTTTCAGCAGACCTGACTTCCTTCGGACGCTAGTCACGTGTGCATTATCATCCGAGAATCTCCCGTTGAGCGCATTGACGATGCCTTCGCAAAGTCATCCTGAAAGCATCCTGGTAATGGAAGATTTCATATATACGTACCATATGATAGCTAGCTAGCTTCTCATATACAGCAATAATATCCATATATGGATGACTGTATCCAGTTGACTCTGTGCTGGCAACTGTCCTCCATCAAATTTAACGGAAGCTTCGACGAATGACAAAAATCCTCCTCCGAAATGGAAGAAACGGATATCCGGAGATAAATGGTTTTGCATGCATGAAGAAGTTGCCTCTTCATTGTCCGCAAAAAAAAAAACGAGTAGATGGGAAAGGAATAAGGACCACAGTTTGGACAAGCCTCGAATAGGTGCTTGAAACGAACGGGACGACATTAAAACGGAGCTTGACCAAAAGCATGAATTGCGCTTCGTTGATTTTTGTCACTTATTTTCATTGAAAATTTTACGCCTGCATTCGCCTCGTCATTGTACTCATAATTGCCTCGTGATGAGTGGAAATGGTTGTGCGCATTCTATGTATCCTTTATCGATTCGAAAAATTTTTTTTTTAAACTGATTCAGGTATTATGGTGCCATTGTTCGGGATGCAATGTCCAGTTACGTAATACATAGCTGATTTGAAAATTAACTGGGCCAGCAGCGCAGCGTACTTATAAATGCGATTGTAGGTGCAGCATTGTCTTTTTGCATATTTCCAAAATGTCTCTTCAATAAACAGAAAAATCAATTCCGCAAAACTGTACAATTTGTTCTTTGCGGCTTTGATTAAAACTAAACTTCCATTTATCAAATGAAACCAATACTTCGATCTGCTGACAAAGGCTTGCCTACTGCAAGCTTGTACATATTCCCTAAATCCGATTTCATGAAACAAAATAAAATGATAAAATATAATCACAAGGCAGCGCACAAAAGACGAAAATTTGATTCGGTATCCTTCGGTCGAAATATCAAAGGAAAAGGACTCTTGGTCACTGGAACGAATGATATTGAATCTGGTGGAAGCATTTTCAGCTGAATGATACATGAACCCAAAATGAAATTGTCCTGCCGACATTCTGGTCGCAGGAAGAGGAAAAAAAATCTGCAACTAAGTCCACCCGTAGGGTAAAACGATTCCTCAGTGTATGTACTACTTAACCCAAGAATCGCATGTCCCTTCCCAGATGCATTGAATACCGGTCGGCCCATGTATGATTAGTTATGGTCAAGTCTTGTCAACTGATGGAACTCCTGAAGCTAAAGAAAAGCATCTACAATAATACAGGAAACTACCGAACTTATGGATCTCTCTCTCTCTCTCTCTCTCTCTCTCTCTCTTTGGAATCGAAATAACAAGAAGGAAATGAAATTGGGGTCGAATGTTAAGGTGAATCGTATCTGGCTACGTCATATGTGGTCAACTAGGATACGATACAGGATGAATTGTGAGTGAATGGACGAGTATATGACATAGAGTGGTCTATTGAAAGATTGTAATCAGTTTAGCACAGTACCTGTATACTGGTTTTCTCATTTTGTCAGTTATTTTATTGGCACCTGGAGTTTGTTGATTGAATCCTAGCGAGAAGGTTAAGAGGTAGATGGTTTTGAAGGGAAAGTTAACTACAACTGGAATCATGTTGATTTAGGAAGTTTTCAGGGTGAAGGTCAATTAGTGTGGCGGAAATTTAGTCAGAAGTTTCTTCCGAGTTTTCTTTGCTTTGTTGAGATAGAATAGACATTCATGCGGTGTGGGTCGTTGCCTCGGTATCTGACCGAATGGTTACGAAACAATTCTATGTTTTTAGATACAAGATAATGATTCTAACACTTGTCTTATGAAATTTGTTTCTCAAGTAACCAGTTGGCTTCTCGGAGCCTGTTCACCCAATGTTTTGTGATTCCCCATTGTCACCCACTAGGTCTAGGTCCATTAGCATAATTGCCGGGCTTCCTCTCTGCTTGCGACCACATCCTATAATAGCGGGCATTCACTCTCTATTAAGAGTCACTCACTAGTCAGGCTCGCAACTAGAGAAATACTAAGTTTACACCCGCCAAAAGTCTTGAATTTATACCGCGATCTCTATGAAAACCGATAGGAATGATATTCTAATAGCCGGTTTACATTCTTGCGGAGTGGAATAAGCCAGGATACCCGAGGCATTCTCGCCCTAGTACGAGTCACGAATACTTTGTGGCTGTCTCGTGCTCGTGCCTTGCGTCTCTTCATTTCCGGAGCGAAGAGGGATGGGGCGAGGTGAGGAACGACGAAGACAGAGCGAACAACACCGACACGCATTGTTCAGTTATTTTTCAGACTAAACCTCTAATAACCGGACAAATCGATGGTTTCTCAATTGTTTTTCTTCGCATTTCATAAGTTTAAAGATTCTGAACGGACTGGTTAGTAACAGTGCTGGCCTTAACTATTTGAACCGCCTGTTCAATTAATAGAAAGTGGCTCTCAACATTCTAGCATAGCATTCAAAATGAATGTTAGACATAATACAGGAAATGTCTGTACTTAACAAATTTTATCCTAAGTTCGTTATACGAGTACTCTTTATTTGTGAGAATTCACCACCAAAACGAGCAATCAGTCAACATAACAATCGGTACCGATCTCATTCGGCGCCCAATGTGGGATCATTGTGCTTTTAACGGACCTTAAAGCCATCTTTGGCATCCTCAAGCCTTCCTAACGCCGTCTTAAGTATCGTTAAGGTTACATTAACATTTATTGTGTCCTACATCAGTAAAAATAGTAGAGATTAGTGAAAAAATTGCGAAAAAAAACCGAAAATATTCGGTGCTCAATGTAAGACCAGTGTGAGTTTATCTGGTCGACGAAATTGATAGAAAATGTCCGAGGATATTTAGCGTCCAATGTGGGATCGGAGGGATTTTATCCAGTCAATGAAAGCAAAATAAGCAGTGGAATTGTCACCTTAAGGCTGTCTTAGGGTTCTTTAAGCTTTTCTAAGTCTATCTTAAACTACCTCTTGGCTTTTTTCCTTACGTCATTGAACACAGAAGAAATTAGTCGAAAATGTGTCGAAAAAGCCCTGTAATATACGGCGATCAATGTGTTTGTTTTCTCTCTCTTTTATGTACAATATTTATCAAGGCTTTAGGGGATGAACCTTTGAAGCAAGCATAGCCTTGGCGGAAAGGAAATTAAGGGAAGGGATGCGGGAGAAGCTGAGTGATTAGGAAGTCCCAGTGCACATTCCACTTAAACTTTTGCAGGTCATAATTATTGGGGAATACAACTGTGCTTTTATCTCGTCGACGAAGACAAAAAATACAAAATGGCCAAACTTACTTAGCCCTTTACCTTAAGGCTGCACTAAGGCTTATTTATCTTACACCAATACTAGCGGTAGAAAATTGTCGAAAATGGTTAGTCCGAAAATAGTTGGTGCCCAATGTGGGGTCAGTGGGTACTTAGTTATTCAAATCGTAATGGCAATCGAATAGGAGCATAGTGCCGTTAGTTACAGGGCACAAAGCCAAAATCTTTTTAAATTTAAACTACTATATGATTTTGAAAATGTAAAATCTCATTTCATTAGGCAGGAAATCTCGCGTCTCTACATAATGACACCCTGTTCAAATGCTCAGTCAGCACATATTGTAGGGCCGGGCCTGGATAGTGACATTCAATAATCAAATGAGATAGCGTAATAACAAAGTGTTGCTATTTCTTAATATCGCTGGTTCGCATACAAAAAGTTTGAAACTTTTCAACGCCACAATTATCAACCCTTGGATCAGAGTGTGATTAAAATTTTAAATGTCACTAGCGGTCCAGTTTTGGTTACAATGTTTATTGAAAAAATTGGAAGCTTGCTCAAAAAAATGTTGGCATTCTTTAAAGCGGACACTCCCAACAACCGGACAAAATTGTTGGCCCCAATGGTCTACGGTTATGAGAGCGTACACTGCACGGACGGACTAAAAATTGAACATTAGAACAGAACCAATTAATTTCCAAAACAAAGGAGAAAGTCAATAATCGGCCGATTTTCAAATTCAGACAACGACATAAAAAAAAGCGTATGAATAAGAAGCTTCGGCCCGGAGTCCGAAGCGTATATACCCTAGAATTGTACAGACCTAGTGGTGATACCAAAAGTCCCAATTGGCAACGACCATATGCATTAAAACTGGGTCTCTTATATGACCAGTTCATAGGGGAGGTTGGCACTCATTCAGTGGGATCTTGCCCATATCAAAATCAATTAACTAACCCATTCTACAAATATTTATCCAATTTTTCAAGTCGCTAGCTTCATTCTATCGAAAATTAACGCTTATTTGAAGTTTCACTTGTAGGGGAGGTAGGGGTCCCTTGAGTCGGATCTTGCCCAGCATTTCCATCAACCAATTAGATCCCCCTACAAACATTTAAACAAAATTTCAAGTCTCTAGCTTCATTCTATCGAAAGTTATCGCTTATTTGAAGTTTCTTTTGTAGGGGAAGTAGGGGTTTCGTTGGTCGGATTTTACGTATTTTCAATATTAGCCGACTGGATCATACTACAAACATTTGACCAAAATTTCAAGTCGCTAGCTTTATTTTGTCGTAAGTTATCGCTTATTTTAAGTTTCATTTCTAGGGGAGGTAGGGGTTCGTTAGGTCGGATCTTACCCATCTTGAATGCCAACTAACTCAATCTCACTTTCAACATTTGACCAAAATTTCAAGTTGCTGGCTTCATTCTATCAAAAGTTATCGCTTATTTGAAGTTTCATTTGTAGGGAAGGTGGGGGTTCCTTGAGTCGGATCTTGCCCATTTTCAATATCAACCAAGTAGGTCTTATTAGTAACATTCTTTCAAATTTTCAACTTGCTAGTATCATTTTTTCGAAAGTTATCGTAATTAAAGGAATATTTAATTTTTGAAAATTTGTAGGAGAGGTAGGTGTTCCTTTGATTTGATTATGCCCAACTTACCAAATCTTAAGCAGCTTCTCACTTCAAGGTTACACGCCAAAAATCAGGTGTCTACGTCAATTCGTTCAGGAGTTATAGACAAAAAACCAGAAAAGTAGGGTTGTACGGGGTTCTTTGTAAGGAAATTATCGTTAGTTTTCAACTTATCAGTTTTATTTTCCCAGGAGAGTATGAGATGACCCTCATGAGTAATCTACCAAAGCGAGAGCTTTTCATGTTTCTTTAGTCGGGAGTTATAGATACATTTATGTATTTTACATATGTAGGGGAGGTAGGCGTTCTCTTCGCCTGATCATGCCCATTTTCAATACCATCTAACGAGATCACACTTCCAACATTTGACCAAAATTTAAAGGCTCTAGCTTCATTTTATCGAAAGTTATCGTGCAAACGAATAGACAGACGGACAGACATGGCTAAATCGAATCAGGAGGTGACCCTGATCATTTATATATATACATTGCTATACCTCCGGAGCCTACTTTAAGGTGTTACATATTTCCGTCGTGACAAAAACAATATACCCTATACTTTAAGTCTAGGGTATAAAAAGCGTATGAATAAGAAAAATAAATAAACCCAGATGGCTGTACCACCAAGACGACGACACGCCCCATTTTCCGATAGCTAGTAACTTTCTTATGTTTTTTCTATTTGCTACAAATAACATAATAATAATGATAAATATTTTCAAATTTAAAGAGTGGCTTTGTGTCAAAATTGGTTCGCTTAATTCTCTGAAAGACATTTGCATTTTCAAATCACTAAAACGTTAGTTTGTTTTATGCGCTCGATAGCAGTGATGTTTCGGTCGACACTCTATCATTCTCCATTTAGGGAGCAGAGGTTCAATCCCCGGCGCGTGGTAATACAATGTACCTGTGGGTACTTTTAGAATACCCAAGGCATTCCAAACTTGTCAGCAAAATGCGGCTCGGTGGCACCATCTAAAGATTATATGCTATGTATCGTATACGTTGCTTCCAGTCTCATCAGCATATGTGAAATGCGAATTCATCAGGCGACTTCAACCACCTGCTTGGTTTTTCATATACAGGGTTACTGTAACACGTTATAATAGAGTCGAAATGCAACAAAGTAAAGCCTCAAATGTTCTATCGATTTTCAGTGGCTACTGAGATATTTAAGATTAAGAACAAGTTGTGGGCAGTGGGCCCGAAGGGCCCACGAGCACTGCGACCATAGGGTCTATTGTGCTATAGCCCTGTAAATCTAGAGTGGGCGATCGAGTCTGATCGATCCCACAAATCTGCTCAGCTGCCCAAGTTTGAAAGAGTCGATCGTTTCCGCTTCAGGGAATGCCTCACACTCACAGAGGATGTGGTGAGAAGTCTCATCATCGCTTTCGCAAAAACGACAGTTGGGGTTAGCGACAATCCCCATTCTATATAAGTGACCCCTCCGGGTGGAATGCCCTGAGAGGAGACCACAAATGATTCTCACTCTGCTTCTGCCAAGGCACGCCAATTCTAGGGAGCGCTTGGGTGAATGAGCTGAAATAAACAATTTCGATTGTCTCAGGCCAGGGAGGTTTTCTCAATGTGCAGCGGTTTCTAACTGTTCCTGCTCTCTTATGTGTAATTTTACCCTACATAGAGGGATCCCACAGAAGGGTTCAGGCCCTGTAAAGGGATTTGCAGAAGCCGTCCTGGCTAGCTCATCAGCGGTTTCGTTACCCGCAATACCAACATGTCCGTACTGAGATATTTGAATTTTTAGTTTTTTTTTTGTAAACACCACGGATTTAGCAATTTAAAATAAGAATTTAAAAAAACTGCTTAGTTAATGGGTGATAAAAAAAAAAACTTAGCCAACACCATAGAAGATATTTTTCAATCATTTAAAATTTCAAAAATGGTTCACATATCGACATTTCTAATTAGAAAAAAAATATATATGTATATATATATATTTTTTTTATTTAAAATGTAAATAGTATTAATCTAAAAATGTATATGCCACAAAGCATACCATTAAAAAAATATATACGTCTTCTCAGTTTTTCAAAAAGGTATAAATGTCAATACAAATCCTTCAAATAATTGAAGGAGCTTGAAGTAACTTGTTCCGGGAACCACTATTCGATTTGAGAAAAAATAAAACAAATGCACTCCTCCAAACACTAACTCCTTCATACGACCCCAGACGTGAAATCTAATGGTGTCAAACCTGGACTTCGTGCTGGCCACGGAAATGGGCCGCCTCTCCCATTCCACCGGTTGGGATAGTTTTCATCCAGCCACTGTATTACGCTTATTCGATAGTGTGCTGAACATCCTTCGTGCAGAAAAATTATATTATTTCTTGTTTCTTTAGGAATATTGTGAAGTAATCTGTAATGAGCATGGTGGTCACCAGATGGTGTTCTTGCGAACGGAGCCGGAAGTTTGCCGAGAAGACCGTGAAGGTCCGGCGACGCTAAAAGCGAATGCTCCTCAACGAGCTGAGCGGCGGCACATGCTTGTTCCGGCTCAGTTCGGGAGATGTGGGCGGGGTTTTTGTCCGCTCGTTGCCCCAGCCATTACAAGGATAACATACATATATCAGGTGCCTTGGGGGTAGACGAAACAACAAAGGATAAAACTGGGTCCCACTGACCCAGAAAAACTAGTAAAGAAAAATTCAGGCAATGGCCGACGACCGGCTCATGCAGACACGCTCCGGGCCCCGATGTTGCGGACCCTTGGCCTCTTAACCCATAAAATACAAAACAAACCCAACCAATGAGGTCCCATGGCCGGCAAGAATGTTGGGACCTCCCAAAGCGGAACTAGACATGAGGCTTTCACCTTATGTCACAACCAACCTGAACGGGAAATTGGGGAGGGTTCCTTAAAGGAAAGCCATCGTTTTAAAATTCAATACATTTTTTTAGTGTACAATTTATTCCAATTTTTGAGAAAAAAAACAATAACTTCACTGAAAATAAATTGCAACCAAAACCAAAACTCAATAAAGAAATTAATTAATACAAGAAATTCGGAAAAAGAAGAAAATGAATTTAAAAGAAAAAGAACGAAAGGAAATATATATATGAATAAAATAAGACTGTGAGACTACTAACAAGAAAACAGTACACTTACCCGAAGTCTAGATGGCCATCACGAACCGGGAGTAGCTGCAACTTAAGTCGATATTAAATAAACAAAATTTAACGAATGCAAACAAAAAAGAAAGAAAAGCAAATATCCGAAAAAAAAATAAAGAAGAAATTTCGATTGCAACACAGATCCTCGGGAATCGTAAAACGGCAACACTCTCGAAAAACATGACTCTCAAACATCTGACTCTGTCGCGTTTAATTTCGCACTCTGGCACCATGAAACCTGAACGGCGCGTTGTTGTTGTTGTTGGTGCAAAACTTGCGGCATCGATGTGCACTGATATTATTTCCGTTGAGCCGTCCGTTTGCACAGCAGCATAACTCATAGATAGCTGCTATAATAGCCACTCACTCAAGACATCGGGCGTATCTCGCACATCTTTTGGCCGAGAAGGGAAACACTCGTAAACACATTTTGACGATCCTTCCTCGACTGTGGTAAAATCGTCGCGGATCGGCGCTCCACAATAATCAGACCAACGTCGCTATAAATCATCTTTCCTCGCCTCAATCAATCACTCGCGTCAACAATCACTACGAATCCGCGACTCGGTGGTCGTTTCTCGGTGGTTACGAGCCCCGACTTCGGTGATTTTTTTGTTGATTTCAATCCCAAAACTCAGAATCCCGCCGATGGCGTTGGCGCGTGATATTCTTTCCAATTTCCGCGTCAACACACGAAAATTCACCAAAAACCCAGCCGGTGGCGTTGGCGGGTGATTTGCAACTCCAATTTTGCGTCGACACGCAGAAACCCGACCGATCTCGTTCCCGGGTAATTCGCCACTCTCCGATTTGAAGATTGTCAACGCGCATCACTCATCACTGAGCCAACATGAAGTTGACGCCAAGTGATGGGTGCGCGCGAAGATTTAAAAAAAGGTGGTCATTACAAATCCCGGCAGCTCGTGCCTCAGAAAATCTTTATAGCCTTCTCCATTGAGATTATCAGGCAGAAAATATGGTCCAACTATACTGTGGTCAATGACACCCACCCACACATTCAGAGAAAATCTGCGCTGAGACTAACTTTCCCTAACTTTTTTTTTGGGTCGCCGTTAACTTTTCGGGACCAATATAGTGCAGGTTGTGATAATTCGTTATGCTGTCCTTATCAAAATTCGACTCATCAGTTCACAAAATATTTTTTTTTTAAATCTGTTTCATTAGCATACACGAAGTGGCAAAATTGCAGCTATATTGTTGGGACTCCCTCTTGATAAGGTTGATAATGGTAAGGGTGTTGATGGACAACAAACCACGCAGTGTCGCTTCTAGTTTGTCACTGGCATTTTGTTCGACATATATTTGGTAGAGTTCCTGTTTGTACTGTCGTCGCTTTTGATCTCCATCGTGCATTGCTCTAATGATTCGACGGAGAATCCACTGTGTTTAGCATTTTTTAAGGAGTAGAGTTTCACTCAGGAGGCTCTACTTCCGGCAGCCTTGGCATAGCAGATAATATTGGTCGAACTATTGTTTTATAAATTTGGAACTTCAACTTCATACGTATGAAGGCACAATTCCAAATTTATAAAACAATAAATCGACCTGTGCTGCGGTAGGAAAAATTCTTTATCATATGCAAATTTACTGTTTAGAAGTAAATATGCACAACTGATATAAATACGTAAAGTGAATGAACCATCTAACCATTCCCATAAACTGCATATCATAAAATAGGACATTCGCAAACAACACACTCTTTCTTCATATCTAAGCAAATATTATACTGCGAAAATGAGCCACAATCGAACCACTTCGAACCAGCGGTTTTTTTTTTCAAATACAACAAACAAACAAAAATATGTACACATTCTAAAAACAACTATTTACCTATCACAACCACCTCGCTCAATAGCTCAAGCTCGTCTGGAACTGGTTCGGTTGCAATCAGCTCACATACCAATTTCACTTCTCCTAACCTGCTATTTCGCTCTTAAATCATTAAGTTCCACTACTCTCCGTCAGATGTCCACTTCATTTACAGTTAGAACGTTCATTTTGCACTGGGAATTCATGAAAATCGGGACTTTTTCTCAAAGGATCTCATTCACAGAACATTTTCAGAGAATGGCATAGGTACCGGGAAAACAACAGACTAGGGGAAAATCCTGGGTTTCCACTCTTTGCGGATACGCTCGCTCTCCGTTCACATGCGCACGTGGTATCTGTATAACTTCTTCATGGGCATGTTTTTCGATTTGCTCTTTATATATGCTTGATTAAAGAGAATATCTGCATACACATGAAATTTAACACTCGCAATGTGTGGGCCTGTTACGGCGCGGATACCAAATTGGACCTCGCTTCTTGTGTGTGGACCAAAATCATTTTGTGAGCCAGCCTCAGTCTGGTATTGACTTTGACTGAACGTGGAGGGTCGATTTATAGAACCGGCCATTTTTATGACTTTTCGTACGTTGCATTTTCCATAGTGTGCATATGCGGGAAATCTTTTTCTTTTTACTAGCATTGTCACGATATTTCGTTCTTTTTTTCTACCTGGTTTGTTTGTTGTGCTGTGTATGGACTGACTTTCGGCTTTTACACCTGTCCTATAGTATTTGGGTGTTAAGTTAGTTTCTGTTTCAATGCAAGTTCCCAGTGTGTAAGCGAAAAATTTCAGTACGTCTCTACCTGAAAAAAACTCCAGTGAATTGAAGTCCATTTGGTTGATTCTCGGGTTCGTGCCGGTGTAAGGGCGCCGAGTCCTGTAATTAATTCAGTGAATTATAGTGTATCCTGTGTCCTCCGTTACTGTGATACAGATTGAAATATATTCTGCAGAGTTCACAATGTGCTCTGTTTCGAGAATTTATCGATGATAGAGTGCGCCGAGTTGTCTGCCCACATCGGCTTACCTTATAATTACTGGAAAACGTGATTACAGTGTTTTTATGGGAGCATGGACTGGCCCATTAGCTAGCCTGTGTCAATAAGTGAAAATGAATGTATGGTTACGATTCACACCTCGGGTCGTGTTTTCAGCTATTATCGCGTAATGTGAAAAATCGCATAGTGCATCCGATTTGATAGCCTTCGTTGCATACGGGCTACCCGCATGCCTAACCTCTTCCTATACACTCAGTCGTTTTTACACCTGTCCGGCAGTTCATTTTCATAATAATTAGCATGTGTGTCTATTAAGCCCTGGAAACATATAAAGAATAAAACATCACCCAAAGTCGGAGAAGAGCTAAAAACCACCCAATTTACAGAAACGCGTGTGATTGCCCTTCGGCGAATTGTACGAATGAAAATGTGCTCACAAGATTGCAACAGCTTTTTTAAACCGGTGTCGCGTTAGCTGTTGCTGATGCTTCTTATACATGCTTTGTGCTATTCATGTTTATGAGTGCCGTGTGCTTATTTTGCAGTGCATATTTTAACCGTCATTATCACATCATTTCGTTCAGCAGAAAAAAGTGTGCTCCTTTGTGATAATCATGATTAGCCTTTAGCTGGGGCTTTCAAGTGATGAAAAAGAGAAAAGTCTAGTTGCCCACGAAAAAAAAAGAAATTAGAATATGTCATAATGAGTGAGTTGGGTGTTAAACATACGGTTGTGAAATAAACGTCGTCTATTCCGGGTAGAGCCCCCCAAGGGTAATTCAAGAGAGAGGGGAAAAGTCTTGTGAAAGGCTATCTACTTGAGAGGATCTAGCCTTGCTTCGATCTATCAACGCCCCATATACAATGGTGGACATCAGCTCAATTATTGAAGGAACCGTTAAATTTCGCGACGGGAAGAAGGTAAGATACACGTTATTTCTTAAGTAGATAAACGAATGAATGTTCGCTTGGATTTAGGTTGACGAAATTGAAATAATTACCTAAAAATGCGTATGTCCCACGCTGGGCGCCAAATTGTTTTAGCTTATAAAAGCGTACAGTAACAGGAAAAAATTTTCTAAGTTTATCCGAAGTTCAGTTAGAGACAATCTGTTAGGATACAGCAATAAATCAGAATTTTTTTTTTATAATTTTTAACGTTTTAGCAACACTCTGCTTAATCAGTTTACTATCAAGGCAAACCTTATTCGATTTTTAAAAGTTATAACAATTGTCCTGGAAATTCAAAGTTTGGTTGAGTTGTTGCCACTCCAAACACTAACAGTTGAGGATCGCGCCCCTCACAGGACAAATACTTTTTAACTGATTTTAAAAAAATCAGCTATTCGACCCTTCCTCGATAATGAGTTTCGATCTTGGAGTTGGGTTTCAAGCAAAATATTATAATATACCTCTATAACGGAAGAAGTTAGCCGGGTGGCCGGTAGTCTGAACTAGGCTCATTTTTAATTTAAGCTGAATCCCTCAAAATATTCAGAAGTTACAGCTATATAACGGTAAACTTTTGTTAGCAATGTAACCATACAATGGAAGAACCCTGCTAAGTGAAACTTGTCTAAGTGAGGACTAGGCTCCGGTTGAATTAGAGTAGAATCCATTAAACGGTTCAAAAATTACCATACAGCTATATGTATAACGGTAATTTTATAAGCAAAATAACTTTATCACTGAAAAAGCGAGTTGGGAGGAATGTGTACAATTGACGGATATTAGTGAAGAATAGCTTCTGCCGGAGTTTCCGCTAAGCCCACGGGACAGTTAAAAAATTACAGGTATACAGATCTAGCCACGCGAAATCAATCTAGTTGATGGAGCTTAAAATTAAGCTGGCGATAAATTCATATAGCAAAATCTATCGCACAGTTGAAAACTTTCAGGCACATCCCCTAGGTTGTCAAGAAACGCCTTGACCAATGTACGATATCTGGTCCTAGCAAGGCCTGGGCATTCCCAAAGGAAGTGAGTGACACTTTCTTTCTCATCTTCATTACCGCAACTTTGGCAATGCAGATGGTAGGGAATATCCAGAATGACTGCGTGATCCCCTATAGGTCAATATTCCGTGATGACCGCCGTGAGCGTGGCGACATCTATGCGTGAATTGGTCATAAGCTCCGATGTTCTTATTCTGTTATAGGAGGGCCATATCTTTCTTGATACGGCACAGATGTGCATATTCCACCATTTGGAATCCGGAACCTTGTGGTAGTGATTGGATATATTGCACTTAACAGCTAACAGCGAAATGCAAACAGGCTCCGCTTGGGATCCGTCTAGGGGGGCGTTCCTTCTAGCCAGGTCGTCGGACTTCTCATTACCCTCAATCTCCCTGTGGCCAGGAAATCAGAGCCGTCTGCCAAGGCAAGCGAACTCCACCCCACATCGCTCAACACGATTGGAGGATGTACTTCAGTGTTCAATACCTTGATAGCAGCCTGGCTGTCCGAGCAAATGGCGATACTGTCGTTATCTGGTATATCTTTGTGAGTGTGATAAGCTTTCATGATTCCGAGCATTTTGGCTTGAAAGATTCTAGCATAATCTGGGAGGCGCTAACACTCCGATATATTCAGTTCGTCAGAAAAGATCCCTGCACCGACGCCGCAGGCTATTTTGGGCCCGTCGGTGAAAATCGTGATGTCATTCAGCTCTAGTAAGTAATTTAGCTGTTAAGTTTCACTACACCTTAGTTTGGGCACAGTGCAGTCGGTTTTCCTTTCGGCCACATCTTGTGGCAACTGGTTTAGAATGTCGCTATGGCCGTACGGCTTGGCAATCTAGCCTCCCGACTCTTTGAGCCTGACTGTTGTTTGATAAAAACAGTCGATAGGTGGAAGATTTAAGATCAGTTTTGCGCTTCCCTCGAGCATGTTCGCATGGCACCTGTATTACCAAGACATGCCGCTCTTTACACCCTACCATATTTCGTTACGTAAAATAATATTTTTTATCAAGCGCTCGCCATCAGACCATATGTAGGAATCGGACGGACTACTGCTGTGTACACCCAAAGGAACATGTTTGGCTTAGGCCCGGCTTCTTCCAAAGGCTTTCTAATGGGTGTAGAAAGCTGTGCAGGCCTTCTTTACCCGTTCTTCAATGTTTAACGTCGAGGAGCTAGGAGTGAATAAAAGTGGGTCTTTATTCTATTCAGTGAATAAACAGTAGAGTTTCGAAAGAAACATCGTCATTATTGAGCAGTTACTCCAAATTGCTATGAAAAAAATAGATCACATGGAAGTAAACTTTGAGTATACTCAAACAAATTCTGAACATGGCTCAGCTGACTTTGTTATTAATTATCCCTTGATTTTATTTCAAATCATCATCATCATCGTGGCGCAACAGCCCGACGTAGGTCCCTGGCCGCATGGAATATCGTCATCCAATTCAAGTCAACCAACCGCGTCCTCCAATTTTGGAAGCCCCACAGTTGCTCAGCGTTATCATCTACTGAGTCTTTCCAACGAGCTCTCGGTCTTCCTTGCAGCCTTGCTCCGTCGACGCGTTGTTCATTCAATATTTGTTTAGGCATGCGGCCATCGTCCATTCAATGTATATTTCCTGCCCATTATAGACGTTGTAGTTTGACGATTATTGAAACTTCCAGCTCATCGTGCAATGCGTACTGCTCATAGTTCAATCGTCGTTCAAATATGTTTATCATGTTTTCAGACGCTTAAGTTAGCACAGGTCGTATGATGGTTTTGGATATGCAGAGCTTAGTGCTTAGTTTCTGTGCACATATTATACATTCTTCAATTTCATTATTGGGAGGACCGAGAAGAAAGTTTTATTTGTATTCGTTTATTTGTTTCGTCAGTCACGCTGGCATTATTTGACAGGATGATATCCCGGTATGTGAAGTCGTCTACGAATTCGATGCTGACGTCGCCAACGTTAATGTTCGATTGTTCTGGCGTCCTTGTTCTTGATTGCATCATTACTTTTGCTTTGTCCTGGTTAATACGTAGTCCTTTGCAGCCGTGTCAAGATTATTTAGAAATTCTTTTGCGTAGGGCAGGTTTCGGGACATGATGTCTATGTCGTCATCGTACGCTATCAACTGCGTCGACTTGAAGAGCAGTCTGCCGCCCTGCTTCAGTGCAGTACGTGTTTGAAAGAGATCGGTCAGAGCCTGTTTTGGATGACCTGACCTGTGAGACGAAGTTGGGCATCTTTGTTAATCGTACTAATTTTACTGGTATACCAAATTGCAGCAGGATGTTATACAGTACACCACGATCAAATACAGTTATATGCTCAACGTCAACGTTGTATTCCGCATTGATACCCGCCAATGATTCATTCAACGTACGGTTTTATTCTATTTTCCAGAATTTTCCGGATTTTATTAAACCGAAACTGAAACGGAGCGTTCACGAGCAAAATTAATTAAACAGTTTCCAAATATAATCACAAAGTTGCGGATCGAGAATATACCCAATGAAATTCTTTCTTTAGTGAACCCATACCTGAAACCCAGGTTCGATTATACTATATAATGTTCACACTTGCGGCCTAAACACTTAATCTAGCCAGATCACTTGATCTGAAACTGACGTTTGTGTGTATCTGACAGCAGGGCCGGCTCTACCTTATGTGCAGGTTGTGCATTTGAACAGGGTATCGTTATATAAGGGCGCGAAATTACCAATCTAATAAATCAAACGTTACATTTTTAAAATCGAAAGGTCTTAAACAGTTTTTTTTTCTTGTAATTAACCGCACCGCCCAACTGACCGATTGTCCATTTCGGATTCACTGACTATATCAAATCACACTGACCCTACATTGGACGCCGAATATTTTCGGGTGTTTGCAATTATTTGGTAAATTGGTAAATTTTCACTATTTCGTGGTACAAAAAAAAAGCCTTAAGGTGGCTTTAAAAACTCAAACGCTTTCAGTTGTTGCGCCTTTTGACTACCGGTGCCGAGCACCTAGACTGCCCGTTTTGGCTTTATTAATTAGGTAAGATCACGCTGATCCCACATTAGGCGCCCAATATTTTGGTGCATATTCGACCGTTTTTCCGACTATTTTTTACTATAAAGTGTAAAATAAAAACCTTACAGTTGTCTTAACGAAGCTTATACTAGTTTGTCTTAAGCCCTTGTGAAGCGTAGCGCGTCAACAATTCCATCAGTCATCTGTGCCAGTAGATGGATTTTAGTGCTGCTCATATCGGGGACCGTCTCGTACACCTAAGTGTCAAAATCTCCTCAGTAAATGGTAGGTTTGAAGCGCGTAGCTAGCTCAACTAATGGTGAAGAAAGGCCTTACTTCTTGGCTCATTTGTGTAACAGGAAAAAATAAATCGATGCGTCGCGACCGTTCGTTTGCGATATACAAACCTGTGAACCTCAAAGGCTTTCAAACTTCGGCACCGTGACCTAACAATGTGAAACAAACCTATACGAAATCCTATCCTACAAAGAAAGGGTACATGGATGGAGTAAGGATTAGAAGAAACAAACAAAAAATAATTATAAGAAAATGTGACCAGAGTCTACAAGGCCCTGTCTGAAATTATTGCGCACCGTTTGACAACTTTTGAGATTCAATCCCAATATTTGTGCTTCATGCACACAGGGCCTTACAGACACCAAAAAGTTTTTTTTTTTTCTTTTTTTCCAAGTAAGAAAGGGAATCCAACTTCCATAAACTTAGGAACAAGATAGATAGCCATCGACAAGGAATGAATATGTACTTTTACTCCAAAGAATATTTTGGGAATTTTCTCAAGGCATTTGGTAGGGAAGTGCCGGCTAAAAGAGGTCGTCACAGGACAGTAAAGTTAACAGGCGCAAAGATCTCGAAACAGACCATCCTGTCTAAGTCTAATATGCATTTTAGAGGACTACGCTAAAATGTCAAGAGTGATTTCTATTAGCTGAACAGGGCGCTAAAATAGTTAAGGCGGGCAATGTATGACAGTTTAAAATCAAACTCTTGATCCGACCAGATGATCAAGAGTTTTTGCCACAAGTGTGAACCCTATGTTTAATAGCGAAGAAAAACTTTCATTTTATAGTCGAAAGCACCGCCTCGTGTTTCCAAACCAAAATAAATTTCATGGTCTTCATGTACAGATGAGTATACTCACTGCGTAAATACTATTTTTATTCACTTCACGCACTAACTCATCAGAGGCTGTGGAGAGAGGGTGAGAAATGGAGATATTAGTTCCGTGGCAATTTTACTATTTATATTCAAGTTTCCTGCTAAATGCATATGCGAATTATATTTAAATCAAAATTAAACGTTTAATTAACTTTTTCTACTTCACTTAAGGACCTGATTTTCCTCACACATCAATTCCTGCGAATGATTTAAAAAAAAATTGCAGAGTGACTATCATCGGTGGAAAATGGAAACCATAAATTTTCAAATGAAATCTTTTCAACTTCCGCTGATCCCTGAAAGTTTTCGCTATCCAAATCCAAACTATACCAACAGACTCTTGCGAATCCGAAACTTTTAGATCAACCACAAACGATTCGCACTTAACCACATATCCTCGCAATCCCCACGCATGCATACGGCATGGATTCTCTCCAAACCTAAATAAATATTAGATTTTGTACACCACTCAAAATCCAAAAAGAAATCTTACTTATTTTTTTCGTACTGGTCCATTACAAAAAAAAACATGTTTATTAAGGGTTCAACGAGAGAGTCCTTGTGGTCCGTCGTCATCGTCGTGTTTTCCGACGTATATAAACAGATATCGCGCTGCTGTAGCCACTTTAACTTTTGCTAGCCCTGAGCTTTTAGAGTTCTTCCTGCTACACTCCGAATAAAATTTCTTTCAGATTGTGTCTTTTTTTCATCCTATTACTCGTACTTCCTTGTAACCTACATCGAATTGTATTTGCACACGGCAAGGGTATAGTGAGTGTAGTGGCCAGGCAAAGATTTAACGTCGTTGAACCCTTATTCAGTGAGGCTGTGTGTGTGTATGTTTCTATGGAGCAGTAAATAGCAGGAAGAAACTCCATTTTGGAGTGCTTTCATCCTTTAAGCAATTAAATATTTAGTAAAGGACGACGACTAGTACGAATTTCCATTGAATGGAATGAATGTTTCTCCTGCTATCCTACGGTTACTTCCTCGTTTGATACTTGTCCCTAAGTTCTTGTCATCATTATATCGTCATCGTCGTTTCACTTGCCCCATGTACTCGTCATGATCCTTTTGCGTATACGAATTGAAGTGAAGTGTCACTACTATTGTTACACCAACGTGCACGATGTGGTCTCTATAAACATATTTATTGTACACTTGGTATATAACACCTAGTCCTCGGGACGGATTACAAAACACACTTAGACTAGGACCAAAGTTGTTGGTTGAACGGGGGATTATTCAGGTGGATTTATGCTGTGCACGAGATTCTTCGAGGCGTTTGCTTTCTAGTCGTGTGTTGTGGTTCTACTTCTTGTGCTGTGAACGACACGCCGGAATTGTATGTACCTATATATATCGTTTTTGTTAAGAATTCCGCTTCTACATTATCCTCTCGCTCCTCTGTGTCCTGAGGGGCTAATCCGCGTTAATCATGCTAAGTATTATTGCATTTGTGCCGGATAAGAACTTGAAATTTGCCACGGGGCTCTTTTTCAAACAGAGGACAAGTATTGTTTACTTGCGTAGGGAGGAGGTTGGTTTGGTCTGTTTGGTGATCAACATAAAACGAATGCTGACGATGTTTAAGAGAGGCGTACCAGCAAAGCTGAACATATTTTTTAAATAGAGGGCAATGTCAGTATAAATATAGTATTCCCAGATCAATTCCATAAATTTCCAAATCAAATAAATTTTCGCATTAAAAGAAAAAAAAATTGACAAATAAATTAGTAAATTTCCAATGTAAATAAATAAATGTTTAAATCAAATAAATGAATTTCCGAATGCGATTAACACATTTCCGATCAAATAAATAAATTTCCACAGTAGCAACGAGGATTCCTATTGGAGCAAATTAACTTTCAAATTTGTAAATTGTTTAATTTGTGACATCGGCTTATTTTATTTGTGCGGAAATTAGACGAGACGAGATTTTATTGGGAAACCTGAAAATTTTTGTACTCGTAAGATGGACATTTATATATTTGATCCGAAAATGTATTTTTTTGATCCGGAAATTTGTTTGTTTTAAGCGAAATATTATTTATTTGTCTCGAACATTTCTTCATTTGTGTGTAAAATTTATGTGCATGACTAATTTATTGTAATATACTCTTAAATAGATGCCTCGGAAATAACAACTCTAAACTCAAGACAAATCCCCGGCTTGGATTGAATCCATTAAAAATATATTGAAATACTTAAAAATTACTAAGAAACAGATGTTCATAGAATGTTCTCTATTTTTTTCATTTAGGCTAAAAGCAGGTTTCTACGTCCTGTAGTAGATCAATTCCATTAACAAGTTTTTCCTTTAAATTTTTAAAAAAGTTCCACCAAGTACGTTAGCCATTTAGTCCTCCATCTCTACACTAACATATCATGCATCCTAAATTCTTAGGCCACCATTTTCACTATTCGGATTTTCCAGCACTTCCCTTAATGTTCATTCGAGATAAAAAAAAACTTTTTGTTTTCTCAAAAGCAATTGGAAATAAACACCATTTTATTTCAATTCCCACACTTTTTTCGCCATCTCCCGACAACAAAACTAGACAAAAAAGCAAGAGGATTAAAAGTTTGTCGCTTTTCCTCACTGTTCGGCAGTAAAAAATAATTTTAAACCTTAATAGAAAAAAAACGAGAGACTATCTTCAGATGTATAGGGACCACTCGTATAGTGTTTATATGTGTCTCGATTGTCAGATGTGCTCGTTGGCGAACGCAAAACACAATTTATCGTAAGAATAGCACAGTGAAAAACGTGCGAGGCAAAGTTTTCGGGAAAATTTAAACTTTCGAAAAGTGGCCCCCAGCTACGCTAAAACAAGGCAGACAAAAAATGGCAAAAGGAAATTCCTTGAACGGGTTTCCGGGAAATACAATATATATACTTTTTGAGAGCCAACAGACGAGTAGGCGGGTTAATTGAACTTGACTGCTCTTCAAGGAAGTTTGCGCCATGTTGAAGGATAAGGGATTAGGAGGGATCTAATTTAAAGCGGCAGTGTAGGCTGAGCTTTCTGCTTTCTTTTTTGACTTTATATGGTTGGATGGGTGGAAATGATTAGAAAATTCGGTAAATTTAATTAGCTTTATTGGAAAATTGGCTGAGGCCCGAGTTTGTTTTCAAATTGATCAGTAGAAGTTTCTTAAAATAATTTTTATGATTGATAATTTATTTGATCCGGAAATCTAATATGATTGATCGCAACATGATGAGGGACGTTATTATAAGATTCAAGTTTATATTTAGGTGACATATGCTATAGGCTTGGTTCAAAGGGAAGCCGTTTTTGCCACAGGACAAAATCATTGTCCACCGGGGAATAATCTTCCGAACATTCTGAAATTTCTCAACAGCCATATTGGCTAGGTTGGTTCGGTGAAGAATTAAGAATCAAAAAAATACCTTCCGCCTACCTGCTAGCCCAGGACAGGTACAGAGAAGAGGTAACATGCACGACTCCTCCTCCTCACTGCCGCAGCTGCCTGGTATTCTTCACATTTACTCAGTGGCCAGTGATGGCTCCCACAACTACACTGATGTGTTGTCTTTTCAGTGACAAACTTTAGAGGAACGCCTCTAATTCAGCATGGGTCACAAAAGCCTTGTGGAAAAGCATGTAGCGTCGTCTCTCCATCTGGTGTTAGTCTTACGAATCTCCCCTGACTTCAGTGCTAGCCTACAAGCTGCAATGAGTAATATCAATATTCCGCCGAAGTTGTTATGAATTGTACCCTATATAGAGAGCTAGTTGTCTACGTTTGGTAGCCAAGTGCGTTGGGGTTTCATTCCGATGTCTTGTCGAGGGTTCGAACCCCGTCATTGGCGGTCAATATACTGCTCGTGGACCTAGAAGCGGTGGGATAGTCATTTACTGCTCATAAGGACACCATTGCTACTGCCATCAAGGGTAAGCTCCTTTGTGTCCTTAGAAATAAAATATGGAATGCGTCCGTCCTGGCGAAATGAACCAGTGAGTTTAGAGCCGGTGAAAATTCGACTAGAACGAACATGTTTTTTCAGCTAGAAAATCCAAGTTCGAATGAACCACCATTGGCTGTCACAAGGTTTTTGCTCACCAATAAAGCTAAGTTCCTTGAGCTGATTCTGAATAAGAAATTATTCTGCAAGCCTAACATTGAGGAACATGTTACAAAGGCAACTGTGCCCAAAAGACAATAGTTAGGAAAAGGGACTGATAGCAGAAGCTTGTATTGCGTCCCATATTTATGCAAGGATTGCCGTCTGGTAGGCCATACTTGACATCGCATATTGCCTAGTGTTGTCGGAGGCAGTTCAAAGGCTTTTAGATGTCTTCGATCTGCCCCAGTCCTGCCCTTGAAAGAGTGTTCAATTTGATTCCCTTGAACCTTTTTGCCGAACAGCTGGCTGCAAATCGGACCATCCTGCTTCGTGAAACAGGTTAGTGGACTACGTCAAACTTAGGTCACTCGGTATACTATTGAAAAACCTAGATTTTCTTGCAGTCACGGCTAAAAGTAGGCTCTTCTACTTCTAGCCGGCACAGAACAGGTATTACTGACTTACCTATAAGGCATGTAGTCCTCGGTGTGATATGTCTTCCAAAAGTCGTCGCCTCCATTCGTCTCATTCTTCACATTGCTCAATTGCTCTAAGTCTTTGTGGGGCTTAACGCGTCAACTGTTCCTTGTGGCCCAGTTGACGTTTCGCTGGCATAACCTGGTTTCAGAGAATGCAGTTGCCAGCATGCGCCTCCTACTCTCCCATTTAACCAGCCACCTGCGACAAGTTAGGGTATACTCTCGCTTATTATCATGCCCCGGACCATAGAGGAAGACAACGCAAACATGGCCACGAACTTCGTCGTAAACGAAATTCGAACCCGAAACACCGGTAGTCAGACATAGAACTGATGACTCTACGCACTGAGCTACCGTTCGCCCCTGTCTTCACATTGCCGTTTCTAATTACGCACAGGCGTCTCTCGCACTGAGTCTTCCCAGTGTTTCTTCGGCCTTCCACACGTACTCATACCTTTACAGGTGCTAAAAAAGTCCTCTTTAGGGACTCGATGTTCGTTCATTATTTGCTGATGACCTGCCCACTGAAGTTTTACATACAACTCGTTTTTGTTCTTCCTTCACCATTGGTCTCCATCGCTCCAAAGAATCGTCGACTCTCCTTTCGAAGGCGTTGATCACCTTTGCAGATGCCTGAGTGAGGGTCCAAGTCTCATAGCCATAGCAAAATACCGTTTGGATTATCGTTTAGTAGACTAGGAGTTTCGTTTTTATGTGGATGCAGCTAGTATTCAGAAGGGAAGAACTGCGTAGAGGCTGCAGTTTGCGAGCTGGATGCGTCGTTTAATCTCAATAGTTTCGTCGCCATTTTACGCGATGCTCGCGCCAAGGTATGAAAAATGGTCTACCCTTTCAATGTCATCTTAAACTTGAACTAACTTTATCTCCTTGACAATAAAAGTGGAGTGTGTCATTGCTAACTTAGTCTATTTGACTAAGCCAGCAATAAACTATACTTAAAAAAATTACTCGGCTTACTACTCTACTCCTCAGGAGCTACCTTAACCAATCGGGGAGGTAACAAGTGCAAGTGGTTATTGCCGGCTTGCTAACATAGTCTAGCAATGACACACTCCACTTTTATTCTCAAAAAGTTTGAAATTGCGCGTATAGCGTGAATAACATGAACGATAACTTTTCTTCGAGTTCTTCGTGTTAGCGCCTTCGTTTTCGACTTGTTGATTTGTAGACCAAACTCTTCCGCCGCTTGATCGGAGCTAGCAATGTGTCTTACGCTTCCATGGGTGACGTTGACATGATGTTATTATCCTCTGCATACCCCACTATTTGGACTGCTGATATGAAATTGTTCTTTGTTATGTTCACTTGTGGCTTTCGTATCACAAATTTTACGGACAGGATTGCACAGCATTGCGGCCAGCCCATCACCCTCTGTCAGTCCGACTCGTGTTTCACACGGTTCGGTCAAGTTTTTGTTGATTCTGAACTGCGATGTTGAGTTTGACATTGCCATACTGGTCAGTCTGATTAACCTTGCTGGTATGCCAAAGTGCTGCATGATTTTATATAATTCAGTTGAGTATGCCTGTCTGAAGTAAAAAAAATACTTGGTGGACTTCTCTGCAGAATCCAAGATATTTTTCGGGCACTTATTTCAGCGTAGTCCGGATGGCGCAACGGTTAGCACGTTCGTCTTCTATGCACTGGGCCACGGTTCGATTCCTACTGAATACGGTAGTTTTTGATAAAAAAAGGAGATTTACGTGTCGGACTATGAATCCTCTCAGCTGTTAAATGAGTACCCATTTGGAGTAAATAACTCGGTTGAGCGTGTTGCTGATCACACACCTCTACGCATAAAACACCGTCCTGATCTAGTAAATGAGATGATGCTAACTCATCTCGAGGCCTTGGTCCAAAATTGGACTGTTGAACCAGTTATTTTTTTTAGCATGCATATTTGATCGGTTGTAGATCGATCAGGCCGAAAGCCTCCCTGGTATCGCCGATTATTGTTTCCACGTATGGCTTAATTCTCACCTAGGGGATTTTCATGAGGACTTTGTAGGATGTACACAGTAGCAGTGAAATGCAGAGCAGGTATCATCATCGTAATCGTTGCGCAACAAGCCGACGTCGGGCTCTGGCCGCCGGACAATGGTCCTCCAATGATCTTGGTCACGTGACAGCGCAAGTATAGAGTAGTTGGAAAAAAATAGATGAGTGATGGCCATCTCCACTGATCTATCCATAAAATTCAGGCTGGTTCGTTGAATAGGTTTGGTTGTGGTGTGATGCGTTTATGGTGGTATCACAACGGATCCAGTTGTAGGTCTAAATGTGCTTTTTTTATCAGCACGTTAAAATTGATTTGGCCAAAATAACAACAAAATCGTGTGTTCACCAGTAATGCATTTTTTTATATCTGAAACATTATTGCACTAAACGTTAATATCAAAAAACTGAAAATTCACTTTTCCAGCATTCAAATTATCTTTAAAAATATTTCACCAGATAAAACTTACATAATGAGAAAATTGAGAAAATGTCTTAAAAAGTTTTATTTTTTTCCGTAAAAGTTTCTTTCCAAAAAGACTAACTTAGTTCGGACAACTCATGCAGACCCCAAATGGGACACTCATAATGTTCTCCATAAACTGAGGAGTAAAAAACATACTAACGCTAAATTTAAGTCGAATCCGCTGTGTTAGTAAAGTCGGTAGAAAATACATCATCATTTTAATAAAGTTTCCATTCAACTTGGCAAAACTTATCATCTTTTCGTTCATTTTTTTTTGCAAGATGGACTATGCTCGTGCCTAGCTACGGCAGTTAGGACACCGTTATTGCGGTTCGAAAAAACGTAAGAGCAGCAAAGAAGAACCACAACCAGTCAAGGAACAAAGCTTAGAAAACTGATGACTCTTAGTTTCTTCGGGATATATTTCTCGAGACTTCCTTTCTTGTGTCTCCTTTTTCAACCGAAGCGACTTTTAACTACTTTCTTAGCAAAACTTTTCTTCTACTTGTTCATAGTCGGCGTGGCGTTTTTTTTTAAGGTAGACTTTCATATTTGCATTCTTTTGGTGTTTTCGGGGAAATATGCCAGGAAAAATAACCGTGGCTTGCATATTATTTGTTAGAGTTGAATTTATACAAATTAATTCGATTTAAAGTTTTCTGATGCGAATATTCTGTTGCGGTTTTTGTGCTTTAATGTGATTTTAATGCTATTGACTGAAAATAGGATAAATGGTTTGGTAAAAGAGTGTTAAAGATACAGTGAAATGCTATCCAGCCTTCGAATTACTATAAAAAAAACGCAGCGTTGGGATTAAATCTTAAAAAGCTCAAAGAAGAGGCATAGTTGGAAAATGGTTGTCGAAAACCATTTACTGAAAACTCAGTTTTCGAAGAAGTGGTTTTGGGAAAAACGCGACAGAAAACCGACACAGTTAAAGAAACGTTTTTGGAAGAAATAACGGTTGGTAAAGCATAGTGGGAAATGAAACGAAATTGCCAAACAAACGTTTCTTTTTAGGTTTTGTTTGGGGCGACCGGTAGCGCAGTGTGTTGTGGCATCAGTCTCATGTTTGACTACCGGCGTTTCGGGTTCGAACCCCGTCCATGACGATGTTCGTGGCCATGGATGTGCAGGAGGTGCATACTGGCAACTGCATTCTCCGAAACCAGTTTATGCCGACGAAACGTCAACTGGGCCACATGGAAATGAAATCGGTCATGCGTCCGTTTGTCTGTCCATGAAATATCTCACGAGGCGCTTAACCTATATGCATGAAATTTGCTGAAAATATGTAGAAGTACTACAATTCTCTGGAGAAAGCGATGCGTCGTAATAGGTCAACTTTTAGGGGGTCCCCCCTCCTTGCATTTCGAGATCGTTATACTTAAAAATATAAAAATTTGCTGAAAAGCGCCATTTTATTAGCATAGAAAACTAAAAATGATAAAATTTTGAAATTTCATAAAAAAAGGTTAGTAATAGTATATTTCTATAGTTGCAGTTAGCACACCCCTGCACCCCTTAAGCACACTCGAGGTCAAACATATTGATGGCCAATGATAACCAACATTGGGGCGACCGGTAGCGCAGTGTGGTGAGGCATCAGTCTCATGTATGGCTACCGGCGTTTCGGGTTCGAATCCCGTCCACGACGACGTTCGTGGCCATGGATGTGCAGGAGGTGCATGCTGGCAACTGCATTCTCTGAAACCAATTTATGCCAACGAAACGTCAACTGGGCCACATGGAACAGTTGACGCGCTATGCCCCACAAGGGGTTATGGCAATTGAGTAGTAGTATAACCAACATCATAGGCAATAATATCTCTAAGTTTCATTGCAATCACATAATATTTAGTACATTCATTTAAAGTTTGGCATTTTGACACTATCCTTACAAAAAATGCACCAGCCTCATGCATGGGTGCGAGTTGCGAGTTAGATAAATTACAAGGGCAGAACATTAACCCATATAGGGTAATGTTTTTGCTGTAGAGCGTGTTATTTCTGTAACCTGTATAGGTAATGCTTAGTCAGAAACACCTATTGCTGCTCAACAAATATCACAATTATGAAAAAAGAAAAGCAACCAAAAAAAGTTTTGACGCCACATCCTCTATTATTGTCATCCTATTTACCATTCACCATGGATGGCCAGTTAACAAAATTTCCAATTTTCATATTTTTCAAAAGCCAATTCAATTTAAATTAAACCTAAACCAACATTCAATAATGCCATTAAGTCAATTTCGAATGTTAATGAAAATTTGTCATGTCCTCTTTTCGCCACTTGTTCATTCAAAACTTGTTCCCGACAATTACGGATGCAATTTGTGGTGTTCAATGCACTCGTAGTCAACATTAGTCATTGAAATGATTAAACTAAAATTTGTCAATAAATTAAACACTAGTTTCCTTAATGACGCGCATGATGACGCCAACAAATGAAATTTTGTGTGTGGAATTTATGTGGAGTCAAATTACAAATGACAATCGGAAAAAAAGCAGGCACGAACTGCACAAAGACGTGAATTGCATAAAACATGCATTACATGGAGCAGCTAGTATGCGCTATGGTCAAGCCATATTTGGTAGCCTCAGTGTGATATGAGCATTAGCTTTGATAGACCCTTTGAAAGTTTTTGTAAATTATTCAAGCAACGGTCAATCGAAATTTGTCTCAGTTAAGGAAAAGGTGTCTGAAAAATAATATGACAGTGGTTGAAGGTGATAATGAGCAATAAGTATTCTGTAGAGTACACAAAAGTGGTAATTTATGACTTTAGGCTTCAATCATTTCTTAATTAGAATGATAAATCCCATTGTAGATGTACTATACTTATAGGCACCTCACACTACACAAATTTTTACGCCAAAATATAAGAGCTTTACTCTTATACCAAAATTTGCGGGAGCAAATGTCCAAACAGCTAACTTTGCAGCCACAAAAATTGTTAAATGGCTTTGAATAATTTTGCATTCACTTCAAATTTTCGCCGACTATTTCACATTTTTTAGTCCGGATGGCGCAACGGTTAGCACGTTCGCCTTCAACGCACTGGGCCCCGGTTCGATTCCGGGGATTTACGTGTCGGACTATGAGCTCACTCAGCTGTTAAAGGAGTACCCATTATCGGGTAAATAACTCGGTTGAGCGTGTTGCTGATCACACACCTCTCCACAAGACAGACCGTCACGATCTAGAAAATGAGATGATGCTAACTCATCTCGAGGCCGTGGTTCAAATTGGACTGTTGCGCCAGTTATTTATTTTATTTATTTTATTTCACATTTTTTGCGAATAAAGTTTTGCATGAGGGCAAACGCGCTCATCCTTCTTCTGTCTCTGCCCAGTGTCGAGGGGTTCACAGTCAAGCAAATTTCTAAATCACTGACGAAGTTCTGAGCCACTGTAATTTTTGTTCAAAAATTTGTTCAAATTTCGGCTTGTCTGAGGGGCATATTGGGGGGCAAAGACCTTTTCCATAGTCCTCCGCGTGGGCGCCCCCTGGTAACGGCAGTGTATCAATTCGCTGACGGCCAATGTCTTAGCGATAAGACAGTTTGGAAAAGGCAGATAGCTGTAGCCTGAATGGCTTACAAACACCTAAGCGTCTCAGGTCTAGTAGGATGGAATGACTTGCGTAGTTGGACCTGCTACATAGTTGTGTGGGCTCCAGCACGTTTATTAAACCATCTGAAGCAGCTATCTCCGAGGCCATCCCCTGAATGGGGTTAAGCGACGTGCTGACAACTCGTCCTTGCAAAAACCACTCCATGTCAAGAAACCTGGAACAAAAGCCTCGGATTGGACGGATCAACAACGACGACCACGCAAACGAATAAAGGATTATTCTTTCGGATCCTGGAATGTACGCTCCCTGAACAAATCGGGGGCCGAGAAGGCCCTCCTTCAACAGGTCGAAAAGTACAAACTGAGCATTACTGCAGTCCAGGAAACAAATTGGCTTGGCAGCGAGATTAATGACAAGAAATCGCACACAATTTTTACAAGTGGCAAACCATCGGGCCGCAAGGAGTTTGGAGTAGCATTTATAGTGGACAATCACCTCAAACCGCATATTACTGACTTCAAACCAATAAATGAACGGCTGTGTGCGATTCGCATCAAGACTCGATTCTTCAATCTCTGGCTCATCAATGTGCATGCCCCCACTGAAGTTAAAGAAGACGCAGTAAAAGACGAGTTCTACGCCCGCCTTGAAACTCTCTTCGACTCACTTCCAACAAACGACGTCAAATTGCTGCTGGGAGACTTTAACGCGAAAGTCGGGAATGAAAGTTGGCATCGGGGGACCTCTGGAGGCCACAGCCTCCATGAAGAATGTAACGATAACGGCCAGCGACTTATCGACTTCGCCTGCAGCAGGAATCTAGTCGTAAGCTCTACGTGTTTCCCGCATCGACGCATTCACAAGCAGACCTGGAAGTCTCCAGACGCACATACCGTCAACCAAATTGACCACGTCCTCATTTGCAGGAGATGGGCGTCTAGTGTCATGGATGTCCGCTCCTATCGAGGAGCAAACTGCGACTCAGATCATCACTTGGTGAAGACGACCTACAGATGTAGAATCTCCTCAGTGCACCAGTCAAGAATCAGCCCTCCCAAAATCTTTGCGGTTGATAAGCTCTTGAGTGATGCTACAGCGGTGGCGTATACTACCGCCCTTGAGGAAAAACTATCACCTATGCTACACAACATCAGCAACACAGGCGTCCATGGGTTCTGGGAAGAACTCAAGGACGAAGAAATCAAGGATGTCGCAGAGAAGGTCGTGGGATATAAAGCCCGGCGAGCGCGAAATGACTGGTTCGACGAAGAATGCAAAAATTCACTTGACGCGAAAAACGAGGCTTACAGACAATGGATTCAACGAGGAACCAGAGCCAGAAGAGAAAAATATGACGAGCTACGGCGAATATCGAATAGAATAATTAGACGTAAGAAACGTAAATACTTTGACGAGCAGTTGCTGAACATAAACGAAAACTTAGCTAATAGGAACACCAGACAAGCGTACAAACTAGTAAATACAATTAAGAACGGCTACCAACCCAGGACTAGCCTTTGTAAGGACAAGGATGGAAACATCATCAGCGACACCGATGGTATTAACAAACGATGGGCCTCTTATTTTGAAGAGCTTCTAAACCGACCATCTAACATCCCCACACAGGAAGCTCTCGACGATATTGTTGATCTAGGCCCACCCATTCAACCCCCGACAGTAGAGGAAGTTGATCTCGCGTTGCGGTCACTAAAACGAAATAAAGCGCCGGGCGCTGACGAGATTCCAGCTGAACTGCTAAGATTCGGTGGAACGAGTCTAGTTGATGGCATACATCAATTACTCCTGCGAGTATGGGAGAACGAGGAGATCCCAGACGATTGGCGCAGAAGCATCATCTGTCCAATTCATAAAAAGGGAGATAAATTGCGGTGTGAGAATTACAGGGGCATCTCACTTGTTTGTACGTCCTATAAAATTTTGACGAAAATTCTGGAAAATAGAATAAAACCGTACGCAGAACGAGTCATTGGCGAATATCAAAGCGGTTTCAGACCTGGTCGCTCCACAACCGATCAGCTCTTCTCAGTCAAACTGATACTCCAGAGGTGCTGGGAATACAACGTAAACGTATACCAAATCTTTGTCGACTTCAAGCAGGCATACGACAGTATCGATCGTGGAGTACTGTACAACATCATGCTGCAATTTGGTATACCAGCAAAATTAGTGCGACTGACAAAGATGACGATGACCAACTCCGTCTTACAAGTCAGGATCCAGAATAGACTTACTGATCTATTTGAAACACGCACTGGTTTGAAACAGGGCGATGGACTGGCACCGACGCTCTTCAACCTAGCACTGGAATACGTTGTTCGGGCCATGAATATGGACAACAGCAAGACGCTACTCATCAAGTCGACACAATTAGCAGCGTACGCCGACGACATCAACATCATGTCCCGAAGATTGGCTGACGCAGAAGAACTTCTGCATACGCTCGATACCGCTGCAAAGGAAGTTGGATTACGTATTAACGAGGGTAAAACTAAAATAATGATGCAATCGGTGACAAGGACACCTGCACAACCGAGCATCAACGTGGGGGACCTCAACATCGAGTTCGTGAACAACTTCATCTACCTGGGTTGCAACCTGTCAAGGGACGCCAACGAAACTGACGAAATCAAGCGACGGATACAGTTAGCTAATAAGACTTTTTTCTCGGTTCTCCCCATAATGAAATCAAAACATGTGCACAGAAACACGAAGCTCCGCGTGTACAAAACCATTATACGACCAGTGCTATGCTATGGCTGCGAAGCATGGACCCTAACTCAAGCCTCCGAAAACATGCTAGACACTTTCGAACGTAAGGTTCTACGGCGAATTTTCGGGGCTGTTTGCGATCGAGATGAATGGCGCATCCGGTACAACCATGAGTTGTATGAAATGTACGATGAGCTGCAAGTCTCGAAAATCGTCAAACTACAACGACTTTAATGGGCAGGGCATGTACAAAGAATGGACGATGATCGCATGCCTAAGAGAGTAATGAATGCAGAACGAGTCGACGGAGCGAGACTGCGAGGACGACCGAGATCTCGTTGGGAGAGCTCAGTAGGTGTGGACGCCGCGCAGCTGCTGGGCTCCCAAAATTGGAGGACGCGGTCACGTGACCGAGATAATTGGAGGACAATGATCCAGGCGGCCAAGGCCCGACGTCGGGCTGTCGCGCCACGATGATGATGATGATGAGGGGCATATTGGAATTGAAAAAGGTACAGTATAAGATTGCAGATCTCAATAAAGGGAATCACGTTGATATTAAAATATGATAATAGGTGTACAACTTTGCTTCCGCCGTTTTCCGACAAACGACTGCCGCTGCATCGGTGCATCAATCAATCGTAGTTCGAAAGTGTCACAAAGTGAGTTTGCACGTCTGTGAACGTATCGACATCCCCGCATTAGTAAAAGTTGTTCGCATTTTTAAAAAGATTCGCGATTCAAAATGTTTGTTCTCGCCATTTGCGGGAAGTTTTGATCTTCTGCTTCCATTTGAAAAAAAACTGCAGCTGAGGCTCATCGAATACTCTCAGACACTTACGGTGAGGTTGCTCTGAGTGACAGAACATGTCGTGAGTGGTTTCAACGTTTCAAAAGTGGCGATTTCAATGTCGAGGACAAGCATGGTGGTGGCAGAGAAAAAATTTTCAAAGACGACGAATTGGAAGCACTGCTCGATGAAGATTCGTGTCAAACGTAAGAAGAATTAGCTGAATCACTGGGAGTGAGCCAGCGAGTCATCTCGAAACGCCTCAAGCCCATGGGCATGATTCAGAAACAAGGAAATTGGGTTCCGTACGGGTTAAAACCGAGAAATATTGAACGGCGATTATTTGCATTCGAACAACTGCCTCAAAGGCAGAATCGGAAGGGATTTCTACATCGCATCGTAACCGGCGACGTTTCGATAATCCCAAGCGCAGAAAGTCATGAGGAATGCCCGGACATGCCTCAACGTCGACGGCGAAACCAAATATTCACGGCGCCAAGTTTATGCTTTGCATATGGTGGGACCAGCTCGGTGTGATATACTACGAGCTACTGAAACCGAATGAAACTATCACAGGAGATCGGTGCCGAATGCAATTGATGTGTTTAAGTCGAGCATTAAAAGAATAACGACCACAGTACCAAAAGAGAGAAAAGTCATCCTCCAGCATGACAATGCTCGGCCACACGTCGCGAAAGTGGCCAATACATACTTGGAAAGCCTGAAAGGGGAAATTTTGCCCCACCCGCCGTACTCGCTCCTTCCGCCTACCATCTGTTTAGTTCCATGGCGCACGGCCTGGATGATCCAAATTTTCGTTCGTACGGAAAGTAAAAAGAAGAAAATACGGTGCCATTAACTTTGCATAATACAGAATCGTGCAAGATACATACATATATTGGCATTTATTAAAATCCGAAATTCAATATAACATTTTTCATTATGTATTCCACTTTAAAATCCTTTTTCCTTCACTATAAATCCCTATCAGACAAATTGCGCAATTAAAAAGCTTCACCAATTCACACTGCATACATAGATAAACTAACAATGGCCCAGCTTGAACTACATTTACACTTGAAAAACTTCCTGTCCGAAGTGAAATGCAGAAGCCGATAATTTCGATTTTATGTTTGTTTTTTTTCTCCCGCGGATAACATGCATGTATCCGAATGTGTATTCACCGCATTCATCATGTGCTGGAACTGAATTTTAAATGAATGAAAAATTATTTCATAACCACTCACCGTAATGAGACTTAAATTGGATCAAAAATGAGGCCATCGTAATGAGTTCAAAAAATTTCATAGTCATTATTGCAAACTATGTAACATACATAAATGAAATCAGCGAAAGAGGACGGGTTAAACCTATGCAATTTTCAATTCAAGTTTTGGCAGTACGAGTGACGTGGGGGAAAATGACGTTTTTTTTTAGAAAATGAGTCGACCGTAGAAGAAGTGATATTAAGGGTTGTTTCCTCAATGTCCGATTAAAGTTTATCTTAACAATAAACTGCCATTAGCCCAGTTTAATTCTCTCAATGTCTGGCTAACGTTATGAATCGGATAACGCTAATCGTCCCCACCCATCTGACTCATAATAAAATCGGCACGTTATCGTTCGCAAAATTTTGAATTTTTTTTCACACGGGTCGTTTCGTAATCGGTTCGTCTGCGATTCGAACTCCACTTCCCAAGCAAATCGATTCGCTTACGTGCCGAACAATAAACGACCCGTGTGAGCATCTCCATGCATTTGCTTGGGAAGTGGGGTTCAATTAAATCGCAGACGAGCCGATTACGAGACTACCCGTTCCACGTTCACCTGGCACCAGGAGCCCAGGAAAGTAAGTTGCTTGGCCGGTCCACATCTGGTCGTGCTGCTTACAGCGTGACATCGAGGGCAGCACCTGGCGAGTGATCTACCGGTGTACTAAACCATATTCGAAGGTCTTCGGCGTCTTGGCCGCAAACGCTCAATTCAAGCAAGTAGCTAGATCTCAGTAGTTCGCACATTCAGGAAAATAATGTAATCGATTTCGTATAGGATCAAGTCTTTCGATTACGCGAAAACATTTTCTGGAGAATAGAAATGTTTCGGAATGTTTTTTGTCTGGTTCCGGAGATGCTTTCATGCTTTCAGAACTTTATGAGAACATATTTTGACAATTTTGGTTCTGTCCCGCGTTCCTTGAATATAACGAACAACAGATTTTTCCGACTCTTTTGGATGCAAAATTTTTTTTTCAGTGTTTTTTGTTTTAGATTGTGATAGATTTGTGAACTACGTGGGTTAAAGTCTAGTGTTTTGCCGAGAAACTATAGTTTTATAAAGACTGTTTCTCTTACTAGCCTTCGTTTGATATAATCGTTTTTTAAGGACCATTTTTTAAAGAGCTATAGCTTCTCCCTATACTTTAAATAAATTAATTTGATTTAGATTCAAACTGCAGTTACTGCAGTTTTATGCCGAAAACTGAGCTCGTTTTTTGCATCTTTTTTTTTTGCGTTTTTCCATTCGATAGGCATACCAACTACACTTTATGCGCCGCGCCTTTGTTACACACTCATATACCTAAAAATTGTGCAAAACTTTGTTTTACCTTTCATCAAAAAGCAGTTTAAAAACCATTACTCTACTCTAGTTATTTCTTTGCTTCGGTAGCACAAACGAAATAAAATAGATACACTTTTTGCCACTCAATTAAATGTACAGTAGACACAGATACGTACCAGCAAACATAACGAGTTTTGCATGTTTGATTTTATCCATTATTGTTACTCGTGTTACGGAACACGCTTTCTACAAATTTAAAGAGGTGCATGAGAGCCGAAATTTTGGTAATGATCGCGAAAGAAAGCCCACATTCAGATCAAAATTGCTTTATTATTGCCCAAAATGTTATTTTGGCGTGTCACATGTCTCCATTACTTCCATTATTTTTAGTTTTTATACCAACGAACGACCTTAGTATTTGCATTTAAGCCACTAATTTTTACGCTCGAGTAAAAGGCTAATTTTCACAATAATTACAGCAAAAAATAATAGTAAAAAAAATATAGTGGACAACGAACTGAATTTAAATAAACATTTGCATACAGTTGCCTTTCAAGAGCGTATGTATTGGGCTCGACACGAACATTGGGAAAGCTCAAAATGCATCGACTGCACTTCAGTCATCGGTTGAAAATCTAAGACATTGGAGTCAAGGTTAGGCGTCTTGAAATTAACACACAAAAACACTATCTATTTGTTCCACTGTCCATAAGACATATTGCATATTTTGCTTTTATGAGATTACATCATCAGGGTGACTATAATCGGAGACTCACGATAAAAAATCGTAAGACTTCAGAGGTATTCAGTATGTTTTTTATTGAAAATACTTAACAAAAAAAGTGCAGATTCACTGCTTTTATCTGGAAATAAAAAAAAAATAAAATACATTTATCAATAAATTGTGATTTTCGAACACTCTCTAATGTTCAGTTTTTCTAGTTGAATCTGCAACGTACTAATTTTATTACAACAAATTAGGTCAATGTCAAATATTATTTATTAAAACTAGTTTTCTATATTTTCTAATCGATTCTGCTTTTCAAAGTAGACTTGACTTCTTTTGATTTGTTGCTAGGATTTAGATACAATATTTTCGCAACATTTTCTATCATACTGTCTTCTATTTACCGCGATGATATGTCTGCATCTAAATAAAGCCCCGTGCTCACAATGGTGCTTGGACCTGTAATGTTATTTAAACTACATTTTGTTTATAATTTTGGTCTTCATAAAATGTTCGCACTTGCACCCACCGCAACACTTGATCTCAAACTGTGATATACACATAATCTGACTGAACATCTTAAGATTTTAAGAGTAATATTCCGTTGACGATATTTCCTCAAAAGGTCTCTTCTCTGCTAGTCATAAGGCATTCAAGTGATATCTCAAATCTGCAGGAACTATGAATTAATTCAGAGGTTGATTTTTTAAAAAGTTGCTTTTGCTGACACATTAGGAAATACTCATTTCGGCGTTAAAATTTCAGCTATACGAGTATAGTGTACCCTAATTATATCACTAACCTATGCAGGATTATGTTGTTGTTAGACTGCGTTGGCTTGAATCGTTAGAATCGTTGTCCACTAGCATGTCTGTTGCTGTTGGGATCATTCTGCCTACGTCTTTGGCAGAATGATTCCAATAAGTGTAAGTAATCCTAGTGGACGAAGCGGGTCTATAAAGGCTGACGTTTGGAGCCATCCGAAGTTTTGGAGGACGTAAGAACAGGAAAAGGAACGAGTCATGCAAATCGAGTTGTGAATTAAGCGAAAGCACGGCCTCACACAGTTCAGTTCAGACAGTATCTTCATCTGCACAGGCTTAAGTTGGACGACTCGCAGGATTGTCCGGAATGTCCAGGAGTAGCTGGCGACCATGGGCATGAGTTTGCGTAGACGTACCCAAAAACACTGGATAAGGCGCAAAAAACGAACCTAGTATGTGGGATCTCAACACTTCTGTTATCGAATGTGTGGACGCCCTCCAAAACAAAATCCTGGCTACGTCACTGGTACCAGTCAACCTAGTTTAGTGATCTCAGTTGATAAACTTCGCACATTCATAAAGCAGAAAACATTTACTAAACTACCCAAAAACATGCTTATGATCTGTGAATGCGGTCCCGCAGCATAATTCAAATGACAAATGATTCTGACAAACAAAAAATTGTGGAAAAAAAATAAAAAATCTTTCTTTTTGCACGGCTCTTTCGAACTTCTCGTTGGCCGAAAGCATAAACATCAAACGCGCATAAATCAGCTGTGAACTGTCAAACATACTAAACATGTTCCTTAAAATATGCTTCGAAGGGGTAGGAACAGCTACATAGTAGCTCAGTGGACCGGAGTGCTATCAGACATTGCGTCTAATGTTATTCTGCTCACTTCGCGTGGACAGTGGGGATGAGTAAAATTGACCCTTTTGAGGTTTGCATACCTGTAGCTTCTCATGTGACCTCCGTCTGACTGATTTACATTGAAAAACATTTAGATGGGCTTGGTTAACTCCAGCTACTAAGAAGCAAGGCAGCACCTAATGTATACTCACAAAAATATTAACAATTAAAAACGTCCCGGGTAAATATGACCCTACCCCAACAGCGCCGGGTTAAGGGATTGGTAGTAGGCATGGAGAGGAGGTAAAAAATTGAACGCGGCCATTTTTCACCCGCCGGCACACCGCCCAAACCAAAAGTATCCCAGTGCGCCGTTTGTGAAACCAAAATGGCGGTGGTGAAACCTGGTTATGGTTGTCCCCCGAACACCGCACAAACCGAAAGTGTCTCAGAGCGGTACGTGTGAAAGTTATAGATGCCTGAGCTTCAATTCATACTGAAACATGGAGTGCTACCAACTAGATTTATTAAAGCCTTCCATATACGTCCAGGTATACTTTGAGGTATACCTGTGCAGGTATACCTGCACAGGTTTACCGTAGCGTACAGTGGTGGATCTAGAAATTGAGTTTGGAGGGGGCCCGACTTTGTTTCTTGCCTGGAGTGTGGATATACCTTCCACACATAGCTTATGTGGCCCTCAAGAGGCATGCGTCTGTTGAAAGCGTAGACGCGTAGACGTAGAAGGAATCTGGCAGTAATGAGCGTACAAAACCATGAACCATGTTAAGATTACTAGGTGTAAGGGCTGCTGTGCTTACCACAGCATACATGGACTGCAATAGAGTTTGTTCCGTTACCCCCAGAGACTCATCACTCGATAATCCTACTCATTGAACCAGACAGAGCTTCCAATAAAGATGGAGCTCGCCACCATTAGCTAAGTCATCCATTTCAGTGAAGAAGCGGGATCCCTGAAATGTCTTCCTTTGTTGCCAGAGCAGGAGAAATGGAGAGAATATAAAACTATACTCCTCCTTGTTTTCGTCACCGCAGCTTCTACAACAATCAATATAGGGGATGCCAAACCTCATGGAATGCTCCCCAACTATGCACTGCCCAGCGTTGCCTGCCACAGAAGCTCTGATGTCTTGCCTTTTCAATGACTATAGTAAAGCGGTGCGACTAGAATATAATCTGTATCAATGAATTTGTACAGCATTGCTTGTCGTACCCTGCCTGGCGAGCAAGTCTGATCTACAGTAATCAGCCAAACCACTGTAACCCTGAGTCCAACATAATAAATTCTAATCAAAATCGCACTCATCTACGTAAACTGACCCGGTTCGAGGGATTTAGTTACAGCTTTGCTGTAGGCGAGAATCGTAATGGCTGCGTTCCTAAAACGCAATTGCTTAGTTCACAATCGCTGAGCAGCATGTTGTGATCATTTTGTGTTTCAATGACGACATGCTGTCTTATTTGTCAAATGCGATGTTCAGTTTGGCATTTGAGACTGGTGGACATCCAGCGGAGTAGGTGAACATATCTCGTAGTCGACGGCACTGGTTCCATGGTCGCGTGATCTCATGTGTAAAAACCACATAACACTTTGCCGCAAACACATTAACGTCGTAGTGTGAATGGGGCCTTAACTCAAGTAATAGTTGCTGTCGTGGCGAATGTTTATTTTACCAAGGTGCAAAAAATGCAGTATCTAGTATGTACAGATGTATCTGCCGATCAGCATACATACATATGTATATTACATACATGGCTAAAGATATTCACGAATATTTATGATTTTGTATAAACATTTATTTAGTTTTTCATGTTCCCATGAAAATCAAATAGGACGTCGGAATCTTGAATGAAACATAAATCATGTGATTGAAAAGCAGTTTTTTTTCGTAGTTGCAATTCACCATTCGTCAGTGTTTATTGGATCGGATCTTGTGTGATGTTTGTAGTCAATGCATTATTGACTATGGGCGGAAATATGTATTGCGATAATAAACTAAAGAACCCAAACATGAATCGCGTATTATTGTTTAGTATGCAAAAAAAACCAAACATCAAAATTGTGACGGAAAGTCCGAGTATTTCCTTCCATCTGCTCTCTCATATGAAATTTCCTAGTAATTTTGATATGTTCGTGGAAGCATAGTTGTTCGCTTAAATTTGCATTTTTTTCATGTGTTGTTGGGTTATCAATGAAAAATAAAGTATGTACATACATACATACATATTAATTTCACCTGGCCATTTTAAAGTCAATTCTTCGAAATGAATAGGAAATGGCTCATAAAATTTTGTACTGTCGTCAAAGAGTGTTTGTTTTTATACTCATACTTCAATTTGATAAGTACATACATACACATGTCCAGTGTGTACAGGCAGGACGGGATTTGGACCCATAGAGGCCCCAAGCATTTAAGGTTTTTGGTGTCCCTTACAAATCGGGTTTAACCACTACCTTCTTAATATACAGGCCGGCCGGACTGTAGAAAACAACTCGCTCGCAGACAGAAATTCTGCCTTCGTTGGCTATGTCATTGAGAATATTTGTATAAAGAATAGGCAGTGGTGATGTTAATTACCTTGACCCCTCCAGGGCCATGGGCGCGTCAACATCTCTAGCATTTCTATGCCTTGTTGACGTTTCGATAGCATATTTACTTTTCGAAAGTGCAGTTGCTAGCTATGGACCTCCTATCCGCGCCGTCTTTATACTGACAAGCTCGGAGCACTGTGGGAGTTTTTTGATCGCGCCGAGATTTGAACTCCAAGCTCTAGATTTTATCGACTAAAGTTCTTGAACCGGAAAATCTGGATGGGTTCCTGAAGAGACAAACTTGCGTATTGTCTGCGTTAAGACGGATACCTCAACTTTGGACATACGACTCAAGTTGGATTAAGTAGCTGTTGACCCTTGAGGCGGCCGTTAGTGGGTGTCAGCAGCTAAAATTAGCGTTTCGATTGCGAATTGAATTATTCGCGCTTGAAGATCTTCGTGAGTTGGAACATCTGCCGTGAAGATATTTGTTCATCACAGGTCCAGTAATTGAGGCTTGTGGTACCCCTGATGTACATAACTGGGAATAGGTCAGAACTGTTGTCGTCTAGAGTAACTCTGAACTTTCTATTTAAGAAGAAGCTGATAGCAATTCTAATTACCGGAGCTGGGAAAGCGACATTAATAAGTTTGAAGGCCAATCCTTATGTCCATACGCAATCAAAGGCTTTCTCCAGCTCTAGAGCACAGACGAGTGTAAGTTGATTCCCATTATCTGTGTTTCCTAGAAATGTCTCGTGTAAATAGGCTAAAGCGTGTTGGGTTCCATGCTTAGAATAAAACTGGCTGGTTAAAATTTCAGCTTCTTCTTCTTTCAGCCACACTTTTTCAAATAACTCGCCCACATTGAAAAGCATGGAGATTGGACGGAAATTTTTTTGCCTCACGGATTTTCGCTTTCTTGTGGACTGGAATTATTTTCGCTATTTTCCATGCAGAATTAAAGTATCCGTTGTTGGTGCAGTTATTAAAAATCACTTGTAATACCGTGATAGCTGCACCTAGTAGCCTCTTTAGCACTATATTTGGGATACCATCCACCCCGAAGGACTTTTTATTATTTAGAGCTTTAATATCTGACTGAAGATTATCTCGGGCGATAAAGGTATAAGTATCTGATGGACTTGTTGAAGAGTCTCGCTGAGTGAACTCGCAGATTTGCTCTGTACTGACGGTTAAGAAGCGCGACACCTCCATCCCTACACGCACTGCTGTTGATTTTATTAAAAAAAAAATAGTAGTGAGACCTTATGCTTACTTTTCTGAATGACTTCTGTAGGACTTCACATTCACTCAAACTGTATGACTCGACTAACAAACTTACCACACTCTCATCATTTCATTCAGAATATCGTCAACTGTACAGTCTTTAGGCATCAAACAGACAACATTTCAAGTCCTAATTTTTAAACTGTCATTCTACTGCATACTTGCCGACACTGTTGCTGACATTTAGCTTTCAACCTGTCAAGCAATTTCCCAAAAAAATATAATACCATCATCCATCACCTTATGTGACTCATTTCACTCAAAAACATTAACCATTTTCATATTAACCTCCGCAACAAATTTATTCATGATAAAATACTTTTCCCCACTTATAAATTATTCATGCACATAGTTCACCACTTTCGCATGTCTTTCACGCGAAACGTCACACCACAATAATCGTCATACTCACGGTTTAGCACAGAGAAAAGGACCGTAATTTTCGTTGACATTTTCTGTATGGCCGGGGGAAAAGTATATCGCGTGTGTCATCAAATATGGACACATAGCCGTACTTAATCATGTCTCAGTCATGAACACATGAAAATGCTATCACAAAATCGCTAGCAATATGCCATAATCGTGACAAAGCATCATTATTATGATGAAAATCACCACCAACAATATCAACATCATCTGTCTCATCATCGCGCTTCAATTTAGATAAAATCAGGCGAAAATGGAGTCATGTCCATGGGCTCATGTCCAAAATACAATATTATTTAAAAGACATGAAATTAACGAATGTATTCATTAAAATTCGCGTGCATATCGTTCAAAGATCTAAAGTGGGAGGTCATCGTTGGATACTAGATAGATAGTCACAATGAATTGCAGATAACTTTCAATTATTGTTTTTCAAATTTCATCACTTGACCGTAATTTATTATTTTTTATCGAATATTCTGGCACGTTTCCCAGTGTCAGACTCTTGAAATTGTTTTTAATTTTCATATGCAATGATCACGATTCAAGTACCGTTGAAAGAACTATATGAACTGAAAAAATGTGATTTTTTATACCCTAGTTTTCTTATCAATTTAGCTATTAACGCTAGAAAGATAATTAGAAGTTGCGATGCAGATAACCATACGTCTCTGAGGCGCTCACTTTTAAAATGATGATTATTTTAGGAATTTTGTTATTGTTTTTTATTATTTAATTTTAAGCGTTTAGTTATATTATTATAAATAGAAAAGAAGAATTACTTAATATCACATATTCACACAATCCAATCGACGTATACGACTCATGACGAATCATCGCCATACGAATCCCGAGAGCAGAATGACAACCAACCAATTTTGGTTATATCTGTCTCTTAGTAATTGCACTAGAGTGAAATAAAATAGATAAAGAGGCCAGTAGATGTATTTGTTTAGAAATTATGGGCTGGGGAAACGAACCAGAAAATTTTCAGGTCTATTTCCCCTCCAAAGATCCTGTCAGATACAGGGACGCTCTTTCTTCCACTTACGGATATACAATACTTTATACCTCTGTCACTCACTGATCCTATCAAGTTGCCAAAACTTGTCCTACAGAAGTTATACAAAAAAGTAAGCGTAAGGATTATTTTTCTTTAAAATAAAACCAAGTTTTGTACCGATTATTCAGAACGGCTTATGTTCGTCTAATGTAGTATACATTAGACACACTGCAGTGTAGATGGAGACCGTATGTCACTGATGTAGCTAGGATTTTGTTTCGGAGGGGGTCCGAACATTCGTCTTTTTGCCCGTTGTTTGAGACAGGATAAAGATTCGCTTGTCCAAATACTACGGTCGTCGTTGTACCTATATCGATCGTAGTGGAGTAACCAAGCCAAAAACCATTGTTGAACTACAGGTAAAAAAATCGGGTCTACTTTTAAGTATTCCTTGGCGGAGTCAAGTTGTATGACTTGGACACGCAGATCTGCAGCTCTCCTCTTCCTTCCTGAGCTCTTTATAAATGTGGCACAGGATGCAATACACGACCTCCCAATTTCAATATGATCAAAGCATATTCCACAATATTTTCCAGGTTCAGTACACCTCCCAGTTTCATCTCCAGTTCACTATAATTCTCCATAAATCGTTGAGGAGCACATGCTCCGGGTCTTCAGCTACTCCTGGTCATATTGAACAATCCAGCGAGTCGTCAAACTTGAACCTGTTTAGATATTATCTTCAGCTCCCATTTTCAGTATCGAACTGTGCCAGGTCGTGCTTAAGTTTCGTCCACGATTCGACTTGCGGTATTAGCGTGTACGTCCATCAACCTTTTGACGATTGCTCCCACTGCTGCTGCCACTTTCCTGGAAAGTCATTTCTTTCCCCTTCCTTTTATTGCGATTATTTCGTCGACGATTCGACGTAGGCAGAATGGTCCCAATAGACATTCTTAGTAGATGAAACTAAACGACTTTACGAAGGCAGCATGTCAACTGCTTTTCAAATTCAGCCTCAGAATTAATTCATACTTCCTCACTTTTCCTTTAGGTCGATGAATTACTCTTTTTATTTATCTAAATAGGTATCTCGGCAGCCACTTGCTGCCTTTCTCAAATTTGTACACCCAACTGATGAAAGGGGAGGTCAGGTGTCGTATAGAGCGCTGCGGATATGTTGTGTGTTCAAGTTTCCGCTGGCGCTTTTTCTTGGGAGATATAACTGCAACATTTTCGCACGAAAAGGTTAACTGGTACCAACCATTTTTGCACGTTCCAATTTTAAAATTTTGAAAAAACTATTTAGTCTTCGACTAGCTTCCTGAAAATGTCTTCAGCCCTTCACAGTTAACTTTCGGCTAGCTTGTTTTGGACAATACTAGTCCTCTAAGCCCTAGTGGGGCATAAGCGCTCCAATTTCTCTTAAGCGGCTTAGTTGACGTTCCATGATTCCTATGGAAGTTACATGAAAAAGTAGATTTTCTACATTTTCGGGGATTCCTAAAGACTCTGGAATCGTATCCAAACATAGCCCTTCAATTAAGAGTAAAGTAAAAGTATTTACGATACAACAGACGTCGCATTGTTTTGTACAGTACAAACGAGCATAAAGAGTTACCAGATACGAGCGTGTCAAAATCCGTTGCTGGTGATTCCCACCTTGGAATCAGAAGAAGGTACTTTGATGAAACTTATTTTGATACATAGGTTGATGAGGTGATACAGAGTGACGCAGATTTCACAGGCTCACACCACACAGAAATTGCTTTACTCGTTAGTATATTCGCTAATGGATTTATTCCTTGGTTTCACGTGAACTTTCAATTCGTTACATTTTGCTGATTTTTAAGCCCGTTGTAGAAAAACCAGCGTTCGTTTAAACATACGTAAATTTGTATGTTCGTACTTTGTGTGAACTCTCCTACTGAAGTCAATGTTTGCTGTTTGCACAGATGGCTCTCAGACCAAAAAATGGTTGGGCTGGTTTTTTTTCGGAGGGACTAAGGATTAATTTGTCGTTCCGTTTTTCTGATTATTGCAGTGTCTTCCAGGGAGTTTTCGGCGATTTCAGGACCTCTGACTATGCTGGGAAGTCATGTCGTAACTGCACTATCTACTGGGACAGCCAACCCTGGACACGCTCTTTTGAATCTGATCCGTTCCTTGCTTTGTTGGATTCCGGGTTACAGTGGCTTTGCTGGCAAGTGTATAGTTGATGAGCTTGCTCGCCAGGGGACAATAACTGGTTTTACTAATTGGAATCGTAAATACATAAATTAAATGCCTTCACGCTGTAAGATATGTGAAGTAAGTTTGCTGAGGTCAACAGGGCTTATACAAAATTACTCACCGGAAGCACATGTCAAACGACTAGGCTGCTGGCTTTTAGTGAGTAGGAAGCCATTAGGATGGTAGTGCGAAACATCACAGGACACTATCCCATCGACAAGCACGCCAGGAGGCTTCGTCTTCATCACGACTACTGCAATTGTGAGGATGTGGGTGAGAAGAATAGCGCTCTTCTTCTTCAAGTTTTGTTTTCTCCACGACCTTTGGGATATGAGAGCGATTCAGCTTAGTCGTTCTGGACTGGCTGGTTTGAACTTCGGGTATAATGCGATGTAAAGCGTTCTTGGCGGTATCCCAACGGACCCGAAAGTTTTCCATGGTAACGGCGGGTTCTTCTTCTCTTACCTAGCCTAACCCAATATTGGAAAATTGACAAATCACACAAGAACGAATTTTCTTTATACGCTTGTGTGAGCGCCGGCTGTCAAATAATTTGCGTGAATGGTGTCCAGGGAGTATATCCTTATATAAATTACACTGCGTATATTTTAAATTTGCCTGCGTCCGATTTGCAAAGCGGATTTTTCATTTCTGGTAGTCAGGGTCAACAAGGTAAACAACTACCGATGCGGTACTAGGCGACCGGTAGTTCAGTGCTTAGAGGCGTCAGTCTCATGTCTGACTACGGTCGTTGCGGGTTCAAGTCCCGTCCACGGCGTTCGTGTCTTTGGCTGTTTGTATTGTCTTCCCTTTGTGGTGCGGAGCATAATACGAGTAATAAGCCACAACATCTCCCGACTTGTCACAGGTAGGCGGCTAAATGGGAACAGGAGGTGCAAGCTGGCAACGCGCATCATCCGAAATAGGCTTTTGCCAACGAAACGTTAGCTAAGCCACATGGGATAGTTGGCACACTATGCCCCATTAGGAGTTAGGGCAAATGAGCAAACACAACTAAATTCTTCAAATGTATTTTCAGTAGAAAGGAAGTTGATTGAAAATATCGATGTCCGGATTTAATTGGCGCCGCTACGTCACAAAAATCCGAGTTTCGTAAATAAAAGAATAAATATTTTTATCTTTTATAATTAAAACTTTAATTTACGAAGAAATATTTTCGGTTGGGCAGCCGGATTTTAATAGCCCGGGCGGCACTGAACACAAAAACGCCACTGCACCATGGGTCATATTAGAGCTGTCGGTATTAGCTCCTAGCTGGTGAACAACATATCCAAACCCCCTAAGTTTAACTGTAGCCATCCATTTTCTTTTTTAATGAATCAATTATAAAGAAACACAAACAGTCTATCGAAAAACTTCCTCAAATTCTTTCAGACTCCGACTCATATCCCATCAAATACAAACACCAACAATCAAATCACCCGCAATAAAACTTCAGGCGGCATTTTGGTAATTGTCTTAATTGATGGTAATGGTAAATTAAGAAGATCTCCATTATCCCATTTCAATAATAATTTATTATGAGCCGTTGCCTAACACTCTCTCGTCTTAATGAAACGCAAAATTTATCTATTTCAAGATTTTCCCCTGAATATCGACCGCCGCCGCGCCACCATCGTAAATCCCCTTCGGGCTCATCAATTACGAAATACGGAAATACCAAAACAAACTAATTTTCTCTATTATTCCGACCATATAGGGAATATGCGTAAGACGAGGATTGTCATCCTTAAATATTTATCGGAAACAAGATTTCTGTATTCTTCGCTAAGTTACGATACAAAACCAGCAACGGCAGTGTTAACCGCCTCCACGTTCCACGTTCGATATTAGGTTGAGCATCGCAAATCAAACACAGGAAACCGAAATTTCGTTTTTCTGTTTCTGAACGAAAAAAAAATCCTCAAGGTAAACTCCCTAAGGATATATCCACGAAAATTGTTTTGAAGATGTACGTACCCGTACGTTTGAAGGCACAAAGCTATCTAACGCATTTGCGACTATTCCACGTGGGGTGTAGTACGTTTTCAATTACTGTACGAGTATAAGCCGCACACCGACAGTTGAAGAAAAGGAACTGATAATTTGCCTCGAACACGGTACTACAGATACAGACATTATAACGATACAAGATGAAAAAGATGAATAAAATAAAAAGCATTCTGGGACTCTCAGAGAAACTGAAAAGGACGCAACGACGATGATAATGACGGTGAAGTTGGCATCGCGTGTATTCCTTTGGGGTGGTTCTATTTCTGAAGATAAGGAAGAGGCCCGAAAAAAGATGATATTTCCCTCTTTTAATAACAATCAGCGCATGTATTATGATGTCCTATTCTCCCAAAGGAGCAGCAATTGTAAATGTTGACGGCGGAGGTTTTTATTCTTCACGAGCACAGTTCGCTTTAAATTCAATGTTGGCAATAAAGCAGACAAAAGGATGCCTGCGGTGGTATGAATACAAAATATTGTATGCCTTGGATTTAATGTTTTCTGGTTCACGACAGATAAGGGTACTAGTGGATTCAGTTGTCCGGGACATGTGTTACTGGCTATCGATTTTGCTGAGAGATTTGGTCCTTTTTTCCACTGGCCATAAATTTCGGTATTTATTTCATGACATAATATGTCTTAATTTTTGGGTGTCTGACTAGTACGTCTCTTTCGCCTCCCCTTAGCCACGGTCACATAATGTCAGCAGACAGCACCCTTCGGCTTTGAGTATTTTTTTTTCGTTATCCTCCAACATGCATGGACATATAAAGATGCCGGAAATACATGTCACTACAACGGCAGCCGCAATCATAGCAAATAAGGAATTATGTGATCCACGACTATATTGACAATAATAATTCCAGTAGCCGTTTTCTTGCCACTCTCCGGGTATCATTAAGAAATATATTAAATGTCATGCGTATATCCATTTATTCAAAGATGATGGATGACTGTGTAATGCGGTTAAATAGTGAACTCTCGCGGTGAGTATCTAGGCTCTTAAAAGCCGAGGACGACTAGCTAACTGTACCCCTAAAGCCTGTCAGGGTTTCAATTAAAATCCATTTGACATTAATAACATCATAACGACCGAGGGAAAGAGTTAATTCCACTCTAATTGAGTTGTCGATGAACAAGTATAGCGCTGAAGTCGCCGCCGCATATTCGTCGCCGTCTTCATACAAAATATATTTGACGTACTTACAAGTGGTAACCACTTGACCTAAGATTCAGTTACGGTACCGTTTGGTACTTAGGCCTCGCGGGGAATTGTGTGTGGTTTTCCACGCGGTTTTAAACGGGTTATCCGATATTATGTGATCCTCAATGTATGTATGTATGTACACAAGTTTCGAGTACCATGCTTAGGATGGTTTTTTTTTCATACGATTTCGCGGAATTATGCTATACGATAATGCTGCGAAAGATTTATCAACTTTTAATGTTCCCTAAGACTCGGAAGCATGTAAAAACCACAAACCGACCCAGATTAGATCGCTGATGGTTATTTGAGATTTTCACTGTGATGGGAAAATGGATAATGACTTCCTTAATTATTTATTATATGTAGTGTCGTAGGGTGTGCAAGGGTGCTGCAGAGTTCTCGTGTCTTCGATGGGTGAGTATGATTAATTTATAGGAATCACTTTAGGTCTGTGACCACTAGCGATAAAGAGTTGGTCATGATTATGATTAATTGAATATTAGCCATTGAGTCTTCACTGAGACTTGACTTCAGCCAATCTTCGTCTCTGTTCGTCATAGTCTTGGCGCTGCTGCTTCCAGTTCCGGTTCGCAAGTACGTCTTGGGTGTTCGGATCGGACGGAATTTTCCCACAGTTTCTTCGGTGTCCCTCGCACGCCTTTACCTGTCCTTTCGAGGCTTTTTCGAATATTAGAGCGTGGACAGGATTTTGGAAAATGGGCTTTCACCTAATCTCTCAACAATGAAAGTGTTTTATTTGGAAAAATACAATTTGAACTCGTCAATCGTGCGAATATTAACTCGGCTAGCAATGTTACAAGTTCGTAATGAGTAAATGAATCGTTGATCTCGATTTCAGTCCATTGTAAAAATCATCGACATTGGAGTCGACCGTCTCAGCTTCTCCAATCGCTTGTTAAAATAGATAATACATAACAGAGATTGGATTCTGATTCCTTAAGACCCACAAGCGTTAAGATTAAGTGGTCTCTTGTACTATAGCACCAGGTCTGATACTAGGGCTAAGCTTTCCGTTCAAGTTTAATCGCACTTCTCAAAAGCTTATGTGGGGTCGAAGCTACTACATCCGGCTCGAAGAAGGCGACATAAAGACACGATTTCAATGTAGCCTCTCAAGGATAAAAATAATTACTTCCTTATTCCAGTTGAGCTATAGTAGATCAGAAGCTGTGAAAACCGGATAATCAGAAATGAACTTCTTGGTCTGCCTCAGGTGGGGGAAGACTCTCCAAGTGGACGACCTACTCAGATTGCTCCCAAACTTTACAACGGTAAATAGCGGAATACGGGCCATTAAAGGGAACTAGACCATCCGACTTCGCCGGGTCAGATGCTAAACTTGTAACAATATCAAAATTAGTTTTATGATATGAATGTGTATCAAGTTTGTCGGAATCACTTCAAAGTTAGGCTGCTAACAGAAAATCCGCGAAAGGGATTCAATATGCGGTCAGCCTTACGTTGTAAGATACATGCAATAATCAATGACTCACACCTCATTACTGTGGTGTGGACAGGTCCAATCAATCTAGAGACTGCAGTCGAAATTCGACTGCTGTATATCTAGCAACAAAGTAATTAAAACGCATTAAAAACCATATATCTGCCCAGAACAGGCACACGAACTCTGGTTTATTTCGTGTGTATCTTATGAGCCTACAGAACCGTATAAAAAGATCAATGCTGAATGCGATGCAAACCACTTTATTTATACTTACTACTGCCGTATAATGAATCACTTCGTCGTCCCGATCGCTGCACCGTTTGTCATCTATGCGAAACTTAGCGGCAGCTAAAGTTTGACGATTGCTGCGCCGCTGTCATCAGTGCATGCGTTGGTTCCCATACTACTCGTACTCCTACTACTAGTCTGGAATGCTTTTGAATCGCTCTTCTAGAAGCTGGTGGATAAACCCGCGTTATGTGCTTGGGGAGTGTGTTGATTGGCGTCCATCGAACCCTGTTGACAATCGAAGTCGCCTGGGTTGACATGCGTATAGTACTGTTTGTAGATGTTGAATTCCTCCGTCCTTCGGATGCTGTAGCCTCGAGGAACGCTGGCTCCAACCGTTACGTCGAAACGTTGACCTATCTCTTGCGTTCAAGTCAATTTTAAACACGGCTTCAGATATTCTGCTCAGGATGTTATCAGGTCCAGTGTACGGCTGGGTGAGGGCTTTGCGGATCGAGTCGACTCGAAAAAAGACGCGAGCACACGATCCTAAACTTTTGCTTCGGAATTTTTTCCGTTGGCGGTGGTGTGCTACTTGCACTAGTCGGAATGTCTGCATCGTTTCTCGAAGCTGTTTAATTCTCGGATACAAGGAATTCTCCTGGGAACGTGATCGTCGTTCCGTATATCGTCTCCGATGTCAAATATGCATTTTTCCTATTAATAAAATAGGGCACCAAAGTAGTGACAACAGGTACTTCCTAGGCAAGTAATTCCAAAGCGAATGCCCATGAGCGCAATCGAATTGACGAAGTTTGTGTGCATTTTATATTTCTGTTAATCAATACTGTATTTCTGTATGTGTTTTGTATTGAAATCGTTATTTTTTTCTCTGGATTTTAGGCAGTTTTTTTTTTTAAATTCGAAATAAGGACAACATAGAAGAGTCCTCTAAGTGACTGAAAAAATAGCATCTCAGAATTATTGGTCGCCTCCTTTCTGACAAAACAGGAAGACATTGGCAGAGAAGATGAAGTAGTAGTACTTTATTCCTGTCGGTGGTGGTAAATCTAGATTGAGCATTTATTTGCTACTGTCTCAATTCCAAGGACTGAATTCCAAAGACTTGTTATCAAATACGCGTTATTTGTCTAATAATACATAGTGTTTGCGTTGCTTTGTGCGAGAAACATTTTTTTTTTCAGAACCAATCTCTATTTAAAAAATTGATACACCTATGTTCTGTGTATCTATGTAAAATACATATTCTTTCTTGCTATCAATCTTTTCTTTCTACTGTTAACCTTCGTAGTATCTACCCAAAATCCGTGACAAATTGTTGCACATTTCGATTTTCACCGGTTCCCATGAAATCAAAACATAACGCGCAGCAAGATATTCCAGAAAAAAAAATCTTTTTTTTTTGCAAAAACAGGTACTACCAACATCGTGTCCCTTTTAAACTAAGTGGATAAAATTTTCGGCCAAGAGCCGCTTCGTATCCTTGAAACTGATCTGTGGGATGCATTCCTCAAAGTCCGGTTGAAAGACGTCAACGTCTTGAAAACCGCAACCTTCTAACAAGACGGTATTTGTAACGTGCTAATTTTTGTTTCTTTTCTGACTCGCATGACTGCCGTTCCGAAATACAGATGAGATGGAAAGATCATATTCCAGCTGCTACTTGCATACATTAAAAAAAAAGACGCAAACACCAGAAACCTGAAACTATAGCTCAGTATCACCTTACGGGCTACAACCAATCGAACAAAGGTATGGCAATCATTTTGGCTTGCAGAAACCAATTCGGCAAAAACAAAATTTCAGGAAAAAAAAACTGAAATGAAAGATACAGGAGGATCTTTTTCATTCACCGGACCGTTCTGAACAAAAACACCGGGAAATCCACGGTTCCGTAGTCAGAGATACTCAGATGTAGTCATAGTTATTCCGCCAGGTATTTCAAGTTGGGAAGTTCATAGTAGATAAAGTATCTTGAGTTATGGGAATATTTGTAAAAAAAAGGCTACGAATTGTTGGTTTTCGTTTGCTGGTCTGTGTTTTCTGCAGCTCGCTGATGCATTTCATTCTTTTCCACAGAAAATTCAAGTGAGGTCATGAACGCAGCGGGGAATTGTGGAAGCCATCTTTCAATTAAAGATTAAAACCATAAAAGATTTATAGTATATGCACATCAGAGAGATACATCTGATAGATTTGCAAATCTCGAAACCCATGCACACCATCCGTGTCTTTCTTCTCCCTCAACTACCAAGATTTGGTTGGCAGTTCTGCTGAGTGCTCTCGTTCACCTACGTGGGAACAGGTAGACTATGGTGTCTTGGGCCCCATATTCATGCACGCACGTTGAACGGACGGTTTGATGGGCATCCGAAGATGCCCGTGGGGACGGAGCTTAAGGTAGCATAATTGACCGTGAAAGTCGGGCCGTGCCATCTGGCGAAGAAAAAGGCTCCTCAACGAGCTAAGCAGTGGCCTATGCTTGCTGTAGCTCAGTTTGGAAGATGTAGGCAAGGTTTTCGTTGCCCCTGTCCTTTACGTATTAACAAAAATTCATAGGCCTGGGGAAGACAACACAAACAGGGGAGGTAAAAATGGGGAATAAGAAAAAAATGTCGATAAGGATGGAATGGTTGGCGGACGGATCAGACGCCCACGCGGTCGCACCTGGGTCCGGGTGTAATGGGACCCTCGGCCTCTGGTTTCGTACCACTAACAGATCAGTACTCATCAGGTGCTGCTCCGATCTGCCGGTGGGAGCAGCACTACCAGACCAAAATATGGTTCGTTACAGGTGGTTCATTGCAACGTGTTCGTCGCCAAATTTTATAACAAACAACTGCCAAATGATCCTTTTTTCACTCTTCTGAAAAATTACTACAAAATATTGCATGCATTAGGTGCATTCGATTCATTCAGACCTGGATCATGAATGAATAAAACGGTTTGGATCTCAAAAGTCAGTTCATACATTCAAAATCTAACAGTTGGCAGTACTTACCAAAACAAGAAGAAGACAACGTCAGAATGATTGGAGTTGTCAATTGAATTGAATGAAATGCGTGCTCTGTGCACGTATCTTGTATCTTGTTTACGACATAGTAATTTTTAAACATGCAATTCACAATTAAATATGTGTACAACACACGCATTTTTTTAAATTTCATATGACACTTATGACAGCCAATTAACGTTTGAGAACTGTCAGATAGAAATCAGGGCGACAACTTTGTGGATGTAAAGGCACGACCCAGCAGCACAAATCCAACGAGATCCATCAAAAAACCTGGATCAAAGACCGTTCTGCCAATTTGTATGGAGATCGTACGAGATTCGGGGCGAATCGAATGCACCTATTGTGGCGAAATTCAAATTCAGGCAAAACTACAATGTTTGAGACGAGATTTTTCTTAAATCTTGTCCCAGATCTAGATTAGGAAATCTTATTAAATGTGTGGTAAATCTAAGAGATTTACTTAAATCTCGAGACTTTTCCAAATCTTCTGTGGTGTGCATAAGCTCGAATTTAGTATTAAAGTTGGAAAATGATTTTAAAATCACTCACATAAGGATGCTGTGAGGACGACCAATATAGAGAGCATTCCGTAACAGGACGATTGGCTTAAGAAATTCCGAAAAGCATCCACGAAATTTTATCAATTTCCTTCAACGACCATTGCCTTTTCGTTAAAATAAAAACAAATCTAAATTGCAGGCGGATAATTAAGTGTAACGTCTACTTCCCTGGCACCGTAACCATACTACTACAATATAACTCATTATTAAACGAGAAATTGAAAAAAAAAATTACATTCTTCCCTCCTTTAACCACTCATTCCACTGCGAAATACTTCAAATTGTACGTTAACCGAAATACACTCCGGGGCTTACCATATGACTAACATCTTGGTCAGGTGATTTGTGCAAGAACTGGTTTCCATTCCGCGATCTCATACATATTTGAATAGGTTAGGTACGCGAAACCAAAGTCTTTCTTTTAACGGCTGAATTCCGGGCAAATAAAATATCCAACATGCCGTCCAGCAACAAAATCGCACCTGAGCCATTTTTTTTATTCGCGGCAATAAATAAGATCCGAGATCATTGTGGTTTTGTTCCTGGTTTTTGGTGGAGAGATACTTTATGGAGTCTAGGCTGCGATATACGAGTAGTATACGAAAGTTTCTCTTTGTTCGATGCACGGAAGAGTACAATGGTCCGTGGAAGTTGGTACCACAGACTACGACCTATTGTCTGCATGAAATCTGCGAATTCATGGTGACTGAACAGATAGAGCCTAACTATAGTGGTCATATGACGCCTTAAAATTACTCGATCAATGCGATTGTGATTGTTCATGATGTTGTCAAATCTTAATGGATCTTCAGTGATATTCAAAGTTTCATTAAGATTTGGCAACATCATAAGTAATCATAAGCAATCCAAACGAGTGATTTTAAGGCATCATATAACTATTGTAGTTAGGCAAATAGAAAGCTAATACATTAAATACGATATACGAGTAGATCCTAACTCATATTGCACTAAGATTGAAAATTAATTTCTATTTGTTCATAGACCACCGCCGGAGTTGCCGGAGTGGGATAGGTAAATTTTGCTTTACGTAAGAGAAAGGTCAGGCGTTCACACAGACACGGTGGTATTTTGCATAAGACCAAAATCATAAACGACCCATGATTGTGCAGCGCACGTTCAACTCTATTTCAACTACGAGTATTAAATGGATTGGTTTCGTCGAGTACATAGATGCAAAACTTTTAAATGACTTTCAATGACATTTAGTGCTAAAGTTTAGTCGATTTGGTACTGACGAACACCCAGTGAGATTGTTGGATTTTATCGCGTTAATATAATGGTGCTGTGTTGTTGGCCAGCACCACCGGTAGCAAAGTTATTTAACTTTAATTGCTCCATGTACTCGTCGTTATACTGAGACTTTCATTGAGCGCACGACCTCTTTGTGTGGTTCATGCTTTTTGATGAAGGTTTCGACGTGGCTGTTATGACGTGCCGTCGAATGGATTTTGCAAACATAGGCCGAAAAGTAATTGTTGCAAATGGATCAGTAGAAAGCGATATTTGTGCACGATATGAGGAAATTGCTCAAGGTTTTGGCTATTATACTAGGTTGAGGAGGGTACTTAATGATTTGCATTTTTTTTTAAATAATGCTAAAATTTAATGTTTGGAAACACCGAGCATGATAATGTGAAATCTAGCTCTAAAGTGCTCGAGATTTGAAGATACTCTCGGAAGGCATATAAGACCGGGTGATCAGAATTAAAGGCGTCGAAAGTGTACTTGTTGTCCTTTCTTTTGTTACACTTACTCTAGCATTCACAATATTCATAACTTTAAAATTATTCTTAATGAAAATATGTCTTTTTTTTATATTGTCTATCCAGGTATCCTCAATGTCCTCTCGGCCTCTGTGCTCTGAACCCTTTAGGGGTTCAACGCCCACCCTACAATCCTCAATGTCCTAGTTGGGTCACCAAAGTTGTGATCACTAAATTGTAAATGTCAAGTGGACCATCAAAATTGTGGTCACCAAATAGCAACTGCCAAGTTGTGACATGAAAGTTGCAGTCAGCAAATTTTGAATGTCAAGTTGAGAATTCCAAGCTGGGTCATCAAAGTACACTACTATTTGCTCTAACCCCTAGTGGGGTATAGCGCGTCAACAATTCCTATGTGGCTTAGTTGAGGTTTCGTTAGCATAAACATCGGACGACGTATGTTGCTAGCATGTACCTCCTGCCCATTTGGTCGCGCATTCCTGCGAAAAGTCGGGAAAGGTTGTGGCATATTACTACGCCCCACACCACAGGTGGAAGATAACACACAACGTGGATGGGATTCGAATCCGTAGCCGACCGGTAGCATGAGACATCAGACGGACGCCTCAAAAGAACACTGGTCCAAAAAAAAGTGGCGCACCCAGGATTCTTTCTGCTGAAGAGAACAAGGAAGGAAGGTCTGCGAAAGTTTTAGTGGCTAGAAATTAAGTTAGTAGTAGTAGTGTTGACTCGACTCGAGTTGCCTCTAGTCTGCGGATTTCAAGCTTTCTCATAAGTAACGCCCTGCCAGACAAAACTGCTTTACTTGTGACCTCTTCACAATTTCTGGGTCTACAGAGGAATGCATGTGCGACCTACCTGTTTATTAGCATTCTTTCCTTCGCATCATTATGTGAGCACGCTTCACTTGGGAGGGAATGATCTCTCTTTTTTACCTTTGTATATGGCATCTACATTCGCGCGAGCTATAAATGTCATTCATTCGTTTCTCGATACTAGCGACCGACATTCTTTCATACGCAGATTCTATCGCAAATTATTGAGATAGAATAAAACCCTGCAAATAGTCTTCCACCCATATATAATATTATAAAATATAAGTTAAGTATTTTCCACGTGAAAGCGTGCTCACATGAAAGTGCGAAGGAAAGAACGTATGTTAATCGCATACACATTCTTTTGTAAACCCAGTAGGCGTAGACTGGTCATAAGTTGCGCAGTTTTATCCGACGTGAAAAATTGAATTCCACAGACTAGATAATGACTCGTGTCGCGTGCTGAGCTCTCAGATCCAACATAGCACATCCAGCGAGAGAGCGCCAATTTCCCGCTTAAAACCTGCGCGAGAGAGCCTATTTTCCACCTAAAAACCCACGAAAATTTAAAAATGTTCCTAATCGTGGAGAATAGCTTATTTAGTGGTAATTTTTACCGGATATCTGGAAAGTAGGCAACCTTAGCTCAACAGTTTAGGAGACACAATACACACAAATACCATACAATATATCAGCTAGGTCTATATACTTTCTTCGATGTTCTTCAGAACGGTAAAGAAAAGCACGGTAGTGCTGCTGCCTCTTTTTAGAATGAGACAAGCGAACATTGCTGTTTCGCAAAAATTATGAGAATTCTCTCTATTCGATTAGAGAGAACTTTCACAAAACTCAAGAAATTTCCGCTTTAGAACTTGCAAATCCCTCCGCATGGGTTCTTACAACCTAAACTGGAAATAAACTACCTAAAGCGGAAATCCCACAATTAAAGAATTTTAAAAATTCTCTCTAAATGCAATAGAGAGAATTCTCCTAATATTCGCGAAACAGGAATGTTCTGAGACAAGACTGCACAGTACAGTAGTGCCGTGTAAAGCCTTTTCACCTAACGGCTGCTACAGACAATGGCCCAGCACATAGGTGACCATGATGGCCGCCATCATACACCAAATATCAATTCAAATGTTCTTCATCCAAACAATGGTCCCCGATGGGCCGGTCAGGAAATTGCATAGTGGGCTATTGAGATTGATAATTATCGTTCACAAACTTGTCGTTGTTTTCTTGCGGCGTGGATATCGAGGAAATGGTGGCCGCCGCTATTTGCTTGGCCAATTAAAATATCATATAATAATTGGTGCTGATAGATAATTTGGATAGGAAAAAGCTGTTGAAGGTTTCCCACATTCACTTGAATGGAATAGTCACTAGCTCGTA